>CM059429.1:101792452-104192452 GCA_030390025.1 Squalus acanthias | reverse complement strand
TTAATTGGAGGAAGGCCAATTTCAGTGGGTTGAGAATGGATACCGGGTAAATTGAAATCAAAGATTGGCAGGCAAAACTGTAAATGAACAATGGGCTGCCTTTAAAGAGGAGATGGTTGGGGTACAGTCGAGGTACATTCCCACGAGGGGGAAAGGTAGGGCAACCAAAGCCAGAGGTCCCTGCATGACGAAAGAGATAGAGAGTAAGATGAAGCAGAAAAAGGGGGCGTATGACAGATGTCACTTTGAGAATACAAGTGAGAAACAGGCTAAATATAGAAAGTTCAGAGGGGAAGTGAAAAAGGAAATAAGAGGGGCAAAGAGGGAGTATGAGAATAGATTGGCAGCTAACATAAAAGGGAATCCTAAAGTCTTCTATAGGCATATAAATAATAAACAGGTAGTAAGAGGAGGGCTGGGGCCGATTAGGAACCAAAATGGAGACCTAAGCATGGAGGCAGAGGGCATGGCTGGGGTACTAAATGAGCACTTTGCATCTGTCTTTACCAAGGAAGAAGAGGTTGCCAAAGCCATAGTGAAAGAGGAGGTAGTTGAGATACTGGATGGGATAAAAATTGATGAGGAGGAAGTACTAGAAAGGCTGGCTGTACTTAAAATAGATAAGTCACCAGGACCAGATGGGATGCATCCTAGGATGCTGAGGGAAGTAAAGGTGGAAATTGCTGAGGTACTGGCCATAATCTTCCAATCCTCCTTAGATACGGGGCTGGTGCCAGAGGACTGGAGCAAATGTTACACCCTTGTTCAAAAAAGGGTGTAAGGATAAACCCAGCAACTACAGACAGGCCAGTCAGTTTAACCTCGGTAGTGGGGAAGCTTTTAGAAATGATAATCCGGGACAAAATTAACAGTCACTTGGACAAGTGTGGATTAATTAAGGAAAGCCAGCACGGATTTGTTAAAGGCAAATTGTGTTTAACTAACTTGATTAAGTATTTTGATGAGGTAATAGAGAGGGTTGATGAGTGCAATGCGGTAGATGTGGTGTACATGGACTTCCAAAAGCCGTTTGATAAAGTGCCACATAATAGGCTTGCCAGCAAAGTTGAAGCCCATGGAATAAAGGGACAGTGGCAGCAAGGATACGAAATTGGCAGGAAACAGAGAGTAGTGGTGAACAGTTGTTTATGGGACTGGAGGAAGGTACACATTGGTGTTCCCCAGGGGTTGGTACTAGGACCACTGCTTTTCTTGATATATATTAATGACTTGGACTTGGATGTACAGGGCACAATTTCAAAATTTGCAGATGACACAAAACTTGGAAGTATAGTGAACAGTGAGGAGGATAGTAATAGACTTCAAGAGCACATAGACAGGCTGGTGGAATGGGTGGACATGTGGCAGATAAAATTTAACGCAGAAAAGTGCGAAGTGATACATTTTGGTAGGAAGAATGAGGAGAGGCAATATAAATTAAAGGGTACAATTCCAAAGAGGGTGCATGAACAGAGAGACCTGAGGGTATATGTGCACAAATTGTTAAAGGTGGCAAGGCAGGTTGAGCAAGTGGTTAAAAAAGCATACGGGAACCTGGGCTTCATAAATAGAGGCATAGAGTACAAAAGCAAGGAAGTTATGGTGAACCTTTATAAAACACTGGTTTGGCCTCAACTGGAATATTGTGTCCAATTCTGGGCACCGCACTTTAGGAAGGATGTGAAGGTCTCAGAGAGGGTGCAGAAAAGATTTACAAGAATGGTTCCAGGGATGAGGGACTTCAGTTACGTGGATAGACTGGAGAAGCTGGGGTTGCTCTCCTTAGAGCAAAGAAGGTCGAAAGGAGATTTGATAGAGGTATTCAAAATCATGAGGGGTCTAGACAGAGTAGATAGAGAGAAACTGTTCCCATTGGCGGAAGGGTCGGGAACCAGAGGACACAGATTTAAGGTGATTGGCAGAAGAACCAAAGGCGACATGAGGAAAAACTTTTATATGCAGCGAGTGGTTAGGATCTGGAATGCACTGCCTGAAAGGGTGGTGGAGGCAGATTCAACCGTGGCTTTCAAAATTGGACAAGTACCTGAATAAATTTTTTTTTTTGCAGGGCTACGGGGAAAGGACGGGGGAGTGGGACTAGCTGAAGTGCTCTTGCAGAGAGCCGGCATGGGCTCGAAGGGCCGAATGGCCTCCTTCTGTGCTGTAACCATTCTATGATTCTATTGCTGTAAACATTCAAATCAAAATCCTTCTGTGGCCTTGCCCCACCCTACCTCTGCAATCTCCTCCAGTTCTATATCCCCTCCAAAATGCTCTATTCCTCGTCTCCCTTTATCCCACCATTGGTGGCAATCCCTTCAGCTGATGCAGTCGTACTCTTTGGAACTCCCTTCCTAAATCTCCCCGGCTCTGCAACTCTATCTTCATCTTTAAAAACCTCTGAAAAGCTCATCTTGTTGACCTCTCTTTCAGTCTACCCTCCACTCTCTTCCTTGCTGGCTGTGCATCAGCTTTCATTACACCTATTTGTTAAGTAACTTGGGAAGGTTTTTTGACATA
Organism: Squalus acanthias; assembly: GCA_030390025.1. Classification (NCBI taxonomy): domain Eukaryota; kingdom Metazoa; phylum Chordata; class Chondrichthyes; order Squaliformes; family Squalidae; genus Squalus; species Squalus acanthias. The sequence continues at coordinate 104,189,932 of CM059429.1, read as the reverse complement.
AAGGTGCTATATAAATGCAATTTGTCGTTGGCCCTTTGCGCTCTCTCTGTATGCATGCTCCTTTGCTTTTCCTCAGTAAGACATCCATGTAGTTTTCTAAGAACAGCATCAAGCAGCTCTTCTGACCCATTTCCCTTCACTGTACCTGGATGTCCCTGTATGAGAAAAGCAGGTTGGTGATAACATCAGGCGTGACGACCTCGGTGCTTTCTATACGTAGCTTAATGCCAGAGAGCTGTTTGGCAAGCTCTTCCCCTTGGTACTTCTCCCTCGCTTTTCTAATGTCACTCAGCAGAGTATCCTTGAAATATGTGCTGTGAACATAAGAACAAAGAGATTGCACAACTGGTATAAAAGGAAATGTGTTGCAAGTGACAATTCAAAGGTTACTAAGATGATGTTGCAGCTCAAACAGGAAGGGTGACACGAGGTGGAAACTGTAAATGTTATCAATCTATCTTAACTATTTGTTTGGTACATTTTTCATAATGGCGCTCCCAAAATACTAAAAACTGACTGCAGGCAGTTGCAAAAAGTCCCATTATAATTAGCAGATTGATAGCATGGATGAGCAGGCCACTAGTTTAAATGTTGAGGGAGGGGAGAAAGAATGGATTGTGAAGCAATCGGTATGTGTGGAACGTAACGTTGCCACAGTTGAGTTTGGGTTTGGGCAATCATGTTTTTGAGCAAACTCTTGAGAAATTTCTAAAATGCAAACCCAACACCAAAAAATTATTCTTTTAAAGAAAAGTCTATCTTTCCACCTACTTCTGTGCCTCTTGAAATCCTCAGATGAATATTCATTTTCAGCAAAGCAAACATCTAGCCTTGTCTAATTTTGGACTTGGTAGAAACTGCTGCATTAGTCAAACTAGAAGAGAGATTTTTCATTTGGCTCAATGATGTCGCAATTATTAAAAAAGCAAGCAAGTGTTTCTCACAATGGAGCACAGTGATGCTTGTGGAGGTGGACAAGGTGAATTTTTATATTTAAAATGCAAATCGACTTTTATTTTATATGCCAGGTACGAGATTGTTTTTGGTTTGTTTTTCTTGATTTCTTCTCTAACTTTTTCCAAGTACTTTCCAAGTTCTAAGTGTGGGCCAAAATATTCACTTCAGCTGAAACTAAATGGCTCACTCGAATTTTCATGTAACAGCAATGGGAACTTTCCGCACACTTTGCCAGGTGCAGCTTGGTTCAGTTTGGTTCCGTTGGTGTCACTTGTACTGCTGAGTCATACGGTTGTGGGCTCAAGCCCCGCCCAAGGCCATCAGTATGTTGTCTAGGCTGATACTTCAGTACAGTCATAAAAACATAGACAGATAAAACAAGAAAGAATGAATTAATTTGCATTTATATAGCATCAGATGATTTTCAAGATGGTTTTCAAGATGGCTGCTGGGCTGGCAGCTCCTTTCTCAGCTGTTCTTCTCTTCAACTGTATCCGTGGTCATCCTTTGCTATCCTTTGCCCTTTCTTCCCCCAATCTCCTTTCTTCCACTGCTTAAGATACCCTGCCTCTGATAGTGAAGGCATTTCAGCCCAAACTACAAGTTCAAACGACACGTTTAAAGCTCCCCCTGCAGAGTCCACTGCCCATCCCCCGACCCTGCAGGTCTTTCTTCTCACTGAGCTCCTTCAACCGACGGAACTCTGCTGAACCTTGACCTCTATCACTGGATTCCTGGCGAACAGGACTTCGTTGACTACACGGTTTGACTCAGCGGCTGTGAGGTTGTTCGGCGTTTCAGTCGCCTCGAGTCTTAAACTGTGGCATTCTTTTGTCAAATTGGTTTCCGATCTCCTGGACTTCTCTGGACATCTAGACTACGTTTCTGCACTGGACTACACTGGATTACACTACGTTTCTGCACTGGATTACACTGTGAGACTTACTTGCTGTGTCTCTATCTCAGCTGCTAAAAGATTTTCACCTTTTAAACTGCGGCTGTGTCTCTGCTGAACGGGTTCTTCTGTTTTTTCAGCTCTGCTGGCTTCTAACCAGCAGCTGCTGCTTCACTTGCTGTCCGGTGACTCCTACCGGTTTTCAGCTTTGCTGGTCGCTGGCTTGTGGTTTTACTTTTACTCCACCGCTTTGATCTACGGTGACCTCCAAATTTTTTTTTTTATTCGTTTATGGGATGTAGGCTTCGCTGGCAAGGCCAGCATTTATTGCCCAACCCTAATTGCCCCGAGAAGGTGGTGGTGAGCTGCCTTCTTGAACCGCTGCAGTCCGTGTGGTGAAGGTTCCCCCACAGAGCTGTTAGGGAGGGAGTTCCAGGATTTTGACCCACGACGATGAAGGATCGGCGATATACATCTAAGTCAGGATGATGTGTGACTTGGAGGGGAACTTGGAGGTGGTGGTGTTCCCATGCGCCTGCTGCCCTTGTCCTTCTAGGTGGTAGAGGTCGCGGGTTTGGGAGGTGCAGCCGAAGAAGCCTTGGCGAGTTGCTGCAGTGCATCTTGTAGATGGTACACACTGCAGCCACGGTACGCTGGTGGTGGAGGGAGTGAATGTTTAAGGTGGTGGATGGGGTGCCAATCAAGCGGGCTGCTTTGTCCTGGATGATGTCGAGCTTCTTGAGTGTTGTTGGAGCTGCATTCATCCAGGCAAGTGGAGAGTATTCCATCACACTCCTTACTTGTGCCTTGTAGATGGTGGAAAGGCTTTGGGGAGTCAGGAGGTGAGACACTCGCCGCAGAATACCTAGCCTCTGACCTGCTCTTGTTGTCACAGTATTTATGTGGCTGGTCCAGTTAAGTTTCTGGTCAATGGTGACCCCCAGGATGTTGATGGTGGGGGATTCAGCGATGGTAATGCCGTTGAATGTCAAGGGGCGGTGGTTAGACTCTCGCTTGTTGGAGATAGACATTGCCTGGCACTTATGTGGCGTGAATGTTACCTGCCACTTATCAGCCCAAGCCTGAACGTCATCCAGGTCTTGTTGCATGTGGGCATAGACTGCTTCATTACACAAATTGCGTCAATTTCGCCATCATCTTTCTGTACTGCTACCGATTCTCATTCCTCTGGCAATAACCTCCATCCAAGAACTCTCTACCCTTCAAATAGCTTCTGGACATCACTCGCCTGCTTTGGACAGCGGTTCATGCCGGCCCCATCCTGCTTACGGCAGCTTTGTCCTTCCAATGGGACCTCTGACTTTGACCCTGGTCTCCATACTATTGTCTTCAACCTATTCCTGCTACCAGGAAATATGTGTCCCATTAATTACTACATTTAAACAAGCCTATGTAACCTGAGCTTTATCCCGTGTCCATTCGTGTGCGCACTTTGGCTGCCGCACCAGACCTGAGCCATTCAGTACTTTTCTACTTCTTCCCCTCCCAAATCCCTACCCCGATCCTTCATTACTCTTCAACCTTCCTACTCTACTGCAGCCATCCCAGGCTTGACTCCCACTTAGATAAGCCTACAGCTTCCCTCTGTGCCTCTCTTGGCATCCTATGAAGGGCCCATTGAGGCACTCGTCGCTGCCGCCTTACGAGCAGCAACCCCAACTGTCCCATCCTACTCTCTCGCTGACCTTCCCACCCAGCGCGCCCACTGGGGACAAATCTTGCCAATCTCCTCCCCATCCAACTCATCTCCCCCAGCGCTGACCCGGTGGATGCTGGCAGTGGGGCAGCCATCACCGACCCTCTCCGCATCTCCCTCCAGAATGTCCGTTCACTTGCGAACAAGGCCCTTGCCATCCATGAACTTATCGTGGATGACTGCATCGACATCATGGCCCTGACGGAAACTTGGTTGAGGGGTGATGATACCTTCCCCTTGAAGCCTCCCCACCTGGTTATACCTTCCACCACTTGCCCTGCTCAGACCGCCGTGGTGGCAGGTGTGGCTCTCATCACCAAATCACACCTTGGTCTGTCCCCCTACTCCTCCGGCACTTTCACCTCCTTTGAGCATCTCACCTTATTCCACCCCTCTCGGCTCTCATTTAAAATTCTCGTTCTCTACCACCCACCCAAATACCATAAAATTTTTATTACTTCACTGCTTTCCACTGACTTCTCATCCTCGGTGATTTCAACCTCCATCTCAATTCATCATGCTCTCTCTCCTCCGAGTTCACTAGCCTCCTATCCTCCCTTAATCTCTCCCTCCATGTAAAGTCCCCAACCCATATTCACGGCCACCCCCTCAACCTTGCCATCTCTCGTGGCCTTGCTACTCCCATCGTGTCAATCACAGATAAGGCCATCTCTGACCATTTCCTCATATCGCTCTCCACCCACATCCCCCTTCCACCCACCCCCCACCCCCGCCCAACCCTACTTCCTTCTGTGTCTATCCCTGGAAAAAACTCTCTCCCAACTCTTTTACAGCTGCACTTAGGAGGTCCCAACTGTCCAGCCTTTGGCCCTCCATTAACCATGGCAGTTCTGCAGCTACTGATCTGCTCAACTACTCCCTCACCACCACCTTTGATGCCCTAGTCCCTATTAAAACAATTACTCTCTCTCGCCCTGGCCGTTCCCCCTGGTACAGCCCTCATCTTTGCTCCCTGAGGTCCAAGGGGCGCAGACTTGAACGGATATGGCGGAAAACTGGTTTAGCCATTCACCGCCAGATCTGGCTGGACCACATAAAGCATTATCGGGTCCTGCTCTCTGCCAAAATTGCTCACTATTCCAGAATCATTCTGGAATGCAAAGATAAACCCTGGCTCCTATTCTCCACTGCGAACTGTCTTCTTAAACCCCTCTCCCCTGTCTCCTCCACCCTCATCTCCGACAACAAGTGTGAGGAGCTCATGGACTTCTTTGTCTCTAAGATTGAGACCATCCGTTCAGCTGCCTCTTCCACTTCCCTTCCTTCCCCTAGCCCAATGGGCCAAACTTCCTCTCAGGTTCCCCCCTGCCCTAGCCCTGAACTCACATCTTTCTCCAGTTTCTCTCCGAATTACCCTCACGACTTATCTGCACTCATCTTGTCCATGAGACCCACTTTCTGCTCCCGCGACCCTATTCCCACCAAACTGCTCACCACCCAACTTCCTTTTTTGGCTCCCATGTTAGCTGACATTGTTAACGGTTTTCTCTCCTCAGGTACTGTCTCCCTCTCCCTCAAATCTGCCATCATCACCCCTTTCCTCAAAAAAACCCTTGACCCCCTCCGTCCTTGCAAACTATCACCCCATCTCCAACCTCCCTTTCCTCTCCAAAGTCCTTGAATGATTTGCCTCCCAAATCTGTGCCCATCTTTCCCGCAATTCCATGTTTGAATCCCTCCAATCAGGTTTCCACCCTTGCCACAGTACCGAAACTGCTCTCATCAAAGTCACAAATTACATCCTTTGTGACTGTGACAAAGGTAAACTATCCGTCCTCATCCTTCTCGACCTGTCTGCAGCCTTTGACATGATTGACCACTCCATCCTTCTCCAACGCCTCTCCACCGTCATCCAGCTGGGTGGGACTGCACTCGCCTGGTTCCATTCTTATCTATCTAATCGTAGCCAGAGAATCACCTGCAACCGCTTCTCTTCCCGCTCCCGCATCATTACCTCTGGTGTCCCCCAAGGATCTATCCTTGGCCCCCTCCTATTTCTCATCTACATGTTGCCCCTTGGCGACATCATCCAAAACACAGCGTCAGTTTCCACATGTACGCTGATGACACCCAACTCTACCTCACTACTTCTTCTCTCGACCCCTCCACGGTCTCTAAATTGTCAGACTGCTTGTCCGACATCCAGTTCTGGATGAGCAGAAATTTTCTCTGATTAAATATTGGGAAGACCGAAGCCATTGCTTTCAGTCCCTGCCACAAACTCCGTTCCCTAGCCACTGACTCCATCCCTCTCCGTAACATCTATCTGAGGTTGAACCACACTGTTCGCAACCTTGGTGTCATATTTGACCCTGAAAGGAGCTTCCGACCACATATCCGCAGCATAACAAAGACCACTTATTTCCACCTCCATAACATCGCCTATCTCCGCCCTTGCCTCAGCTCATCCGCTGCTGAAACCCTCATCCATGCCTTTGTTACCTCTAGACTTGACTATTCCAACGCACTCCTGGCTGGCCTCCCACATTCTACCTTACGTAAACTTGAGGTCATCCAAAACTCGGCTGCCCATGTCCTAACTCACACCAAGTCCCGTTCACCCATCACCCCTGTGCTCGCTGACCTACATTGGCTCCCGGTTAAGCAACGCCTCGATTTCAAAATTCTCATCCTTGTTTTCAAATCCCTCCATGGCCTCGCCCCTCCCTATCTCTGTAATCTCCTTCAGCCCCACAAACCCCCGAGATATCTGTGCTCCTCTAATTCTACCCTCTTGAGCATCCCTGATTATAATCGCTCAACCATTGGTGGCCGTGCCTTCTGTTGCTTAGGCCCTAAGCTCTGGCATTCCCTCCCTAAACCTTTCCACCTCTCTACCTCTCTTTCCTCCTTTAAGATGCTCCTTAAAACCTACCTCTTTGACCCTGCCTTAATTTCTCCTTATGTGGCTCGGTGTCAATTTTTTTTCTTATAATACTCTTGTGAATCGCCTTGAGACGTTTTACTACGTTAAAGGTGCTATATAAATACAAGTTGTTGTTGTTGTTGTCTATCGCGTCCTCAGGGTGTCCCAAAACGCTTTATAGCCAATGAAGTACTTTTGAAGTGTAGTCATTGTTGTAATGTTTTGCTCACTGAAACTCACACTTGCCCCCCACCCCAAACAATGCTAGAGTCTCACCCCATCCCTACATTTATTGACCCCACCCCCCAGTCCCCAAAAGCTCAGAATGACGCTGGAGAAGGTATGGAATTACTCATGGGCATACTTCTTTGTGCCATCCTTATAGAAGAGGAGGTCATGGAGGCAAAGATAATAAGGCTACATGACAGAAGACAACAACGCACCAAGTACTACCATCCACAGTATATCTATACGCAGCACAGATCCTTCAAGGACCTCCTGAAGGAGCTCCATGTTTGAAGGATGCGATTGTACATCGGTGCAAATTTCTTCGCAAAGATCTTCAACCTCTCTCCGCTGCCAGAACAGCTCTGTCTGTCGCCATGAAAGTCACCACTGCCCTGAATTTGTTTGGCATCAGGTCCTGTCAAGCTAGCATAGCGGATCTGTGCAACGTTACCCAGGACTACGGTAGCATAGTGGTTATGTTACTGGACTAGTAATCCAGAGGCCTGACTAATAATCCGCGTAGACGTGAATTCAAATCCCACCACTGTGGAACTTAACTCCAATTAAATAAATCTGGAATTAATCAGTGTTAGTAATGGTGACCATGAAACTAGTGGATTGTCACAAAAACCCATCTGGTTCACTAATGTTCTTTAGGGAAGGAAATCTGCCATCCTTACCCGATCTGGCCTATATGTGACTCCAGACCCACAGCAATGTGGTTGACTATTAATTGCCCTCTGAAATGGCCGAGCAAGCCACTCAGTTGTACCAAACCACTCCGACAAAGTCAGCACTGTGGGAGTACCTTCAGCACAAGGACTGCAGCAGTTCAAGAAGACGGCTCACCACCACCTTCTCAAGGGCAATTAGAGAAGCTTTGCCAGTGATGCCCACATCCCGTCAACGAATAAATAAAAAAATCAGTCCCTCCCGTCACATCCACTCCTTTCATTACCCAACAGTCAGTCGCTCTTGTCCTCCACTTCTTGCAGGTCTTCCTGTAACAAATTCACAGCCCTTTGGCGAGATGCTGCTTTGTCATGATGTCCCGTGGGCATGACTGGTCATGGTTCTGGGATGTGCAATAAATGCTGACATTGCCAGCGACGCCCACATCCCATGAACGAATAAAAAAAAGAGGCACTTCAGATGAGGGTGGGTGATGGCCCAAGTCGATAAAATGCAACTAGGTCGAGTAAATAATCCCTGTGCCGCTTCTGCACTGGTGTCCTGGGGGCCTAAGCTCTTCACTGCACTTTTACAATGCAATTATACTAGAACTTACACCACTTCATATGAAAATTAACTTACGCAGGAAACTAGCTGCTTGAACTGCGTAGCTTTCTGGAGCAACAATGGCTCCACAGACATTGAGGAAATTCAAGACCATATCTTTTTTTAGTTTCTGACCCATCCACCTTGCCTAGAATCTATCTATAGATCTGCCAGTCAGTGCTATTGATTAATTTGCTATGCCTATTTAAATGTCATAACAGTAGCTAAAAATGAGTTTGAAAAGATGTGTATATTACATAATAACTAAAGCGACTGTTTCCGTGCTATTTTGATCCTGCTAACTGGGTCATTAGACAACCCACTGCATGTCTGCCTTCCTGCCAGCACCATGACTGAAGCAAAAGACATAAGGGAACTGCAGGATGATAAAACTATCAAAGCCATTTTAAAGGAGATGGTATAATCATAGAATTATAGAAGGCCATTCAGCCCATCGTGCCTGTGCCGGCTCTTGAAAGAGCTATCCAATTAGTCACACTCCCCTGCTCTTTCCCCATAGCCCAGCAAATTTCTCCTTTTCAAGTATCCAATTCCCTTCTGAAAGTTACTATTGAATCTGCTTCTACCACCCTTTCAAGCAGTGCAATCCAGATCATAACAACTTGCTGCATAAAGAAATTTCCCCTCATCTCCCCACTGGCTTTTTTGCCAATTATCTTAAATTTGCATCCTCTGGTTACCAACTCTCCTGCCAGTGGAAACAGTTTCTCCCTATCTACTCTATCAAAATTCCTCACATTTTGAACACCTCCATTAAATTTCCCCTTAACCTTCTCTGCTTCTCCAGTCTCTCCACATAACTGAAGCCCCTCATCCCTGGTACCATTCTAGTACATCTCCTCTGCACCCTCTCCAAGGCCTTGACATATTTCCTAATGTGTGGTGCCCAAAATTAGACACAATAATCTGGCTGAGGCCTAACCAGCGATTTATAAAGGTTTACCATAACTTCCTTACTTTTGTACTCTATGCTTCTATTTATAAAGCCAAGGATCTTTTTTTAACAGCCTTATCAACTTGTCCTGCCACCTTCAAAGATTTCTCTGTTCCTGCACCCCCTTTAAAATTGTACAATATAGTTTATATTGCCTCACCTCATTTTTCCTTCCAAAATGCATCACTTCACAGTTCCCTGCATTAAATTTCATCTGCCATGACTCTCCCCATTTCACCAGTCTGTCTATGTCTAATCACTGGATTTTGAGGAAAGGGCTTTAGTTCTATGTGTTAAAAGCACATCTTGGTTGACTAGAGGGAGATAAGTGGGATCTCTTTGGTGTTGGGCTGGTTGTAAGATAACATATTTGGCGTTGGGAGATTGAGACCAAGTCAATCCTCTGTGCTAGACATCATCCAATACCTGTGGCAGGGAGGTCTGCAGTCCTTGTTGCTGATGATCATTGATCAGCCAGCCTTGTTCATCCATGGGGCTTGAAATACTTCCCACTCAACTCCAGAACATTCTGTTAGCCAATGCACTGTTGGGTGGGGTAGTTTTAACTGGACAAGCAGCAGGAAGCTCAGCAGTGCTGTGTGCTGGTAAGCTGCATGGTTTCAGCCAGTTAAACAACAACTTGCATTTATATAAAACCTTTAACATACATCCCAAGGCACTTCACAAAAGGAAAAAGGTAGAGGAATGGATGCGGAATCATGGAAAAAAAATTATTAGAACCTGCCGGCCAAAAACTTGGTCAAAAAGATGGGTTAGCCAGAGTTGACATCCCACACCATGATGAGCACAAAAAATTTCATCTGCATTTGCTGTTCATATTTCAGATTTCAATTTGCTTTTTAACCTCTCCAATTCAAGCTTGGAATTTGCTTTGATATTCCCTCCTAGTTTTCCGATATTGTACAGTATACAGACTGGGCAATAGTGATGGTAATGCCATTTTCCTAGGGGGGGGCGGGGTAAAGGTCAGGAAAATCAGTCTTGATGAAACACTATGGGGGTAATTTTAAAACCCAAAAACCGGGGGGTTGGGGTCGGGTGAGATGTTAAAAATGTTTAAATCTCAAACCCGACCCCAACCCGCCTCCAACTCACCCACTTCCAGGTTTAATGGAGGCGGGACAGGGGGCAGGCAGCCAATCCGCTCCCAGGAGGCGGCTTGTCCATTTAAATATTATAATGAGGCTGGGAGCCTCACATTTAATCTGTTTTACAGGTTTAATCCCGGCAGTTCAAGGGAGGCGAGGACCGCTTTGGGGAAAAGGTAAATGTCTTTACAGCACGGCTTGTGAACCAGGAGGAGCAGGAGTGCTTCCCCCCGACCCCCCCAAGCTTACTTCCTTCCCTGAGATCGTACCCACCTCCCCCCCACCATCAGACCACCCCCCAATCGGGGATTGGACACCCCTGGAGTCGGGGATCGGACCCTTCGCCCCATGCTCCCACTAGCAGCTGCAGGCTCCTTACCTGCTCTGGAGTGTTCCCCGCCCAACTGGAAGCCAAGCCTGTCAATCAGGCTGACTTCTGGGAGAGAATCCTGTTTAAAAAAAGTCGCATGCTATGGAGTCAAAACTCCACAGCAGGTGGGGACCCAATTGAAACTCCAGCCCGCCCCCCCCGCCGGTTATCAAACCGCCCCGTCAAAGTCTCGTTTTCGATTAGCTCATGTATTGATTTTTTTTGGGGGGGGGGTTCCAATTTCCACGCTCCCCTTATCCTCCTCCCCCCCTCCACCATATCTTCAATTACCACATCAAACTATAAATATCTCTAGTCATGTGGAAGAAAGTTACCCTGAGGTAACATCAATATCTTTCAGGAGACTGATCAATTTCTCCACCAATGGTTGGCAGAAAGGTCCCAGTAAGTTGTCCCAGTTTGGTTGTAAGTACTCAGAGACTCTCCGCTGAACGTCATTCTCACAGCACAGGAAATCGTCGTTAGTAGTCGTCACATAGGGGATAAAATGATAGCTCCCACTCGCAGCCTGGCAAAGAGAAAATACATGTTCAAGTCAACTCACAAAAAAGATGCGCATTATTTGTGAAACTTTGTGTTATGTGACGCCCTAAGGGATTGAACCTTATATTAGAGATTGTAAGTTGGAGAAATCAGCGAGCAGAAAGAGGATGGTGCAAGTAATGGAAGCCCGAAAAGCTGATTCAGCCCAAGCGCAAGCAATCGGCAATTCTGAGTGCAGCGTTCACAACCGGATGGCTGCAATAAGACATCTGGGCCCTGGCACTGAATCCACATCAGCTCTGGCATAGTAAATTGGGGTGGGGGTGGGGTGATGCTAGTGTGGCACCTGCAACACAACAGTTGTTAACACTTTGGCTGCAATTAAAATGGGTATAAGGCCATACACTACTTCTACGCAGTATCCGTGGCACAAGTACCATTGTATCCTCATGGTGCAAATGGTGGAGCCCCTGTAACTTGTCTTTCAAGGTCCATTTCTTTTCCTGCCTCATAACAAACTTAAGTGGAGCCTTTCCGATACCAGGGGCCAGGGAGTCTGTCTGATAGCCCTGCAAGGTTATGTGAACAACCAACTAGCATTTAATATAACAAATGGTAACTTCAGATATAAAAATAAATATGATGTGAATTTGGTGGCGTCAGTTGTTGCGTGATTTGTTATGACTAAGATAATTCACCACTGAATAAGATCCCAGACAGATTCATGTACATAATAGCTCAATTATACCTAGATTATCATCATTAAAACAAGATCGGGTATGATAGCAAACTGCCATCATCAAGCTCAGTCTTAAATTATACGAGTTACCATTTTCCCACCAGCTACTTGTTATCTCTTGCTCTGAGTGGTAACTGAGTTTATTGCGTTTTGGAAAATGTAAGGTAACCTTCTTTTGCCTCCAATTCTGTCTCTCTCTCTACATATATGACAGAAACCAGATGATCATACATTCCCTGCCAGCACTGACCTCCTCCCCTTTTCCTTTCTCTCCATGCCATGATGAGAGGCAGCACGACATGTGAATGCAAGTAACATTCCCTCCAGCCCTTGCCTCCAAGCAGCCGGCCTTTAACTTCCTCTGCAGGGGCAAACAGCGGGGGAATGGATGACTGATGCAATATAACGTCACTGCAGCCGCCAGGGAGCAACTGAGTGGCTTGTTCGGCCACTTCAGAAGGCAGTTTAGAGACTGGTGTGGGACTGGAGTCACATATAGGTCAGACTGGGTAAGGACGGCAGGTTTCTTTCCATAAAGGACATCAGCGAACCACTTGAGCTTTTTGACAATCTGATAGTATCAGGGTCAGGTAAAATGGAAGTGAATAAAGATAAATCAAATGAAAACATTTTTAAAATTAAATCTGTAGTTAAAAATGCTGAAATAAAAGACTCAGAGGGGGTGAAATTCAACTTCAGTGGGGACACAAAGCGGGCAGTAGTGGATCAGCTGCCCGTTATACTCCTTTCCCAATTTTCCCTTTCTCTGAAGTCAATGGAATGGAAAAGCCAGCGAGTGTGTAACGGGCACCCGATCTGCTGCCGCTCGTACTGCACCCCTGCCAAGGTGGACTTTCACCCCCAGAGTCTCTTACATTGAAGTAAACCTCTCTAAGCTCTTCTCGGACTCTCTCTCTGCCATACACCTTGCCACACCTCTGCAATATCCTATATGCATTCCACATTGCTCTTCAAAATGTCCACCTCTTCATAAACCGACTCCTCTGACCTCCTTCCTTGGTTCCCAATATCTTTACCTTCAATACCAAATGCAAGGAGCTCATGGTAGTTTTGCGTCTTGAAGACTGAGTCCTTCGACGATCTTCCCCTACTTAGCCCATGAGTTCGAAGGTCAATTTTAGCACCTTTACTGCTGCCCCAGCTGAAATTAGCACAGACAGAGGATCCATCCCAAGACTTTTGGAGAGCTCAACAACTTCTAGTTATTCAAACAGTCAGCTAGCCTATCCATAGCAATCTGAGGAGCCCAAGACGTTCACAGCTTGTGTTACCAAGGTTACATTACATTCACTTTGCCTTACTGTTGTGGTAAACTCCACTTGTGACTTTGGGTGGAGTGTTTCTTTTGAAATAGGATCAGTGGTGGGTGTCTCGAGGATGTGGTTATGTATTACAAACAAAATCATTCAGTGAGGTGCCTCTTAACAGTGGATAACTTTAGCACTGGTACTACTCAAAGAAAAGCCTTGGCAAAGCCTGTTAGTGCCAAACGTAATCTTGACTGTTAACAAATGAGTTGAGGAAGGAAATCAACTGGTTCGTATTGTTTCATGTTTTGCATAACCCATACTCGAACATAGGGAACTTGACCTTCTCAGTAAATGAGAGTGGGCCAGTTCAAACCTATATTTCTCCTGTACAAAGAACACTAAATATATAAGAATTTAGAGAGGTTTAAAAGGAATTCCATGGCATGGGATGGGATCGTAATGTAAGGCATTGGGAGCGCGCGGTGCTACAGAGTGAGAAGAAAGTTTGCTGCTGCAATTCCCCAGCTCTGCTGAATTCCTGACCTCAGCGGTGTCAATGTGGAGAAGTACTGAGCAAAGGCCAGGCCTTTTCCCAAATAAAAGGAAAGGAGAGTCACTCCCCAAACCATTCTCATGTAACACCAAGCAGCTGGTTCAGAGTGACACTGGCAGGGCCCCCAATCACAACAAGAGCATGACCCAAGGTGACCAGGTACAAGGCAGATAATAAATGGAATATGCAATTCTGTATCTGAACAAAAAAAAGGCTGAACAAGCTGATTCATTTAGCTTCTCTGACTTTGAAGTCTGTAAAAAAAAATGCTAACTGCTATAAATGCAAGTCTCTCTTTCTCTCTTTCTTTCTTTCTTTCTTTCTTTCTCTCTTTCTTTCTCTTTCTTTCTTTCTCTCTCAGTGGAGAGAGACTCCGTACACTATCCAACAGCACAGTTTTCAAGAATGGGTCAAAAACCAGCCCAAACCTGGCAAAAAAAGTAACAAGTATAGGCACAAGTCATTGAATACTAAAAATCTACTGAAATTATTTCCCAACTGAGCAAAATAGCAAGAATGTGAGAAATTAATAGCAGAAATGAAAAAAGGGGTAAAATTAGAAAATTTGCATTATGTACATAAAGGAATTTTAACTTCCATGTGACTAGTGTCATTACATCAAAAGTACGCTTCAGCAAGTGGTGGTTTACGCAAAATACCAATTTACAGCCATTAATCTGGTGTTTCTCTGGGCACTTTTTGACTTTGGCATCTTGCATTATGGATCTTGGCCTGTCACCTGGGTTTCTCAGTAATAAAAATATATTTTTTAATTTTTTTTTTGCAAACTGTGTTTTTAAGTGGGTGGCAGAGTGAAAAGCCTATCACCCAGCCTCTTCTGAACCCCAAAAGCTCTGTTAACCAGAGTAGAAATATGGAAAGATATAGGCTGATGATAACCAACTTGCTGACAAGGCGAGGAATTGTAAAACCTGCAAAAGCCAATGGCCAGCTTCAAAAAAGTTGATGGACCCCCCCAAAAAAATAAGACAACTCAAAAAAACAAGTATTATCTGCCATTTCTATATTGTTGTCCATGTTTTGGAGATCATGTTCCGCAATTCGGTTTGTTTTTTCTTTGAATGCGTAGAGCAGGTGGTGACTTTAAACCAGATACGGGGTGTTTGCATCAACTTTTGATCTAGTGCCTCCTGCAACCCTCATGAAGAAGCTGGAAAGTATGGAAGTACATGACCAAATCTTGGCTTTTATCTGGGGAGACCTGGCTCTTCTTACTGTTGCTTTGCCTAACTACATTCACACTCCTTCCTTGAAAAAATCCCACCTGTTCCTGTGACAACTACATAGGGCCATATTTTGCGACCCTTACGGGTGCGTACGAGGCGTGTACGCGCCCGTAGGGGCCGCGCAAGTTCCGGGTTTAGGCGTGCGAAGCGTATGCGCTGAAACCCGGCACTTGCGATCTGTCAAGAGTTCTCTTGTCAGATCCTCCGCATCCCCGGGAGATGGGCCTCTGTAGGTGGAGAGTTGCGCTATTTGCCCAACTTCTGCCCGCTGAATGCCTGTGAAATTCTTACGCCTGGTAAAAGCAGGTGTAAGGCCTGCTTTTACCAGCATAAGAGCATTTTAATTCATTTTAAATATGTAATTTAAATTTTTTTTATTTCATGTGTTCATTTAATTTTTAAGTGATTCCCAATCATACTTATGGGATTCCGTACGTACGCAACTCCCATAAGTATGAATGGGGATTCTCTTCTTTTATTGGTTGGGCCGACCCTCGTGATCCCAGGGGTGCTTGCGAACTGCCTGCGCCCCTGGGATACGTGGGCCTCTGCCCGCGAGTACCCGGAGAGTCCCAGGATCGCAAGTCCCCATACCTCCCGGGCCACCAGGTGATTGCATAGATTTTTTACAGGTCGGAGGCATCCGCCCGCGGGAAACCTCCGATCGCAAATTTCGGGCCAATGTTGATCCAGAAAAGAGTCTTAACAAGAGACTTGGGGGGAAAAATTCACTTGGTTGTGCCACCCGTTAGCGCCTTAAGAGGGCGCTAATGGGGCGCAAAGCCGCTAACGCCCGGGCGCAGCGATGTTTGCGCCGCTCGAGAACTTAACTTGAGATTGTGCGGCGGCGCTAAAACTTACCGCTGCGACCACCTGCGCGCGCAGATTGTGACGTCATTCCATGGTGCAACGCCCTTGGGGCGCCCCGGAGCGGAAATTGAGTGGCGCCCCCTGCCTTACCGCCTGGCGCTTCCAACGACCAGAAGACTGGAACGCTATCAATCGCTGTGGGGCTGGGGGGGGGGCGCTATTTAAAGGGGGCCTCTTCCTGTCTTTTATTGTTGGTGGCATTTTTGAACTACGCATTCTGAGAGAGAGAGGGAGAGACTTCTGGAGAGATTCAACGTTGTGTGAAGGAGTTTTGGGTACTGAGCAGCACTTTGCAGGTTCATTTTGATTTGCCATTCCTTGTATCGATTTAGCAGAGACCGTGGGAGCTGCACTCTGAGCTCTTTGCCTGGTGCTCTCCATTGTTCTTTCCAGCACATTTGATGTGCAAGTCTCTCCAGGCCGAGATTCAAGGCAGCAATGAACAGGATGTGGATGGAAAGCAAGATTAACCATCCCCTTTAAGAACTGGCCCGTGCCATTGTGTGTGTGTTCCATTGCTGACTGACATTACATGAGCTTCGCCAGCGCTCCGAGTTAGCGCCTCACTGCTCGGCCTTTGCGCCTTAAGAGAGGTGTGCAGCGCCTGCTTTAGCGCTCCACTCACCTCCCGGGGCGGTAAAAGTGAAGTTTCCCGTCAGTGCCGATAATTAGCGCCAGGCGCTAATATTTGCGTCCGGACGATATTTGCGCCCCAAATGGGGCGCGACCTAATTTCTACCCCTTGGTCTATGAGATCTCCTGGACTGGCTTTGATCGCCTGAGGAGGTCGGAGAAGTATTTTCCAGAGTATTTTATCCCTTATTGGTCCTGGACTTTTTCTCCTTTTTGCCTCTCCCAGGAGATTACATGGCTGTGGGGATGGGGGGTGGGGGAGAGGGAAGGGGTGGAAGTGTTTAGTTATGATGTTCCAGCCATCATGGTGTCGGGCAGGCTTGATGGACCAGCTGGTCTTTTCCTGCCCGTATCTTTGTAAGTCTGAGAACAAGTTAAATGCAATGACATTAGGGGTATGGTAGCGTAGTGGTTATGTTATTGGATTAGTACTCCAAAGGCGTTCAAATCCCACCACGGCAGCTGGGGAATTTAAATTCAGTTAATTAAATAAATCTGGAATAAAAAGCTAGTATCAGTAATGGTGACCATGAAACTACTGGATTGTCTGATTCACTAATGTCCTTTAGGGAAGGAAATCTGCCGTCCTTACCCGGTCTGGCCTATATGTGACTCCAGACCCACAGCAATGTGGTTGGCTCTTAACTGCCCTCTGCGGTCAAGAAGGTGGCTCACCACCACCTTCTCAAGGGCAATTAGGGATGGCCAACAAATGCTGGCCTTGCCAGCGATGCCCACATCCCATGAATGAATAAAAATGAAACATAAAATTTAGCATGTAGGATTCAACTTGAGCTGGTTAGTTGATGTAACAGTCGGGGGTAATTGTGTGATCCCATGCTGTCAGCAGGGAGTTAAGCTCATAGTTTGTAGTCTTAGCACTGAAATCTTGTGCAATGGTCAGCATTATAGGATCTTGAGCTTTGCAAAAGCCTGAATTCTGCTCCTCAAAAAAAAATCGCCTTTTGAAGCTGAATTCCAAAGGGAATAAAACTACGTAGGATGGCTTCAGTGCAGTAATCCATTCAGGCATAATCTAAATGTACTGGCAGCAAGCATGTTCTAATGCATGTCAAAAAAGTGACATATTTACAATGGTGAATATGAAAATGACTAACCTTGAGTGACTGAGCAGTTTCCAGGTCAGTGTTGTGGTATAGAATGACATTGTTTGTCATGCTGAAGCTTTCTCGTATACCTAGGTGATAAAAGAGCGTTGGCTGCCTGAAAACATCACTCATGTCCACCACAGCAATGTCTGTAAAACAAGAGCAGGGTCACAGTTTAATGAATGCATGCTGCAGTCCACCATTACTGTCTGGTAATGGCCATAATAACATCTACTAAATTATGACTGCAATACAACAAATTTACGTCTTGCTGTTTCTTTTTTATATATTCATTCTCAGGATGTGGGCATTGCTGGCAAAGCCGGTATTTATTGTCCATCCCTAGTTGACCTGAGAAAGTTGGTGGTGGGCCTTATTTTTTTTCATACAACTGAGGTGGCCTAGCACGCCACTCAGTTGTAGAGTCAATCACGTTGGCATGGTACCGCAGTCACATATGGGCCAGAATGGGTAGTGACGGCAGGTTTTCTTCCCTATAGGACATTAGTGAACCAGTTGGCTTTTTAAGACATTCCGACAGCTTCATGGTCACTTTTAATGATATCAGCTTTTATTTCCAGATTTTAAAAAAAAACTGAATTCAAATTCTCAAACTGCCATGCTGAGATTGGAACTCACATTCTACTGGATTATTAGCCCGAGGCCTACTGGATTACAAGCTCAGTAACATAACCACTATACCACCGTACCCAATGGGCTGGATTTTGATACTGGGGCGGGTTGGGGTCGTGTCATCCACTTTTCGTGTTATCCACCCGACTGCAATTGGATGTGGGAGATTGATGCGATTTTCACCTAATTGGGCAATTGAGTTCCAGCATGTGGGAACCCATGACCCAATTAGTGTTTTCAGTCTGAAAGTCGCCTCTGATGATGTCATCATTGCTGCAGCATTGAAGGTCTTCAGAGACTGCCTGGCCTTTGCTGTGAGAGGACCTGGAAGCAAAATGAGCAGCAGCCCTAAGTCTGCTCCCAGATATTTTTGTACCACCACCACCACTCGCACGTATTATTATTACTACTACTACCTCCTCCTCCTCCTCCTCCCATCTCCATTGTAATAGTGGACCTGCAGCTGATAGTCAGCTATCGAAATGTGCTCCCGCCAGGTTTCACATTCGTGGTTCAGAACAGGCGTGCTTCACGTAGAAAAAGGGTTAAAATCATAAAGGCCTTTCAAAATGGCATTATAGAGGCAATTTAGTGCTTGTTAAGGGCCTTAACAGCCTATCCCGCCTCTTAGAGGCAGGACGGAGTCGGGACCAGCAGACATGATTTAATGAAAATTGCGTGGAGGCGGGATGGAGGCGGACTTGTGTCTGCCCGCCAGTTTTCGCAATTTTAACCCCCCACACGCCTCCAAACCCACCTCCACGGGTCAATGAAAATTCTGCCCAAAGTGTTTGGTTTGTGTTCTGTTGACCTCTGCAAGAGTGGTGATGAGAGTACTGCAATCAACCTGATCGCTATTCAGTGACCTCTGGTGGAGACTTCATACAGGTGGCCATCACGTAAGGACAGATCAGTTGTGATGCCCCTTACGATCAAGCAGCCTACCATGTAGACTAACACAGGAGAAAGGCCGCTTGGGCAAGGTACCGTAGGGGCGCTGGCGACCATAGAACTGTAGTCTAACACGAGTCAGCCCCTTCAGAACAGGGAAGGTGAAAATTGAGACAAAAAAAATAATCTGGGCAGGGTGAGAGGGACTGCAAGAGATCCCAGCGGAGTCAGATAAGCCACATTCTTTGGTTGGGTTGGGAACGGCTCTGTGTAGGTCACGACAGGCCTGAGATGACTCTGCACAGGTCAGTCTGCTTAAGGATACACAGGATGCAGATCAAGTCAAACCATTGCAGAGAGCACAGGGTGGAGGTTAAACCATTGGCAGTGCTGGGTGGAGCCAGAATTAAGATGAAAGTAATCTTCTAGTGATTGACATGGAGCGCAGCCAATGAGAAGGAATGAAGGCATTTGCAGAGGGCAAAATTCAGCAATAAAGCCCAAGCCAGAAGTTAAAGCCACCACTGAGTACTCTCGCCACTAAAAGTGCAGCACTGCCAGCGGGATGACGTCATGTCCCTTCCATGTGCGGGCCTGATAACGCGACATGTTGAAGAAAGCCCGGGATGTTTAGTGCACCGTGACGGCAGCAGTTGATCGTGCCCATGGTGCAATTGCACGTGCGAGTGAGGCCAACTAGTCCCAGCTGCTCCGCACAATGTGGAAACTCCGCACCGTCCCCGGAACACACTTGGCCATCAGTTCAGACTGAGATTGGTGGTCTGACCCCAATGTCAATTCAGGAGAGCAGTGTGTTCAGCCCACTTCCCACAGACCCGGTCTGTCAGATAAAAGGCCTCATTTTCCCCTTCTGTTGTTCAAACTGCTCCAATTATGCTGCAATGCAATTTTCCGATAGGATGTAGAGGATTGTGGGGAACTTTATAGTTGTGAAACGTTCCAATTTCTGCATCTTGGTATATTTTTGAACCAGCTTTCTGGGAGATGGGATTACGTTATTTGTTAAAACAACATTCTAAAAAGCAGATTTCCAGTATCCCTTATCAACACAATAAATATATGAAAAATTTAAAAATAAAACCCCATCTGGATATAGCTTAACAGCAAAGTAGTGCTCGCTGTGGTGCTATTAACCAACAGGCCCGAAAGAACAACCATTTACCAACACAGCTTTCTGGTTGCATCATGAACAAGACTGAAGACTATAAGGTTACAGCCAGGCTTGTTTTGTACATAGCTGGATGCTGTTCCTGGAACAGAGCTGGGGAAATTCCTATTCATAGCTGCATCACAACTAAAGAGGAAGTTATCGCCTTCACCTTTGGGCCTTCCATCAGCAACATTGCCCAGAACCTGCGCATGACCAATGTGTCCTCTCAGCTTGTGCATGACCTTAAGCAATCCCACTCTGTTACTTCAGCACCTTCAGATGTGATATCAATCATGTCTGTTCTACTGTTGTGCAACTAGAGATACAGCATGAGCTGTTTGGCTTTCAATCAGACCACCAGTATAGCCATGCAGGCATTAACTCATGCTGTTACCGTAATAGTCTCATAGTAACAGATTCAGGCAGGGGAATACCTTCGGTCCATTTAGCCCACCTATCCGCAGTATTCCCTTGATGCATGTCGAATAACCATGAATCCCAATTGTTGGCAAGAACATGTCTAGTTCCCTCTTGAAACCTATTAAGGATTCTTGTTCCACTCCATGTGCCACCAATCTGTTCTTCTTACAACAGCTGCAGCTGCTTGCAGTATATCACATAATGGCTGGAGCTGCCCACTGTCCAGAAATAAAGCACAGAGGCCTGAGGCCTATAACATGTCCGAGGTACTCAATGCACCCAATGTGGGCAGTTAGTCCAAAGGGGCAGGGAGATTGCACAAAGGTGCATGCTAGGCTTATTAGGCCCTAAAGATCCATGCAAATGAGGCAGCCACCCCACATTAAGGCTGGAATGCCTGTGGAGAGTTTGGAATGGGTGCTGAAGAGGAAGTCACCATTCCAATTCAAAAAAAATTCAGGCAATCTTGTCCTCTTTCCCTCCATGGCCCACTGGTATCACTGGCCCCCTTGTCTGCTGCCTCCTGAGTCAAACCTGCCCCTTGCCCAGTGCCCCTCCTCCCATGCCAGGAATTTACACTTTACTTTCTTATATTAAAAATTAAATGATTAAGAACGATGACAACAGATATCAGAATTGTGTTCTGTACTAGCTACACTAAGGCAAGGTTTCAACTCAGTTAATTAGTGGATTATTTTAACCCAATCCCAGATACAATGAAACAGAGACAGATAGCTATGGTGAGTTCTTTCAGATCTCACAAATAAACTGGTTGTCAAAAGGAAGGTCTCTACTGAAGCGTCTTTTCCTTTCCCTGCGACAAGGATGAGGTACATGAGGAGAATGGCCTCCCTCATCTGTATTCATCTATGTGAACTTTAAGTATAGCACAACCTCGTGAAGTATGAGTGGGTTATTTGATGTCTCAACAAATATAAAATACAAAACAATGATTCGAGTAAAGCTACATCGCAAAAGGTCCAGGTGGCATACATTTATCAGGATTTAGTTCTTCCCTTATGAGATCTGGGTTCAAGTACAACCCAAGGAGGAATGTAATTTGTGAGAAGTCTTTTTAGGTGCACCTTGGATATGCCTTCATCCAAATGGTCCTCACAAATGGGGTAATAAAAATCACAAAGGTAAGTACAGATGAAGGAGGATATTCAACCTATTCAGCTCATCCTTCCATGGAAATCTATAGACCTGCCATCAACAAAAACTCCACTTATTTAGTGCCTTTAAACATAGCACAATGTTCTAAAGCACTTCACAAGGCATGGAGAATGAATGTTGAACAAGTGTAGGGAGCAGATAACGGTGGAATGGTCAAATACCCAGGTTTTAATGAGGAATTAGAAGGTGGGGAGAGATGGAGAAAGGCAGAGATTTTAAGGAGAGATCTCCAACCGGGTGTGACAACTGAAGGTTCAGCCACTGATAGTGAAGTCTGGAGGACACACAGTAGGGCAGAGTTAAAAGGTCAGTGGATCTGAGTTGGGACATAGAAGAAAAGGACTGTCATCTGCAACAATGTCTGCTGAGTCCACTGAGAAACCCCCTAACAGCAGAGGAGCACCTTGGCCCAGTGACCTCAGCGTCTGTTGGTTAGCTGAATTCACTGGAAAGGAAAATCTGGCAGGGTGTGTAATGAGCGGCTGATCCACTGCTGCCCATTTTGCATGCCTCACCAAAAAGTTGAATTTCAACTCCAGTGTACCTAGACTTCCAAAAGGAATTTGACAAAGTCCTACATGAAAGATCTTTAGTCAAACTCAAAGCTATGGGGATTTAGAGGAAATCCTGGGAATAGAGAGGGATGGAAAATGAGGACTTGCTGGAGGAGTTATGTCAAGGTGGGCTCAGTGTCTGGACCACTCATTTTTTTGTGTGGATAAATGACCCAGAATCAGAAACTCAATGCAAAATGGTGACATTTATTGATGATACCAAAGGGGCCAGTTAGAGGAGGCAGCTTGGAAATAGCAGAGTTAGTTGGATAAAGTAAGTACATAACAGATCAAGGGCAGATGAAATTTCATGCGGACAAATGGAAAATACTGCACATAGGATGGGAAAATAAGCACGACCAATACTGCCTCTAAAAATAAACAAGTTAGCAGAATGAACTGACAAAACTAGATGCAATATAAATATAATAGCAAAATACTGCGGATGCTGGAAATCTGAAGTACAGGATGAGCGTCCTGAATCCAGCAACCTCGGGACCGAGGCCGAGCCAGTTTTCCTGTTTTTCCGGACTTCGGAACGTGTTTCTGATGTCCGAAGTCCGGAAATATCGCAACCTGAGCTCGGGCGTTTCCGAACTTCGGACATCAGAAACACGTTTGAGTCCGGAAATGCCTGGGCTGCTCCACGTAGCGCTGACATGTTTCTCCGCCCCTCCCCTTCTGTTAAAGGGGAGGATCGCTGCAAGCTCTGCAGAGCATCCGATGGCCCACACTAGGCCACCAGGGCGGCGTGGTGCCGTGGCCGCAGCCTGGCGGAAACACTTAGTGGAGCTGCGCAGATTAAGGAGGATAAAACACAACACTAAAGTTTTATTGCATCACTCGCATTTTTCATAGGATTTTTCAAAAAAAGACAACAAAAGTTAATGGCTTTTTGAAGTACAGGTTGAGTGTCCAAAATCCAGAGTTCCGGATCCCGGAACATTTTACGGATTCCGGACGACCCTGCCACCAATCATCCCGGAGTCCGGAACCCCGGATTTTGGACGCTCAACCTGTAACAACAGAAAATGCTGGAAGCACTCAGCAGGCCAGGCAGCATCCGTGGAGAGAGAAACAGAGTTAACGTTTCAGGTCTGTAAGGGTCCCAGACCTGAAACTTTAACTCTGTTTCTCTCTCCACGGATGCTGCCTGGCCTGCTGAGTGCCTCCAGCATTTTCTGTTGCAATATAAATATGGTGCGTCCATTCTCTTTTGCAATTGTTCTTTCTTCACATCAAACTGTTACATTTGTGGCATACAAAAATACAACGTGTACAGTGTGCATGAACCTTATAAAGTGGCTTGCAAACATCCTTTGGGGATTAGTATCTCTCTTATGATTCCTGACAATTGTCTAGCTGGGGAGCAAGAGAAGGCAACAGGTTACTCAGGAGGCTGGTCTTTCCCAGCATTTATAGCAATAGTGAAAGCTGTCCATTAAAACTGTAGGGACAGGAGTGTTAATAGAAGGCTTACGCTAAAACTTTGGACCCGCCCCCATCCCGCCTCCGTGCCCTTTTGCCAGGAGGCGGGAAGCCGTCCTGCCCCGGGTCCCGTCTCCTCGAGGCGGTAAAGGGATTAAATCCTTTTAACTGCCTGTTAACAGGTAGTTAACAGGCAGGAAAAAGGATTAGTCCCATTTTACCTTTTCACGTGCAGGCTTCTCGACCTCGGAGAACCCCGCCGGGGTGGAGGAGTCGAGTAGGAGGTCTGTGGGGGTCGGAGGGGTCTGAAAGTGAGATGTAGAGGTGAGTGATGGGTGCAAGTGTGAAATGGTAAGTATGTGAGGTGAGTGTAAAGTGTTAGAAAATGTCCACTTACCTTTGTTTCTGACTACAGCCTTCAGCCGCTCTGGATCCGGAGTCCCGACATCTTCATTGTAAATTTCACAGACTGGCTGTTGGATCCTCTGAACCAACAGTCATCTGATTTCTACAAAGTAGAAAGGTTTGATGAGTCCTGAACACAAGGTCTCATCAAACTACACAGAATGTCAGTGATTGACAGCTTCAAAGAGCTATCAAACGCTGACATTTCTTCTTTCAAGAAATCTTGACAGATGGCACGTCAGACGTTGACGTGCTCTGTCAGTGACTTTCACTTAATTGGCCTGCTGAGCCCGCAGGGCGGGCTTAACAAGGTCAATCAGGGGAAAATCCCGCTGGTTGGCCAGAAGATGATGGAGGCGGGACTGAGACCAGGCAAGCAGCAGTCCCGCCTCCAACACGTCTCCATTCAGAAAATCCAGCCCATTGGGTTCCCACTTTATTCCTGTCTTCAAGTCTATGTGAAAATCCTACAGGAATGTTTAGACTCACTGCCTCCAGTTTTCAATTTCTTACTTGGAATCAAGTAATATAGTTAACACGCAGGTTCCTTGATTAGTCACTAAAGAGATTGACTACACTGCCTCCTAAAATCATAGAATCATACAGCACAGAAGGAGGCCATTTGTCCCAACATACTTGTGCCAGCTCTTTGAATGAGCTATCCAATTAGTCCCACTCCCCCTGCTCTTTCTCCATAGTCCTGCAAATTTTCCTTTGGAAGTATAAAAGGATGTTGGACAGGTACTTGAGGATGAGGAACTTACAGGGTTACGGACAAAAAGCGGAGATGTGGGACTAAGCATGACTGCTCTTTCAAAGAGCCAGCACAGGCACGACGGGCCGAATGGCCTCCTTCTGTGCTGTAAGTTTCTATGTTGCTATGATTCTATATATCCAATTCCCTTTGAAAGTTACTACTGAGTCTGTTTCCACCGCCCTTTCAGGCAGTGCATTCCAAAATAGACAGATTAACAGAGTGGGCAGACAATAGCAGATTCAATATAATGTGAATAAGTGTAAGCTAATACATTTTGGGAGGAATATCAAGAAACGGAAGTATACACTCAATGGATAGACACTGAAGGATGTGGATGAACAGAGATATCTCGGGGTTCAAATACATAGTTCCCTGAAAGTACAGGTGTAGGTAGATAAAGCCATAAAAAAGAACAGAATTTTGGGTTTTATAAATGGGGGGATTGCAAATTCGGATTTCCCGTAGCTACTTTCTTGGGTTCAGTGGCATTAGCCTCACCTTCAAGTGGTCTGAGCGTCTTATTTACGCGGGAGTTGACTCACACTTCCCCGCATCTGTTTTCACAGTGTCAGCTGTGGCTCAGTGGGTAGCACCCTCTAGGTGGGAGGGGCTAGGAGTGAGCAGGTGCTGCTGAGTGCTTGATTACTGCAAGGAGTTGGAGTGAGTTTGTAAAATGTTGGTGGTAGGTTTTTGGGGGGTTTTCCTCCAGATTTTAGGGGCTTTTTGGTCCTTAAATAGCAGCCAGATGGCTGCTGAGGGGTGTCGGGTCCCTGAGAGGACAATGCTCCAAAGGATGAATTTAATCAGGAGAGAAAATGTTGGGGGAAGGGAGAAAAAAAGGCCCAAAGATTTGGGCCGGGACCCCAGGAGGTTTGGAAAAGAAAACACGGTGGTGGTTCAGTGCGAGGATAAGGAGATACGAGCTTGGGATATTATCCAGGTGGTAAATGAGGACTGCGGCGAGGGAAGCTGTTTTGCCTGCCAGTCAAAGCCGAATGTTGGGTTCGAGGTGACGATTAGTGGCCGAGAGGAAGTGGAAAGACTTTTACTGAGTTTGAAGATTGGAGATAAGTTCTTGGAGGTATCTCTGCTGTATTCTGAAGAGGTGGTGGTCTCATTCTTAAACCTGCCAGTTTATATTGAGGACGATGTGCTAATAAAAAAGTTGGAGTCGTGGGACATTAAAATTTGCTCGGCAATAGAGGAGATACTATCCAGGAACGCGGGTAGCAGATGGAGCCCGTTATGTAACGGTGAGGTTCCCAGAGGAGGTGAAGTAATTGCCGTATAGCATGAAATCAGAGACAATGGAAGGAGTGCAGTACTTCTGGGTACTGCATGATAACCAGGTGAAGGTTTGTTATTATTGTCTTAGACACGACCATCTTGTAAGAAGCTGTCCAGACTTGTACTATTATAACTGCGACAAGTCTGGACACATCGCTCAGAGCTGCAAGGCGGAGAGCTCTGGGGTGTGTCACAAAGGCCCTATCCGCTGTGAGTGTGAGGCAGAAGGAAGCCCCTTGAGTGATGAGGAGATGGGAGAAGAAGAAGGAGCAGGAGGTGTGAGTGGAGCGGCTGGAGGAGCGGAGCAGGCGGAGGACACAGCTGGTGAATGGAAGGAGAAAAGAGCGCAGGAAGAGGCAGAAAATTGCAGAGCAGAGAACAGGATGGAGATGGTGGAAAGCACACCAAGTACGGTGGAAAAGGACAAAGACAGCAGCGGGCAGTACAGGTCGAGGGCAGAGTCGAGCCAAAATACAGCTTGGCTCTCCCTAAATAATCTGGTGTCCGCGGGAGGGAGAGGAGGCGGGAGCGGGGTAAGTGTAAGTACTCCAAAGAAAGACGAGGAGTTGGACATATCGGGGAGCAGGAGAGGGCAAGACAAGGAGAGGGTGCAAGAGGCAGGAGCCTTAAAGAGGCAGCAGGACGGGAGCGGGGAGACAAAGACGCCAGAAGGGAGCAAGATAGATGTGGATGCGCCATTGTCCCAGAGAGAGAAGAAACGGGGAGCACGGCTCAGCGGTGGAGATGAGGCCGAAGGGAGTGGCACTGTTGGAGAAACCATGATAGCAGGAAGACTCTCTAAGGGAGATTATGTATCTGACGGGGAGCAGGGACGGGAGGTTACAGAAGAGCTTGAGAGTGAGAGGTTAGAGGGGGACAGAGACATGGAAGTGGGGGGTGGGGTGGCATCGTGTGGAAAGGGAAAGGTTAGTGAGGGGCAGATGGAGGGAGAAGGGGCAGCTCCTTGGCCCAAACCTAATGTAAGGAAGAGGCTGAAACTACAGGGAAGGTTCAAACAGGAGGTGAAAAAGAGCCGGAGGCTGCAGGAGAAAGCAATAGCTGCCCGAAAAGTTGGGAACGAGCATGAGAGGAGGGAAGGGCCAGAGATTAAATGATGGGGGGATTATCAGGCACACTTCCCTTATTCGGAGCCATGATTACTGATCAATTTTTAAAGTACAATAGATTAGTATATGTTATGGGAGACAAATTAAACTGCAGGTTTTGATGTTAATATGTGTTGGAGGAATGGCTGTGCAGAGCGGCGGAATGGATTTATATGATACAATGGAATGATCACGATGTTGTAAATGTTTATAATGTTCAATAAATAATGTTTAAAAAAAAGTGGGTAGCACTCTTGCCTCTGAGTCAAAAGGTTGTGGGTTCAAATCCCACTCCAGGAACTTGAGCACAAACACCTAGGCTGACACTCCAGTGCAGTGCTGTGGGAGTGCTGCACTGTCAGAGATGCCGTCTTTTGGATGAGACATTAAACCGAGGCCCCATCTGCTTTCTCAGGTGGATGTAAAAGATCCCAATGCACTATTCTGAAGAATAGCAGGGGAGTTATCCCTGGTGTCCTGGCCAATATTTATCCCTCAATCAAAAAAAACAGATTATCTGGTCATTATCACATTGCTGCTTGTGGGAGCCTGCTGTGCGCAAATTGGCTGCCACGTTTCCTACATTACAACAATGATTATACTCCAATAGTACTTCATTGGCTGTAAAGTGCTTTGAGATGTCCGGTGGTCGTGAAAGGCGCTATATAAATGCAAGTCTTTCTTTTTATTCTTTTTTACAATAGCATGACTCAGGGGTGTTAACAATAATACCCCTGATGACCTGAACCAGATAGGCAGAAACGTTAAACAAATATTTTGTATCTGTCTTCACAGTAGAAGACACAAAAAGTATACCAAAAATGGTGCGGAACTAAGGGTCTAATGAGGGTGAGGAACTTAACGTAATTAGTATAAGTAGAGAAAAAGTACTAGAGAAACTAATGGGACTAAAAGCCGAAAAAAACCCCGGACCTGATGGCCTACATCCTAGGGTTCTAAAAGAGGTGGCTGACGAGATAATGGATGCATTGGTTTTGATCTTCCAAAATTCCCTAGATTCTAGAATGGTCCCAGCGGATTGGAAGGTCGCAAATGTAACACCGCTATTCAAGAAAGGAGGGAGAGAAAAAACAGGAAACTACAGGCCAGTTAGCCTGACATCGGTCATCGGGAAAATGCTGGAATCCATTGTTAAGGAAGTGGTATCAGGGCACTTAGAAAATCATAACATGATTAGGCAGAGTCAACATGGTTTTATGAAAGGCAAATCATGTTTGACAAATTTATTAGAGTTTTTTGAGCTAATAACTAGTAGGGTTCATAAAGTGGAACCAGTGGATGTAGTATATTTGGATTGTAATGAGACAGAATTAATAAATGATCTCATAGTAAAGGATCCTCTAGGAAAGAGTGATCATAGCATGGTTGAATTTCAAATTCAGTTGGAGGGTGAGAAAGTTGTTTCTCAAACCAGTGTCCTGATCTTAAACAAAGGCAATTACAATGGCATGAGGGCAGAACTGGCTAAAGTGGACTGGAAAAATAAATTAAAGGGTAAGACAGTTGAAATGCAGTGGCGGACATTTAAGGAGATCTTTCATAACTCTCAACAAAAATATGTT
Organism: Squalus acanthias; assembly: GCA_030390025.1. Classification (NCBI taxonomy): domain Eukaryota; kingdom Metazoa; phylum Chordata; class Chondrichthyes; order Squaliformes; family Squalidae; genus Squalus; species Squalus acanthias. Next base: position 104,161,199 of record CM059429.1, on the reverse strand, counting down.
CCAGTGAGAAAGAAAGATTTTAAGAGAAGGGAGCACCATCCGTGGCTAACTAAGGAAGTAAACTATGGTAACAAATTGAAAACAAAGGCATACAATGTTGCCAAGATTGTTGGGAGACCAGAGGATTGGGAAATTTTAAAAACCAGCAAAGGATGACTAAAAAAATAATAAAGAGAGAGAAGATAAATTATGAGAGTAAACTGGCAAGAAACATTAAAACAGAAAGTAAGAGCTTCTACAGGTATATAAAAAGGAAGAGGTAGCTAAAGTAAACGTTGGTCCCTTAGAGGATGAGACTGGGGAATTAATAATGGGGAACGGGGAAATGGCAGAGACTCTGAACAAATATTTTGTATCTGTTTTCACGGTAGAAGACACTAACAACATCCCAATAATGGATAATCAAGGGGCCACAGGGAGGGGGAAACTAAAGACAATCACTATCACTAAGGAAATAGTACTTGGTAAAATAATGGGACTAAAAGATGACAAGTCCCCTGGACCAGATGGCCTGCATCCCAGGGTCCTAAAAGAAGTGGCTGCAGAGATAGTGAATGCATTGGTTGCAATATACCAAAATTCCCTGGACTCTGGAGAGGTCCCAGAGGATTGGAAAACCGCAAATGTAACACCCCTATTTAAGTAAGGAGGGAGACAGAAAGCAGGAAACTATAGACCAGTTAGCCTAACATCTGTCATTGGGAAAATGCTGGAGTCCTTCATTAAGGAAGCAATAGCAGGGCATTTGGAAAATCATAATGCAGTCAGGCAGAGTCAGCATGGTTTTATGAAAGGGAAATCATGTTTAACAAATTTGCTGGAGTTCTTTGAGGAGGTAACGAGCAGGGTGGACAAAGGTGAGCCAGTGGATGTGGTGTATTTGGATTTCCAGAAGGCATTCGATAAGGTGCCACATAAAAGGTTACTGCATAAGATAAGAGCTCACGGAGTTGGGGGTAATATATTAGCATGGATAGAGAATTGGCTAACTAACAGAAAGCAGAGAGTCGGGATAAATGGGTCATTTTCCGGTTGGCAAACGGTAACTAGTGGGGTGCCACAGGGATCGGTGCTGGGACCTCAACTATTTACAATCTACATTAATGACTTGGATGAAGGGACCGAGTGTAATGTAGCCAAGTTTGCGGATAATACAAAGATGAGTGGGAAAGCAAGTTGTGCAGAGGACTCAAAGAACCTGCAAAGGGATATAGACAGGCTAAGTGAGTGGGCAAACATTTGGCAAATGGAGTATAATGTGGGAAAGTGCGAGGTTATACACTTTGGCAGGAAAAATAAAAAAGCAAATTATTATTTAAATGGACAGAGATTACAAAATGCTACAGTTCAGAGGGACCTGGGGGTCCTTGTGCATGAAACACAAAAAGTTAGCACGCAGGTACAGCAAGTAATCAAAAAGGCAAATGGAATGTTGGCCTTTATTTCAAAGGAGTTGGAGTATAAAAGCAGGGAAGTCCTGCTACAACTGTACAGGGTATTGGTGAGACCACACCTTGAGTACTGCGTACAGTTTTGGTCTCCTTATTTAAGGAAGGATATACTTACATTGGAGGCAGTTCAGAGACGATTCACTAGGTTAATTCCAGAAATGAGGGGGTTGACTTATGAGGAAAGGTTGAGCAGGCTGGGCCTATACTCATTGGAATTTAGAAGATCTTATTGAAACATATAAGATACTGAGAGGGCTCGACAAGGTAGATGCAGAGAGGATGTTTCCCCTCGTGGGGAAATCTAGAATGCGGGGACACACTTTTAGAATAAAGGGTCGCCCTTTTAGAACTGAGATAAGGAAGAATTTCTTCTATCAGAGGGTCGTAAATCTCTGAAATTCTCTGCTCCAGAGAGCTGTGGAGGCTGGGTCATTAAATACATTTAATGTGGAGATAGACAGATTTTTGCAAGATAAGGGAGTGAAGGGTTATGGGGAGCGGGCAGGGAAGTGGCTTTGAGCCCAAGATCAGCCATGATCTTATTGAATGGCGGAGCAGGCTCGAGGGGCCAAGTTGCCTATTCCTGCTCCTATTTCTTATGTTCTTATGGAATGTCTAGACCTAGGGGGCATAGTCTCAGGATAAGGGGTAGGCCATTTAAGACTGAGATGAGGAGGAATTTCTTCATTCAGAGGGTTGTGAATCTTTGGAATTCTCTGCCCCAGAGGGCTGTGAATGCTGAGTCTTTGAGTATATTCAAGGCTGAGATAGATAGATTTTTGGACTCTAGAGGAATCAAGGGATATGGAGATTGGGCAGGAAAGTGGAGTTGAGGTCGATGATCAGCCATGATCTTATTGAATGGCGGAGCAGGCCCGAGGAGCCTTATGGCCTACTCCTGCTCTTATTTCTTATGTTCTTATGTTCTTGTGTCTTTTACACATGCATTTCTTCAATCTCTTCAAAGGCTGAATGAACAAACACTTAGAGGCAAGGTTTGATATGAATTATTAAGCTGCTTTATTTCACAGTGAGTGAACATACAAAGTAACAATTACGATGAAATTCACTTAATTTAATCAGAACATTTTAGCATAATGATGTAAAATAAGGAATACGCCATGCTTCCCACATCAGTGGGTCACCTTAATTTGCTTTAACAAAATATCTTCTAACTGTTCCTCCAGGATTCCTGACTTTCTGAGCCTGCCTAGAGCTATCACAATTCTCTGTCCATCAATTATATGATGTTTCTGTGCAGTTGATGTCTACCATGACCCCCTCACCATTAAAGATAATTAACAAGGAACAAAATAAAATTGTCCCAATTGACTCAGCTACATTTATTATGCAAATTATAGATAGCTGGGAATGATCAGAAAGCAACACTTTCATTTTGGAGGTTGATGTGATGGTTATAACATGCTCAATCTTCACTCTCAATGTTCATGGTACATGAGTGGCCTGGAATTTCCTCATAATCTTTGGTGCAACATTGGCGTAAGTGCCTTGGAACAGGTCCCAAATGTTATTTCTGGAGTTTGATAGCGATTTTCTTGCCGATTTCTTTTGAGGTTTTTCTCACTGGGACCTGTACAGTATTTTATATCTCTTTAAATGTTTTATTATGGCATCAGGATCTGTAACATTAAAAAGAGAAAAGCTTCCACAATTCTATTTTCTTAACCAGGCAGCAGTGCTTATTGTGCAGAAATGATGGTTTGATGACTTCCAATTAATTTTCATAATATTGCTCTGGATCAAAAGGAACTTAAAGAAGGAAGATGGCGTATGCTCTGTATGTTTCTTCGGGGCTCCTGATGGTTTCGCTGATTTTGTGCTTGTTTTATGCTAGTTTTTACACTGTGGTGTATGGAAATGAGATCCACAGGAAAGTTCAGCATAAGTTGCCAACGGCAAGATCACCACAGATTTCGGCGTAAATCGGATCAGGGAAATTCCGGGCGCGTAGCTGATACTTAAATAGTTTATGTAACACTATCTATCTACAAAACACGCACGGTACAATGAAACAAACATGATGGCAGCTTGCAAGTTACAAACATTAATCAATCTATTTTGCATAATGCATAAATCTCATCTTTCACTAACTTTTGCTTGGTACCTAATAGTGCACTGCCAATCTATTTGAAAAGTACATACACTCTGGCATCGTGCAATATATTTGAAATACGTATTACCTTTCTGCTAAAGGTCAATTAGCCTCAGGGTGCTGGGGATTAGTCCACTATTAACTAAAGGGGTTAGAGGAAAGGTCAGGGGTGAATTAGACAGAATCTTACAGGTGGGTCGGATTACCACTTATGTAATTTCTTTAACATACCAGGAACTGTACATGGAAAATTATAAATAGAACTGTACATAAACATAGACGCATCTCATTTTGCAGTGCAATCAATCCTTGTGACAACAAGCACAATGTTGGAGACAAATGTGACACCCAATTACCTAAGTAGCCATCTTCATTCCAGGGATGAAGGACTTCAGTTACGTGGATAGACTGGAGAAGCTGGGGTTGTTCTCCTTGGAGCAGAGAAGATTGAGAGGAGATCTGATAGAGGTGTTCAAAATCATGAGGGGTCTAGACAGAGTAGATAGAGAGAAACTGTTCTCATTGGCAGAAGTGTCGAGAAACAGAGGACACAGATTTAAGGTGATTGGCAGAAGATTCAAAGGCGACATGAGGAAAAACTTTTTTACTCAGAGTGCTTAGGATCTGGAATGCACTGCCTGAAAGGATGGTGGAGGTAGACTCAATCACGGCTTTCAAAAGGGAGTTGGGTATGTACCTGAAGGAAGAAAATTTGCAGGGCTACGGGGAAAGGGGGGGTGAGTGGGACCAGCTGAAGTGTTCTTGCAGCGAGCCGGCACGGGCTCGACGGGCCGAATGGTCTTCTTCAGTGCTGTAACCATTCTATGATTCTATGATTCATGCACTCACACTGCATGTGTGGGCTCGATAGTGATCATTTATTTTCAGTAGACTATTTCTAAACTGAGAATTTGCTTTTTGGCTGCCAAATTTGCACAACCTGTCACATGATGCACTTTCACGCACATACACATTGCACTTTGGGAGAAACAACATGGAGAGACAGTATAATCTAAATTGCACTATTTTGAGTGGGGGGGGGGGGGGCGGGGGCAAGAGCAGAAGGACCTGGGGCTGCATATTTACAAATCCTTGAAGGTGGCAGGGCAACTTGATAAGGCAGTTAAGAAAGCGTACTTGGCTATGTAAATAGGGGCATTGAATACAAAACAAAGGAAGTCAAGCTAAACCTTTACAAATCACTGATTAGGCCTCAGCTGGAGTAGTGTGTACAATTCTGGGCTCCACACTTTAGGAAGGATGTCAAGGCCCTGAAGAGGATGCAGAGGAGGTTTATCAGGATGATACCAGGGATGAGGGAGTTATGTGGAGAGATTGGAGAAGCAGGGATTCTTCTCCTTAGAGCAGAGAAGGTTAAAGAGAGACCTAATAGAGGTATTCAAAATTATGAGGGGATTTCATAGAGCGGGTAAGGAGAAACTATTTCCTCTGGCAAGTGGGTCAGCAACCAAAGGTCATAGATTTAAAATAACTGACAAAAGAACTAGAGGGGAAATGAGGAGCAATTTCTTCACATAGAGGGTTGTTAAGATCTGGAATGCACTACCCAAACGTATGGTGGAATTAGGTTCCATAGTAACTTTCAAAAGGCAATTGCACATGTACTTGAAGAGGACTCATTTGCAGAGTTATGGGGAAAAAGCTGGGGCGTGGGACTAGATTGGACAGCTCTTTCAAAGAGCCGGTACAGGCACAATGGGCGAAATGACCTCTTTCTGTGCTGTAAGATACTATGGAGGAGAAATTCCCCTTGAGGGCCATTTGGGGCGCTAAGTCAAAAATGTTTGAAAAGTTAGTGCCAGGCGCTAGCCTTTTGAAATATTTGAGAAATTCCCATTTTTTGCTCCAAGAGGGAAGTGGAGCGCTAAATCAAGCTCCACTTGCCTCTTGGAGCACAAGAGGTGGGGAATGTCCCGATCTGGGGTGATGTGCTCAGCAGCGCCACGTGTGGCCATGCGTGGCGCTGCCGCGTTGCAGGGGCTGTTCCCCCAATAAAAGGGAAGGGCCGCACGCTGCGAGCTCTGCGTTTTTTTTGGCATCTGCTGGTTGCGGGAATGCCGTGCGATCAGCCCAGCACTCAAGCTGAGTGCCGGGCTGACCGATTGTGGCACTCAGCCCATGTCCGGTGCTCAGAAATGGTTTATTTTAAATCAGCGATTTTTTTTTTCATGTCGACCGGCCGGCCACCGCACCTTTAAATGGCGCCGCGCGAGCGGCCGGCCTCACTGTTCACGACCCCTGCCGCAGTCGGTAACATCGCCCGGCGCTGCTGCGGGGTGGGAGGGGGAATATTTCTCCCGCGGCGCTACCGGGGCCCTGCGCCCAGAGATGACGTCCATGATCTCCGGGCGCAGAAGATCAGGGCGATACCCGGTAGCGCCGCCGCTAACCTCCCATGGAATTTCGCAGGAGGCGCGGTTATCGCCGGGGGGGGGGGGGGGTGAAAAGCCATTTGCGTCCCGTTAGCGCCCTGCCCCCCCCCCCCCCTCCCCCCTTGCTCAGGCCTCAGCTCAAAATTGCAGATCAGGTCCTGATGACATCATCGGATCCAATTTGTATATTTAAAGTAGGATCCCGCTTTCTTCCTACGGGTGTTCTGCTTGCCTACTCAAAGGAGCAGATTAATATCAGGACACAGCGAGAAGGCAGCAGGATCGGAGTGGGTAAGTGACTCACATTATTTTATCTGCCGCCACCCCCCCCCCCCAAACCCCCGGTCTGCTTTCTGCCAGGTGGGGGCAGTAAAAATCGGGGCCAAGATGTTTTGTTGGCAATGGCACCGGGGAGTACCATTGGTGTAAAACAGTGATGCTTCACAATAGCAGTATGGTCATGGTGTAAATGGAGCCTCAATCTGGAGTCAGGACTATGGGATTCCGTGGGATTTGCCAGGATTCCCTGTACTCTTGCAGCTATTCAAAAAGCTGCAGCTGCCATTTAAAAGGGAGGTGGGCACTTAAAAAAGTGAACATGGTGCATGGCAAAACATTTCTGTCTGTCAAAATAATCAGGAAGGCAAAATATCTTTGGCTGTAAAGCAGGAAAAGCAGCTTCTGGCCAAGTGATGGACGGACACAGGAAGCAAGTCCTCGTTCGATGTATGTCGAAATAACTGCTGCAGGAGGTGGCTGAAGGGTAGGTTACATATTTGGGTCTCCAAGACACCCTCCACAGAAAAGAGCAGTGCACCGTGCCTGGTAAGATGTGCCAGCCAGGATCAATGTTGTATACACTGCTACAGGACATGCAAATAGATGCGGAACAAGATATCAAATCTTAAGGAAGCTGCCAAGGTAAGACTACCCAAAAGTGTCATCTACCAGGTTGTATGCATACCACAAAGAATTGCTTATCAAGCTGTTCCACAATTACTGCTGCCCTGACCATGTCTCCACACAGCTCTTTCATGTTGATCATATATGCCCGCAACAACAACAACAACAACTTGTATTTATATAGCACCTTTAACGTAGTAAAACGTCCCAAGGCGCTACACAGGAGTGTTTTAAGACAAAAAAAATTGACACCGAGCCACATAAGGATAAATTAGGGCAGGTGCTTGGTCACAGAGGTAGGTTTTAAGGAGCGTCTTAAAGGAGGAAAGAGAGGTTGTGAGGCGGAGAGGTTTAGGCAGGGAATTCCAGAGCTTAGGGCCTAGGCAACAGAAGGCACGGCCACCAATGGTTGAGCGATTATAATCAGGGATGCTCAAGAGGGCAGAATTAGAGGAGCGCAGATATCTCCAACATAGTACATATTCAAGCTGCAACTTACAGGGTTTCACACAGCAACTCATTGTAACACAAACTAACTTTAATTACTGACACCTAGGATGGGCTACAGGTTAGGCACATGTCTGGATCTACGTGCACTCCCTCTACTTTTGTTCAGTAAGGGTATTTTTGTTAGGTAAGAATATCAAGGGGTATGGAAAAAGGCAGGTAAATGGAGTTAAAAGAAAAAGAAGGACTTGCAATTATGTAGCACCATTCATGACCTCAGGACATCCCAAAGCGCTTTACAGCCAATTGAGTACTTTTTCAAGTGTAGTCACTGTTGTAATGTAGGAAACACAGCAGCCAATTTGCACACAGCAAGCTCCCACAAACAGCAATGTGATAATGACCAGATCATCTGTTTTTGTTATGTTGATTGAGGGATAAATATTGGCCAGGACACCGGGGATAACTCCCCGGCTCTTCTTCAAAACAGTGCAATGGGATCTTTTACGTCCACCTGAGAGCAGACGGGGTCTCGGTTTAACGTCTCATCCGACAGTGTAGCACTCCCTCAGTATCAACGTTCACAGGTACGCAGTGATCGGGAGGTCCCGCGCAGGCCGCTCACCAGCTATTGCTGCTGGAAATGATACCACGCATGCACGGCCACGCAATGGCTGTGCAGAAAATTTAAAGGGACCGCGCACGAAGAAAAATTAGAGGGAACATTAGAGTACTGCACTGGAGTGTCAGTCTAGATTTTGTCACTGGAGTGGGAATTGAACCCACAACCTTCTGACAAGAGTGCTACCCACTGAGCCACAGCTGACACTGAGTTGAGCTACAGATCCTCCATGATCTAATAAAATGGCAGAACAAGCTCAAGTGGCTGAATGGTCTGCCCCTGTTCCTATATTCCTATGTAATTACAATATCGCAAGGCTACTTCTCTGCTGGCAGGAGATGACACATAATACTAGGGAACAGACCCAAAATGGAGAAAGACCAAGAAATGAAAAGTCCTGGATTCCTTTGGAGATCACCTTGGTCAACCTTACTTTTTAAGAACACTGAGGGCATAGGAGAAAGTGAAACCAGGGGCCTCGCCCAAATGAAGGCTAGTATCATCTTCTTATTGGGGCAATTTTCACTTTTGAAGGGGGTGGAATGTAAGTAGTAGCGGAACAGCTGTCCATTATACATCCCGCCTGATTTTCAGTTCCAAAGGAAATCAGACGGGGTGTATAACGGGCGGGCGATCCACTACAGCTCATTTTCCACCAGCGTCAAAACCGAACTTTACCCCTACTGTGTCTTGTCCCCTTCTTCAGCATTCACACACAGGCATACATAAAACCACAAAACCATTACACACATTGACCCAGATTTTCTTTCCAAGATTTCCTGTTTGTTATTTGCAGTGAAATTGTAAATGAATTTTAAAAGAATAGGCTTACAATTCCACTAGAGATACTGAATGGAGGAATTTTGCATGTATGATGCTGCTACACAGAGCCAACAGAGGATTTCCTACCCTACACTTTGAAAAGGTTGACGTATAGCGACAGGAATTAAACAAGGGCTGAGTTTTTGACAGTTTTAACTTTGTAAATGTTTAACTTCCTGAGAGTAACATTTCTGTATCAACTCTCCCTCCATTCCAAGTTTTTTTTTTAAATTATGTGTTAGCTAAATGCTTTAATATAATTCATCCCTTTCAGTTTCTTTCTTATCTTCTTCTGTTGCACAGTGTAGCTCATAAGTAATGAAAATGAAAGTTGAGATGGGAGGGTGAACCTGTCATGACGTATTTTAGGATTTAAAATGTTTGGATAGGAGCACAAAGGTTTCATGTGGCATAGCTGCACATGTGAATGTCTCACTTTCTCAGGAACTCTTATGCAACTGTTGATGTTTTTTTTACTATTCTTATCAAATGATTTACAATAGCCGGTCAATGAAGGGTAATAGTGCCCACTCCTTGTGAAAGGAAATGGCTTGGCTTTGGAAAGGGAAGCAACAGTAACTTTGAAGAGAGAAGTTCTTGTGACCCTGGGAAAGGAAATGTTTGTGACCTTGAAAGAGGGTGTTTTGTGCCTTTAGCAAAGGGAGGAACAGGGTCCTTAGAGACTGAAATGCTGGCAGCCCTGAAAACTGAAGAGCTCATTTCATGACAGTGGAAAAACCCGCAGGGAGGGTGGCCTTGAACAGGGCAGTGGCCCTGGCCTTGGAGTGCAAAGTATTCAAAAGAAGTGTTTGGTACGATACAAAAACAGTACATATCCCTGAAAGTCAAGGGCTCCACTTGTGCAGTTAAGCAACCATGGTCAACAAGGGGCAGTATCAAGCTAAAAGAAAAAGGCTTACACAAATGCAAGGAAAATGGAAATCCAGTGGACTGGGAGAGCTTTACAAAGCAACAAAGAGTTACAAAGAAAGTAGTAAGAGTTACAGTAAGGAAAATGGAAAAAAAATGTGAAAAGTTAATAGTAAAACATTTTATAAAATATATTAAGAGAAAGAGAGTGGTAAAGGGGAATGTGGGTTGATTAAAGACAGACGTAGGTGAGACTATAATAGATAATAAGGAAATGGCAGACTTGTTAAATGAGTACTGCACTTTGTATCGGTTTGCACAATGGAGAAAAAGAGGACAAAACACCAGTGGTTCAAGGGAACTTAAAAATAAATCAAGGGAGGGACTTAGTGGATTTAATGTAAGTTTTTAAAAATGGTAAGAGAAAATAATAGGACTTAAGATAGACAAATCTCTCGGATTTGATGGTTTCCATCCCAGGGTCTTAAAAGAAATAGGTGAGGAAATTGCAGTTGCATTAGTCATAATTTTCCAAAGGTCTTTAGATTTGGAAATTGTGCCTTTGGATTCGAAAATTGCAAATGTCACTCCGTTATTAAAGAAGGGAGGGAGAAACCAGGAAACTACAGATCCATCAGTTTAACATCAGCGTGGGAAGTTACTGGAAAGTATTATCAGGGACAGAGTGACTGAGCACCTGGACAAATACGAGCTGATCAAAGATGGATATGTGAAGGGCAGGTCAGGTCTGAATAATCTCATTGTATTTATTGCGGAGGTCACTAACATGATGGACAGGGAAGTATCTATAGATGATGGGGTCGAGTTTCCGCTCATTTACGCTAGTTATATCAACGCAATCCGGGCGGAATCGACCGAACCAGTGCAAAAGATCAGGGAATTTTAAACGGAAGTGAGTTACACCCAAACCCACTTACGTTTGAGTTTTCCAGAATCTTTTAGGCGGGTTCAAGATTCAATTGGCTGGAATCAGGCCCCGCCCACAAAACCGGCCATGCCCCCCCCAGGTCGAATGTGCTTGTTAGGGAAGGCTCCTCAAATTGCGTTCATTTTCTTAGGCGCACAGGCACTAGTAGGCATGTTTAAAAAGTTTTCTCATGTTAAAAAATATTTAATATACTCAGAAACGAACTAGTGTACACCAATGAAACTATTAAATAATTCAGTATAGTTTTTAAAGTCACTTTCAGTGATTTTAAATCAGGTTACTCACAGTTGAGGACTGGACACCCTTATTAGAAATGCTTACTTTTGCTGATAAATTCATTTTCAGCTGTATTAATAAAACTGCACCAGGTTACCACTCTTTAATACATCAAGGGATACTTATTAATGGAAAGAAAAAATTAGAAATTATTACGTTCCATTACGCTGCCTGATTACACTGGTTCATGGAAGATTTTACATTTGTGATTATGGAAATTAATTTTAGCGGAAACTTGAAGCCGAACCTAACTAGCGCAATTTCAAGGGCATTTGGGGCGCCATTTCTTGATTGCACCCAAAGCAGAAACTCTACCCCGCTGTCCATCTGGACTTCCAGAAGGCATTTGATAAGGTTCCACACAAGTGATTATTAGCAAAAATCAAAGTACACGGAATGGGAGGTAACCTTGTGACATGGGTTGGTAATTGGTTGGGGATAAGGAGACAGAGAGTAGGGATAAAGGGTTAATTCTCTAATTGGCAGAATGTGACAAGTGGGTTTTCACCATATATTCATAACTTGGATGGACAACTGGAGAGTTTGCACATGCCACTAAGTTAGGAAGCACAGTAAGTTGTATAGATGTAGAAAGTTACAAAGAGCAGGAAGTTACAAAGGGACATAGACAGACTAAGTGAGTACAAAACTATGGCAGAGTGAGTTCAATGTGGGGAAGTGTGAGGTCATTTTTTTATAGATCTGAGAAAGACAAATCGGAATATTTTCTTAATAGTGAGAGACTTGAGGGGAAAAAATTGGGTCGCGCTCCCTTTGGGGAGCTAACTTCGCCAGCGCCCGAAAAAGTGAGGTAGTGATGCTGTATTGTACGGAGCTTTGGTCAGACCCCATCTGGAGGACTGTGTTCAGTTTTGGGTACTGTACCTCAGGAAAGATATACTGGCCGTGGAGGTTGGACAGCACAAATTCACCAAATGATACTGGGGATTAAAGGGTTAAATTATGAGGACAGGTTGCATAAATTCTCTTGCGTTTAGAGAGTTGAAGGGTGCTCTTATTGGCTTATTTAAAATGATAAGGGGATTCAATCGGGTAGGTACAGAGAAACTATTTCCTCTGGTAGAGGAATCCAGACGGAGTCATAATCTTAAAAGTAGAACTAGGCCATTTAGAAGTGAAATCAGGCAGCATTTTTCACACAAAGGGTTGTGGAAATATGGAACTTTCTTCCCCAAAAAGATATAGTTGCTGGGTCAATTTAAATTTTCAAGACTGAGATCGAGAGATTTTTGTCTTTTAAGGGTATCAAGAGATATGGAGCAAAGGTGGGTAAATGTAGTTGAGGTACAGATCAACCAGTGATCTAATAGAATGGCAGAACAGGCTTGAGGGGTTGAGTGGCCTACTCTTGTTCCAATGCTCTTATGATCATCGCCTTTGGGGCAGGTCTGAATTTCAGCATTGTGTCGAAAGGCATGCAAAATAACATTTACAGAACATAAGAACAAAAGATGTGGGAGTTATCACACTCACTTTCAATCCTCTCTGACATAGTTATGGAGGTAGCTTCCAAGGGGGAGGTCATTAGATAGTGATCAGGAGTTGGAACCCTGGCTGAATTTTCCCCTCTCTTTAACTGAAGCTAATTGGCATGCCCGCTACTACCCTGGGTGAGATCAACTACCTCAACATAGAGTGAAAGCTCATGAGAATTAGTGAGACATTTGTAGATACAACTAGGCTGCATGAAATGTTTGGGCTCCTACCCACGCATCCTGATCACTATTTAGTGATCCCTGTTGTGTGTGAAACTACTTGCCTGTAGATGGGATTGGGTTCAGCTACAATACTTCTCATGATCTTATCCAGAAGAACAAAGTAAAGACAATAGCTATTGGGTAATATATTGATTAGAATGCTTAGCAGATAGGGGGAAATCATAGAAAGTTACAGCACGGAAGGAGGCCATTTCGGCCCATCATGTCCATGCCGGCCAACAAAGAGCTATCCAGCCTAATCCCACTTCCCAGCCCTTGGTCCGTAGCCCTGCAGGTTACAGCATCCCAAGTGCACATCCAAGTACTTTTTAAATGTGGTTAGGGTTTCTGCCTCTACCACCCTTTCAGGCAGTGAGTTCCAGACCCCCACAACCCTCTGGGTGAAGAAATTTCCCCTCAAATCCCATCTAAACCTTCCACCAATTACTTTAAATCTATGCCCCCTGGTTTTTGACCCCTCTGCTAAGGGTAATAGGCCCTTTCTATCCACTCTATCTAGGCCCCTCATAATTTTATACACCTCAACAAGGTCTCCCCTCAGCCTCCTCTGTTCCAAGGAAACCAAACCCAGACTATCCAGTCTTTCCTCATAGCTAAGATTCTCTACTCCCGGCAACATCCTTGTAAATCTCCTCTGTACCCTCTCTAGTGCAATCACATCTTTCCTGTAATGTGGTGACCAGAACTGCACGCAGTACGCTAGCTGAGGCCTAACTAGTGTTTTATACAGTTGAAGCATAACCCCCCTGCTCTTGTATTCTATGTCACAGCTAATAAAGGCAAGCATTCCGTACGCATTCTTAACCACCTTATCTACCTGGCCTGCTACCTTCAGGGATCTGTGGACATGCACGCCAAGGTCCCTTTGTTCCTCTACACTACTCAGTGTCTTACCATTTAATGTGTATTCCCTTTCCTTGTTAGCCCTCCCCAAATGCATTATCTCACACTTCTCCGGATTGAATTCCATTTGCCACTGTTCTGCCCACCTGACCAATTTATTGATATCTTCCTGCAGTCTACAGCTTCCTTCTTCAGTATCAACCACACAGCCGATTTTAGTATCATCTGCAAACTTCTTAATCATGCTCCCTGTATTCAAGTCTAGATCATTGATATATACTACAAAAATCAAGGGACCTAGTACTGAGCCCTGCGGAACCCCACTGGAAACAGCCTTCCAGTCACAAAAACACCCATCAACCATTACCCTCTGCTTCCTGTCTCCGAGCCAGTTTTGAATCCAACTTGACACTTTGCCCTGGATCCCATGGGCTTTTAACTTCGTGACCAGTCTGCCATATGGAACCTTATCAAAAGCCTTGCTAAAGTCCATATACACTACATCAAACGCACTACCCTCATCTACCCTCCTTGTTACCTCCTCAAAAAATGCAATCAAGTTTGTCAGACACGACCTTCCCTTAACAAATCCGTGCTGACTATCTTTGATTAATCCATGTCTTTCTAAATGAAGATTTATCCGGTCCTTCAGAATTCTTTCCACTAATTTTCCCACCACCGAGGTTAGGCTGACTGGTCTGTAATTACTCGGTCTATCCTTTTCTCCCTTTTTAAACAAGGGTACCACATTAGCAGTCTTCCAGTCCTCCAGCACCATACATGAAGCCAGAGAGAATTGGAAAATGATGGTCAGGGCAACCAGAACTGGACACAGTAGTCATGGTGTGGGCTGACCACAACACTGTATGGTTCCACATCCTATTGGGTTTGTTGATTGCTGCTCTGCATTGGTCGGACACATTGAGCGTTGAGTCTACTAAAGCTCTTAGGCCTCTCTCAACTTCATCCTTAGCTATTTTAACACCATTCATGGAGTACATGTGTTACACTTTTTGTTTCTTACATGCTCTTGTCAGTGTTAAATTTCATCTGGCATTGCTCTACTCACATATTTTGCCCAATTAATTCGGTAATTGTTGAGCTGACTTCAATTCCACTTACCCTTCTAATGTGGTATCGTCTGCAAATTTAAGTTGTGCATTACTTTATGAGTTTTATAAGTTGGCAAGTATCTGAACTCCAGTGCGTACAAACACATATGCACTCCTAGTGCGTACACACACACACACAGACACACACACAAGGGATCAGCTTGCTCTATTGCCTTGTGCAATCTATTCTTTCGATTACATCTGTAACCAGTACTGTCATAGGCCACTTGCTTTGACAAACAGACACAATCAATGTGTACTGATAATCAAGAAGATAGGGGGTGAAATACTGGGAAAGAGAAACCAAATGCAAAAAGAAATGCTTTAAAAACTACATCAAAAAAGATAGACCAGTAAAGCTTTCAATGCTTGTTCTGCATTTGTACCTAGAGAGAAAATTTGATAAAAACTCTTTGATGATGCCGTGTAAGAGGAGCCAGCGGCCAGCAGATAGCCTTCACAGCTCACTTATAATCTGGATAAACCACCAAGAGCTAAACTGAACCACGCAAACAAATTTAGGATAAGAAAACAGAACCCTAATTGTAGGGAGCATTGCAAAGGTTAACTGCAGCCATTTAAGTCTCTTGGTGCATATCAGCCACTTCAAAACCCATTAAACAGATTTTATTGAAATCAGTTGTTAGCTGGGGAACAGAGAGACTGTACAAAGTTAAAGGCTTTCAGCCACCACCCTGTCCTTTATTTTCATCATTCACAAATAGCTCTAACATGATCTGTCCCAGCAACTTTTGTGCTTCCAATACACTTGAACCGGGAATTTCCTTGGTACTGCTCCTGCTCTGCCGGCTGGAAGTGGGCCATTCTGACCAATGCATTAGTCACCTGTTTGATACATGTGTGGACAGCATGTTGACTGATGAATCAAGTGATCCCTATGCAGTCTAGACAGAGGCAAGAAATGTTGAGGGCAGTTTTGGCCTTGACTATCAAGGTCCGTGACATTCCCATGTTGCAGGTTAGCTGCAGGTGTCCTTGTAGCATATGCATTCCCCACGTGATAGAAGAGGAAAGATGGTCTTTCATGTTTTTCTTGGCGTCCTATTTGAACCCGAGATGAGCTTTCAACCCTATATCCACTCCATCACCAAGACCGCCTACTTCCACCTCCATAACATCACCTGTCTCCGCCCATGCCTCAGCACATCTGCTGCTGAAACCCTCATCCACGTCTTTGTTACCTCTAAACTTCACTATTCCGATGCTCTCCAGGCCGGCCTCCCATCTTCCACCCTCATAAACTCAAGCTCATCCAAAACTCTGCTGCCTGTATCCTAACTCACACCAAGTCCCGTTCACCTATCACCCCTGTGCTCGCTGAATTACCCTGGCTCCCAGTCCGGCAAGGCCTTGATTTTAAAATTTCCATCCTTGTTTTCAAATCCCTCCATGGTCTCGCCCCTCCCTATCTCTGTAACCTCCTCCAGCCCTACAACCCTCCGAGATCTGTGCGCTCCTCCAATTCTGGCCTCTTTCTACCCTGATTTTCATCGCTCAACCGTTGGTGGCCGTGCCTTCTGTTGCTGAGGCCCTAAGCTCTGGAATTCCCTCCCTAAAGCTCTCCGCCTCACTACCTCTATTTCCTCCTTTAAGATGATCCTTAAAACCTACCTCTTTGACCAAGCTTTTGGTCATCTGTCCTAACCTCTCCTTATGTGGCTCGGTGTCAAATTTTGTTTGATAATGCTCCTGTGAAGCGCCTTGAGACATTTTACTACATTAAAGGCGCTAAATGCAAGCTGTTGTTGTTGTTCTTTTAACTTTTTCTTCTATTTCTTCGGCATCCATCCTTTCTAAAGCTGCTTTTAATTCCTCATCAATAATACAACTTGTACACCCTTGGCCCTTCTTTGCATCAGCCATGCTTCCAAGATATCAATACTATCCATATTCTCACTGGGTGCATATACCTCTAACTCCACTAATTTGTAGCTTATACTCCTCGACTTGTCTAAAAATATATTCCTTTATCCCTCAAAACATTCCTTCTCTTATTTGATCTTTCTGCTCTGGATGTAACTGATTTCCTTTACTTATGCTTTGTTTACCTGTTCCTCCTGACGTACTAGTATAAATGTTCCCCCACTGTCCTATTTAACCCACCAATTTTTACCATAATAAGTTAAGTAACATACATTGTGTCTGAAAATAAATTAATGCAAAATACAGTGTATTCTGCTCAATCTTCTGGTAGAGTCATTTGGTTTCCACTGAAAACGTTAAGCTCAGTGTTCATCTGAAGTGTGATGTGCACAATCGGATGTTGAATTCTGTGCACTCGCTGTTCAATGTATATCCAAAGAAAATATGGCAACATATATTTGTTAGCTTCCAAAAATATCTTCCACCCAACAGGAACCCAGTATTTTGGATCTCCTTTCTTCCAAAGTCACTCCAGTAACATCAGTTATGGGAAGGGGGTCCTGTAAGCCAAACCAGCTCCATTTGTTTCAGTGGGAACTGGCACTTGGGACTGGGCTGCGAACCGATCCGGAGTGGCCTAGGAGCCCTTCTGGAGCAGTCCAGAAGCCGATCTGGATCAGTCTAAGAACCAATCTGCAGTAGCATGGGAGCTGATGGACAGAAAATTAGAAGTAGGGGTGCAGAGTTTCCAATAGGCACTCCCACTGGGAGAAGCTCTACACCCAGAGGCTGATGGTGAAAATCTAGACCAATGTTTTGTCTGATTTATTTTACTTCTGCATAAAGTTAAGCCTTGCCATAAATTTGACATGTAGTCTTAGCCTGAACGATGTCTGTCAGCATACAGAATATTCACGAGTGTATCGTGGACAAACCATACTATTTATCATGAACATCCCAACAAAGCAGGGGCGGATTGTTAACCATTAGGCACGCCAGTCCCTGCCTTTTACAAGGAACACAAATAAAGTGTTGGGATAGAGTCCAAATTGTATCAATGGTGCTAGAAGGAAAAAATGATCTGATGGCTTCAGGGGCCAGGAATTGCAATATTTGTCTATCAGTCACTAGCAGTTAAATATGATGGTGTTAATACCCAGGTTTCTGACAAAACACTTCCTTGCTTCTGTCTTTCGCCTTCCCCACATATGATTACTCTAACCTGGTATCCCAATCCACTCTTCTTGAATCTGAAATGCTAACTGCCAGGTAGCACAGAACAGGGCAAAGCCCTGGTCCAAATATCAGTAGCTTTCTCCCTTATTCTCATTGATGCTTCATGGTTGAAAACATTTCCGCTGCTAGCCTGTTACATAAACGCGGTTGCACTGCACAGCATTGAAAGGTGTCAGCCTTGGCTCTGTGGTAACATTCTTGCCACTCAGTCAGAAGGTTATGGGTTCAAGCCTCATTCCAGGACTAGAACACATAACCTCAGCTGACCTCTAGTGCAGTTCTGAGGTAGTTTCATAATGTCATCGTTCAGTTCAGATGTTAAACTCATCTGCCTTCTCACATGGATGTAAAAGATTCCATGGCACTATTTGAAGAAGCCATGATGCGGAGATGCCGGTGTTGGACTGGGGTGGACAAAAATGAGAAGTCGCACAACACCAGGTTATAGTCCAACAGTTTTATTTGAAATCACGAGCTTTCGGAGCGCTGCTCCTTCGTCAGGTAAAAAACTATTTGAAGAAGAGGAGGGGAGTTCTCCCTGGTGTCCTGGCCAACATTTAACCAGCCATCAACATCACCAAAACAGATAAATGGTCACTTATCTCATTGGTGTTTGTGGGACCTTGCTGCTGCACAAATTGGGTGTCATGTTTTCCTACATTATAATAGTAACTACACTTCAAAAGTACTTTATTAGCCGTGAAGCACTTTGGGAGGTCCTGAGCTTGTGAAAGTTGCTGTATAAATGCAAGTTCTTTCTTTTCTTAAAAAAATGCATTCAGCACCTCAAGGACAATTCACTCTGAGGCTAATCAATGTGGTTTTTTTCGTCACCTGTTCCTACTTCACAAAATCTGATGGGCATGTGGTGAGCAAAAGGGATCTGAGGTTTAAGTCATCCTGCTGTGAGGCTGGAGGTCTGTTTGGAGGAGGTGGCAGAGTTCTGTGACTACCTCCTTGGTGAGGCGGAGCCGTCTAATACACTGCTCCTCGCTTCATTGGAGGTTGGAGAAGTGTTCTCGGAATACCCTTGGCGGGTACGGTCTCCTGTTGAGAGCCCTGATGGCCCTCCTCCTCCCTCTGACCACATGTTCCTGTCCTTCTCACTGCCTCCGCTCCCTCCGCCATAGACCCTGGAGGGTCAGGTTGCCAGTACAGCCCCCATTAATGTAAGCCAAATGTAGCACTTTGATATTTTTAAAGAATAAATGTAACTACTCTTTAGTTACCACAACACTCCTGATACAAAAGAACCTTTAAATTACTGAATTTAACTTTTACACAATATCAAACTGACAAGAAAGCACTGAAACTCCACTAACCCAACAGCTGCGACTCATTACTCGCGATCCTTTTAAATAACGTCCCTGGAGCCAGCTTCCACCTGCTTGACAGCTCCTCTCCCTGTCGCTGTCTGGTCAAGGCGCTAAGGTAGGTGGCAAAAGTCAATTTTGCAGATCGGGTGCCCAGAGAGCGTTGCACACTCACTGATGTCATGCTCTGCCTGGTGTTGAAGTCTCCGGCGGTACCTCGTACCGGTGGTGCAACAGGGGCACCGGATTTTCCTTGCATTGTTGGATTCATCTCGTTCCGGCGCTACTGCATCAACGCCCCGAACGGGAGGCGCTAACCAAATGAATCCCCCCCCCCCCCCCCCACTGTTGTTGGAAAGACAAACCTGGCAGCCAATTTGAGCACAGCAAAGTCCCACCAACAACAAATGAATGAATGAGCAGACACTCTGTTTTTGGTGATGTTGGTTGAGGGAGAAATGTTGGCCAGGGCACTTGGAGAACTCCCTTCTTTTCTTCAAATAGCGCCATGGCATGTTTTAGCTGCATGCCAGCAAGTAACGTTGTTATCACATCCCATCAAAAGACGCAGCTCTCAGTGTGCTGCAGTGACGTGAGTCTGGATAGGTGCTAGAGTTTGTAGTGGGGCTTGAACCCACAACCTTCTTATTCAGAGACGAGAATGGTATAAAACCGCGCAGACCCCCTAGAATCGGGACCGGCTTGCTTGCTTCACTATTTTATACTGCAGCTGCGGACATTGTCCTGATGGTTATTCAGTAAAAGGGTTAATAACAAACACTTTTTTAAAAAAAAGTTATGCACTGGCTCTGATGTTTTTTTTTCCAGTGAACGGGTTAATAACAAATACTATATAAAAAAAAATTGCAATTTTTCCCACTGACCTGCATTGTAAAAGGAGTCGAGGACCGGGGTCTCCCCGAAGTCGAGCTTGCCGAATGGGATGGTGAGCAGATCGGCGTCCTGGCTGCGGCAGGCTCGCACCAGGCACTGCAGCGCTCCCCACTCGGTGCTGTGCGGCTTGGCCGTCTCGTTCAGCACACAGACCGCCCGCAGGGACCGCGGCCGGGGCACGGCCGACAGCACCGAGCACTCCTCCCAGCCACTACCGGCCACAGCCGCCTGCCGCTGGCCGGCCTGCCAGCCTGCTCCCCGCCGGCTGCCAGCCTGCTCCCCGCCGGCTGTCCCCTGGCCCATCTCAGCACAGAGGGACCGGGACGAGTAGTTCTTGTTCATCCTTGCACGGGAAGCAAAGGACCGACACTCCGGCCGGCGCCTGTCACTTTGTTGCAAGACAGATCAGTACTTTCCGGGTTAAGTTGGGCACAGAGCGACCTCTTCGCTTATCTCGGTCATCCCGTCCCCTGCTCTCACATTGCTGCCGATCTGCGCAGAGGTCTGTTATGGTGACAAGGAGCACTGGCTCAGCTGTCAGTGCCCTGCAAATACAGAGTGCAGCACCCCCTGGCACCAGGGTGATCACCATCTGAACATCCAGCTCTCTGTTACATAGAATTTACAGCACAGAGACAGGCCATTCGGCCCAACTGGTCTATGTTTACCAAAAGCAAAATACTGCCTGGAAGTCAGAAATAAAAACAGAAAATGCTGGAAATACTCAGCAGGTCAGGCAGCATCTGCGGAGAGAGAAACAGAGTTAATGGCTGTAATTTTGTTTACCTGGGCGGGTCGTGTGCGGGCGGTCGACATAGCAAGTCGGGACCCCGTTCCTCATTCCATGCCACTCCTCAGAGCGACTTTCCCTTAATGGGGCCTATTAAGGCAGCCCAGCACGTTACTCGGCCCTATTAAATGGTGCGGATTTGATGAGGTCAACGATGACACGTTCTCAGCCTTGGCCACATTGCATTTGAAGGTTCATCTAGGAGTGTGCAGGCACTGTATTAGAGCTTTTGGTTCTTTCTAAGCCTTGAAAACATGACTGCACAGAGGCAGAGGGCTGCACCCAGGTTCTCAGGTGAATCCTTCCATATTCTTGTGGAGGGAGTCAGAGCACGCAGGGAGATCCTCTTCCCTTCTGATGGGTGCAAGAGACCTGCCCAGGAGACCAAACGAGCCTGACTGGAGATAGCAAAGGAGGTCAACAGCAGGGATGTTGTGAGGATGACCTGGGTGCAGTGCCGGAAGCGTTTCAATGATCTCATTAGATCAGGAAAGGTGAGTACAAAACCACACTCAACTTCATCCTGCTGTGCCTCTCATCACATCCCCATCACTCTGCCTTCCCAAGCCTACTCCTGCACATCATTACTCACACCAACATACCTTGCATGTCCACCCATCCCTCTCTCTCTATGTACATTATCACATCTCCATCTGACTAACCACCCCTCACACTCACCCTCATCTTAATGCAATCAAACCAACTAATACCACACAAGCAGGCCATTTGGCATTGGCACTTTACTCCATCATAGTCACCCTCTAGAGATGTAACCCATCCATTCCTTAGACTCATTCCATCACTCTCACTCAAACTTCTCTTTTTTTCCCTCCTTGCAGGAGAAGAGAGCCCACAACAAAAGGAGAGGGAGAGAACCGGCGGTAGCCCTCCATCACTGGCCACCTTAACTGCAGCAGAGGAGGTCGCCCTGGATATCCCAGGAGTCACAGAGCAGCTGGCGGTGGGAGACGGAGAGAGGGGGACATATCAGCAACCTGGTGACAGAATGACATCTCATACAGCCACATCGCATACAGCAGTCACTCATATGGGGACTGATGTCAGCAGCCAGTGAATGTTCATCATGCGCATAATGGTATTGTTACCCATTCTTGATATGACATTTCTAAATCATCTCTTTACTCTCCCACAGGTCCATCAAGAGCACCACCCCCCCCCCCCCCCCCGCACTGTCCAGGAGGAAGAGGAAGACGACTCCTCAGAGGAGTCTCCAGCCTCTGAGGTTGCACTGTCAGCAGACATAAGCGCACCCAGCACAGATACACACACCTCAATGGGTCCCACACGAGACAGAGAAGTGTTGTCACCTGGTGTGTCACAAGTCTCAAGTGAGCAAGACGGTGGAGACAGGGTGTTGTGGGGAAAAAACACCACTCAAACTCACTTATAGTCCACGATATGAGAATTCTTTAATACAAGCATGCAGGGGAGAGCTTTCGGCATCCCGAAGTCTCTCAACTTTACAAGTAGTCGTGGCAATGCATTTATACATAATCAAGCAAAACTCGACAGTTGACAAGGATGCTGACAGTTGCTCAATTGTTAATTGCTGATCACGTAAGTTTTTAGTAGATATATTCTGTCATCTTTGCCCATTGACAAGGTTTCATCTTTGCCCATTGTCTCTGTAACGAGGTTTCATCTTTGCCCATTGTCTCTGTGACAAGGTTTCATGAAACAGGTTTATACCAACTGTTACTTATTAACTGCTGACACTACGCTTCTGTCAGGATGGCTAAGCTTCCCACCATGCCTTGTAATTATGGTGGCAGTCTAATACATGGCTTCCAACATAGCGACAGCGTTTTACAACAACATCCCCATTAACCCTGTGCTACCCACATCAATCCCTCCTGTTGGCCCTGGTCAGGAATCCTTTCCCTGGCCAACAGCCACTCCCGGATGTTCTACCTATTGTAGAATTCGCAATATATCGCGATTTTATTCATAAGGAGAAAACACAGAGTCTCGTTCAAACAGCTTTTATTTCAGCAGAATGCGGTCAGGTTTCTCAAAGTGGACACAAGCAGCCTGTAAAATGGCCGCCGCACCTCGTGACAGAACATTCTAGACTTTTCGACAGGCAGACAAGATGACGTTCCAATAAACATTTGTGCAAGATCGATTAAGATTCAGCACAGTGAAGATAATACACGAGACATTATGGGTTTGCAGTATACACATAAATACTGAAATCGGTCTCCCAGGTACGAATGAAAGCTATTGTACCGAGTAATCAAGGGCCCATCCAAAAGACATTAATATGTAAAATCCCAACGACTCTACGATGAGAGAGCCGTTAGCAGGTAGTTATACAAAACACTTGGAAGCCCCAAGACCCCTCCAGGGAGAACACCGACCGATTTAACAATGGGAGAAATATTAACAGGTACTCAGACAGTTACGAGTAGCCCCGAAACCCATTAAGAACGGAGATCACCCATACAAGACATTTGAGCGCCAAACCCAAACAAAAGAAAGGACATTAAGGTTGGGCGGGAAACGGAAGATTTTGTACTATAATTACAAGCTCCAACCGTCCATCGCTCTCTTATTCTCTTATCCGATCGACTCGTAACCTCGTGGCTGCTCCTGTGTTTTGACTCGTAGTCTGGTTCCTGCTTGCCTGGTGCCTCTTTGAAAAAGACTGTTGAGCTTTCTGATCCAATCGGATCTACCTCGTGTCGCGTAACGAAGACCTATGTTGGTAACTGGCAGCGGAACCAAAGGCCCGAGATGAGATGAGATGAGATGAGATGAGAAGAGAGGAAGACCATACTCATCGCCACGGTCAGTAAATCCCGACCGCGCCTGTAGGTCGAATAGCCAAGTTTTCCTTGCCAGGAAGACTTCTTTGAACTTGCAAGAACGGATCATCACCGATGATATTGACTGGTCTGTGAAACCTGTTCGGAAAGTACCTGTTAAACCAACCAACACAGATCTTCATCACAGCAGACGGTCCAGCCTGCTAGCCGGAGCAGAAGCAAGTAAACAAGTGGGACCAGGAGATCTCCTGAC
Source organism: Squalus acanthias (assembly GCA_030390025.1). NCBI lineage: Eukaryota > Metazoa > Chordata > Chondrichthyes > Squaliformes > Squalidae > Squalus > Squalus acanthias. The sequence goes on along the minus strand of CM059429.1, from coordinate 104,137,500 downwards.
CGACACGTGGGTGCTGCGGTGAAAAACATCCGATCAGCTATTCGGAATTTCTCCGAGTTATCACGAGTGGTGAGCATGAGTCTCGAAATCCTACGAATCTAGTTAGGACAGATATTGATAGGGGAGGGTTTAAGTATTAAGGATACTTGTAATGTGTGCCCCTATTTACGGTGTGTCGTTCGTTCCTCGTTTCCCTAGGATCAGCTATATAACTGCTTGTAAGATTGTACTGTCATTAATCTGTGCTTATGACATGTATTTCGTAATCTTAAATATCATGCAATAAAGATTTTCCATTTCGTACCATTCAACCGAGTCTACATGAGTTTCATCTCCATTACTGCTCTCGCATCTAAGTCCAGTGTCTAGAACCGTAAGGGCGAGTGATTCGAACCACTCACAGGTGTGTCTAGTGCTCCCAGACTGGCTGGAGACCAGAACAGGCAACAAGGCCTAAACCCGCACTGACATACAGGCTGCACAGAGCCGCGTGAATCTCACAGGCTGCGAGACACGCAGGGTCAGAATCCCTTACACTATGGCTTCATATCCAGCGATCCTCTGGACAGCCACAAGTGTCGCATCCCGACTATTGAACCTCTTACGGCGTCACCAGTGTCCTAATGACCTGGCTCTGCCTGGCTTTAAACTACTATTACGTATTCCCTATCTCTAGCTGCCTAATGCCCCACCCGTCTTGGATTGCTCTAAATAATTTGATACGGGCCTGGTTTGAGAGGTGTGCTTTCCCCTTCTTCACTTACTCGGGTTATTGCTTTAGCCAACCTTTTGGCTTTCCTTCGCTGGGCCTGTCCACCGATGTCATGAAGGAGATATACAACAATCGACAGTTGAATCACCACTAACACATGCGGTATTATGCAGATCCACGGATGAATCTGAATGTTCAGTCCCCAGTCCCATAAGTCATCCCACCAAGTGGTGACCTTAAATTCCTCTATTTCCTTTTTTATGTCCTTGTTCTGTTGCTGGAGCGCGTAGTACATCTTCTGGGATTCGGTGATCTTTTTCCGTAGCTCCACCATGTGTTCCGGCAGTGGGGGCACTTCGTACCTAAATTTGTTGATGTAGTTTGGTAGTTCCTTCTTGATGCCGTCGGACACCTGGATTGAAGTGGACTCTCGTCTGTGTATATCGATCAATTCTTCTCATCCAATCCTCACCGGTACCTTCGGGGTGAAACAGAACACCGGGCTGAGGATCTCACAGATCTGGTCTGCATACTCAAAAGTTTTCTGGTTAGTGGTTACACAGTACTCTCCTTTGTCGACATAAGCAGCTCGCGTTGGTGTTAAACGGGCTCCAATGGCATCCATAGTACAGTTTACCCCTTTATTTGATACATTAAATCCACAGGCCGCAATTGGGTCAAACCCTGACGGGTGGCGCAACCTTCCAACTTGGTTCCCACTGAACTATCTTCATATGTTACTGCATAGGGTAATGTCTCATGATACGTTATGTATGTATTCCCCTGAATGATTCCGATGTTTTGGACTCGATATACATCTCGAGGCTCTGTTCCCGGTACGATCACTGGTATTGCAAGTATTAGTCCCAGCAGACTGCCACCGTTCACTTTACATCAATTTGTGTGGGGTATACCCGCACCATTCCCCTGAGTTGGCATCCTGGGATAGTCTCTCCTTGACGGGATAGATTAGCCAATTGCTCATTGCTAATCCATAAGGGTACCTCACCTCCCTTTATCTGGGCTAAATGTTCCCTGGTCTGTTCCACCACCCAATTTCCAAATGTGCTACAGACATCATTCCTTGCAGCATTCTCGGAGGCTTCATGGTCCTCCTTAATAATTTTATTCATGGTTTGGGAATGCGCCTCAAGGACAGTAGCCACGTCCTGAAACCGACCGGTAAGGACCTGATCCTCAGTCAATTGGGAGTCCTGGTTCGGATTCTGCTCCCTTAGAATTTCTTTAATTCTGGAGCCCATGTCTCTAATTTTACTGTCCAGGGTTGCTAAATCAAGTGTATTATCTATCGAGGTTCCAGTGTTAAATATGGCCGCCACATCACTAAGCGTATCTCTCCTGTGTCGCCTTTTGTGGTGTTGGCCCGGGGCATGGCCGTTCCTTTTAACCCCTTGTTCCAGCACTTGTCCAGCATAGTTTCTGGGTTTTATTTGAGCACCACCGGGGAAGGCCTATGTCTGTCAAGTCTAGTACCACGGGTACCAACTCATGGTGTACATTATCATACATTACATTTCCTGTCGGGACCAAAACCAACCCATTCTTTGGTCCCGGTGTTTGCTTCGGACATTTTAACGGGTATGGGTATGTTACCATTTTTGTAGGGGGCATTGTTGGAGGTGGGGTTGGTCGCCGTCTATGTGTGAGTATTAACACGGCTGGCTCAAAGTGACACCTCGGCCCCCTTGGCATGACACACATTAGCATAGTCTCTTCTTGCTTTACATTGGTACAATATTGTTCTCCCCATTGTTCCAAAATATTTACGTGAAAGATCAGTTTGCTACAGGTTTCTCCCTTCCGACATCCAAGTGGCTGGGGAAAGACATTAGGTGCCAAGGTTGAAACAGTATTTGGGCTCTCCCACATTGAGACTCGTAATTTATTATTACTTTTTGCCACCACCTTGCCAGTTGGACATTTAATACATACTGACCCCCCTTTCTCTAGTCCTAATTGTGTTATACTCTCGCCCTTTATAACTTCAGACTGGTGGGGCCATTCCGATTCTTGAGCACAATTTAATCCTTCCTGCAGTGGGAAAAGAGTTAAAATGACATCGCTGGCAGTTTCACTGAATAGTGTAAGAAAGACAGGTGCTAACATGAAGGGCCACATCTATAAAGATGCAGTCAAGATAGCTGGCCTTTGAAGAAGAAATAAAACAATTAAATGGAGACAGGATGTCCCGCATTTCAATTGCCCGTAAGAACTTTATTACCTAGGTCACATTCCAAGGTATCTTTTAATTAGCATTCAGCAGTTTGAGTGATTGATTGAGGAGGCAGCTTACACATGTTTATATTAAGATTCGTAACCAATCCGTGAAGGTGCATGCGGGACAAGATCCAATCAGGTGGCAGGAATGAATTTAGCATGAGCCGGACATGCTTATTTTAATGTCTAAAAATGTAGTGTTTGCTGTAACAATTTGGAGAAGTCTGGCTAAGACAGAGCAGACTGTCTCCCCACCTGTGTAATAAAGACGACTTGATTATAATTCTGAAAACCTTGTGTCGAGTGTTGGTTTAAAATACTCCACAACACTTCCTTTATCTTCTCATATGTCCATATTATCCTATATGGCCTCTCATCTGTCCATTCATCCCCTGCCCTCTGAGGGTAAGTCCACATCATACCGTCTGATTTCCCCCTTATTTCCTGTTCCAAGTCTTCCTGGACTGCCAGGAGGAGGATTCCTAGTGCTTCCAGGACGATGTTCAGTTGCCGCATTCTTTATCTGCAATAAAAATAATTAAGGAATCGGCTGGTGGCCCTCCTGCTTGCTGAAACAGATTTTGATTCAATTTTAAACGGTTTTACCTGTGACCAGTGTTTCCAATGTCCCCCTCCTCTCATGTCTAAGCATACACACGTATCGTTAGTCATGAGAGCTGAAATGGACCCTTCCATCGTGGAGCGAATCCAGGTCGCACAGAAGTTTCTTTATACATCACCCAAGTCCCAACCTATGGTACATCCCGGGAACTAGATTCCTCACTTCTTTCCAAGTCAGATGCCTGGGCTTGATCCTTAAACACTGACCTTACCATCTTCAGCTGCTTACATAACTCTTCAACATACCTTCTAATCCTATCTTTAAGTGGTCCGGTATCAGTATGCACGGAAATTACAGTCTCTGGAAGTCGCATTGCACGACCAATCATTAATTCATATGGTGTAAGGCCAGTAATTCTAATTAGGGGTCGCCCGCAATCTCATCAGGATGGATGGGAGAAGGTCAACCCATGTTTTCCCTGTCTCCTGAATGGCTTTAGCTATTGCTGTTGTGAGGGTTCTATTCATCCTTTCTACCATCCCGGAACTCTGCGGATGGTATGGGATGTGAAACCGTTGTTTAATTCCTAATAGTTGCCATGTATTCTTAAGGACTTTACCGGTGAAATGTGTTCCTTGATCCGAATCTATCTGCATGGGCATTCCCCAATGAGGGATTACCTCTTCAACAAGCATCCTTGCGACGGTGAGCAGTCACGAGTGGGGAAAGCCTCCACCCATCTAGTAAAGTGATCCATTATTACCAGGCAATACGATTTCCCCCTACTTTTGACGAGGGGGCCTGTGAAGTCTATTTGGAGGTTTTCCCATGGGCCTCTGGGGCGTAGTTGATTTCCCATTTTAACCTTAATTGACCATCCAGGGTTATGTTGTGCGCATATAAGGCATCTCTGGCAATATTTGGCAGTATCTCTGCCTATCCCGGGCCACCACCAACGCTGTCACAGGTGGTACAGCATCGAAGTTCTTCCCTGGTGACCATCTCCGTGATAGATTTGCAATAAATTTTGTCTGATAGAATGAGGGGCCGCAACAAAACCCAAGTCACTCTATCTCCAGATTGAATCTGGTCCCTCAATTGCCCCCATGTTACGCCAGCCCTCTTTTTCTTTTTAACGATATTCACTTCTTCAGGACCGATAGCACTAGCAGCAATTTGAGGGTGGGTTGGTGAACTAGCGTCCATTGCTTTTTTAGCAGCTATATCCGTGTACTCATTTCCTTTTTGTATCCAATCCCCTCCTTTCTGGTGGGCTTTTGCTTTAACAACGGCGACCTCACTGGGCAGTTAGGTTGCTTCTACAAGCACCTGTACCAGATTTTCATGTTTAATATGCCTGCCTCCTGATGTCACAAATCCCCTCCTGGCCCATGCGGCCATATAATCATGTACGACCCCGAAGGCATATCGACTATCGGCATATATGTTATCTCCTTTGTTCTCCGCCCATGTTAGGGCTTTGACTAGGGCAACTAATTCCACCACCTGGGCTGACTGTTCGCCGCCCAGGGTTCCTGTTTTAATGATATCTCCATCACCCGTAATGACTACCCACCCAGTATAAGGGACTCTATCGACATAACTCCTAGACCCATCCACAAAGAGGTTTTCGACTTCTCCTTCCAATGGTGTATCCTTGACCCCACAACTCTCCTCTTCTTCTACTACTGACTCACACTTATGCTCTGTCCTTTGGGTCAGAACTCCAGTTGCAGGGTTCACCCCATGGTCTCGAATAATTTGAACGGATTTATCTTTGGGAATAAGCACTGCTTCCCAGGCTGCCCGTCGGCTATCAGAAACAGCCCTCAACTTTCCTGTGTTCAATAGTTCCACTAAAGTATGCTGGGTGTGTAATATAGTCTGTCCTGCCATCACGACTGGCTCACTGATGCAAACTGCCCAGGTGGCACAATCTAAGGCCGCGACGCATCGGGGCAGTCCGGCCACTACCGGTGATTGGCGGGTGGAGTAATCGGCTACTGGTCGTTTCCTATCTCCGTGTTATAGAGTCATAGAGTCATAGAGTTATACAGCACAGAAAGAGGCCCTTCGGCCCATCATGTCCACACCAGCCAACAAGCCCTGTCTATTCTGGTCCCATTTTCTAGCACTTGGTCCGTAGCCTTGTATGCTATGGCGTTTCAAGTGCTCATCTAAATGCTCCTTGAATGTTGTGAGGGTTCCTGCCTCTACCACCCTTTCAGGCAGTGAATTCCAGATTCCAACCACCCTCTGGATGAAAAAGTTTTCCTCAAATCCCCTCTAAACCTCCTGCCCCTTACCTTGAAACTATGCCCCCTGGTTATTGACCCCTCTACTAAGGGGAAAAGTTCCTTTCTATCTACCCTATCTATGCCCCTCATAATTTTGTACACCTCAATCAGGTCCCCTCTCAGCCTTCTCTGCTCTAAGGAAAACAACCCCAGCCTGTCCAGTCTCTCTTCATAGCTGAAGCGCTGCAGCCCAAGTAACATCCTGGTGAATCTCCTCTGCACCCTCTCCAATGCAATCACATCCTTCCTATAGTGTGGCGACCAGAACTGCACACAGTATTCCAGCTGTGGCCTAACTAGCGTTTTGTACAGCTCCATCATAACCTCCCTGCTCTTATATTCTATACCTCGGCTAATGAAGGCAAGTATCCCATATGCCTTCTTAACCACCTTATCTACCTGTCCTGCTGCCTTCAGGGATCTATGTACATGCACACCAAGGTCCCTCTGATCCTCTGTCCTTCCTAGGGTCATAGGAACAGTGGCAAATGGAATTTAACCCTGAAAAGTGTGAGGTGATGCATTTTGGGAGGACTAACAAGGCAAGAGAATACACAATGAATGATAGGACCCTAGGAAGGACAGAGGATCAGAGGGACCTTGGTGTGCATGTACATAGATCCCTGGTATGTCGTATCCCCCTCCACTGTCCAAGTTCCATTCCGAATCCCTTGATTACACCTTTCTCATATGTTCCTGGGGCATTTTGCTTTAGTAAGAATGTGTATGTCCTTTGGATGCATTTGCTGGATATCTATCACTTCTTCCAGTTTTCGCCAGAATTCGGGGTTGCCATGTGCCACCCTTAGAACCGGAAGGTCTGCAAGAATTAATTATTTTCCCCCCGGTGTGAAAGGGGTATGGACCTCGGTCCTACAACTTATCATTACGGTTGGGTCCAATGCATTTCGTACTTGTTGAACTCGTGTTGTAATTGAGGCCGCTTTAACTCTACCTATTTCTTTGACTTCTTTTTCACTTGGGTATAAGGAGGCCGCTGCTGTATAGTCTGGTGGCTTGGCATTATAATGGTCCCATCTTTCTGCCTCTCGTGCTAACTCATCCCAATCTATTTCATCGTCCTCACTTGGGGCACTTGGCTTTGGTCTCCCGTTTAGTGCTGCGGCGCATTTGACACCTACCCTTTTTACTTTATTTAATTTTTCGTTTAGTTCTTCGTTTCCTTTTTCTAATTGTTTTATTCTTATTGCTTTTTTCTCGTTTTCTTTTGTCATTCTTTCCTGATGTTCTTCCCCATCTCTACACATTCTCGAATGTATGTGACAGTGTATTACAATTGCTTTATCTTCCTTATGCTTACTTTCCCTATTCCACCATTCCCTCTGGCACTCCGGACTTCCCTCCGGATACCATCCTTCTTTCTCCATCTTTTTCTTAATTTTATCACGCTTTCTCAACAGATATTCTGTTATCAGACCCTAAAGGTCCCCTGATGTATCGGTCATTTTGTTAACTGACCCCAGTAACGGTTACTCACAAGTCTACATCTAAACTTGTCGTCGACACTTTTAAGTCTGGTCACGTTACTTCCTTCGCTTAGGTTTCAGTGACTCTCATAACCCTTTAGCACAGCGCTGCCTTCTTGAACATGGTCACTGTGACTCCATATTGTTCGCCAATCCCTGTTAGCCCGGCAAAACCACTGAGGAGATCGACAGGCCTAACTATGGGTAGTATATTAATTTTACTTACCCTCTTTTCTGTTGGTCACCCAGGGTTTCGATCTCCGGACCTTCAGCGGATCCTGCCGACTATGCCAATTGTTGTGGGGAGAAAACACCACTCGAAGTCACTAATAATCCACGATACGAGAATTCTTTAATACAAGCATGCAGGGGAGAGCTTTCGGCATCCCGAAGTCTCTCAACTTTACAAGAAGTCATGGCAATGCATTTATACATAATCAAGCGAAACTCGACAGTTGACAAGGATGTTGACAGTTGCTCAATTGTTAATTACTGATCAGGTAAGCTTTTAACAGATGTATTCTGTCATCCTTGCCCATTGACAAAGTTTCATCTTTGCTCATTGTCTCTGTAACGAGGTTTCATCTTTGCCCATTGTCTCTGCGACAAGGTTTCATGAAACAGGTTTATACCAACTGTTACTTATTAACTGCTGACACTACGGTCCTGTCAGGGTGGCCAAGCTTCCCATCATGCCTTGTAACTATGGTGACAGTCTAATACATGGCTTCCAACATAGCAACAGCGTTTTACAACAACATTCCCATTAACCCTGTGCTACTCACATCACAGGGACAGCAGTGGAGATTCCTCGTCAGAGGGCACAGGACGCTCCCAGCTCTGCTCAGCTGCTTGCAGATGCTGAGCCTCGGGGGCCATCCAGAACGGGGGCGATACTGGAGGTGCAGCAAGAAGTGCAGGAGGCTTTGACAACAACAACAACAACTTATATTTATATAGCACCTTTAATGTAGTAAAATGTACCAAGGTGCTTCACAGGAGTATTAAAAGACAAAAAATTTGAAACCAAGCCACATAAGGAGAAATTAGGGCAGGTGACCAAAAGCTTGGTCAAAGAGGTAGGTTTTAAGGAGCATCTTAAAGGAAGAAAGAGAAGTAGTGAGGCAGAGAGGTTTAGGCAAGGAATTCCAGAGCTTAGGGCCTAGGCAACAGAAGGCACGGCCACCAATGGTTGAGCGATTATAATCAGGGATGCTCAAGAGGGCAGAATTAGAGAGTGCAGATATCTCGAGGGGGTTGTGGGGCTGAAGGAGAGTATAGAGATAGGAAGGGACGAGGCCATGGAGGAATTTGAAAACAAGGATGAGAATTTTGAAATCGAGGCGTTGCTTAGCCGGGAGCCAATGTCGGTCAGCGAGCACAGGGGTGATGGGTGAACGGGACTTGGTGCGAGTTAGGATATGGGCAGCCGAGTTTTGGATCACCTCAAGTTTACGTTGGGTGGAATGTGGGAGGCCAGCCAGGAGTGCGTTGGAATAGTCAAGTCTAGAGGTAACAAAGGCATGGATGAGGGTTTCAGATGAGCTGAGACAAGGGCAAAGATGGGCGATGATACGTAGGTGGGAATAGGCGGTCTTAGTTATGCTGCGGATATATAATTGGAAGCTGATTTCAGGGTCAAATATGACACCAAGGTTGCAAATAGTGTGGTTCAGCCTCAGACAGATATTAGGGAGAGGGATGGAGTCAGTGGTTAGGGAATGGAGTGAAAACAATGGCTTCAGTTTTCCCAATATTTAATTGGAGAAAATTTCTGCTCATCCAGAACTGGATGTCAGACAAGCAGTCTGACAATTTAGACACTGTGGAGGGGTCGAGAGAAGAAGTAGTGAGGTAGAGCTGGGTGTCGTCAGCGTACATGTGGAAACTGACGCTCTGTTTTCGGATGATGTCGTCAAGGGGTAGCATGTAGATGAGAAATAGGAGGGGGCCAAGGATAGATCCTTGGGGGACATCAGAGGTAACGATGCGGGAGCGGGAAGATAAGCCGTTGCAGGTTATTCTCTGGCTATGATTAGATAGATAAGAATGGAACCAGGCGCTTGCAGTCCCACCCAGATGGACGACGGTGGAGAGGCATTGGAGAAGGATGAAGTGGTCAACCATGTCAAAGACTGCAGACAAGTCAAGAAGAACGAGGAGGGATAGTTTACCTTTGGCACAGTCACAAAGGATGTAATTTGTGACTTTGATGAGACCCGTTTCGGTACTGTGGCAGGGGCGGAAACCTGATTGGAGGGATTCAAACATGGATTTGCGGGAAAGATGGGCACGGATTTGGGAGGCGACAACACATTCAAGGATTTGGAGAGGAAAGGGAGGTTGGAGTTGGGGCGATAGTTTGCAAGGATGGAGGGATCAAAGATTGTTTTTTTCAGGAGAGGGGTAATGACGGCAGATTTGAGGGAGAGGGGGACAGTACCTGAGGAGAGAGAATTGTTAACAATATCAGCTAACATGGGAGCCAGAAAAAGAAGTTGGGTGGTCAGCAGTTTGGTGGGAATAGGGTCGAGGGAGCAGAAAGTGGGTCTCATGGACAAGATGAGTGCGGAGAGGTCATGAGGGGAGATCGGAGAGAAACTGGAGAAAATGTGAGTTCAGGGTTAGGGCAGGGGGGAACCATAGAGGAAGTTTGGTCTGGTGGGCTAGGGGAAGGAAGGGAAGTGGTAGAGGCAGCTGAATGGATGGTCTCAATCTTAGAGACAAAGAAGTCCATGAGATCCTCACACTTGTTGTCGGAGGTGAGGGTGGAGGAGACGGGAGAGGGGTTTAAGAAGATGGTTAGCAATAGAGAATAGGAGCTGGGATTTATTTCTGCATTCCAGAATGATTCTGGAATAGTGAGCAATTTTGGCAGACGAGAGCAGGACCTGATAGTGCTTTATGTGGTCCAGCCAGATCTGGCAGTGAATGGCTAAATCAGTTGTCCACCATATCCATTCAAGCCTGCGTCCCTTGGACTTAAGGGAGCGAAGATGAGGGCTGTACCAGGGGAAAAGACCAGGGTGAGAGAGAGTAATTGTTTTAATAGGGACTAGGGCATCAAGGGTGGTGGTGAAGGTGTGGTTGAGCAGATCGGTAGCTGCAGAAATGTCATGGTGAATGGTGGGCCAGAGGCTGGACAGTTGGGATCTCATAAGTGCAGTTGTAAGAGAGTTGGGAGAGAGTATTTTCCAGGGGCGGACACAGAAGGAAGTAGGTTTATGGGGGGGGGGAGGGGGCGTGTGGAAGAGGGATGTGGGTGGAGAGCGATATGAGGAAGTGGTCAGAGATGGTCTTATCTGCGATTGACATGATGGGAGTAGCGAGGCCACGAGAGATGGCAAGATCGAGGGGGTGGCTGTGAATATGGGTTGGGGAGTTTACATGGAGGGAGAGATTAAGGTAGGATAGGAGGCTAGTGAAGTTAGAGGAGAGAGAGCATGATGAATTGAGATGGAGGTTGAAATCACCGAGGATGAGAAGTCACTCGGTGCAGAGGCTGAGGGAGGAAAGCAGTGAAGATATCTCGGTAATAAAAATTTTCTGGTACTTGGGTGGGCGGTAGAGAACAAGGGGTAAAAATTCAGTCGCGCCCCATTTGGGGCGCTAACCTCGCCGGGGCGCTACTTTTAGCACCCCGAAAAAATTAGCGGCCCCGCGCCGGAACTTCAGTGGTTGCGCCCCAAGAGGGAAGCGGGGCGCCACTGGAAGCACCCCGCATCCCTCTTGGGGCGCTGCGAGGGAATATCCTGGCGCTACGTGCCACAGTGCCAGGCGCTGCGGCACGTCGCGCCGCGGTATTGCAGGCCTTCCTCCCCTTCTTAAAGGGGAGGGACCCTGCACAGCGCGAACCGGGGCCCAGCTGGGCCCCCAGGGATCGGGAGTGCCGGCAAAAGAGCCCGGCACTCAAGAGAAGTGCCGGGCTCTTGGAGCGCAGCCGGCACTTCACGGTGGGGGTGCTTCACGGGGGCCGGGGACAGCAACGGGGGCAGGTGCTGGCAGGCGGCCAGCAACAAAAATGGCCGCCTGCCACCTCCCCTTTAAATATCGCCGCCCCGGCCGCACATACGCCTCCCTGAACCCGTCGGACATAGCGTCTGGCGGTAAATCAGGGGGCGCGACTGAAGATCGCGGCTGGAGCGCGAGCGGGGTGCTGCGCATGGCGATGACGTCATCGCCGGCGGCGCAGCGCCACAGGGCGCTACCGGCTGGCGCCGCCGCTAACCTCCCGCTGAATTTTACGGGAGGCGTGGGCGGCGCTGCGCCCGGGCGTTAGCTGCTTTACGCCCCATTAGCGCCCTCTTAAGGCGCTAACGGAAGGCGCAAGCAGCTGAATTTTTCCCCCCAAGAATTTTAAATGAGAGGTGAGAGGGGTGGAATAAGGTGAGATGCTCAAAGGAGGAGAAAGTTCTGGAGGAGTAGGGGGACAGACCAAGGTGTGATTTGGTGACGAGAGCCACACCGCCACCACGGCGGTCTGAGCAGGGCAAGTGGTGGAAGGTATAACCAGGTGGGGAGGCTTCATTTAAGGGTAAGGTGTCATCACTCGTCAACCAAGTTTCCGTCAGGGCCATGATGTCGATGCAATCATCCACGATAAGCTCATGGATGGCAAGGGCCTTATTCGCAAGTGAATGGACATTCTGGAGGGAGATGCGGAGAGGGTCAGTGATGGCTGCTCCACTGACAGGTTTTGTGACCATGATGTCTGCAAATGTGCAGAGAATGGAGGAGTCCATCTCCAACACGAGCACCATCATGTCACAGGTGATGGCGACTGTAGGCTCTTCCATGGAAAGGATGGCCACCTGCATGGAGCAGCAAATGCGCCACTCACATGAGCACATGCTATCTATGGAGAATAGATGGCAGAGGCTCATAGACCTCCTATCTAAGAGGGATGTCAACCTAGACTTGAGTCCTCATGGCCCCACTGCTGTGCAGCAAGGTGCTTTCCAGCTCCTTGCTAGCAGTGAAGTGCGGGTGGCCCATGAGAGGGATGATGGTGAGAGGGGACATGGAAGTGTGGGCTCCTGTCAAAGCGCTCACACTTCTCCCCCATTGCATCTCCCTCAGTCAGAGCCCCACATGCCTCCTGGGATCGCGATGGCCGAGTCTGCCCCTGCACAGTTGCAGGAGGAGCAGACTTTGGCGGGACCATCACAGGCTCCAAGACCCAGAGGACGTCCGCCAAAAGTGTTTATGCAGTCACAGCAGGGAAGTGAGCAGGCTGCCTCTACCTCTGCTGAAGCCACAGGGGTTGCACCTCATAGAAGCACGCTTAAGAGAAAGATGACACTCAAGTAGATGCACAAGGGTAAGTACATGGGTGTTTTTATAATTGTTTATGTTAAGCTTCTGTTAATCTTATGTCACAGATAAAACTATTTATTTTCACCACTTTCCGGTCATGGCCAATTTTGTCTGCAACTTTGGAAGTGGCTTAGTGAGTTGGAGTGAATGGTGAGTCTTAACGTTACCTCCAGCAATGGTGGTCAGTGTGAAAGGAATGGCCTGGTCATTGGAGGGATGCTTTATGGTATTGCAATGGGGTGGTGGGAACCTGGCGCAGCATGTGGCAACCATATGGGTGTAATGCCTGAAGTTAAGTAAATCTGGACATGATGAGGCCATCCCTTGCCTCCCGGGCAGCAATATGCTCGGGTGCTGGTGGGATCTGGACCGCAGGTCCCTCCTGATCCTCCTCCTCGTCTTCCAGCTGATGCTCCTCCTCCTCGGAAGAGGCTGTGCGCTCAGAGCCTTGCTACTCATGTTTTTTTTTTTTTCCCCCTCTCCCTAAATTCTCACTGTTAGCAATGGTCTCACCCTGGCAGATCCCGGGTCGTGCGTTGGTAAACTGCAAACAAATTCGAGGGGTTAAAGTGAGACTGAATGGTCCCATACGCCATGTCCACCAGTCTTTTTACATTTTAATAACAGTTCTCAGAGAGTCAGTTAGTGCAGGAAAGAACGGCTCTTTGTTACATTGAGACAGGGTGGAGGGGGGATCAGCTGAGTGGGTGGAGTCAACTGGAAAGCCTGTGTTTGCAATGGGACGTTTCTATGTGTTCATAGCGAAATGGTGGTTTGCATAAGATGCATGTATGGCCAGATTTAACAATCAACCCCTAAATGGGGTATATTTCTCACTGCAGAACATATGGGCTGCTTGCCACCTTCTCCTCTCTGGCCCAAAAGGCCTAAAATCGTTTAGGCTACAACTACTTGGTAAGATGTATTTACAGATTATTATTGGCAGAAGCCAAATAAAATAGCAAGAATCTGAATCAGCACCATATTTTATAATTATGAAATAGGGATCCGAGAATAGAATTCTATTATCTGTAAGGTTTCCAAAATTTGCAGATCCCCAAAACCGAAGGAAAAAGGACTTTGGAACTACCTCAGAGTGATAAAAAAAATGCATTTGGGCCTAACCTAAGGAATTTAAGACCAAAAACCAAGCTTTGGCATTTTAAAAACATGTCTGGGCCTGTAAAGGGAGAAAAGGCTGTGAAGGAAGTTGGGTTCGACCTCTGTAAAAGCAGTTTTGGGTATTGCAGTTAATTGCAATGTCTGGGGAACCGGAATGACCTCACTCAAAGCCCCAGCAAGCATTAACATTTTGACAATAGACCCCAGGAGGAGACAGTCCCACCCAAAACAACAGGTCCCATCAAACCGATTACAGGGCCCATTAAAGACATGCATAAAGCAAATATTCTATAGAAGTCCTCGGCCCAGTCAAGAAACCTAAAACATGAGGACAATTCAAACTCCGATTAAACAACAGATCGACAGGATGGAGCTATCCTGAAACCACTTCACACATTTACAAAACCAGTTAACACGCTAGTAAAGTCGTTACTGTTAACGAGGTCTTACAATGACCGGGATTTGATTTGGGGTAGATAAGGCCACTTCAATTTAGTATAATTGAAGGCCCATCAAGCAGTTCAGCAGTTACAACAGTTACAAGTTCGAGTTCTCCAGTAACAACAGTTCAAGTTCAACAGAAGGCAGTTCTGCAGTTTGGAGTTCAATTGAAAGCCTGTTCTGCAAGAAGACAGTTACAGTTCTGCAAGAAGGCAGTTCCACAGCTCAGAAGAAGACAGTTTAAACAGAGGCAGAGTTCAACAGAAACAGTTCAACAAAGAAAGCCAACAGCTCCAGAAGCAGGCCGACACGCAAGAAGAAACCAGAGCGACTGTCTCAGTGACCATCGGACACCTCGCGGCAACCAGGGCCTTACGAAACTTTTTACTCAAAAGACGCTAAACCCTAACTCTCAACTGTCAAGGATTCGTTTGGTGAGCATTATCCCTGGTTCTCCAGAGTCCAACCTAGCTAGTGAAGTGGGATTGGGAGGGGTGAAGTATTCTTCTAATGTTATTTCCCTCGCTTGTACCGAAGTGTTCCCCACTTTTAGAGTGTTAAGAGTGTTTGTGTTGTGTTTTACTTTCTTGAATAAAGATCGAAGTTCTTTCATCAAACTCAGTTGTCTGCTGCACCTTTGTATCACAACCCCCAAATAAGTCCAGGGTCTAGAACCAAGGGAGTGGGAGTGATTCGAACCGCTCAGAAGTCAGAGGTGAAGCTGACACAAAAACACCACCCCCTACATATCATACAACACAGAAGGAGGCCATTCGGCCTATCCTGCCTGAATCAGCTCTTTGAAAGAGCTATTCAATTAGTCCCGCTCCCCTGCTCTTTCCCCATAGCTCTTCAATTTTTTTTCCTTTTCAAGTATACATCCAATTCCCTTTTGTAAGTTACTATTGAATCTGCTTCCACCACCCTTTCATGCAGTGCATTCCAGATCATAACAACTCGCTGCATAAAAATAAAATCCTCCTCCTCTCCCCCCCGGTTCTTTTGCCAATTATATTAAATCTATGTCCATATGGGTCAGTCCATAAAATGTTAAAATGACCTTCTGGAAGATACTTTTGTAGAGATTGGTAAGCCACAAGACTTTTGGATGAAAAAGATTTGTTTCTTGGTAGACCTCCCAGATGTGATGTTGTATGGGATGTATAGGTGAGTTGGATAAGTATCTGGAGAAAAAAAAATAAAAGGCTATGACAGGTATGGTGAGATATGGTAGTTATTGCACACTGGGACCAGCCAGATGGATTGCAATATGTAATCTCAGTTCATCCATGGATTCAGGTTGCCTCCAAGGCTAAAGACCATGACCTCGAAATTCCTGGGGTCCTGCTCCACCGGCGTAAGTGCGGCAAAGTGGAATTCCACCAGTCATTCCCTCAGGCCAGAGACCCCGCACCAAATCCTGGTGATGGGATCATTTGCATATCCAGAGTGAGCCGTTGGCACCTGCGAGGTTGCATCACCGACATCCACCCTGGTCTGACCCAAACTACTCTTTGAAGGTGTAGTGACGCCTTGCTGCTCCACTTGAAATCCCCCGAGCCCCAAGTCTTCAGCTCCCACCAGAGCCACTCTACAAAGGTATGGGGCCTTCAGAAAGCCTCAAAAGAACTCACACCAGGTCTCAAATAGTGTTTGTTCCATTTAGGCTTTTCCTGGACATAAAGTAAGCCCGGGAAGTCCCCCTGACATTCCCATTGACATGGGGCGGGGTGGTGGGGGGGGGGGGGCGGGGAGGGGGTGGGGGGGGGGGTCAGTCGGAATATCCACCCGCCACCTCCCCAGCTGAAATTTAAAGATCCGGTCCAAATGGGGTGGAATCCCAATAAGGCCAAGTTCCAGCCCATATTCTGACTTTCCCCAATGGGAAATGGGACTTACACCCTCTCCCAAACTAGGAATACCAGGGCCTATGGGTGAATTTCACAATAAAGAATGAACCTATATCTTATCTCATTCTCAAGACATTCCAAAGTACTTCACAATCAAGGAATTATGTTTTGAAGTGTGGTTATCATTGTTATGTGGGCAAACGTGGTTGCCAATTTGTGCATAGTGAGGCCCCACAAACAGCAAATGAATGAATGACCAAAGCAAATTGGAATGTTAGATAGTATAAAAAGAGGAATGGGGTATAGATCCGAGGAGGTTATTCTATCCCTCTATAGAGCGATGATCAGGCTGCACTGCACTATCTGGAAAGATCCCGACTAGAAGAATACAGCTGAGTTGCCGCAGTTGCAGAGAAGAGCTACTAGAATGATTAGGGATCTAAAGTATAAAACATAAGATAACAGAACTGGGACTCTTCCCATTATTGAGAAGAATGAGTGGGATATGAGTGACGATCATAGATGTAGAGGTTCAGTCAGGGCTATTTGATTTGGTACAAGATAGCAAAGCATGAGAACATGAGTGTAAGTTGAAAAGGGATGGGTTCAGGTGGGATATAAGAAGACATTCCTTCACTGAGAGGGTGATTGGTTTTTGGAATAGCTGATCAAGGGAGATTGGAGGGGCAAGTAGATTAGTTCTCTTCAAGGTCACATTTAGATAAGTGTCTTGGTAATAACTGCTAAGAACTATGGTCCTTGAGATTTTCTCAATTTTTATGACTAATATTATTTTTCCTATCAGGACCTCTGATGTCAGAGCTGTGAATCATCCATTATTGAAGTCATAATAATAGGATTTGTTGTGTCGAAGGCTATTGCACTGGTGTTCATATTTCATCTGGATTCTGATTACCTGTTAATGCATTCACTGTGTACATTCAATTTGTACCCTGTATCTGGACAAATTTCCAGATCAATCAACCTGGCCTGGTCCTATGGACAGCTCATCTCTTGACCTCCATTTTGAAATTTAATTAGGGAAGACAGCTTCCATTTGAACTCTGTCGATTTCAAAAATGAAATAAAATACAGAAATCTCCCTATTTTGTCACAGTGATGTTGGAGTCCTACAAATCCTAATAGGATTAAAAATGTGAACAGAAAGGGCTGAAGGAAGAAAGGGAAAGTGTAATAATCAAGAGAGTGCAGGAGAGAGGGCAAGGAGATATACCAGACTGAATGCAGGAGAGTGGGATGCACAGAAAGATGGAGAGAGAGAGAGCAAGGGGGAGTGTATAGGAAAGCCAAAAAGGGAGAGGAAGAACTGAATAGGGACACATCTTTAATCCAGACAGTATCCCTGTTTTCTTTCCTCAGCAAGTGTCCCTCTGTGCCTACAGAGAGCCCTGGGTGCAGGGAGGAGAGGGAGGTGCAGAGCCCCAAGTGCTGGAGAGCCTCAGCCCTAACTGTGATGTAGGCAGAGGGAAGTCCGGTGAATCACCAGGAGTAACCCAGCAGAGCAAAGAAAGTAGCCTTCATAGAGCCTGGAGTGCTTGTCAGCACAGAGAGAGAAAGAGATTGAGAAAGAGAGAGAGAGAGAGAAAAAAATGCAGTGGGACCAAGCACAGAGACACAACTACATATAATGTTTCCTACATTACAACAGTGACTACACATCAATAAGTACTTCATGGCTGTAAAGCGCTTTGGGACGTCCAGTGGTCGTGAAAGGCGCTGAATAAAATGCAAGTCTTTTTCTTTCTTTTTTTGTGGAGAGGGCATGGGGGCAAATCTGAGATTTGGAGTGGCAGGAAGAGGGGAACATAAGCCATGCCAAAAAGTACACTCCCCGATGGTTGTGCTGATAATCCTGAACAGCCCTGCCACAACTCATCCAAATTGGAAAAAGGTGTCAAAATCTAGACTTGTCATGGTTTGATCAGACAGAATTATTTGAATATTGGAGACCTGTAGGTACAAAAAAAATCTGAGTCCAGGTCTTGAACTAGAGTACAAGGAAAAGGGATATTGAAGTGTGTATAACGTAGGAAAGTGTGATACGGGGGCAGAAATTCGGGTCTCCACGGGTGAGTATGCGCTGTGTACTCACCCGTAGGGCCACCGGAAGAGCCAGTTTCGCGCATGCACTGCGCATGCATGGGAAACCGGAACGTCCGGTCTCATGAAAGAAGGGGTTCGAGCGTCAACCGCGTATGCCGGAGAAGCAGCGCGCATGCAGCGAACTTCCGGTTTTTTTTCAGGTTTCTCCGTGAGGGTAAGTATGGAGAAGCTGCGCGGGAAAAAATGAGGTGCAAGGCCTGCTTTTAACAAGGTAAGTGGTGAATTAAGTACAATTTAAACATTTTTTCAACAGGTTTATCTTTTTTACATACTTTAAAAGGTAAGTTAATTTTTAGCACCGTTAAAAAGTGTAATTAATTTTTTCAAAAATTTAAATTTTTGTTTAAAGTAGTTAATTTATGTAATTTATAGTTATTTTAAAAATGTGATGTTTTTAAAAAATTTATTTGAAGTTTTAGTGAGGTTTTGGGGCCGATCTCTATTCATAGATTTGACAGGTCTTCCTGTCAAAATCTATGAATGGAGATTCCCTGCTCCGATTGGCTCTCCATGGCCCACGTGATCCCAGGGGAAGCTTTGAACTAACTGCGCCCCTGGGATACGCAAGCACCGTGCGCCGGCAGCTGCAGGAGGCCCAGGAGCTGAATTCCACGCGGGCCTGAAGCACAACGGCAGGCGCAGTATGTAAGTATGCGCGCGATCCTTGCACCTGCGGGAAGCCGGAGAGCCGAATTTCTGGCCCAATGTATGATTATACTGTGAAACTAAACTGGAGTGCAGTAGTTATCATCACTGTAATGTGCAGCAAGGTAATTCAGACACATTTCGAGGCATGCAAGACCCTAAAGGTTAGAACATGACCAGGTCCCTTATAGTACTGCTTCTTGTTGTTCATCTGGCCCCACTCTCAAATGCCAGCAGGAGGTACAGATATCTTTTACTAGCATATTTCAATTTTATTTAAATCGTTCTCCCTTCCTCCTTTGAGAGCTCAAACTTGTTAATAAATGTATATGTGGTTGAAATCCTTGGATTGAAGTGTAAGGTGGGTGTGGCTGAGAGGGAATGGGCAGGTGCAAGGCTGCTGTAGCTGCAAGGACAACTTGGGATGGGCAATAGATGCCAGCGATGTCCAGATCCCAAGAATGAATAAAACAGCCTTCCATTGGGCCCACTCATTCACAGTGAGCGAGTGTCACTACTGTACAGTATTCCATGAATTCAGTGTTGTCACTTTCTTGATCAGTACTTTTCCGGCCCAATGAGAAAAGAGGCATTGCTGGATCTGGTTCTGAGGCATGAGGTGCGTCAAGTGGAGCAAATGTCAGTAGGGGAACATTTAGGAACAGTGATAATAGTATCACAAGGCTTAGATTAGCTATGGAAAAGGACAGGGAGCAATCTAGAGTAAGAATACTTCATTGGAGGAAGGCAAACTTCAGTGGGTTGAGAACGGATCTGGCCCGGGTACATTGGAATCAAAGATTGGCAGGCAAAACTGTAATTGAACAATGGGCTGCCTTTAAAGAGGAGATGGTTCGGGTACAGTCGAGGTACATTTCCACGATGGGGAAAGGTAGGGAAACTAAAGCCAGAGGTCCCTGGATGACAAAAGAGTTAGAGAGTAAGATGAAGCAGAAAAAGAGCGCATATGACAGATGTCAAGTTGAGAATACAAGGTGGCAGAGCAGGTTGAGAAAGCGGTTAAAAAAGCATACGAGATCCTGGGCTTTATAAAGGAGAGGAGGGATGTCGTCAGGAGGACCTGGGTGCAGTGGCGCAAATCTTTCAATGATTTTATTAGATCAGGAAACGTGAGTACAAAGCCACATTCACCTTCATCCTGCTGTGCCTCTCATCACATCCCCATCACTCTGCCTTCCCAACCCGACTCCTGCACATCCTTGCTCACACAACTTACCTTGCACCTCCACCCATCCCTCTCTCTCTAGCTACATTTTCACATCCCCATCTCATTAGCCACCCCTCGCACTCACCCTCATCCTAGTCCAATTATACCAACTAACAACACACAAGGGTAGCCACTTGTGTGTTTTATCCAATGTTCATGTAAAGTTTCCGTTAATGTGGTGTCAAACATTGAAACCTTTATTTTCAACATTTTGCGTTCTTGGACAGATTTGTGTGAACCTTTAGAAATGGCTTACTGAGTTGCAGTGAATGGTGAGACATAACGGTATCCCCCGCAATGGTGATGAGTGTGAAAGAAATGGCTTGGACATTGTAGGGATGTTTATGGTGTTGGTGTGGGGTGGTGCCAACCTGGTGCATCATGTGGCAGCCAGGGTATATAGCATCAAGTGAAGTAAATCTGGCCATGGTGAGGCCATCGCTGGCGTCCTGGGCAGCAATGTGGTCGGGTGCTGATGCCCTTTGTCCTGTGCAGCATCAGTTGATTGCAGAGAAGGTTGGTGTTGTTGTTGGTACTGCTGGTGTGCCTGGTGATGCTGGTGTTGGGGCTGATTGTGGTCAGATTCTGAGGACCAAGGTGAAACAGTATAAATGGTACCCATGTTGATGGAATAGATGGCAGGTGAAGTTGAGATGACAGAAGCAATCTGTCAATGGTGAGAGAGTTTGTTCCAATGAGGTGACACTGGATAGAGAGTTTGCTCCAAATCCTTGCAGCCTGCATAATCTGTCTTCCAAATGGAGTAAGCAATAGCTTCTGCGCTTGGAAAGTGAACAGCTGTGAGGTGGGAGCTTTTATCGTACATTTCAAGCTGTCAACTAATCAGCTGACTCAATAGTCATTCAACTCCCGCCTCAGGTTAACAGATGTGGTCCACGAGCAGTGTGGACCCCGTGGGTGGGTTCCCGACCCACTGTCAAAAAAATCAAATTTCCCACCCAACCCGCCACCAATCCTGCCCGCTAACCCCCTAGAAAATTTCGGCCATTTAATACAAGAGCAAAGAAGTTATGATGAACCTTTATAAAACACTAGTTCGACCTCAACTGGAGTATTGTGTCCAATTCTCAGTACCGCACTTTAGGAAGGATATGAAGGCCTTAGAGAAGGTGCAGAAAAGATTTACGAGAATGATTCCAGGGATGGGGGACTTCAGTTACATGGATAGACTAGAGAAGCTGGGGTTGTTCTCATTAGAGCAGAGAAGGTTGAAAGGAAATTTGATAGAGGTGTTCAAAATCATGAGGGGTCTAGACAGAGTAGATAGAGAGAAACTGTTCCCATTGGTTGAAGGGTCGAGAACCAGAGGACACAGACTTAAGGTGATTGGCAAAAGAACCAAAGGCGACATGAGGAAAAACTTTTTTACACAGCGTGTGGTTAGGATCTGGAATGCACTGCCTGAAAGGGTGGTGGAGGCAGACTCAATCATGGCTTTCAAAAGGGAATTGGATAATTACCTGAAGGAAAAAAAATTGCAGGGCTACGTGAAAGCGTAGGGGAGTGGGACTAGCTGAAGTGCTCTTGCAGAGAGCTGGCACGGACTTGACGGGTTGAATGGCCTCCTGCTGTGCTGTAACCATTCTATGATTCTATGATAGAAATCTGAAATTACATTGAATTACATATTATTTACAGCACAGAAACAGGCCATTTGGCTCAACTGGTCTATACTGGTGTTTATGCTCCACACGAGCCTCCTCCCACCTCTCTTCATCTAAGCAGTGTCAGCTGTGGCTCAGTGGGTAGCACTCTTGCCTCTGAGTCAGAAGGTTGTGGGTTAATAGTCCCACTCCAGGGACTTGCACACATAAAGCTAGGCTGACACTCCAGTGCAGTGCTGAGGGGGTGCTGCACTGTTGGAGGTGCTGTCTTTCAGATGAGATGTTAAACCGAGGCCCCGTCTGCTCTCTCAGGTGGACGTAAAAGATCCCATGGCACTAATTCGAAGAAGAGCAGGGGAGTTATCCCCGGTGTCCTGGGCAATACTTCTCCTTCAATCAATGTAACAAAAACAGATCATCTGGTCATTTTCACATTTCTGTTTGTGGGATCTTGCTGTGTGCAAATTGGCTGCCATGTTTCCCACATTACAACAGTGACTCCACTTCAAAAGTACTTCATTGGCTGTAAAGCGCTTTGAGATGTCCGGTGGTCGTGAAAGGCGCTATAGAAATGCAAGTCTTTCTTTAACCCTATCAGCATATCCTTCTATCTCTTTCTCGCTCATGTGTTTATCCAACTTCCCTTTAAATGCATCTCTGCTATTTGCCTCAACTACTCCATCTGGTAGCGAGTTCCACATTTTCTAAGCACTCTCTGGGTAAAGGAGTTTCTCCTGAATTCTCGATTGGATTTGTTGGTGACTATTTTATATTTATGGCCCCTAGATTTGGTCTCCCCCACAAGTGGAAATATCTTATCTACATCTACCCTATCAAGTCCTTTCATAATCTAAAAGACCTCTATCAGGTCACCCCCCTCAGTCTTCACTTTTCTACAGAAAAGAGCCCCAGCCTTTTCAATCTTTCCTGATAGGTATAACATCTCAGTTCTGGTATCATCCTAGTGCACCAGTATTTCTGTGTGTTTAATTTTAGTGAACCATATCTACGTAAGCAAATGAAAAAGATATTGCAACTTTAAAATGACAATACCAACTGGTGATATTCGTGCAGCTGTTGGTGATCTTTATAAAGAACCACTAGATGGTGTTAGCACCATAAAACACTGTGCACTGGAGAATCTGGAAGTATGTTGCACAGTGCAACAGCATATTTCAAGTACAAAAAGAAAATAGCGCAGATGCTGGAAATCTGAAATAAAAACAGAAAATGCTGGAGATACTCAGCAGGTCAGGCAGCATCTGTGAAGAGAGAAACCGAGTTAACGTTTCAGACGAAAGGTCATCGACCTGAAACGTTAACTCTGTTTCTCTCTTCACAGATGCTGCCTGACCTGCTGAGTATCTCCAGCATTTTCTGTTTTTATAGCATATTTCAAGTGCTGCACGTTGTATAGATACTGACAGTAATACATAATGGGGAAAAAATTCAGTTGGTTGTGCCTCCCGTTAGCGCCTTAAGAGGGTGCTAATGGGGCGCAAAGCATCTAGCGCCCAGGCGCGGCGATGTTTGCGCCGCTCGCAAAATTAACTAGACATTTTGCGGCGGCGCTAAACACTACCGCCACGATCTCCTGCGCCGGCAGATCGTGACGTCAGTCGAGTGCGCAACGCCCCAGTATCGTCCCGGAGCAGATATTGAGTGGCACCCCCTGCCTTACCGCCTGACGCTAGCAACGACAGGTTGAGGGGAGCGTTTTGCAGTCATGAAGGGACTGGGGGAGCGCTATTTAAAGGTGACCGCTTCCTGCCTTTTATTGTTGGTGCCATTTTTGAACCACGCATTCTGAGAGAGAGAGAGAGAGAAAGAGAGAGACTTCTGGAGAGATTCAACGCTGTGTGAAGGAGTTTTGGGTACTGAGCAGCACTTTGCAGGTTCATTTTGATTTGCCATTCCTTGTATCGATTTAGAAGAGACTGTGGGGGCTGCACTCTAAGCTCTTTCCCTGGTACTCTCCATTGTTCTTTCCAGCAGATTTGATGTGCAGGTCTCTCCAAGCCGAGATTCAAGGCTGCAATGAGTAGGATGTGGATGGAAAGCAAGATCAACCATCCCCTTTAAGAACTGGCTGGTGCCATTGTGTGTGTGTTCCATTGCTGACTGACATCACATGAGCTTTGCCAGCGCTCTGAGGTAGCGCCTCGCTCCTCGGCCTTTGTGCCTTAAGACAGGTGTGAAGCGTCTGATTTAGCGCTCCAATCACCTCCAGGGGCGATAAAAGTCAAGTTTGCAGTCGGTGGCGATAATTAGCGCCAGGCACTAATCTTTGCGCCCAGCCGATAATTGCGCCCCAAATGGGACGATACTGAATTTCTCCCCCAATATTTTTTAAAAGGCAAGTATCTCTCAAAATTCACACCTGGAGGGGGTGGTTGACTTTTTCTTTGGTACAAGAAGGATTTCCACTCCGGATAAACAACAGTCCAATTCTCTGCACGGGCTAAACGGCAAGCAGTTACAAATCTAGTTTACTGTACTTTGGTGCCTGTACATTGTGTTGGAGTGGGATGGGTGAAGTTGATGCCAATGGAATGTGCCTCAACAGAAACATTCCATCCACCCGCACTGTCGTGTTCACCCATTGCCGCTTTTTGGACCTGTGAGAAACACCATCATTAAGTGCAGCAAAGAAAATATTTCAATTTTATCGACCTATTTTATTAATCCTACCCTTTACAGTGACAGCCATGGCTCAGTGGGTAGCACTCTTGTCTCTGAGTCAGAAGGTTGTGTGTTTGAGTCCCACTCCAGAGACCTGAGCACAAAATCCAGGCTGACACTCAGTGCAGTACTGAGGGAGAGCTGCACTGTCGGAGGTGCCATCCTTTAGATGAGACGTTAAACCGAGGACCCCTCTGCCCTCTCAGATGGATGTAAAAGATTCCATGGCAGTATTCGATGAAGAGCAAGCGAGTTCTCCCCGGTACCATGGCCAATACTTAGCCCTCAACCAACATCACTAAAACAGATTATTTGGTCATTATCTCATTGCTGTTTGTGGATCTTGCTGTACTGCTTTTCCTACATTACAACAGTGAATACCCTTATTTAAAGAAGTACTTTATTGGCTGTAAAGCGATTTGGGATGTCCTGAGGTCGTGAAGGGCATTATATAAATGCAAGTCTCTCTTTCTTTTCATGTAAAGGTAGATATTAAGATGGTTCATTTGGGCATGTTCACTAAGTTATCTGGAAACTGTTTGTACAATAGAGGTGGTCCCTCTGTGCAAATCAACTGGTGCGAATACAATAAACTGTCTTTCACCAGTGCGTTCACTGTACATGGACCTGTATCTGGGTAGACATGCAGTCATTAATGGAACTTGACCCAGTGGAATTGATGCATGGCTTATGCTGGTGTACACTGAGGATGAAGTGACATAGTTAGAGCAGGCACCCATGTATTTATATAGCTGGCAAAGCCATGTAGGTAATATCTGTACACAGATCATCAAGGAGAGGGTCTTGCTATGCTTCAGTGGGACACATCATTATTCCTATTCGATTATAAAGCATGCTTGAATAATCCAGAGAGTTTGTCATGTAACTGGAGTTATTCAAACTTCTAAAGCAGAAATGACAATATGAATCAAATCAGTGAGTGGTGGAATTTTTGCCTAAAGTTGCCACACCCGACAGTTTCAACCTCTGTAATCATTACCAACAGTCCTATTGCCCAGTCCTTCTAAGAACTGCATTATTTATATGAAGCAAGCTCTGGTCTGTGGGTACAAATGATAGTGTGGTGTATAATATAATGCTCCATACGGAAAGTACTAGTGAGGAAATAACAAAAACATTAGCAGTGCACAGTGACCTTTGACCTAGAGGTAAGCAATATACTTTGAGGGCTCACCCAATGGCTCAAAACTAAAGGGGAAGAAATTACCGTAAATGGGCGCCGCGCTCGGAGCGCACGCCTGATCATGTGACTGCATAGAAAGCCCCAAACCCGTGCCCCCCATTAATTTAAATAAAATAGGTGGGCTGCCAGCACTATTGGCGTTCTTCATTGGCAGCTCACCTTATCGGGGGTGTCAATTTTTCACATTGCTGGTGCCATTTGAAGGCAGCCTGCACCTCTTAAAGGGGAGGTGCACCTTGGCTGCAGGCAACCGTCAGTGAAGATTCTGCACAATAGCAGGCACAGCAGAAGCTTCAAAGGCCTCCCCCCCACCCCCCACCCACCCCCACCCCCCGTTGGCGTTGAGATAGAGGTTTTGGTGGAAGAGTTCAGCAGGAGGAGGGAGGTGTTCTATCCACCATGGGGTAGGTAGATATCCATGGCAAACTGCCCAGCACGAGTGGGCAGAGGTAACAGAGCACGTGAGTGCCAGAACAATTGCCCACAGGATATGGCTGCAATGCCATGAAAAGTTCAATGACCTCAAGCGGATAGCTACGGTAAGCCTGGGCTCCTGCTCCTGATCACTATGCAACATGTGTGTCGACACCAGGCAAAAACAGGGTTGGAGGTAGAGCCAGGGTTAGCTGTGAGCAGGTGGGTCGGATGGAAGTCCCACCCCACTGCACTTCCTTCAGCGTTATGCCAAATGGAAAATCTTTACCTCACATCTGGGCTAAAAAAGAAGTAATAGATTTTAAGCAACAAAAATATGACCTAAGGTGAGAAACAGCAAAGTGAAACATCAAGAAATGTGAACCCCATGGTTAGAGCTCTGTGATAGAAGGGTGGGAAGAAAAAGACTCCCCTGCCTGAAGCTGTTGCAAGGCTGTTTGTAGAATCCTTTCTTAGCAGCACAACTGAGAAAAGGATTTTCTAATCGATTTATTCAAAGCTGATGTTTCAAACAGTTTGTGTGTGTCCAATATTAGATAAGCAATAGAAATCAACTGCAGGGAAATAATCCAACCATATTACACAATCACTGGAAGGGAATGTTATTGATATCCCCATATTAACTAAATACTATCTGGGAATAATAGGGGTGGAACAAGTCTTTATAAATCAGGATGCTGTGTGTCCCTGTGTATCCTGTTGCTTTCCAGGGATCTGCATGCTGCACAGTAAGGAACGGATTGCTGTGTTTTGAAATGAGCTGCTTGTAAGTAATTGCAGAGAGATAGCATTACCAGTATGCCATAGGCTAGGTGTAAAACTCTAATGACTAAGTTGAATGCATATGAAGCTTAAATGTGGTATGTTGGACATGTTAGTTGATTAACATTAGTGTCTCCCTAACTAGTGTAACTAGGAATCATACCAGGAAAGAGGCTGAGGAAAATCCAGCTTTGGATACTTCAACATCAATCTACCCTCTAGGCTACGACACAAGGCTGGGCACACTTCCACAGGAATCTGGTGATTTTCATGTATCAAATTGCATTATACCTCAGGATTGAACAAAGAACAAGAAATAATACACAAGAAATGACAAAGAAAGGGAAAAGATTGCCGGAAAGAATAGACTAAAATTAAATAAAGTGGAACAAACCTCAAATCACTTTTTTTATTGGAATGCATTAAGCCATCAAATGTGGCAAATAATGGATGATTTTCTCCATGGTTTCTTCTTTCTTCATTACCATGTTTCTTAGTGTGAATAAATTCTGAAACATCACTCTCAAACTGGAAATGACAACATATTGCCTTAAGAGACGCGGGGGGAAAAGTTCAGTTGGTTAGCGCCTCCCGTTAGCGCCAGTAGCTGGCACTAATGGGGCGCTGATGCAGTAGCGCCGGGGCGAGGCGAATCCAGCAACACACGTCAAATCCGGACCCCCCTGTTGCGCCGCCGGTACGAATTACTGCCGAGGACTTCAACGCCAGGCAGATCGTGATGTCAGTGAGTGTGCAACGCTAACTGGGCGCCCGAACTGCAAAATTCATTTTTGCCACCTACCTTAGCGCCTCGACCAGATAGCGACAGGGAGAGGAGGCGTCAAGCAGGCGGAAGCTGGCTCCAGGGATGTTATTTAAAGGGATCATGAGTAATGAGTCGCAGCTGTCAGGTTAGTGGAGTTTCAGTGCTTTCTTGTCAGTTTGGCTTTGTGCAACAGTTTAATTCAGGAATTTAAAGGTTCTTTTGTATCAGGAGTGTTGTGGTAACTAAAAAGTAGTTACATTTATTCTTTAAAAATTTCAAAGTGCTACACTTGGCTTACATTAATGGGGGCTGTACTGGCAGTCAACCTGACCCTCCAGGATCTACAGCAGAGGGAGCGGAGGCAGCGAGAAAGACTGGAACATGTGGCCAGAGCGAGGAGGAGGGCCCTCAGGGCTCTCAACAGGAGGCCTTACCCTCCGAGGGTATTCCGAGAGCACTTCTCCCACCTCTAATTAAGCCAGGAGCAGTGTATTAGGAGGCTCGCTTCACCAAGGAGGTGATCACAGAACTCTGCCATCACCTGCGACCAGACCTCGAGCCTCAGATCAGGGCGACCACGGCTCTCTCAGTGGCAGTCAAGGTCACCGTTGCGCTCAATTTCTTCGCCAGCGGATCCTTCAAGTCTGCAACAAGGGACATATCCAACATTTCACAGTTCGCCGTCCATTACTGCAGCCGGGAGGTCACAGAGTCTCTCTACAGTAGGAAAAGGGACTACATTTCCTTCCCCATCACCAGAGAGAAGCAGGACAAGCATGCATGTGGCTTTGCCAGGATAGCGGGATTCCCCATGGTGCAGGGCGCCATTGACTGCACCCACGTGGCTTTGCGGGCACCGCATAACAATCCTGATCTCTTCCGTAACTGCAAAAGCTACCACTCACTTAATGTGCAGTTGGTGTGCGACCACAGATAGCTAATCCTCAATGTGAATGCTTGCTATCCTGGCAGCAGCCACGATGCCTTCATCCTGCGCCGGACCGGTGTGTCAGCACTCATACAGCCATCACGTCTCGCTCGAGGGTGGCTGCTCGGAGACAAGGGCTATCCACTCTCCACCTGTCTCATGACTCCCCTCCGCAACCCCAACACTCCTGCCCAGCACTCATAATGACAGCCATGCTGCCACCAGGAACATCATCGAGCAGACCATTGGGGTGCTCAAACAATGGTTCTGCTGCCTTGACCGCTCGGGAGGAACCCTCCAGTACTCGGCTGAGCGGGTGTCCCATTGTCGCAGGCCATATCACAGCACAAAGCTGAAATGAGACACACCACAAAAGAATCCAAACTGAATTAATAAATTAATCAATAATCAGTGAACACATATTTACAACAACAATATGAACTATTCACCCTTGTGCAATCCCTTAGTGCCTCTCGTTACTGTGCCTTTGCCTACTCTAGTGCTCCTACGAAGTGTCGGCCCAGTGGCTGCAGCACGGCTGGTGGAAGGCTGCTGAGTGTCCATGCGGGAGACTTTCAGATGGCCTTGCAGAACGCCCTCGATCAGCTCTGGGCCTGGAAGACCCGGCTGTAGACTACACCACCTCAGCATGGGCGGCGGCAGTCTGGGCTGGCTGGATGACAGGCAGCAATAAGGGCAATGGCGGAGTGGCAGTGGTGGGAGCAGGAATGCTGTCATCCTGAGAGAGGACAGTAGGTTCCTATTCCACTGACCCACTGCCACTCCCCCGGGGCAGCACCTATCCACTCCCTAGCAATTTGTTGGAGCACAGATTGCTGGCCTGCTGCAACACCTTGAAAGCCCCAGTCGACGGTGGTAGACCCAGTCATGATGGCAGCAGTCAGAGCTTGCGTGGCATCAAGCTGAGACTGCAAGAGAGCAGTCTGAGATTGGATGCCACCAAGTACAGACTACATTACAGCACTAAGACGTTGTGTCGCTTCCGCCTGTGCTGCAATGGAAGCTGCAAGATCGCCCATCAAACACGGCATCAGGTCTGGGGCGGCACAGTCTCTCTGGGAGCCCACCATCCTTTGCAGACTAGAAATGATGGGCTCCATGGTGGTCGCAGAACCTTGTGAAATGTTGGAGGTGGACTTCTCCACACTCTTTGCCATTGCTGAGAGACTCTCAGGCACCCTTGCCATTGCACCTATCATCTCCGTGTGCATGCCCATCACCCTTCTTCTAAACGCCTCCCCATCGAGGTCCTCATCTGAGTCCTGTGCAGCAGAACTCGCGCGCGAATTTGCCCTCCAGGGAGCTGGCCCCTGACTATCCTTTCCCCCTGGCCTTGCTGCAGCCCACTCATCCCCGGTGCCTCACCCTGTGCAGATCCCGCTACTATACTAGCCTCTAAAGAACGCGTAGTGCCAGTATCTCAGCTGGTGCCTGCGGGTGAGACACGCAGTGACGCGATGTGTTATTCCTCAACCTCTTCTCCCACCTTGCTCTCAACAGTGCCCTCAGGAACAGGCTGCTCAGGTGCTTGCTCATTATCTGAAAGCATAAAGGCACAAGAGTCGGGTTAAGATGAGAGGAGGGGGGAAGGAAGGGAGAAATGCATGCATACAGCATGATTAGCTGGAAAGTGCGAAGCGCTTGTGGGGTGAAGGGGAAGTGGGATGTGAGAAGAAGGAGTAGGGATGAACATACCGTTGTGGTCCCTAAGGGGGTCAATGTCACCGGTGGCCACGGCGCCCACCACCTGGCGCCCAATAATCTGCGCCCCTCTATCTTCCAGTGCAGACAGCGGGTGTGTGTTGGCTTGTCCCCCACCTGTGCTCTCCTGCTCCCTCCTGTTCGGAGCCACCTTGGCCTGCAAGAGAAAGGAAAGTGAGTGAGTGAGTGTGGTGCAACATGTTTGGGTGATGTGCCTGCCATAGTTGAATAGCTGTCATTGTGTGCAAGGTCTGAGATGTGGGTGTGAGTGTTGCTAGGTAGAGATTGTTGGTGGGTGAGTGCTGGGTGTGTGGTGCTTTGGACAGTGTGTGCAGACTATGGTTCAGATGGTGGTATGTAGCATTTGGTGAAGCATTGACTCACGCTGACCACCCGAGTGAAGTTGTTAAATTTCTTACTGCACTGTGTGTGGGTCCTGGGGACCACATTGCTGCCCGAGATGTGCTGGGCTACCTCCCTCCACATGGTGCGGAAGACTTGCGGCAAGGGCCTCCTGCCACTTGCTGGGTACAACACCGCCCTCCATCTCTGCACAGCAAACATCAATGCCTCCAATGCTTGACTGCAGAATCTGTGGGCTCTCTCCCTGGTGCATGGATCTGCCATCAGTACAGCTGCTTGAGTCATCCAGCTCCTTCTACTAGACCTGCTTCTGCTTGCTGAGACAGCTGCACAGCCAGCAATGCTGAGAATGAGGTTCTGCATCATCAATGAACCGCCCCTTTAAGAACTGGGAAAAAGCCTGTGGCAATGATGACTTGCGATTAGACTGCACGCGATATTGGTCCACCCTTTGATTGTAACACCAATGAGCTTGGGCTTTAACACTTGATTTAGCGCTCAATCATTTATTTGAGCAGTTAGCATGAATTTTGCATGCAGTCTAAAGTATTAGCGCCTGGTGCTAATTCTCAAACTTTTCTAAAGATACCGCCCATTCCTGGGCGATAATGAATTTCTAGCCCAAAGAGTTTAATGCATATAAAAATCCTGCACATTTCAGTCACATGAGGGAGAAAGGAATAGAAGGATATGCTGATAGGGTTAGATGAAGTAAAGTAGGAGGAAGCTCATGTGGAGCATAAACACTGGCATAGACCTGTTGGGCCGAATGGCCTGTTTCTGTGCTGTAAAATTCTATGTAATTCTATGTATCTTCAGTTCGGCTCTGTCTGGTGGGTGTGGATATGTAATGCGGATTCGTGGGAAAGCACTGATCTGGCAAAGACTGTACTAAGGAACCAGACTGCTCTCTCTAAAAAGTATCTGCTTTGTCCCAAGTTCTGCAAAGAAGTGTTCAAAGGATCTCATCTGGCCGGTTTGTCTATTTAACCCTTGGTGAACTAACTCCAAAATTCTGTACTTGGACTGACTTGAATATTTTGCTTTTGCTGGTTGCTTCTGTCAATAACTCTGTTCATGAATAAATCTGTTTAATAATCAAAATAAAAAGCAAAAAACTGCACAGATCCCAGAAATCAGAAATATAAACAGAAAATGCTGGAGACACTCAGCAATCAGTCAGCCTCTGTGGAGAGAACAGCCAAGTTAACATTTTGTCACAAAGGGTCTACATCTGAAATGTTAACTTGCCTGTTCCCGCCACAGATGCTGACTGACCCGTTTTCTGTTTAACAGTTTTACCTTGTTAGAAAAGTGTTTCGGGTGGCTGATACTATCTGAGACGTTGTGAGAATAGAGTTAACTGTTCACCTGGAACACCTGATCCCAGATCAGTTTGCGCATAAGGTCACACTTTGGTTCATAAGGAATGAGAGACTTGTTATGAACACAAACTGTTTGCATTGGAGATGAGGAACAAGTATCTAGAGTAAACTCAAATCAGAACATCGGATTCTAATTATATCGAAAACTTGTCACTCCCTAAATCACATCCTAACATTAAATGAAAACATAGTTCTATAGTCTTTCAAAAATAAACACTTCTGTTGAAGATCAGTAATAAAGTCAGCTGCAACAGAACATTTATCATGCTTATTTAAAACAAAATCTGCTGAGAGTATTACAAAACTGCAATGAGGCATATAAGCAGCAAATTGAGCAGAGCAGATTGCTTCCCCCAGGAATATATCTAGGTACCTGGCTCACACCTCCACTGCCTTACATTACTGTTTTAAAAATGGCTTGCTGCATATTAATATTTTACTTCTTCCTCTGCTGTATTTGAGAAGACTGAGACAGAGTTAGGTTAACTATTTTGGACACCTGTCAGACATGTCTAGGGAAACAGAAGCTCATTCAATGGGTGGCAAATTAAACCAAGAAGGTATGTCAACATCACTTGCCATCTAACCAGGTCACCTATTTTTACAGTCAAATATTTGGGCACCTCTGCTGGCATATTAAGCTGTGCATGGAGCACTTTAGCGTCAGAGACTAAGGGCTAGAAATTCGGCTGCTTTGCGCCTCCCGTTAGCGCCTGCGGGGGGCGGTAACGGGGTGCTAAGGGGTTACCGACCAGGTGCGGCGAAATCAGTGACGCCCGCGAACTTTCCTGGCAGTTTTGCGCTGGCGCTAACACTTACCGCCTCGCTCTGTTGCGCCCCATAGATCGTGACGTCATCAGGTGCGCAGCGCCCCATTACTGCCCCGGATCTGATATTCACTCCTGCTCCCTGCCTGAGCGCCTGGTGTCGACAACAGCAGGTAGAGGAGGCGGTATGCAGTCGGATGGCCGCTGGAGGAGTGGTATTTAAAGACAGCAACATCCGGTTTATTTTTACTCAGCAAAGAATGCTGCCTTGTCAGTTTCACATAAGCAAACAGGCGTTTTGTGCGATTTCAGCGTTTTTCACTTTAAGGAGTCTTCTGCATCAGAAAAATTATTCACTTTCATTTAGGTGAGATTTCAAACTGTAACATTTCCATACTTCAACGGGGGCTGTACTGGCACTGGACCTCGCCCTCCAGCGTCAACGTCGGAGGCAGCAGAGGCAGAGACAGAGATTGGAAAATGTGGCCAGAGGGAGGAGGGCCAACAAGGTTTCTCAACAGGAGGCCTTACCCTCCCAGGGTATTCCGGCAGCAGTTCTCCTACATGAATTTCACTGAGAACCAGTGTATTAGAAGGCTCCGCTTCACCAAGGACATGGTCACAGAACTCTGCCACCTCCTGCAACCAGACCTCGAGCCTCAGACTACGGCTCTTTCAGTGGCAGTCAAGGTCACCATTGCCCTCAATTTCTACACCTCTGGATCCTTCCAGTGTGCAGCAGGAGACATATCTAACATATCGCAGTTCGCCGTCCATTGCTGCATCCGCGAGGTCACCCATGCTCTCTACAGAAGGAGAAGGGATTACATTTCCTTCCCTATGACCAGAGAGAAGCAGCACGAGCATGCATGTGGCTTTGCCAGGATAGCGGGCTTCCCCATGGTGCAGGACGCCATTGACTGCACCAAAGTCGCTTTGCGGGCACTGAATAACAATCCTGTCTCATTTCAGCTTTGGAGTGTGGTATGGAATGAGAAATTGATGGAATGATGAGGTATTCCGTAACCACAAAGGATACCACTCACTTAATGTGCAGTTGGTGTGCGACCACACATGGCGAATCCTCACCGTCAATGCCCACTATCCTGGCAGCAGCCACGATGCCTTCATCCTGCGCCAGACCGGTGTGCCAGCTCTGTGCTCCATGCACAGCTTAATATGCCAGCAGAGG
Source organism: Squalus acanthias (assembly GCA_030390025.1). Taxonomy (NCBI): domain Eukaryota; kingdom Metazoa; phylum Chordata; class Chondrichthyes; order Squaliformes; family Squalidae; genus Squalus; species Squalus acanthias. The sequence continues at coordinate 104,103,647 of CM059429.1, read as the reverse complement.
TGCCCAAATATTTGACTGTAAAAATAGGTGACCTGGTTAGATGGTGAGTGATGTTGACATACCTTCTTGGTTTAATTTGCCACCCATTGAAAAAGCTTCTGTTTCCCCAGACAAGTCTGACAGGTGTCCAAAATAGTTAACCTAACTCTGTGTCAGTCTTCTCAAATACAGGGAGTGACAAGTTTTCGATATAATTAGAATCTGATATTCTGATTTGAGTTTACTCTAGATACTGGCTGGTCGGAGACAAGGGCTATCCGCTCTCCACCTGGCTCCTGACTCCCTTCCGCAACTCCAACACTCCTGCCCAGCACTCATACAATGACAGCCATGCTGCAACCAGGAACATCATTGAGCAGACCATCGGAGTGCTCAAGCAATGGTTCCGCTGCCTTAACCATTCGGGAGGAGCCCTCCAGTACTCGGCTGAGTGGGAGTCCCTTTTCGTCATCATCTGCTGCATGCTACACAACTTGGCCATCATGAGGGCGCAGCCGTCGCCATCACCTCAGGAGGAGGAAGAGGGAGACGAGGATGAGGAGGAGGAGGAGGACGAGGAGGAGGGGGAACAAGAGCACGAACAGCAGCGATGGAGGAGGCAGCCACTCAATCAGCCTTGTGGAAGGGAGGTCCGTGACCGCCTCATCAGACTTTGGTTCCAATGAATTGGAGGCCACTTCCCGGTTGCTCAGCACGTCCCCATCATTCCATCAATTTCTCATTCCACACCACACCCCAGAGTTGAAATGAAATAGCACCAAATCTGCAACATTCCTATAATAAATATATCCAAATTGAGTAACCACACATATACAACAGTATTAACTAATGACCCTTGTGCAAACCCTTACTTCCCCTCTTTACAGTGCCTTTTCCTAATCTACTGCTCCTACGTGGTGTCTCCCCAGTGGCTGCAGCAGGGCTGGTGGAAGGATGCTGAGTGTCAGTGCCAGAGACTACAGATGGCCTTGCAGGACGCCCTCGACCAGCTCTGGGCCTTGAAGGCCTGGCTGTAGACTGCGCCACCTCAGGCTGGGCGGCGGCAGTCTGGGCTGGATGACAGGCAGCGACAAATGCAATGGCGGAGTGGCAGTGCTGGGATCAGGAATGCTGTCATCCTGAGAGAGGACAGCAGCTTCCTGCTCCACTGACCCACTGCCACTCCCCCCGGGGCAGCACCTCAGCATCCCCACCAATCTGCTGGAGCACAGATTGCTGGCCTGCTGCGACACCATGAGATCCCCGGTGGGCTGTGGTGGACCCAGCCACGATGACAGCAGTCATAGCTTTCATGGCATCAAGCTGAGACTGCATGAGAACAGTCTGAGACTCGATGGCACCAAGCATAGACTGCATTACAGCACTAAGACGTTGCGTGGCTTCCACCTGTGCTGCAATGGAAGCTGCCACATCGTCCATGACACGCTTCATGAGGTCTGGATCTGCACGGTCTCTCTGGGAGTCCACCATTCTCTGCAGAGTGGAAATGATGGGTTCCATGGTATGCACAGAGCTCTGTGCAATTTTGGAGGCGGACACCTCCACACTCCTTACCATTGCCGAGAGGCTCTTGGGCACCCTTGCCATTGCGCCGATCATCTCGGAGTGCATGCCCATGACCCTAATTGTGAATGCCTCCCCATCAAGGTCCTCAGAGTCCTGTGCAACAGAACTCGCACGCAAACTCACCCTCCCGGGAGCTGGCTCCCGAGCTACCCTTTCCCCTTGGCCTTGCTCGTTCCCGATGCATCACCCAGTGCCAACCCCTCTACTAAACTTGCCTCTATAGATCGTATAGTGCCAGTATCTGAGGTGGTGCCTGCGGGTGAGAGATGCAGTGACGCGGTGCTTTCTTCCTCCTCCTCTTCTCCTGCCTCACTCTCACTGGGTGGCTCAGGGACAGGCTGGTCATCTGGTTGCTGATTATCTGAACGCATAAAGGCACAAGACTCGCGTTAAGGTGAGGGCAGGGGGGCAGGAATGGAGCAAGGAATGCAGACAGTATCAGGGCTTTAAACTAAAAAAGTGGGGGGAGGGGTTAGAGGAGGGGAAATTTAGAAATCTAAAGAGAACTGTCAAGGCAATAGAGCAGTGTAGCGATTTGGGTAAAAATAAGCAGAGTGTAACAGGAAGGGACAGAGAGTTTAATGGTAGCAGTGCAGCAGAGAATAAGGTCAAAGCAGGGAATAATGGTAAAACATTGTTGAGGCTGCCGCGAAACACGAATTAAGACTGAATCCATGTGTGGGAAACAAAGGCTTTTTAATAAAACTGCATGGTCCAAAATGGCTGAACAGACTGCTCCCAGAATTCTCTGGAAAATCCTGAGGCCCCGCCCACTCCTTTTCTCCTGCCTTAAAGGCAAGGTGCCTTAAAGGCAAGGTGCTCGATATATTGTCCACGGACGTAAAAGTGGATAATGCCCGTTTAGGTGGCGATCCACCACAACATTTAAATTAAAGGCTCTTTATCTGAATGCACGAAGCATTCGTAACAAGATAGATGAACTAATGGCACAAATAGAGATAAATGGGTTTGATCTAATAGCCATTGCAGAGACATGGTTGCAAGGTGGCCAAGGTTGGGTACTTGACGTTTCGAAAAGACAGGCAGAATGGAAAAGGAGGAGGAGTAGCCCTGATAATAAAGGATGACATAAGGACAATAGCAAGAAAGGATCTCGGCTTGGAAGATCAGGAAGTAGAATCAGTATGGGTGGAGATAAGGAATAACAAGGGTCAGAAAACAGTGGTGGGAGTGCTATATAGGCTCCCTAACAGTAGCTATACCGTTGGACAGAATATTAATCAAGAAATAGTAGGAGCTTGCAACAAAGGTAACGCAATAATCTTGGGGGACTTTAATCTTCATATAGACCGGACAAATCAAATTGCCAAAGGTAGTCTGGAGGACGAGTTCATGGAATGCATTTGGGACAGTTTCCTAGAACAATATGTCATGGAACCAACAAGGGAACAGGCTATATTAGATCTTGTATTGTGTAATGAGACAGGGTTAATTAAAAATCTCATAGTAAAGGATCCTCTGGGGCAGAGTGATCATAATATGAATTCACGTTAATTTTGAGAGTGACTTGCATAAGTCCGAAACTAGAGTCTTAAACTTAAATAAAGCCAATTACATAGGTATGAGGGGCGAGTTGGGTAAGGTAGTTTGGAAAAATAGATTAAAATGTATGGCGGTAGATAAGCAGTGGCTAGCATTTAAAGAAATATTTCATAATTCTCAACAAAAATACATTCCATTGAGAAACAAAAACTCCACAGGAAAAGTGATCCAACCGTGGCTAATTAAGGAAGTTAAGGATAGCATTATATTAAAAGAAGAAGCTTATAATGTTGCAAAGAATAATAATAAGCTTGTGAATTGGGAGAGTTTCAGAAACCAACAAAGGTTGACCAAAAAATTGATAAAAACGGAAAAAATAGAATATAAGAGAAAACTAGCAAGAAGTATAAAAGCAGATTGTAAGTGTTTCTACAAGTATGTAAAAAGTATCAAAAATAAATGTTGGTCCCTTAGAGGCTGAGACAGGAGAAATTATTATGGGGAATAAGGAAATGGCAGAAATGTTAAACAAATATTTTGTATCTGTCTTCACAGTAGAAGACACAAAAAGCATACCAAAAATGGTGGGGAAACAAGGGTCTAATGAGGGTGAGGAACTTAACATTATTAATATAAATAGAGAAAAAGTACTGGAGAAACTAATAGGACTAAAAGCCGACAAATCCCCTGGACCTGACGGCCTACATCTTTGGGTTCTAAAAGAGGTGGCTGAAAAGATAGTGGATGCATTGGTTTTGATCTTCCAAAATTCCCTAGATTCTGGAATGGTCCCAGCAGATTGGAAGGTCGCAAATGTAACACCGCTATTCAAGAAAGGAGGGAGAGAAAAAACAGGGAACTACAGGCCAGTTAGCCTGACATCAGTCGTCGGGAAAATGCTGGAATCCATTGTTAAGGAAGTGGTATCAAGTCACTTAGAAAATCATAACATGATTAGGCAGAGTCAACATGGTTTTATGAAAGGGAAATCGTGCATGACAAATTTATTAGAGATTTTTGAGGATGTAACTAGCAGGGTAGATAAAGGGAAACCAGTGGATGTAGTATATTTGGATTTCCAAAAGGCATTCGATAAGGTGCCACATAAAAGGTTATTACACAAGATTAGGACTCATGGAGTTGGGGGTAATATAGTAGCATGGATAGAGGATTGGTTAACGGACAGAAAACAGAGAGTAGGGATAAACGGGTCTTTTTCAGGTTGGCAGGCTGTAACTAGTGGGGTGCTGCAAGGATCAGTGTTGGGGCCTGAGCTATTTACAATCTATATTAATGACCTAGATGAAGGGACCGAGTGGAATGTATCCAAGTTTGCTGATGATACAAAGCTAGGTGAGACAGTAAGCTGTGAGGAGAACACAAAGAGTCTGCAAAGGGATATAGAAAGACTAAGTGAGTGGGCAGTAAGGTGGCAGATGGAGTATAATGTAGGCAAATATGAGGTTATTCACTTTGGTAGGAAGAATAGAAAAACAGAATATTTTTTAAATGGTGAGAAACTTTCAAATGTTGGTGTTCAGAGAGATTTGGGTGTCCTCGTGCAAGAAACACAGAAAGCTAGCATGCAGGCACAGCAAGCAATAAGGAAGGCAAATGGTATGTTGGCCTTTATTGCAAGGGGTTTGGAGTATAAAAGTAAGGAAGTCTTGCTACAATTGTACAGGGCCTTGGTGAGACCACACCTGGAGTACTGTGCACAGTTTTGGTCACCTTATCTAAGGAAGGAAATACTTGCCTTGGAGGTGGTGCAACGAAGGTTCACTAGATTGATTCTTGGGATGAGAGGGCTGTCCTATGATGAGAGATTGTGTAGAATGGGCCTGTACTCTCTGGAGTTTAGAAGAATGAGAGGTGATCTCATTGAAACATACAAGATTCTGAAGGGGATTGACAGGGTAGATGCTGAGAGGTTGTTTCCCCTGGCTGGACTAGGGGGCATAGTCTCAGGGTAAGGGGTAGGCCATTTAAGACTGAGATGAGGAGGAATTTCTTCACTCAGAGGGTTGTGAATCTTTGGAATTCTCTGCCCCAGAGGGCTGTGAATGCTGAGTCTTTGAGATTCAAAGCTGAGATAGATAGATTTTTGGACTCTAGGGGAATCAAGGGATATGGAGATGGGGCAGGAAAGTGGAGTTGAGGTCGATGATCAGCCATGATCTTATTGAATGGCGGGAGCAGGCTCGAGGGGCCGTATAGCCTACTCCTGCTCTTACTTCTTATGTTCTTATGTTCTTATGAGCTGGAAAGAGAGAAAAGATTGTGGTGTGAGGGGATAGTGGAATGAGAGAAGGAGAGGGGATCGACATCGCCGATGGCCACAGCACCCACCACCTGCTGCCCAATGACTCTCGTCACTCGCTACTCCAGGTCTGAAAGCTGCTGGAGCTGCACATCACCCCCACCTGTTCTCTGCTGCTCCCTCCTATTGTGAGCCATCTTGGCCTGCAAGAGAAACGAATGTGTGTGAGTCAGAGTCCAGCTATATGTTTGGGAGATATGCGTGCCATAGTTGAATAGCTGTAATTGTAGGCAAGGCATGAGATGTGGATGTGAGTTTGAGTAGGTGCAGATTCTTGGTGGGTGAGTGGTGGGGGTGTGGTGGTTTGTGCAGTGTGTACAGACTGAGGTTCAGATGCTGGTATGTAGGACCTGTTGAAGCATGTACTCACCATGACCACCTGAGTAAGGTCGTTAAATTTCTTCCGGCAATGTGTCAGGTTGTGTACGACCACACTACTGGCCGAGACCTCCTGGGCCTCTTCCCTCCACATTGCCCTGAAGACCTGGGGCAATGGCCCCCTTCCAGTGTCCGGGAACAGCACTGCCCTCCTTCGCTCCACTCCCGCGACCAGCCATCACGATCAGGGGATTGAGTTCCTTGCAGTTCGCCTTCACAGCCAGTAATGCTGATAATGAGGACCTGCACAATGATGCAACCTCTCCTTTAAGAGCTGGAAGGGGCCAGGGTGAAGGATCATTCCCGATTGCATTGCACCTGAAATTCATTATTGCTCTGCTGGTAGCGCCCCTGTAGCGCTCTACTGAAGTCATTAGCGCTTGATTGAGCGCTCCAGGTCTTTCCTGGAGCGCTAACAGCTAATTTACTGAAAACTGAGAATCATTAGCGCCTGATGCTAATTTTTCAAGATTTCAAAAGTTAGCACCCCAAACGGGGCGATACTGAATTTGTAGCCTGAAGAAGAAAAAAACAGCTTGTGACTGGTTTGCTTCCATAGATTTTTCCAAAAAAATCATTTGCCCCTTAGACCCACTCCAGGTAGGTCTACAGACAAGAAATTGTACCGTGCTTTATTTAACCTATTTGAATGCATTATAATAGATAAATTGAGCATTTGCACATTTTGTTTCAGAACACTTTAGACTGGCACAAAGGACAGAAATCTGCCCTCCATTTCCCGGCCTGTTCCACTCTGGCGCCACCAACTATGGTAACTGGGACATTTACCCCGGTCAGTACTTAGCCCTGCACTGAAAGTTCCCATTTAATAATGTAGATACAATGGTATTAACATGTAAGTTGCAGAGGCAGTATATGTATAAACATGTATAACCATTAGTACTAAACAACCTTTCAGCTTTTCTGATTAAAATGATCTCAAAATCTTCTAAAAACTTTCCCAAAGTCATCCCAAAATCCTTCTCTAACCTTCAATACCTCAGGCCACTATAATTGACCATCACTTCAGGCAACTGGAAATAAGTCCAGAGTCGTCAAACATTTCAAAAAAAGTAATTAAACCAGAAGAGATACATCTACTCAAAAAAAGTATAAGAACGTAATTATATGGATACACTCTGCTATCAGCCTCAAGACCAGAGAGAATAAATCCCATTTGTTTGTCTTTCACTGCGCTAGGCAAATTGCACCAGAAATTGTATCCACCACATTAACTTTTGTCTACACAACCTTTAATATAAATGGCCACAAGACCAAAGAGAATAAATCCTTTTGTCTTTTGCTGAGATAGGCAGCCAAGCCCTAGAAAACTTAACGATCCTGTTCCATTGATATATTCGCCCATACAATACTAAATACAAGATATCACACAAAGTAAATTTGCTTTGTTTTACTTATTTTTCTGATTCATTCTAATTGTATAATTTCAGTATTGTTTGCAGTGCGGTGCCAATATTTATTGAATCGATTTGAAAGCATAAACCCTCTGTTTGAATCTATAGCCTTGTGCTCTCCTACAGTCCAGTCGAGGAAGGTACTCATAGAGGTAATTACGTTGTCCATTTGGTAAGATTCAGGCTGGGATGTATAGTTAGCTCGTTTGAAAATGTTTTGCTGAATAGAGACAGAAAGAGCGATTTTGTAAGAGGAGGGGTTTATGTTCAAATTTATTCAGGGCCCAGGTCCACGTAGCACAATACCCATTTGGTTGAGGTATTGAAGGGCTGCTGGCATTTGTGGACCCCAGTATAAGGAGAGGCAGAGAGAAAATTGGGAAAGAAATCCTGTCTAAAGAAAAAAGCCTTTTAAAAGTAATTGTTCTTGCACAATGTTCTTCTACACAAAGAAGATTGCTATTCCTGTTCACCATCACAGGCATTTTTAGAGTACAAGTTCTACCCATTGCTTCAAGGTTAGTGCAAATTACTGATGTGCTACAGCCATATATAAAGCCATGTATCTCCTTAGTTATAGCACGAGTGATTCCTTGCCACACTCAAATGACTGCAATTCATCTGCTTTAGAGTTCATTAATCATGTGTCCCTTTTAGTGCCTGTGTGAGGAGCAGTGGGATTAATTTTCATCTTCACCTCTTGGGTGATAAACCACTAGAGTGAATTGCCCCCGTTGTGGATCTCGGCCTATTCGCATTTCCATTGAAATCAAGAGGAACGAAAATCGGGCGGTTTCTATAACTGGTTTCTATGACGTTATAATTTCTATAATGGGCGGGTGATTCGCCCCACCGGTTTACTGCCCAAGCGGTGAGGATGAAAATGACCCCCAATGTTCTCTCATTTGTCTTAATGGTGGTCATTTTCACCTTCACCACTTGGGGGCTAAACTGGCAGAGCAAATCGTCCGACCGTTACAGAAACCGTCTGATTTTAATTTCTATTGATTTCAATATAGAAAAACAAGCGGTTCCTATAACAGGCGAGTGACCCGCCCCATCGGTTTATAGCCATCATTCATCTGATTTATTTTCTCTGCCTGCTCTGCGAAGTGCTTGGGATGTTTTCTGTATTAAAGGCCCTACACAAATGCATGCTGTGGTAAAGGTATTAGCCAGGCTTACAGCCCAGTCCACAAAACCGCAACAGAATAATATGACTTGCCTCAAGCAGATGTTGTCATGGTGATTGCACAACAAAACTGTGAGACGCAGATGACAAAAATATTGCTACCCTCCTTTACAAACTCACGACAAGCCCTTTTAAGCGAGCTTATGGCAAATCATCCTGTACATTTGCAACTCACATGATACAGGACCTGCACATTAAATGATTAAACTGATCCCCAACTCTGTGGCCACATTAGAATAAAGTGTGGCTTTGGCACAATCTCCGGATGAAGACATTTGCTAATGTCTCTTTCTTCCACGTATAGTGCAGCCGTGGTGCAGTGGTAGCACTCTTGCCTCTGAGTCGGAAGGTTGATGCATTCAAATCCCACTCCAGAGGCTTGTGCGCAACATCTAGGCTGACATTCCAGTGCAGTACTGAGGGAGTGCTGCACTGTCTGAGATGGTGCCTTTTGGACGAGCCGTTAACCCGAGGCCCCATCTGCCCTCTCAGGTGGATGTAAAAGATCCCGTGGCACTATTTCGAAGAAGAGCATCTCCCCGAATTCCTGGCCAATATTTCAATCTCCACCTCTATCCCAATACAGTCAGGACCTGTACCCCAATACAGTCAGCACCTGTGGCCCTGTACCCCAATACAGTCAGCACCTGTGGACCTGTACCCCAATACAGTCAGCACCTGTGGACCTGTACCCCAATACAGTCAGCACCTGTACCCCAATACAGTCAGCACCTGTACCCCAATACAGTCAGCACCTGTACCCCAATACAGTCAGGACCTGTACCCCAATACAGACAGCACCTGTGGACCTGTACCCCAATACAGTCACCACCTGTGGACCTGTACCCCAATACAGTCAGCACCTGTGGCCCTGTACCCCAATACAGTCAGTACCTGTGGCCCTGTACCCCAATACAGTCAGCACCTGTACCCCAATACAGTCAGCACCTGTACCCCAATACAGTCGGCACCAGTGGCCCTGTACCCCAATACAGTCGGCACCTGTGGACCTGTACCCCAATACAGTCAGCACATGTAGACCTGTACCCCAATACAGTCAGCACCAGTGGACCTGTACCCCAATACAGTCAGCACCAGTGGACCTGTACCCCAATACAGTCAGCACCTGTGGACCTGTACCCCAATACAGTCAGCACCAGTGGACCTGTACCCCGATACAGTCGGCACCTGTGGACTTGTACCCCAATACAGTCAGGACCTGTACCCCAACACAGTCGGCACCTGTGGACCTGTACCCCAATACAGACAGCACCTGTGGTCCTGTACCCCAATACAGTCAGCACCTGTGGACCTGTACCCCAATACAGTCAGTACCTCTGGACCTGTACCCCAATACAGTCAGCACCTGTACCCCAATACAGTCAGCACCTGTGGTCCTGTACCCCAATACAGTCAGCACCTGTGGCCATGTACCCCAATACAGTCAGCACCTGTGGCCATGTACCCCAATACAGTCAGCACCTGTGGACCTTTAACCCAATACAGTCAGCACCTGTGGACCTGCACCCCAATACAGTCAGCACCTGTGGACCTGTACCCCAATACAGTCAGCACCTGTGGACCTGTACCCCAATACAGTCAGCACCTGTGGACCTGTACCCCAATACAGTCAGCACCTGTGGACCTGTACCCCAATACAGTCAGCACCTGTGGACCTGTACCCCAATACAGTCAGCACCTGTGGACCTGTACCCCAATACAGTCAGCACCTGTGGACCTGTACCCCAATACAGTCAGCACCTGTGGCCATGTACCCCAATACGGTCAGCACCTGTGGACCTTTAACCCAATACAGTCAGCACCTGTGGACCTGTACCCCAATACAGTCAGCACCTGTGGACCTGTACCCCAATACGGTCAGCACCTGTGGACCTTTAACCCAATACAGTCAGCACCTGTGGCCATGTACCCCAATACAGTCAGCACCTGTGGACCTTTAACCCAATACAGTCAGCACCTGTGGTCCTGTACCCCAATACAGTCAGCACCTGTGGCCATGTACCCCAATACAGTCAGCACCTGTGGACCTTTAACCCAATACAGTCAGCACCTGTGGACCTGTACCCCAATACAGTCGACACCTGTGGACCTGTACCCCAATACAGTCAGCACCTGTGGACCTGTACCCCAATACAGTCGACACCTGTGGACCTTTAACCCAATACAGTCAGCACCTGTGGACCTTTAACCCAATACAGTCAGCACCTGTGGACCTGTACCCCAATACAGTCGACACCTGTGGACCTGTACCCCAATACAGTCAGCACCTGTGGACCTGTACCCCAATACAGTCGACACCTGTGGACCTTTAACCCAATACAGTCAGCACCTGTGGACCTTTAACCCAATACAGTCAGCACCTGTGGACCTGTACCCCAATACAGTCGACACCTGTGGACCTGTACCCCAATACAGTCAGCACCTGTGGACCTGTACTCCAATACAGTCCACACTTTAATGCAACACAGTTGGCCTCTGTGGCCCTGTACCCCAATATAAAAGTGTTCCTTCAGTGGAGAAGCAGAGGAAATTTGAGTGGATAAAATTATTAAAGTTTAGAAAATAGTGACATAGGCTAAAAGTTTTCAAGTGTAGTATTTCAGGTGGACATTTACTGAATAATATTTGTCTGTAGCTGAAATATTATTCCGCACTCAGTGAAAAAAGCTGACCCTGAATTGATGTGTGTAAGAGGATGGAAGATCCAGGGCCAACATGCCACTCCTCTGATTAAACAGATGTAGGAAACAATTCAAATGAAGGATGCCCTCAAGGTTTCATTTCACTCTAATCAATGTGCAGGAACATTGATCTTCTCATTCAGAGAAAATAAATGTGCTTCTGCTGATCTATCTGGGATTCTAGCCTTAGACTGCATTTGAATGAGCCTAATTGGTCACAAGGAAGTGGCTACTGCTATTTGATTCATGGTAATTCTGCTCATGTCACTTTGCACAGCCTACTGAAATGATTGCATTCATCACTACAGTTTGATGCATTTATTTAATTTCTGGTCGAGCTGTGGATGTTGGAAAGAGTCAGTTAATAATGTCACTACTTCATACTATCGGGTAATATTTTATCGTGTTATTATATAGTGCCTTCGTTTTAATTGCATAATCCTCGGATTGGTAATTATTGTATGGTTGGCTGTGCAGTCAGTTGGAATGAATGTGGTCTCTCTTCCATATTGCTTTCTCTCTCTAGAATCATTGTTTGTGTATTTGGGGGCTCTGATCCTGAACAGAATATAAGAGCAATGTGATCATTTTGTGTTGGTGAATTTTGTGTTCATCGAGGTGAGGGATGGAACACTTCCATTTTGGGTAACTGGGGTGTAATTTTCTAAATATGCACTGGAGGCATGTGAGATTCCCAGCCACCATTGGGGTATCAGAAAATTGCCCCACTTCCCCCAGCGCAGGCACGAAGAATAGCACACATCAAAAATAACACACATCAGATACAAAGTAAAGTTCCCTCTGTTCTGCCACAATAATATGGCTTAGTAACAACATCAACGGAGCACCTTCTACTGAACCACTAAAAACTTTTTCACTTCCAAAACAATCTTTCCAGCCTCCATTACTGAGATTTCCAATTTAGTGCCAACTTATGCTGAATTATAGGGCAATTTTGTTCTGTAGACTCACACCCACTCAGAAATATTTTAGAGCATTTGGGACAATTACAGCCAATGGAGAGAGGAGGCCTTAAATCCATTAGTCTGGTTTCAATTTGAAGACATTTCCTATAAGTGAAAGGAGACCCTGCTATCCCTATGGACCAGCCCAATCTCCACTTTGCAGATTTAATGTACAATAATGTAACTGGAAAATGGAAACCGGTTTAAGCAGTCGCCACCTAGTTCCTCGTGGGCACAGAATTAAGCTAACCCTACTTCCGCACTAATTGGCAATCTCACTGAGAAAGGTTGCAGGGTGGCTGCTGTGGGAAGTCTTTAAGTATCACAAAGGTGCACTGGGGATGCTTTATTGAAATTGGCGCTGAGGCACAGTAGGGGCCAAATAGAAAGAGCTTTATTCTGCATCTAACTGCAAGTCTCTGATGCTGACACGGGAGGCTAAAATGGAAAGTGTGTAATTACCCAGCAACGACCCCCGCCCCAACCCCCCACCACAGAGTCTTCTGTTTGTAGCTGGTTTGATCTAGAGATTGATTCCTTACCACCAACACCTTCTCATTTGAGTTTTGGCCTGTTTGATCCCCTTGCTGTTGTGTTGTATATTTTAAAACTGCTAGTTAGAGGTATCTTTGGAAACATGCATTTTGTATAGATTCACTCTAAGGTGATTTTGTGAAGTTATGGTTCAGTGGCATAATGAATGGGAAGTTCCGCACATAGTCCAGTATCTCCATTCCCAATGCGAGACTAATAAAAGTTCATGGTGTCACATCAGGAGGAGTTCTCCAGCAGAAGAAATAGGTAACTGAAAGATACTGGTTAGTGTACTGATATCTTCATTTCTAGCATTTCAGATGATATGCCAATTCAGTAGAACTCATTCACGCATCAACAATGTGTAGAAACCAGCCTCACTTTAAAAACACAAATACCAATCCTTTAACAGAGAAGGACTGAGTATTCTATTTGTCATTCTTGCAGATTTTTGATGGTAAAATTAAGGATAAGCGAAGCAAGAGTTGATTTGGACATCCTCTCAGAATAATTGATATTTACCCTTCAGAGACTCTATGAATGTGGACATAAATCTCCAAGCTACTTATCTCTATTAGCTTCAAAAACAAACAACCTCTCAGGCGATAGGAACTACTGAGGTAGGTAATGTCCTGATTGAGTATGATGACAAAGAAATGTCATCTTCTCAAGCAGATCTACTATAGTTCCTGGATGCAATCCAGCTCACTCGGGCCTTGAAATTGGGATAAACTAACAGAATGCTTCTACATCAACGGGAGAAATTCAAGAAACAATTAACTCTTCAATTCTTAAATCAGAAATCATCCAGGACAGAGCAGTTCGCTTGATCGGTGCCCGTGTCACTGGACTCCATATCCACCCTTCCCATCAGTGGTGCACTGTAGCTCTAGTATGTATGATCTAAAGATGCATTGCAGCAGCTCACCAAGGTTACTTCAACAGTATCTTCCTCCCCTGTGACCTCTAGCACCAGGAACAGCAAGAGCAGCAAGGTCCTCCAGGTTCCCCTCCATGTTACACACCATCCTGACTGAGACATATCATGCCATTCCTTCATGGTCACTGGGTCAGAATCCTCATAATCCTGATCTAACACCATTGTGGGTGTATCATCCCCACAAGGATTGCTGTGGTTCAAGCAGAAGGCCCACCACCACCTTCTCAGAGCAACTAGGGATGGACAATAAATGCGGCCTTGCCAGCATCTCAACCACATCTTGAGAATTTTTTTTGTTTTAAATTAACACTCTTATGCATTATATTATTATATTAAAAAATAAGACCAAGTTTTACTTTCCAATTCTAGACTAAACCTACATTTTAAGCTTCTGGCCAAGATTCTAATAAAGAGGCTGAATTGTAGCTCAATTAATGTAGATTTAATTGGTTAAATATTGTGACACCAGTTGGATTGGCAATGAAATCAATGAAAAGGAAAGTCGGGTGGGTTGTATAATGTACAGCCAATCTGCTATTATCCATCTTACGCCGTCGCCAAAAGTTAAAATTACCCCAGCAACACCCAAATGTACACCCACACAGAGATGTCAACATTGAAAGCGTCAAAATACTGAGATTTATATCCATTTAAAAATTGAGGTCCAGGAGGTGATAGTCATAGATGGCCATAGGGAGCAGTGTCTCCACAGGCTGTGGAGATCTTTAGATCAAATACCAGCAGCTTTGTGATACTTTCTCTCACCTGAGGAGCCACTGTGTCAAGCTGCAAAACTGGAAACTGCATAATTTGCCCATCTACTTGGTATAGCTTTTTAAAATTTGTTTATGGGATGTGGGCGTCGCTGGCAAGGCCAGCATTTATTGCCCATCCCTTGGTATAGCTGAAATACTTGCCAGCCTTGCCTTGGCAGACTTCCCGAGGCAATTACCATTTTCTTCTCATCTGCTCCTACATTCCCTTGGCTGTTTGATGCAGCATTTGCTCTGTCTCCTGGTGGCAGACTGGTGGAACCCCTAGAGACACAGTGTAAACAACTGACAATGGCTCCACACGCCAGCGTATCAGCTGAAGTTATGGCTGGAGGTCAAGAGAACCCCAACGGAAATTCAGGAGCCATGTGTTTGGTCTTCCTGTGTGTGTGTGTGTGTGTGTGAGAGGGCTGGTGGGGGGTGGGTGCAGGGAGAGTGTCCTGTACCCCCCCACACAAAAACTGTCCTGTGCTCCACTTCTTGCAGAAGCATGTCCAAAGCGACACCTGAAGATAGAGGTGTTGTATGTTGTTGGCCTGCCCCATTCCACCTTTCTTGCCCAACAGTGAGAAAGCAGCCCCTTTAAATAGCGGTTCTAGGAGCTGCGCATTATTTCCTGACAGGCAGTTCAGTCCAGCAGGATCAATCCAGAACAGGAGCGTTCTGTGAACTCATAATGATACTGACCTTGTAAAATCCCATGAGGTCACCCTTGTGCACTATCAGCAAGAGCCAAACTCACCGTGCTCCAGTCCCACTGCTTCAATGTCGGGACAGGAAGATCCACTGTGCTGATCACAGTGCTGACTATCTTTTGTGCTGATCCATACATTATATCATTCTCCTGCTGCACTCAACTCTAGTAACAGTGTCTCTGAAAGCATCAGTTTTAGCCGTCCTGATGCTCAGCATGTCCATTCACTGTGGGGGCATCAATCACAAAGCAACTGCAATGCTGAATTATATATCCAAAACAGTCAGAGGAAGCCATGCTCAAACTGTATCGGTCTCTGGTCAAACCACAGATTGAGTACTGCATCCACTTCTTGTCACCAGGATACAAGGGAGACAAGTCAAGCTTTTGGGCATTTCAGAGAAGAGCCACGGAACAGATCCCTGGCATCAAGGGACTGAGTTAAGAGAAAATAACAGAGAAAATTGTTTTTCAAGCCATGAAAGGGTAATTAAGAGAATACCTTACAGAGGTATATAAATTATAAACACTGTAGACAAGGTCCATCCAGAACACTACTTCAAACAAACCATGACATTAGGACAAGGAAACTCAGGTTCAAACTAGTCAAAAGCTAATTTGGCACTGGTGTCAGATAGTTTCCGACAAGGCTCGATTTTGCCCGGCCCGAGGAGGCGGAATTGGAGGCGTGTGAGGTGGTCAAATTGCAAAAATTGGCGGGCGGGCCTGATCCCGCCTCCATCCTGCCTCTGAGCAATTTTCCCAAATGCATGTTTCCTGACCCCGTTTCCATCCCACCTCCAAGAGGCGGGATAGGCCCTTAAGGCCCTTAACAACCAGTTAAGTGCCTCTATAATCCCATTTTGAGAGGCCTTTCTGATTTTCCCACTTTTCCCACGTCTTGCACGTCTCCTCTGGAACACGTCAGTGAATCCTGGCGGCCTCACAAGTGGACTGCTTACTAACAGCTGCAGCTCCACCATTAAAAAGGAGTTTTCAGCAATCATCATTTGCCGGTGGCAGAACTTTGTTGTCTCAGGTCTGGGGGAACTTTTAGCAGGCATACCCGTTGTTGTGGAAGTTTGGAGCCTGACACCCATCTCCAGTGTGACCTACTGGGAAACCCCTCTCACTACCTTGACTGAGCGCTTCCTCAACTGAGGCATATACCAGAAGCATGGGAACCATTTATTTCCTTTCCTCCTGGACATCAGATTCAGACAAAGACCAGCCGTGGCAGCAGCAGAACCATGAACAACAGCACCACCAACAGCAGCAGCAACAACAGGAGCGCCAACCTGCCACTCACCCACCTGAAGCTGCACAGGCCAGAAGGCGCCAGCACGCGACCACATTGCTGCCCGGGATGCAAGGGATGCACTCATCTTGGCCAGATTTGCTTAGCCTGCACAATCAAACACTTTTGCCTCGCACCTTCTTATCAGACCATCGACAATGGCCAAGAACCTGTGGATTCCTATCACTCTGACCACCATACTGACAATTGCAAGTTGCCCTAAGCCCTCAATGTGGAAGTCCCATTAGCAAAATGACACACGCCACAACTGCAACAGTTTGCCATCAGAATTTTTTATGACAATAAGCAACTGATGGCTTTTCAAAATTAAACACAACATTACACCCAAGTGACTACCCTTGTGACTACTTGTGCATTATCTTCCTCTTACGCGTGCTCCTACATAATGCTTCCCCTGTGGCTTCAGCAGATGTGGAGGCCCCTTGCTCACTTTTTTGCTGCTCCTGTCTCGACACCTTTGGCGGCCATCCTCTGGGGTTGCGAACCTGTGAGGGCTCGGCAACAGTCTGCTGCTCCTGTGGCTGTGCAGGGGATAAGACGCCGATCTCAGTTGGGTGGGGACTCTGGTGGGGCTCTGACTGAGGGCTCTGCAGTGGCATGGTCGTGTGAGCGCATGGAGAGGAGCCCCCACTTCTTTGTTGTATGCCACCAACATCCCTCTCATGGATCAGCCCCACTTCAGAGCTAGCAAGTGGCTGGACAGCACCTTGCTGCACTGCAGGGGGGCCATGAGGACCCGTTTCTGCACTGGAAGTCCTACTCCAGAGGACTTCCATGAAGGTCTGGTTTGTTTGCTCAATAGCTAACCATCGCTCCTCAAGAGATGTCAGTCTATTCTGAACATTTACCATGTTTTCCAAACCCTGGCGACTAAGCTCCTCCATGGACGTAGCCATCCTTTCCAAGGAGATTGCCATCCTTTCCATGGTGAGGCGTTCATGCGCCAACGCCTCCACAAAGGCTCTGCTCATGTTAGCGATGGACTCCTCTATTCGCTCCACACTCGCAGCAACCCTGGAGACAAAACCTGCCAGAGACTCTTGCACCTGTTCCTGGAGTTCCAGCACCACTCTCCTTCTGGATGGACCCGGAGGCACAGGGTCGACATGCAGCGGAGCCGAGCTGGGAGCATCCTCTCCACTGCGACGAGGACTCTCCACTGCTGTCCCTGTCTCCACCATCTGCTGATGCTCACTTGTGAGCTGTGATACACCAGGTGACAACTCTACTCTGTGTCCCGAAGGTCCCACCGAGGTGTGAGTGTCTGCGCTGGTGCAGGGTGCGCTTAATTCTGCTGACGGAGCGCCCTCAGAGGTTGCAGCTTCCTCTGAGGAGTCTGGAAGCTCAGGCTCTTCCTCCTGGACAGTGGGGATGGGGGCTCTCGATGGTCCTGTGGGGGAGTAAAGGAAAGAGTTAGAGATGTTAGGTAAAGGTTACATGCACATTGAATTGTGCAGATGATCATAAGTCAATCTGTTAGAGCATCAGAATCATTATCAGTCACTCACGCAATGTCAATGAGAGAGATGCCAAACTATTCTGTCACCAGCTTGCTGTGATGCGCCCGCCTGTCCGTCCCCCACTTGGGAATCCTCCTCGATCCCGGCAATTTCCAGGGCCACCTCCTCCGAGGTGGTGAGCTGGGCTACTGAGGGTGGCCCTCCTCCTGTCCTCGCTCTTTCCCTCTTATTGTGGGCTCTCTTTTCCTGCAATGAGGGACCCAAGTGGAGTTTGAGTGAGAATGAAGGAGTGAGTGTAGAGAATCCATAGCATAGATGCTTAGAAGGAGACAAAGGGCCCTCCCTGTGTGTTGTAAGTTGTTGTCATTGTGTCACAGTGATAGGGAGTGTGAGGGTTGCATGGTTGAATAGTTAAGTGAATGTGACCATAGAGAGCAAGGGAATGGGTAAGGGTGCAGGGATGTCAGTGTCAAGTGGGATGTGGAGGAAGAGGTTGGCAAAGCAGAGTGCTGGTGAGGAGAGGCAATGGGGATGAGATTGAGGGTGATGAGAAAGTTATACTCACTTTTCCTGTGCGGAGAAGGTCATGAAACCTCTTTCTGCACTGCAGCCAGGTTCTGCGGCACATAGAGATGGCATTGACCTCCTGGGCCACTTGCAGCCACACAGCTTTAGTCTGTTGTGGTGGCTTTTATCTCCCTGAGGAAGGGAAGAGCACGTCCTTATTAGATCTTGCTCCCTGCACCAGAGCTTTGAGGGAGGGCTCATCAAAGCGCGGTGCACACTTTTGCTTGCTGGTGGACATGGTCGGTAAATGAAGTTCTTCATACAATGTCTAAAGCGTTTCCAGTCTCCAGAAGAAGCAAGGCTGCTTGCAGGCCTTAAATCCAGCAGCACTGATGACGTCATCGGAAGCGACTTTCAGGATGGAAAGACTATTTGGGCCGGGGTTCCCACACGCTGGAAATCAAGTGCCCAATTAGGGGAAAATCGCAACTTTTTCCCACTTCATATCAGAGTCGGGGTCCTGACACGAAAACCACCTGACACGCCCCAGCCCGACCCCAATGGTAAAATCGAGCCCAGAGTGTTAAACATCGGGTAGTGGAGGTGAAAACCCTGGAATCATTTCAGAAACACTTGGATACTGTGATGGGGGGAACTGTAGAATATTTCTGGATTTCTGAGTGATGAGCCAAATGGTCTTGCTCGTTTGTATCTATCTTGTGAACTTGTGCTTTCTCAGCAGTGATACACCTCATGATTACTTTCCATCAGCACTCCTGTACACTTTAGGTTTTCAGCTGTTGGTTGTAGCCATACATAGGGATACTAGTATTACATAAGAAAGGCCACTTGAGCATCTTCCAGCACCCACCCAAGTGATCACTACTCATAGGTGAGCCTTGACAGTGAGCGTTGGCAGGTTGTTCGACTGCAGAATCAAGTCAACCCTGATCCGGTCCCCACATGATGTCCACAAACCTGCAGCAGGGATTGTCAGATAGCAATGAGGAGCACAATCACTTACAGCTTATCCCCTCCCAAAACCAGGGGTACTGAGGTCAACTGTAGAGCCCGTATTGTTGCTTTAGCTGAGGTCACCTGTCTTACGATAGACTGGAGATTCAACCTGGGCCCTTCCCATTTGTGTCCCTCACTGGATAAAATCGTTGAGCCATTGAGGGAGCCTAAATCTCTGGATTTACTCTTGGAACAGAAAGTACTGAAGAGTCGGTGAAACTATTGGCCATCTCGGAAGACAGACTTTGCTAATCTGTATTTGACCTAAACAGAGCAATTATTACTAGCCGGTCAGCAAAGTTAAACCAGACATCGTAGGCATTGACATTCTCTCTTTCCTAATGGGTGGAATTAACTGAGATAACATTTAATATCTGCTTCATGTTGCAATTTAGTTTTCAAATGTTATCTGTATGCTTGTCCCAAACCTTTCTGTGCAGAATGAATAAGCCCATTTATTTGTTTCTCTCCCTCATTTTAAAGGGCTGTTTTTCCCCCTTCTCTTGAGTTCCTGGAGGTTTGATCAGGTGACATCTGATCACGTGAAGTCTGCAAATGTTATTGCATTTACGGTATAACGGTTGGGTGCCCTGCAGTTGAGTATCTTTGCTTGTGGTTTCGCACCAGCAGCTGTGGTGCGAGAAATTCCTGAACCAGGAGGCCACTCAGGCGAAGAAGGGTAACCGAGGGCGCGGAGAGAGGAATCTGAAGGTTTGGGACAGATTCATGGGGGAAACTGGAGGTGGGAGGAATTTTGATCCTACCAGTAACTAATAGTAACTCACTGAAATTGCACCAATAATTAATAGTAATACTGGTGACCCTCAGATTCCCTTTATAACCAACAGTAACTCATTGAAAGTCTATGGGCCAGAAATTCGGCCCTTCCCGGGTGAGTACGCGCTCTGTACTCACCCGCAAGGCCTCCTGAAGTGCCGATTTCCTGCATGCACTGCGCATGCGCGGGAAACCGGAACTTCCGCTCTGGTAAAGGGAGCGGTTCAGAGGTGAACCGCGTGTGCGGGTAGAGGCTGCGCGCACGCAGAAAACTTAGGGTTTTTTTCAGGTTTCTCCGGGAGGGTAAGTATTGAAGAACCTGCACTTTTAAAAAGGAGGCGCAGGACCCGTTTTCAACAAGGTAAGTGGTTAATTAATTATAATTTAAAAAAATTTTCAACAGGTTTATCTTTTTTAGATACTATATAGAAAGGTAAGTTTATTTTTAGCACTGTTAAAAAGTATTTTAATTTTTTCAAAAATTAAAATTTTTGTTTAAAGTAGTTAATTTATTTAACTTATAGTTATTTTAAAAATGTGATGGTTTTTTAAAAATTTATTTGAAGTTTAGGTGTGGTTTTGGGGCCGATTTCAATTCATAGATTTGACAGGTCTTCTTGTCAAATCTATGAATGAAAGATGGTCTGCTGCCATTGGCTGTCCATGGCCCACGTGATCCCAGGGGACGCATCACACTAACTACGCCCCTGGGACACGCACACACTGCGCGCCGGCACTTGGAGCAGGCCCAGGAGCTGAAGTCCCCGTGGGCCCAGAGGTCAACAGCAGGCGCGGTAGGTAAGTCGTCGTCCAGTACTTCCCCGGAGCGGAAAAACTACGCCATGTTCTTCGCAGCCTTCAACATGTCATCGATGACGACGAACACCTTGCTAGGGCCATCCCCACGCCTCCACTACTCGCCTTCAAGCAGCCGCCTAACCTCAAAAGTACCATCGTTCGCAGCAGATTACCCATCTTTCAGGAGAATAGCAACCACGACACCACACAACCCTGCCACGGCAACCTCTGCAAGACATGCCAGAGCATGGACAGAGATACCATCATCACACGTGAGGACACTACCCACCAGGTACATGGTACATACTCATGTGACTCGGCCAACGTTGTCTACCTGATACGTTGCAGTAAAGGATGCCCCAGAGCATGGTACATTGGCGAGACCATGCAGACACTGAGACAACGTATGAACGGACACCGCGCAACAATCGCCAGGCAGGAGGGTTGCCTCCCAGTCGGGGAACACTTCAGCAGTCAGGGGCATTCAGCCTCGGATCTGCGGGTAAGCGTTCTCCAAGGCGGCCTTTGGGATACACGACAGCGCAAAATCATCGAGCAGAAACTGATAGCCAAGTTCCGCACTCATGAGGATGGCCTCAATCGCGATATCGGGTTCATGTCACGATACAGAACGTGACTTGACATCATGGCCGGTCTTTCCAGGTTTTTAAAAAAAAAACTAACACAAATGGAGAGGATATGCAGCCAGCAGGTGTTTTGACACGTTGGACCCCCTGGGACACATCTCATTGTCTTGGCTGTGCTCTTAGTGTGTCTTTGATGTAGGGAAAGATTTGAATACATTTTTTTTGTGTTTATATTGTGAATTCTGGGAGATTCTCTCACAGCTACCCTACCTGAAGAAGCAGCAACAGCTCCGAAAGCTTGTAATTTTAAATAAATCTGTTGGACTATAACCTGGTGTTGTGCGACTTCTCATTATAAAACAAAGCATCATCTGACTCACAGTGAGAAATGTCGAGGGAGTTTTGGAATTAAAAAGCATTTTAAAAAAAGTGTAGGTTGACGCAATTAATGCGAGACCATCAACAAAGATACAGATCTCATTTAACGACAATGTTAGAAGCCAGACTGTTTGTAAACTTTCCTTTTCTATATGTTTAAGTCAAGCATCATCTCTGCTGATTTCAGTACGAAAAGGACAACTAGCTGCCAGCTATAAGAACATAAGAACATAAGAAATAGGAGCAGGAGTAGGCCAATCGGCCCTTCGAGCCTGCTCCGCCATTCAATAAGATCATGGCTGATCTGATCCTCACCTCAAATCTAAAGAACACAAGAAGTAGGAGCAGGACCCGGCCACTCAACCCCTGGGCCCGCTATGCCACCCACAGGGCCTCGACCGATCCGAACTCAGCCTCATGTCCAATTTCCTGCCCGCTCCCCATAACCCCTAATTCCCTTTACTTCTAGGAAACTGTCTATTTCTGTTTTAAATTTATTTAATGATGTAGCTTCCACAGCTTCCTGGGGCAGCAAATTCCACAGACCTACTACCCTCTGAGTGAAGAAGTTTCTCCTCATCTCAGTTTTGAAAGAGCAGCCCCTTATTCTAAGATTATGCCCCCTAGTTCTAGTTTCACCCATCCTTGGGAACATCCTTACCGCATCCACCCGATCAATCCCCTTCACAATCTTATATGTTTCAATAAGATCACCTCTCATTCTTCTGAACTCCAATGAGTAGAGTCCCAATCTACTCAACCTCTCCTCGTATGTCCACCCCCTCATCCCGGGGATTAACCGAGTGAACCTTCTTTGTACTGCCTCGAGAGCAAGTATGTCTTTTCTTAAGTATGGACACCAAAACTGTATTCCAGATGCGTGGGATGGTTTATACTTGGCTCTCAGCTATTCCTGTTCTATAATCAAGCATATTTTATTCTGTTTCCAATCATGTGAAGTGTGCAGAATGTGATAGTGCTACCTCGCAAACCTTGGATTACAAATGAAAAGTGCTAATGTAATAGTTTGAAAATAGAATCTATGAAGAACAATAAGTCGAATACAAGTAGAACATTAATAAAAGTATGTAAAACGTATCAGTATTGGTATATCAAGATTAGACACGTAATGCACTCTCAAGGACTGGTGCCTTACTGTAATATTGATTTTTGGGAAAGGTTCTTGGATAAGACTTGTCTTCTCCTGTCACTTTAAAACAAGAAGACAAAAGATTTCCTCTGTGCACTATTTGTAATGAAATTATAAATGTATTTATAAAGAACACATTCACAGATAACTCTCAGAGGGAGGTTTCTCTTGGACTCGTGCTCAGTAAAGGCAAGGCTTGTGAATTAAGGCAGCTTGGGGAGAAATTAAATTGTCTCATTTGTCAGTTTATTCCCATTATGGGAAACTCATCAATACCGATTGAGATAAAAGATTGAACTTGATGAGAAGACGTTGGCGATGAAGAAATGCCTCCTCCACTGACCACACCTCTTCACCGGTATAGTCTGTTAAAGGAATGCTCGGTATGCTTTAACTGACACCATTGACAGCGGGTATGTCAACAACCATCTATCAATGAAATGTACAACTAATTCGAGCAGTTCAGTTCAAGTTAAGTAGGACTCATGCATCCCATGAGGGCAAGCATCTTGAATGTGGACTCAACAGACTGTAGACTGCATTCTGACCACATCGCACCCAACCTGATTCCCAAGCGACTGATTTCCAAATTCTTCTTTGACACAATTATTTAGTGAGAACAAACAATGAATAACAATATTTAATGCTTTTTATTCATACAAACTATCCCAATATAATTACTGAAATTAAAACAAATCATCGAGGTTAATTTATTTAGGGCCAAGATAAGAAAATTTTACAAAATGTGTGCTCCTCTCCTCAAATCCCTATTAAGTGCGTGGCGCTGCTGAGCTGTGCGCCCCGGGTCGCGAACTTCGCCCCTCTTGTGCTCCAAAGAGGAATGGAGCGCTTGATTGAGTGCTCCACTTCTCCCTTGGAGCAAAAAGTGGGAATTTTAGAATGGCTGGAAGAGGTTAGCGCCTGGCTCTAATTTTTCCAGCTTTTCTGATTTAGCGCCCCAAACGGGGCTCGAGGGGAATTTCTAGCCCTCAGTGTCTCCTCCTGCCATCCTTTTGCCGCTGATGTCTCCTGGATTGCTACACTCTCCAGAGTGTTCTGCATGGCGGGACAAACTCTCTCTGAGATCTCTGTGCTCCTTCAATTCTGGACCTTTCGCATCCTCGATTCTGATTGCTCCACCATTGGCAGTCATGCCTTTAGCTGTCTAGGCCCTAAGCTCTGGAATTCCCTCCAATATAAGCAGATGTAAGGTCATCCACTTTGGACCTAAAAAGGACAGAACAGGGCACTTTCTAAATGGTGAAAAGCTAAAAACAGTGGAGGTCCAAAGAGACTTGGGGGTCCAGGTACCTAGATCATTAAAATGTCATGAACAAGTACAGAAAATAATCAAAAAGGCTAATGGAATGCTGGCCTTTATATCTAGAGGACTAGAGTACAAGGGGGTAGAAGTTATGCTGCAGCTATACAAAACCCTGGTTAGACCACAGCTGGAGTACTGTGAGCAGTTCTGGGCACCACACCTTAGGAATGATATATTGGCCTTGGAGGGAGTGCAGCGTAGGTTTACCAGATTGATACCCAGACTTCAAGGGTTAAGTTACGAGGAGAGATTACACAAATTAGGATTGTATTCCCTAGAATTTAGAAGGTTAAGGGGTGATCTGATCGAAGTCTTCCAGATATTAAGGGGAACAGATAGGGCAGATAGAGAGAAACAATTTCCGCTGGTTGGGGATTCTAGGACTAGGGGGCATAGTCTAAAAATTAGAGCCAGACCTTTCAGGAGTGAAATTAGGAAACACTTCTACACACAATGAGTGGTAGAAGTTTCCTATGTTCCATAAAACTCTTTGGGGGTGAAATTCGGTTGCTAACAGGGCGCAAAGCTCCTAGCGCCCGGGCGCGGTGCCGCTAACGCCTCCCGCAAAATTCATCGGGAGGTTAGCGGTGGCGGTAGTCGGTTGCGCCCCCAGACCTACCACCGGACGATATGTCCGACAGGGTCAGGGGGGAGTTTTTGCAGATACTTAAAGGGCAGGTGTCGGGCGGCCATTTCTTTTTGGCCTACTGCCGGCACCTCCCCCTTCCCCTTTTATCTTCGGTGCCGGCCACGATCTCTCAGCCCGGCACTCCTCTTGAGTGCCGGGCTGTTTTCCTGGCACCCCGCTCCCCAGTGGTCCAGCAAGGCCCCGGTGCACGCAGCGCTAGGCCCCTCTCCTTTAATCAGGGTAGGGAGGCCTGCAATGCCGACACACGTGACATTGTTGCACATAGCATCACGACCCAAGAAGGAAGGGGCGCGCTTCCAGTAGCGCCCCGCCTCCTGCTTGGGATGCTACCACTGAATTTACGGCGCAGGGGCGCTAACTTTTAGCGCCTTGGCGAAGTTAGCACCCCAAAGGGGGCGCCACCGAATTTCTCCCCCTTTGCCTCTCTATCTCTCTCTCCTCCTTAAAATCTACCTCTTTGCCCAAACTTTTGGTCACCTGTCCTAATATCTCCGTATGTGACTTGGTCTCAAATTTTGTCTGATAATGCTCCTGTGAAGCATCTTGGGACATTTTTACTATGTTAAAGGCGCTATATAAATGCAAGTTGTTGTTGTTGGTATCTCACCCATGTGATTGGAAACTGTTTCCATTGCCTAGACATGAGGTCGATGCTCCCTTATCATTACTTTTTGAAGATTGTGCTCCTGAGATCTCGATTCCTAGGTTCAAACAAGGGCAGGTATTTCTCCACCCTCCAAGAAGGAACATATCACTCCCACTTTTTAACTCCCAGGTCCTCATGCTCACTAGTGTCCAGCGTTTCTCACTGTGAAAATCTTTCTAACTCATTAATGACTTGTTCCCTAGTGGGTGTCGCTGGGCTGGTCCTGCAGCATGCCATGACAAAGTTGTTGCGGATGGGGTAGGAGTTGAGCAGCTGGAAGTGCCTGGCAGTTCCTCTGACCAGTTCTCTTCCTCCAAGCCATCCCTAAGGAGGTTATAAGCACAAAAATCATCTTTAGCTGTGTGAACAATTACATGCCCCTTTTAAAATTCTCATCCTTATGTTCAAATCCCTTCATGGCCTCACCCCATCCTAACCTCCTCCAGCCCTACAACCCACTAGAAACTATGCAGTCCTCCAACTCTGGCCTCTTGTCCAACCCCACTTCCTTTGCCCCACCTTGGCGGTGAGCCTTCAGCTGTCTAGGCCCTAAGCTCTCGGGTTCCCTCCCTAAACCTCCCCACCTCTCCACCTCTACCTCCTCCTTTAAGACACTCCATAAAACATACCTCTTTGACCAAGCGTTTGGTTACCTGTCCTAATGTCTCCTGCTTTGACTCGGTGTCAATTTTTCTGTTTGATTACGTTCCTGTGAAGTGTCTTTGGATACTTTACTATGTTAAAGACACTATATAAATGTATGTTTTTTTTGTTCTTGAAGGAATAGTAGTGGAGTCAACACCTATTTAAATACAGAACAGAAAATGCTGGAAATGCTCTGCAGGTCAGGCAGCATCTATGGAGAGAGAAACAGAGTTAACGTTTCAGGTCAATGGTCTTTCATCAAGCGTTCATTTTCAGTTTTTATTTCAGATATCCAGTATCCGCAGTATTTTGCTTACCTATTTAAATGCTTTGATATCCTACATGGGACTGAAACACACTGTGCTCCCCTTTGCGTTACTTTCAACCAACCTTCTCGTGGCACTTCACCTCCCACATCCATGTCTCTCACAGCGTCGCCTGTGTGCCTTTCAACGAGCTGCAAAGCTTCCTCCTTGTGTGCCCTCAAACTTTGGAAAGTGGCTCGTTCCTCTTCGAGTTACATTTTCTTTGTCACTGGTTATGTGCAACCTTTTTGTTTGCCAGGAGAGAACGCGGTGATGAAGGAGCGGAATGGCACTCACACTTCTCTTCACCCATATGTCTGCACCCATCCCAGGACTATAAGGCTGGGAGGCACAGGCTCACTTTAAACACTTCTCCTTCAGGACTAAGGCAACTCCCTGGGGCAGGCATTGCGAGTTCACACCAATGGCCTGCTCCCCGCTGTACAGCGGTGCTGTTCAGAAAGTTACTTGCATAGTGACGGTGTTTCCCAACGTTAGGTAGGGGCATTAACTGGGGGGAAACTGGGTGCAGATCTTCGCCATGTACACCCTTCCCCACTTACATGCAGCAAGGCAGGCTCACGCCAGGCAGTAATGGCAACTGAAATAAAAACAGAAAATGCTGGAGATACTCAGCAGGTCAGGCAGCATCTGTGAGGAGAGAAACAGAGTTAACGTTTCAGGTCGATGACCTTTCGTCAGTAATGGCAACTGGCAAGTTTTACCGAGGGGCCTTATGATGAGCAGTTTTTGGGGCGGGATTGTGGGATTGAGCCACACTGCTCCATTTGACTCTTTTTTTACACCAAAAATGGACAATTTCAGAAATGGAAATTCAGCCCAAAGTGTCCTTCTGTGCATGGAGACCATTTTCCCTGTCCTACTGGTCCTGAAGTCTACTAATGTTACGCTGCTATTGAGTTGTCTTTATATTGTAGTAATGTTAACCTTTGCCTGTTAAGCAAGGAAGTAGAAGTCAAGTTAAAGTGTCACTGGGCTGTTGGGCTAGGGCTGACCCTGCAGCAATGGTCAGTTTCAGGATGAAGTAATAAGAGACTTAATTAAAGCAGAAAACTTTAATCATTTGATAACAAGTGCTGAAAATTAAGTTTGTTCAGCAAAGGAAAACATCTGGGCATATATCACCCTTTTTAATTGGTCCCAATTATACACAAACAAAAAGCGACTCAATGAAAAGTTTAACATGGTAGAATAGCAATTATATGTAACAAGAGTGGAACTATCGTTAAGATAACAAAGTAAGGGAGTTATACTCGTTAGCGCAATGGAAAAACAGCTTGTTAAGTAAGGAAAATAAAGTTATTGATAAGGGATAAGTCAATTACAATCTCCTTATTTGGAGTTGTATTTTAACTTTTGTATAATCATGTAATGCAGAAACATGTGGATTGTCACATAGAGGGAGTGAGAAAAATGTATAAAAACTGGCTGTTTGTGATGAGTATTTGGATTCATAAAGGCCAAAGATACTGATCTCAGAACTGTAACATGTTTGAATCCCCTACCGATCGTTGAGGTGTGGTTGCAAGATTTACCTTTGAAGTGTATGTTGAAGTGCAAATGCATATACTGTATGCTTAAGACACCGACTTCAATATTCAAGAGCCTTATTGAAAACCTTATACTAACACTATGATAGATTGCCCTACCTCTGTGCCACTTGACAGGTCACTTGTGACAGAATCTGCAGTAATGAAGTTTAATGTTCAAAAGGTTTTTATTTGTATTAAATTTTTAAAGAGTTCCTACCCGTCTGGCTGTCAGTGAGCTAGGGAAATTTCAATCTGATGACACCCCCCACCCTCATCTCATGTGAAATGCCAGCTCTCTAGCGAGGCACAGCGCTGGCAGGGGCGGCACTGGGACCGTGCAACCCGTGCAATTGTGGACCCAGTCCCCATGACCGGCCGCGACTGGCAGCTTTGGTCAGTCCAGGCAGGTTGAGCTCTCAGCCTAATGTACGACTGGTCTGTATGGACCTTCCCAGCTGTGGAGTAAGACTTCAGAAATAAGATGGCAGCAGAGCTACTGTGCTGGGCAAGTTTTGTTCACGTAACAGACATTTAGGAAGCTATTGAGGTGAAGCAAGGTACCCCTCACCTCTCCGGGAAAGATAAGAAAAGAGAAGGAATTCAGACAGAAAGAAAGGGATTAGAGGTGGAGTTGAAAAGAGAATAAAAATAAAGTTTTGCGCAGATAGAGGAATACAAAAGCCAGGAAAAATTAGGTGGCATTAGGACCCTGCAACCCGTTCAGTTACACAGTCAGGGGCCTTGAGCGGATCCAGTTCCCAAACCAAACCAAACCTTTGCACCCCGGGGGGGGAGGGTCCCTGCAAGGCAAACACTGCCCCTGAGTGCTGCGCTAATATTGAATTTTCTCCTCACCAGTAGGAGCGTTTATCTTTCAAATATGTATGTTTTGACATTGATCAGGGGAGCTTCTTTGCATTGAAAGTATTCCTTCCTACAGTGCTAATAAAAATGATCAAATCCAACAGAAAGGTGTGATGAGGGAAATTGGCCACTTGAGGACAGCATTGGGCAGCACTGTGCTATTAAAGTGTGACCGCTCATTCCTTAGAAGTTGAGAACAATGGAAGGAAACACTACGTTTGAACCTTCAAAGCATCCTACGTGCTCTCATCCCACGTACTCCCTGCGTGGGAGACGTCTACTGCCTCCCAAAGATACACAAAGCCAACACACCCGGACGTCCTATCGTATCAGGCAACGGAACCCTGTGTGAGAACCTCTCTGGATACGTCGAGGGCATCCTGAAACCCATCGTACAGGGAACCCCCAGCTTCTGTCGCGACACTACAGACTTCTTACAGAAACTCAGCACCCATGGACCAGTTGAACCAGGAACACTCCTCGCCACGATGGACGTATCGGCACTCTACACCAGTATCCCCCACGATGACTGCATCGCTGCGACAGCCTCAGTACTCAACACCAACAACAGCCAATCTCCAGACGCCATCCTACAACTCATCCGCTTCATCCTTGACCACAATGTCTTCACCTTCGACAACCAGTTTTTTACCCAAACACACGGAACAGCCATGGGGACCAAATTCGCACCCCAATATGCCAACATCTTCATGCACAAGTTCGAGCAAGACTTCTTCGCTGCACAGGACCTCCAACCAACGCTGTACACCAGATACATCAACGACATTTTCTTCCTTTGGACCCTCGGTGAAGGATTACTGAAAAGACTACACGATAACATCAACAAGTTCCATCCCACCATCAAACTCACCATGGACTACTCCTCAGAATCGGTTTCATTCTTGGACACACGAATCTCCGTCAAAGACAGACACCTCAGCACTTCACTCTACCGCAAGCCCATGGACAACCTCACGATGCTCCACTTCTCCAGCTTCCACCCTAACCACGTTAAAGAAGCCATCCCCTATGGATAAGCCCTGCGAATACACAGGATCTGCTCAGACGAGGAGGAACGCGATGGACACCTACGGACGCTGAAAGACGCCCTCGTAAGAACGGGATATGACGCTCGACTCGTCAATCAACAGTTCCGACGGGCCACAGCAAAAAATTGCATAGACCTCCTCAGAAGGTGAACACGGGACACAACCAACAGAGTACCCTACGTGTCCAGTACTTCCCCGGAGTGGAGAAACTACGCCATGTTCTTCGCAGCCTTCAACATGTCATCGATGACGACGAACACCTCGCTAAGGCCATCCCCATGCCTCCACTACTCGCCTTCAAACAGCCGCCTAACCTCAAAAGTACCATCGTTTGCAGCAAATTACCCAGCTGTCAGGAGAACAGCGACCACGACACCACACAACCCTGCCACGGCAACCTCTGCAAGACATGCCAGATCATCAACACAGATACCATCATCACACGTGAGGACACTACCCACCAGGTACATGGTACATACTCATGTGACTCAGCCAACGTTGTCTACCTCATACGTTGCAGGAAAGGATGCACCGGAGCATGGTACATCGGCGAGTCCATGCAGACACTGCGACAACGTATGAACGGACACCGCGCAACAATCGCCAGGCAGGATTGTTACCTCCCAGTCGGGGAACACTTCAGCAGTCAAGGACATTCAGCCTCGGATCTGCGGGTAAGTGTTCTCCAAGGCGGCCTTCGAGACACACGACAACGCAAAATCATCGAGCAGAAACTGATAGCCAAGTTCCGCACCCATGAGGACGGCCTCAACCGGGATCTTAGGTTCATGTCACGCTACATGACGTAGAGTCATCCAGACTCGAGTCGTCGTTGGCTTGTTCACAGATGTGATTTCCAGTAAAAAAAAGTAAAAAGTTTAAAGTTTATGGTTTTCCATACAGACTGCAGCATCTGACACATTAGACCCCCTGTGACCCCACCTCATTGTCTTAGCTGTATTTTGCCATGTCTTTGATATAATGCCTTCCTGACTGACCTGATTGTCTCTCTGCCGAGGTGTGATAAAAGGCAGTCAGAAAGATTAACTGTAGTCGTCTGACATTGTACGCTGCACAGGCATTGTTCTCTGTCTATATATGGTTTGCCGATTTGTATTCTTCACTTCACCTGACGAAGGAACAGCAGCTCTGAAAGCTTGTGATTTTAAATAAAACTGTTGGACTATAACCTGGTGTTGTGCGACTTCTCACTTTTGTCCACCCCAGCATCTCCTCATCATGAAATATTTATGTAAAACATGGAGCAAACCTGACCAAGGGAAGACTGTTCTGTTCTGCCTTGGCTCAGTTGATAGCACTCACACCTTGGTAGAAACAGAAGGTTGTGGGTTCAATTCCTAGTCCAGAGACTTGAGCACATAATGCAGGCTGAAACTTCAGTGCAGTACTGAGGGAATGCTGCACTGTCGGAGGGGCTGTCTTTTGGATGAGACGTTACACCTTCTCGGGTGGATAGAAAAGATCCCATGGCACTATTTGGAGAAGAGCAGAGGAGGTGTCCTGGCCCATGTTTATCCCTCAACCAACACCATAAACAGATGATCTGGTCATTTATTTAATTGCTGTCTGTGACACCTTCCTTGATTACAACAGTGACTTCATTACAAAATTACTCCATTGGTTGGGGTGTCCTGAGGTCCTGAAAGAATCTACATAAGCTCGGGTATTCCGTCAATAAACCTCTCTACCTCTGTCTCCTCCTTTAAGACGCTCCTGAAAACCTACCTCTTTACCTCCTTATGTGTCAAATTTTGTTTTGATAAAGCTCCTGTGATGCGCCTTGGGCTGTTTTACTGCATTAAGGGTGCTATATAAATGCAAGTTGTTCTTGCCTAATCCAAAACAAGTCGGCTGTGATTAAAGCACATTGTTGGGCAGCCGCTCAACGCCTTGAAGCAGAGCAATGATAAAACGTTCTTGAATTTACCTTGCCCCAAAGAACAGGAAAAAATCTTTTTCAGTTTGACATTTCCTTCAGTCAACTCTGATTTCCATCAGTGGAATGATGTCACGCGCGAAGCATGCACATCTCTCGCGGCCTACAACTGGGCACCTGTGATTGACAACACGCTTCGGTCTTGAAATGCCACAGCTGTCAAAACAAGTGAGGGCCATCCCTGCTATCTTGTCATTAGGGAGATTTACTGAATAATTTAGAAGACTCCACGACTCTTTTATCCTCTCCTGCTAAATTTATCAGTCACACGCCTAACACCCACAGCACTGTTTGTCATCAAGTAAGTAACTGCCTCAAAGTTTCCTTCAGTTTATTTTGCATTGTATTGCCATTGATGTGTAAAGTTCAATCAAAGGTCAATCATCAAATATGCACACATAATAATATTATAGCTTATTGTTTGGTGTTGTGTTTTTTTTTTAGTTTCTTCTTAATTTTACATGTATTTTTTATGCCTTTCTATGTACGAGGTTCAGCGAAGGTTCACACAGCCGGTGAGTGGGCAGACGGCTGATACTGCAGTGTATTGCGTGAGTCCCTTTAGGGTTGTCAGCCTGATCCTGAGCAAATTAGTCAGCCAAAGAGCCCGCTGTGTTACTCTGTGGCAGGCCTGTTAGATTGGGAGAAAAATCAGCTTGCAAATTTAATGTGGTAATAGTTGCGTTAAAGGAATGGCTGTAAATTAAACCAAAGGCTTAAGACTTTCTTTCTCGATCCTATCTTAAAATCCTTTCTAATTCTTCAGTGTGAAAGCTTAATAGAAGGTTTAGTGGCAATGAGCGTCAAAGGGAAACAATTTAATCAAAATTTAATTACATCGCAACAAACAAGCTGCCAACCCATAAACACCACGAGGTCTAGGCGTCAACATCCCGCATCTCAAATTATTTTTTATTCACTCCGCTTACTTAGGGTGCTTAGTGCCATCATCAAATTCCAGTAATCATGTTCCATTCATTCCATTCCATTGTATTCATGATGCAGGCATACTTATAAGGTATAATCAAAATCAGTTCTTCACCCTTTTGCTCAGTGTACTGTATATTGTGAGTTATGGGCTTTTATCTTCACGTCCATGCCTCTTGCCGATCAGTGTGTCTGTAGCAGCAATGGAATGGAAACGTGACCAGACTTTAGCCGTGCTTTCTGCAGTTACATTTGGTTATAATTTACACCACAAGCAGCCAGACTCCCCATTGCATACAGCTGCCACAACACAATATCCACCAGCTGGATATTTTCATTCCCCCCCCCCCCGTCCCCCCAAGCTTTCTTTCTTTACTGTGAAAGGGTCGTGCCAGAATTGGCAGATTTTCCACTGGTACTGCTCACGGTAAACGTGCTGGCACAGGGAAAAATGACACCCTTTGGCCATGTGGTGTGAAGGGATCAGCTTCACCCTGCATCCAACCCATGCTGTGCGAGATCTGGGGGCATGTACTACTGACACTGGATGCAATAAAGCAGCAAAGTATTTCCACAGCACTGACTTTCCTTAGCTGCATAACTCACAGGTTGCCTAAAAATGCTAAGGAAAAGACTTGTATTTAAAAACGCCTTTCATGACCTCTGAAGGTCCCAAAGCGCTTTACAGCCAATGAAGTACTTTTAAAGTACAGTCACTGTTGTAATGTAGGAAACGCGGCAGCCAATTTGTGCACAGCAAGCTCCCATGGACAGCAATGTGATAATGACCAGATAATCTGTTTTTAGTGATGTTGGTTGAGGGATAAATATTGGGCAGGACACCGGGGCGAACTCCTCTGCACTTCTTCGAAATAGTGCCGTGGGATTCTTTTACATCCACCTGAGATAAGGGAAGATCTCTTATCTCTCGCTGACCAACGTTACTCGCTATACCAATCAGTTTAATGTCTCATCCAGAAGACGGCACCTCCAACAATGCAGGACTCCCTCAGTACTGAGATTCTGTGCTCAAGTCTGTGGAGCGGAACTTGAACCCACAACCTTCTGACTCAGAGGTGTGAGTGCCAGCACTGAGCCAAGGCTGGCACACATTTTGACATTTAGAAAAGGGGATAAACTTTTGTCTTCACTGCCTGGGCAGTAATCCGTCGGAGCAGATCACCCGCCCAACATTGAACCTGCTTGTCACAGAAGCCGTCCATCGTACAACCCGCCCCTCGTGGAACCCGCCTCTCGATTTCAGTGGGAAGAAAATCAGGTGGGGGTGCAACGGGCGGGCGATCCACTCGGCCACATGTCATGGAGGTGGATATGAGCTGAAGCCAGTCAGGTTACACCTAAGCCACCAGAGGCCAGTGACAGGTCAATCACTGCGTGAAACGTTTCAGAGGTTTTATACTAAAGAAGCAGGATCAGATGCTCCCTGTGAAATACAAGTTGTTTTACAATAAAAACAAGAAGCTATTGGAAATGCACAGTAAGATGATCAGCATCTGGAAGACAACGATAGCTTAATGTTTCAGCCTTCATAACTTGGCTGTCTCTCTTATGGATGCTGATTGACCTACTGCGCATTCATGCTCTTTTCCTTTGATTTCCAGTTTTTGTTTTATCTAAATTTTGGATGCTTTTTACTGTGTACACACACTAATGCACCAACAAAAATGTTTAGGGTAAATGTTGAATCCTGACACTGGCATTAAACAGCTGGATGGGCTGGGAACCAGAGGCACATGGACGATTGAAGCAAATCAGGAGGAACTGGGAATGGAAGTGAATGCCGATGCACAGCGAGAGGAAAGGGAATTAGAGGTTGGTGTATAAGGGGTGAGCAAGAAGCAAAACATCAAGAGAATGAAAGGCAGACACATTGGAGATCATTGGCATTAATAAGAGATCAGGGGTAGAAATTCATTCACACTGGCCTGCCGACGTGTACGGGGCGCAAGGATCGATCACTGCACCTGAACGAGTAGGCCCGAGGCTCACCTGATACTGGGCCTCGAGCCTCATGTCGAGGGGATATCTTTAATAAACCAGCCTACCATCTGTGGGTAGAATCCAGCAAGCAATTGAGGACTGGCGCATTATGAAGGCAATATGGCTACTGCTACCGGGCACAGACCTACATTCACTGCCTGTGGTCACAGACCAGCCGAACATTCAGTAAGTGGAACCCCTTCCTGTTATAAAACCTGGCTGATTCTTGACAGGGATAATGCAGGGCAATGTGTGTGCAGTCAATAATGCCTCACACCTAAGGAAATGCAGTAATGCAGGCAAATCCGACAGCTCTTTCTTCTTGACTGGCAGCCTCTATGGGGAAGGTGATGTCTCCTTGCAAAGAGGGCATCCATCATCTGCCTGATGATTGTATGGACAGCACTGAATGATGTTGCTTATGCCACCTATTGCAGCCAAGAATGAACCTGTGGCATAGAAGTTGTGGGCCACCGTAACCTTCACAACCACAGACAGTGCTGTGTGGGCCCTGGTGTTTGACTCCAATTCCTGCTGCAACAGGTGACATAGGTCAGTGATTGCCTACCTACAGAAATGCAGCCTCCTCGCCCACTGCTCCTCTGTCATGTTGAGGTAAGACATCATGTTTGGAGACACGCATGTGATATAAGGTCTACTTGGCCTTTGCCTCCTCCGCCCTCTTCTTTGACCTTCAACAGATCTGTGTTGCTGTGCTTGCTGCTGCTGCTGCTTCCCCCCTCCTGGCATCCATGGCGATCCCAGCAACATTCCCATCTTTCCCAGCACTCCTGCTGTCAGTGAAGTGACAGAGTACAGCTGCAACCAAAAGACAGCTCTCAAACAGCTATTTAGTATTAAAGGCTTTATAAGCTCGGCCCAAAGCATGGCTGCAAAAATCCCACCAACAGCCAAATGACTATCCAGATTTCTTTAATCGAGGCGAGGGTCCCTTTAAATACCACTGAGTCAGCCTGCTTTGTGAATGTTCACGCCATGTTTTTATGCATGAGCTTAAAAATATCAGATCAACTGCTCCCAGGAACTAATTTCCCAAAAGAGTCCTAGTACAGTCCCCACCGTTTATAGCAGGTGCATTGGTGCTAACGTGACTGGATCACCAAGTGACAAATGGCATTGTGCTTTCAGCATGGTGGAAAGACCCGCACAGGGCAGCTAGCACTTTGCCAGCCATTTTGATGTATTAGATGTCCACATCCAATGCCATATACCAAGTTTACTCATCGGCAATTACTTAATCCAGGTCCTATGTGAGGGGCTTTCAAAAAAGCATGCTCACTGTGAGGCCTACTCTCCTCCTAGGGTACTCAGTGATTTGGAGGTCTCCCTTCTTGCAGCCACTTCCTCTTTTTGGCAAAAATCCACTTCATAGCTTGGTCCTCAATCTTGCATAGGGACAGAATAAAGCTCGTCTGTTGCTTGCCAAGAAGTTCTGTACCAAGAAGGAGAACTGTTTGGACACATCTTATATGCTACAAGCATGGTATAATACTAGTGCCATTTAACTGAACATTTGCCAGGCACATTGTCCTTGTGTATTATGACTGGGTTTGATGGGACAGCCTTTAAACCAAAACCCAGACAAAATACCTAATTTCTATCACAATGGAATACATAACAAACATAAG
Organism: Squalus acanthias; assembly: GCA_030390025.1. NCBI lineage: Eukaryota > Metazoa > Chordata > Chondrichthyes > Squaliformes > Squalidae > Squalus > Squalus acanthias. Next base: position 104,067,104 of record CM059429.1, on the reverse strand, counting down.
GTGTTAATAATAGCCAAATTGACGCTATCTCACTAATTTTATTTTGCCCAGTATGGATCACACAGCTTCACAGGATCATGGGTTTTACAGGTTAAATTACTAATACTTCAAAATAACACCCTTTTTTAATAAAAAGCAGTATCTTGTAATCCCTTCTTATTGATGATATTAAGGTATTGTATGGCTGTCTGCTGGTGATATAATTCTAAATATTGCATAATGACAATGTGGGAGAATCTTCTTAATGCAAGCTGTAGCTGTTGCCATGGTGATAGTCAGGGCCTACCTCCTTAATTATACCATAGACTCCTGAATGCCATCCTTTTACCTGCACTAGACAGCTTTCTGTGACAAGTGGCTGTTGTCAGTAATGAGACTGCCTCCTGCCACGTTGCATTGATTGGAAATTCAGGATAGCTTCACTAACTATATCAGCTCACAAGCCCTAGGCAAAACTAGAGACTATAATTTTACCAGCAGACAGATAAACACGAATAAAGCGAACATACGTCTCTTATTCAGTAGACTTTGGAAAGAATGACCTAAGGACAAATTTCTGTCATTTGTTAACTATAATTCCTGAAGATAAGTCAAAAATGATTCATCAAGTCTCTTCTGTCACAAAGTAAATGATCTGAACCACAGGTCAACGCATACTAAGAATACACGGTGAGGATGTTTCAAGTATAACTACACGTGTGAAAACAATGAACAAGGCCACATGTCATTGGACAGGAAATGCCATTATTTAAACAGCAGAATGCAAATAGCCTACAGTACAAATCATTCACAGTGAGAACTGTTATATGGATATCATTATACATGTCACTTGTATTAAACATTGATAAATGAATGAGTGCAATAGCCTCATATTGTGTAAGCAGTGCCTGGGCAAAAATCTGCCATCACCATTTCTCTTCATGCAAATGTGGCCTGTGTGGCCAGGCCATTACAGAAACACTGGGGTGAATTTTAACACCCAAAAATAGGTGGCTTGGGGTCAGATGTTAAAATCTTAAAAATCTGAAACCCGACTCCAACCCGCCTACTTCCGGGTCTAACAGAGGCGGAACAAGGGGTGGGCAGCCAACCCGCTCCCAGGAGGCAGGATGGGAATTTAAATGTTTTCATCAGACTGGCAGCCTCTGATTTAACCTGCTTTGCAGGTTTAACAGTGGCCGGTCGGGTTTTCCAGGCCTCGGGAAACCCGGCAGCTGAAGGGAGGTGAGGACAGCTTTGGGAAAAAGGCAAATGCCTTTACAGCACTGCTTGTGGGCCAGGAGGAACAGAAGTGCTTCCCCCCACCGGCCCACAAAGCTCCCCCCCTCATCAGACTCCCCCATACAATGACCCCCCAGAGTCAGAGATTGGACCTCCCTGGGGTCTGGGATCGGACCCCCCTAGGAACAGACCCCGTCCTCCATCCCGGGTCGTGAATTGGACCTACCTGCTACTGCGGCCTGCTCCGGAGTCCTCTCTGCCTGACTGGAAGCCATGCCTGTCAATCAGGCTGACTTCCAGGCAGGGAACCTGTCAAGGACAAAAGTCACACGCTGTGGCGTTTAACTCCACAGCATGCAGGGAAACATGGACCTCCTGTCTGAAACTCCACCCACCCGCCTACATAACCCGCCCCCGTTAATATCTAGGCCACTATCCTTGGTTTGGGCTTGAAAGGTTTGGATCAAATCTAACAGAGCCATCAATCCTAGGCCGCTCACTCATTCCTAATAAACAGTCAGCCTCTTACAGCTAAAAGTAATAAGATAATCTTTCTTTTACTCATTGGCTCTGAATTATACAACTCACTCCAGTCAATGGTACTTTCGTTTAAAAGGAACATCTTTTCAGGCATGAATTAATATCAACAACAACTTGCATTTGTATAGCTCCTTTAATGTAGTAAAATATCCCAAGCTTCTTCCCATATGATGCCTGCATGATATGAATAATTAGATAGATGGTGCAGTCTGCTCAGGCCTCTTCACATTAAGAGGTTTCTACTGTGGCATGCGCGTGTTAAATTATTCTTAAACTTGCATAGGAGTAGATTTAAGGAGAGATTTCCCACTTCAGAGCTCCCAGCATGTGCCGAGAGCACACATCAGGAAATTACACACTGTAGCCTATTAAAATTAAAGGCCGGAAAATAATGGGCTGGGGGATTCGCCATTTTCCAAAGCGCGCTCCAGGCATTTTTTTTATTTTCCAAGACTCCTTAGTACTAAATCTGAAAATTTTGGTACAAGACCCCTTAGCCTATAAATTGTTGTTACAATATTAGTAGATAACACAGTGCCGGCGTTGGACTGAGCAGGTAAAACAGATGAATAGGTGGATCAACAAGAAGAGCGAAAGAAAGAAAGCGAAAGAAAGAAAGAGCGAAAGAAAGAGCGAAAGAAAGAGCGAAAGAAAGAGCGAAAGAAAGAGCGAAAGAAAGAAAGACTTGCATTTATATAGCACCTTTCACGATCTCAAGACGTCCCAAAGCGCTTTACAGCCAATGAAGTACTTTTGAAGTGTAGGCACTGTTGTAATGTAGGAAATGCGGCAGCCAAAATTGCACACAGCAAAGTCCAACAAACAGCAATGTGTTAATGATCAGTTAATCTGTTTTAGTGATGTTGGTTGAGGAATAAATATTGGGCAGGACATAAGAAATAGGAGCAGGAATAGGCCACTTGGCCCCTCGAGCCTGCTCCGCCATTCAATAAGATCATGGCTGATCTTGGGCTCAAAGCCACTTCCCTGCCCGCTCCCCATAACCCTTCACTCCCTTATCTTGCAAAAATGTGTCTATCTCCACCTTAAATGTATTTAATGACCCAGCCTCCACAGCTCTCTGGGGCAGAGAATTCCACAGATTTACGACCCTCTGAGAGAAGAAATTCCTCCTCATCTCAGTTCTAAAAGGGCGACTCTTTATTCTGAAACTATGCCCCCCCAAGTTCTAGATTTTCCCACGAGGGGAAACATCCTCTCTGCATCTACCTTGTCGAGCCCCCTCAGTATCTTATATGTTTCAATAAGATCACCTCTCATTCTTCTAAATTCTAATGAGTATAGGCCCAGCCTGCTCAACCTTTCCTCATAAGTCAACCCCCTCATCTCAGGAATCAACCGAGTGAATCGTCTCTGAACTGCCTCCATTGCAAGTATATCCTTAGGGATAAGACACTGGGGAGAACTCCCTTGCTCTTCTTCGAATAATGCCATGGGATTATTCACATTCACCTGAAAAGGCAGACGGGGCCTCGGTTTAATGTTTCATCCAAAAGAGCTCATTATAGAAGTGATAAAGAAGGAAGTGCAAGGCAGAAGGGACAGTGAGTGAATGACATTAAGGAGAAGCATAAGAGAGATAGAGGGCTGGATTTTAAGTTTGGGACGCGCTGGGAGCGGGGTGGTCTGGTAGCACAGTCAGTGCAGCGCGTCTGTCAGTGGCTTTTTAACCCAGCTACTGCATTACCATGGCCCAGAAATTAGTCTCACTACGCGAGAGAACGCACTGTGTACTCTCGCGTATTCTGTCTCCAATTGCCGGTTTTCTGCATGCACTGCGCATGCGCTGAAAACCGGCACTTGGTGATTTCAAAAGGGGGCGGTTCCTAGGTGAACCGCGTGCGCGCTACAGGCTGCGCACACGCAGTGCACTTAGTGCTTTGAACGCGCAGGTAAGCATGGAAGATTTTGCACATAAAGAAAGGAGGCGTAAGACCCTCTTTTAACAAGGTAAGTAGTTAATTAAGTATTATTTGAATTTTTTTCAACAGGTATATCTTTTTTAGAGACTTTAAAGAAAGGTAAGTTTATTTTTATAACTTTTAAAAAGATTTAAAAATTTTTCAAAAAATTTAATTTTTTGTTTAAAGTGGTTAATTTATTTAACTATACTTATTTTATTAATGTGATGGTTTTTTAAAAAATTTAATTGAGGTTTAGCTGTTCTTTTGGGGGGGTATAGTATTCATAGCTTTCACAGCCCTTGCTGTGAAAACTATGAATGAAAGATGGTGTGCTGCCATTGGCTCTAACTGAATCACGTGATCCCACAGCTCGCACGAATTAACTGCGTCTGTGGGATACGCACACACTGCCCAGCTGCTGTCTAGAAACTCAAGTTCGTGCGAGCTCGGAAGGAAAAGGCAGGCGCGCAGTGAGATATCGCGGGGAAGCCTTACCCCCGCAGGAAGGCTCTGTCTTTAATTTCTGGGCCCATATCTTTCCAGGTTTCCCGACCAATTAGCATCAGCGGGCGTGATGACAACGCGCATAACGCAATTTCAACTCCAGTATTTAAAGGGACACTCCAAACATGCAATGTGAAGGGGTTTGGAGTTGGGAGCCAAAAAGAAGAAAGTGGGAGAATGGAATCAAGAAGATCAAAGGCTGCGCCTTGGTTGAGTGATATGCTGCTGGGGACTGTGAGGACCCGGAGGGATGTACTGTTCCCTAGCGATGGTAGGAAGAAGCCAGTTGGGGACACTAAGAAGGCATGGTTGGAGGTAGTGAAGGAGGTCAGCAGCAGGAGCGTGATGCCACGCTCCTGGATGCAATGTGGCTCAATTACCTAAGCAGGGCAGGAAAGGTGAGAGCAATGGTACATTCACCTACATCCTGACGTGCGTATCACCCCAAGCCCCTCACTCTGCCTTCTCAAACATACTCCAGCACATCACACCAACTTACCTTGCAGGTACACCCATTCCTCTCTGTCTATGTACTTCCTCACATCCCCACCTGTCCATACAGCACTGACACTCACCCTCATCCTCATCCTTATGCAATATCATGCTTCTCCGGCATAGTCACCCTCAACAAAAGCTCCCCATCCATCCGTCCAACATATGCCATAACTCTCACTCATACGTCTCTTTTTTCTCACCTTATAGGAGAAAAGAGCACAGAACACGAGGGAGAGGCAGCGAACCGGAGGTGGTCCTCCACAGATTTCACAACTAACAAGTGCAGAGGAGGAGGCGCTGGAAATCAGTGGAGTCTCGACACGCCTGGCAGTCGGAGATGGAGAGATGGGGGCCTCCCAGCTATCTGGTGACAGAATGAAATATCAGACATGGCATACAACACTCACTCATGTTGACTTGATGTCCACAGCGAGTGAAATATGATTTTGTGCATAATGATAATGTCAAACGTTCTTACGTTGACAGTACTCATTCATGTCTTTTATCACCCACTGGCCTTTCACGCGTCCCACAGGAGGTGGCCCAGCTGGCCAATGACGACAACGACTCCTCAGAGGAGGTCAATCCCTCTTATGGTGCACCGTCACAGGACTCATGCAGACCATGCAACAGCTCAGATACTCACACTTCGGTGGGACCAGTAAGGTAGATAGGTGGGTTTTCACCTGGTGACTCACACATCACAAGTGAGCATGAGCAGATGGTGGAGACAGGGACAGCAGTGGAGAGTCCATGTCAGAGGGCGTAGGATGCGCCAAACTGTGCTCAGATGCTGTACCTCAGGAGCCGTTGACCAACAGCATACTTCTGGAGCAGCAGCAGAGAATGTGTGATTACTGGCAGGCTTTACAGTCGCACTGTGCACACTTGCAGAGAGATTGTAGGAGTCCCTCTCAAGCATGAGTGGCATGATGTCACAGGCCTCTGCGATAATGTCTTCGGCCATGGATAGAGTGGCCACCTGCACGGAGCATCAAACGCGGCAATCACACGAGTGCATGCAGGCATTCACCAATGGCTTGCACACTATGAATGCCACCTTAAATAAAGTGAGAAGTCGCACAACACCAGGTTATAGTCCAACAGTTTTATTTGAAATCACAAGCTTTCGGAGCTGCTGCTCCTTCGTCAGGTGAAGTGAAGGAATACCTTCACTTCACCTGACGAAGGAGCAGCAGCTCCGAAAGCTTGTGATTTCAAATAAAATTGTTGGACTATAACCTGGTGTTGTGCGACTTCTCACTTTTGTCCACCCCAGTCCAACACCGGCATCTCCGCATCATGGACATTAAATAAAGTGACTGATACCCTAGCCTTGGCCGTTCATCGCCCCACTGATCTGCAGCAAAGCGCTCTCCAGCTCGTTGCTAGCAGGGAAGTGCAGCTGGGCCATGAGAGGGATGATGGTGAAAGGGGACATGGGACTCGGCTCAAAGCGCCTCCACTTCTCATCCGTTGCCCCCCTCCCTCCCTCCCTCAGTCAATACCCCATATGCTGCCTTGTGTCCCAATGGCCGAGTCTGCCCTTGCACAGCTGCAGGTGGAGCAGTCTTTGGCAGGGCCCTCACTGGCTCCAAAATACAGAGGACTTCGGCCAAGAGCATCTCAGCTGTCAGGGCAGGGATCTGAGCAGCCTGCCTCGACCTCTGCTGAAGCCACAGGGGTTGCATCTCATAGAAGTGGTAGGAAAAGGAAGAGTAAAGATTTGTAGTCGCACAACGGTATGCACATGGGTGAGTTACACTGAGTAACGGGTGAGAAGTGGAGGCGCTTTGAGCTAAGTCCCCACTTCCATGTCCCCTTTCACCATCATCCCTTTCATGGCCCAGCCGCACATCCCTGCTAGCAGTGAGTTACACATTGTTAGTATGTTAAGTTTCTGTTTTATATGTGAGAATCTTAGAATGGTTACAGCACAGAAAGAGGCCATTTGGCCCGTTGAGCCCGTGACAGCTCTCTGCAAGAGCACTTCAGCTAGTCCCACTCCCCTGGCCTTTCCCCGTAGCCCTGCAAATCTTTTTCCTTCAGGTACTTATCCAATTCCCTTTTGAAAGCCACAATTGAGTCTGCCTCCACCACCCTTTCAGGCAGTGCATTCCAGATCCTAACCACACGCTGCGTAAAAAAGTTTTTCCTCATGTCACCTTTGGTTCTTCTGTCAATCACCTTAAATCTGTGTCCTCTGGTTCCCAACCCTTCCGCCAATGGGAACAGTTTCTCTCTATCTACTCTGTCTAGATCCCTCATGATTTTGAATACCTCTATCAAATCTCCTCTCAACCTTCTCTGCTCTAAGGAGAACAACCTTAGATTCTCTAGTCTATCCACGAAACTGAAGTCCCTCATCCCTGGAATCATTCTTCTAAATCTTTTCTGCACCCTCTCTAAGGCCTTCCTAAAGTGCGGTGCCCAGAATTGAACACAATACTCCAGTTGAGGCCAAACCAGTGTTTTATAAAGGTTCATCATAACTTCCTTGCTTTTGTACTCTATGCCTCTATTTATGAATCATGATGCGGAGATGCCGGTGTTGGACTGGGGTGGACAAAAATGAGAAGTCGCACAACACCAGGTTATAGTCCAACAGTTTTATTTAAAATTACGAGCTTTCAGAGCTCTGCTCCTTCTTCAGATACAGGTACAGTGAGGGAATCGATTACACAGTATATATACACAGAGAACAATTTGTCTGCAGAGATACAATCTGTTAGGGAGGCATTACATCAAAGACACATCAGAGTACAGCTAAGACAATGAGGTGGGTCACAGGGGGTCCAACGTGTCAAATGCTGCAGTCTGCAGTTAAGCTTTTTACTTTTTTTTTAAAACTGGAAAAACAGACAACGATGTCGAGTCACGTTCTGTAGCGTGACATGAACCCAAGATCCCGGTTGAGGCCGTCCTCATGGGTGCAAAACTTGGCTATCAGTTTCTGCTCGATGATTTTGCGTTGTCGTGTGTCTCGAAGGCCGCCTTGGAGAACGCTAACCCGCAGATCCGAGGCTGAATGTCCTTGACTGCTGAAGTGTTCCCCAACTGGGAGGTAACAATCCTGCCTGGCGATTGTTGCGCGGTGTCCGTTCATACGTTGTCTCAGTGTCTGCATGGTCTCGCCGATGTACCATGCCGCAGTGCATTCTTTTCTGCAACGTATGAGGTAGACAACGTTGGCCGAGTCACATGAGTATGTACCATGTACCTGGTGGGTAGTGTCCTCACGTGTGATGATGGTATCTGTGTTGATGATCTGGCATGTCTTGCAGAGGTTGCCGTGGCAGGGTTGTGTGGTGTCGTGGTCGCTGTTCTCCTGACAGCTGGGTAATTTGCTGCGAACGATGGTACTTTTGAGGTTAGGCGGCTGCTTGAAGGAGAGTAGTGGAGGCGTGGGGATGGCCTTAGCAAGGTGTTCGTCATCATCGATGACATGTTGAAGGCTGCGAAGAACATGGCATAGTTTCTCTGCTCCGGGGAAGTACTGGACGACGTAGGGTACTCTGTTGGTTGTGTCCCGTGTTCGCCTTCTGAGGAGGTCTATGCGGTTTTTCGCTGTGGCCCGTCGGAACTGTCGATCGATGAGTCGAGCGTCATATCCCGTTCTTACGAGGGCGTCTTTCAGCGTCCGTAGGTGTCCATCGCGTTCCTCCTAGTCTGAGCAGATCCTGTGTATTCGCAGGGCTTGTTCATAGGGGATGGCTTCTTTAACGTGGTTAGGGTGGAAGCTGGAGAAGTGGAGCATTGTGAGGTTGTCCGTGGGCTTGCGGTAGAGTGAAGTACTGAGGTGTCCGTCTTTGATGGAGATTCGTGTGTCCAAGAATGAAACCGATTCCGAGGAGTAGTCCATGGTGAGTTTGATGGTGGGACGGAACCTATTGATGTTATCGTGTAGTCCTTTCAGTGATCCTTTGCCGTGGGTCCAAAGGAAGAAGATGTCATCGATGTATCTGGTGTACAGCGTTGGTTGGAGGTCCTGTGCAGCGAAGAAGTCTTGCTCAAACTTGTGCATGAAGATGTTGGCGTATTGGGGTGCGAATTTGGTCCCCATGGCTGTTCCGTGTGTTTGGGTAAAAAAATGGTTGTCGAAGGTGAAGACATTGTGGTCAAGGATGAAGCGGATGAGTTGTAGGATGGCGTCTGGAGATTGGCTGTTGTTGGTGTTGAGTACTGAGGCTGTCGTAGCGATGCTGTCATCGTGGGGGATATTGGTGTAGAGTGCCGATACGTCCATCGTGGCGAGGAGTGTTCCTGGTTCAACTGGTCCATGGGTGCTGAGTTTCTGCAAGAAGTCTGTAGTGTCACGACAGAAGCTGGGGTTCCTTGTACGATGGGTTTCAGGATGCCCTCGACGTACCCAGAGAGGTTCTCACACAGGGTTCCGTTGCCTGATACGATAGGACGTCCGGGTGTGTTGGCTTTGTGTATCTTTGGGAGGCAGTAGAAGTCTGCTACGCGGGGAGTACGTGGGACGAGAGCTCGTAGGATGTTTTGAAGGTCTGGATCGAAGGTCTTGATCAGTGTATTGAGTTGACGGGTGTGTTCTTTGGTCGGATCTGCGGGTAACTGTCTTTCAGAGCAGAGCTCCGAAAGCTCGTAATTTTAAATAAAACTGTTGGACTATAACCTGGTGTTGTGCGACTTCTCATTTCTATTTATGAAGCCCAGGATCCCATATGCTTTTTTAACCACTTTCTCAACCTGCCCTGCCACCTTCAAAGATTTGTGCACACATACCCCCAGGTCTCTCTGTTCATGCACCCCCTTTAGAATTGTACCCTTTAGTTTATATTTCCTCTCCTCGCTCTTCCTACCAAAATGTATCACTGCGCACTTTTCTGCGTTAAATTTCATCTGCCACGTGTCCACCATTCCACCAGCCTGTCTATGTCTTCTTGAAGTCTATCACTATCCTCCTCACTGTTCACTATACTTCCAAGTTTTGTGTCATCTGCAATTTTGAAATTGTGCCCTGTACACCCAAGTCCAAGTCATTATTATATATCAAGAAAAGCAGTGGTCCAAGTACCTAGTACCAACCCCTGGGGAACACCACAGTCCAATAAACAACCGTTGAGCACTACTCTCTGTTTCCTGTCACTTAGCCAATTTCGTATCCATGCTGCCACTGTCCCTTTTATTCCATGGGCTTCAACTTTGCTGGCAAGCCTATTATGTGGCACTTTATCAAATGCCTTTTGGAAGTCCATTTACACCACGTCAATTGCATTGCCATCATCAACCCTCTCGGTTACCTCATCAAAAAATTCGATCAAGTTGGTTAAACACGATTTGCCTTTAACAAATCCATGCTGGCTTTCCTTAATTAATCCACACTTATCCAAGTGACAGTTAACCTTGCTCTGATTATCATTTCTAAAAGTTTCCCTACTACCAAGGTTAAACTGATTGGCCTGTAGTTGCTGGGTTTATCCTCACACCCTTTTTTGAACAAGGGTGTAACATTTGCAATTCTCCAGTCCTCTGGCACCAACCCCGTATCTAAGGAGGATTCGACGATTATGGCCAATACCTCCATAATTTCCTCGTTAACTTCCCTCAGCATCCTAGGATGCATCCTATCTGGTCCTGGTGACTTATCAACTTTAAGAACAGACCGTCTTTCTAGTACCCCCTCTATCAGTTTTTATCTCATTTAGTATCTCCACTACCTCCTCTGTCACTATGACTTTGGCAGCATCTTCTTCCTTGGTGAAGACAGATGCAAAGTACTCATTTAGTACCTCAGCCATGCCCTCTGCCTCCATGTGTAGGTCTCCTTTTTGGTCCCTAATCGGCCCATCCCTCCTCTTACGACCAGTTTACTATTTATGTGCCTATAGAAGACTTTTGAATTCCCTTTTATGTTAGCTGCCAATCTATTCTCATACTCCCTCTTTGTCCCTCTTATTTTCTTTTTCACATCCCCTCTGAACTTTCTATCTTCAGCCTGATTCTCACTTGTATTCTCAACCTGACATGTGTCATACATGCTCTTTTTCTGCTTTATCATACTCTCTATCTCTTTCGTCATCCAGGGAGCTCTGGCTTTAGTTACCCTACCTTTCCCCCTCGTGGGAATGTACCTGGACTGTACCCGAACATCTCTTTAAAGGCAGCCCATTGTTCAATTACAGTTTTGCCTGCCAATCTTTGATACCAATTTACCCAGGCCAGATCTGTTCTCAACCCACTGAAATTAGCCTTCCTCTAATTAAGTATTTTACTCAAGATTGCTCTCTGTCCTTTTCCATAGCTAATCTAAACCTTATGATACTATGATCACTGTTCCCTAAATGTTCCCCTACTGACACTTGCTCCACTTGACCCACCTCATTCCCCAGAACCAGATCCAGCAATGCCTCCTTCCTCGTTGGGCCAGAAACGTACTGATCAAGAAAGTTCTCCAGAACACACTTCAGAAATTCTTCCCCTCTCTGCCCTTTACACTATTACTATCCCAGTCTTCATTAGGATAATTGAAGTCCCCCATTACCACTACTCTATAGTTCTTGTACCTCTCTGTAATTTCCCTGCAAATTTGCTCCTCTATATCTTTCCCACTAGTTGATGGCTTTCCCCTCCTCCCCCTCAGAATCTTCTGCAGCCACTCAGTGATATCATTGACCCTGGCACCAGGGAGGCAACATACCACCCTGGAATTACTTCCTGCACACGTGGTTATCCAGGCCATGGGAAGCATCCTGGAGTTCCCACATGGCACAAGATGTGCATTCCACAGGACTGAGGTGCCCTGCCATGCCTCTACTTAATAGATTATTAACTAACTTAACAGAAATAAGAACATAAGAACTAGGAGCAGGAGTAGGCCATTCGGCCCTTCGAGCCTGCTCGCCAATCAATGAGATCATGGCTGATCTTCTGCCTCAACTCCATTCACCGGCCCTATCACCATATCCCTTGATGCCCTTACTAGTCAGAAATCTATCGACTTCTGTTTTGAATATATCCAATGACTGAGCCTCCACAGCCCTCTGGGGTAGAGAATTCCAAAGATTCACCACCCTCTGTGTGAAGAAATTTCTTCTCATCTCAGCCCTGAATGGCCTACCCTTTATCCTGAGGCTGTGGCCCCTGGTTCTAGACTCCCCAGCCAAGGGAAACATTCTCCCAGCATCCATCCTATCAAGCCCTGTAATAATTTTGTATGCTTCAATGAGATCCCCTCTCTTCTGAATTCAAGAGAATACAGGCCTAGTTTACTCAATCTCATTTCATACAACAGTCCCACCATCCCAGGAATCAATCTCGTGAACCTTCATTGCACTCCCTCTATGGCAAGTATCTCCTTCCTTAGGTAAGGCGACCAAAATTGTATACAGTGCTCCAGGTGTGGTCTCACCAAGGCCCTATATAATTGGAGTAAGACTTCTTTACTCCTGTACTCAAATCCTCTTGTAATGAAGGCCAGCATACAATTTGCCTTCCTAATGGCTTGCTGCACCTGCACATTCACTTTCAGTGACTCATGTACAAGGACACCCAGGTCCCTTTGAGCATCTGCATTCCCCAATCTTTCACCATTTAGGAAATACTCTGCCTTTCTACCAAAGTGGATAACTTCACATTTATCCACATTATATTCTATCTGCCATGTTCTCACCCACTCACTGAGCCTGTCGAGATCCCCTTGAAGCCTCTTCACATCCTCTTCACAACTGACACTGCCACCTAGCTTTGTATCATCAGCAAATTTGGAAATGTTACATTTAGTCCCCTCATCCAAATCATTGATATAGATTGTGAATAGCTGGGGCCCAAGCACCGATCCTTGCGGTACCCCACTAGCCACAGCCTGCCATCCTGAAAAAGACCCGTTTATCCCTACTCTTTGTTTTCTGTCTGTTAACCAATTCTCAATCCATGCTAGTATATTACCCCCAATTCCATGTGCCCTAATTTTGTTCACCAGCCTCTTGTGTGGGACCTTATCGAAAGCCTTCTGAACATCCAGATACACCACATCTACCGGTTCCCCTTTGTCTACTCCACTAGTTACATCCTCAAAGAGCTCCAATAGGTTTGTCAAACAGGATTTCCTTTCATAAATCCATGTTGACTCTGCCCAATCTTACTATTAGTTTCTAAGTGCCCAGTTATTGCATCCTTTATAATAGATTCCAGCATTTTCCCAAGTACTGATGTGAGGCTAACAGGTCTGTAGTTCCCCGTTTTCTCTCTCCCTTCTTTCTTAAATAGCGGGGTTACATTTGCTATCCTCCAATCTGCAGGAACCGTTCCAGAATCTATAGAATTTTGGAAGATGACAACCAATGCGTCCACTATTCCAATGGCCACCTCTTTCAAAACCCGAGGATGTAGGTCATCCGGTCCTTGGGATTTATCGACTTTTAGTCCCATTAATTTTGCTAGTACTGTTTTTTTACTAATAATAATTTCTTTAAGTTTCTCATTCTTGTCACACCCTTTGTTTTAGTTGGGGGGGAGGTTTCAAGAGAGCAAAAAATAAAAATGACAACAGAGAGGGTCATAGACATAGGTAGCAGTAGGGGAATCACAAATCAGAGCGTGGCAGGAAGGGACAGAGTGTGTGGAGTAAAAGGTAAAGTGGTAAAAAGTGAAAAAGCAGGAACTAAGTGCCACAAAGCATATTTGAAAGTTCTCTATCTGAATGCACGTAGCATTCGTAACAAAATAGATGAGTTAATGGCACAAATAACTACATATGGTTATGATATTGTGGCCATTACAGAAACATGGCTGCAGGGTGACAATGCCTGGGAATTAAACATACCAGGTTATTTAACGATCAGGAAGGACAGGCAGGAAGGAAGGGGAGGCGGGGTGGCTATGTTAATAAAGGAAGGAATCACTGTAATACAGAGTAATGATATTGGGTCAAAAAATCATGATAATGAAACAGTTTGGGTGGAGATAAGGAATAATAAGGGGAAAAAAACACTAGTGGGCGTAGTCTATAGGCCTCCGAACAGTTGCAACTCTGTTGGACGGAGTATCAATCAGGAAATAGTTGAGGCATGTAATAAGGGAACATCTATAATTATGGGGGATTTTAACTATCATATTAATTGGACAAATCAAATGGGGCAGGGCTGCCTTGAGGATGAGTTCATTGAGTGTATTAGGGATGGGTTTCTTGAGCAGTATGTAACTGAACCGACCAGGGGGCAAGCAACCCTAGATCTGGTCCTGTGTAACGAGACAGGATTAATTAAAAATGTCCTAGTAAAGGATCCCCTTGGAATGAGTGACCATAACATGGTTGAATTCCATATTCAATTAGAGGGTGAGAAGGTTGGATCTCAAACAAGCGTGCTAAGCTTGAATAAAGGAGACTATGAAGGTATGCGAGCGGAATTGAGTAGAGTGGATTGGGAAAATAGATTAAAGGGTAAGACGACACATGATCAGTGGTGTACATTCAAGGAGTTATTTTACAACTTCCAAAAAAATATATTCCACTGAAAAGAAAAGGGTGTAAAAGAAAGGACAGTCATCCGTGGCTAAGTAAAGAAATTAAGGATAGTATTCGACTAAAAACAAGGGCATATAAGGTAGCGAAATCTAGTGGGAGGACAGAGGATTGGGAAAACTTTAAAAGGCAGCAAAAAATAACAAAAAGATTGATTAAGAAAGGGAAGATAGATTATGAAAGTAAATTAGCAAAAAATATAAAAACAGATAGTAAGAGTTTTTATAGTTATATAAAAAGAAAAAGGGTGGCTAAAGTAAATGTTGGTCCCTTAGAGGATGAGACTGGGAAATTAATGGTGGGAAATATGGAGATGGCAAAAACACTGAATGAATATTTTGTATCAGTCTTTACAGTAGAGGACACTAAGAATATCCCAACACTGGACAAACAGGGGGCTATAGGGGGAGAGGAGCTAAACACGATCAAAATCACTAAGAAAGTGGTACTCAGTAAAATAATGGGACTCAAGGCGGATAAATCACCTGGACCTGATGGCTTACATCCTAGAGTCTTGAAGGAAGTGGCGGTAGGGATTGTAGATGCATTGGTAATAATTTTTCAAAACTCCCTGGATTCCGCTAAGGTCCCGGCAGACTGGAAAACTGCTAATGTAACACCCTTATTTAAAAAGGGCAGTAGACAGAAGGCTGGTAACTATAGACCGGTTAGCCTAACATCTGTGGTAGGTAAAATTTTGGAGTCCATTATTAAGGAAACAGTAACAGGACATTTGGATAATCATAATTTAATAGGACAAAGTCAGCATGGTTTTACGAAGGGGAAGTCATGTTTGACAAATTTGCTGGAGTTCTTTGAGGAAGTAACATATAGAGTGGATAAAGGGGAACCAGTGGACGTAGTGTATTTAGACTTCCAAAAGGCATTTGACAAGGTGCCACACAAAAGATTATTGCTTAAGGTAAAAAATCACGGGATTGGGGGTAATATTCTGGCATGGATAGAGGATTGGCTATCTAACAGAAAGCAAAGAGTTGGGATAAATGGTTCATTCTCAGACTGGCAATCAGTAACTAGTGGTGTTCCACAGGGGTCAGTGCTGGGTCCCCAACTCTTCACAATCTATATTAACGATTTGGAGGAAGGGACCAAGTGTAACATATCAAAATTTGCAGATGATACAAAGATGGGAGGGAAAGTAGTGAGTGAGGAGGACATAAAAAACCTGCAAGGGGACATAGACAGGCTAAGTAAGTGGGCAGAGATTTGGCAGATGGAATACAACACTGGAAAGTGTGAGGTGATGCACTTTGGCAGGAAAAATCCTAGAGCAATTTATTATCTTAATGGCAAGAAACTGGAGAGTACTGAAGTGCAAAGGGATCTGGGGGTCCTGGTGCACGAAACTCAAAAGGTTAGTATGCAGGTGCAGCAAGTGATTAAGAAGGCAAATGGAATGTTGGCTTTCATTGCTAGGGGGATAGAATATAAAAATAGGGAGGTATTGCTTCAGTTGTACAAGGTATTGGTGAGACCGCACCTGGAATACTGCATACAGTTTTGGTGTCCTTACTTAAGGAAAGACATCCTTGCTCTCGAGGCAGTGCAAAAAAGGTTCACTCGGTTAATCCCGGGGATGAGGGGGTGGTCATATGAGGAGAGGTTGGGTAGATTGGGACTCTACTCATTGGAGTTCAGAAGAATGAGAGGCGATCTTATTGAAACATATAAGATTGTGAAGGGGTTGGATCGGGTGGATGCGGGGAGGATGTTCCCGATGACGGGTGAGACGAGAACTAGGGGACATAGTCTTAGAATAAGGGGCTGCTCTTTCAAAACTGAGATGAGGAGGAACTACTTCACTCAGAGGGTGGTAGGTCCATGGAATATGCTGCCACAAAAAGCTGTAGAAGCTACATCATTAAATAAATTTAAAACAGAAATAGACAGTTTCCTAGAAGTAAAGGGCATTAAGGGTTACGGGGAACGGGCAGGAATTTGGACATGAGTCTAGGTTCGGATCCGGTCATGGCCCTGTGGGTAGTGGAGCGGGCCCAGGGACCGTGTAGCCTGATTCTGCTCCTATTTCGTGTGTGCAATTCTGTTAGATGCAGGAGATGGTTCTGTGATAGATAGTAGATTGGCGGTTAGGATCAGATCAGCCATGATCTTATTGAATGGCAGAGCAGGCTCGAGGGGCCGATTGGCCTACTCCTGCTCCTATTTCTTATGTTTTCTCGTATTTCTGGGAGGTTTTTTGTGTCTTCCTCCGTGAAGACAGAAACAAAGTATTTATTTAATTTCTCCGCCATTTCCTCATTCCCCATTATAAATTCTCCCGTCTGACTGTAAAGGACCTACATTTATCTTCACCAGTCTTTTCCTTTTCACATACCTATAGAAGCTTTTACAATCCGTTTTTATATTTTTCACTAGTTTGTGCTCATATTCCATTTTCCCTTTCTTTATCAATTTCTTGGTCCCCTTTTGCTGATTTCTAAAAAGATCCCAATCCTCAGGCTGACCGCTTTTTCTGGCAACTTTATAAGCTTCCTCCTTTGACTTAATACTAGCTTTAATTTCTTTTGTTAGCCATGGTTGGATCACTTTTCCTTTTGGGTTTTTATGCCCTAGAGGAATATATGTTTGTAAACTCAAGACTTAAAAAAAGAACAATCACCAGCTACTCACTAATTATTTTTCTCTCTCTCTTCAGCTCCTTCCCTTGTGCTGACATGACTTACCTCACTCCCTGACGCTCGCACTCCCTCTCGGGCCTACCATTATCTCTGCCCACTCCTCTCGCTCTCTCCTCCTTCCCCCTCTGCTCCGAATTCCCACTCTCTCCAAATTCCCAGTTTAGTACTCTGTCTAGAAGCACTCCATTTAGGATCACTCTGTGCAGCCCACTCTCTACGTCAGCAGTTACTGTTTACTTTTATACACTTGGAGCCACAGCCAAGTTACAAGTGCTGTCTCAGCTCCCTGCTCCCTGCTGGCAGTAATTAGCGCCTATTCAAGACAAACACTTACAGCTGACTGACAGTTAACTGCCTCTGGCAGGTAGTTTCTGTTAACTACAGTTTTTAAAGTTCTAGGTTAAATTCAAAATATTCAAATAGATTCCACTTTTTACAGCCAATACAGCTAATTCTTACCCAATACTTACCAGAGAATCCCACTCTCTCCAAATTCCCAATTTAGCACTCTGTCTAGAAGCACTCCATTTAGCATCACTCTGTGCAGCCCACTCACATAAATATAATTGTTTTGCAACACTTTAACGTCTTGCTCATTCTTGTTTTTTTTGGCTGGCATGTGGCCTTTTCAGTTGTGTGATGATGAATGGGAAGACTTGAATTGATGCTGAGCAATGGGGATCTGTGAAAGTGGGGCTTGGTTGTTTGCAGGACTGCTTTGTGTTAGTGGCATTGGTGGGAGTGGGGGGTGGTAGGGGCAAAAGTGGCTTTTGCATGTGGTTGTTAGATGGGTGCACTGGTGGAACCTAACTGAACCTTGCAATAGAGAGATTGTCCGGGCGATGCATTGCCCGCATCACCTTCCGCCTCCTCCTCTTCCTCCTCCTCCCCCTCCTCCTTGTCTTCCTTCTCCTCCTTGGAATTGTCTGAGGAGGCTTTGTGCTCTGCGCCTTATTCCTCCTGCAGCTCCAAACCTTGCGGATGCGCACCACAACCATTCTGGAGACCCTGCACTGAAGGGCACCTCCAGATCTGTCCAGGCACCTGAAGCGCATCTTCAGCGATGACACATCTGGTGGTCATATGGCATTCATTGTATCGCTCCTGTGCCTCATTCCTCGGGTTTCTGAGAGGTGTCATCAGCCACGTTTTAAGTAGGTATCCCTTGTCTCTGAGCAGCCAGCTGGTAACTCTGCTTCAAGGTGCGAAGACGTTTAGGATGGTGGACTGCCGCAGGATGAAAACTTCATGGGAGCTGCCCGGGAATCTTGTGCACACCTGCATAAAAATATTTTTGACATTGCACACCAGCAGCACATTGATGGAGTGGAAGCTTTTGTGGTTGACTAACACTCCTGGGTGATCTATGGGTGCCTTAATTCCCACATGCATGCAGTCAATGATGCCCTGCACCTGTGGGAAGCCAGCCAGAGCCAGAAACCTGAGCACCCACTCATTCTGACTGGCATCATCGAAGGCAAAGTTGACATAATTGCTGATCCTGACAAAGAAGCAATCAGTCACCTGTCTTATGCATTTGTGTGCTGCCGACTGTGAGATCCTGCTGATGACTCCAGATGAGCCCTGGAAGGATCCAGAGGCAAAGACGTTGAGGGCGGTGGTGACTTTGACAACCTCTGGTAAAGCATGGCCACCAGACACAGCTGGCAGCAGGTCTTGTTCCAGAAGGCTGCAAATGTCTGCCACCACCTGACACGACACCCTGAGCCTCCTGAGACATTGGTGTTCCGACATGCCGAGGAAGCTTATCCTCTGCCTGTAGACCCTGTGTGCCGGGTATGACCTCCTGCGAGCTGCATCTCTCGACTGATCCCCTCTTTCCAGTGGAGCTACAGGTTTGAACAGCAGGCTGTAGCTGGTGCTGCTCCTGGTGCTGCTGGTGCTGCTGGTGGTCATCTTGGTCCTCATCTGAGGTCCAAAGTAACACAGCGTAAGTGGCAGATCAGACCTCTGAACCTCCAAAGTGTAGATGACACCTACAAAGTGTAAAGAAACCTCCAAAGTGTGTAAAGTAACCTCCCAGCACAACCTGTGAACAAACCCTTTCACACAAGCAGGTAAGAAAGCAGCTGTGAGTACTCAGTACTTATTGGCATTTTTCCCTGTCATGGCATCAGCCCCCTCAATTGCCGCTTTCTTCTCACCTTGCTTTCACTGGCGAGTTCCAGGAAGCCCAAGAAACCGGTGGAGCTAAAGTTAAAGTCAAAACCCATGTTAATGTCACTGTAAATGAGCGATTAACATATTGAAATTGACAACTTCTCAAGGGCAATTAGGGATGGGCAATAAATGCTGGCCTTAGGGATAAGGGAATATGGAAGAAAATAGTGGTGTGAGGAAGGTGAAACCAAGTAATGATAGAAGGATATTCATGGGAGGGTTATGTGGACAGTTCCATCTGCTGTAAAGATTTGGTTAACAGGAGGTTGATTTGTCTGCCAGAGATAAATGTTGGGAAAATTGAGCAAAGTGCGGATAAGTTAATACAAGCAGTAGAAGATGAGTTGGTGGCTGTTCTCCGTGTGGGAATTAACAGCATAAGAAACACCGGAAGTGCTCAAAAGTAGATTTGGAAACAAAAGGAAAAAGGAGTACACAGTTGTGTTTCCTGGGAAATCATCAACCGCTGGCAAAGGCAACAAGCTCTTGAGAAGGATTTTGGGGGTAAATGGATGGTTAACCAGATGGTGACTGAAGGTGTTATCTCGAAGGTTTCTAGATAACTGCGACTATAATGAGGGATAAAGCAGGAGAATGGGACTGCTTGGAAGCTAGGCAAAAGCAGGTAAATTAGCTGCCAAGATAGAAAATGATCTGTATGGTCCATTTGAGGGGGGGCAAGACAAGTTGTTTAAAGCTTTTGAAAAAGCATATGGGATCCTTGGCTTTATAAATAAAGGCATAGAGTACAAAAGCAAGGAAGTTATGCTAAACCTTTATATATCACTGATTAAGCCTCAACTGAAGTATTGTGTCCAATTTTAGCACCACACTTTAGGTAGGATGTCAAAGCCTTGGAGAGGGTGCAGAGGAGATTTACTAGAATGGAACCAGGGATGAGGGACTTCATTTATGTGGAGAGACTGGAGAAGCTGGGGTTGTTCTCCTCAGAGCAGAGAAGTTTAAGGGGTGTTCAAAATCATGAGGGGTTTTGATAGAGTAAATAAGGAGAAACTGTATCCACCGGCAGGAAGGTCGGTAACCAGAGGACACAGATTTAAGATAATTGGCAAAAGAACCAGAGGGGAGATGAGGAGAATTTCTTTTTTTTTACGCTGCACGTTGTTCTGAGCTGGAATGCATTGTCTGAAAGGGCGGTGGAATCAGATTCAATAGTAACTTTTGAAAGGGAATTGGATAAATACTTGGCTATGATAAATTGACCCTTAGTGTTAGGGGGGGATTAAATATGTGGGGTTACAGGGATAGGATGGGATGTTAGGGGGAATTAAATACGTGGGCTTACGGGGATAGGGTGGGATATGTGTCGGTGCAGGCTCGATGGGGATTCTGTGTGAGAAAGCAGGGACAGGGTACTGGATTTGGATGATCAGCCATGATCGTATTGAATGGTGGAGCAGGCTCAACGGGCCGAATGGCCTACTCCTGCTCCTAGTTTCTATGTTTCTATGAGATGAAACTATTTGCAGGGCTATAGGGAATGAGCAAGGGAGTGGAAATAATTGGATGGCTCTTTCAAAGAGCCATACAGGCATGATGGACTGAATGGCCTCCTTCTGTGCTGTAAGATTCTGTGATTCTATGATATAGGGTACAGTAATACTAAGAGTAGATGCCATGGGAAAATTATTGCAAGTAAAGAGGAGAAGGTTTATACTAATTCAAGAAGTATGCATGTTTTTAGAACTGGAAACATGTTTGGAGGAAAATAACATGTGATCGAAATTACACCAGGGCATTGACTGGGAGATTAAAATGCAGCAATACCAATTGAATGTAGATTGAGGCCAAAGATAGTAAAGGAAAGAAGGGCCGGAATTTTCTGTACCTGGGTGGGTCGAGTGCGGGCAGTCGCCATGGCGGGTCGCGACCCCACTCCTCATTCCATGCCGCTCCTCAGATCGACTTTTCGTTATTAAGGCAGCCCTGCACGTTACCCGGCCCTATTAAATGGTGCAGGTCTGATGACGTCATCGATGACACGTTTTCAGCCGGGATATTTAAAGGAGCCACGGCCACATTGCATTTGAAGATTCATCTAGGAGTGTGCAGGCACAGCACTGGAGCTTTTGAGTGTTCCAAACACTTGGAAACATGACTGCACAGAGGCAGAGGGCTGCACCCAGGTTCTCAGATGACTCCTTCCATATTCTTGTGGAGGGAGTGAGAGCACGCAGGGAGGTCCTCTTCCCTTCCAATGGGCGCAGGAGACCTCCCCAGCAGACCGAAGGAGCCTGGCTCCAAATAGCAGAGCAGGTCAACAGCAAGGATGTTGTGAGGATGACCTTGGTGCAGTGCCAGAAACGCTTCAATGATCTCATTAGATCAGGAAAGGTAAGTGCAAAGCCACACTCAACTTCATCCTGCTGCGCCTCTCATCACATCCCCATCACTCTGCCTTCCCAACCTTGCTCCTGCACATCATTACTCACACCAACATACCTTGCACCTCCACCCATCCCTCTCTCTCTATCTGCATTATCACATCCTTATCTGACTAACCACCCCTCACACTCATATAAATGCAATCATAGCAACTAACAACACACAAGGAGGCCATTTGGCATTGGCAACCCTCTGAAAACGTGTCATCGATGACGTCATCATAGTCACCCTCTACAGATGTAACCCATCCATTCCTTACACTCATTCCATTACTCTCACTCAAACTTCTCTTTTTTTCCCTCCTTGCAGGAGAAGAGAGCCCACTATAAGAGGGAGAGGGAGAGAATCGGAGGAGGCCCTCCAACATTGGCCATGTTAACTGCAGCAGAGGAGGTCGCCCTGGATATCCCAGGAGTCACAGAGCAGCTGGTGGTGGGAGACAGAGAGAGGAGGACATCTCAGCAACCTGGTGACAGAATGACATCTCATACAGCCACATGGCATACAGCAGTCACTCATATGGGGACTGATGTCAGCAGCCAGTGAATGTTCATCATGTGCATAATGGTATTGTTACCCATTCTTGATATGACATTTCTAAATCAGCTCTTTACTCTCCCACAGGTCCATCAATAGCCCGCCCCGCCACCCCCCCCCCCCACCCCCCCCCCCCCCACCACTGTCCAGGAGGAAGAGGAAGGTGACTCTTCAGAGGAGCCTCCAGCCTCTGAGGGTGCACCGTTACGAGACATAAGCGCACCCAGCACCAGCGCAGATACACACACCTCGGTGGGTTCCATGTGAGATAGAGCAGTGTTGTCACCTGGTGTGTCACAAGTCACAAGTGAGCAAGAGGAGATGGTGGAGACAGGGACAGCAGTGGATACTCCTCGCCGGAGGGTGCAGGATGCTCCCAGCTCTGCTCAGCTGCATGCAGCCACTGAGCCGTGGGGGCATCCAGTAAGAGAGCAATCCTGGAGGTGCAGCAAGAAGTGCAGGAGGCTTTGACAGGTTTTACAATCGCAATGTCTGCAATTGTGCAGAGAATGGAGGAGTCCATCTCCAACATGAGCACCACCGTGTCGCAAGCGATACTGACTGTGGGCTCTTCCATGGAAAAGATGGCCACCTGCATGGAGAAGCTAATACGCCACTCACAGGAGCACATGTTCTCTATGGAGAATGGATGGCAGACACTCATAGACCTCCTCTCTAGGGGGAATGTAAAGGTAGACTTGGGTCCTCATCATCCCACTGCTGTGCAGCAAGGTCCTCTCCGGCTCCTTGCTAGCAGGGAAGTGCGGGTGGCCCATGAGAGGGATGATGGTGAGAGGGAACATGGAAGTGGGGGCTCTACTGAAAGCGCTCACACTTCTCCCCCGTTGCCTCCCCCTCAGTCAGAGCCCCAGATGGCTTCTCGGATCGCGATGGCTGAGTCTGCTCTTGCACAGTCGCAAGAGGAGCAGACTTTGGCAGGGCATAACAGAAAGATGACACACAAGTAGATGCACAAGGGTAAGCACTTTGGTGTTTTAATAACTGCGAAGTTTCCGTTAATCTGATGTCAGAGATAAAATTATTATTTTCACCACTTTCCGGTCATGGCTAATTCTGTCTGTAACTTTGGAAGTAACTTAGTGAGTTGGAGTGAATGGTGAGACAAAACTTTATCTCCAGCAATGGTGGTCAGTGTGAAAGGAATGGCTTGGTCATTGTAGCGATGTTTTATGGTGTTGCTGTGGGGTGGGGGGAACCTGGCGCAGCATGAGGCAGCCATATGAGTGTGATGCCTGAAGTTTATTAAATCTGGCCATGATGAGACCATTCCTGGCCTCCCGGGCAGCAATGTGCTCGGGTTCTGGTGGGATCTGGACTGCAGGTTCCTCCAGCTCCTGCTCCTCCTCGTCTTCCAGCTGATGCTCATCCTCCTCCTCCTCCTCCTCCACCTCCTTCTCCTCTGAAGAGGCTGTGCGCTCAGTGCCTTGCTCCTCATGCAGCGCTAATCCTTGTTGCTACACTATGTTGTGCAGGGCGCAGCAGACCATGATGATTCTGGAGACCCTGGCTGGTGCATACTGAAGGGCTCCTCCAGATCTGTCAAGGCATCTGAAGCGCATTTTCAGCATGCCTATTGTCTGCTCTATGACACATCTGGTGGAAATGTGGCTTTCATTATATCTCTCCTGGGCCTCAGTACTTGGCCTCCTCAAGGGTGTCATGAGCCATGTCTTCAGTGGATAGCCCTTGTCTCCAAGCAGCCAGCCAGAAAGTCTGTTTGGAGGAGTGAAGAGCTGAGGAAGGGTGGACTGGCGCAGGATGAAAGAGTCACAGCAGCTGCCAGGGAATTTGGTGCACTCCTGCATGATGATCATACTATGGTTGCAGACGAGCTGCACATTAAGGGAGTGGAGGCCCTTGCGGTTGACAAACACTCCTGGGTGATGATGGGGTGCCCTGATGGCCACATGTGTGCAGTTGATGATGCCCTGCACCCATGGGAAGCCAGCCAGAGTGGCAAAGCCGAGCACCCGCTCAGTAACATTGGCTTCATCAGTGGCAAAGTTGATATAATTGGCTGACTTGTCAAAGAGGGCATCGGTGACCTGTGTGATGCATCTGTGGGCGGCTGACTGTGAGATGCCGCAAATGTCTGCTGCAGATCCCTGGAAGGAGCCTGAGGTGAAGTTGAGGGCGCTGGTGACTTTGACAGCCACTGGTAAGGTGTGTCTACCCATTTCTCTGGGCTGCAGGTCTTGCTCCAGCAATCTGCAAATGTCTGCGACAACTTGGCATGATAGCCTGAGCCTCCTTTGGCACTGTTGCTCCGTCATGTTGAGGAAGCTCATCCTCTGCCTGTATACCCTGTGTTGGGGGTATTACCTCTGGCGTGGTGCAGCCCTGCGCTGATGCCCTCTGTCCTGTGCAGCATCAGGTTTGTGAGGAGAAGGTTGGTGGTGTTGTTGTTGGTGCTGCTGGTCAACCTGGTGCTGCTGGTTTTGGGTCTCATCATGGTCTGATTCTGAGGACCAAGGTGAGACAGCATAAACGGCACCCATGCTGATGTAATAGATGGCAGGTCAAATAGAGATGACAGAAGCAATCTGTCAATGGCGTGATAGGTTCCACCAATAAGGTGACAGTGGATCTTGACTTTGCTGAAAAGACTTGCAACCTCTAGAAAGCTAAATCTGTGCTGATAATGCACTCAGCAACAGCATCTGCCTTAGGAAAGTGACCAGGTGTCAGGTGGGAGTTTTTATTGTACTTTTCATGCTGTGCACTAATGAGCTGGATCAATGGCCACTGAACTTCTGCCTCAGGTTCACAGACGTGGTTCCTGAGCTACGTGATTCCGTAGTCGCCCGGGGAAATTTGAAAGGTGGGGTCAAAAAGAGGTTTAAGGTTTTGTTTTGACAAGTACCTAACAATCATTTAAATTAGCTTGGCTGCCTCTGCCATTCGGGTCGCTGCTGTGCTGGCAAATGCACCCGAGGGAAAGGCACGTGGAGGGCGGGATGACGGCGGGTTCCCGACCCGCTTCAAGTTATTTCAAATTTCCCTCCGAACTGCCTCCAATCGCGTCCGCATGGAGACCAGAAAATTCCCACCACGGTAATTATTAGTTGCTGTTTTAGATCCGAAGAGGAAGCAAAGATAAACCGGGAAATGCTTTAGTAGATCAGGAAGCTCTGTAAAGAGGCCTGAACCATGGGACATTTCATTTGCTTAAACTGGGAAATCAGCAGAGAAAAACTGAGAAGTGCATGTTTCTTGAGGTGATTCAGATTGCTTCCTTATTCAGCGTATTAGACAGCTTAATGTGGTAAGACTAATCTAAGTTTCGTCTTTCAAAATGACCCAGGTATGGTGTATAAAGTTAAGGGAGCTTCTAGGAACTAGTAGTCATCATGGGGTTGAAATTACTTTGTGCGCTGTTAGGAATTTGGATCTGCTGTAGGTACCTTCATGGTTACAGTGGTGTCAGTCACTCCCTTAAACAGTTTGAGCATCCTACTTTAATGGGAGATGACTCTCACTGCCCTATTTCTACCAGTGGCATAATTTGTAAATGTAACAATAGTATAATAATGAATAATTAATTATAATGAACTGGACCAGATATTCATGTCCTTTGCACGCATATTTCTTCACCCTCTCCGATGACAGGCCAAATTATCACTAAATGAAGTAAGGCTTGATATGAATTATTAAGCTGCTTTATTATACAGTAAGGTGAATATACAAAGCAACAGTTGAGAGATCAAATTTTGTAAAACTTATCGTTGTGTAATGATATAAAAATAATGAACAATGCTATGCTACCCCACTTCAGTGGATCATCTTACTATACTTAAACAAAATGTCCCATAATTTGTGGTAGGAGTGAATCTAATGGTGTCTGCCATTAGTTAGACTTGCCCCTGCACATTTAGATTTTTAATTTTTTGCATGGAAAGTTACTGAAAGTGCGAGCTGATAAAGGCGCAGCGAGGGGAAACAGGGCCTCTGGGACCTGAGTGAACAGGGCAAGCAACTGTGTATATCCTTAACCAATCAGATTGAAAAATTGTGAAATTTACAGCACTAGGACTAAGAAGGAAGTGTGAATTAGAGTGGGTGAATTCAATGTCAAACCAGGTACAGAAAAAGAAATAAAGAGAGGAAAAGAAAGATTGGATTAAGAGCAAGAGAAAAGATGTTGAGATTAGCCAATTTGTTGATATTAGCTTACCTCTGGTCTTTCAGATAATCAGGATCGACTGCAAACCAATATGGTGGGAATATTGTGTTTAATCAGAGTTTAAGATGGAATATACCACACTAGTTATACAGCAAAAACATACGACCGTGACAAGCAGCTGGTACCAGTTCCGATTGGACAGACAGCTGGCGTGCGTGAACAGTTCTCCGGCTTACGTCCTTTCTTCCTTGTCTAGAACCTCCAAGAATGGGTCCACTTCTGGAAGAGTGTTAGACCAGCCCCACTCTTGTATAGCTCCCCCGTCCACTGTCTGTGCTAAGGGATTTTCAGGTCTTTCTCTTATATCCTTTTTTAGGGCTGGGCCTGATGTAAAATATTGACAAGACCATTTAACCTGTAAGGGCTCTTCCTAAACCAAGGTGCCCAATGGTATGTCGAGTTCTTTGTCTTAACTTTCAGATGAAAGCCCTCCCCTAAAGGGGTCTCATGTTCTTTTTGCCAATTTGTCTTTCCTGTTTATACATCCTGAAGACTCCTCCATTGGAATTCGTCTTATCTCTCTTGTCTCTATCCTCCCCGATACAACCAGTACAACCCTCTTAGTCAGGGTCCCATGTTAGAGCTGTCTGCTCAGCCTGTCGTTATCCAAACTATCTCCTCTTAATCTAATAGACTATTCTACCCTGAGATAATACATTAGCCCCCATAAATTCCTTCTATTCTATGTCCTTACACTTAATTAACTTCTACATATCTTCGCAAGCAGTTTTGTTAAGTAAACTCCAGTTCCTACCTTAGCATAATAACATGGTTATTAGTAAAGATAGAAGAAATGTAGGTGTTGAGCCTTAGCTGGTCAAATTAGAGATACATAAACAAAGTTGAAGTTGAAGTGCTAACTTACCTGGAAACAAGGTCGTATATGACCGTCATGCTGCAGAATGTTATAACATCCGCAGAGAATCAAATCACAAGCAGATTCTAAGCATCTATCTAGTTATTCTAATACAAGTCTGAAGAGACTTTTTGTCTCAAGTTCTAATACAGTCATGTAAACACAGTCTTATTCATGTCACAATTACATTCGCATAAGCCCATATATTTTGGATACTCTAATTTCTAACAAACTGACAGAATGGAAAAGTAATATTTTTTTATATTATTAAACTCTCCAACAGCAATTAAAACCTGAAGGAATGAGACTTCACACTTGTAATTGTTAATGTTCAGTGCCAGAGAGGTTGATTGGCAGTAATTAATACTTATCACATCATTAAAAGTGTACTTAGACTGAAATGGACAAGACTTAACTTTCTGTAATGAGTTTAGTTCATATCTACCATGCAAGTACAGCAACTTCACGCCGTTCAATGCATTTCACTAGTGAGGCAGATAGCAAGATACCCTTTTTGCAAAGCTAACAACGGTGCAGTGCATCTCGGACAGCAACTTTTGGATTTCCATATTTAACTGTGCATCTGGTGTCGTCTGACATTGTTGTAGCATGTACGCAGAAATAACTGAGCGTCATTAGCCTCGCCATTATTTTGACAGCAAATTATGGGTCAATAACTCCTGTGCCTACAGCTGTGACTTTTTCTGAGCCTACCTTTTGCTGTCTGACTGCCTGTACAGCACATCGTTACCCGAAAAGTCTCTCTTCTGTCCCTTTTAATAAAGCTCTCTCTTCACAGACAGACATCAAAGCATTTTCCAACACAATGGGGTAGATCTTGACTTTGTGTGATTGTGTAAAACGGGCGATAGCGAGTCGGTACCCATTTGTAATCAGTGGAAATAAAAATCAGGAGAGATGTAAAACTATTGTGTAACAGTACTGTCTCCAACCTACTCTCCCCTCTAGTGAGGCTCCACCCCAGGAACAGAGTCTTGCAAAATGACCTTAACTGTCTTTTAAAATTCATTCACTTTTTAATCCCCTTTTCCAAGATATTTAGTAATGGAACTCTAATGGTCTCATTTAACATGCTATGAAATACTATTTATTTAATCACCAGGTTGTCAGCCAGTTTTATATATGCAATTATTACAGAAAAGATTATATAGAGATAATCATTAACAGCACAGTGTCAGAATATTAACAACAGTGTCACAGGCAGAAATAAATAAAATGGATGGATCAATATATTATTTGCATTGGACATATCAATTTCAGTCAGAGAAGATTATTCTGTTTGTTAGTAAACAGCAAATGTGACCAGAATTTTTAAAATTCAGAGAACACATGAATTGTCATTATTGTGGCACTAGTGCAAGTATTGTCCAGATCTAAACACGTCCTAATTATTGCAAATGCTTCTACTTCTTTTGCTTAGCCCCCATATTAACGTTTAAAGACTGCCTTGCATACATGTAACTTGAAGTTATGTTGCATCTTGTGTGTAAATGGTTTGAAATGGCACCATATTGTGGCTCATTGTTATGATAATGCAATACAAGTAATGTAAAAGTTGTATAAACATTCCTGTCACACCACTCTCCTTACCACCTGAGATCTTTAATGACTTGATGATTACATGAAGATTTTAAGAATATTATTTGTGGCTCAGAATTGAACTCTAAATAACATTGGCTTGCTTCTGAGTCACAAATAATATTAAATATCCTTAAAGTCTACATGCTGCTATATCTACTCAGGTTCTTTGGCATCACAGGAGAGAGGAAGGATTAGTTGACTGCGCTCAAACCTGGTACAATCTCAAACGAAACAAAATGTTTAGAACCTCTGCTCTGGCCATTTAAGAAAAGGAAAAGTATTTGCTTAACAGGAAAGTTCAATGATCAAATCTCCCAATGGTTAAGCAGAATGGGGATAGTTTTGCAAATACATGCTGGTGTCCTTCCACAACTGATGGACTCAGAAATGTGCCCTCAGTATGAAGAATTAACTTAGACTGCTTGAGTACAAAATATCACAATGCTTGTGGTGAAAGTAGATAATATACAGCAGCAAAGTGAGGGAGTGTATGGAGGGAAGGATTGATGTAAATGAGTGGAGAGCCTATCAATCACCCTTAGGAAATTGGGGGATGTCTATGAATGGAAAAAAGGCTCACACTCTGGAGGGGCTTTGTTTCTGAATGAAGGTGGTCTTTACTGGTGGTCGTCTGATCAACTCTATAGCATCAGTCTCCTCTAGGAGAGCCCCATTCCTGCGCCGGCCCTGCCTGCCACCATTTTCCTGGGGGCCTCCGCATGGGCGGCCGAGGCACCTGCCTGTTTCAGGCAGGAACTGCATTCCAAGATGCTAATTGGGGCCCTATGATTTACAAAGGACCCCAATGCAATTTTGAGATACCATTGGGTGGAGTGTGCACCATGCCCATTGGTACCAGGCATTGAGTGGCCTAACCAACAATCCTTAAAGTGACCACTGCAGGCCACTCAGAAAGAGAACATTTCCAACTCAGCTCTGTGGTGAAGCTGCCAGAACCCAACTGGCGAGCTGCCTGTGAGCGCCCCAACAGTGCTTGCAGCTCTCCACAGGAACTTTGGCCCCCCTCCCATAACTAAAATCTACCCCAATATGTTACTTTGCATAACTGAAGTGACTTATAAGTCTTCAAATTAAGCTTAGTTGATCCAGTGAATGTAGATTAATCCTTTAATCTCTGCCAATTGTAGGACATGCGGAATTACCCTCGCCCCATCCAACAGGTTATAGAGTTCGGACCTGAGACTTATGAGAAATTACACCAGACACACGGGTTCTGCCTTTAACCTTTTATTGTTCCTAAGACAGATTCAAAAGCCCAACCACTATTCGAGCAGTTCACCAAAAATGTTACAAGAAATCATACATACAACCACCCGCAGATGATAAGTCCAGCGTTGATTGTCGGCCACTTCCTTTCGACTGCAGCTCTTCGAGTTGAAATGATCAGCCATGCCCTTCCTTTCAACTGCAGCAGCTCTTTGCCTTTCAACTGCAGTGCCAATATTTTTAGTCAGTTTTCCTTGCCTTTTCAGTAAATCAATCATTCAGAGATTGTGAGATAAGAACATAAGAAATAGGAGCAGGAATAGGCAACTTGGCCCCTCGAGCCTGCTCCGCCATTCAATAAGATCATGGCTGATCTTGGGCTCAAAGCCACTTCCCTGTCCGCTCCCCATAACCCTTCACTCCCTTACCTTGCAAAAATCTGTCTATCTCCACTTTAAATGTATTTAATGACCCAGCCTCCACGGCTCTCTGGGGCAGAGAATTCCACAGATTTACGACCCTCTGAGAGAAGAAATTCCTCCTCAACTCAGTTCTAAAAGGGTGACCCTTTATTCTGAAACTATGCCCCCCCCGAGTTCTAGATTTCCCCACGAGGGGAAACATCCTCTCTGCATCTACCTTGTCAAGCCCCCTCAGTATTTTATATGTTTCGATAAGATCACCTCTCATTCTTCTAAATTCCAATGAGTATAGGCCCAACCTGCTCAACTTTTCTTCATAAGTCAACCCCCTCATCTCTGGAATTAACCTAGTGAATCGTCTCTGAACTGCCTCCAATGCAAGTATATCCTTCCTTAAATAAGGAGACCAAAACTGTACGCAGTACTCCAGGTGTGGTCTCACCAATATCCTGTACAGTTGTAGCAGGACTTCCCTGCTTTTATACTCCAACCCCCTTGCAATAAAGGCCAACATTCCATTTGCCTTTTTGATTACTTGCTGTACCTGCATGCTAACTTTTTGTGTTTCATGCACAAGGACCCCCAGGTCCCTCTGAACTGTAGCATTTTGTAATCTCTCTCCAATTAAATAATAAATTGCTTTTTTATTTTTCCTGCCAAAGTGGATAACCTCGCACTTTCCCACATTATACTCCATCTGCCAAATGTTTGCCCACTCACTTAGCCTGTCTATATCCCTTTGCAGGTTCTTTGAGTCCTCTGCACAACTTGCTTTCCCACCCATCTTTGTATCATCTGCAAACTTGGCTACATTACACTCGGTCCCTTCATCCAAGTCAATAATGTAGATTGTAAATAGTTGAGGTCCCAGCACCGATCCCTGTGGTACCCCACTAGTTACCATTTGCCAACCGGAAAATGACCCATTTTCCCGACTCCCTGCTTTCTGTTAGTTAGTCAATTCTCTATCCATGCTAATATATTACCCCCAACTCCGTGAGCTCTTATCTTATGTAGTAACCTTTTATGTGGCACCTTATCAAATGCCTTCTGGAAATCCAAATAGAGCACATCCACTGGCTCACCTTTGTCCACCCTGCTTGTTACATCCTCAAAGAACTCCAGCAAATTTGTTAAACATGATTTCCCTTTCATAAAACCATGCTGACTCTGCTTGACTGCATTATGATTTTCCAAATGCCTTGCTACTGCTTCCTTAATGAAGGACTCCAGCATTTTCCCAACGACAGATGTTAGGCTAACTGGTCTATAGTTTCCTGCTTTCTGTCCCCCTCCTTTAGGGGTTTTCCAATCCGCTGGGACCTCTGCAAAGTCCAGGGAATTTTGGTATATTGCAACCAATGCATCCACTATCTCTGCAGCCACTTCTTTTAAGACCCTGGGATGCAGGCCATCTGGTCCAGGGGACTTGTTGTCTTTTAGCCCCATTATTTTACCAAGTACTTTTTCCTTAGTGATAGTGATTGTCTTTAGTTCCCCCCTCCCTGTGGCCCCTTGATTATCCATTATTGGGATGTTGTTAGTGTCTTCTACCGTGAAGACAGATACAAAATATTTGTTCAGAGTCTGTGCCATTTCCCTGTTCCCCATTATTAATTCCCCAGTCTCATCCTCTAAGGGACCAATGTTTACTTTAGCTTCTCTCTCCCTTTTTATATACCTGTAGAAGCTCTTACTATCTGTTTTAATGTTTCTTGCCAGTTTACTCTCATAATTCATCTTCTCTCTCTTTATTATTTTGGAAATGTTCCTTTAATATTCGAGCTAAATTATTTGAGCTGTCAAACTTTCACACACACACATCCTGTGTGGTTATCCGTTAGCTGCCTTTATCAAAGCCCCAAATTGTTAATTCACTCATAAAAGTTTACAAAGGTGGCAGTAAACCACTTGGTCACATTTCACGTGTTACGTTGCATCCTGTATTTCAGAACTCCAAAAGTTTGACTCGTTCTACAACCTTGTAGCCTGTTTTGTTGTAGACATGAAGTCTGCAAATCTAAGGGGGTTTGTTTATCTCTGTTGTCTATGACTACCCCCCTGCAGTCACAACCATTTGTTCTGTCAGTATCTGCTTATCCGAAACACAGCTCTTGAAATATCTCCACCACAAAGCAGCTTCCAAATCCAACAGTTTCTTGTGAAAGCTCACCAAATGTTTGCTGCCTTTAGCAGAGCACATGAAAGCACATTCCATGTCCACTTATCAGTGAAAGACAGTCTGTTTCATTCACAAACTTTATTTCACTTCGAGAAAACTTTTGGCCTGGCAAAGCATTTCAATATATACCAAAATTAAAAATTAAGGATCTGTGTATGCCTACACAATCATTAGCTGAATATTGTTCACCTTCATAACACTCTGACTCAAAGACATAGCTGTGGGTTGATGAAGCTCTCAGGGTTCATTTTAACCTAACTGGCCGGGCGGCAAACCCACGGCGTTCAAGTGGAATGCCGGTTTTACACCCCACTGAATATTAAGCTCCGTAGACTTCAATGGAGATTAAAATTGAGCGGGATATAAAACCAATTGCACCCAATCCCAGTTGCCCGATGGACGGATTTGGTTAAAATTGCCCCTAAGTCTCAGCAATAGACCCATGGGCCTGATTAAAGATCACAGGTCTCTGAATCCAGGTGGCACATTTTTTTTTTACATCTAACAGTTTTTCACTGATGTGTTAGTTCAGAACACCCTCAACTAATTTAGTGTCTATCTAATCATCTTCAATTGTCTCAGCCATATAATCTTGCCAGTTTAAGATGTACATGGTGAGGCTGATGAAGTGCTGTGGGACTGCCATTATGGAACTCAGTTGCGTAACACCACAGTAAAAATGTTCTAAAGTTAGATAGGAAAATATCTTAACGATTAAAAGGCTGGCATCTGATGTGCACCCATGCTGTCAGCGTCTCAAAGGCTCGCAGCTCAGGGTGTGACATCACCAAAGTAGCACACATTCGGAGAGGAAAAGCGTTAATGATTGGCTTGAAGGACCACTTATTTGTTGTTGCCAGTCAAATATTGGATTGGCTCAATGTTAACGAATTAGCAGTAGCATAGAGTGCAACGAGGAACTAATAACCGACCAAAACCAAGCAATGAAAGCTTCCATGCATGAACCAGCAACAACAACAGAACCGACCAATCAAATCAGTTAAATAATTTCATTACATTGTTTTTGCTGCCATTTCTCTTCAGGAAGCCCTTACATTCATAAGTAACCAAAAGTGAGGGACGGAATTAATGTTCAGCTGTTGAATTTTTACAGGATAACAAATATTATTCTCACTTACCTCGCAAGCAGCTTACATTATGCAGAATGTTTGAGTTCTGGCTCTGAAGGGAAATATCCAGACAATCCACAAAACACTGGACAGATTTAGAGACTTAAATATTAACAAGTTCACAGCTGACATTATTTACACAATCCTGGTGAGGGATTATTTTTTGCAATTCCTCTGATAATATACTTTTTATTAATCAGGAGAAAGAGTGTCACTCATTCACGTTATTACTGGCATACGGAACAGGAAAGTACACTTTGTACGGGAGATAACGGCTTCTTCACATAAGCACAAGCCTGATGAGAGCAATTAAATTCCTGTAAACAGCAAGTTCTTTCTCTAACAAGCTATTCTTTTTTTAGGTGCAGTGCACCCAGTGATAATTGTTTTATTCGTTATCGGGATTTCTTGCCCATCCCTAGTTGACCCTGAGAATGTGGTGGTGGGCCTTCATTTTTTTTATACAACTGAGTGGCTTGCTAGGCCTCTTCAGAAGGTAGTCAACCACATTGTTGTGTGACTGGCATCACATAGTGTGAAGGAATAAGCCATATAACCTATTTAGAGAAATACATTATCTTATGAAAGAATTCTGGCCTTATTGAAACAGAACAAATTGTTGACCCTAAATAAATAACCTTATTGAAACAGAAGGTGCATGGCTCCGAGTAGCTGACTTTTGGGAACAAAAACAATGGTCCACCCTGGATAAGGTGTTTTAATTTAAACTTCGTAAAGATGGCACATAAGATAAGGAACATTTGCCCTCGTAAAGATGACATAAAATAAGGGACACCTGCCCTTCACACCATTTTATATGGTGAACCCAGAACACCTGGAGATGCGACAAGATTCTGGAATATTACAAGCTGATGTAGCAGTAAAGAATTGCAGAGGTCAGCAGAAAGATGAATAGGGATAATTAACTTGGGTCAGCAGAAACCTTAAAGGAAATACAACTGAAAAGGGTATAAATATTGAAGTCTCAAATGGCATATCAGAGTCGCTTTAATCGGTCAAAGCGATTCTCGACTACAGAGGCGACTCTGTGGTCTACCACTCTTTGTACCTCGGGGATCAAAGGTATTTGATATTGATGGATATCCTGTATAGAAAACTTTAAGAACTGCAACACTGTAGCGAAGTTAAGATTTAAAAGTAAGATTCTCTGTTAATAATAAGATCGTATTTTTTCTCTTTTTAGAACTGTTAACGTTGCGATTGACTGATTCACCAACTGTAAATTGCATGTCAGTTCTTTTAATAAATCTCTATATATTTTTAGAATTGTCTCACATAAGTCTTCTGTATCAATAAAAATTATTTTTTTACTTTTTTTAACTCTTATGCTGGTAAAAGCAGGCCTTATGTCTGCTTTTACCAGGCGCAAGATTTTTAAGTGATTTCAGCGGGCGGAGGTTCTGCAGTAAGAAGAACTCTCCCCCCGCAGAGGCCCTTCTCCAGGGCAGGCGTCCGATCTGTCAAGAGGATTCTTGACAGATCGGAAATGCCGGTTTTCAGCGCATGCACTTCGCATGCCTGAAACCGGCATTTCTGATGTCCCTACGGGTGTGTACACAGCTCGTACACACCCGTAGGGATCGGAAAATACGGGCCATCATTCTTTGAACCTTGAATAAATCCATATATGGTCTGCCTGTTGCTAGTCTCATTGAAACTTGATCGAAGAATGGTCTGACAGCCTCGGGAAGTAAAGATAAGAGTAACATGCTTGTCTTTGCCAAGTTAAGAAGTTGAAAGCTGGATGATAGATGTGTCAGCTTCACACATGTAAATGGACCATTGTATCATGTACACTGTAGCTCAGAAATGTATATAAGGTTGCATGTAAGTGTGATCAGATGATGCTAAACGTGCAATGTAAGGGCATTTTGTTAAGAATGTCGACAGCGTACAGGGCAGACCAATTTCGGAAAGAGGCCCTGAAACAGTTGTTAGGCCTCTTATTTGCATATGCAAGGGTCCTAAAACCTATTTCAGGCGTGAGCCCTGGACGTCTCTTTTCTGCCTTCATCAATACGACGCGCAACATACTTCCGGCATGGAATGTGCGCGCACACTGCCCAGCATATTAGATGCTTTGGCCTGTAAAACGGGCGCGGGGTCAACCAATTTCTAGGCCTCAGTTTCCCCAGCTACGCTTGTAAGTACTTACATTTATTTGCGGTATTACCACTTTGAATAAACAAACTTTGCTTGTGAGCATATTGTCTTGTCGTCATTGAACAATCTTGCATAACTAAGCCGACTAGTTTACAATAGACATACTGAGAATCTTAACAAACCAGCGTTTAAATTTTTGCCAAAACAATCTCTGGCAGGGCAAACCCCAAATATACACATGTCATCATATTCACTATCGCCTAACTTACACTTTCTATAAAATTTTGGCTCCATTATTAATATTGGCAAGACAAATTCCTGTTAACAGCATTGTCAGTTAAAAAAGGTTTGGTTCTTAGAGAGGAATTGATTGTACATCCTGGAGAAAATCCCTCTGATTTATATCTCAGCTCTCACTCTGCTACTTTTCACAAAGGCAATGCTTATTTAAACACAAATGTGGAAGATGTTGACAGAAGTCCAATATATAACAATAATAATGAACAGATGCTTAACGCCATGCGCCGCCACATGCACTCTCGACCTCTCTCTTCAGCAGCACCAACACACTCTATTTCAGAGTTGTCCTGGTCCACAGTTCGATTTCATCCTTCGCCTCATCTGGCGCTTTCACAAAAAACTTTTTTTCTTCCTTTCAGTTGTCAAGGATCATAAGCTTCAACAACTCTTAGATACCAACGCCCCTCCGGATCCTTCGTCACCTTCACTTTCCTCTGACCCCATCCCTCCTTCCAATTTTACCCTTTGCCATGTTTTCACTATCCCCTCTGACCTATCTCTCTCTGACCCCAAATGATCAGTCCTCAGCAAAGGCCTCAGCTTCGTCCAATTACACCTCTACCTCAATGAATTTCGAGCTCGGCACGATGCTGAGCTCTTCTTCTGTTGCCATCGCCTCTGCGCCCACTTCTTTGGCTTGGTCAGGAGTCTTCCACCCCACACCGTGGACCCTTTCTCCCATCTTCAGAGTGCTCATTCCACCTGGACCCCTCCCTCTGGACTCTTACCCTCTCGTGATCTTTTCATTGGGAACTGCTGGCGTGACATCGACCATCTTAATTTCTCTACTCCCCTCACTCACTCTAACCAGCCTCCTTCTGAACTTGCAGCTCTCCGTTCTCTCAGGTCCAACCCTAACATTGTCATTAAACCTGTTGACAAGGATGGCGCTGTTGTTGTTTGGTGAACCGATTTCTACCTTGCAGAGGCTGAAAGGAATTTTAAAAGAAGCTAGTATCAGTAATGGTGACCGTGAAACTATCGGATTGCCATAAAAAAAACTCATCTGGTTCACTAATGTCCTTTAGGGAAGGAAATCTGCCATCCTTACCCAGTCTGGCCTACATGTGACTGCAAACCCACAGAAATATAGTTGACTCTTAACTGCCCTCTGAAATGGCCGATCAAGCCACTCAGTTGTACCAAACCATTGCAAAGAAGTATACACGGACTGCAGCTGTTCAAGAAGGCGGCTGACCACCACCTTCTCAAGTGCAATTAGCGATGGGCAATAAATGCTGGCCTTGCCAGTGACGCCCACATCCCATGAACGAATAAATAAGAATTAAATCTCCCCTGCCTTCCACCCGATCCCAGATCCTTCATTTTGTTCCTTCCTCCCCTCCACCCCACCCCACAACTTTCCCTGCCTCTGTACTTGCTTAAAACCTGTTACATCTCAAACTTCTTCCAGTTCTGACGAAGGGTCATCAACCTGAAACATTGGGCTGGATATTGTGAATGGAGACAAGCTGGAGGCGGGACTGCTGCTTGTTGTGTCAATGTCCCGCCTCCATCCTTGCCTGACCAATCAGAGAGATTTTCCCCTGATTGAGCTTGTTAAGCCCGCCCTGCGGGCTCAGCAGGCCAATTAGGGAGGAATTCACTGACAGATCACGTCAACGTCAGGAAAGAAGAAATGACAGCGCTTGACAGCTCTGTGAAACTGTCAAACATTGCCATTCTCTTAAGTTTGATGAGCCTTTGTGGTGAGGACTCATCAAACCTTTCAACTTTGTAAATTTCACATGTCTGTAAGATCAGAGGATCCAACAGCCATTATGTGAAATTGACAAGGAGAATATCAGCTCTCCCCATCCAGCGCGGCTAAAGGCTGTAGAAAGAAAACAAGGTAAGTGCACACATTTTTAAACTTATCACTCACCTTACATACTTACCACTCCACACTTGCACCCATCACTCACCTCTACACCTTACTTCTAGGTGCCTCCGACCGCCACAGACCTCCTCCACATCTCCTCCAACCCAGCGGGGTTCTCCGGGTCGGGAAACCTTCACCTGTGAAGGTAAAATGGCACTAATCCTTTTTCTGCCTGTTAACTACCTGTTAACAGGCAGTTAAAAGGATTAAATGCCTTTCCCGCCTCCAGGAGACGGGACCCGAAGCTGCACATCTTCCCGCCTCCTGGCAAATGGGCACGGAGGCGGGATGGGGGCGGGTTTGCCATCCGCCCCCACTTTCTCTGACTTTACCGGCTGTCCCGCCTCCATGCCCGCCTCCGCGGGGCTTGGAAAATCCAGCCCACTGACTCTGTTTCTCTCTCCACAGATGCTGCCTGACCTGCTGAGTATTTCCAGCATTTTCTGTTTTTATTTTATTATTATTGCAGTTCATGTCGATTGACTGTGAAAGCTGTCAAGCTGATATTTTTAGCACTGCAATTTTTAAAAACGTCCACTAAAAGTGAAGATATTTACATAACAACTTGCATCCACATACCTCCTTTAACATTAAAACAATGTCCCAAGGCACTTCAACGAGGTCTAGGGAAAAAATGGATGCCGAGCCATAGAGGTGATAATAAGAGGGGTGAACAAAGGCCTGGTCGAAGATGTGGGTTTTAAGGAGGGTCGTAAAGGAGGAGGGAGAAGTGGAGGGGTTTAGGAGTGGAATTCCAGACTGTGGGGTCTAGGTGGATGTAGGCACAGCCACCAATGATGGGGTGAAGGGAGGGTGGAGGCACAAGAGGCCAGGGTCATAACATTGCCTTAACAGCATTATAAACATTTGTGTTTTAAAAATAACATTGTAGGATTGTCCACCTCACTTGTTTTAAGTTTATTTCAAAAACCATTGAATGTATGTTATTAAAAAACCTCATGCAGGACCGCACTTCCTGTCCTCAAATCTTACTTCCTGTTGTTGCAAGTTTTGGTCACACTTTTCTATCAGCATTTGCCATTGTAAAATGCTATGTCAATTTTCCCTATTCAAATATGCAATGTCAACTGTCACAATGCAGTTGCAGGCTTTGACTGCTAGGAGGCTTTGTGGAGTGAGTTTCTGAAATTCTTCTACCAACTCAATTGGCATCTAGGATAGAAAAAAAATGTTGGCCATGGGCAATGCTGTGAGTAATTGTGTGTTGAATAATTAGTGAAATTTTACATTAACGTTGCTTATTCAGCATATATCTACAGTATTAAAAATGTTACATCCATACGCACTTCTTGTATACAAACCATTACTTCCTGTTAGCATATTTTTGTTACACTGCTGTGAATTTCTATCTCCAAATTTATAATGGATACTGACAATGCAAATCGGTCACACTGTGTTTACAGCCTCCCCCCCTGCCAGAGGTAGTGCTTCAGTTTGGTGTCCTCCACCTGCACAGCACAGAGATATGTCTTATCAGACATCTTACGCTCGTTTACCCTGGTCTATCTATGCCCCGCCCTCTATCCCACCTCACCTGAAGTCTACACTTGGTTTCGACTCCCCAGGGGGTAATTTTAACTTTTGGTGATAGTGTATAAAGAGCGACATCAGATTGGCCGCCCCAGTCAATGGAAAGGAAAATTGGGTGAGGTGTATAACAGGCGGCTGATCCGATATTACCCGTTTTACACCATCGCCCAAGGTTAAAATGACCTCCCTCCATGTGCAATGCCATGGAAGATTGACTAGTGTTTTCAAAAATAATTTGATGGCATTTTTATTCTAGTGATGAAGCTTTCAATAGCCCTCTGTTTTAAAGCTGAACAGGAATAACGACTCTTTTTTATAAGAGACTGCTGATTGGAGGCAGCTGTCGATAACTGTCACTATTTCAAGTACTGTTCCAATCAATCACTCTCAAATTTAATGATAAAAATCAAAAGCTTTTTCCAGTGGATATATATTCTTGTTGCATAATTCTCTGGTAGACATAGGGGTGATTTGAACCCTATCCGCCCGGTGGAAACCATCCAGGTGGACAGTTAAAATCGCCTAAGTTACTTACCCGCCCTGGAGCCAATGGAAGCAGACAGGTTTGTATTTTAACCTGGTCTTCTGAGCAGGCGGTAAGGACGCCCGCCCAAAGCCGGTGGGGTCCAATTTAACGTATGCGCATCTGGTCTCGATGATATCATCGGGACCAGACTGCAATTTTTATGAGGCGTCCTGAGCGGGAAGTGGCAATGAGTTTCCCACCAGGCCAACCCAACAGTGAAGATTAGGCCCAAACAGGTAAGTTAAAACATTTTTTTTTACTTTCCTTGCGGGGACAGAAGGAGCAGGAGTTTTTTCCGAGTCACACACAAGGAGAGTTTAGGCCTCTCCTGCTGTGATTTAGTTCCCCACCCCTCCAACCCCCCTGCCCCCCCTGGCCCCCAATCGCTGGTGGTGACCTGCAAGACAACCCAAGCAGTTGATGTCACCTGCTGTCAGTGAGTGGTCTCCAGGCTCCTTTCCGCAGCTTCCCGCTGACCCCACCCTACCCAGAATGGGTGGGAAGTTGGACAGTGGGATTTAAATGAGCCCTGGGAGT
Organism: Squalus acanthias; assembly: GCA_030390025.1. NCBI lineage: Eukaryota > Metazoa > Chordata > Chondrichthyes > Squaliformes > Squalidae > Squalus > Squalus acanthias. The sequence continues at coordinate 104,026,605 of CM059429.1, read as the reverse complement.
GAAAAATGTCCCGGGCATAATTTTTGGGGCCGCAGGTGAGTTTTGAACTCACATCAGTGCTCACTCAACCAAAAGTGGCCCAGAGTTAAAATCGGGGCCATCATTTTAGATCTTCCAGTCCCAGTCAGTAATCCCATTTAGGTTCCCTTCCAGTATTTAAAACTGATTGACATTCTCTATCGCAGTGGAGCAAGGATTTCTCACTGGTAAAGAGAATGTCAACCAGTCTTAAATACTGAACTCCCCAGTGCCTGTCAATTTGATAGACCATCTCCCAGCTCAAGTTCACATACTGGCATGGGTAAATAAGGCTTCAGAATCCAATTAGTCAATCCTTTTTAATCTTATTCTTCCAATATTTTCCCGTTAGAAAATAAATTCACAAGTTCTAGCTGTGGTGGGGCTTTGGAACATTTCCCTCCTTTTATTTGTCAGAAGTGCAGTACGTACTGTCGAAAAGGTCACAGGGTAAACTTGCATTGTTATCAATCTGAAAGGCAAAAGGCAATCTTCAAAAGACTCTTTAAGGACATCAATGTCATAATTCTCTGGACAACTGCAATGGAAAGTTCTAATATTCTAATGTCTGTCATCTTTTGTGATTTTCCGTGAAATATTTTACTGACTGTAAATTTATACTCAAGCCACATATTTCCACTCCATGGTGTTTATCATCTTCTGATGATATTCAAAATCAGGATCAAGCTGTCCAAGTTATTTTTGAGTCTTCCCCATTCAACAGAGTTTTACATTTCCTCATACATGCCAAAGACTAAACTGGTGACTTTCACTTCCAATTAGATCTTTGAAAGGAAGGGAGCTCCTTCCTAAATCCTCATTGTGGGTAAGTGACACTGAGTCTCCAATTATTGTACTTTCTGACTTGATTCCTTTCTGCGCTTCCTGGGCAAAGCTATAGAAGTGTTTCTGTGTTAGTTGGACTGTTCCAAGGGAATTTGAGGAATCACTTAATGCCTGAGAGTTGAGCCACTGCTTTGTGTCCAATCAGAAACAAGATAATTTCCGAGGTAACAGATGGGTGGAACCCCGAGTCTGCCTCCTCTTTCCTGTGGGAGGTGATAAGAAAAGGAATAAGAACATCAGAATTAGGAGCAGGAGTAGGCCGTACAGAATAAAAAGACACTCAGAAAGCAGCGGCGGACCTGCGGGGAACCAGGCGGCAGCGGCGGCAAGGTTTAAGAGGCGGCAGAGACCAGGTAGGCCTCAGAGCGGCGTACCAATCTCCGAGCTCAGAGGCAGGGAGAGAAGTAAAAAGTAATCGAAGTGTGACGTCACCAGAAAGCAGGTAAGTGATTGGTTGGTGAGTATTTCTCTCTTTTTAAACTTAAACTCTGTGGTTTATAGTTTCTAAGCTCTCTGTGGTTTAACGGGGACTGTTGGTAAACCAGGACCCTTAAGTATATCATTTAACTGTAGTGTAATTGGTGGGATTGATTTGATTTAATTTAATTTGAATTAATTAAAGGGTAAGTCATGGCAGGAGAGCTCGGCCCCGTGGTATGCTCCTCCTGCGCAATGTGGGAACTCAGGGGCACTTCCTGTGCCCCTGACAACCATGTGTGCAGGAAGTGTATCCAGCTACAGCTACTGGCAGACCGCATTACGGCGCTGGAGCTGCGATTGGATACATACTGGACCATTCGCGATGCTGAGGACGTCGTGGATATCACGTTTGAGCAGTTGGTCACACCACAGGCAAAGGATGCACAGGCAGAAAGGGAATGGGTGACCAACAGACAGAGTAGTAGGCGCAGGCAGGTAGTGCAGGAGTCCCCTGTGGACATCACCCTCTCAAACAGATATACCACTTTGAATACTGTTGGGGGGGATGGCTTATCAGAGGAAGGCAGAAGCAGCCAACTTCCTGGCACCAGGGGTAGCTCTGCTGCACAGGATGGGAGGAAAAAGAGGGATAGAGCTATAGTGATAGGGGATTCAATTGTAAGGGGAATAGATAGGCGCTTCTGCGGCTGCAAACGAGACTCCAGGATGGTGTGTTGCCTCCCTGGTGCAAGGGTCAAGGATGTCTCAGAGCGGCTGCAGAACATTTTGGAAGGGGAGGGTGAACAGCCAGTTGTCGTGGTGCATATAGGTACCAACGATATAGGTAAAAAAGGGGATGAGGTAAAAGCTGAATATAGGGAGTTAGGAGGTAAATTAAAAAATAGGACCTCAAAGGTAGTAATCTCCGGATTGCTACCAGTGCCACGTGCTAGTCAGAGTAGAAATAGAAGGATATTTCAGATGAATACGTGGCTAGAGGAATGGTGCAAGGGGGAGGGATTCAAATTCCTGGGACATTGGAACTGGTTCTGGGGGAGGTGGGACCAGTACAAACCGGACGGTTTCCACCTGGGCAGGGCCGGGACCGATGTCCTAGGGGGAGTGTTTGCTAGTGCTCTGGGGGAGGGTTTAAACTAAAATGGCAGGGGGTTGGGAACCTGAGCAGGGAGACAGAGGAAAGGGAAACAAGGATAAAAGCAAAAGATAGGAAGGAGAAAAACAAAAGTGGCAGTCAGAGAAATCAACGGTTTAAATCAAACATGGCCACAGTAAATAATAATTCTAATAGGTCTAAGAGCGTTAAAAAAACAAGCCTGAAGGCTTTGTGTCTTAATGCGAGGAGCATTCGGAATAAGGTAGATGAATTAGCTGCGCAAATAGAGGTAAACGAATATAATTTGATTGGGATTACGGAAACATGGCTCCAGGGTGGCCAAGGCTGGGAACTCAACATCCAGGGGTATTCAATATTCGGGAAAGATAGGCAAAAAGGAAAGGGAGGTGGCGTAGCATTGCTGGTTAAAGAGGGGATTAACACTATTGTAAGGAAGGATATTAGCTCTGATGATGTGGCATCTGTATGGGTAGAACTGAGAAATACCAAGGGGCAGAAAACGTTAGTGGGAGTGGTATATAGACCTCCAAACAGTAATGCTGAGGTTGGGGATGGCATTAAAAGGGAAATTAGAGAAGCGTACAATAAGGGCACAGCAGTCATCATGGGTGACTTTAATCTACATATAGATTGGGCTAACCAAATTAGTAACAATACTGTGGAGGAGGAATTCCTGGAGTGTTTACGGGATGGTTTCCTGGACCAATATGTTGAGGAACCAACCAGAGAGCAGGCCATCTTAGAGTGGGTATTATGTAATGAGAAAGGATTAATTAGCAATCTTGTTGTGCGAGGCCCCTTGGGTCGGAGCGATCATAATATGATAGAATTCTTCATTAAGATGGAGAGTGAAGAAGTTGACTCAGAGACTAGGGTCCTGAATTTAAATAAAGGAAACTACGATGGTATGAGGCGCGAGTTGGGTAGGATTGATTGGGGAATGTCACTCAAAGGGTTGACGGTGGATAGGCAATGGCAAACATTCAAAGACCGCATGGATGAACTACAGAATTTGTTCATCCCAGTTTGGCATAAGAATAAAACAAAAAAGGTGACTCAACCGTGGCTAACAAGGGAAATTAGGGATAGCATAAAATCCAAGGAGAGGACATATAAATTGGCCAGAAAAAGCAGTAAACCTGAGGATTGGGAGCAGTTTAGGATTCAACAAAGGAGGACAAAGGGATTAATTAAGAAGGGGAAAATAGAATATGAGAGGAAGCTTGCAGGGAACATAAAAACTGACTGTAAAATCTTTTATAGATATGTGAAGAGAAAAAGATTGGTGAAGTCAAGCATAGGTCCCTTGCAGTCAGAATCAGGGGAACTTATAATGGAGATCAAAGAAATGGCAGACCAATTAAATACATATTTTGGTTCTGTCTTCACAAAGGAGGACACAAATAACCTCCGAGAGATGTCGGGGAACATAGGGTCTGATGAAAGGGAGGAACTGAAAGAAATCAGTATTTGTAGGGAAATGGTGTTAGGGAAATTGGCGCGATTGAAGGCCGATAAATCCCTAGGACCTGATAATCTACATCCTAGGGTACTTAAGGAAGTAGCCCTAGAAATAGTAGATGCATTGCTGATCATTTTCCAACATTCGATGGAATCTGGAACAATACCCATGGATTGGAGGGTAGCTAATGTTACCCCACTATTCATAAAAGGTGGTAGAGAGAAAACGGGGAATTACAGACCGGTAAGCCTGACATCGGTAGTGGGGAAAATGCTAGAGTCCATTATAAAAGATGTAATAGCAGAGCACTTTGAAAACAGTGACAGGATCGGACAAAGTCAACATGGATTTACAAAAGGTAAATCATGCCTGACTAATCTATTGGAATTTTTTGAGGATGTAACTGGTAAAATAGATAAGGGAGAACCAGTGGATGTGGAGTATTTGGACTTTCAAAAGGCTTTCGATAAGGTCCCGCATAAGAGATTAGCGTGTAAAGTTAAGGCACATGGGATTGGTGGCAAGGTATTGACTTGGATAGAGAACTGGTTGGCAGACAGGAAGCAAAGAGTTGGAATAAACGGGTCTTTTTCCGAGTGGCAGGCAGTGACTAGTGGGGTACCGCAGGGATCGGTCCTTGGACTCCAGCTATTCACAATATATATATTAATGATCTAGACAACGGAACTAGATGTAATATCTCCAAGTTTGCAGATGACACAAAGCTGGGTGGGCGTGTGTGCTGTGAGGAGGAAGCCGAAAAACTCCAGGATGATTTGGACAGGTTGGGTGATTGGGCATAAGCATGGCAGATGCAATATAACGTGGATAAATGCGAGGTTATCCACTTTGGTGTCAAAAACAGGAAGGCAGATTATTATCTGAATGGCAATAGATTGGGAGAAGGGGAAGTGCAACGAGACCTGGGTGTCCTTGTGCACCAGTTGCTGAAGGTAAGCATGCAGGTACAGCAGGCGGTTAAGAAGGCAAATGGTATGTTGGCCTTCGTCGCGAGAGGGTTTGAGTACAGGAACAAGGATGTCTTGCTGCAGTTGTACAGGGCCTTGGCGAGACCACATCTTGAGTATTGTGTACAGTATTGGTCACCTTATCTGAGGAAGGAGGTTCTTGCCATGGAAGGAGTTCAGCGAAGATTCACCAGGCTGATACCTGGGATGGCAGGAATGACGTATGAGGAGAGATTGGGTCAATTGGGCTTATACTCGCTGGAGTTTAGAAGAATGAGAGGGGATCTCATTGAAACTTATAAAATTCTGAAAGGACTGGACAGACTAGATGCAGGAAGAATGTTCCCGATGGTCGGGGAGTCCAGAACCAGGGGTCACAGTCTAAGGATAAGGGGTAAGCCATTTAGGACAGAAATGAGGAGGAATTTCTTCACCCAGAGAGTGGTGAACCTGTGGAATTCTCTACCGCAGAAGGCAGTAGAGGCCAATTCATTAAGTATATTCAAGAAGGAGTTGGATATATTTCTTAAGGCTAAAGGGATCAAGGGATATGGGGAGAAGGCAGGGACAGGGTTCTGAATTTGGATGATCAGCCATGATCGCATTGAATGGCGGAACAGGCTAGAGGGGCCGAATGGCCTACTCCTGCTCCTATCTTCTATGTTTCTATGTTTCTATGAAAGAAAGTGATATAAAGATAGAAGAGACTCGCAGAAAGAGAAAATGTGTGAGAAGCACATAGAAAATGAGACATTCAGAAGAAATGGAACAGAGAAAACATCCAGAAGGAGGGAGGGAGGTAGAAACACACAATGCTAAAGAGAAACTGTATGTGAGACAGAGAATGAGGGTGGCAGAAAGAATGAAAGACAAACAAAAATACAGATTAAAGGAGACAGAAAAAATTAGAATGGGAGAAAATAGAGAGACAGTTACAGGATATTTTTACTTTCGTCCATGAGCATTGACATGGAGGATAAGCTAGTATTGGCTTATGGAATACAGAATTTCCTGGAGATGCTGTTGGAGCTAAACACTACTTAAGATTATTTCATCATTGCCAGATCTTAGATTCTATCTATCACTCTGTATGCTGCCCTTATTTACCCAATGCACAGGTTAAATAAATATGATAAAGTTATGCAGTGAATACTACTTTCACAATTATCAACACAAAACTATTTCTTATTTTAAAAATTGCAGATTTAAATCTTTTCTGTATATACAACCATGCATCCCTTTCCAGTTTTCCATCTGATATTAATAATAATTTGTTGAGTAATTCCTACATCAAGCTCCTTTTTTGTATTCTAACACACCTTTCTGTTTTTTTCTCAAATCAGCTTGACAGTCTGACAGGGCAGAGCATGCATTGCTAGACAGTGATTAATAGTCGATATTTTGCCTGTCTGATTAGTCAGTCAGATACTAATGGCAATGAGGCAGCTCTAGAGAGTTGTTCAGTTATTTGTTGAATTATCATATTGTAAATCATATTTGCTAAACTTACATATTTCTGTTGGAAAGCCAAGGACAGTTAACTAAGTATAGACAATTATAGAGTTTCAAATGTTCTAAGGGAATTCCCAAAGAACTAGTGGGATACATTCAGATGATTAATCATAGAATCATACTGCACAGAAGGAGGCTATTCAGCCTATCGTGCCTGTCCCAGCTCTCTGAAAGAGCTACCAATTAGTCCCACTCCCCTGTTCTTTCCCCATAGCCCTGCAAATTTTTATCCGTTTTAAGTAGAGATCCAATTCCATTTTAAAGTTACTATTGAATCTGATTCCACCTTCTTCTACTTAGGCAGTCCCCCGGAGTCGAGGATGACTTGCTTCCACTCCAATATTGCGGGTTCTATGGTGACTAATGAGTCCTATGCGGGATCTTCAGACTCTGCCACAGGTGGGGCAGGTAGTGCTTGAAGGGACGAGTGGGTGGAGTGCTTGGTTTTTCATACGCTCCTTCCGCTGTTTGTACTTGGCCTCCGCGTGCTCTCGACGAAGAAACTCAAAGTGTTCAGCGCCTTCTCAAATGCTTCTCCTCCAATTTGAGCGGTCTTGGGCCAGGGATTCTCAAGAGTCGATGAGGATGTTACATTTTTTCAAGGAGGCTTTGAGGACGTCCTTGAAGCGTTTTCTCTGCCCTCCTGGAAATCGCTCGCCGTGACGGAGCTCGGAGTAGAGCGCTTGTTTCAGGAGCCTTGTATCAGGCATGCAGACAATGTGGCCTGTCCATCGGAGTTGATTGAGTGTGATCAATGCCTCAATGCTAGGAATGTTGGCCTGAGAGAGAACACTGACATTGGTACGCCTATCCTGCCAATGGATTTGCAGGATTTTGCAGAGGCAGCATTGGTGATACTTCTCCAGTGCTTTGAGGTGCCTGCTGTACGTTGCCCATGTCTCTGAAGCTTACAGGAGGGCAGGTATCACTCCTGCTCTGTAGAACATGAGCTTGGTGCCGGGTTTGAGGTCTTGGTCTTCAAACACTCTTTTACTCAGGCGGCCGAAGGCTGCACTGGCTCACTGAAGGTGGTGTTGGATTTCGTCATCGATGTCCGCCCTTGCTGACAGAAGGCTACCAAGGTATGGAAAATGGTCCACACTGTCCAAGGTCTCGTCATGGATTTTTATAGTCGGGGGGCAGTGTTGTGCGGCGGGGGCAGGTTGGTAAAGAACCTTTGTCTTTCGGATGTTTAATGTAAGGCCCAGTCTCTCGTATGCTTCAGTGAAGGAGTCAACAGTGGTTTGGAATTTGGCCTCTGAGTGTGCACAAACACAAGCATCACCTGCATACTGTAATTCAATAACAGAGGTTGGGACAATCTTACATAGGATTTCATAGGATATATGGCACAGAAACAGGCCGTTCGACCCAACCAGTCCATGCCGGTGTTTATGCTCCACTCGAGCCTCCTCCCGTCTTTCCTCATCTAAATCTATCAGCATAACCCTCTATTCCCTTCTCCCTCTTGGTTCTGGACTGAAGGCGACGGAGATTGAACAATTTCCCGTTCATCCTGTAGATTAGCTCCACTCTGGCGGGAAGTTTGTCAGAAGTGAGATGAAGTATTGCAGCAAGAAAGATTGAGAAGAGCGTTGGTGCAATGACACAGCCTTGCTTGACCCCGGTCTTCACTTGTATTGGGTCTGTGATGGAGCCGTTAGTAAGGATCACGGATTGCATGTCATCGTAGAGCAGACGAAGGATGGTAACGAATTTTTGAGGACAGCCAAATTTGAGAAGGACACTCCATTATCCCTCTCAGTTGACAGAGTCGAAGGCCTTTGTGAGGTCAAAAAAGGCCATGTACAGAGGTTGATACTGCTCCATACATTTTTCTTGGATTTGTCGCACAGTGAAAATCATGCCCATTGTGCCTCTTAGTGGGCGGAATCCGCATTGTAACTCTGGGAGGAGCCCTTCAGCCACTGGGAGGAGATGATTGAGGAGGAATCTTGCAAACCTTTGGCAGACAACATGGAAACTCCTCTGTAATTACCGCAATTGGACTTGTCTACTCTCTTGAAGATGGTCATGATTACGGCATCTCTGAAATCCCCTGGCATGCTCTCCTCCTTCCAGGTAAGGGAGATAAGGTCATGGATTCGTGCCAAGAGTACTTCTCTGACATGATTTAGTACTTCGGTGGGGATTTCATCTGCTCCTGAGGCCGTGTTGTATTTCAACTGTCGGGTGGCCTTTTCAACCTCATGCCGGGCTGGGATTGTGCCGAGATAGTGGCGGATAGCATGCTGTGGGATGAAGTTAAGGACACTCACGGCGAAGACGGAGTCTCGGTTGAGGAGATCTTCGAAGTGCTCCTTTCAACGGGCACTGACTGCCTCTCTGGCCTTGATGAGCACCTCACCACTCTTAGCTTTCAGCGGGATAGGTCCTTGGGTGCTTGGACCGTAGATGGTCTTGACTGCGCTAAAGAATCCACGCACGTCATGGTTGTCGGCTAGTTGCTGGATCTCCTGCGCTTTCTCCACCCACCATCTGTTCTTTAGGTCATGAGTTTTTTGTTGGATCTCGGCCTTCAGTTGTCTGTAAATCTGTCTTCTTTCCCTCGAGTTGTGATGATGTTTCCAATTCAAGAATACCTTACGTTTAGGATTTATTAGCTCCTGGATCTCCTGGTTGTTCTCATCAAACCAATCTTGATGTTTTCTGGTAGAGTGACCAAGAGTCTCTTCGCTGGTGCTAATTATGGTGGACTTAAGGGCAGACCAGGCACTATGGACACTCTGCGGCTCCGGTTCATTGGGAGTCATCAGGTTAGCTGTGAGGCATTGACTGAATAGAGCTTTCTTTGCAGGGTCTTTGAGTCCATCAACGTTGAATTTTTTGTGGCAGTGTTTCTGTCGCCACCGCCATTTTGAGGCTAGGTTGATGGAGATAACGGAACGGATTAGGCGGTAGTCAGTCCAGCAGTCGTCGGCTCCTGTCATGGCGCGGGTGATGCGGACATCCTTGCGGTCCCTCACTCGGACGATGAGGTAGTCCAACAGATGCCAATGCCTGGAGCGAGGGTGTTGCCATGAGGCCTTGTACTTATCTCTCTGATGAAACAAGGTGTTGGTTATGCATTCCAGATCATAACAATATGCTGCATTAAAAAAATTCTAAGGAAAACAGTCCTAGCTTCTCTAGTGTCTCGGTAACTGAAACCCCTTATCCCTGGTACCATTCTAGGTAATCTCCTCCACACCCTCTCCAAGGACTTAACGTCCTTTCCAAAGTGTGGTGCCCAGAATTGGACACAGTACTCCAGCTGAGGTCTAACCATAAAGATTTAGCACAACTTCCTTGCTTTTGTACTCTATGATTCTATTTATTAAGCCAAGGATCCCATATGCTTTCCTAACAGCTTTATCAATTGATGCTGCCACCTTCAAAGATTTGAGTATGTGAACCTTCGGGTCTCTCTATTCCTCAACCCCCTTTAAAATTGTACCATTTAGTTCATGTTATCTCTCACCATTTTTCCTTCCACGTGACACAGGATGTGCATTCTGCGGGACTGAGTTGCCCTGCCATGTCTCTATTTAAGAGGCTATTGATTAACTTACAGAAATAAACTTAAGACTAAGGGGGAGAAATTCGGCATGTTAACGCCTCCCGTTAGCGCCTGGGGGGGGCACTCACGGGGTGCGAACGGGTTTGCGGTAGGGCGCGGTGACTCCAACGCCGTCCGCGACATTCACCCAGGATTTAGCACTGCTGATAACATTTAGTGCCTACGCCTTTAGCGGCTGCCAGATCATAACATTAATGCGTCAATGTTAACGGCCCAGATGCAAAATTGACTGCTGCCCCCTGCCTTAACGCCTGGTGTGAACAACGGCAGGAAGAGGAGGCGTGATGCAGTCGGATGGTCGCTGTAGGAGCGGTATTTAAAGGGATCAACATCTGGTTTGATTTTAGTTGCCAATCAATGCTGCCTTCTCAGTTTGAAAATGAGAAGTTGCACAACACCAGGTTATAGTCCAACAGATTTATTTAAAATTACAAGGTTTCGGAGCTGTCGCCCCTTCGTCAGGCAAAGTTACTGTGAGAGAATCTATCAGAATTCACAGAATATAAAAACACAGAGAAAATGCATAGATTAAATCTTTCCCTACATCAAAGACACACTAAGAGCACAGCCAAGACAATGAGATGTGTCCCAGGGGGTCCAACGCGTCAGAACACCTGCTGGCTGCATATCCTCTCCATTTTTTGTGTTTGTTTCTTGTGTTTTTTTTTTAAACTGGAAAGACCGACAACGATGTCAAGTCACGTTCTATAGCGTGACATGAACCCGATATCCCGATTGAGGCCGTCCTCATGAGTGCGGAACTTGGCTATCAGTTTCTGCTCGATGATTTTGCGTTGTCGTGTATCACGAAGGCCGCCTTGGAGAACGCTAACCCGCAGATCCGAGGCTGAATGCCCTTGACTGCTGAAGTGTTCCCCGACTGGGAGGCAACCATCCTGCTTGGCGATTGTTGCGCGGTGTCCGTTCATACGGGGCGACAGCTCCGAAAGCTTGTAATTTTAAATAAATCTGTTGGACTATAACCTGGTGTTGTGCGACTTCTCATTTTTGTCCAACCCAGTCCAACGCCGGCATCTCCGCATCTTTCTCAGTTTGACATAGGGAAACAACTGTTTTCAGTGAGGTAAATGTTTAGGGGGAAAAATTGAGTCGCGCCCCCTTTAGGGTGCTAACTTCGCCGGGGCGTGCCCGAAAAAATTAGCACCCCCACGGCCGAAATTCATCGGTAGCACCCCGCCTCCCTCTTAGGGCGCTGTGAGGGAATATCGCAGCACTACGTCGCGCCATTGCCACCAGGCATAGCAGGACCACCTCAGGAGGAGGAAGAGGGAGACGAGGATGAGGAGGAGGATGAGGAGGAACAGGAGGAGCAACAACAGGAGGAGCAACAGCAGCAAGGGAGGAGGCAGCCACTCAAACGGCCTTCTGGAAGGGTGGTCCGTGACCGCCTGATCAGACTGCGGTTCCAATAAATTCTACCCCATATCCAGGTTGTTCACCACATCCCCATCATTTCATCCCTCTCGCTTGCCATATTACAGCGCAAATTTGAAATGAGAGACACTACAAAATCAGCAAAATTCCATTAATAAATTTATCAACATTCAGCAACCACATATATACAACAACAATATTAACGAATCACCCTTGTGCAAACCCTTGCCTCCCCTCTTTACAGTGCCTTTTCCTAATCTAGTGCTCCTACGTAGTGTCTCCCCAGTGATGCAGCAGGGCTGGTGTAAGGCTGCTGAATGTCAGTGCTAGAGACTACAGATGGCTTTATAGGACACCTTCGACCAGCTCTGGGCCTTGAAGGCCCGGCTGTAGACTGCACCACCTTAGGCTGGGCGGTGGCAGTCTGGCCTGGCTGGATGACAGGGAGCGACAAGGGCAATGGCGGAGTGGCAGTGGTGGGATCAGGAATGCTGTCATCCTGAGAGAGGACAGCAGGTTCCTGCTCCACTGACCCACTGCCACTCCCCCGGGGCAGCACCCCAGCATCCCTACCAATCTGCTGGAGCACAGATTGCTGGCCTGCTGCAACACCATGAGATCCCTGGTGGACTGTGGTGGACCCAGAAATGATGGCAGCAGTCAGAGCTTTCGTGACATTAAGCTGAAACTGCATGAGAGCAGTCTGAGACTCGATGGCAGCAACCATTGACTGCATGACAGCACTAAAACATTGCGTGGCTTCTGCCTGTGCTGCAATGGATGCTGCCACATGGCATGAGGTCTGGGTCCCCACGGTCTCTCAGGGAGTCCACCATCCTTTGCAGATTGCCAAGGATGGGTTCCATGGTGTGTGCAGAGCTCTGTGCTATGTTGGAGGTGGACTCCTCCACGCTCCTTACCATTGCCGAGAGGCTCTCGGGCACCCTTGCCATTGCACCTATCATCTTGGTGTACATGGCCATCACCCTTCTTGTGAACGCCTCCCCATCGAGGTCCTCATCTGAGTCCTGTGCAACAGAACTCGCGCGCAAACTCGCCCTCCGGGGAGCTGGTCCCCGAGCTACCCTCTCCCCCGGCCTTGCTGCAGCCCGCTCATCCCCGGTGCATCACCCAGTGCAGACCCCTCTACTAAACTTGCCTCTAAAGATCGCGTAGTGCCAGTATCTGAGGTGGTGCCTGTGGGTGAGAGATGCAGTGACGCGGTGCTTTGCTCCTCCTCCTCTTCCCCTTTCTCACTCTCAGTGGGAGGCTCAGGGATAGGCTGGTCATCTGGTTGCTGATTACCTGAAGGTGAGGGCCGGGGGCAGGAAGGGAGCAAGGAATGCAGACAGTATAATAAGCTGGAAAGTGGGAAAGGCTTGTGGTGTGAGGGGGAAGTGGGATGAGAGAAGGAGAGGGGATGAACATACCATCGTTGCCCCCAAGGGGGTCGACATTACCGACAGCCATGGCTCCCACCACCTGGCGCCCAATGACTCTCAACACTCGCTCCTCCAGGTCTGTAAACTGTTGGATATCCCCTTCACCCCCGCCTGTTCGTTCCTGCTCCCTCCTATTGTGGGCCAGCTTGGCCTGCTAGAGAAAGGAAAGTGTGTGAGTGAGTGTGCAGCTATGTGTTTGTGAGTTGTGCCTGCCGCAGTTGAATAGCTGTGATTGTAAGCAAGGCATGAGATGTGGATGTGAGTTGTAGTAGGTAGAGATGCTTGGTGGGTGAGTGGTGGGGGTGTGGTGGTTTGTGCAGTGTGTACAGACTGAGGTTCAGATGCTGGTATGTAGGACTTATTGAAGCATGTACTCACCCTGACCACCCGAGTGAGGTTGTTGAATTTTTTACGGCACTGTGTGAGGGTCCTGAGGACCACACTGCTGGCTGAGATGTCCTGGGCCACTTCCCTCACCATTGCCCTGAAGACATGGGGCAATGACCTGCTACCAGTGGCCAGGAACAGCACTGCCCTCCTTTCGACGGCCCTGACCAATGCCTCCAATGCCTGGTCGCTGAAACGGCGAGCTCTCTCCCTGGGACTGGGATCAGCCATGAGGATAAGAGGTGTAGCTGTTGAGTTGCTTGGAGGTCGCCTTCAGAGCCAGCAATGTTGAGAATGAGGTTGTGCAGAATGATTCAACCTCCCCTTTAAGAACTGGAAGGAGCCAGTGTGAATGATGAGTCCCGATTGGAGTGCACCTGAAATTGGTTATCGCTCTGCCGGTGGCGCCCTAAGTTAGGTGATTAGCGCTTGATTTAGCGCTCCAGTTCTCTCTTGGAGCGTTAACATTCAATTTAGCGGGAGGTCAGAGGGATTAGCGCCTGCCGCTAATTCGGCAACTTTTTAAAATTTCGTGCCCCAACCAGGGTGTTATCGAATTCCTAACCCTAGTCTTAAAAGTCGGGCCTGTTGAGGCTGCCGCGAAACCTGAATTAAGGCTGAATCCATTTGTGTTAAACAGGAGACTTTTTAATCACAGCATGGTCAAAATGGCAGACCGAAAAGCTCCCAGAATTCTCTGGGTAAAAGCTGAGGCCCCGCCCCCTTCTGCCTTAAAGGTAAGGTGCCTTAAAGGGGAAGGTGCTGGAAATTTGTCCACAGATGGAAGAGTGGATTATGCCCATTTTAGGTGGCGATCCGCCACACAGCTCCCCCCAGAATCCGCTTAGGAGGTGTGGACGAGACGGTGCGGCGGTCTGATGGGCCGGCCGGAGCGGCTCTTGTAGGACGCCGGTGGACGTGGAACGGCCGGGCGTGGAGCAGCCGGGTGAACCGGCTTGAGGGCAGGTCGGCCGCGTGGAGGTGGACGAGCTACAGGGACCTGCTCACCGGGCTCCGAGTGTGCTGGCTTGAGTCGGTCAACCGACACTTTTTCGGTCCTGTCGCCCACTTGCAGGGTGAAAAATTTGTCCCCAGCCTGTAGCACCTTGTACGGCCTGTCGTACGGGGGTTGAAGGGGTCTGCGATGGGCGTTGTGCCGGACGAAAACAAACCGTGCCTGGTGCAGGCTTAGTGGGAAGTGTGAGGTGGATTCGCCGTGTCGGGCAATGGGCACCGGGGCGAACTGCAGCGCCGGTGAGGCGAAGTCATGGCGTTGCTGGTCGGCTGACCAGGGTGTCGTGGCGGTGGGCAGGAACTCGCCGGGTATGCGCAGCGGCTGACCGTACACGAGCTCTGCTGCCGATGCGTGGAGGTCTTCTTTAACTGCGGTGCGCAGGCCGAGGAGGACCCACGGAAGTCGGTCGGTCCAGGCGCCGTCTTGGAGGCTGGCTCGAAGAGATGCCTTCAAGGATCTGTGGAACCGCTCACACAGTCCGTTGGTTTGGGGGTGGTACGCTGTGGTGCGGTGAATGGTCACCCCGAGATTGCGTGCGACGGCGGTCCAGAGTTCAGAGGTAAATTGCGGACCTCTGTCCGACGTCATGTCGGAGGGGACGCCGAACCATGCGACCCTGTGCTGACGAAGGCTCTGGCGATGTCGGCGGTGGTGGTAGAGGTCAGTGGAAGTGCCTCAGGCCAGCGTGTGGTGCGGTCAACGATGGTCAGCAAGTGCGTGTGGCCTTGCGACGGTGGCAGGGGCCCGACGATGTCCACGTGGATGTGGTCGAATCTCCGCGAGGGGACGGTAACCTCCTCGAGGGGTGCTATCGTGTGTTGCTGTACCTTGGCCCGTTGGCAGGCTAGGCAGGAGTTGGCCCAAGTACGCACATCCTTGCGAAGGCCGCGCCAGACAAAGCGGTTGGCTACCAATTTAATGGATGCGCGGGCGCCGGGGTGGGAGAGGTTGTAGAGAATGTCGAATACCCGGCGGCGCCAGGATGCTGGGACGACGGGCCGAGGTTGACATAGGGATATGTCGCACTTGACCGTGACTGCGGTCGGGCCACAGGCGACGTCGGCCAAGTGTAGCCCTGGTAGGTTGGTGGGTGCGGAGAGCAGATCAGGGTCGGTGATCTGGTCTGCTGCGAGTTGAGCGTAGTTGACTGCTAGGTGTGCGGCGTGGATGGCGGGGCGGGAGAGGCAGTCGGCTACCACATTGTCTCGGCCGGAGACGTGTTGGATATCCGTGGTGAACTCGGACACAGCCGCGAGCTGGCGCTGCTGCCTGGCGGACCAGGGGTCGGTTGTCTTTGCAATTGCGAATGTCAGGGGCTTGTGGTCGACAAACGCAGTGAAGGGGTGGCCCTCAAGCAAAAACCGGAAATGGCGGACCGTCAGGAACAGCGCGAGGAGCTCGCGGTCGAAGGTGCTGTACTTGACCTCCGGGGGGCGTAGTTGGCGGCTGAAGAAGGCAAGTGGTTGCCAGGCGCCGTCGACCCACTGCTCATACACGGCGCCGACCACGTGGTCGGAGGCGTCCGTGGTGAGCGCTACCCTGGCATTGGGCCGTGGGTGCGCGAGCAGGGTGGCGTTGGCGAGCACGGTCTTGGTGGAATCGAAGGCGGCGGATGCTTCTGCCGTCCATTCGACCGCCATCTTGCCACTCCTGCCCCGGAGGGCTTCATACAGGGGCCTCATGAGGGACGCCGCTTTGGGGATGAAGCGGTTATAGAAATTCATCATCCCGAGGAACTCCTGGAGACCTTTGATGGTGGTGGGGCGGGGAAATTGTTGGATGGCCTGCACCTTGGTGGGCAGGGGAATGGCCCCAGCATGGGTGATGTGGTGGCCGAGGAAGTCGATCTTGTCCAGGCCGAACTGGCATTTGGCTGGGCTGAGGATGAGCCCGTGGTCGCTGAGGCGCCCGAACAGGATGCGAAGGTGTTCGAGGTGTTCCTGCTTGGAGGAACTGGCTACCAGGATGTCGTCCAGGTAGATGAACAGGAACTTCAGGTCCCGAAGGACCGAGTCCATGAGCTGTTGGAATGCCTGGGCCGCGTTTTTGAGGCCGAAGGGCATCCGCAGAAACTCGAACAGGCCGAAGGGGGTGATTACGGCCGTCTTGGGGATGTCCGCGGGGTGGATGGGGACTTGGTGGTAGCCGCGCACCAGGTCGACCTTGGAAAAGACTGAGCGGCCGGCCAGTCTAGCCGAGAAGTCCTGAATGTGCGGCACGGGGTACCGATCAGGGGTGGTGGCGTCATTGAGGCGGCGGTAATCCCCGCAGGAGCGCCAACCTCCGCCTGGTTTGGGGGCGATGTGGAGTGGGGAGGCCCAGGGACTGTTGGAGCGGCAGATGATGTCGAGTTGTTCCATGGTGCCAAACTCGGTCCGCGCGATCTCCAGTTTGGCCGGGTCCAGCCTGCGGGCGTGGGCGTACACTGGGGGGCCTGTGGTGGGGATGAAGTGTTCCACCCTGTGTTTGGCGGCCTCCGCGGAGAAGGTCGGATTGGTAAGGGCCGGGAATTCGGCCAGGAGTGCCGAGTAGTCATCCGTGACCCGGGCGTGGCACTGTGACGCCATGTCGGCGGGTTGACGGAGGGCCATGGCGCCCAGGATGGGGGACATGGTGTTCATGTCCACGAGGCGGTGACAAGGGATGTCTACTAGTAGGCCGTGGGCGCACAGGAAATCTGCGCCAATGAGGGGGGAGAGCACCTTGGCAGTGATGAACTCCCATCGGTAGCGGTGACCAGCGAGGTCGAGGGTGACTGTCCGGGTGCCATACGTCCGGATTTCCGAGCCGTTAGCAGCAGCCAGCGCCGGTCATCGTTCGCCCTTTTGGATGTCGAGGGAGGAGGCCGGGATGATGCTGTGCTGAGCCCCAGTGTCGCACCGGAACCGGCGGCCGGTTTTTTTCATCCGTGACGAACAGCAGGGAGCCTGCGTGGCCCACGGCCATCGCGGGGGCTGGAACGGGGGCGGACTTGAAAGAGCAGGGAGGTGTGCACCGTTGTGCCCTGGCGCCGAACCGTGCGTGGTAGTAACAGTGGCCTGGGTTAGTGGGGCGCGAAGGCCCCGTGGGCCTGGTGACAGGCCCTTGTGGCCGCATGCTGGATGGTGAGGGGCGCGCCCAGGCATTGGCTGCCAGGTCCGGAGCGACGTCGCGGCTGGAGTGAGCGGACAGCAGCTTGTCGGCCTCATCGGCCAGGGCTTCCAGGTTCGTGAGGCCGGACGCCACGATCGCTGGGCGGATGCTGAGAGGGAGCTGGCGGATGAACAGCGTGCGGAAGAGGGATCCGGGTGGGCTCTCGTCGGTGAGGGAGAGCATGTGGGAGAGGAGGTCTGACGGTGAGGCATCACTGAGGCCTGGAAGGTCGAGGAGGTGGCAGTTTCGCTGATATGCCGAGGCCGTAAATTTTTTAAGGAGCGCTGCCCTGAGATGCGCGTACTTGCCTTCCTCTGGTGGGTTCTGCAGCGTTGTCCAAACCTTGGAAACTGCGGCGCTACCGAGTGATGTGACGAGATAGTCGTACTTCGTCCCATCTGTGGTGATATTTCGCAGCAGGAAGCGAGATTCAGCTTGGAGAAACCAGGCTTCGGGCTGGTTTTCCCAAAACTCCGGCATTTTCACGGAAACTGCGTTCGTGTCCGCCATTGCAGTGCTCGGAATACGTTCTGAGCGTCGGGGTCACCAATGTTGAGGCTGCCGCGAAACACGAATTAAGGCTGAATCCATTTGTGTTAAACAGGAGACTTTTTAATCACAGCATGGTCAAAATGGCAGACTGAAAAGCTCCCAGAATTCTCTGGGTAAAACCTGAGGCCCCACCCCCTTCTGCCTTAAAGGTAAGGTGCCTTAAAGGGGAAGGTGCTGGAAATTTGTCCACAGACGGAAGAGTGGATTATGCCCATTTTAGGTGGCGATCCGCCACAGGCCTACCTTTATCTCCGGCCCCTTCTCTCGCTCTCTTAAAGTCTTTATTCACACAATTATTTATAGTTATATCAATAAGTTTATGTAGTTACGTTAGAGAGAATAAAACGTTAATACTCACCCACCAATCACCTACCTGTAGTCCTGTGACATCACTCCTTGCTTTTGCTGTTCTTTCGGAATTCGGCGGGTTTTGTGTCCGCCTCCTCAGATGCTGACTCCTTCCAGTGCTCAGGGTCAAATTCATGAGACAGCCATCCTCGCTGTAGTTGCCTCAAGGAATTATGTTTGCGGTATAACTGTGACCAGTGTCAAGCACCTTCTTTTAAATTTTAAAACTGAAGTTTAGAACTGCCCAGCCAGTGCACTGCTTTTAAATTTCGAGCTAACTGTCCTGCCAGCTCCTTTCTAACACTAATCCGTCATAAGCTGGTGAGCAAAGTTCTGTGCATCCATTGCAGTATAATTCAGTGCTGTTCACTCGAAGATCAGATACCTATATTGGGCCAGAAATTCGGGTCTCCACGGGTGAGTACGCGCTGGGTACTCACCCGCAGACCCAACGAAAGTGCCGGTTTCGCGTATGCACTGCGCATGCGCTGGAAACCGGAACTACCGTTCCCCTGAAGGAAGGGGTTCGGAGGTCAAATGCGTGCACCGGAGAGGCAGCGCGCACGCAGCGAACTTCCGGTTTTTTTTCAGGTTTCTCCGTGCGGGTAAGTCCCCAGCAGCTGCGCAGGGGAAAAGGAGGCGCAAGGTCTGCTTTTAACAAGGTAAGTGGTGAATTAACTAACATTAAAACATTTTTTCCACAGGTTTATTATTTTAAATATTTTAAAGAAAGGTAAGTTTATTTTTAGCCCCGTTAAAAACTGTAATTAATTTTTTCAAAAATTTAAATTATTGTTTAAAATAGTTATTTTGTGTAATTTATAGTTATTTTAAAAATGTGATTTAAAAAAATATATATTTGAAGTTTTAGTGAGGTTTTGGGGCCGATCTCTATTCATAGATTTGACAGGTCTTCCTGTCAAATCTATGAATGGAGATTCCCTGCTCCGATTGGTTCTCCATGGCCCACGTGATCCCAGGGGACGCTTCGAACTAACTGCGCCGCTGGGATACGCGAGCACTGCGCGCCGGCAGCTGGAGGAGGCCCAGGATCGGAATCCCACGCGGGCCCACAGCACAACGGCAGGCACGCTAGGTAAGTGCAGATTGGGGGCTTGCACCCGCGGGAAGCCTCCGACCCGAATTTCTGGCCCAGTATATCTGAAGCATTAGCGTACCCACCTGATTTGGATACAACGACCATTTTCACGTTATTCAATCATTTGTACCATAATTAACAAGCACTGAACTAATCTCTCGGTGAAATCTATATAGGTGAAAAACTGTGGAATTGTTCTCAAGCACTATCGTGTGAGAAGCTGTTATTGCTCCTGACTGGTAACCATGGCAATAGTCGATGGACATTTGCATTTCATGATCTGCAAGCATTACATGACCCACACTTGAGATGTCAGTCGATGTCATGACTGAGTTATTTTCAACCAGTGCAGTATATTTGTTCTTTACAAAGCTAGTCTTGCAGCAATTGTCGCTGGGGTCGATTTTCCACTGCCTTCGCCTGGCGTTAGCGGGGCAGTAACAGCCTAATAATTGGGGCCAGTTACCTTAACGGCCCGTTAACATCGGTGATGCAGCCCAGCTCCATTTTGAAAGTGGCCTACCACCGGGTCTCCAAACCGCCCGCCTATTTCAGGAGATAGGCCCCTTTTAATATGGAACACGGGGTTCTATGATGTAAGTAGCACCCCGATTGCTATTGTGGGTGAAGGAACCGAAGAGGCCTGCCAAAGGTGAGTGTTGAATTATTTTGGTGGAGCCGGGAGGAGCTGGAGTCTGGGCCTCTACCGCCACGGGACTCCCACCCTCCGTGATCAGGAACCCCACTCTCAATTTACCTTGCTGGTGGCTGCCAAGGCCTGATCTTCAGGCCTCAAGCTGGCCAGCTGCACCAGCGATCCTGTTTGACGCCCCGCAGTTCACCTGACAAATTTAAATCAGGCTGGAGCCTCACAATCGAGGGGGGCCTCTTCAACGTCGGAATGGGTGGCCAACCAATGCCCTCCGCCAGTCGATTGCCCAAAAGTCAATATTGGCCCCACTGAGTGAACACAAACATACCGTGGGGCCTGTGCTCAGGAAAATCCATTCAATCCAAGACAAAGCAGTCCATTTGATTGAAATTTCACGCATTAGCCTAAAACATCCATTCCTTCCATCACCGGTGTACCATGGCTGCAGTGTGTACTATCTACACGATACAATGCAGAAACTCAACAAGGCTTTTTTGGTAGCACCTCCCAAACCTGTGACCTCAACCATCCAGATGGCCATGGGCAGCAGGTGCATGGGAATACCACCACCTCCCATGTTCCTCTGCAAGTCACACACCATCCTGATTTGGACATATATCGTTGTTCCTTCATGGTCGCTGCGTCAAAATCCTGGAACTCGCTCCCTAATACCATTGTGGGATATTTTCACCACACGGACTGCAGCAGCTCAAGAAGAAGACCCACCACCATGTTTTCAAGGGCAACTAGAGATGCCCAATAAATGCCAACCTTGCCAGTGATGCCCACATTCCAAGAATAAGTAAAATAAAAGTATCCAAAGTGTTGGAGAAGAAAATTATTAAAGAAATGTCGGAGAAGAAAAACTCATCCAGTTAATGAACTTTAAATTCGCTGACACAGGACTTTAACATGCTGCAATGGGTTGGCAGTCTGCCTTGTCAGACAACGTTACAACATACAGGGCTCGAGATAACACTGTCACATAGACGAGGCTGATCACATCAACTGTACCCTGACATTAATTGAATTTATTTACCATGCTTAACAATTGTATACATAAAATTGATTGGATTCTAATAACTATCACGCGCTCATGTGAGCACGATGTGATCAATGATGGATGTATAAAATACTGTGCCCCGGAGTGACTTATCTGAGAGGTCGGTGACTGCACGCGGGTGCATCACTGCTCTCCCAGAGCGCTCTGAATAAAGTGTACTCCCGCATTTAACCGTGTAAATTGGTGTTTGAGTTTTATTGCTCAGTCGGGCTAAGTTGGGTAACGCGTCGACTCTCCTTCACGGTTGGTCCGCTTAAGGCTCCGATTAGCCCCTACAACACAAAGTAATTGATAATCTATGATAATCTATGTTAATTTATTGCAATTATGCGAGATTCAGATTTTATTGGGCTTTGTTTTATCGGTACTATATGCAAGTTCTTTCTTTCTTTACATCTTCAAAGGATTGTGAATGGTGTTTTTGAGGATTACTTGATCTCAGTTGGTAGTTGGTCTGAGGTCAGCACAGAGACTGATTCACATCAGTGACCGTGTAAGAAGTGAACGACATTGTTTAAAGGTCAATGGTATGATGAGCGAAGAGTAGAAGTCTCTTTATTGTTTTGACATTGATAAAGATTGTAACTACTGTAAAAGGTACTGTTTGTAGTGAATACTGTGCATTTACATGATTAATGATAAATAAATTTGTCTGTTGGTTCATAGCCTGAGTCACTGTGTAATAGGATGTATATTCATCTGCCTACTGAAAATGAGGAGTTCACTTGGTGATATGCAATGGGGGGTCTCATTACATTAATACACCTTACAGATGAGATGTGAAACCGAGACCCCACGTGTCCTCTGAGGTTTATGTAAAAATGCCACGACATTATTCGAAGAAGAGCAGGAGAGTTCTCCTGCATTCTGGCAAATATTTATCCCTCAATCAACACCACCAAAACAGATTATCTGGTCATTCATCTCATTGCTGTTTATGGGAGCTTGCTGTGTGTAAATTGGCTGCTGTGTTTCCTATATTACAACAGTGACTACACTTCAAAAGTACTTCCATGGCTGTGAAGCACATTGGGATGGCCTGAAGTAGTGTATATCTTTCTTCCTTTATTTCTTTCTTTATCTAGATATTGGGCAGATAAACACACAGGCCCAAAAATTCGGCCGTTCCCGCGTGAGTACACAGTGCGTACTCACCCGTATTCATTCCCGAAGTGCCGGTTTCCTGCATGCACTGCGCATGCGCGGGAAACTGGAACTTCCGGTGGCTTCAAGTAAAGGTTTCTTCGGTGAATCGCATGCGCTGGAGAGTCTGCGCGTGCGCAATGAACTTCGCTTTTTTTATGAATGGTTTGAGTGTGTGTAAGATCGCAGCAATTACACTTGTAAAAAGCTTGAGTAAACCATCTTGGAAAGCTCCGTAACCAGCAGGAGGAAGAAATCTTTCAGCAGTGGGGCTACTAAAGTGAACATTTTTAAATCTGAAAGGCAGCAAAGTTTATTTAATCTGAGGTAAGTTTGCAATTTTTAAAAAAGTTTTAAAACGGGTTTTGACCATTTGGAGTAGTCTAGCAACTCTGGGTGTGTACAAGGCCTATTGAATTAGGTTTCTGTCTTAAATATGAAAATGACTTTAAAAATGAACTATTTACATTTCAAAAAGTTTAAAAAAAGAAAATGATCATCAATTATAGTCCTTTAAGTAAGTATGTATGTATGTATGTATGACTTTCTGAAAATGTTACAGTTTTGGAAAATCATCTCGGGCCGTGAGGCGGGTAGACGTGTTCCCAATCCGATACCGCACGTTTCCCACCATAGCCCGACCTGATTTTCTAGCTACTCACTTTATTAAAGTTACTTTAACAACTCTTTCCATTTTTTCCTTACAACTTTCTGTTTAAAGAGGAAACCTGTGAGGGAGAAACATGCCCTTTGAGAATGCTGTCCTGGTCCTCTGTGCGATTTTGTATCAGAGAATTTTAGACGCCAGGCGACAAGACAGACGGAGGAACCAAAACCGTCTCCTCCTGAGAAGGAGAAACTACTACCCACCCCAGAGAGTGTACAGGGAGAGGCTGTCATTTGAGATGCTGTCAGAGGAGTTGTGTGTGAGGAGGCTGCGCTTCAGTAAAGAGTCAATCGGCCGACTCTGTGACATGTTAAAGGAGGACCTTCAAACACGCGCGAAGACCCGCACTGCCTTGTCAGTGAGCATGAAGGTAACCACAGCACTGAACTTCTTTGCAAGTGGGTCATTTCAGGCAAGCACCGGTGACATTACCAACATCTCCAAGAATGCTGCGAGGGCCTGCATTCACCAGGTCACAGATGCCATTTTCCGTAGGGCTTCAGAGTTCATTAACTATGACTTGTCCACTCGCCATCAAAAGGAGATGGCCCTTGCATTTTATAACATTGCTGGATTCCCCAAAGTGATTGGGGCCGTCGATGGAACCCATGTTGCATTGAAGGCACCAGTGGATGCACCTGTGACATTCATCAACAGGAAGGGGTTTCATTCATTGAATGTCCTGATAGTCTGTGATGCGCACCTCAGGATCCTAAATGTGAATGCAAGTAACCGGGGAAGTAATCATGACTCCTTCGTCCTCCGTAACTCGAACTTATATGGCGCCCTCAACGCATTGCCTCCAGGATCCGCATGGATATTGGGCGACAAGGGCTACCCGCTAAGACCATGGCTGATGACTCCCTACCGCAAGACCAATAATGAGGCTCAGGAGAGATACAACCAGGCACACGTGTCCACACGGCAAGTGGTGGAGAGGACAATCGGAGTTCTGAAATCACGCTTCCGGTGCCTGGACAGGTCAGGGGGGACCTTGCAGTATTCTCCTCTGAAAGTGGCAAAGATTGTGGTGGCCTGTTGTGCTTTGCATAACTTTGCCCTGCGGAAGGACTGACCCTTAACGCTGCAGAGGAACTACCTGCTGAAATGGAGGACGTGGACGATGCCAATGTGCCTGTGGGAAGGCCTGATGGGGACGAGCCAAGTGCTGCTCAAAGTAAGGCTGTTCGGGAGCAGCTGGTAGCCAACACCTTCACGAGGTAGTGTCGCCTTGTACCTCCCCCTCCCCCTCCCTCTCCCTCTCCCCCAGCAAGGCAAAGAAAGGAACAGACACAATTTAAAGTGAAACAGTGAACTTTTATTGCAGCATTAAAGACTTCTGAGGTTCAGTGTTGATGTACATAGTTTATAACTTTTAAATGTTAACTAGCTATTTTCAGCTTTTCAAACATTCGTAAACATAAATAGGTTAGAATAAAATTTGTAAACAGTTTACAGTGACATTTTTGGTTTGTTACTGCAATAAAGACATTCAAGATGGAAACTAGCTATTTTCTAAATTTAAAACAGTTGTAATGTTAAATTTTTTTGCAAATAAACAAGTTGAATTTTTTCAAAGTGACTAGAGGCTGTACTTTTTAAATGAAAAGGTTACATACACTTTCAGTGACAAATATATATTTCAATAAAAAAAACAATGAAAACATGTAACATTTAAATAAAACGAAAAATTAAACAATTGAACGATTTACCCCCTCGCATCTATGCCTGAGGGTCAATGGATGTGCATTGTGGAAAAGGTGACACCCTACCGTCTCCTGCGCTTTCCCGCTCCCCGTGACCGGAGCCCTGTGCTGCGACTTGAAAGGGCCCTGTTTGCCATCTCTTGCCCTTCAGCAATTGCCTCCTGACAGGGTTGCTGCTGCTGCTGCTGCTGCTGCAAGGCAATGTTTGCTTGCATCACAACTGGCGGAGCAGCTGGCTCTTGGGCCCGCACTGTTTCTGCGCTGGGAGCAGGTAAGGGCGGTTCTGCGGGAGTCACAGTAATGGCAGCAGAAAGTGGTTGAAGCGTATGCAAGAGTCCAACGAGAGACTCATTTATTTGATGAAGCTCCATTCCCACATTTGGTTTCTGCAAGAGTCCAATGACAGACTCATTTATTTGATTAAGTGACATGCCAATAGAATCCATTCCCTGCCTGATCGAGGCAAGAGAGTCAACTTTTTTCTCAGTAAGAGAACACATCGATTGCCTCAACCCTTCAAGATGCTGCATCTGACCTTGTAACTCCTGTTCTGTTGCATGTATATCTGCTTCTCCCACATGCACTGCAGTATCAAGCTGGTGTCTGTCTGGCACAGAGCCAGAGGGGCCAGGAGATGGAGAGGACCTCTCCAGCAACCCAGATTCCATACCCTCCTCTTCCACTACATCAACAAGTTGCTCCTGCTCCTCCACCACCACCACCTCACTCACAGCTCCCATTGCCTCAACAACCCCTTCCCCAAAGCCCTCTGCGGCTGCAGACTCAACGCACTGCTCATCCCGTGTGTGAGAAGTCTGCTGTAAACCTATGGAAAGGAAACAGTAAACATTAGCAAAGGTAAAGCATGATCTGCCACATCACAGAAGCTGATATTCAACACACATCTAACATTTTTAAACATATAGCTGGCCAGAGCAACTCACGGTTATGCATATCAGTGTCGGTTCGTACAGCTTCAAAGGGGCAGCCGCTACTAAATCCAAATAGATGCTCGAGCCTTTCCTCATGTTCGGATAAAGCCCTTAACGTGACAACACCACCGCCTGTCAGTGCACGTTCTCTGGCGTTGTGAGCAGTTTTACTCTAAAATGAAAACAGAAAATATGTAAGGTTTTTCTGCATATACCTACACCCAAAGTGCATTGGGACATACACAGCTTTGCAGACAGTTTCTGTTTAACTCACTAAACAACTCAAAGCAGTGGAATCAAGATAAGAGCACAATGGATGACCCTGAGCTGGCCCCAAAAGCCATAAAAATTTATGGCAACATCTTGTGACTGCAGGTAATTCACTTGAGTAAACAAACACATACATATATATTTTTAAAACTAGTTCAGTTAAATTTAAAGACATTTTACAGTTGACTTTTGTAATAACTATACAAACCTTGAGAGTTCGCAATAAATCACTGAATTTCTTGCGGCATTGTTCCGCTGTCCGTGGAATGGTGGAGTTCGCGCTGACAGCCTGCGCAACCTCTTGCCAAGCTAACATTTGGCCTTTTCGTGGCGCCTTGGACTTCTCAGTTCCAATTATCCGCAGGCGCTTCACCTCAACCTCGTCAAGGAGTGTGCTGAGATCATCGTCACTGAAATTTTGAGTTCTTTTGATAATTTGAATTGTGCTCATTCCAGCCATTTCACTTTGCTGATTAAATAAAATAAAATTAATGAAAAAAATGCTTTTAGGGCTTTTAAAACTACTTAAATTACTTCAAATCTCTTTAAAACTGTTTAAAATTCTTCCAATTCATGTAAAAGTCTTTAAAAGTTTGTAAAATTTTGCAAAACATGCATTTAAATACAACTTACTTTGATAGCAAAGTTCTGCGGCGCTTGAAATCCCTGTGTTGCTATTTCCAAAGCTTGCCAGGATTTAAAAAAATTGGGGGCATGGCCTATGCTAATGCGACCTTTCAGGGCGTGTCTTCACTGCCCTCCGCACGGGAGGCGCCGCGCACGCTGCGCTCCAGGGCGGTGTGACGTCAGACGCTGCCCGGGAGTGCTGTTCAAAAAATCCAAAGTTCCTGCGGGGGCAAACAAGAACGGCAGACGCGGTAGGTGATATCGCGTGCGATCCTTACCCCTGCGGCAAGCCTCCGAATCGAATTTCTAGGCCACAGTGGTTCATATGGGATGTGAGGTTCCCTTACAGGATTGGCCATTGGTGCTGACTCTAAGTAGTAGTGTAAAAGCCTCAAAGTGAATCTGTTGCCACCTCTCAAATGTTTTTCTCAATTCCATCTTTAAATCTCTCCAATCAGTTTTCTGCCCCTGCCACAGCCGCGGTGTCCTCTATTCGACCTTGAGTTGAGCTTCCAACCCGATATCCTCTTCATCACAAAGACCAGCTACTTCAAACTCCGTAATATTGCCCGCCTCTGCCCCCATCTTAGCACATCTGCTGCTGAAAACCTCATCCATGCCCTTATCACCCTTCCCTGATCATGGCCAGATTGCTCCCTCCATCCCCTCCAGATCCACAACGCTCCCGGACTGACTGCCAGGGACATTTCCCACGGGTCAGATTCCCGCCGCCAAATTCATGCTCCCACTCGGCGGCCAGGTAGTGGATCTGGCCGGGCTAGGCGGGACTCTGGGAACATTTAGGGATTTACAGCCAAGGCTCCATGTCCCGGGACTCACGGGGCTAAAAATTCCAGTGGGCCGAAAAGTTGCCGTTGCCACCGCGGGCTGCAGTTAATAGCCGCCTGAATTAATCGCGCAGGCAGTATTTTGGTGCTGCCTGCTGTTTAACATTAGCACAGCCCTAAACATACCGTGTAAGGCTGGTTTTCAGGTGCTACTCACAGAAGGTGGCCCAATGTAACATGGCTAAGTGTCCCTGGAGCAAGAACAGCCTTCTCTTAAAGCTAGCATGTCATTTTGGAAAGCAGTGTCGGTCCCTTCAAGGTTAACTGCCTTCTAAAATGAAAAAAATAAAAATAATTTAAAAATAGGCAGTTTCGAGCCCTTAGAGCTCAACTGCCTTCTGCAAAAAAAACATTAAAAATAATTCCCAAATGACAGTCTTTAGCTCTTAAAGCTGAATTGCCTCCTGCACCTAAAAAAATGGTAAATGTGTTTCAGCACTAACACAAATGGCTCAGCAAGCCAGGGAAGGGGCACCCAGGGTCGCGCACATAGCACTCCAGCTTTGTGCATGGGGGTCAACACTGCAAGAGAGGTCCTCTACACACAGCGGGCCAGGAGGCCCTCCAGAAAGAATGATGTGGGACCAGATCACCCAGGCCATCACTGCCAGCAGTGTCACCCCCACCCCCTGGCTCTAGTGCCCAAAGAAGCTTCATGACCTCAGAACAGTAGTCAAGGTCAGTGAATACATCTTCAACAGCCGTTTCCTACCAACTGCACCACTAACCTCACACACTGCTCATTGCATGCACCCCGTCCCTTCCCCATCACTCACCTACCCACAATCTCTACCAAACACGAGGCACATTTCCCATTCCCCTTGGAGGAGACGGTGCTGGCCATTCTTCGCAGGGGCATGGCTGAACCCTTGGCCAGCGGTGAGGCTGAAAGGATACAAGATGCTAGTATCCTCTTACGTTATTCTTCTTCTCGCATGCACCACTTGCTTTCCTGCCCTCCCGTCACCACAACTCCACCCTTGCACCATCACTTGATTTCACCCTCCCAGCGACCAGCTCCTCGAGGTCATCCTGCAAGGCCATCTGTAGCATCCCCCACTGAAAGTCAGCAGCCTTCCACCAGCCATGCTGCAGCCACTGGGGTAGCATTGCATGACATCAGTAGGATAGGCAAAGGCACACACAAGACAGTCATGAAGGGAATTCATAAGGGTGATGAGTTGATTTCTTGATGTCATATTGGATGGATAGATGTATAATGTTGGATTGGAAAGTTTGTTTTGTGGTGGCTTTTATTTCAACATCATGGCCAAGAGGACGCTGTGATAGTCAGTAACAGAGGGACAGTAAGGTTTGGGACAAATGTTGAAAGGGGAATTGGAGTTGTGCTCACTGGTACCGCAGGCAGCTGATTCCATTCCGGATATCCCGGCCAGAAAGGGGCTGTCTGGGTTTCATCCTTCCTTCTGCTTCCTCCTCTTCTGCATCTTCCTCTTCTGCGTTTTCCTCTTTCCTCTGCGAGCGGATGCTGGAAATCTGAAATAAAAACTGAAAATGCTGGAAATACTCAGCAGGTCAGGCAGCATCTCAACCTGAAATGTGGGCCGCGCTTTTCCCTACCTCGGCAGGTTCATGGCGGGCAACGTCGGTGGTGGGTCGCAGCCTCGCTGCTGGCTCCATACCGGCCTCTGACATGGCTTGTTAAGCACACCCAGCGGTTTCCCAGCCAATTGAAGGAAGCGGGTCTGATGACGTCATTTGATGACACGTCATCAGCCGGTTTCCTTAAAGGGACCATGGCCAAATTTACTTTGACAGTTGTGCTGTCAGTGTTCTACTGTGAAGGAATAAGCTATAAAACCTATTCAGAAAAATACACCATTCTATGAAAGAATTCTGGCCTTATTAAAACAGGGCATACTAGGTCTGGAAATCTGGAAGCCTCAACAATCTAAAACTGTTACAGCATTCTGGTAATAGAGATAAGATAAGTTGTTGACACTGAATCAATAACCTTATTGAAACAGGAGGTTGGAGGCTCCTGACGTCTGAATCTTTGGAAAAAAGACAATGGTACACCCTGTTAAGGTGTTCTAAGTTACACTTCGTAAACAGGCACATAAAATTAAGAAACATATGCCTTCCTAAAAATGACATCAAGTAAAAGAAACACCTGCCGTCTTGTGTTGAACTTGGAACACCTACACAGGAGACACGATTCTATGTTACAACCAGCTGAGGTGACTAAGAATTGCATAGATCACCCTGGTTGAGGTGTTTTAATTTACACTTCGTAAAAAGACACAAACAGAAGACCTTGATAAAAATGACATCAAATAGATGCACCTGCGGTTACACTGGTTTTTATGGTGGGCTTGGGAAACCTGAGGTAGAGACATAATTCTGCATTGCTACCAGCTGAGGTGACTGTAAGAATAACAGGGGTCAGCAGAAAAATGACTAGAGATAATTAGCTTACATCAGCAGAAAACTTCAAAGGAAATACCACTGAAAAAGGATATAAATATTGAACTTTCAAATGGGATAATAGATTTGCTGTAAAGGGGCAAAGCGATTCTCAGCTTCAGAGGCAGGCTCTGTAAGTCTACAACTCTTTGTATCTCGGGGATCAAGGTATTGTACTATATTTGATTTTGGTGGATATCTGAAAAAGACTAAGAACTGTAAAACTGTAGCAAAGTTAAGATTTGAGAATAAGGATCTCTGATAATAGAATTGTAAGCTTTCTGTTTTTGGAACTGTTAATGTTGCGATTGAATCACCAACTGTAAACTGCATGTCGGTTTTTAATAAATCTATATATTTTTAGAATTATCTCACATAATACTTCTGTATCAAACTCGTGAACTCAATCTCTGTACGCTCTTTGGTGAGGAGTTGCAGAATTCTGGGGGAGTTTTCCGGACCCTCATAATATCCGGAAGGTTACAGTCTAGCTAAACTTATTAAAAGTTCTATCTGGAGGATGGTAACATCTTCAGGTTGTTCCTTTCCTTTAGGAAGAGATAGTCCAGACCTTTAGACCCAATTAAGCACCTTTAGGATTTGGCTACCTCAAACTTTAGTTGAATGTGAACGTCTGGGGAATACGCCTGATCTGGGGTAGCCCTATAGGGGCTAGGACTAGTAATAATCCCTTCACTAGAGCATTGAGGTGCTGTAAACACTGACAAGCACTGCACAGAGGTGCACAGCTGCACCCAGGCTCTCCCATGACTCCCTCCATATGCTTATGGAGGGAGTCACAGCACACAGGGAGGTCCTCTTTCCTTCCAATGGGCAGAAAAGACCTCCCCATGACACCAATGCAGCCTGGTTGCACATAGCACAGGAGGACACAAGCAGGGATATCGTCCGTAAGGGTGACCCACCAACATTCACTACAAGCCCACTGACTCCCACAGCTACCTGGACTACACTTCCTCCCACCCCGCCTCCTGTAAGGACTCTATTCCCTTCTCCCAGTTTCTCCGTCTCCGCCGCATCTGCTCCGACGATGCCACCTTCCATACCAGTGCTTCCGACATGTCTTCCTTTTTCCTCAACCGAGGATTCCCCTCTACCATGGTCAACACGGCCCTCGACCGTGTCCGTTCTATCTCCCACACTTCTGCCCTCACCCCGGCCCCTCCCTCCCGGAACCACGATAGAGTTCCCCTTGTCCTCACCTTTCACCCCACCAGCCTTCACATTCAATGGATCATCCTCCGCCATTTCCGCCACCTCCAACGTGATCCCACCACCAAACGTATCTTCCCCTCACTACCCCTTTCAGCATCCCTCCGAGACACCCTAGTCCACTCCTCTATTACCCCCAGCACCCCTTCCCCCTCGCCTGGCACCTTCCCGTGCAAGCGCAGGAGATGCAACACCTGCCTTATACAACCCCCTTCCCACTCTCCAGGGCCCCAAACACCCCTTCCAGGTGAAACAGCGATTTACTTGTACTTCTTGCAATCTAGTATACTGTATTCACTGCTCACGATGTGGTCTCCTCTACATTGGGGAGACTAAACGCAGATTGGGTGACCGCTTTGCGGAACACCTCCGTTCAGTCCGTAAGGGTGACCCCGAGCTTCCGGTCGCTTGTCATTTTAATTCACCTCTACACGCCCACTCAGACCTCACCGTCCTCGGCCTCGTGCATTGTTCCACGGAAGCTCAGCGTAAGCTCGAGGAACAGCACCTCATCTTCCGATTAGGCACTTTACAGCCTTCCGGACTCAATATCGAGTTCAACAATTTCAGATCATAACCTCGGCCCCTACCACATATATGTATATATATATATACATTTTATCCACCCTTTTGGTCCGTGCCTTTTCCCTTTTTTTTCTCTCTCTCCCCCTACGGCAGCTGTCTCTCATTCTGCCAGCATTTCACACTTCACACTTCTGAGCCACCTTTTGTTTCTTAACCTGTCCTATTACCATCTCGTCTTGCCTTGAGCATCTCTTAATGTCTCTACTTACCATAGACCACCCCTTTTGTTCTTTTATTCCTCCCCCCAGCCTCCCCCTTGCTTTTTTATTTGTTTCATTTCCTGCTTTTTTCTCAGTTCTGACGAAGGGTTTCGACCTGAAACGTTAACTCTGTTTCTCTCTCCACGGATGTTGCCTGGCCTGCTGAGTTTTTCCAGCGTTTTCTGTTGTTGTTTCAATTTTCCAGCATCCGCAGTATTTTGCTATCATGTCATCAGGAGGACCTGGTTACAGTGGCACAAACCTTTCAATGATCTCAGTAGATCATAAAATGTTACAGCAAAGCCACACTCAACCTCATCCTGCTGTGCCTCTCATCACATCACCATCACTCTGCCTTCTTGCACATCCTTACTCTCACCAACTTTCCTTGCACCTCCACCCATCCCGCTCTATCTACTTTATCACTTTCCCATCCACTAACCACCCCTCACACTCACCTTCATCCTAGTCCAAGCCTACCAAATAACAACACACAAGGGTAGGCACTTGTGTGTTTTAGCCAATGTACTTGTGAAGTTTCTGTTAATGTGCTGCCAAACAGTGAAATCTTTATTTTCAACACTTTGCATTCTTGACATATTTGTGTGCACCTTTGGAAGTGGCTTAGTGAGTTGCAATGAATAGTGAGACATAACGGTACCCCCCACAATGGTCATGAGTGTGAAAGGAATGTCTTGGGCATTGTAGGGATGCTTTATGTTGTTGGTGTGGGATGGTGCCAACCTGGCGCATCATGTGGCAGCCAGAGTGTACAGCATCAAGTGAAGTGAATCTGGCCATGGTGAGGCCATCCCTGGCCTCCTGGGCAGCAATGTGGTTGGGTGCTGATGCCCTCTGTCCTGTGCAGCATCAGGTGATTGCAGAGAAGGTTGGTGTGGTTGTTGGTGTTGCTGGTGTGCCTGGTGATGCTGGTGTTGGGGCTGATCGTGGTCAGGTTCTGAGGACCAAGGTGAGAGAGTATAAAGTGCACCCATGCTGATGGAATAGATGGCAGGTGAAGTAGAGATGACAGAAGCAATCTGTCAATGGTGGCAGAGGTAATGAGGTCAGACTGGATAGAAACTTGTGTAAAGACTTACAGCATTCTGAATCTGTAGTGGAAAGGCAGTTTAGAGAAGCTAGTGGTTAAGAGAACATTTCTCAATCAGCTGGGAGCTTTTGACATTTGAAGCTGTCAAATCATCAGCTGATTCAATGGTAAGTGTCCTCCCGCCTCAGCGGTGGCAGACCCGACATCGGGAAATGCAGGTGTGTCCGTTTTGACAGCGGGTTCTCGACCCACTGTCAATCATTTTAAATTTCACAGCTGAACTGCCACCCATCCCATCCGCTGTGTGCCAGCAGTATTCCGGCCGTGAACTCTCTCCACAAATGCTTCCTGACCTGCTGAGTATTTCCAGCATTGTCTGTCTTTTCAGAGGCCTACCTTTACCATCTGAGGCCTTGCAAGCATCCGGCAGCATTTCCTGCTCACTTTAAAAACCTTTAACATCTATTCCACCAAGCCACTACTTCAATAAAATATTAAAAAATCAGTCCAAAAGCTTAAATACAAAACTTACCTGAAAGATGTTTGTGTCCCTTTAAGTAGCGCTGACAGCTTCTCTGTAGGTCTGCTGCACATTTGCTTTTCAGAGTAAGCTTAGGACCCAGTGTTAAAGTCAATGCAAAGGTCCACGTTTGCAGAGCATAGTGTCAAGTCGGCGTTGCATGATGTCTGACGTCACACTCTGCTGTTTTGTCTTTCTAGAGCCAGCGCTGCTAACGGCCCTCACCAAGATGGTGGCCGCCAAGTCCCCCACCAGCGGCAGGTGGAAGTGAGGCGGGCGCCATTTCTTTTTTCAAGAAACGGTCCTTACCGGAAAGCGGTAAGTACCCGAATTTCTAGGCCACAGGATGTGTCTCTTCCTTTACGATTGGGACCACTGTTACAGCAAAAACACAAAGGTAGCAACTGCCCAGCTTGTCCTTATGTGGATGTGCACTGACCTTTTTTAAAGGGCCATGCCAGTCCAAACCTAAAATGACCCAAGAAAGAGAACCATTTGTATTAGTGGATTGGCCTGCAGTGATTTACTTCTGGTCATTTCAGGTGTTATTGTGCTCACATTCCTGTAATTTACACTATGAAAAGCACAGGCATAATATCACCATTAATATTATCCTGCTATACTATCCCTAACACCAATAATTACAACTGTGAGATCAATCATCAAGCTAGTACACAAATGGCTCCCCTCCACACATCCCATCACTCAAAGTAAATAGCTGTGATTGGATGATGGCAGCTCAATTACAGACTATGAGGGACCATGAAGGAAAGAGAGGTTGTAAAATGGTGGAGAAGACATGCGGCTCAACTGTCTGGGACCTGCAATGTTTACACTGTAAATAGGGTAGCCCTGAACTTTAGGGGACTCCTGAAACTGAGACTACACAATGTGCTTGGGTAAACAATATGAAGCAAGGATTACGTGCTCAGGGTGTTTGGTCATCTTTTGCGAGTCTTCATGATGACTGCATTAGATGCTCTTCACAGTAAGATTACCACTTTTATCATTTTCTAATAATGGTTGGTCTGTTCATAATCCTGAATTTACCAATAACAGGGGGCCAGTTTCATTGAAGAAGATGGGTCAGTCTAGAGTCATAGGGGTAAAAATTGAGTCGCGCCCCATTTGGGGCGCTAACCTCGCCGGGGCGCGACTTTTAGCGCCCCGAAAAAATTAGCGGCCCCGCGCCGGAACTTCAGTGGTTGCGCCCCAAGAGGGAAGCGGGGCGCCACTGGAAGCACCCCGCATCCCTCTTGGGGCGCTGCGAGTGAATATCCTGGCGCTACGTGCCGCAGCGCCACGCGCTGCGGCACGTCGCGCCGCGGTATTGCAGGCCTTCCTCCCCTTCTTAAAGGGGAGGGACCCTGCGCAGCGCGAACCGGGGCCCAGCTGGGCCCCCAGGGATCGGGAGTGCCGGCAAAAGAGCCCGGCACTCAAGAGAAGTGCCGGGCTCTTGGAGCGCAGCCGGCACTTCACGGTGGGGGGGGCTTCACGGGGGCCGGGGACAGCAACGGGGGCAGGTGCTGGCAGGCGGCCAGCAACAAAAATGGCCGCCTGCCACCTCCCCTTTAAATATCGCCGCCCCGGCCGCACGTACGCCTCCCTGAACCCGTCGGACATAGCGTCTGGCGGTAAATCAGGGGACGCGACTGAAGATCACGGCCGGGGTGCGAGCGGGGTGCTGCGCACGGCGATGACGTCATCGCCGGCGGCGCAGCGCCACAGGGCGCTACCGGCTGCCGCCGCCGCTAACCTCCCACTAAATTTTTCGGGAGGCGTGGGCGGCGCTGCGCCCGGGCGTTAGCTGCTTTACGCCCCATTAGCGCCCTCTTAAGGCGCTAACGGGAGGCGCAAGCAGCTGAATTTTTCCCCCATAGGGCTGTATTTTGAATGACCCATGGAGTCGGGTTTGGAGGCGTGTGGGGGGTTAAATTTGCGGGGTCGGGGGTCCCGACCCCATCCTGACTCTATCCCGCCTCCACGCAATTTTGACAAAATCAGTCGCGGGTTTCCCGACTCCATCCCGCCTCTTGGAGGCGGGAGAGGCCATTAAAGCCCTTAACAAGCCCTAAATTGGCTGTGTAATGCCATTTTCAAACGTTGTAGCTAGTTTAACCCTTTTCTGGCGTGAAGCACGCCTGGTGTGAAACACTCCAGTGAAACCTGGCGGGAGTACAAGTAGATAGCTGACTATCAGCTGAAAGTCGCTGCTGAATTGAATGTCTTCAGAAACTGCATGGCGTTTGCTGTAAGAGGACTTGGATGGATGCAAAAAAATCAATCTCTCTCTCTCTTCATTTGCATCCAGTCCACTCACAGCAAAAAGCCAGGCAGGTCCTCTCTCACCAACATCCAGTCAGTCTCTGAAACTAGGCAGCAGCAATGATGACATCATCAGAGGTGACTTTCAGACTGAAACCACTAACTAGTTCATGGGTTCCCACATGCTGGAACTCAATTGCCCAATTAAGTGAAAATTGCATCAGTCTCCCACATTAATCTGGAGTCGGGGGGGGGAAACACGAAATGCGGATGACACGACCCCAACCCGACGCCAAGACAAAATCCAGCCCATAGAGTTATACAGCACAGAAAGAGGCCCTTTGGCCCATCGTGTCCGCGCCGGCCATCAAGCCCTGTCTATTCTAATCCTATTTTCCAGCACTTGGTCCGTAGCCTTGTATGCTATGGCGTTTCAAGTGTTCATCTAAATGCTTCTTGAATGTTGTGAGGGTTCCTGCCTCTACCACCCTTTCAGGCAGTGAGTTCCAGATTCCAACCACCCTCTGGGTGAAAAAGTTTTTCCTCAAATCCCCTCTAAACCTCCTGCCCCTTACCTTGAAACTATGCCCCCTGGTTATTGACCCCTCTACTAAGGGGAAAAGTTCCTTTCTATCTACCCTATCTATGCCCCTCATAATTTTGTACACCTCAATCAGGTCCCCCCTCTGCCTTCTCTGTTCTGAGGAAAACAACTCCAGCCTGTCCAGTCTCTCTTCATAGCTGAAGCGCTCCAGCCCAGGTAACAACCTGGTGAATCTCCTCTGCACCCTCTCCAATGCAATCACATCCCTCCTATAGTGTGGCGACCAGAACTGCACACAGTGTTCCAGCTGTGGCCTAACTAGCGTTTTGTACAGCTCCATCATAATCTCCCTGCTCTTATATTCTATGCCTCGGCTAATGAAGGCAAGTATCCCATATGCCTTTTTAACCACCTTATCACCTGTCCTGCTGCCTTCAGGGGTCTATGTACATGCACACCAAGGTCCCTCTGATCCTCTGTCCTTCTTAGGATCCTATCATTCATTGTGTATTCCCTTGCCTTGTTAGTCCTCCCACAATGCATCACCTCACACTTTTCAGGGTTAAATTCCATTTGCCACTGTTCTGCCCATCTAACCATCCCGTCTATATCGTCCTGTAGCCTGAGGCTTCCCTCCTCGCTATTTATCACTCCACCAATTTTTGTGTCATCTGCAAACTTACTGATCATACCTCCTACATTCATATCTAAATCATTAATGTACACTACAAACAGCAAAGGACCCAGCACCGATCCCTGAGCCAAGCTGTGAAGTAGAGAGTTGTGTGGAATCCTACAGATTTTCCTTTTTCACTGAATAGATTTATGCCCCCACCTTCTTGCTAAGTTTTATCGACTGGGACTATACTGATGGATGTTCAAGGTTTTCTCTCCACATTTATTTCACTCCTTCAAATCTGCCTTTGAACTTGTATTTGCCTGGTATTGTGCATTAATATAGGACAGTGGCATTAATTATTTATTTTCCAAGTAAAGAGAAAAAAGATAGACCTGTTTCTAAAATAATTTATAAAATGCAATTCTGAACAAAGGAGAAATTATAATGGGGAATAAGGAAATGGCAGAGAAATTAAACAAATACTTTGTGTCTATCTTCATGGAAGACGACGCAACAAACTTCCCGGAAATTGTGGACAACCAAGGGTCTAGTGAGAATGAGGAACTGAAAGATATTAGTATTAGTAAAAAAGTAGTACTGAAGAAATTAATGGGACTGAAAGCCAATAAATCCCCATGACCTGATGGCCTACATCCTAGGGTTTTGAAAGAGTTGGCTATAGCGATAGTGGATGCATCCAAAATTCCATTGATTCTAGAACAGTTCCCGGGGATTGGAAGGTAGCAAATGTAACTTCACTATATAAGAAAGGAGGGAGAGAGAAAACGGGAAACTACAGACCAGTTAGCCTGACATCAGTAGTAGGGAAAATGCTAGAATCTATTATTAAGGACGTGGTAACAGGGCACTTAGAAAATAATAATAGGATTGAGCAGAGTCAACACGGATTTATGAAATCATGTTTGACAAATCTGTTAAGAATTTCTTGAGGTTGTAACTAGCAGAATAGATAAGGGGAACCAGTGGCTGTGGTGTATTTGGATTTTCAGAAGGCATTCGATAAGGTGCCACACAAGAGGTTATTAAACAAAATGAGGGCTCATGGGATTGGGGATTGGTTAACGAACAGAAAACAGAGACATGGAATAAACAGGTAATTTTTGGGTTGGCAGGCTGTAACTAGTGGGGTACCGCAAGGATCAGTGCTTGGGCCTCAGCTAGTCACAATCTACATCAATGATTTGGATGAGGGGACCAAATGTAATATATCCAAGTTTAAACATAGAAACATAGAATCTAGGAGCAGGAGTAGGCCATTCAGCCCGTCGAGCCTGCTCCGCCATTCAATACGATCATGGCTGATCATCCAAATCCAGTACCCTGTCCCTGCTTTAATCCCCACAGTACACATATCCCACCCTACCCCCATAACCCCACGTATTTAATTCCCCCTAACACTAAGGGTCAATTTATCATAGCCAAATCAACCTAACCCACACATTTTTGGACTGTGGGAGGAAACCGGAGCACCCGGAGGAAACCCACGCAGACACGGGGAGAATGTGCAAACTCCACACAGACAGTCACCCGAGGTCAGATTTGAACCCGGGTCTCTGGCGCTGTGAGGCACCAGTGCTAACCACTATGCCACCGTGTTGCCCATGCTGATGATACAAAGCTGGGTGGGAATGTAAGCTGTGAGGAGGATGCAGGGAGGCTTCAAGGGGATATAGACAGGCTAAGTGAGTGGGCAAGAACATGGCAAATGGAATATATTGTGGAGAAATGTGAAGTTATCCACTTTGGTAGGAAAAATAGAAAAGCAGAGTATTTTTTAAATGGTGAGAGATTGAGTAAATGTTGGTGTTCAGAGGGACCTGGGTGTCCTTGTACACAAATCACTGAAAGTTAACATGCAGGTACAGCAAGCAATTAGGAAAGCAAATGGTATGTTGGCCTTTATTACAAGAGGATTTCAGTATAAGAGTAAAGATGTCTTACTGCAATTATATAGGGCCCTGGTGAGACGACACCTGGAGTATTGTGCACAGTTTTGGTCTCCTTACCTCAGGAAGGATATACTTGCCATAGAGGGAGTGCAACAAAGGTTCACCAGACTGGTTCCTGGGATGGGGGGATTGTCCTATGAGGACAGATTGAGTAGACTAGGCCTATATTCTCTAGAGTTTAGAAGAATGAGAGGTGATCTCATTGAAACATACAACATTCTTACAGGGCTTGACAGGGTAGATGCAGGGAGGATGTTTCCCCTGGCTGGGGAGTCTAGAACCAGGGGTCACAGTCTCAGAATAAGGGGTCGGTCATTTAGGACTGAGATGAGGAGAAATTTCTTCACTCAGAGGGTGGTGAAACTTTGGAATTCTCTACCCCAGAGGGCAGTGGAGGCTCAGTCGTTGAGTATATTCAAGATGTGGAGATGCCGGCGTTGGACTGGGGTGGACAAAAATGAGAAGTCGCACAACACCAGGTTATAGTCCAACAGATTTATTTAATTTTACAAGCTTTCGAAGCAGTTCGCTCCTTCGTCAGGTAAGTTAGCAATGAGAGAATCTCCCAGAATTCACAATTTAAACCCAGACAAAATCTATTCACATTATTCCCTACAACAAAGAGCATAGCCAAGACAATGAGATGTGTCCCAGGGGGTCCCAGGGAGTATATTCAAGACAGAGATCGATAGATTTTTGAATATTAAGGGA
Organism: Squalus acanthias; assembly: GCA_030390025.1. Classification (NCBI taxonomy): domain Eukaryota; kingdom Metazoa; phylum Chordata; class Chondrichthyes; order Squaliformes; family Squalidae; genus Squalus; species Squalus acanthias. The sequence goes on along the minus strand of CM059429.1, from coordinate 103,987,261 downwards.
ATCAAGGGATATGGGGATAGTTCAGGAAAGTGGAGATGAGGTAGAAGATCAGCCATGGGCCTTTTTCTAAAACATTGAAGGGCCAAATGGCCTACTCCTGCTCCTATTTCTTATGTTCTTATATCCCTTGTAGCTGCATTGGGATTATTACAAACAGGCTGATGATCCTCCAAACCATTCTCCATCTCAGATTTACTCCCATCACTGTAATACTCAAAAGTCCCCCAAAGTTTCCAATGTTATCTATAACACACCATTCAGCTGACTTTCAGACGTATCTTACTCTTGACCAGAAGTCAGTACAATGAAGTGAGGAACCAGGGCTTCAGGCTATCTGGAGCAGTCCGAAGGGCCGTATGCCCTTCTCCTGCTCCTAATTCTTATGTTCTTAATTCTTATGTTCAAAGGGTTTATTGTTACTATCACCTGGTCATGACATTATTTCACTTGATTTTGGGCAGTAAAGATGCACTGCAGGTTGTAAAAAAGGCAAATGGAATGTTTGCCTTTATAACTCGAGGGCTAGAATATAAAGGGGAGGAAGTTTTGCTACAGCTATACAAAGCACAGGTTAGACCACATCTGGAGTACTGTGTACAGTTCTGGCCTTGGAAGGAGTGCCGTGTAGGTTTACCAGAATATTACCAGGGTTCCAAGGGTTCCAAGGGTTAGATTATGAGGAGAGATTCAGGGTGATATGATTGAGGTTTTTAGGATTTTGAAAGGAATTGATAGAGTAGATAGAGAGAAACTTTTTCCCGCTGGTGGGGGAAGTCTAGGACAAGGGGACCTCACCTTAAAATCAGAGCCAAGCCATTCAGGAGAGACGTTAGGAAACATTTCTTCACGTAAAGGGTGGTAGAAGTTTGGAACTCACTCCCACAAAAAGCAGTCGATGCTCGCTCAATTAATAATTTTAAATCTCAGAGCGCTAGATTTTTGTTCGATAAGGGTATAAAAGGATATGGAGCCAAGGCAGGTGGATGGAGTTAAGATACAGATCCGCCATGATCTCATTGAATAGTGGAACAGATTTGAGGGGCTGAATGGCCTAGTCCTGTTCCTATGTTCCTATGCTCCAAGTTGTAAGGAATGGGAGGTCCACTTGTGAGAGTGGCTGGTGATACTGAGCCCAAGAAAATATCTACTGTAGACCTGTAAAATTGTCAACAATGTTACGCAGTACCACCTCCACTGCACCAGCCTTCAACCAGGGGTAGGATGCTGGGCTGTGCTGTCACTTGCCCACTGCCTTATCTATCCACATTGACTTTCCTTTCTCCATATTTTTGCATGTCACTTTATTTCACTCTCTTCTCCTGCAGCCTTGCCAAAGGGTGGAAATGCCTTTTGAACCGCTAAAGTTTTGCCCTGCTATGCAACACTTCCGTTCAAGTGTCCACATGACTTTAAATTGCACGTGCACTACAATTGTCTGGCCCTCCGATCAGCATGCTTCCCTGAACTCACTCAGAGCTGTCAATGAATAGGCAAATGAGCTGACCCAGGAAAATTGCATGCTACTAGCACATTACAGTTCTGGCTAGACTTATATCATTTCTGAGCCATGCAAGGCTGAATTTCAATTGGCCCTGTCTTGTCTTGTATGTGACTGAATAGTTGGTATCTCAAGTACTGTGAAGCAAAATCACCCAAAGGATTGTTCAGGTCAACAAGCCAACAACAAAAAGACCACAATTTATCGGAGAGACGTCATCTGGTCATGGTCTCGATAGTTTGTGTCTTCTCTTAGAAAAACCCTGCAAATTAGAAACAAATACAATAAATGTTAGAATTACAAGGCAGCTCCATCATCATCTGTAAAGGGAAAAGGCCGGCTTACGTTTTGGGTGTAAATAATCTGACAGATACTCTTATTTTGGCATGAAATGAGGCCCAGGTAGCTACATTCTCTTGGGCCTCACACTCCGGGTTGGGGGGTGGGGCGGTGGGAGCCAGAGAGTTCGCTGCCTGATTTAGCCCCCGCATCCCCTGATTCGAGTTAAAATCAGAGTTTTCGTTTTGAATCGCATCCCATGGCAACCAGAGGTCATTCTCACTTTTAGCATTCTTTTTAAAGGAGAAGACAGCATATAACAGCTAAGAGGGCGACTGGTGAGAGGTATGGGAACTCCCTCCCTTCTCCACCCCCTCAATTTCTAGCCTCTCACCCTCTATGGAGAAGAAGCATTTGAGCTTCTGGGGAGGAAATCTGCAGAGGGTGTCGGGAATGGGGAAGAAGGAAAGTAGGTTCTGTCGAAGTTTGACTTCCGATTAAAGACTCTTGTAAACAATATCGTCAAAGAAGGCTTTTCATTATATTTTACTTGCAAGGAGACTGCAACCATAGCCCAATTAGCTATGATGACAGACTGCCGAATCACAGAAAATGGAGTATTCTTATACAGTATAATATCACATGACATGTTGTTTAAGGTAAGCTAAGTTAAAAAACTATATTAAAAAAAAATACAGAAAGAAATGCCTTACAATGAGACTAGCTAATCTCTATAGAAATGGAGTCTATCTAGTTTACTTCTCTCACCAAGGCCAAGGCGCCTGGTTTGTTTACTTTACTAGCCCTTGGTTATCTCAATATTAAGCCTGTTTTCTTTTGTGCAGGCAGACTTTTGCTGACAGCATAGTCTAAGGGCTAAAAATTGAGTCGCGCCCCATTTGGGGCGCTAACCTCGCCGGGGCGCTACTTTCAGCGCCCCGAAAAAATTAGCGGCCCCGCGCCAGAACTTCAGTGGTTGCGCCCCAAGAGGGAAGCGGGGCGCCACTGGAAGCACCCCGCATCCCTCTTGGGGCGCTGCGAGGGAATATCCTGGCGCTACGTGCCGCAGCGCCACGCGCTGCGGCACGTCGCGCCGCGGTATTGCAGGCCTTCCTCCCCTTCTTAAAGGGGAGGGACCCTGCGCAGCGCGAACCGGGGCCCAGCTGGGCCCCCAGGGATCGGGAGTGCCGGCAAAAGAGCCCGGCACTCAAGAGAAGTGCCGGGCTCTTGGAGCGCAGCCGGCACTTCACGGTGGGGGGGCTTCACGGGGGCCGGGGACAGCAACGGGGGCAGGTGCTGGCAGGCGGCCAGCAACAAAAATGGCCGCCTGCCACCTCCCCTTTAAATATCGCCGCCCCGGCCGCACGTACGCCTCCCTGAACCCGTCGGACATAGCGTCTGGCGGTAAATCAGGGGGCGCGACTGAAGATCGCGGCTGGAGCGCGAGCGGGGTGCTGCGCACGGCGATGACATCATCGCCAGTGGCGCAGCGCCACAGGGCGCTACCGGCTGGCGCCGCCGCTAACCTCCCGCTGAATTTTTCGGGAGGTGTGGGCGGCGCTGCGCCCGGGCGTTAGCTGCTTTACGCCCCATTAGCGCCCTCTTAAGGCGCTAACGGGAGGCGCAAGCAGCTGAATTTTTCCCCCTAAGAATTTAAAGTTATTTTCAGAAAAGAACATAACAATGGATTTTTTCCCTTTTCCACACAAGTCAGAGTCGGACATTTTATTAGTTTAAATTCAAGGAAACTATTTTGTCCGAGACAAAAACTGCACTTCCACAGTTCGTCAAGACGTTCTGCTTTTCTTCTTTCTAATTCTATTGTATCCTGCATTATCTGACAGCAAAGTAGATCATGCAACCCTCGCATCGCTCCTGAAACTGGCCTGTTAATTCTGTTCCTTAGCAACCTATTCTAACCTCTCTTCCATCTCCTCCAGAAGAAAGAAGAGCCAGTCTCTTCTGAATCCAGTCCTGTCAGCAATTCAGAGTTTGCATTGTCACTCATTTTGCCCTCCCAAACTCCAGCCCACATACATCCATACCAGGGAGAATGGGGCAGAGGGGCATAAACTGGATAAAACATAGAGCACGAGCGAGCAGGAGTGGCTGGAGGTGGAACACGAGGAGGAAAAGTTTGCTCACTGGAGCATCAGTAGACATCACCCTTCCACTAAAGCCTCTGGGAATCAGGTCTCATAGGTGCTGCTTGTAGAAAGATGGTTGCAGAGTATTAAATGCACTGGGAGCGGTGTCCGAAACTGTGCAGCCGATGCTGGGTCGATTGGAGAAGACCACTACCTGTATCTGTGGTCCCCTCATAGATGGCTTCCCAACACTGTAGTCTATGCCTGATCGAAAAATCGAGGCTATTGTGTGTCAGTTCAGTTCAACAAATAAATATGCCTCTTTGGGAATCTGTTCTTCTTCCATGTCTTGTGTCTGTAAATTACTAATTTTGTTTTGTGTGCTTCTAAGTACTGGTTCAGATGTATTGTATTTGCTTTTCATCTCAGTAACGTCATCAGAACCATATCTTAATACTGCCACAGACAAGTGCTAATTAAAAGCTAAAAAAGCAACATAAAATAGCCCACGGCCATTATGAAGCGTTGCAAGGCAGTGGCCATGTTTGGAAGGAGGTGAAGGCGGGCTAACTGGTACTGTCGCTGGCCAGGTCAATTACATATGTACACACACCACATGAAAATAACAATTAATCAATAAAGAATGATGAATATCAAGTTGTAAGTCTTGGCAAGAATTGAATAGCCAAATAAGGTTGAGGGTACAAAAGCAGTCTTCATTACACCTTGTGTGTGCCAATTTGTGCACCAGAAGTGCTCTGCACCCAACCCAATGCCTGCATCGACAGAGATGCACATACCTCTTTTTCCTACAGGATTTGTGCGTGCAGAGGTTCCAATCCCCAATATAGATGGTGACAACACAGGTATGTGAAGGCCTGACGAACCGTAATGTTGGATAATTCGTTGGAAGCACTCTCATCATTTTATGTCATGCTTTCAGTGGTACTATATGAACAAAGTGACTCAACAGCCAGTGTAGTCGGAATGACCACATATCACCAAACATATCAGCAAGTTTGACACAATTATCTGGCAATGACCTGTGGACAACCATCTTCAGAGAGTCTGGATCTTTGGGAAGCCAGATGTGGAACTGTGCCATCTGTTGCTAGGATACCTGCCGTTACTGTGTAGCACTTGGATCTCAAAGCTTACTGATTAGTTAAAAATAAAACGCTGAATTTACAAAAGGAAAGCTTTGATCTGTACTGCAAAATACTTTGAATTTAGCACTCAAAATTATTTTTAAACACTGTTTATTAAGGGAGTATCATCTCCAAAAGCAATCAGCAGCACTAAATTCATGAGAGATTGGCATGGAGATTCTGGTAACCCAAGGGTAGTGATTAAGTTCTTTGAAGCGAATCACATCTAAATGATCAGATCCAATCATTAACCGGGATGGATTATATTGATGAGATTATGTGCCCTCAGAGCTGAGACACCAAGAAATTAAAGTATCCTGTCCTCAAACCCGGCACTAAGCTCATGGTCTACAAAGCAGCAGTGATACCCGCCCTGCTGTATGCCTCAGAGACATGGACCATGTACAGCAGGCACCTCAAAGCACTGGAGAGGTACCACCAATGCTGCCTCCACAAGATCCTGCAAATCCATTGGCAGGATAGGCGCACCAATGTCAGTGTTCTTGCTCAGGCCAACATCCCCAGCATCGAAGTTTTGACCACGCTCGATCAGCTCCGATGGACAGGTCACATTGTCCGCATGCCCGATATGAGACTCCCAAAACAAGCGCTCTACTCGGAGCTCCGGCACGGCAAGAGAGCCCCAGGTGGGCAGAGGAAACGCTTCAAGGACACCCTCAAAGCCTCCTTGAAAAAGTGTAACATCCCCACCGACACCTGGGAATCCCTGGCCCAAGACCGCACAAAGTGGAGGAGAAGCATCCGGGAAGGCGCCGAACACCTCGAGTCTCTTCGCCGGGAGCAAGCGGAAGCCAAGCGCAGGCAGCGCAAGGAGCGCACGTCAACCCAAGCACCCCACCCACCCGCCCCTTCAACCACCGTCTGCCCCACCTGTGACAGAGACTGTAGGTCCCGCATTGGACTCATCAGTCACCTGCAAACTCATTTTTAATGTGGAAGCAAGTCATCCTCGGTTCCGAGGGACTGCCTAAGAAGAAGAAAGTATCCTGTCCTGAGGGTGGTGACTCTAATGGGGAATGGTTTCACCGGTGCTGCATTGTCCAGTCTCCTGTCCTGAGGGTGGTGACTCTAATGGGGAATGGTTTCACCGGCGCTGTAGTGTCCAGTATCTTCTCCAAATGGTAATTTTTCATGTGCAAAGCTAGACCCTAGACAGCAAATATTGGCACAATATTTAACAATATGGGCCCATCCCAACTGAGCACAAACCTGTCCTCAGCCCAAGTCCACACATATGCAGTGCCAGCAAAGGATAACTGGAGAAATATCAAGAATGAAAAACTTAGCTGACCTTTTCCCCCTCAAAATAAAAAATAAAAATCTGCAAACCATTTTGAAGAAGTTTGTTTTAGAGCAGCATTTCCAGAGTCAGCGGTTCCAGAATGGAATCTACCTACTATCTCCTCTATATGACAGCAGTGCCCTTTAACTACTTCCAAAACACATGGACCAAATGTTCCTTCTCGTCTGCCTGACATTGGTATATTGATTAGCCCAACGCATTCAGTGTTAAAATTAGACTCCACCTCTGAATGTGACAAAAGCCTAACTGAAAACAATATCCAGACAATCAGAAGAAGTGAGAAGTTTAGTTACTTCAATCTGTCCTGTTAATTAGCCTAACAATATTAATTATATAAATGTAAAGATTGTTTCAATCAGTGACCCAGCAACTGTAGCGGTAGAGTATTTGTTTCCTATTGAAGTTCAAATCAAAGCCTTGATTTCCATTTGAATGACTTCTCTTAGCTGAATTATGAATTTTGAATTTTGCCGGCTCTTAAGAAAGGCTCTTTGAAGGAATACAGTGTGGCAGCAAAGTACTTGATTGGGAAAGGAGGAGTAAGTGGCGGCAGCAGTCTCCCCATCCCAAACAGGTTCAACACTGGCCAATTAAGAAGAGGCACTCACAGCAGTTGTAGAAAAATGTCCATTTCAGATCATCTTGTCCTGCTTTGGAATAGAAACAGAAAATGCTGGAAATACAGAGCAGGGCAGTCAGCATCTGTAGGGAGCTGAAGATTACACATACAAAACATCATAACCTGTCTTTTGTCCTTACAGATGGTGACTGAGGTGCTGTGTTTTTCTAACATTTTCTGTTTTTATTTCAGTAATATCATCTGTCCTGTTAATTACCTGTTAATTAGCCTAACAATATTAACAAGATAGACACATTTTTGCAAGATAAGGGAGTGAAGGGTTATGGGGAGCAGGCTGGGAAGTGGCTTTGAGCCCAAGATCAGCCATGATCTTATTGAATGGCGGAGCAGGCTCGAGGGGCCAAAGTGGCCTATTCCTGCTCCTATTTCATATGCATTTATGTAGTGCCTTTAATGTAAAATGAAAAAAACCGTACATATTATATAACACCTTTTACGACCTCAGGACCTCCCAAAGCACTTTACAGGCAATGAAGTACTTTTTAAAGTACTTTTTAAAGAGGCACTGTTGTAATGTAGGAAACGCGTCAGCCAATCTGCACACAGCAAGGTCCCACAAGCAGCGATGTGATAATGACCAGATAATCTGTTTTACCGATGTTGGTTGAGGGAAAAGTATTGGCCAGGACACCGGGGTGAACTCCCCTGCTCGTCGTCAAAATAGTGTCACCTTTTACGTTCACCTGATAGGGCCTTGGTTTAACGTCTCATCCGAAAGACGGGACCTCCAACAGTGCTGCACACCTTCAGTACTGCACTGGAGTGTCAGCATAGAATTTGTGCTCAAGTCACTGCAGTGGGTCTTGAACCGGCAACATTCCGACTCAGAGGCGAGACCATTGACCCGCGGTTAACACTCATGTAGAAATTCATGACGAGGTGCTTCACAAAGGCATAAGGAAAACAGATGCTGAGCCAAAGAATGAGAGATTAGGAGGGTGGCCAAAAGCTTGGCCAAAGAGATGGGGTTTAAGGAAGGTCTTAAAGGAAGAGAGGACAGTGGAGAGATGGAAGGGTCAGATGCCAGACTGAGGCACAATACTGTCAAAGTAGCAAGGCGATTGAGCAATTATCAAGCAGATAAGAGAGGCAAGATTGAGATGGTCCTGACATGGGAATGTACAAAGACACAAAGTCACAAAGACTACTCCAGTCGGTAACACTGTTGTGTAAACAGAGGAAGAAATGAGGGAAGGTAGAGAAAGAACTGGGTACATATGCACAAAAGAGTATGGGTATTAAAGAGAAGTACCTTGCAGTAGTATTGAGAATTCACAAGAAACATTGGTGACTCATCTTTCATGTCAAAGGACCTTGATGTAGAAAAGTAAATCACACACTTTGTGTGGTTTGAATGGACTACTAAGAGTTACAGGAACATTGCTGTCAATCAGTTCATGGTCTAATGAATCCAAACAAAAGAGGAAATCTGAAATAAAAACAGAAAATACTGGAAACGCTCAGCAGGTCAGGCAGCATCTGTGGAGAGAGAAACAGAGTTAATGTTTCAGGTCGATGACCTTTCGTCAGAACTATGATCACAGCAGGTGGCTAGGAGAGACCAGGGGGTGTTAGTAGGAAAGGCAATATTACAATTCTTGCTGACTGCCTAGGGATTCCTTGCCTGTAAAGTACAGATCAGTCAGTAGACTTGGAGTTAAGTGACAGCAGTAAACTTGCAGCGTTATGCACAACAGAAGCACCAAATATATGCTCAGGCTGATCTTGTGAGGCGTCATTCTCACAGAGTGTGGAGTTCCACATACCTTGCTAACAGTGCTCCAGACTTTGCAACCAAAACAATTTGACACTTTTGAGGCCATGCTGTCACTTAGTACAAGCCTCATTATACCTTCAAATATCATGTGCAACTGCGTGCATGGCTTGGCCGTTAAGAATTGGCTCCTCAAAGATGTGTAGCACTTTTCAGTGTTCGTTGGAAAGTTTGTATTTTTTTGCACTTTCTTTGATGAATTACCTTTTCGTTGCTGTTTAGGCTTGATTTTTTGACTTTTATTTACTCTCTCCTACACTGGCTTTCCTTACAGCTGCTTTTTCACTTCCAGCGAGCAAAGTGGCAGGATGGGAATTCTTATAGGAGTTCCTAGACTTGGGGGAGGAAGAATAGTTTTTGAGGGGACAAGAAAGGCAGATACAACTATGCTCAGGCATTATGTACACATCCATACTTACCCCAGGACCCACATTTACTGTTTCATTGACTGAGTCCTTCTGGGCATACCAAAGGAGACCTGTCTTTGGTGCTTCCACTTCATAAGGGAGGCTGTCACAAAGCTATGCTATCTCCTAGAAGCCGATCTGCAATTTCTACTATGTAGACAGTTCTTCCACGGGTGTGAAAGTCACCACGATATTAAATTTTTACACCGCCAGATCCTTCCAGCCGTCACCAGCAACATATGCCGAACCAGTTGGTCAGCTGTCCACAGGTATATCAAGCAAGTGACAGAGGCTTTGTTTACAAGGGGCAAAATAGAATCATATAATCAGGCCATTCGGCCCATCGTGCCTGTGCCGGTTCTTTGGTAGAGCTATCCAATTAATCCCACTCCCCTGCTCTTTCCCCATAGCCCTGTAATTTTTTTCCCTTCAAGTATTTATCCAATTCTCTTTTGAATGTTTCGATTGAATCTGCCTCCACCACGGGCAGTGCATTCCAGATCACAAGAACTCGCTGTGTAAAGAAATGTTTCCTCATGGTCACCTCTGGTTCTTTTGCCAATCACCTTAAATCTGTGTCCTCTGGTTACCGACCCTTCTGCCACTGGGAACAGTTTTTCAACTTATTTACTCTATCAAAACCAATCATGATTTTGAACCCTTCTATCAAATCACCTCTTCACATTCTCTGCTCTAAGGAGAACATGTCCATCACTTTCCCTGTGGAACAGAGCCATGAGATCTACAGTGCCAAGAACTTTTCCCAGGTGGCACAGCATCGTAGGTGATACACATATTGCATCTGGCCAGCACGCTCCGTTCCATCACCGCCACCATCACTTGACCCTCCTCACCTGTGCACTATGCCCCAACCGATGGCACCTCCTCAAGCTCACTAATCCCATTCTCTGGAATGTATGTAGTTGTGTTGATGCTTGCATACTTCAGCAAGAAGGACGCAGGATAATGTGGGGGCTGCCTAGCTCTGCATCACTGGCGTTGCTGAGAGGCTGTTCTTCCAGGTTTACAAAGGGACTACATGCTGTTTATAGAGTTATGTGAGAATGAGTGAGAAGGGGATGGGATAGTAATATGCCTGAGCTTGGGGGAGCTTTTCTGCTTCATGTTTTCCTACTCCCTTCTGATATGTTTGACATCCAGGGTGGTCTCTGTCAAACGAGTGGAAGGCCTGTGATTTGTGAACCATTCTGCATTTGGGACCCTTGAGTTTGGTGCCATTTTCTCGTGCAAGCAAAAACTAGTCTTTAGATGTTGTAAGTTGGGGGAGTGCAGAAGAAAAGGGATTTAGATGTCCATGTGCACACATCACTAAAAGCTTGTGAACAGCTACAAAACGTAATCAAAAAGGCCAATGGAATGTTGGACTTTATCTCCAGAGGGTTGGAATAGAAATGGGAGGTAGTGCTTCAGTTGTACAGAACTTTGGTCAGAACCCAGCATCGTACCTCAGGAAGGATATATTGGCTTGGAAGGGGTAATCAGAATTATACCAGGGCTTAAAGGGTTAAATTATGAGGACTGGTTGCATAAACTTGGTTTATATTGCCTTGAGTTTGGAAGGTTGAAGTGTGATCTAATCAAGGTGATTAAAATGATTAACAGATTCAATAGAATAGATAGAGAAACAAATCCAAAACAAGAGTGCACAATGTTGAAATTAGAGCTAGACCATTTAGGAGTGAAGTCAGGAAGCACTTTTTCCACACAAACGATAGAAGAAATCTGGAACTCTTTCCCCCAAAAGGCTGTGGATGCTGGGTCAATTGAAATTTTCGAAACTGAGATCGATATATTTTTGTTAGGTAAGGGCATCAAGGGATATGGATCAAAGGCAGGTAAATGGAGTTGAAGTACAGATCAGCCATGATCTAATTGAATGGCAGAATAGGCTCGAGGGGCTGAATGGCCTACACCTATGTAAGATGCACATAATGGCTAATCCAGCAGAAGTATTCCTTACTCCAATCAATTAATATTTCTCGGAAAACGAAGTGGACTTCTTATAAACAACAAACCACAAGCAAAATACTGCGGATGCTTGAAATCTGAAATAAAAACAGAAAATGCTGGAAATACTCACCAGATCAGGCAGCATCCATGGAGGGAGAAACAGAGTTAACGTTTCAGGTCGATGACCTTTTGTCAGAATTGGAAGAAGTTAGAGACTTAACTGTTTTTAAGCAAGTGCAGAGCCAGGGAAAGGAGGCGGGGAGCTAACAAAGGGAAAGGTCTGTGATTGGGTGGAGGGCAGGAGTGATTAAATGAGAAAAGGGATGTGTTTCCAGCATTTTCTGTTCTTATAAAGAACAGCGGATTTATTGATAGGGCCTTTGTATTGAGGAGATTTAGGAGCTGCGGTAATAATATTCCAAAACCTAAAGTTGCAGAGATTTGCTGCTTCCCTCGCCCTCTGCTTTTTAGGTTTTAGTGATGCAGTTGTGCATTCACTGTATGCAATATTTATATAAGATAAATAGAATAGCTAGCTAAAGAGTTACTACATTGCATTAGCTTCCACTGGAATCTGTCTAGCTCAGTTTAACAACATCGATTCTACTCACTCAGGGAGTTAGGTTTCTGTAAGCTGAATAACTTTTACAATCCTCTTGGGGCTTTCTCCACTCAAGCAGTTTAACTTTAGCATAATGGCTCTGTCCTGGCTCTTTAAACTTTTCTCTAAATGTTATGCTGGTGAATACTAAAAACCTTCATCTGTGTCAGGTAACATGGTTTTGGTCATGTCTTTCATGTTAAGTCTGGGGGCTTCCATGTCGTTGCAGCCGCTAAAGTGAATCTGGAGCCTGTAGTACAGATGATAACCAAGGTTGGAAAGAGGAGAAAAGACAAGATCAGTTATGTAGTGGTTAACTGACAACTAGATTAAGTTTTAAAAGCCTATGGGCTAGAAGTTCATTATAGCCCAGGAATGGGCGGTAAAATTAGAAAAGTTTGAGAATTAGCGACAGGCGCTAATGCTTTAGACAGCACACAAAATTAAGTCTCACTGCACAAAGAAATGATTGGGGTGCTAATACAAGCCTTAAAGACCAAGCTCATTGGCGTTACACTCAAAGGCTGTGCTCCTGGGCCTGGCCAAAGTGGCTATTAACTGGTCCAGGCAGTGGGTGGTCGAGGGGGCCGTTCAGCACGACTGCCTGCCTCTCTTCCGCAGCCACGTTCGCGCCCGGGTGGCCCTGGAGATGGAGCATGCGGTGTCCGCCGGCACGCTCGAGGCCTTCCGCGACCGGTGGGCACCGCGGGGACTGGAGTGCATCATCATCCCGGCCAATCAAATTTTTATTGAAGTTGTTAGGTTTCCTTTAATGTTTTAAGTTTAGTGACAGTTTATTTGTTTAGGGTCCACAAAAAGAGTACACTCAAAGGCTGGACCAATATCAGGCGCAGTCTAATCGCAAGTCATCATTGCCACAGGCTTTTTCCAGTTCTTAAAGGGGAGGTTCATTGATGCTACAGAACCTCATTCTCAGCATTGCTGGCTGTACAGCTGGCTCAGCAAGTGGCAGCAGGTCAAGTAGAAGGAGCCGGATGACTCAAGCAGCTGTACTGATGGCAGATCCATGCCCCAGGGAGAGAGCCCACAGATTCTGCGATCAAGCATTGGAGGCATTAATGTTCACTGTGGCGAGACGGAGGGCGGTGCTGTACCCACAAGTGGCAGGAGGCCTTTGCCGAAAGTCTTCCACACCATGTGGAGGGAGGTAGCCCAGCATGTCTCGGGCAGCACTGTGGTCCCCAGGACCCACACACAGTGCAGGAAGAAATGTAACGACCTCACTCAGGTGGTCAGAGTGAGTCAATGCTTCAACAAATGCTACATACCACCATCTGAACGACAGTCTGCACACACTGGCCAAAGCACCACACCCCCAGCACTCACCCACCAACAATCTCTACCTAGCAACACTCACACCCACATCTCACACCTTGCACAAAATGACAGCTATTCAACTATGGCAGGCACATCACCCAAACACATTGCTCCACACTCACTCACTCACTTTCCTTTCTCTTGCAGGCCAAGGTGGCTCACAACAGGAGGGAGCAGAAGCGCACAGGCGGGGGACAAGCCGACACCCAACCACTGTCTGAGCTGGAGGAAAGAGTAGTGCAGATTATTGGGTGCCAGGTGGTTGGCACTGTGGTCATCGGCGATGTTGCGGGCAACAACAGTATGTTCATCCCTACTCCTTCTTCTCACATCCCACTTCCCTCTCACCCCACAAGCCTTTCCCACTTTCCAGCTAATCATGCTGTATGCATGCCTTTCTCCCTTCCTGCCCCCCCTCCCTTCACCTTAACTCGACTCTTGTGCCTTTATGCTTTCAGATAATGAGCAGGCACCTGAGCAGACTGGCCCTGAGGGCACCGTTCAGAGTGAGGCAGGAGAAGAGGGGGAGGAAGAACACACTGTGCCACTGCATCTCTCACCCGCAGGCACCAGCTGAGATGCTGGCACTACACATTCTTTAGAGGCTAGTATAGTAGCGGGATCTGCACAGGATGTGGCACCGGGGATGAGCGGGCTGCAGCAAGTCCAGGGGGAAAGGGTAGCTCGGGGGCCAGCTCCCCGGAGGGCGAGTTTGCATGTGAGTTCTGCTGCACAGGACTCAGATGAGGACCTCGATGGGGAGGCATTTAGAAGAAGGGTGATGGGCATGCACTCGGAGATGATAGGTGCAATGGCAAGGGTGCCTGAGAGCCTCTCGGCAATGATAAGGAGCGTGGAGGAGTCTGCCTCCAACATTGCACAATGCCCTATGCATACCATGGAGCCCATCATTTCCAGTCTGCAAAGGATGGTAGACTCCCAGAGAGACCGTGGCGACCCAGACCTGATGCCGCGTGTGATGGGCGATCTGGCAGCTTCCATTGCAGCACATGTGGAAGCGACACGACGTCTTAGTGCTGTAATGCAGTCTATGCTTGGTGGCATCCAATCTCAGACTGCTCTCATGCAGTCTCAGCTTGATGCCACACAAGCTCTGACTGCTGCTATTGTGGCTGGGTCGACCACCATCGACCAGGGCTTTCATGGTGTTGCAGCAGACCAGCAATCTGTGCTCCAACTGATTGCTAGGGATGCTGAGGTGCTGCCCCAGGGGAGTGGCAGTGGGTCAGTGGAGCAGGAAGCTGCTGTCCTCTCCACCTCCAGAATCCCTCAACGATCTATACTTGGTTCCCTCCGCTTCCTTATCTTTATGCTGACCCGTTGATGACATTATCTGGGATCAGCTTCCACATGTATGCTGATGACCTCCAGCTGTGCCTCTCCACCACCTCTCTTGACCCCAGGACCATTTCCAGATTGTTGAATTACCTATCCAGCATCAAGTCTTGGATGTATCACATCTTCAGCTGAATATTCGCACCCATCATAAACTCTGCTCCCTTGCTGCTGATGCCACCTCCTTCCCCAGCCACTTGATTAGCTACGGGGTAGTGTTCATTTCGGACTTGCGCTTTGTACCTCACATCCTCTCCAGTGCCAAGTCTGCTTAATTCCAACTCGGCAACATTGCCTATCTCTGATTCTACCTCAGACTGCACCCCCCCGCCCCGCCCCACCTCCTCCTCACTGCTGAAACCTTTATCCATGCTTTTGCCACCTTTAGACGCGATAGGGGTGAAATTCGTCTTGGGCAGCAGCCCAAAGTGGGCGACAGCAAATCGGCAGCTCATTTTACGCTCCGCCCGATTTTCTCTATCAATTTTTTTTCCTTTTTCGACAGAACGCACTTGTGGCAATATTCTCTGTTTAGTTTTATGGACTTGGTCTGTAACATGCTTTTCCAAGTCTTCTACAGTGAAGCTAATTTAAAAAAAATGTTTACAAATCTTGTTGAGGGGCGAATATGGGTGAAAAGAGTAGCAGACAAGGCAGGAAGAGTCAAGAAGCAACAATAAAAACAGAGACTGCTGGAGACACTCAGCAGGTCAGGCAGCATCTGCAGAGAGAGAAACAGAG
Organism: Squalus acanthias; assembly: GCA_030390025.1. Lineage (NCBI taxonomy): Eukaryota > Metazoa > Chordata > Chondrichthyes > Squaliformes > Squalidae > Squalus > Squalus acanthias. The sequence continues at coordinate 103,972,097 of CM059429.1, read as the reverse complement.
TCAACGTTTCAGGCCGATGACCTTTTGTCAGAAGTGGAAAAAGTTAGAGATGTGACAGGTTTTAAGCAAATGCAGAGACAGGGAGAGCAGGGTCATAAAGCAGTTAGGTGATATCAAGCTTCAGTTTTAAAAAGCTGTAGATTGGAAGGAGGAAGAAAAGACCAAGGGAGTTAAGGAAAAACTGAATGAGTGTAACAATGAAGCTTCTGGTTAATTTATTAGCATTGGTAACAATGCAACAAACTAAAGCATTATCCCTATTTCATCAGTGTCTGCAGCACCACTTTTTTTAAATTCGTTTATGGGATGTGGGCGTCACTGTCAAGGCAAACATTTATTGCCCATCCTTAATTGACCTTGAGAAGATGGTGGTGAGCCGCCTTCTTGAACCGCTGCAGTCCGTGTGGTGAAGGTACTCCCACAGTGCTGTTAGGGAAGGAGTTCCAGGATTTTGACCCAGCGACGATGAAGGAACGGTGATATACTTCTAAGTCAGGATGGTGTGTGACTTGGAGGGGAACTTGGAGGTGGCGGTGTTCCCATGCGCCTGCTGCCCTTGTCCTTCTAGGTGGAAGAGGTCGCGAGTTTGTGAGGTGCTGCCGAAGAAGCCTTGGCGAGTTGCTGCAGTGCATCTTGTAGATGGTACACACTGCAGCCACGGTACGCCAGTGGTGGAGGGAGTGAATGTTTAAGGTGGTGGATGGGGTGCCAATCAAGCGGGCTGCTTTGTCCTGGATGGTGTCGAGCTTCTTGAGTGTTGCTGGAGCTGCACTCATCCAGGCAAGTGGAGAATATTCCATCACACTCCTTACTTGTGCCTTGGTGGAATGCTTTGAGGAGTCAGGAGATGAGACACTCGCCGTAGAATACCTAACCTCTGACCTGCTCTTGTTGGCACAGTATTTATGTGGCTGGTCCAGTTAAGTTTCTGGTCAATGGTGACCCCCAGGATGTTGATGGTGGGGGATTCGGCGATGGTAATACCGTTGAATGTCAAGGGGTTAGACTCTCGCTTGTTGGAGATAGTCATTGCCTGGCACTTCTGTGGCGCGAATGTTACCTGCCACTTATCAGCCCAAGCCTGAACATCGTCCAGGTCTTGTTGCATGCAGGCATGGACTGCTTCATTATCTGAGGAGTTGTGAATGGCGCTGAACACTATGCAGTCATCAACGAACATCCCCATTTCTGACCTTATGTTGGAGGGAAGGTCATTGATGAAGCAGCTGAAGATGGTTGGGCCTAGGACACTGCCCTGAGGAACTCCTGCAGTAATGTCCTGGGGCTGTGATGATTGACCTTCAACCACCACAACCATCTTCCTTTGTGCTAGGTATGACTCCAGCCAGTGGTGCGTTTTCCCCCCAATTCCCTTCAGTTTTACTAGGGCTCCTTGATGCCACACTCGGTCAAATGCTGCCTTGATGTCAAGGGCAGTCACTCTCACCTCTGGAATTCAGCTCTTTTGTCAATGTTTGGATCAAGGCTGTAATGAGGTCGGGAGCCGAGTGGTCTTGGCGGAACTCAAACTGGGCATCTGTGAGCTGGTTATTGGTGAGTAAGTGCCGCTTGATAGCACTGTTGATGACACCTTCCATCACTTTGCTGATGATTGAGAGTAGGCTGATGGAGCAGTAATTGGCCGGGTCGGATTTGTCCTGCTTTTTGTGGACAGGACATACCTGGGCAGTTTTCCACATTGTCAGATAGATGCCAGTGTTGTAGCTGTACTAGAACAACTTGGCTAGAGGTATGGCTAGTTCTGGAGCACAAGTCTTCAGCACGATAGCTGGGATGTTGTCGGGGCCCATTACCTTTGCTGTATCCAGTGCACTCAGCTGGTTCTTGATATCATGTGGAGTGAATCGAATTGGCTGAAGACTGGCTTCTGTGATGGTGGGGACCTCAGGAGGAGGCCTATATGGATCATCCACTCGGCACTTCTGGCTGAAGATGGTTGCAAACGCTTCAGCCTTGTCTTTTGCACTCACGTGCTGTGTTCCACCATCATTGAGGATGGGGATATTCATGGAGCCTCCTCCTCCCATTAGTTGTTTAATTGTCCACCACCATTCACATCTGGATGTGGCAGAGCTTTGATCTGACCTGTTGATTGCGGGATCGCTTAGCCCTGTCTATAGCATGTTGCTTCTGCTTTTTAGCATGCATGTAGTCCTGTGTTGCAGCTTCCCCAAGTTGGCAACTCATGTTTAGGTACGCCTGCTGCTGCTCCTGGCATGCTCTTTTACACTCTTATTGAACCAGGGTTGGTCCCCTGGCTTGATGGTAATGGTAACTAACTTATTAACTAACTAGACATCATTTTGTCTTGACGGTATCAGAATGTGCATTGTCATTGTATAAATGGCACATTACGCCAATATCAGAGTTATAGTAAGGAGCCTGGGGGTTACGGAATATCACCGTAACTTTCACGCAATAAATAGTATTTACCATATATAAATCAAAGTTTATTATGACTGGCAAGGATATGGCACTAAATCGCCGCTGAATTGTTGTATTAGCCTGGAGCAGTCAGCTGTAGAAGGATGTCTTTGTTAGAATCCCACTGTTGTATGTCCATGTTTCCATTCTCAGCCAACTATTGCACTTCATTGCTGTTTCACGCGACTGACAAACACCTCTCCTCTCTCAAATCGCTGCAATCAATCTTCATGTGCAGTAACCCATCTCTTAGCATTGAAAAGGCAAATTGACACAGTGGAGTCAAGTGTGAATTGAGAGAATAAATCACATTTGCGCAGCCTTATAAGAAACTGGCTTTTTTTCACAGTCCGTCCTGATGGAGTGAAGAATGACATCAACTATTTCAATGGCCTTTTCATTTGATCAATTTCTATCAATTTCAAGCCCTTAATGAGACGAGATTAATATAAATTGCTGCAGAATTTCTACAATCAGGAGAATGGGCTTTGTTTCAGGGATATAAAAGCACAATGAGGAATATCCAAGTGCTTCTTCTTTGCTCACCCCACTGGAAATAATGGAAGCTGAGCCCTCAGTGAGAGACCGGCTTCCTGGGGAAAGCATTCATTTTAAAAAGAAAAAAGACTTGCATTTATATAGCCCCTTTCATGACCTCAGGACGTCCCAAAATGCTTTACAATCAATGAAGTACTTTTCAAGTATAGTCATTCATCCACATTTGAAGCTATTTGACCATTACAGCTCCTGTACATGTGACCTGTAAACTGGATGAAGTTTATGCTCAAAATAACAGAATTGCCAATGTTTGAGAGCAAGCAGATTGTGGTGGGGATGGAGGAACCAACATTAATTTGTCTAACATGTCAGAGAAATGCAGACGTCATGTAACTGAGTCACATGAGTTGCCTTCCCTCCCCCCTCAACCCAATGGCTACAATTATCTTCAGCATAGCCAGGTTTAGGAGGGGTGGGGTGGGGAATATATTACCCAGGGTTTCACTCTTCATTACTATCTTGGCCCACCTAGAACCACACATGTGGACAGAGTGTAGACAGGATTGGGCATGACAGAGCTAGTCGTCAAGGTGAAGTTATGCATGGTCACTTTAAGGGTTGATTTTACAAATGAGCAGCTATTATATGCTAAAAACCGTGCACAATCCCAACAGGAGTCATTTTGACTTTGGCCGCTAAAGTAAAACGGCCGATGTTGAACCAGCTGCCCGTTATACATCACTCTCGATTTGCATTTCCATAGAAGTCTTGGAGACCCTGCTGGGACTATACTGTAATATACGCCCTGCTCTGTCCAGGCATCTGAAGCACTGCACCATCAGATTCCAGCAGATAGCACAACTCGGTCACAGCCTCCCTGGTGAAGCAGACGCTGACCCTTCAAGGAAATCCTTAAAGGAAAACAACTACTTATCTTCTGGCCTGCTGCTCCTTTATATACCCGACAAGGCCTGTACCGGGTGCCAAAAATGGCGGTCCAGCAACAAAATATAGTCGAGGTCTAAGTGAGGTCATCAGACCCTGACGTTTGAATTCCAATGAGGCCTTCACCTTCCTGGTGTTAGGGCCTCACTGGCTGGCCAGAGTGCGTCTGTTGTGTGGCACGGGGCCAGCGAACATCGGGTGGTTAGGTCACTGCAAGGATTTTAACTCCTCACATACCCTGTTCTCGTCGGGGGCAAGGGGTTAAAATCAGTGCTATTACATTTGAGCTATGCAGGAAAGAGTCCACCACAGTGCAAATCATACAGAGTCTGCTGGAAGGATGGAAAGGTGAGAGAAGGAAGGAGAGATAAAGAATATGTGTAATAATAGTTTTATGCGACGCTGAAGGATGCATTTTCACATCACAGCCATATGTGGCAGATGGGGATTATCTCTTTAATGTTTGTAGTGCGAGGTGACATTTTTGAAATGCAGTTCACTCACTATTGAAAGTCTCACAACTAGAATGTATCCAATGTTGACAGCCCCAGTTACCTTACACAACTGCTGTTGATGCAAAGTTTTAATGGATTGAAAATCGTGTGGGGCTCAAATTGTCAATATGCCCTCCCATTGGGAAAGATTCTGAGCTGGGAGCACAATTTTACAAAATGACCCCTTTAATCTAAACTTCTTATCAATATTGCAATATGCACGATCCCAACTTCAGCACAATTCTGTTTTTTGTCTGCTAACAAGCTTAAAATCAAACTATCTAACCAAGTACAGCTATACTCAGTTTACTATTAATTAAAATGTCGTCCTTCATTTAGCATTCAAAATACACTTTACAATGTGTCCAGAGGATGTAATCTCATTATATTTACAGCTCAAGTCAATAGCTAAATCCATTCTCAATTCTAAAATAAAATTATTTTCTTTCTCGGTGAAGCAATAAAGCTATGTCCATGGGGGGACTGCACATCTATAGAAAAATCCATGGGTTTTTTTTGTACCTAGTTTATATGAATATAATCAAAGCACAGCAGTCAAGAGAAAACTTTTTGTGCATGCTAGTGACAACTGTGCATGTTAATGATACAGAAGTTCTCAAAAGGTTATTCCAAGGACACTGGAGACAGAATTTTTTCCTCTGATTTCCACCAATTTTCAGTGGCGTTCTGGCCGCCAGTGGCAGAAAAGAGCCCGTTGGGCCTGATCCTTGCCCATTAGTGCGGCTGTTGGATTGTCTGCGTCACTTCTGGCACTACCCCTTCCCAATGTAGCAGTAAAGAAGTTACGATATCATACTTTGTACTTCCTGTCATTACCAGCAGATACCTGTTTCCACAACAGACATCCAGTGTTGCTAGGCAATGGAGGAAGCGGCAGAAGGCCACAGCAGCCACTTTAATGGAAAGAGGGGGAACAATGGACATTAGCTGGAATTTTGCTAGTTTAGTGGATGCTGCAGCATAATGAATACTGGGGATGCTGCTTGGCCCTATAAGTTGCCGCAGGCGTTGGAATCCTGCAGCAGGAGTCATTTGCCATACCAAGCCCCTTTCCATCATGGGTTGCCAAGTGCAGACTGGAATGTTGCCAGGATTCCATTGAAAATGTTTTAATTGGGCTGATCCTGGAAAACTTGCTGGGAGAGCGCTCGGTTCATCAGAACCCTCACCACTCTGTCACTGGTGCTCCCTCCATGGAGGAAAGTCCAGGTCTGGTTGAACGTATTGGAAGAGTGATGGGGAACTTTGTCGATACATTTTGTGATTTCTTTTTCCAGGATTATTGAAATGTATGTGTTTATTACAGTTAAAATTTTTATTTGAGGGCACAAGAGCAGTAAATCCCCAATCCCATGCTCTGAGCTGGGAAGCTGTACTCGGGGGAAGCACAGGTCCGAGATACGGCTACCCCAATCTGTGCTCTGTGAGTGAGGCTCCCTCATAATGTGGTGGGGAGAGGGGGAGGGGAATGAACATGTCTACTTTGAAAACAATTTTTGTGAATGGGAAATGTTTTGAGATGATGAGATGCACTGCTTGCATACATGAGTATTTAAATGTTTTTGCTTCAATGTTCAATGCCCTCCGGCCGTTTTAGAAACTTTCCCATACCCTATGAACACATCCGACATGGCACACTGTGGACATCCCAGGCAGAATTGTATCTCGTTTTTCTTTTTTTCATCCATCGAATTGAGAAGTGAGGAAATACCGTAACTAAGAAGATATCAAACTTCTCTCATTCCCCAACTCCTGCAACTCTAAAAGTAAATCTTGAAGGTTGCAGTAGTACCTGGCACATTTCAAAAGTTGCAATGCTGCTTTGAAGGTGGGACAGCAGAACAGGGTTGAAATTGAAGTTCCAAAAAGTTCTATGGGATGGACAAGCAAAGAGATGATAGTCTTAAGATGGAGAAGGCCGAACATCTATAACTGCTATTATAAAGTTTGCTCTAATAATTTGTTTTCCTGAGCCTCTTCACCTTTATTTAGATTCCATCACATCTCCCTCCATTGCTTATCGTTACCTCAGCGTAGATCTCTCTTTAGACCCTGGAAAAATCTCCTCTCTGATTCGTAACCATCAGTTTTACGCCCACACCCAAAGTGCAAAGTACCCCCAGTTCATCTCAGTTCATCTAGTTTAGTACTTAAGGTTCTTCTTCTTTTCATCCATCTAATTATTTTAGCATTCCCAGCAAAAAGTATATATCAGGAATTCAGTCAGGGAGGTCAATGCCCCAAGTTCATAGCTCAGGTCAATGCCTCAAGTTCATAGCTCAGGTCAATGCCTCAAGTTCATAGCTCAGGTCAATGCTGCAAGTTCATAGCTCACATGATTCTCCATCCACTAAAGTTAAGCTCTAACGTAAAATTTACCCCCGATATCATGGTATTTACTAATCAACTGCCCAGTTGTGGCTGACACTGGTTTATCACCTTGCATCTCTAATGTTCACTCCTCACTGGTCAGGAGTAACATAATCTACTAAAACATGTTTGCCGTGAATTAATGAATGGTTTATGAATGAGGTTTCTGAGCAGCTTTCTAAGCCGATTAAAGGCAAAATGGGAAGACAGCTCCAAGGAGACAGAGTTTAACAAACACATGGAGGGACTGATCCTTCCAGTCATTTCAAAATTGATCAAATAAACAATCTTTCCAGGGATTTCACTGTTGAGGTGGCTATACTTTGCAAAAAATGTGTGCATGTGTATATAGTCAACCTCATGGCGTTGCGAATGGAGAGTCAAAACCAAGTGTAGTCTTCAGGTGGAGCGGGGTTAGACAGCAGGAGATAGCCACACCAGGATACACACACAATTTAGTCTCCATTTTAAAGTCATACATTCTGTCTTAGATTAGCTTTATAAATGTCTCTGTCCGCTGGGTTGGGGAAGAGAGGGGAAGCGTGTATAATTACGGCATGAAAAGTTTACACAGACTGACGTAATAAAGACTCACTACGCACTTGAACATAAAGCAAGGCTTTAATCAACTTGTAACAAAACATGGAGGTCTAGTTAGCAGTCACTAGCTTCCTGTTTCCAGATTGTCTCTGCCCAAGGTGGGCCCATGCCTGAGTATTTATACTCCCTGGACGGCGCCCCAGCTGGCCGCCCAGTAGTACTTCCTGAGTTGTTACTTGCGATTTATGACATTCTTCCTCCCTAAAAGGTTTGGAAGTCCAGTCTTCCTTTAACGGACTAGGCGGACCAGAAATAGCCGCAGACGTTTAGCTCTCTGCTTGTGACTGGAAGGCACGTCTCCCCGGACCGTGTCCTGGTCCCTGGGTCGCTTGGCCCGTACCGGTAAGTCAGTAGAGTCCGCGTCATCTTGATCATCCTGTGGAGGACTGGGAATATCATGACTCCGGGTGCGGGTCCCCACAGGTGCTGAGCTGGCCTCATCCCGGGTCGTGGCTGGAGATTGTCCGGCGTCCTGGTTTCGGGTGGCCATCCTACGGGGAGCGTCCAGCTCCCTGAGTTGATCCGGTAGCGTTGCCGGCAGATCCCCCGATGTCCCAGGCGGGGCGTCATTTTCATAGGGGTGCGGAGTGTTGATATCATTGTCGGGGGATCCTTCATCATTTGGGCCCGTGTGACCGGTTGGGCAGGGAGCCAGATCTCGGAGCAAGACGGTGGTCTCCCGGCCATCAGGGTACTGTACGTGCGCATACGTGGGGTTTACCTCCGTTAACTCCACCTCGTCAACGAGAGGGTCGTTTTTGGCAGACCGGACGAACCTCCGGAGTAGCACCGGGCCTGGAGCCACCAACCATGACGGTAGAGACGTCCCATGTGTAGCGCGACGCCGGAATTTGAAGAATCGCTCGTGAGGCGTGACATTAGTAGATGTGGAGAGAAGAGACCTGATAGAGTGTAACGCGTCGGGGAGCACCGTTTCCCACTGCTGGTCCGGCAGGTTGCGTGACCTTAGTGCCAGTCGGACAGCGTTCCAGATGATGGCATTGTATCGTTCAACCTGTCCGTTACCGATTGGGTGATATGGTGTCGTCCTACTTGAGGCGATTCCCCGTTGGGAGAGATAACTTTTAAGTTCACTCGACATAAAGGAGGGACCCCGATCAGTGTGGATAAAATTGGCCGTCCCGCAAAGGGAAAAGACCTGATCGAGGCATTTAATTACCGTAGAGGTAAGCATATTAGGGCAAGGGAAGGCGAAGGGAAAGCGTGAATACTCGTCCACCATCGTAAGTAGGTAGGTGTTCCTTGTCGACGAAGGCAATGGCCCTTTAAAGTCTATGCTGAGCCTCTGCATAGGCTGCATTGCATGTATGAGTAAGCCATCTGATGGGCGAAAGAATTGTGGTTTCAATTCTGCACAAATCCTACAGGAGGAGCATGTTTTCTTTACGTCCTCGGTTGAAAATGGTAGATTTTTGGAGCGCACAAAGTGCAACATGCGGGTCACACCAGGATGGCATAAGTCCATATGCAAATCCGCCAGAGTCGACGTTGACATTGAGGAGCAAAATGCCCGTGTGAAGGTATCTGGGGCCACGTTCTGTTTGCCGGGTCGGTAACAGATAGTATATCCAAAGGCAGCCAGCTCCATCCTCCAGAGTTGAATTTTATTATTTTTGATTTTCGTGCGCCTCCGGTTATCCAACATGAAGGCCACAGAGTGCTGGTCAGTTATAAGCGTAAAATGACGCCGAGCAAGAAAATGACCCCATTGGCGTACAGCCTCGATGATGGCCGTAGCCTCCTTCTCGACGGGGGGGTAATGGAGCTCGCTACCCTGCAAGGTTCTGGATAGGAATGCCACGGGTCGGCCACCTTGATTCAAGGTAGCGGAGATCGCCACCTCCGATGCATCGCATTCGACCACAAAAGGAAGATTTTCGTCAATGGAGCGAAGCGTGGCTTTCTCCAGCTGTCGTTTGAGGAGGTTGAAGGCAGAAATAGCCGTAGCTTCCAATGGAAAAGACTTCGCATGGAGCAGGGGCTGTATTTTATCGGAGAAGTGTGGTATCCATTTTGCGTAATAAGCAAACATGCCAAGTGCCCGATGAAGAGAGCCGAGGTTCGTCGGGGGAGGGAGCTCCTGAAGTGGACGAAGTCGCTCTGGGTCCGGTTTAATAACACCGTTGCCCACCCAGTAGCCAAGAATGTTCACCGATGGCACCGACTTCACCGATTTGGATTCGTTTAACGTTAAGTGGCGACGGCGGAGTACGTCAAAAAATCTCTGAAGATTGGCGTCATGCTCCTTTTGATCATGGCCGGCAATAGTGATATTGTCTAAATACGGAAAGGTATCCGTCAAGTTCTCTTGCCGGACTAGGCCATCCATGGCCCGTTGGAAGACGGCCACCCCATTGGTGACCCCGAATGGAAGGCGGCGAAACTGGAAAAGCCGACCATTGGCCTCAAAGGCCGTATACTTCTTGTTGGAGTCTTGCAGTGGCACCTGATGGTACGCGCTTTTTAAATCGAAGGTCGAGAATACCTTGTATTTGGCAAGGTTGTTGACCATGTCATCTATGCGTGGCAGCGGGTAGGCATCCAGATCGGTATATAGATTAATAGTCTGCGAATAATCGATACACAGACGTTTTTTATGTTGTTTTAAGGGATTCCTCACGATGACGACCTGAGCCCGCCAGGGAGATGAACATGGCTCGATAATACCGTCAACTAAAAGGCGAGAGATTTCCGCCTCAATAAACGCTCGATCATCTTGGCTAAAGCGCCGCGATTTGGTGGCTATGGGTTTACAGCGGGGGGGAAGATTGGCAAACAGGGAGGGTTCACCGAGTAAGGCCGCCGAGAGTGCACAAAACGGCACCTTAGAAATGGTAAGCTCCGGCCTTGACCCTCCAAACTCAAAAGTGATCTTCTTGTGCTGCTTCTGGAAGTCCTGTCCCAGAAGCACATCGCTGCATAAGTTTGCGAGTACTCCGAGCCGGGTGGAGAGATACGTGCGGCCATTGAGGATGAGGTTGACCAGACAGAAGCCAGAAGAATTGGTGGTCAGAGTCGTCAGAGCCATTGCAATCTCCCTGTCCGAGGGATAAATGTGCAGTTTTAACCTGTTGACAGCCCGCTTACTAATGAAGCTGTCAGAGCTGCAGGAGTCGATTAGCGCGCTTAGAGTGTGCCCATTTACTGAAACCTTCGTGGCTGCATGGGACAAACTTTGGGGAAAAACAGCCGTGATGGGAGGAGGGGTAATTTTCCCTTCGGCAACTGTAGCCTTAACAGTAGTTCTTGGGGGAGGAGCAGCTCCATAGATAGCAGCTGTGAAGCTAACAGGAGCTCTCGACCGGTATACTTTAGAGGAGCGGCCTTTCTTGTTAGCAAAGGCCCGTGACTGGCATACCTTGGAAAAGTGTCCTTTCTTGCTGCAATGATTGCAGGTCACATTACGAGCCGGGCAAAATTTTCTGTGATGGCACGCCCCTCCACAAAAGAAACACTTTCTTCCTGATTGCCAGGATGCTGCTAGGGCGGGGTCGTCATCAGCGAAGGCCTCTAGGGTAGGGTCGTCGTCTGTTAGAGTAGAGTCAACATCAGTGGGGGCATCCGCCCGAGACCTACCGAAAGACTCATTAAAGGAGATAGCCGCCGCCCGTGCACGTGGTGGGAGATAAGTGTCTGCATTTTTCTTGGCCAAGTCCAAGGAACACGCCTGGTCATAAGCAGCCCGTAAATTGAGGGTTTTATTTTCCAGCAGGCGCTGACGTATAAAAGGGGACGCGATTCCATTGATAAAGGAATCGCGGATTAGTTCCTCTTGATACTGTTCAGCTGAAACTGCTTTAAGGTTACAATCCTTGCTGAGCCTGCGAAGTTTCTGGAGAAATTCATCGAGTGATTCCCCAGGCTGCTGCCGAGTTGTGGCCAGTAGGTGTCGAGCAAAGATTTCATTTGGGGACTTGACATATAGCTGCTGTAAGATTTCGATAGCAGTGTCATAGTCTATACAGTCCTCAATATAATCATACACATGAGGAGACACGTAGTTGATAAGCATTCGTAACTTATTAGGGACATCCACCCCACATTCTTCAAGAAAGTTGCTAAAGGTACGAAACCAATGCTTCCATACCTTTGCTGCCGCAGGTGCATTCGGGTCCAGGTCGAGACGAGCGGGTCTAAGGAGTTTTTCCATGATGGATCAGTTTCTTGCCCAAGTTCCCTTCTGTGGTTCGAGTTGCAGCTGGTTGTTCCGAATCACCCAAAGCGTGGAGACGATATCAAGTTGATTAAATTGACGTAATAAAGACTCACTACGCACTTGAACATAAAGCAAGGCTTTAATCAACTTGTAACAAAACATGGAGGTCTAGTTAGCAGTCACTAGCTTCCTGTTTCCAGATTGTCTCTGCCCAAGGTGGGCCCATGCCTGAGTATTTATACTCCCTGGACGGCGCCCCAGCTGGCCGCCCAGTAGTACTTCCTGAGTTGTTACTTGCGATTTATGACACAGACGATTTTCATTTCTATTGGACAAAATGGATACAAGATTTTTGATATAATAATAAAAAGCATTTTCTGATTCATTTCAGAGTTTCTTTGCTTTTTATCTCGGTAGTAGATCTCAATCCATCCTATTAGATTATCTAACGAGATACGCGTGCGTAGTTTGATAGCCAGACTACAAATGCAAGGTTGTCAGAGCATTTTCAGAGGAATGAGTTTATATACGTATAGATTTACAGCAAATAGATTTCAATTAAATATGTAATCCTTTTAAATGCTATCAATACATATACATGTACTGTCTACATATTTTTGAGAGATACATTGCTTGTAGGGAAACCAACATATTCAATGCATATCTTGGCATATTAGGAGATTCTTGGTTTCCTTTTGGCTGCTAATTGTACATTCAAGCAGCAGTTTCCAACAGCTTTACCTCAGCGAAGTCAGTGTGCTATATTCTTCCAGGCTACTGCATACAAAACCAATGTCATGTGAAAGTCATTTTTAAGACGGAAAATGAGATTGATATCTTTTTTTTATGTGAGGGGAATGGCAATTAACGTTTCACACTTCTGTTAGAAAAAATAATTTATTTAGCTGAGATAGGGACCTAGCAAATAGCTCTAACGATATGCGAATGAAGAACTTTCATTAATGGAACCAGCAATGCATCTCTACTTATTTCACAGGGCAAGTGGAGGACATTTATTAAGAATATAAAGTCTGCAAGGCAATAACAACTGCACAAATCAAGACAGTTGATGTACGAAGGAATTGACAGTCACTGCAGGTGTCAATGAGGAAGCTAATCCTCTGACAAATATTCAGGACACATTTAGTGCAATTTCTATTATGTCCATTATTTGTAACTGGATTTCTAAATCTGTATTCACTCAAAATGATTCTATTAGAAGTGCAAATTCACCTCTGTCAAAGTAGGGCTACATACATTCCTATGACATTTTGCAATGTTTTCATTAATATATTGCCAAGAATATACTTTGATAGAAAGACTTGCATTTCTATAGCGCCTTTCACGACCTCAAGACGTCCCAAAGCATTTTACAGCCAATGAAGTACTTTTGAAGTGTAGTCATTGTTGTAATGTAGTCAGCCAATTTGAGCACGCAAACTCCCACAAACAGCAATGTGATAATCACCAGATAATCCATTTTTGTTATGTTGATTGAGGGATAAATATTGGCCAGGACACCGGGGATAACTCCCCTGCTCTTCTTCGAAATAGTGCAATGGGATTTTTTACATTCACCTGAGAGAGCAGACGGGGCCTCAATTTAATGGGCCGAAAATTGATCCCGGGACGCGAGAGTACGCACTGCGTACTCTCGCGTATTCCCACTCCAATTGCCGGTTTTCTGCATGCCCTGCGCATGCGCTGAAAACCGGCAATTGCTCTTCTGAAAAGGGGGCGGGTCCTCGGTGCATCGCGTGCGCGCTACAGGCTGCGCGCACGCTGTGCACTTCATGCTTTGGACGCGCAGGTAAGTACGGAAGATTTTGGAAATGTAAAAAGGAGGAGTAAGACCCACTTTTAAGAAGGTAAGTAGTGAATTAAGTATTTTTTTGAATTTTTTTTAACAGGTATATCTTTTTTAGAGACTTTAAAGACAGGTAAGTTTATTTTTATAACTTTTTAAAAGATTTTAAATCTTTTCAAAAATTTAATTTTTTATTTAAAATGGTTAATTTAATTAACTATACTTATTTTATTAATGTGATGGTTTTTTTTAATTTAATTGAGGTTTAGCTGTTATTTTGGGGGGGTGTAAGATTCATAGATTTTACAGCCGTGCTGTGAAACTTATGAATGGAAGATGGTGTGCTGTCATTGGCTCTAACTGAGTCACGTGATCCCACAGCTCGCACGAATTCACTACGCCGCTGGGATACGCAAGCACTGCCCAGCTGATCTCTAGAACATGAAGTTCGTGCAAGCTGGATCTGAAAAAGCACAAGCGAGGTGAGAGATCGCGGGAAAGCCTTACCCCCGCGGGAACAGAGCGAGATCAATTTCTGGGCCAATGTCTTAATCCAAAAGACAGCACCTCCGACAGTGCAGCGCTCCCTCAGTACTGCCGTGGAGTGTCAGCCTAGATTTTTGTGCTCAAGTCTCTGGAGTGGGACTATGAACCCACACCCTTCTGACTCAGAGGCAAGAGCGCTACCCACTGAGCCACAGCTGACACATAGGAAGAACATGGGGCAGATTTTCTTCCTGCTGTGCTTGGGAGTAGAGGATCGAATGCACAGAGAGGAACATTTGCCCGGGAGAATCACACATACACACACACACACACACAAGACAAAACCCACCCAATTATCTGCCCATTTATTTAAAAGGATGGCATCATTATACACATGTGCTCCGCCTAGCTGATTGTCCGCTATGCTCTGAGCCCCAGTGACCCTTTATGGCCAAGCACAAATTGAGAGGAAAATTGTGGCCCATGTTTGTTTCAATATATCAAGTTATGTATGGATATCAAGAAAGAAGGAAAGAGAAAGAAAACAGGTAAGAGAAAAAGAATCTAAAAGATTAAAACAATAGCTAATCTGAAACGATTTTAGTAGGTTGGATTGGAATCTTGCTGCAGAAATAAGAAGAAAGACTGGGACAATCTGAAATAAAAGCAGTAAAGTGTAATACCAAAAGAAATTCAAATCAGCAACATAACATGTTCTGGTTTCCTGCAAAAAAAAACAAGTAAATGAGGAAATCTAGAGAAAGACTGAATGCAAGATTATGGAGAACATTATGTACACATACACATCCAGTAAACACAGGGTGAAAAAAAGTATTGGTCACTTAAACATAATACTGGGAAACTGGAATTGAAGAAGAAAAGAAATAGCAGAGTTACTGAATAGTTACTACACATCTGTGTGTGCAGGAGGGTGAAGGAAACTTTTCAAAGTCGGATATCAGCTTTTCAGGAATGGCAAGGGAGTGCTGGACAGCACAGAAATAATAATAGTATATAGTTATAAAAAGATGAGATGCTCTTAAAATAGACATTTGTGGTACCCAGGAGTCAGTCTTAGTCCCCTTGTTACACTTTATATATATTAATGACTTGGAGAAGGGTACAGCATGCAAAGTTTCCAAATTCACAGACCACATCAAAATAACAGGCAGAGCAAATAATGAGGAAAAATGTAATGAGTTTCAAAAGGATTTAGATGCAATTCTATGTGGATAAGTGTGAAATAATTAGCATGCAAGCAAGGAACCAGAAGAGTATGTATTAAGTGAATTAGTGGGACAGTATAGGAAAGGGATCTAGGATTTTCTTTATTAATTCATGGGATGTGGGCGTTGCTGGCAAGGCTAGTATTTATTGCCCGTCCCTAATTGCCCTTGAGAAGGTGGTGGTGGCCACCTCCTTGAACCGCTGCAGTCCGTGTGGTGAAGGTACTCCCACAGTGCTGTTAGGGAGGGAGTTCCAGGATTTTGACCCAGCAACAATGAAGGAACGGCGATATACTTCCAAGTCAGGATGCTGTGTGACTTGGAGGGGAACTTGCAGGTGGTGTTGTTTCCATGCACCTGCTGCCCTTGTCCTTCTAGATGGTAGAGGTTGCGGGTTTGGGGGGTGCTGTCGAAGAAACCTTGTCGAGTTGCTGCAGTGCATCTTGTAGATGGTACACACTGCAGCCACGGTACGCCGGTGGTGGAGGGAGTGAATGTTTAAGGTGGTGGATGGGGTGCCAATCAAGCAGGCTGCTTTGTCCTGGATGATGATGCTAGTGGATATGTCCATGAAATCATCAGTACAACAGTAAGAAAAAAGGAAATCAGGGACTGGGTCACATTATCAGGAGGTAGAATATAAATCAAAATATATCTTTTGTGTATTGTAGGAGGTGTTAGGCAAATTCCATCTCGAGTACTATGTATAGTCCTTCATGAGAAATAAATGAATGACATTGAAAGGGTACAGAGACAAACAAACCTAATTCTAGGTTACAGGAATTCAACTTATGAGGAAAGGCAAGGAACTTGAGCTGGTCTTAATGGTTAAAGGAACTAAAGGAACTACTCAATGCAGTACTAAGCTTGGAAGTCCCAATCTGGATTTCAACTTTCTATTGAGTTTGTTGAACTTAGTTAGGTGCTACGATGGCCTTCGTCCCCCTGGGCTAGAGCTCACCTTCCTGGTTGTTATCAAGTTACACAGATCACAGAATCCCCACAATGCAGATAGAGGCCATTTCGGCCCATCGAGCCTGCACCGACACATATCCCACCCTATCCCTGTAACCCCACGTAATTAATCCCCCCTAACACTAAGGGTCAATTTATCATAGCCAAATCAACCTAACCCGCACATCTTTGGACTGTGGGAGGAAACCGGAGCACCCGGAGGAAACCCACGCAGACACGGGGAGAATGTGCAAACTCCACACAGGCAGTCACCCGAGGCCAGATTCGAACCCTGGTCCCTGGCGCTGTGAGGCAACAGTGCTAACCACTATGCCACCGTGTTGCCCTATACATCCCTTGTGGGGCTTTTAAAAAAAAAATAAGCTTTGAGATAATTTTCAGGACCATGAAGGGAATCGTCAAATCTGATCCAAGTAAACTATTCACCGTGGTTAAAGTGTTCAAATGCCAGAAAGTTGGGAAGAAGAAGGAAAGTCAGGCAGGATAACAAAGTTGTGGAATAAAGTTAGTAGGTAAGACCATTAAAGTGGACAGTATAAATGGATTAAAAAGTAGATGTATTGCTGGAGAGAGAAGAGATTGAGGGAAAAGATGGGAGAAAAGGATGGATTTCTGAGAAAGAGATGGACATGTTGCAATTACTATTCATTTGTAATTACTAAAAATTCTTACATTTCAAGAAATTTAAAGAAAACTTAACGTGACTCTCACGTGGGAGCGTAATCGGGAAGTTATGCCTGAAATGACACCCATTTGTGTGCTCCTAATCTACGCCTAAATTTCCTGCCAATCACATTAGCATCCAATGTAAAATGCAATGTAAAACAGCGAGATCCAAGGAAAGTGCGGAAATCATGCTATATATTCCTTATTTAAGTATGAAAGATCAGGGCCGCGATTTCGCCATCGGAGGCGGGATCACGGCGGGAGAGGTCGTTGGCGGGTCCTGGTCCCGCTCCCGGCTCCAGCCGCTCTGTGAAAATGATTTTACGTAGATTGGGCTTGTTAAGCCCGCCCTGCGAGGTTCCCAGCCAATTAAAGGAAGCGGGTCTGATGAAGTCATTTGATGACGCGTCATCAGCCGGTTTTCTTAAAGGGACCATGGCCACATTCATTTTGTCAGTTGTTCTGTTAGTGTTCTACAGCATTGAGGTGCTGCAAACACTGACAAGCACTGCACAAAGGTCCAGGGCTGCACCCAGGCTCCTGCATGACTCCCTCAATATGCTTATGGAAAGAGTCACAGCATGCAGGGAGGTTCTCTTCCCTTCCAAGGGCGGAAGAGACCTCCCCAGGACACCAACACAGCCTGGTTGCACATTGCACAGGAGGACAAAAGCAGGGATGTCGTCAGGAGGACCAGGTTGCAGTGGCGCAAACCCTTCATTGATCTCAGTAGATCACGAAACGTTACTGCCAAGCCACACTCAACCTCATCCTGCTGTGCCACTCATCACATCCTCATCACTCTGTCTTCCCTACCCTACTCCTGCACATCCTTACTCACACCAACTTACCTTGCACCTCCACCCATCCCTCTCTATCTACATTATCACTTCCCCATCTCACTAGCCACCCCTCACACTCACCCTCATCCTAGTGCAATCATATCAACTGACAACACACAAGGGTAGGCACTTGGGTGTTTTAAGCAATGTTCATGTAAATTTTCTGTTAATGTGATGTCAAACATTGAAATCTTTATTTTCAACACTTATTGGACAGATCTCTGCTCACCCTTGGAAGTGTCTTAGTGAGTTCCAGTGAATGTTTAGACATAACTAACCCCCTCTCCCCACCAATTGTGATGAGTGTGAAAGAAATGGCTTGGACATTGTAGGGATGCTTTATGGTGTTGATGTGGGGTGGTGTCAACCTGGCGCATCATCAAGGGCACCAATGTTGCTGGAATAGATGTCAGCTGAAGTTGAGATAACAGAAGCGATCTGTCAATGGTGAGAGAGCTTGCTCCAAGGAGGTGACAGTGGATAGAGAGTTTACTCCAAATACTTCCAAACTGCATAAACCTCAAAAGTGTCTTCCCTGTCCTGAAGGCTCAAGCTTCTGACATTGGAAAGTGAACAGCTGTGAAATGGTAGCTTTTATACCACTTTTGCAGCTGCCACCTATTCACAGCAATGGGGAGACATAGCGAACCCGACCTACTCACCTGACGTGATCTCTGAACGACGTGAACCTCGTTAAAAAATTGTAAAATATAAATAGGCTGACAAAATAATAGTTAACAAACGTTTAACAAGCATTTAACTATCTTAAATGCCTCCCCCGCCGCTTGGTGTCGGGTCTGTTCTGAAATCGCAGACCCGACATTTTGGAAACTTACATGGAGGCGGGTTCGGAGCAGGCTCCCAACTCAGTGTTAATCATCTCGATTTTGACAGCGGACCCGCCTCCAAACCCGCACTCTGAGCGCCGGCAAAATCGTGACCAAAGTTTCAAGCCATCTAACCATCATTCATGCACATTAGACACAGAGGGATAGAGCTTTCAGTAGGTTGCGCTGGTATTCAATTCAGAAAACTAGCACAATTTTGAGCCCAGTTCACCAATTGCGCCCAAAGTGAAAATCTACCCCAAGCATGTTTAAGAACATGCAATCAGGGAAGCTATTCAATTTTTAATGTGACTCATACTGATGTCTTAAAAATACAGTCAAGAAAATGCATTCAAAGGAACAGAAAATACAGAGCAGGTCTCAATGAGGAGAAATAAAAAAAACACAATAAAACACCAGAAAAATAACTTTCCTGCTGCACCTAAAATTCAGGGCTTAATTTTACACCCATTCGCATGTACAGGGATCGATAGATGGACATAAATGATCGAGGAAATTTGGCGTAACGTATTTACGTGCTTAACACTGTTGCACTCGAGTTTCTTTGATCTTTTATGTCAGGTATTTGCTTTACATAAGAACAGGAGTAGGCCATTCAGCCCCTCGGGCCTGTTTCATCATTCAGTTAGATCATGGCTGAACTGTATCCCAACTCCATCTGCCTGCCTTAGCTTCATATCCCTTGATACCCTTACCTAACAAAGGCTTATCGATCTCAGTCTTGAAAGCTCCAAATGTCCCAGCATCTACAGCCTTTTGAAGAAGGCAATTCTAGGTTTCTACTACCCTTTGTGTGAAAAAGTGCTTCCTTATTTCACTCCTAAATTGTCGAGCTCTCAATTTAAGATTATTCCCCACTCGTTCTTGATTACTCCCATCAAAGGAAATAGTTTCTCTGCATCTACCCTATCGAATCCTTTTAATATTTTCAACACCTTGATCAGATTACCCCTCAATCTTCTATACCCAAGGGAATACAAGCCACGTTTGTGCACCCTGCCCTGATAATTGAATCCTTTAAGACACGGTATTATTCTGTTTACGACTCGATTACACAGGTCTCTAGGCACAAATACACAGTGATTTTTTTTTGATTGCTTTTGGTTTGGCATATTCATGCGCTGACTTTTAAAAAGCATAGTTTTTTTTGTAATAAAACGAAAATACTGGAAGCACTCAGCAGATCAGGCAGCATCTGTGGAAAGAGAAAGGTAGAGTTAATGGGGGAATTTTAACATGGGGGAATTTTAACATGGGTGAGCAGGTAGGGGGGTCAAATGGACAAGAATTCAAGGCGTGTTGGGAAGCCAGCTCCAACCCGCCGACTTCCGGGTTTTACCCCATGGGGACAAGGGGTGGGCACCCAATCCACTCCCAGGAGGCGGGTTGGCATTTTAGATATGTTAAGTAGGCTGGAAGCCTCGGATTTAAACTGCTGTGCAGGTTTTGCTGTGGCCAGCCGGGTTTCCCGGGCCTCGGGAAACCTGGCGGCTGCAGCGAGACAAGGACAGCCTCGAGAAGCACTTCTTGTGGACAAGGAGGAGCAGGAGTGCTTCCTCCCAGCCCCCCAAGCTCCCCCACCATCAGACTGCACCCCGCATACAGAGCCCCCCCCAAGATCGGACCCCCCCCCCCCAGGGTCGGGGATCAGACCCTCCTTGGGATCGGAACCCCCTCCCCCCACCCCAGGGTCGGGGATCTGACCTATCTGGTCCTGTGACCTTCTCAGGAGTGCTCCCCGCCCAACTAGCAGCCAAGCCTGTCAATCAGGCTGACTTCCAGGTTGGGAACCTATCAATGACATAAGATGATCGCTGTGGAGTTAAATCTCTACAGCATGCGGGGAAACCCAGATTTCCAGGTTTCCCACGTGCTACCGGACCCTCTCCCCCCCCCTCCCCTACCCCTCCAACGCTCCCAGCGCATCGGTAAGTAAAAATTCCCTCAACGTTTCAGCATTTTCTGTTTTTATTTCAGATTTCCCGCTTTCACAGTCTTTCGCTTTTTGTTTAAAAAAAAAAATTTTTTGTTTAAGGCTTCTCATACTTTCTTAATATTGGAGGTTATTTGCTGGTGTTGCATCATTGGCATTATGTATGTTGCTTTCTGTTATTAGTTCTATAGTTATTGCTGAAGAAAATGGTTCAATGTCAAAGAAAATCTTAACCTAAATGTGGCTGAATATTCACGAATACTATTTTAGGAGCTTCACATTCATTACATTTGTGTGACCACAGATAAGAATAATCCATAATAAGAGGCCAAATTTCCCAAAATTGGCAGGCTGTGCTAAATTTGCTGATGGGAATCTCTCCCTCTACTTTGAATAGATTACTGGCACATGAAAATCTTGCCTCAAGCTTGACCGAAAGTACACTTGGTATACGAGGAGTAAAATTTAGTGAGGCAGCAGATCTGAAAGGGCTGCAGCTCACGATTAAAGGGTAAGTTGTGACAGAAAAGTTTACTAGCTGTTCACAGCAGCATATGAATGGCACTTTTGATGTTGGAGGCTTGGGGGCCCTGCTAGAGGAGCTATCTCAAAGGAGAGCGGCTTTATTTGGAACTGAAGGTCACCCTCCAATCAACGCATAGCTGTGTGGAGAGAGGTTCCTGACTGAGTCAATGCCACCACCCAGGTCCCTTGCAGCTGGCTGTAAATAAGGAAGAAGTTTCTGGCATCTTGCATGGTGACGGTAACTGTGCTCCTCAGTTTTGCGCGCACTTCCTGTGGGGCCAATCAACAACAGCACAAGTGTAATTTCAGAACTGCCACACCATCTGGGAGGTAACATTTAAAGCATGATCTACAATCGTTGTTCTTTTGCACACTCTTTCATTGTA
This sequence comes from Squalus acanthias, assembly GCA_030390025.1. Taxonomy (NCBI): domain Eukaryota; kingdom Metazoa; phylum Chordata; class Chondrichthyes; order Squaliformes; family Squalidae; genus Squalus; species Squalus acanthias. The sequence continues at coordinate 103,950,853 of CM059429.1, read as the reverse complement.
CAAAAGTTGCATTGCCCACTTTTCTTAAAGGTTAAGGTGCAGGCCAAGGTGCGCCTCTGCTATCAGGGGGTTTCTAAGCGGGGACAGCAGCCATGGATGCTGAGGATATCCCGGCTTTCTTCCGAGCTATTCACCCCATGTGTTTTTTCTTTCAAATTAAGGCTCAAGGGATTGGGGGTAATATATTAGCATGGATTGAGGATTAGTTAACGGACAGAAAACAGAGAGTAGGAAAAAACATGTAATTTTTGGGTTGGCAGGGTGTAACTAGTGGAGTGCCGCAAGGATCAGTGCTTGGGCCTCAGCTATTTCCAATCTATATTAATATCATAGATGAGGGGACCGAGTGTAATATATCCAAGTTTGCTGACGATACAAGGCTAGGTGGGAAAGTAAGCTATGAGGAGGATGCAAAGAGGCTGCAAAGCGATATAGGCCGGTTAAGTGATTGGGCAAGAAGGTGGCAGATGGAGTATAATGTGGGCAAGTTTGAAATTATCCACTTTGGAAGGAAGGATAGAAAAGCAGAATATTTTTTAAAAGATGAGAGACTAATAAATGTTGGTATTCAGAGGGATTTGAGTGTTCCTGTACATAAATCATAGAAAGTTAACATGCAGGTACAGCAAACAATTAGGATGGCAAATGGTATGTTAGCCTTTATTGCAAGGGGGTTGGAGTATGAGAGTAAGGAAGTCTTGCTGCAATTATATAGGGCCTTGGTGAGACCACTCCTGGAGTACTGTGTACAGTTTTGGTCTCCTTACCTAAGGAAGGATATACTTGCCTTAGAGGGAGTGCAACAAAGGTTCACTAGATTGTTTCCTGGGATAAGATGGCTGCCCTATAAGGAGAGATTGAGTAGAATGGGCTTAAATTCTCTGGAGTTTAGAAAAACGAGAGGTGATCTCACTGAAACGTATAAAATTCTTAGAGGGCTTGAGGGTAGACACTGAGAGGCTGTTTCCCTGGCTTGCGAGTCTAGAACTAGGGGTCATAGTCTTAGAATAAGGAGTTGGCCAGTTAGGACTGAGATGAGGAGAAATTGGAATTATCTACCCCAGAGGGTTGTGGATGCTCAGTCGATGAGTATATTCAAGGCAGAGATCGATAGATTTGTGGGCAGTAAGGGAATCAAGGGATATGGGGATCAGGCGGGAAAGTGGAGATGAGGTAGAAGATCAGCCATGATCTTATTGAATGGCGGAGCAGGCTCGAGGGGCCGTATGGCCGACTCCTGCTCCTATTTCTTATGTTCTTATGCTCTTAAATAATATGGGCACCATGGACTATTGCTCAATGAAGGTGCCATGGTTGCTTCCTGGATAGTGACCACTGACAGGTATAAACTTTGGCGAGAGTCAAGAACTGGCGATATCGGATAATCTGCCTGTTATACAACCCATCCAATTTACCTTTCCATTGATTGCAATATTGAATGGACTCCCAGATAGAGTAGTAGAGGCAAAAGCCCTGGATTCATTACAAAACAATTGGATGCAGCAATGGGGAGGGGAAAGGGGACATCAGGGTCTTTTTGAATGTATCAACAAAGGTGGACTGAATGGTCTTCCTTATCTGTAATGACCTTGTGATCATTTATAAACTAGCATTGAGTTAGATCACCTTAGTGGCACTGTAATAGGCCTCAGCACCCCTTGGTTGGAGAGCAGATTGGCCAGTGTTCCTGCTTCTGATTGTCATTCAGTGAGCTCAGATGGAAGTGTGTGGATGTTCCTCTAAAGTCGAATAGCCTACTGCCACTCAATGCCAAAGTTTACACATGGGTACCTGGATGAAATATCAAAGGGCGACTGGTGCCTTTGGAACCATACCCAGCAAGGAAGCAATGTAAGAACAGGAAGAAAAAATTAGGCAATTCAAGTATAAAAAGTCATCTAGTGTGCAATGCTTGCTTATTGATGGCAGTGCCATAACTTTCCACTCAGGGACAGTATCAAGCACTGCCAGGTGAGGGGGGACATGACTAGATGCTCCTCTTTGCTCTTCAATCAAGAGTAGAGGGGAGCATCGAGATCATATCATTCCTGTTCATACTCTCTATCCTTAGGCATCCGAGTGTCATTACCAGATTAGTGTCAAATATGAAGTAGCTTACAGCTTATAGTCTTATGGATAAAGATGTTGACTGGCATTTTGGAAAGCACTGCATGATATGTAGGCTTATGTATTAATACACAGCATGTGCTGGTACTCCGACTGTAATTATACACAAACCTTGGTGCTGAATGCCTTAGATGTTTTAAAGTACAGCACCTACTAATTTTCTTGATTAACATATTGTATTCAGTGTTGTAGGAATTTGCTTTTAGGTGACAAAACAAGCACGCACAGCTGCACACACAAATCTACCTATAACATTTACAATACACATTTAACAAATGAATTAAACACTAAATACAAGTCAAGTGTATCGAAAAACATCTTATCCATAAGATCTACAGTTTCTTGTTTCTCACCATTTAGAAAATACTCCAGTTTATCTTCCTAGGTTGACCTCACATTTGCCCGCATTGAACTCCATTTACCATAGTTTTGCCCACTGACTTAATCTATCTATGTCCCTTTGCAACTTTCTGCTCCCATCTGTGCTACTTACTGTCCCTCCTAACCTAGTGACATCTGCAAACTTGGATACACAACTTTCTATTCCTTCATTAATAAATATGGTGAAAGGTTGAGGTCCCAGTACAGATCCCTGGGGAACACCACTTGTCACATCCTACTAATCAGAGTACGTTCCCTTTATCCCCACTCTCCATCTCCTACCTCCCAACCAATTTCCAACCCAAGTCAAAAGGCTACCTCCAATTCCATGTGCTCTCATTTTTGCTAATAATCTCTTGTGTGGATCCTTATCAACTGCCTTCCGGGAGTCCATATAGACAACATCCATAGACACTGCCTTATTAGTGACCTCCCCAAAATATTCAACTAGATTAGTCAGACATGACCTACCCTTAACAAAGCCATGTTGGCTCTCTCTGATCAGCTCATATTTGCTCAAGTGCTCAATCACTCTCTCTCTAATGACAGATTCTAGTAGTGTCACCACAACTGACCAGGCCAGTAGTGTCAGTGATATCTTGGGATGTTTTTAGGTTCCTGTGAGTGTCTCTCCTTATTTAAATACTTGATTGAATATTGACTTCTGAAAAAAACCAAATTGTGGTTAATGAGCTTTATTAACTGAGATTTTGGGATCTTGAATAAACATTGGGAATTTGAACTCAGTTTTATAGGCAATAGCTATTTTTGTATTCTATAAGTGCTCTGAACCTTATCCTTCCCCAATTTTTTTTTCAAAACATAAAACATTTAACTAGGTTAATGAATGATATATTTTTACATTATTGGATTTGGGGGGAAAAATTGAGTCGCGCCCCCTTTGGGGCGTTAACTTCGCCGGGGCGCTACTTTTAGGGTGCTAACAGGAGGCGCAAAGCAACCGAATTTTCCCCCCTTGATCTTTAATGAGAAAAATCCCTTCAAGTGCATTAATTACTAAAGGCTTGCCTGTTAGATTAGAACCCAAGCTGAGAAGAACCTTTAAAGGCCACTTATATAAGATCAATTAAATTGTTTGCACCAGATGTTATTTTAACAACTGCCATGCTGAATCATGAAGATGAGTTTTATGTTTTTGCTTAACGTACCCAGACTGGTAAACATGCAGAAAGGGCATATCTTTCAAATGTTTTCACAGCACTGTTGTTATTGCTTTGCGATAAACAAACTCAGCAGGTTGCCGCAATCTGAATTTCTCAAAAAACAGAATCTTGACTGATAAGCAGCAGATCTATCACAGGCTTTTGGAAGGAAATCTGAAAGGATTAGGTTTTAATATTCATACCACTCTTGGTTAGAATGATTTAAAACATGAAGAGAGAAGTTGCTGGGAATTCCCTGTCTGAGCAGAACCAGGAGCTCCCATTTTAAACTGATTCCTCCATGTTAGAACAAGGAAATCCTTGAAGTGGGAGCAGACTGTGCAGTTATAGTGTAGCAGACTTTTAAGCGAAGCCCGTGTTTAATCCAGAATGTGCAGGTGATGTGCACACATACTGACACTTCATGTCATCAGTTTTTACTTTCACTTCAAGCAGGCCTCCAGACCCGTCAAAAAGATGACTAATGATTTTCTGAGCTCTGGCTATCATCTTTATAATAATACGCTGTGCCGTGCAGTGTGTGACAGGGTGAAGATCGTATCACACAAGCCTGATATTTTTAAATCCATCTAAAACTGCAGACAAACAGGCCAGGGTAATCCCTGATCATTTTGATCTTAACTGGCAGATCTCTCATGGTTCTGTTTACACGAAGTCAAAGGTGATGCTATTTTCTAAAGGACCGAATCAATACATCGTACAACACACAATATTAATATGCCTCTAAGGTGAGTTGTGGATACTATCAATCTCACTTTAGCCCGCAAGGTATCATTGCTGTAAATAGTTGCATGCTCAAGTCAATTAGAGGCTAATGGCTCTTACACAGATCCTCAGGTCAATTAAAGGGTATTTTCTGTTGCGAGGGTATTTTCTCTGTCGATTACCAGTTGTTTGTAAATTCTGGCTCGTTCTCAAGGTCAGAAGAATCCAGCAGGAAACGACTGGCTTTCTTTGACACTTCTTTTTAAAAAGTGCAACACAAATATTTGCATATCTGACAAAGTGTGATTAATTAACTGGGGCAGGCACTTCTCATGTCTTATGTATAGATAGGTAGGAATAAAACCTGGATGTTTGATTGTTTCAAATGTACAACATTTTGCACGTGTTCCATAGATCTGTGGAGTTCTCCACGTGTTAAGCTTCACATGCCTACGTGTGTGCTATTTCAAACATGTACTATGCAGACATGTGCAGTTTATGATCCCAGAACCACTTTCAAGTCCAAACATAGTCAAAACAAATACAAATCAAGCGCACATGGGGAATGTGTATGACAGAATAAAGGAAATGAAATAGAAGGAAACCAAAACCAAACCAGAACAAGTTTTATTTGCCTCGAACACATTGAAAACAATAGCATTAGGATGGATTCCAAGTTGAAGTTAAGGGGTGTGCATACTTTACAATGTCATTCGCACACCCAAGATGTTGCAGTAAACTCTTGTTTAAACGGCACTTAATCATCCGGAATTCTTTAATAACCGGCAAAATAGATAACCGGTAATCTTGCCGAATCCATCCATTTTTCATTTTTCCGAGTCCGAGTTTCCCGCGGTGGCCGAGTTAGTCAGTGGTTTTTATTTTTTTTGTGTTAAAAATTGCCTACCTCTCTGTTATCCGGAATTTTTCATCAACCGGCACCATCCCGGTCCCGTAGGTGTCGGATACGAAAGAGTTTACTGTACTACTTTGCAACTCCCTTTTCACTATCTATCCATGTACTTTGTATTTCTTCATACACACTTAATAAAAAGTGGTTTTATTTTCATTGATATTCAAATAAATTTCAACGCAGTGATGCATAAAGAAATGTACGATTGACATGTAAACATGGTGCCATTTACCCTGGTTAAATATCTTCAGATAAGCAAACACACCAGTGGAACAACTGTTCAGTAAATCAATTTAAGTTGGTTTAATTTTTTTATAAAAACTTGTAAACAAAATCATAAAATGGAATACTCTGAAAGGAGAGTGAAGTATGGTTGTATTTTGGTGCATTACTAACAAGTGAAATGCCACACATCACAGTGTCAAAGTTCTTCTGCGTTAATGCAAAGGGTGTAAAATTCTGCTCCATCATTCAGTAATGGATCTGTTACTTGACAGAATTTTTAAAGTTTACAGTTAATAACTTAGCTTGATGCTCTTGAAAAGTGGAATAGAATAAACTTATGCAGGTTGGAAACAGTGTTTTATGAAAAAATAGTGATACAGACCAAAATGAAAGTTCCACATTTTGTTTCCCCGACACTATACAGCCATTTCAGGAGTAATCAAATACAATATATTGTTGCCTGTTCACAGTCATTTCTCTGCTGATGTAAGTGTACACCATTTACATAACACTGCTTTCACTGTGACAAGAAATAAAGTCCAAAACAAGTTTTAAGACAGGTTTGGGCCTCGCAGCAAGCATAACAGACAGAATTAAACTCTGGATTTTATATTTTAGCGATGTTAGCCTCTTAATGTTATATCGAAATGCAATCCATATGAGGATTGTACAAGAGCAAAATACTGCAGATGCTGGAAATCTGAAATAAAACCAGAAAATGCTGGAAATACTCAGCAGGTCAGGCAGCATCTGTGGAGAGGACGAAGGGTCATCGACCTGGAACGTTAACTCTGTTTCTCTCTCCACAGATGCTGCCTGACCTGCTGAGTGTTTCCAGCAGTTTCTGTTTCTATATGAGGATCATTGTTAGTGATCTCAGGTTAAATTACTCCATCTTATTGCCCAGTGGCTATGTACGGGGCCCTTATTATGTATGTCTTCAGCTAGAAGTTAAAGCCACCATCCATTATTGATGTTAATTGTTTTCACTTTGGCAGTGCCTTAGTTCCTTCAGTAGAAGATTGCGAGCTGATAGAGGATTATGAAAATGAGTCTTTTTCACCTTAGTGACACCAGTTTGTGGTCTTTTCAGAGGAGGTGTGGCCTGTGCTCCATGAAGTCCTGCTGTGGGGAATAGGAGGACAGGGGAAGATTGTAGCAACTTTATCAAGGCTCCACTTACCCGGGGTTATGTAGGACGTGGGAATAGGAATGGTTCATGTTCAGCCAAAATCAGATGCAAACTGATCATGAGCCTAATTTTTTTTTTAAACTACAAGTACTGGTGAACAGAAAGTGCTGGAATTAAACAGGTCAGGCGCATCCGTGCTCTGAACTCCATTCAATCCAGAGTGAAAAGGATGTGTTGAACACAGAAGCAAAATAAATAACAACTTGCAATCCCCCAGTAACACAGCAATGAACATATCCCTTTTTTATTACAACCTGGAATGAAAAATAATAAACTGATTGGGTGAAGGGTTGGAATACTTGAAAATCAGTCGTCACTATGCCTACTAACTTATTTCAACAATTAATAGTCTTAAATGAATATTTGGAGTTGTAGAAGAGGTAAAAGAGCTGCTGTAATTCGGAATCATTTCTTTGTAAAAATATCAAGGCGCCATTTCAGTATTCTCCGCTATCCTTCACGGCTTATACAATGATTAGGTTGTGAAGCTATGTTATGTTGCACCATTAGATGGCAGCAGATACAGCTGAAATTTCTAAATACATTTATACGTCAATATGAAAATGCTTATATTTTCATTAACAATATTTTACAGATCAATGAGTAATTTATTAAGATTTTGCAAGAAAATCTACGGCAGAGATAATGTACCACAAAAAGCATGGAGTGTTCACAATATGACCTTGGGTTTCCGTCCCAGTCTGCCAACACTTGATACGGGGCATTAGACAATCCACAACTGAGGAAGATTCAAGTTTAAAGAGAAGGAAAAAATATATTCATGTCGGGGTTGCCAGTTAAAAGCAATGAACTTTCTCATTTATGTCAATGATCTGGAGGCAACAGCTCATTACAATTTAGCCAAATTTGCAGAATGTATTGGACTAGGGAGGCCATTCAAGTCTGCTAAGGTGGCCAAGGACCTACAAAAATGAACTAGTTAAATGTTGGTGTTCAGAGAGATTTGGGTATCCACATGCAAGAAACACAGAAAGCAAGCATGCAGGTACAGCAAGCAATAAGGAAGGCAAATGGCCTTTATTGCAAGGGGGTTGGAGTATAAGAGTAAGCAAGTCTTGCTACAATTGTACAGGGCCTTGGTGAGACCACACCTGTGCACAGTTTTAGTCTCCTTATCTAAGGAAGGATATACTTGCCTTGGAGGTGGTGCAACGAAGGTTCACTAGATTGATTCTTGGGATGAGAGGGCTGTCCTATGATGAGAGATTGTGTAGAATGGGCCTGTACTCTCTGGAGTTTAGAAGAATGAGAGGTGATCGCATTGAAACATACAAGATTCTGAAGGGGATTGACAGGGTAGATGCTGAGAGGTTGTTTCCCCCGGCTGGAGTGTCTAGAACTAGGGGGCATAGTCTCAGGATAAGGGGTAGGCCATTTAAGACTGAGATGAGGAGGAATTTCTTCACTGAGGGTTGTGAATCTTTGGAATTCACTGCCCCAGAGGGCTGTGAATGCTGAGTCTTTGAGTATATTCAAGGCTGAGATAAATAGATTTTTGGACTCTAGGGGAATCAAGGGATATGGAGATCGGGCAGGAAAGTGGAGTTGAGGTCGATGATCAGCCATGATCTTATTGAATGGCGGAGCAGGCTCAAGGGGCCGTATGGCCTACTCCTGCTCTTATTTCTTATGTTCTTATGTTAAGATCTGTAAGTGAACAGAACAGTGGCAACTGTAATTCAGTAAGTGTAAGTACTGCATATATTAAAAGAAAAATTGGGTGACATATCTACTCTATGAGAAGTGTTGAACTAGGTGCGAGATAAGTGGAGTGTTAGTAGATTTAGTGCTCGACATGTCTAATCACTACACACCAGCAATCAACAAAATAAACAGAATGCTGGACTGTATTGCTAAAGCAATTATGCGGAGATGCCGGCGTTGGACTGGGGTGGACAAAAATGAGAAGTCGCACAACACCAGGTTATAGTCCAACAGATTTATTTAAAATTACAAGCTTTCGGAGCTGTCGCCCCTTCGTCAGGCAAAGTTACTGTGAGAGAATCTATCAGAATTCACAGAATATAAAAACACAGAGAAAATGCATAGATTAAATCTTTCTCTACATCAAAGACACACTATGAGCACAGCCAAGACAATGAGATGTGTCCCAGGGGGTCCAACGCGTCAGAACACCTGCTGGCTGCATATCCTCTCCATTTTTTGTGTTTGTTTCTTGTGTTTGTTTGTTTTGTTTTTTTAAAAACTGGAAAGACCGGCAACGATGTCAAGTCACGTTCTATAGCGTGACATGAACCCGATATCCCAATTGAGGCCGTCCTCATGAGTGCGGAACTTGGCTATCAGTTTCTGCTCGATGATTTTGCGTTGTCGTGTATCATGAAGGCCGCCTTGGAGAACGCTAACCCGCAGATCCGAGGCCGAATGCCCTTGACTGCTGAAGTGTTCCCCGACTGGGAGGCAACCATCCTGCTTGGCGATTGTTGCGCGGTGTCCGTTCATACATTGTCTCAGTGTCTGCATGGTCTCGCCGATGTACCATGCTCTGGGGCATCCTTTACTGCAACGTATCAGGTAGACAACGTTGGCCGAGTCACATGAGTATGTACCATGTACCTGGTGGGTAGTGTCCTCACGTGTGATGACGGTATCTGTGTTCATGATCTGGCATGTCTTGCAGAGGTTGCCGTGGCAGGGTTGTGTGGTGTCGTGGTCGCTGTTCTCCTGACAGCTGGGTAATTTGCTGCGAACGATGGTACTTTTGAGGTTAGGCGGCTGCTTGAAGGCGAGTAGTGGAGGCGTGGGGATGGCCTTAGCAAGGTGTTCGTCATCATCGATGACATGTTGAAGGCTGCGAAGAACATGGCGTAGTTTCTCCGCTCCGGGGAAGTACTGGACGACGTAGGGTACTCTGTTGGTTGTGTCCCGTGTTCGTCTTCTGAGGAGGTCTGTGTGGTTTTTCGCTGTGGCCCGTCGGAACTGTCGATCGACGAGTCGAGCGTCATATCCCGTTCTTACGAGGGCGTCTTTCAGTGTCCGTAGGTGTCCATCGCGTTCCTCCTCGTCTGAGCAGATCCTGTGTATTCGCAGGGCTTGTCCATAGGGGATGGCTTCTTTAACGTGGTTAGGGTGAAAGCTGGAGAAGTGGAGCATCGTGAGGTTGTCCGTGGGCTTGCGGTAGAGTGAAGTGCTGAGGCGTCCATCTTTGATGGAGATTCATGTGTCCAAGAATGAAACCGATTCTGAGGAGTAGTCCATGGTGAGTTTGATGGTGGGATGGAACCTGTTGATGCTATCATGTAGTCCTTTCAGTGATCCTTCGCCGTGGGTCCAAAGGAAGAAGATGTCATCGATGTATCTGGTGTACAGCGTTGGTTGGAGGTCCTGTGCAGCGAAGAAGTCTTGCTCGAACTTGTGCATGAAGATGTTGGCGTATTGGGGTGCGAATTTGGTCCCCATGGCTGTTCCGTGTGTTTGGGTAAAAAACTGGTTGTCGAAGGTGAAGACATTGTGGTAAAGGATGAAGCGGATGAGTTGTAGGATGGCGTCTGGAGATTGGCTGTTGTTGGTGTTGAGTACTGAGGCTGTCGCAGCGATGCCGTCATCGTGGGGGTTACTGGTGTAGAGTGCCGATACGTCCATCGTGGCGAGGAGTGTTCCCGGTTCAACTAGTCCATGGGTGCTGAGTTTCTGCAAGAAGTCTGTAGTGTCGCGACAGAAGCTGGGGGTTCCCTGTACGATGCTAAAGCAAGACAGGGAAGTCATGCTTAAAATATACAGTGTACTGCTGAGTCTACATCTTGATTAGGGTCCCCAGTTTTAGTCACTGATACACAAATGAGGCAGTCAAGCCCTGAGACAGTGCCGAGAAGGGCTCGGGGGCTGAAAATCTGTAGGGTGCCGGGGCTGAGAGGTGCCTGCCACCGACCTCCACTGCTGACCCTTCCAAAGTTCATGGGGTTGGGGAGAGTTCCCGCAATTTAAATGTCTTCAGCGGGATGGGGGCACATCAGGGACATACCCCTAGAAAGTCCAGCATAAGTGCTTAAGGTCTGGGTGGGGGGGGCGCGGGGGGGCTGGGCTTTCAGGTCCCCTCCCGGAAGATTCTGGTTACCCCTAGGGCCCCTTACAAAGGGGGCTGCCTTTATATATTTTAATTACCTACAGGCATCAAGTCTCTATTCTCATCCTGGACTGCTAATTGGGCCCCACTTCTGTCAGTTATTCGGCTACTGCCCCTGATTCAGGCTCATCAAGTATACCAGTGTCAACACAACGGGGTGATTTTGCCAATGGGGGCGCGTTGGAGGCGGGACTGCTGCTTGTCAGGTTTCAGTCCCGCCTCCATTGATTTGTGGCCAATCCACGCTATTTTCCCTTGATTGACCTTGTTAAGCCCGCCCAGCGGATATAGCAGGCCAATTAAGGGAAAGCCGATTACAGAGAACGTCAGCGTTTCATCTGTCAAAAATTTGTGACAGATTAATTGTCATCGTTTGATAGCTTTGAGAAGCTGTCAAACACAGACATTCTCTGTTGTTTGGTGAGTTCTTGTACTCAAGGCTCACCAAACCTATTTCCTGAGCAGAAAGCTGATGGCTGTTGCATCGGAGAATGAAGCAGCCATTCTGTCATCTCTGCCGTTGAAATGTCGGAGCCTCCGGATCCCCAACGATTAAAGCCTGCAGGAAGAAATAAAGGTAAGGAAACATTTTCTAACACTGTTCACTCACCTCACATACTTACCTCTCCACACTTGCACCCATCACTCACCTCCACAGCGCACTTTTGCACCCCTCCGACCCCCGAAGACCCACTGCTCGCCTCGCTGACCCTGACGGGGTTTCCCGACGTCGGGAAGCCCGCACCTCTGTTGGAAAAATGGGGATAATCCTCTTAACTGCCTGTTAACGAACTGTTAACAGGCAGTTAAGTGGCTGTAATCCCCTTCCCGCCTCCAGCAGACGGGACCCAGTGCCGGTCGGGTACCCGCCTCCTGGCAAGATGGCACGGAGGCAGGTTGGGGGCGGGATGGGCACCCGCCCTCAGATTCTGCCATTTTCCCGGCAGTCCTGCCTCCAAACTCATCTCCCCAGGGCTGGCAAAATCCCCCCCGATCGTGTCCCTAAGTAGGACTGAGGCGCAGAATTTCAAACTTCCATCCCAGAAATCCAGCCTAGCTTTCAGTTATCTACCACGGCTCCAGTTGGAGTCTGCAGGAATGATGTGGATTTTCAACTCCTCAGACTTTTACTGATGTCAGAGGACTCAATTATGAGGAAAGACAGGAAAAATTTAGATTCTTCAGCCTTGAAAAGAGGCAACTAAGAGGGGACTTTGTAAAGGTGTATAATATGGTGAACACTACAGCAGTGGTAAATCCAGAACATTATTTGAAGGTACGCTGTGACAGTAGAACAAAAAGCACATGCTCAAACTGAGAAAAAGCAGATTTAGAACGGAGGTCAGGAAACTCTTCCTGCAAAGAGTCGACAATACATGGATTGGACTTCTGGGTAAGGTGGTGAAGACCAGGGAATCATTTAAAAGACAATGTTATGATGGGGGAATCGTGGGTTTTCTAGACCGATAAGCTAGAATGGGCTGAATGGTGTTCCTTGTCCATTAATCTTCTGAAGTGGGAATGTAAAAGTATCCTAGCCATGGGTCTGTACATGCCTCAGTTAATTAGCTTCTCCACACAAGGTCTTAGCTTTCAAAATAGGCACAAATTTTGTTGTATCTTCAGTGATATCCTTTTATACCTTTCTAACATATAATGAATAAATTTAGCGAGAGGGACAAAACCAGTCAACATTTCTTACAGTATCTTTTGTCAATGAAATCACACTGGCAAATCAGGCAATCTTCCTCCCACCCTTCTAAATATGTAATTGTTCACTGTTTAGGATGTCACTAGCTGTGGACTAACATCTTGAAGAGGAAAAACAAACAACACTTTAGAATTTTAATTCTAAAGCTTTGGGGTTATTTTCTTTATTGGTTAAGTTGCATCACGAAAGAAATGAAATCTATAGACAAAAAGATTTGTTTAATGCAACACTTGTCAAAAAATATATCATTATTTTTGACCGAGCTAAGTAATTCTAATCTTACTCAAAGGGGAATATCAGGTGTTCAGTATATGTTCCGTGAATCTGTTGATCGATGCTACATGAATAAACTCAGACCGGCTGTCTGCCAAAGAATGCATCAACAGACAACAAATTGGTTTTTGAACCTGTTCAAACAATTAATCTTCTGTTAGCCAGCAACCCATTAACATTTGTTTTCAGCAAACTCTACAATCTTCGCCTCCATTCACATCTCCTCAGTGAAGCAGCTCACACCATCCTATAGCAGAACCTGGACAACATCCAGGCCTAGGCTAACATGGCAGATAACATTCACGCCACCTAAACAGCGGGCAATGATTACCCTCAACAAGAGAAATCCCAGCCATTACCCCATGACCATCAATGGCATCACCATCACCAAGTCCCTCACCATCAACATGCTGAGGACCATCATTGTGCAGAAACTTAACTGGACCAGCCATATGAACAATGTGGCTCCAGGAGCTTCTCCGCCATCTACAAGACTCAAGTCAGGAGTGTGACGGAATACTCATCTCCTGTTTGGATTGGTGCAGCTGCAACAATGCTCAAGAAGCTCGACACCATCCAGGACAAAGTAGTCTGCTTGCAAGCGGACTCGATCCGCCTCTGTCAGGGGTCTCCAGGCGGGACATTCAACTTTGGCGTGGGCGTAAAATGGGCAATAGCGAATCGGCCGCCCGTTATACATCCTGCCCAATTTTCCTTTCCATTAACTATAAATCGGGTGAGGTGTATGACAGGTGGTCGATCAGGCATCACCCCTTTTACATCCCTGCCCAAGTTGAAAGTTCCGTCCCACATAACTTTTTTTTTGTTATAATGAAAAAAGCTCTTGTTTCTTTTGTCTCTCTTCATAACTGAAGTCTCTCAATGGTTTGGCATTTGGTTCGGTGTTGGAAGATCAGAGATGCAAAGGGCTATGCGATCCTCTCCCTCTGCTCCTGTAGTCTTACCCCACTTCCCAGGTGGTCCGAGGGTCAATAGGAAATGCGATTGGCTCACAATTCCAACTGATGTACTATACCTTGTTCTGGATGACTTCAGCAAATCCTATAGTATGTTTAAAAATGGGACTAATTGGATTGGAGCAATTTACCTTAGAAATTGCAGATATTGTGTTTTTAATATAATTAATGCCCAGTATAATATGAGACATTTAGGAGATGTACCGGGTTGAAAGAAGTTCAAAAAAGGCTCTGAATACTATAATATCCTGATGAAGTATTACACAGTTGAGTAAGGAGATAAAAGCTTATAACTAATGCTGGGTGGAGAAGATCTGAAAATCATTTGTACAGGACTGTGATATACAATTAGTCAATGACCTTTGACTTTCAGTATCCATAATAACTACTATCATCTATCTTAAGGCAGTAATAAGACTATAAGGGGGCGAAATTCGCCTCCTTTGCGCCCAACATTAGCGCCTCTGGGGGCGGAAATGATTATCACCCGGATGGGGCGCTAATACCGCCTGCTGAGAAATCATCGACGTGACCCCTTGGCACCCCGCGGTCAAAATTCGGCTGCACCCCTCGAGGCTGCCACGGGCCAAGTCGCACCCCGCACCGACATTTTTTATTTTGCCCGACCTCCAGGTCGGCCCGTCTTGGCAGCCCTTGGTGTGGTCTGTGGTGCCATGGCGCCGTCCGATACTGCCACGGCACCACGCCGCTCTGGTGGGCGAGTGGAGGCCGTCAAACAGTCTGCAGAGTGCGCAGCGGCCCTCCCTTTAACGGAAGGGGTGGGGCGCAGAAACGCGTCAGCGCTAAACGGAGCGGCCGCATAGCGCTCTGGCGCTACCGCACTTTACGCCCCATGCACCGCCCGAGAGGAAGTGGAGCACCCAAGATAGCGCTCCGCTTCCTCTCTGGGGCGGTAAGCCCAATTTAGCGGCCTGGACAGTACTCCCGCCCCGGGCGCTAAATGTGAGGCGCTAATTCGGTTACCGTCCCCAAACGGGACATAACCGAATTTCACCCCCTAAAAGTCTGCAATAAAAATAATTCGTAAACTTGAAAAAAAAGCAGCTGTAGTTATATGGAGGGTCTGGTAAGTGAAGCTGTCTTGTAGTGTTTGCAAAGAAGAGCTGGCCACTGCAACTGGAGTTCTCTATACACTCAAGTATAATCATCTGTATATACCAAGAGCACAAGTGGACCCAGCACTGACCCCTGGAGTACACCACTTCTGACCCTTCTCCAGCAGTGTAATGAGTGCAGCTCCAACAACACTCAAGAAATCGACACCATCCAGGACAAAGCAGCCCACTTGATTGGCACCCCATCCACCACTTAAACATTCACTCCCTCCACCACCGACGTACCGTGGCTGCAGTGTGTGCCATCTACAAGATGCACTGCAGCAACTCGCCAAGGCTTCTTCGGCAGCACCTCCCAAACCCCTGATCTCTTCCACCTAGAAGGACAAGGGCAACAGGCGCATGGGAATACCACCACCTCCAAGTTCCCTCCATGTCACACACCATCCTGACTTAGAAGTATATCGCCGATCCTTCATCGTTGCTGGGTCTAAATCCTGGAACTCCCTCCCTAACAGCACTGTCGGAGTACCTTCACCACACGGACTGCAGCGGTTCAAGAAAGCGGCTCACCATCACCTTCTCAAAGGCAATTAGGGACGGGCAATAAAGGCTGGCCTTGCCAGCGATGCCCACATCCCATAAAAACGAATTAAAAAAAAATCTGAGCAAGACCCATTTACCCTAACTCTGCTTCCTGTCCAACTTTCTATCCACGTCACTACATTGCTGATCCAGTCACTCCTACTGGAAAATGCTCGAGTGTGGATGTTGAATGAAGGCAGGATCAACCGAGTCTACAATTTCACCCGCAGTTAAATAGCATGCCAAAAATCACTGTCTAGGCCCATGTATAAGAATGACTACTAAGGGCTGCTGTTATGTGTGGAACCATGGGATCAATTGTATGAATTCACACTCCCGATGCAGAAGTTCCTTCAACAGAAGTGTATACCTTGACTTTACCAAATGAAAAATGGTGGAGGGTGCACTGACCTCTGCAAATTCCCGATATGTGCTCCTGTCGCGTGAAGCTTCACACCAGGAGCGCTAATGCATAAAATCTTTTCCCAACCTCACTGTTAAATCACAGGCCGCCGGAGAGGAGGGTGGGGAACTAAATGAGGCGATGCATCTCCTGTGGCCCCCATCCCCAACCAACTGCTGCTTTATATAACACGCATAGCATTACTTTGCATTGTAGTTGCCTTGTTACATAAAAAAACTGGCGTGTGTTCAAGTCCCAGGGAGTATTCTACACAGGTGAGCAGATGCTATTTAATTAAAGTCAATGGGATCATGACCCTGGTGGTGCAACCTAACAGATTTATTCTAAGCGTCTCAACAACAAATTACTTCTGGAGACTCTGAGGGTATAGCATCAGTGTAACTCCAGAATGCTGTATGCTGCCAGTGTGTGTCAATGCACTCCAGGAATTATATATAGTTAAATCAGCATTGATTCAATAATGCCCATGCTATATCATCTGTCCTGTAATGGTAGCAGCTCTAGGTGGGATGCGGTTTGGCTGAGGAGTTCCGAGTTATTCTAACTGCTCACTCTACTCAGAGAGGGCGTTCACAGAGGTCCACGTACGTTTACTGTTCAAACCCACTTGTGATTTGTGCAGCTTTTTGCACACTGTCAAGTGTGGTTTCCACTGGTTGAAAAGAGCTGATAAGGCAGTCAGCCTTCTTAGGCAGGAGAAATTGAATGAAAGTGCAGGAGACAGCTTAAGATGTTTAAAAAACATAGTGCTAACTAAGGCGAATGTAATAAAAACAGAACTGCTGAAAGATCATCGACCTGAAACATTAACTCTTGGTTCTCTCTCCACAGATGCTGCCTGCTCTGCTGAGTGTTTACGGCATTTCCTGTTTTTATTTCAGATTTCCAGCATCCGCAGTATTTTGCTTCTGTTTTAAGGTGAGTGTAATGTTGGCTTCAGTTATACCAAGACTGTTACAAAGAAAAATGATGCAAATATATATTTTCTCATTAAGGCTGATACAGTAAAGATCAGCCCAGTTTTAACAGAATTATGCTGCACATTTCAGGCTGGTTTGGGGAAAATCATGGGAAGTCTCCTTAATGTAATGGACAAAAATGAGAAGTCGCACAACACCAGGTTATAGTCCAACAGATTTATTTAATTTTACAAGCTTTCGAAGCAGTTCCACATCATAATGTAATGGAGTGCAAGCAAATGTAAACCAAGCATAAACTTCCACTTCAGCATATCCATCCTCTCCCATTTTATTGCAATTCTGATCAAGGCAGAATTAGTTCCCAGGTTTCAATTGTACCTGCTGACATCCATAGGGACCAATGTGTTTTGATCACAACATAGTAATTAGATGGGGTCCATGGTTACTAAGTTGATGGCTGATGTGGGTGCAACCTTGAAAATGATAACAGCCCCACCAGATGTAGTCAGGATCCTAATAATTATAGATTGAGGAGTGCAGCAGAGAGCAGGGACTTGAAGCTATTGATTTCACTTGGGTTATTTCCCCGATATAAATGAGACAGAAGTCACCGACAGACTTAAAGGCCTCAAAACAAATAAATCACCAGGGATAGATATATTTATCCCTGAGTGCTGAATGAAACTATGGAGGAGGAGGTTTGTGAGGCCCTGACAACCATTATAAGTGACACTGGACAAAGAAGGGGATAAAACAGACACAGGTAACTACAGACCCATCAGTTCCACTTCCTTTCCATATAAAATAATGGAATCAATTATCAGGAGTAAATTTAATGATCTGTACAATAACAACCTAGTAAACAGTCGGCAACATGAATTCAGAAGGGGAAGATAGTGTCTGACCAATCTGCTCAGCATCTTTGAGGGAGTGATAGACTGTGGAAAGCCCTGCGACATTTGTACCTAGACTTCCAAAAGGCATTTGTCGAAGTTCCACATGAAAGTCTAATAATTAAACTTAAAGCTGTGGAGATTCAGGGTAAACCTTGGGAATAGATAAGAAACTGGCTGAGGGTAGAAAGCAATGAGTACTTGTTAGAGGAGTTATATTGGGGCGGGCTGCTCGGTGTTGGGACCAGTACTATTTCTAATTTTCAATAAATGACCTGGATTCAAAGTGGGACAAATTTGCAGATGATACCAAACTAGGAGGGGCAGTGAGATCAGAGGAGCTAGCTCAGAAATTACAGAATGAGTTAGACAAAATATGTATGCAGGAAAAACAATGCAGATGAAATTTAATTAGACAAGTCTAAAGTCCTGCACATAGAATGGATTATATGTATTCCATGAGTGATGACCATATGAAAGTTATAATTTACCTATTACCTACAAATAAATAAGCTAGCAGAGTATACATTTTAACACATAGGGGTGTATATATTTTTAAAATCATATTATTGGGCTTTTTGCACTGCTGAGCATCATTTCATCTCCATGCTTCCCCTGGTATGACACCTGGGCTCTTTCGAAATGCTCTATATTGCTACCTTGATGTATTGCAGATGCAGAAGTATTCTTAAGATCATAAGGTAGCTGCGGATGAGGAAGACCATTCATCCATCCTAAAAGATCCTTAAGTCCCTATTACAATATCCAATTTTTTCTCAAATGTCTCCAGGGTTTTTGGCTCCATTGCTCTGCCTGAAGTCTAATCCAAACATTGAGCGTGCTCTGTGTGAAGAAGAATTTCCTGATATTTGTCCTAAATGTATCTTTCCCTTGTTTGAACCTGTGAACCCTTGTCCTACTTTTTCCAGTTTAATTTAAAGTGATAAGGTAAGTTTACCTTTCCATCCCCTTAACTATCTAATGTACTTCCTGATAATTACAACATGCATCATCTCTCTTCCTCCTTTCGAGGCTGAAAAGCTCAAGTTTCTCCAGTTCCTATATCAGGCTTCTAATTCGATGGCCCTCCTGTGCACTGCCTCCAGTACTTGAATGACTCCCTTGTGTTGCGACACCCAAAACTGGACACAGGATTGAAGGGGTGGTCTGACCAGAGCACTGTATGGTTTGATCATGACTTCCTCTTACTTCTATTTTACTGTTTTGGCTATGTAGTTCAACACTCTATTGGCTTGTTGCTTTGCTGCTCTGCATTGGTTGGACATGTTTAGCGTCGAGTCTACTAAGATTCTGAAGACACTTTCTGTTTCATCCTTCCAACATCATTCTGGTGCCATGGGATTTGGCTATACTTCGCCAATCTAACAGAAAGCTGCTGTCCTCTGAGGACTACAACAGAGAACCAGGACATACTTTTGAAACAGAGAACAGAATGTGCAGTAGTAGTGAAAAGAACAGACCAGGACATAAAGGAAATCAAGTAAGCATCTTGGTGAGCAAGAAAAAAGCAGTTCTCTTTTCCAATAGTAATAACTGTGCTGTTCTCTGGAGAAAGTCCCAACAAGGCATTTAAAAGCTTTCATTCTGTAATGGTTTTAGGCTAGTATTAAGAGAACAATCTGTACTAATTCAAATCTCCTGTCTGTCAAATCAAGAAGGCTTAAAAGGAAGCCAGTATCACACTACTACCTGCCTGGGGTTGACAAGAGAAAATACTTTTACTTTTACTTTTGTCTTTCTCTGAAACCAAAGGGTGAAAGGAGAGCCAGGATTGTAGTCAGGATTTCCTCTATATTTGGACAAAGTGCTCCAGTCAATGTGAATTGTGAAATCCATTGCATCCCTCAAATAGACTCTAAATAAGAGCCCATGGGTTTCAGCTCAGGGCCATGAAGTGGGGATGGGGTTAGAGACACAGAGGCTGCGATTTCCCCTACCCTCAGCGGGTTCGGTGCGGCCGGGGTCAGTGGCAGGTCCCAACCTTGCTGCTAGCTCCAGCCCGCTGTGTAGAATGATTTTACCGTGATTGGGCTTGATAAGCCCACCCAGCGTGTTTGTCGGCCAATTGAAGGAAGCGGGTCTGATGATGTCACTTGATGACGCGTCATCAGCCGGTTTCCTTAAAGGGACCATGTGCAAATTGATTTTGACAGTTGTGCTGTCAGTGTACTACAGCATTGAGGTGCTGCACCCAGGCTCTCCAATGACTCCCTCCATATGCTTATGGAGGGAGTCACAGCACGCAGGAAGGTTCTCTTCCCTTCCAATGGGTGGAAGAGACCTCCCCAGGAGATCAATGCAGCCTGATTGCACATTGCACAGGAGGACACGAGCAGAGATGTCATCAGGAGGACCAGGCTGCAGTGACGTAAACCTTTCAATGATCTCAGTAGATCACGAAACGTTAGTACAAAGTCACACTCAACTTCATCCTGCTGTGCCACACATCACATCCCCATCACTTTGCCTTCCCTACCCTACTCCTGCACATCCTTACTCACACCAACTTACCTTGCACATCCACCCATCCCTCTCTATCTACATTATCACATCCTCATCTCACTAGGCACCCCTCACACTCACCCTCATCCTAGTCCAATCATATCAACTAACAACACACAAGGGTAGGCATTGTGTATTTTAGCCAATGTTCATGTGAAGTTTCTGTTAATGTGCTGTCAAACATTGGAATCTTTATTTTCAACAATTTGCGTTCTTGGACAGATTTGTGGGCACCTTTGGAAGTGGCTTAGTGAGTTGCAGTGAATGGTGAGACATAAGGGTACCCCCCCCCTCCCCCACAATTGTCATGAGTGTGAAAGGAATGGCTTGGGCATTGTAGGGATGCTTTATGGTGTTGGTGTGGGGTGGTGCCAACCTGGTGCATCATGTGGCAGCCAGGGTGTACAGCGTCAAGTGAAGTAAATCTGGCCATGGTGAGTCCATCCCTGGCGTCCTGGGCAGCAATGTTGTCGGATGCTGATGCCCTGTGTCCTGTACAGCACCAGCAGATTACGGAGAAGGTTGGTGTTGTTGTTGGTGCTACTGGTGTGCCTGGTGCTGCTGGTGTTGGGGCTGATCGTGGTGGGATTCTGAGGACCAAGGTGAGATAGCTTCAAGGGCACCGATGCTGATGTAATAGATGGCAGGTGAACTTGAGATGACAGAAGCGATCTGTCACTGGTGAGAGAGGTTATTCCAATGAGGTGACACTGAATAGAGAGTTTACTCCAAACACTTGCAACCTGCATAAAGCTCAATCTGTCTTCCAAATGCAGTAAGCAGCAGCTTCTGAGCTTGGAAAGTGAACAACTGTGAGATGGGAGCTTTTATAGCACATTTGCTGCTGTCAAGTAAAGAGATCATTTCATGGTAACACAACTCCCGACCTGCTTACCTGATGTGATCCCCGAGCAGCGTGGACCCCACGGGCAACCTCGTAAAATTTAACGGTGATCTCAAAATATTTTTAAGTAGCTCTTAACAAGGTCATAATGACCTAAATAGCCTCCCCCACCACTGCATGTCAGGTCTGTTCAGCGTTGACAGACCCAACATCTGGGAAAGTCGCATGGCTGCGGGTTGACAGCGGGTTCCCGATCCGCTGTCAAAAAAAAATTTCACACCCGACCCGCCACCAAACACGCCCGCTGACCCCCCCCCCCAAAAAAATCCCCCCAGAGACTCTACTGTGAGACTATGTAACGCATGTAAGAATTGGTTTACACCAATACATGGCACACCAGCAGTCTACAATATGCTACCATTTTGGATCAAGGCAGAGGGTAGAAGCCAAAGATGATCAGTAGTATTTAGGATGGTTAGCACTGTACTATGCTGTACTGCGATTGAGAGGGGCCTGGTCATGTGATCATCCTGCTGCTAGAACTTTGGATTGTATTTGCTCAATGCATTACATTCCGTCTAGAGTCTAGAAACAACCATCAGCGATAATCAGCAGCTAAAATACTTAACACATTCATATCATGTTCCTCGAATCATCGTTTTAGATGAGTGGTTAACCCACTGAAAATAAACAGGCTAATGCGTGCACTAAAATAGTGAACAGAAAAATGTCAGACAATCATGTTAAGTGTTTATCTGTTATTAGCAGTAATTCCTGGTCTCCTATCTATTTCATCTGTCTTTTATAGGGCCATTACACTGAACATTGTGTCCCTGTGAAGTGATTTCAGATTTTCTGTGACCTAAGAATCAGAGTATCTTTTCAGCCATACTAGCGCCTGTTTGAGATTTGGAACCTGGTGTGTGGACACCTGGAGCAGATAAGCACACCACTTTGGCTTTACACCAGGTGCAGCAGGAACTGGTACCAATGCACTTTTCAAATGTTAGAACTGTGAGCTTCCAATGTTACGAGATGACAGTCTGTCAGCTCTTACCTGAGATTAGAATATCATGAGTAACCCATTGCCAGTGAGCAGAGCTCTATGCATACGCTTAAGTATGAACGCACAAAATCTTACTCTCCCCTGACTGGAAAGCTCACACTGCTCTTAACAGCAGATCTCAGGACCTGTTATATAACTAGAACACTGATGTTAATGAGTAACCCATGAGGTTGCTGAATATGTTTGTACCAATAAAACCTTATTTTAATCAACCCTACCTAACCTAGCCTCACCTCTTGTTATTTGATAGGTGTATAGTCTCCCATTATCAACTGTAAGCTTCCTCTTGCATGTATTTTCCAAACAGGGCCAGTTCTAAAGAAGGACCATACCCAATCTATGTTCGCCTTTCAGATGCTGACCAACTTGCGCATTTCAAGTATTTCAATTTTATTTCAAATTTCCAACAATTTACCTTTTAAAAGATGACCCCTTCCTCTGAATGAACCCAGCCACGTTAATCTGTCCTACTATGACAATGTGAAAATGATAACTAACTGGTAGTTGGTTGTGTCTGGCTGCTGTCAGAGTGATGATTAAAGTGCTGTCCTTCACCTTTTGCAGTGAATGGAGATTCTCCAGGAGATTGCTTCACTCTCATTGAAGAAAAAAAATGTAAGACTGATAAATGGTCTCATTAATGTTTTAAATCACAACCAGAAAAGAACATATACGTGTGACAGTGTGAGTGGAGTAGATAGCAGCATTTTTGAAAGAATTAAAGATGCCAGTAAGGGAATCGTTTTGTGATTGTACTCATTTAGGAGAAAGGAATTAAAATAAGTTTGTCAGTGGGACCGGATGGTGCTCCATTCTTTGAGACTGTAGGTCCTGATTTTCTAAAGAAAAATGTCACAGTTTAGGCTTCGCAAAATCCCCCAGAAACTCATATAGAACCCTAAAAGGGGTGATTTTTGGATTTTTCATACGAATTTGGGATGATGGGACCTAAATGAAGTGATTTGAGGCAAAAACCTCAGTTTTGGACATTTTTAAGGATCAGGGAAGAAAACCCCTGAGGAAAATGACTTTCGGATATGACTATTGGGAAAAACACCTTTCACAGACACAAGACAGGCTGCGGAGGGATGTGGCGAGGCAGTGGACAGCTTTTGGATATTGGAGCCCAGTCAAGCTGTCTAGAAAATGTTTGCACTGCAATCCAAGCAGGAGGAAGAGCCTCACCCAAAACCTCACAAACACAACCAAAATTGAATAATTCAAGACCCCTTTTGAAAATCCACAGGCCCAAACAGGATGCTAGAAGCCTGAAAACAATAAAACATCCAGTACACCCATCACCCCATCAAAACCCAATTAGCCAAGTATCTACAGGGACAGATTAACAAGCCCGCCAAAAACCTAAGACAAAGGGGGCGAGATTTGGTGCTTAGATAAAGGCCCTGCCTAAACGGAAGACATCGGAAGCCATCAGGACAAGTAAACATAAAGTTGAAGCCATCAAAATTTAACGAGCCCACCAAAACCTAAGACAATGGGCCTGAAACAGTATAATTGAGGGCCTATTCCCCCAGCACACACAGCAAGCTACCCACAGCTACAGAGGGCCACACGACACGAGCAGGAGGAGGAGAGAAGCAGCAAGGCCACGAGGCAGACCTGGGGCGAGATCGGAGGCAGGGACAGACAAGGCCAGGCAAGGACTAGAGCTGAGACCACTGGGAGCGAGTCGGCATCGCTCAGCACACGGTCCAGCACTAACAGCCACTAGCCAAGGTCACTGGAGGCTGGGAGCTAGTCGGCATCGCTCAACCCACGGTCCAGCCCCTGAAAGTACCGCCCCGACAGGCCTCCAACTCAACTAATCGACCGCCAGAGCCACCAAGGGCTCCACGAGGTAAACTGACCACGAGCACCGCGGTAACCAAGGGCCGGGTAAACCATACCTTCAGATCATTACCACCACTCAGGTAATGATCTAGGCCGCCGCGACCGAGCCGACACCAAAGACCGCCAACCGGACCCCAACCGCAACAAAACTCGACGACCAGACCGCCATTGGAAGAACAAAACCCGAAGTTTCCACTCTACAAGGTAAAGTACCCAACAAAGACTTACTTTCCCTATTTCTAACAAAGAAAAGTGGGTACTTACCCGATAGATCCACAACCGCGCCCTACCGTATCTGTGGACTCCACCCGACTGAGGAGCCCTCGCAGATTCCACAGACCAGTACCACGTGGGGATGGCAGGCCCCAAAGGACAAAAAGAGAGTACCCCAAAATCGCAATCAACTTACCTTGCTGGATTTCGAACTGTCAAAACCCCTGTATGGTGAGCATTATCCCTGATCTCCTGAAATCAAAACTTAGCTAGATAGTGGGATTTTTGGGAGGGATAACTTTTTTTGTATATTGTCATTCTCCCTCGCCTGTACCGTTTGTTCCCCAACCTGTTTAAGTGTTAAGTGTGTTTTAAATTTGTTACCTTTTTCTTTTAATAAAAGTCAAAACTCTTTCATCCAAACCTGTTGTCTACTGCATCTTTGTCCACAACCCCCAAATAAGTCCAAGGTCTAGAACCAGGGGCGTGGGAGCGATTCGAACCGCTCACTGAGTCAGAGGTGAGGCTGACCCCTACACACCACCCCCTACAACAGTCACCAACTGTGAATCAGCAGGTTTACAAACACGAGATTGTCATTTTCTGCATACGTTGTGTTGTTCTCTAAAGGGACAGGGGAACCCAAGACATACCTCATGAACTTTCAAATTTTATAACGGTTTGAATGTCCCTCCAGCTGCCACCTGGAAATTTTCAAAGTGCTGCCACAGATAAATATAAACAATTTATAAAAAAATTAAATCCCCACAATCCATCATCAGCAACAAGCAGACCGATTAATGTTTTAGAAATGGTCTCATTAAAGTTTTAAATCACAACCAGCAAAGAACATATATGTGTGACAGTGTGAGTGGAGTAGATAGCAGCATTTTTGAAAGAATAAAACATGCCAGTAAGGTATCAAAGAATGGAGCACCATCCGGTCCCACTGACAAACTCATTTTAATTCCTTTCTCCTAAATGAGTACAATCACCTCTGATCCATTAGCTGCACTTGCTACTTTGCTGCTCCTCTCTCACTGCTGCTATACACACATCGTGGCCTGATTCTCCTCTTCAAAGAATCCTGGTCTTACTCCTGCAATCCTAATCTCCTCCCTGTACCCAGTGCTGATCCTGTTCCCGCGTCCCACCCCCCTTAAAACGGCTCCTCCTGCTCCCTCATCCCAATGAGCGATTGCAGCACAAGTGACGACTAACTGCCTGCAGAGCCTGACCAAGGTCAAAGGTGAAAAGGTCAAAGGGCCACACAAGATGCCCAAGCTTCTACATGGAGTTCATGAGGCTTGGGTCAGGCACCAACTGCCTACTTCATATGCTCAAGTCCTGGAACGGACGTTTACACTTAAACCAACTGTTCTCCCCTTCCTGTGTCCATGACAACTGCTGGGGCACTTTGTGTCATTACTGTTATTGAAGACAGAGCAAGACCTTTACACCGCCTACATTTAAAATGATAATTCTCCTCCAATATGCTTTTCACAACTATCAAGTGCTTCATGCAGCATTACATCTCAAAGGAAACATCAAACCATTTTTGAAAATAAATAAATTGGCTTCTCTACTACATGCATATATTGCTACAGTAGGAAAACTAGTTTGTTTAGCAAAATGACCATGAATATATTATTTTCATTGTAAAGAAAGCAGCCAAGGGCCAAAGAGCCGAGTGAGGTATTGTCAGTGGGCAACAGGTCATCGGTTGTAATGGTGAGAATGGGGCTGTGGGGAGGCGGACTGCAAAATTGCACACTTAACAGACAATTAACCTCTGTATTGAGAAGAGGCTCCCACAGAAAGAAGGGAGGGAACATTTTTGTTTTCGTCAAACACTTTGGTGAAGCTGACTCACTCTGCTGTTGCTCTTTGTCAATCACACATTTAATCAGCACACAACAGTAAAAGAAATGGAAGAAAAAATATGGGGTGCTTGTTTTCCTCCATTTGCTAATGTTAACAGAAAAAAAAGGTCAGCTTGAGTGCGACGTTGACACATGCCAACAGTCAGTGCCCCCTCAGCTCTGTCAGCACTGGCAGAGCAAGACAGAAAACGAGACGTTAAATCGAGACCCCGTCTGCTCTCTCAGGTGGATGTATTTTGAAGAAGAGCAGGAGAGTTCTCCCCGGTGTCCTGGCCAATATTTATCCCTCAATCAACATCTCTAAAAAACAGACTATCTGGTCATTATCACTTTGCTGTTTGTGGGATCTTGCTGTGTGTAAATTGGCTGCCACGTTTCCTACATTACAACAGTGACTACACTTTTTAAAAAAAAGCTCTTCATTGGCTGTAAAGTGCTTTGGGACGTCCTGAAGTGGCGAAAGGCGCTATATAAATGCATGGGGGGAAAAATTGAGTCACGCCCCCTTTGGGGTGCTAACTTCGCCGGGGCGCTACTTTTAGCGCCCCGAAAAAATTAGCGCTCCCGCAGCCAATTTTCCCAGGTAGCGCCCCAAGAGGGAGGACGGACGCTACTAGAAGCACCCCACGTCCCTCTTGGGGCACTGCGAGGCAATATCGCGGTGCTACGTGCCGCGGCGGCACGTCGCGCTGCGGTACGTCGCGCTGCGGTACTGCAGGCTTTCCTCTCCTTATTACAGGAGAGGGGCCTGGCGTAGCACGTCGCGGTGCCCAGCTGGGCTACCAGAGATCGGGAGTTCTGGCAAACGAGCCCGGCACTCAAGAGGAGTGCCAGGCTCACGGAAAGCAGCAGGCACCCCGC
The DNA here is from genome assembly GCA_030390025.1 of Squalus acanthias. Lineage (NCBI taxonomy): Eukaryota > Metazoa > Chordata > Chondrichthyes > Squaliformes > Squalidae > Squalus > Squalus acanthias. The sequence continues at coordinate 103,923,921 of CM059429.1, read as the reverse complement.
GGGGGGGGCTTCACGGGGGCCGGGGACAGCAATGGGGGCAGGTGCTGGCAGGCAGCCAGCAACAAAAATGGCCGCCCGCCACCTCCCCTTTAACTAGCGCCGCCCCGGCCGCAGGTAGGCCCCCTGACCCCGTCGGACATAGCACCCTGCAGTAAGTCAGGGGGCGATACCGAAGATCGCGGCTGGGGCGCGAGCAGGACGATGATGTCATCGCCGGTGGCGCAGCACCACGGGGCGCTAACGGTTACCGTCGCCACTAACCTCCTGCTGAAGTTCGTGGGAGGTGTTGGCGGCGCCGCGCCCGGGCGCTAGTTCCTTTGCGCCCCGTTATAATGGGATGTTGCTGTGCCTGCATATTGGTCTCTCTAGTATTTTAGAGGTTCAGTTAGGTCTTTTGTTGCTAGTTTCATTCAGCTTTGCTCAAAGCACAACTTTGCATTGGAGATACCGATTTCCCACATGGAATCCATTTATTTTTATTCTATGATTAGAAGGAGGACAAGAGTATGGAAGAGGCTCGATTGGAGGCTCTTAGAAAGTCAGAATCCACAGAAGAAGCTGTCTCTTCCCTACATACTCATACCCAGCCACCAGGGTCTACAGACTAAGATGGTCTTATACTTTTTTGACCCTCAGATTAGTGCCTCAGAAGGCTATGCTTCCACCTGGAGGTTATTGGGGAAACAGAGAGCCTACTTAGAGTCATAGAATCATAGAATGGTTACGGCACGGAAGGCGGCCATTCGGCCGTCGAGCCCGTGCCGGCTCTCTGCAAGAGCACTTCAGCTAGTCCCACTCCCCCGCCCTTTCCCCGTAGCCCAGCAATTTTTTTTCCTTCAGGTACTTATCCAATTCCCTTTTGAAAGCTGTGATTGAGTCTGCCTCCACCACCCTTTCAGGTAGTGAATTCCAGATCCTAACCACTCGCTGAGTAAAAAAAGTTTTTCCTCATGTCGCCTTTGGTTCTTTTGCCAATCACCTTAAATCTGTGTCCTCTGATTCTCGACCCTTCTGCCAATGGGAACAGTTTCTCTCTATCTACTCTGTCCAGTCCCCTCATGATTTTGAACACCTCTATCAAATCTCCTCTCAGTCTTCTCTGCTCTAAGGAGAACAACCCCAGCTTCTCCAGTCTATCCACATAACTGAAGTCCCTCATCCCTGGAACCATTCTTGTAAATCTTTTCTGCACCCTCTCTAAGGCCTTCACATCCTTCCTAAAGTGTGGTGCCCAGAATTGGACACAATACTCCAGTTGAGGCCGAACCAGTATTTTATAAAGGTTCATCATAATTTCCACGCTTTTGTACTCTATGCCTCTATTCATGAAGCCCAAGATCCCATAACCTTTTTTAACTGCTTTCTTAACCTGCCCTGCCACCTTCAACAATTTGTGCACATAGACCCCTAGGTCTCTCTGTTCATGCACCCGCTTTAGGATTGTACCCTTTAGTTTATATTTCCCCTCCTCATTCTACCAAAATGTATCACTTCACACTTTTCTGTGTTAAATTTCATCTGTCACGTGTCCGCCCATTCCACCAGCCTGTCTATGTCCTCTTGAAGTCTATCACTATCTTCCTCACTGTTCAGTATACTTCCAAGTTTTGTGTCATCTGCAAATTTTGAATTTGTACCCTGTACACCCAAGTCCAAGTCATTAATATATATCAAGAAAAGCAGTGGTCCTAGAGCCGACCCCTGGGGAACACCACTGTGTACCTTCCTCCAGGAGAACAGCATGGTCTGTACCAGTCAAGGCCAAGACTGCTTTGGATTTCTTAGTCACGGGATCCTTTCAGGCACCATCAGTTGGTCTTTGCCACATTAGTCAAATGGTGCTCACCAATGTACCAGTCTGACAGTGTTCACCAATGCATCAATAGTCACAACCAGGTCTTGGAAGTCCTGTGAAAGTATCCTGTTCAAAGCATTTATGGTAGCTCTGCCACTCTGGAAGCCACCAACGTCCTTAGAAGCTGTTTCTAGCATCTTGCTACCGCAGACGTCTCTCGGGCTGTCAGTCTCAAGGTTGTGAGAAACTTTGTGCAATGTTTTGCAGATGCAGGTAGTAGAATTCTCCCATTTGTCCATCATCTCAGCCATAAACACGGAAACCATCTCAACTGCCTACACATTGTGATTGACGCTCCCTGATCACAGATCTTTTGTAGTCTCGGCCCCTCAGCCCTGGTCATTTCTTTATCCTCCATGGAGGAAAGTGACACTCCTTCTCTTCCATTCCCGGGTCCTCATCCTCACTAGTGCTCAGTGCTTCACCCAATGGTGATCCAACTTTTAACCCCTCACTCAGGAGAGCAACACTAGCAGGATTGTTGCCACACAGAGTCCTACCTAGTACAAGACACAGTTTGTCTGCTAGTATTGATGGGCAATATAATTAGCCATTCCAATTAATTCAACCTCCAGAACAGAATTCATTTCTAAATGATCCCAAGCTCCAATCCTTCAACATCCAGATTTTAACTTTGCAACATACAAGTCCAAGTTACTTTTTAAAAAAAAAGCATTCTCTTCAAACATATGCAAAATCACTACCACAAAAGCAAAATACTGCAGATGCTGGAAATCTGGAATAAAAACAGAAAATGCTGGAAATACTCAGCAGGTCAGGCAGCATCTGTGGAGAGAGAAACAGAGTTAACATTTCAGGTCGATGCTGCCTGACCTGCTGAGTATTTCCAGCATTTTCTGTTTTTATGCAAAATCACTATGTTTCACATCACCACAAAGCTAACTATTAATTTCCTTCACTGATACACAACACACAAATTAAACAGTTTTCACTGAAGTGTGACCAGAATTGTGGTTCATTCATAGTTCAATGAGGGTTGGGATAGTGTTGCTGGACTTGTAAAGAGTAGAAGACCGTATTAACAGATGGTCTTCTGGCTAGAAGTGCCCTGACTGAGAGTGATAATGAGGTGCACACACCCACAATGAGTTGTTTGAATAGTTTGGCCTCAGTGGTGGTTATCACTTATTGTTGAGATTTATGTATTACTGCTGTCACCTGTACCTACTGCACTGTTTTAATTACTTCAGGGACCATTGCATTTAGCTGGTCTACATCAAGATTTTCTTTCTTTCAAGGTTTTTAATGTCTCTGCCCTGAAACACATTATTTTTTTACTCTTTTGATTGTAAAGTTCCAGATCTCCATTTTTATATTTTTCTTGCCCTAATTGCTGCCCATTCTCTGTTGTACTTACTTTTATCCCAGTAAATTAAATGTCAGTCAAACCTACAAATTGGTTTCAATTCTGTGTCCAGGGCCTATGTGGAGCAGTGGAATGATAAGGTTTTTTAAACCTGCTATCTCAGTGGTCCGGGGCAAAGTAGCTGTCTTCATGTTTCCATTGTCAAGGGTCAGTAGAATCCATTAACCCTAAATCCTAAAATTAGTAAGTGGTTGCCTCTAATCTGTTAAAAAAAATTACTTGACTATTGAAACTTTGTCATTTCACAGGAAGGTGGTGCTGGGGGCAAGGAAGAATGAGAAGGGAGTATGGGGGAAAAAACTGCCTTAGATTGATGGGTTTTTACTCAAAATACCAACAATAAAAACAACAACTTTCATTTTTCTAGCAGCTGTAACTTTGAAAAGAGTCCCAAGATGCTTAAAAGAAGCATAATCGGACAAAATGGATGCTGAGCCAAAGAAGAAGATATTAGGAAGGGTGACTAAAAGCTTGGTCAAGGAGGTGGGTTTTAGGGAGGGTCTTAAAGGAGCAAAGAGAGGTGGAGAGGTCAAAGGAATGAATTCCAGAGCTTAGGAGGCCGAAGGCATGGTCACCATGAATGCCATGAAGGGAGTGGGATGCATGAGGCCAGAACTGAAGGAATGCAGAATTCTCGGAACGTTGTAGGCTAGAAAATGTTACAAAGATAGGGAGGGTCAAGACGATACAGGGAGTTGAACATGAGAATGGTAATTTTAAATTTGAAACATTGTGGGACCAGGAGCCAATGTAAGTGAATGAGCAGGGTAGGATACAGATGCGTTTTGGTTGAGTTGAATGCTATAGAGGGTGAAGGATAGGAGGCCAGCCAGAAGAGTATTGGAATAGTCGAATCTGGAGGTGACTCCGTGAAAGGCATGAATGAGGTTTTCAGTAGCAGATGGGCCATGTTACAGAGGTGGAAGTAGGTGGCAAATGTATTTCAATGTAGGCAAATGTGAGGTCATCCACTTTGGACCTAAAAAGGATAGAACAGAGTACTTTCTAAATGATGAAAAGCTTGAAACAGTGGAGGTCCAAAGAGACTTTGGAGTCCAGGCACACAGATCATTAAAATGTCATGAACAGTGTTGGTGAAAAATTAATTCACTCGAGGCTGTCTCAAAGCAAAAGATCACAGTTTATTATACAAAGTGCCCTGGGAGAAGAGTCATAGCCCCCGCGGTCTAGTGACCAGCTTCTCAATTTAATAGTCACAGCCAAGCTTCTTTATACACTTCAAGAAGCCAGAAAATACAAACATCAGCAGTTATTACATCATGAGTGACGCTTAGTCAGGTCTCTAAAAACAACCTGATTAGAATCTTACAATGTTAGCAAAACCCATTCTAGTTCTGCTTTTGTCTAATGGTGGTTAGCCATCTGGGCTGCAAGGTTTATTCTTGCTCCATCATAGCTTCGGTCAACCTGAGTTGTCTGTTAGTGATTGGACACCATTCGAGGTTAGTTTATTATAGACAACAATGATTCACGTTTTGTTCTGCAGTGTCTGCATTATCCATACCGCAGACCAAGCAAGCAGGTTCTTATTTAATTATACCCCTGTCTCCATCGGCTTGTGGCCTTCGGGAGATATTTGACCTTTACTCTAGTCTTTTAAGCAGTTCAACTAATCTTAAGCATTACAACTGATTTGCCCTTACATTATTACAATTAATTTTACCCTTACAGTCCCTCCTATTAGTCCCTGGCCAAAGCTTGATTTGTCCTGGGGACCATCATACCATGGTTATAACGGCGGCACACAGTTACTTATGCTCTGTTGACGAGATCTTTTGACGATGTTATTGTTGTTTCACAGTCCAATGTGAATGAGAACGCGCTCGGGAGAACGAGAGAGAAAGACACCCCGGAAGAGGTTGAGCTGCACAGTCCAGTCACATCACGACTGTTGAGCTATTCATACCATTTAGGTTAGCGTTCTTCCTCTCCTCTTCCATTTTTTATCCTCCGTCCTCCGCCTGACGTGTCACGAACATGTCTTCCTCTTTGAAATATCGATGATCCATTTCTTCCGTGTGTAGACGTATTCCTTGTAGCTTAAAGTTGTTCCCTTCTTCATCTGTTTCTCTGTTTCTTCTTGTGCCATATGCCGCAACCAATGGTTTGACCCTACTCTACTCCATCTCTAAAGTTTTACACATGCATTAATACAAACGTTACCCGCGCGTAAGCATTTTCCTTTCTTAGATAAACAGAGATCTATCTTTTATGTTACGATACACCTGCCCCACTGGTGCGGCTGGAATGACATATTTTGCCATTTGGGCGCAGCAACATTTCAACAATAAGACCAGACCATACATCACTAATATTATAACAAAGAACAAAATCCATCCTTGTACTACTGATGTCCCGAGTGATCCCAACCATCCAGTTGCCCAGCCCCAAAGGGTGGATGCCGGAGGTTGTTTTAACTTTTTTACTTCTTCCTGTATGTGTTCTGCCAAGTTAGTTATTTCTTCTGAGCTGTCTGGTATGTAGGTACAACATTCTGTACCTATTAGGGCACAGGTTCCCCCTTTTTTTCCCAACACATAGTCAAGGGCCATCCGATTTTGCAGAGCTACTGTGCGGAGGGCTACCATCTCTGCATTAACCTTGACTAGGGCTTCAGCTGTATCGTTGGCCACCTGCTCCAAGACAGATGCCAGGTTAATGGATTCCCTTGCCAATTTAGCCGTTCCATAGAAGGGGAACGCAATGGCCCAGAATCTTTCAGCCTCCGTGATGGCTCGTCTGACTCTCCGGTGGGGGTCCTTCAGAGAACCCACGTGACATATGTAGGGTATAATATAAGCCAGATAACAAGAACCCGTCCATTCTCGGGGCAACCAAGGATAGGCCCTATGTCCGCACACGAAATGAGTCCCGTTGTAGGGGGTATACTTATTTATCTCTGGGGGGTCCCATTGTACTGACAAGTCACCATTTTTGTTTAATGACGGGAGTTTCACACTACCCGTTTCATCAGGCAAGGCAATGTTATATGTACAGTTACTGTAGCCCACAATAGGATCTGTCGGTTGTCCCCTCTTTGTGAGACATAGCCCCCCCCCTTTTTTCCTTCTGACTCATCGTTCTCAGAAACGGTGGTAGATAGGAATCATTATATGTTGACCGTCTCCACCCACTACAACTTTCTGGGTTGTACCCATGATGTTGGAGCTTTGCTATAGTGCTGTCGTCTGTCTTGGCTTCATAACAGCCTATGCTTGTGCATCCTGCTCTAACTCCAAACATCCAACTGACCGTCTCATCATCACTAAGTGGGATTGGTTGTAGGGGGATTCCTTCCTCTGAGTGCGTGGGGACATGGGCGCAGACCCAACAGCTAGCAACGTCAACTCTCTTGGCATAAGTGTATGACATATACAGGAAGGTATTCACCCGTAACTCTCTTTTGGCCCATGGGGGTACTCTAGCCTGAGTCCCCCCCGAGGCTACATATTATGTTTACACAAACAAGCAAACTACACATGATATCGCGTAACACGTTCATCTTATCACTTTATGTTAACAATGTCCCAAAGGCTATATCGCCAACCTAACCACTTTGTTGCTTGTAGATTCTATTTTCCTGTGGGAGTGAATAGAATATTGTTATAAATTTGGTTCCTCAATCACAACCATCTGGATTTCTTCCCGTGGTTCAAGCAGTCAGAGTTGACGGGACCGTTCCCATACATATTTCAGGATATATCCCAAGGTATATCCTATCAAGATAATACATATTATCCAAGCCAGTGTTTGTGCCAGCGTTCATTTCCATTCGTCATATTGTCTAGCATATTCCCCACTTTCTATGAAAGGTATTTGTTCTGGTGTAGCCATTCTTAAATTGGTGAAGGGTCATAGGCTTTCAGCTGTGTCCAGTGCTTCCATCGTCCCATGCCCTTTATATCAATGCAAGCACACATATCCCCACTAATTAAAATCTGATATGGTCCTGACCATTTTGGGGCGAACCCGGGTTTTCCTGGTAGATTCTTAACCATTACCTTGGTCCCCGCTGGAGGGATATATGGGAACGCAGTCAATTCTAAATCTTTATCTCTTTCTTCCTGTCTTTCCCTAGTTTGCTGTTTCATTTCTTTTAATTCCGACCATCCCTTTCCTGTTTCTTGGATGGCTTTTGTCAGCGCGTTTTTCAGTGTCCTATTCATTCTTTCTACCATCCTCGAGCTCTGGGGGTGATGTGGTATGTGGTATTTTGTGTTACATTTAACAGCTTACAAGTTTCCTTCATTATTTTACCAGTAAAGTGGGTGCTGTTATCTGAGTCAATTTGCAGAGGCACTCCCCAACGGGGTATAACCTCGGTAGCCAATATTAGTGCAACTGTTTTTGCAGAGCAATCTCAGGTGGCAAAGGCTTCCACCCACCTGGTAAATTGGTCAATTATTACCAGGCAATATTTCTTCCCCCGGTCCTGCGTTAAGGGGCCGGTAAAGTCAATTTGTTAGTTTTTTTCCAAGGTCCTTGGGGCCTGGGTTGGTTTGCTACTCTAACTCTGCATCTCTGTCCTACATTATTCTTAGCGCATATTATACAACGGTGACAATACTTCGCCACCTCTCGACCCATCTTTGGCCACCACCAGTACTGTGTCAGTAGGTGCAACATGTTACTTCTGCCGGTATGTGTTACACCATGGTACAGCCCCATCAGTTGTTGTCTACAACATTCCGGTGCCACCACCTGGTTTCGTGGGCCCCATCTCCAAATTCCATCTCGTAACTGTGCGCCAGCTTGTTTCCATCTCTCCTTTTCCTCTTTACTAGTATTTTCTTGTACCTCCACTATATTCACTTCCTGTACCCCACTGGCTGTCATGCCGATATTTATCTCATGTTTAAACGCGGCTTCTGGTTTAAGTTCCTCCGCGGCTAGTTTTGCGGCCAAATCTGCATACCGATTTTCTATGGGAGCCTGATCCTGGGGCTCCTATGAGTCCATGTCTATCTTCGTGTGGGCCTTTATTTTAATTACCGCGGTTTCTAAAGGTGCCTGTGTCGCCTTAACTAACCTTTCTATTAGCTTTGCATGTTTTACGACCTTTCCAGTGGAGGTCATATAACCCCTTCTGTTAATATTCCGGATGCTGGGTTTATTCCAGTATGTTTTTGTATTAATACTGATCCATCTCTTGGTCAGAGGATTGTTTCCCACTTTGCTTTCCGGCTATCTGATATAGTTCTGTTTAAGAGCCCAAGGGATTAATTTATCAAATCTTAATTTTCCTTCCATCACTGTGGGGAGATACTAACTTAAAATTAAGACACTTAAATTTAATAATGTCCAATATCTTTAAATTTCATTCAGCCATACTGAAGTTGTTGCTTACAACTGGAGAAAAATTAGTTTTTCACATTTAAACAAATTGCTTTGGAGGATTCCACCATAGCAACCGCAACTCCAAGGTTAAATCTTAGACTGAAACTTAATCTTTTGTTAAACAAACTTTTTGTTTTTCTTCTCAGTTTTTACACACCAGCTTAACTTAAATTGTAGTTTGAAGTTTTGTTTCAATTCTGGGTGCACAATCTTATTCAATGCGGTCTACACAAATTTACACCAACCAGAATTTCACCGTGGCCACAATGAAAGTCTGGTTTTAATACGTTAATTCACCTCTAACTCCAATTCAATCCAGATCAATATTTTTTTTAAACTAACCAGTATCACTTAGAAAAGAAAGAAACCACATTAACAAAGAAACAATTACTCATGCCTTGTAAACATTCAAATTCATTTTCTTCCAGGCACATTGGCAACTGTGACTTCAAGGCTGAAGCTTATCTTTTGTAAAACAATTAACAAACTTAAAACAACACACACTTGTCCAGCATTCAAGACAGGTCTTCAAAGGGTTAAACAGCTTTTAGCTCTCTGTACAAAAGAGTGGGTGGAGCTAAAACAAAAATGACTTCCACTTTTTTAAAGACAGACTTTCAGACAAAAGGAATACTGTAACTTCTTAAACATTCACAGTCAGTGAAACTTTCAATCTTTAACACACACTTTCACTCAAACTGAGATCCCAGCATTTTTTAACGTTCCTGTCACTTAGCAAATCTTGAGTTTTATTTGTCTCAGCACAAATATTATTAACTTCCATGTCGGTTTGTTTCCTGACTCATACCCTTTCTTAATCATCTTCCCTTGGTTAATTGTTGTCAGAGGTACGTCTCTTCCTTACTCCCGTAGAGTGAGACCGCACTTGCAACCTGTGTTGTCAGAGGTACGTCTCTTCCTTACTCCCGCAGAGTGAGACCATACTTGCAACCTCCTTTGTATAATAATAGCTCTTGTTCTAATCCAAGAATTCTTTCATTTTTACTTGCAAGTTTAGTGTGGAGTCGCTGCACCTTATTAGTTACAGTGACCAACTGGTGTACTAGTATCACCCCCGCCTTTTTTGCCTTTTTCTGTTTTTGACCTTCCCACCACTCTCTTTGTGCCTTCGGATTCTGGAGCGGGTCCCACCCCTCCTTTCTCATCTTATCAACTATACCCTTCCGGTCGTCTGCATAGAACCTAGTAAGGGATCCCGCTGGTCCCTATTCTATTTCTTTCTCCGACGCCATATATAGTCCAACTTTCAGTCTTATCAAATACTGAGTTCCTCTAATCGGGTTAGTTCTTGATACCTTAAAAGACTTTAAGAGGTTATGTAGTCACAGCACACACACACACACACACACACATATATTTATTGACTTCACGATCCCAGGGTGCTTTGGTTCTCTACACCTACTTGATCCTGGCCATCACGTGGGGCCCAGTCGCCCTCTTAATTCTGGCTCAGGCTAGGTGTGTGAGACAGGTGCCCTCCTTGTCCGTGTCGATCAGTCAATCACTCATACCTTTGCGACATTTATCGCCACACAGTGTTCCCTTAGTACACGCGATCCACACTCACACAACTGTGTTCTCCTACCTCTCACAGACTTTACTTGATTCATGATGCTACGCAACTGTCCCTCCGCCTTCTCAAGTGACTCAATTTCTGGATGGTCAAAATTTGAATTGTCGTCCGGCTTCACTGGTACGGGCGGTCAACAGTCCTGGAGCATCCTGCCGACTACGCCAATGTTGGTGAAAAATTAATTCACTCGAGTCTGTCTCAAAGCAAAAGATCATAGTTTATTATTCAATGCGCCCTGGGAGAAGAGTCATAGCCCCCGCGGTCTAGTGACCAGCTTTTCAATTTAATAGTAGCAGCCAAGCTTCTTTATACACTTCAAGAAGCCAGAAAATACAAACATCAGCAGTTATTACATCATGAGTGACGCTTAGTCAGGTCTCTAAAAACAACCTGATTAGAATCTTACAATGTTAGCAAAACCCATTCTAGTTCTGCTTTTGTCTAATGGTGGTTAGCCATCTGGGCTGCAAGGTTTATTCTTGCTCCATCATAGCTTCGGTCAACCTGAGTTGTCTGTTAGTGATTGGACACCATTCGAGGTTAGTTTATTATAGACAACAATGATTCACGTTTTGTTCTGCAGTGTCTGCATTATCTATACCGCAGACCAAGCAAGCAGGTTCTTATTTAATTATACCCCTGTCTCCATCGGCTTGTGGCCTTCGGGAGATATTTGACCTTTACTCTAGTCTTTTAAGCAGTTCAACTAATCTTAAGCATTACAACTGATTTGCCCTTACATTATTACAATTAATTTTACCCTTACAAACAGCTCCAGAAAATAATCAAAAAGTCTAAAGGAATGCTGGCCTTTATATCTAGAGGACTAGAATACAAGGGGATAGAAGTTATACTGCAGCTCTACAAAACCCTGGTTAGACCGCACCTGGAGTACTGTGAGCAGTTCTGGGCACCACACCTTAGGAAGGATATATTGGCCTTGGAGGGAGCGCAGCGTAGGTTTACCAAAATGGTACCTGAACTCCAAGGGTTAAATTACGAGGAGAGATTACACAAACTAGGGTTGTATACCCTGGAATTTAGAAGGTTAAGGTGTGATTTGATTGAAGTTTTCAAGATATTAAGGGGAACTGATAGGGTAGATAGAGAGAAACTATTTCCACTGGTTGGGAATTCTAGGACTAGGGGGAATAATCTAAAAATTAGAGCCAGGCCTTTCAGGAGTGAAGTTAGGAAACACTTCTACACACAATGAGTGGTAGAAGATTGGAACTCTCTTCCGCAAACGGCAGTTGATGCTAAGTCAATTGTTAATTTTAAATCTGGGATTGATAGATTTTTGTTAACCAAAGGTATTAAGAGATATGGGGCAAAGGTGGTATATGGAGTTAGGTCACAGATCTCATTGAATGGCGAAACAGACTCGAGGGGCTAAATGGCCTAATCCTGTTCTTCTGAACATATCTGATACTGACTTGGGCAGTACTTCGGATTTGATACTGGATGCTGCCACTGGTGCTGATCAATTCTACAATGTGTATGAGGTAATGGGGTTTGATTCTGGCCCCATTATACATTGAGATGTATAGATTGGCTCAACCTCTGGGGCAGAGAATTCCAAAGTTTCACCACCCTCTGAGTGAAGAAATTTCTCCTCATCTCAGTCCTAAATGACCGACCCCTTATTCTGAGACGTGACCCCTGGTTCTAGACTCCCCAGCCAGGGGAAATATCCTCCCTGCATCTACCCTGTCAAGCCCTGTAAGAATTTTGTATGTTTCAATGAGATCACCTCTCATTCTTCTAAACTCTAGAGAATATAGGCCTAGTCTACTCAATCTCTCCTCATAGGACAATCCCCCCATCCCAGGAACCAGTCTGGTGAACCTTCGTTTCACTCCCTCTATGGCATTTATATCCTTCCTTAGGTAAGGAGATCAAAACTGTATAAAATACTCCAGGTGTGGTCTCACCAGGGCCCTATATAATTGCAGTAAGACATCTTTACTCTTATACTCAACTCCTCTTGTAATAAAGGCAAACATACCATTTGCTTTCCTAATTGCTTGCTGTACCTGCATGTTAACTTTCAGCGATTTGTGTACAAGGACACCCATCCCTCTGAACACCAACATTTCCCAATCTCTCACCATTTAAAAAATACTCTGCTTTTCTATTTTTCCTATCAAAGTGGATAACTTCACATTTCTCCACATTATATTTCATTTGCCATGTTCTTGCCCACTCACTTAGCCTGCCTATATCTCCTTGAAGCCTCCTTGCATCCTCTTCATAACCACCCAATTTTGTATCATCAGAAAACTTAGATATATTACATTTGGTCCCCTCATCCAAATCATTGATGTAGATTGTGAATAGCTGAGGCCCAAACACTGATCCTTGCGGTACCCCACTAGTTACAGCCTGCCAACCCGAAAATGACCCGTTTATTCCTACTCTCTGTTTTCTGTCCATTAACCAATCCTCAATCCATGCTAGTATATTACCCCCAATCCCATGAGCCCTAATTTTGTTTAATAACCTCTTGTGTGGCACCTTATCGAATGCCTTCTGAAAATCCAAATACATCACATCCACTGGTTCCCCCTTATCTATTCTGCTAGTTACGACCTCAAAAAACTAATTCAAAAAAGATTTGTCAAACATGATTTCCCTTTTATAAATCCATGTTGACTCTGCCCAATCCTATTATTATTTTCTAAGTGTCCTGTTACCACGTTCTTCTAATAGATTCTAGCATTTTCCCTACTACTGATGTCAGGCTAACTGGTCTGTAGTTCCCCATTTCTCTCTCCCTCCTTTCTTAAATAGTGGGGATACATTTGCTACCTTCCAATCTGCGGGAACCATTCCAGAATCTATGGAATTTTGGAAAATTACAACCAATGCATCCACTATCTCTATTGCCACCTCTTTCAAAACCCTAGGATGTAGGCCATCAGGTCCAGTGGATTTATCGGCTTTCAGTCCCATTAATTTCTCCAGTACTATTTTTTTACTAATACTAATTTCTTTCCGTTCCTCATTCTCGCTAGAGCCTTGTTTCTCCACTATTTCCGAGAAGTTTTTTGTGTCTTCTTCCATGAAGACATACACATTAAAGTATTTGTTTAATTTCTCTGTCATTTTGTTATTCCCCATTATAATTTCTCCTGTCTCAGCCTGTAAGGGACCCACATTTACTTTCGCTAATCTTTTCCTTTTTACATACCTATAGAAGCTTTTACAGTCTGTTTTTATGTCTCTCGCTAGTTTGCTCTCATATTCTATTTTCCCTTTCTTTATCAATTTCTTGTTCCTCCTTTGCTGAATTCTAAAATCCTCCCAATCCTCAGGCTTACTACTCTTTTTGACAACATTATAAGCCTCTTCCTTTTATCTAATACTATCTTTAACTTCTTTTGTTAGCCACAGTTGGACCACTTTTCCTGTGTTTTTTTTTCCCTTAAAGGAATGTATCTTTGTTGTAAATTATATATTAATTCTTTAAATGCTAGCCATTGCTTGTCTACCATCATACCTTTTAATGTATTTTCCCAATCTACCATAGCCAACTCGCCCCTCATACCTACGTAGTTTGCTTTGTTTAGATTTAAGACCCTAGTTTCAGCTTTAACTAAATCACTTTCAAACTCAATATAAAATTCCATCATATTATGGTCACTCTTCCCTAAAGGCCCTTACAAGTTTACTACAAGGTTATTAATTAACCCTTTCTCATTCCACAATACTAGGTCTAAAATAGCCTGTTCCCTAATTGTTTCCTCAACATACTGATCTTTGGCCGCTCGGTGTGAGTGGGGAGATGGGTGTAATGCAGAGGACCTTCTTCTGGGCCTACTCCCAAGCCTGGCTATGTCACCAATTCATAGGTCCAAGGTGGGCCCGGCCTATGGGAAGGGTCACTCTTGCTGTCTGCCCTCTTCCGCGGTCTTGTCCATGCCCAGGTGGCCCTGGAGAGGGAGCATGCAGTGACCAGTGGTACAGCGACCGGTGGGCACCGTAGGAAATAGAGGGCTGGATTTTGTCTTGGGGTCGGGTTGGGGTCGTGTCATCCGCATTTCGTGTTATCCACCCGCCTGAAATTGGATGTGGGAGATTGATGCAATTTTCACTTAATTGGGCAATTGAGTTCCAGCATGTGGGAACCCATGAACCAATTAGTGGTTTCAGTCTGAAAGTCGTCTCTGATGATGTCATCATTGCTGCTGCATTGCAGGTCAGGTCAGAGACTACCTGGCTTTTGCTGTGAGTGGACCTGGATGCAAAATGAGCAGAGGCAGAGAGAGAGAGAGAGAGAGAGAAGAGAGAAGAGAAGAGAGAGAGAGAGAATTTTTTTCGCAAGCAAGTCCTCCCAGGCAGTCTCTGAAGACATTCAATGCAGCAGTATCAGAGGCGACCTAATACTACCTTCATCACAATCACAATACACATCTCCGTTGTAATAGTGGACCTGCAGCTGATAGTCAGCTATTGTGCTCCCGCCAGGTTTCACTGGCGTGTTTCACATCAGGTGTACTTCACGTCGGAAAAGGGTTAAACTAGCTAAAACGTTTCAAAATGGCATTACAGAGCCAATTTAGGGCTTGTTAAGGGCTTTAATAGCCTCTCCCGCCTCTTGGAGGCGGGACGGAGTCGGGAACCCCATGACCCATTTTGTCAAAATTGCGTGGAGGCGTGTTGGAGTCGGGATGGGGTCGAATCTGCTACTTTAACCCCCCACACACCTCCAAACCTGACTCCACGGGGCATTCAAAATCCAGCCCGGAGTGTCTGATAGACGCACGCAATAACATTATGATATCTTTCCATTATTTTTTTTTTCATTCTGTGGATTAGGCTCCTTTATTAGTTGTGCCTCCTTAAAAGGTCAGTGTCTATTTTGAGGGATGTCTTGTAGTTTCTTGCACATGACTGCGCACCAGGAGCAGTGAAAGCTCATTTGCCTTTGCCTGCGTGAGAGAATAAACCACCTCCTCACTCCCCAACTCAGCAGCCACAGTGAGACCTGGAGAGAACTAATAGAGTGCGAAATTGCACAGGTTCGAATTTAAATGACACTCCCTGGAATGACGCACCGTGGTCCTGTCACAAGGTGTCAAAAGCAGAAGCAGCAGCAAATGTGAGCACCATTCAGCTCTACTGACTGTGCCCCACACGCCTCAATCTCATTTCTGGTGGCTGCATAGCATGCTCTTGTTTGATCTGCTCCGAATTAGCTGCATGGAATTGAGCTTCTGGGGTTTTATTTTTTTGAATGTCTCCCTCTCAAGCTGGGTTGATATCGACAGAGACAATGAGACTGTCACTGCAGCCTCATGAAATATGCACAGTCGAAAGAAGATTACCTGATCTTTCTGACAGTCACACTGCAGGATGCCATTACCCGCTGACTAGGATTAGTTGCATTTTGATTTGTTTTATCATGTCTGGAACATGATTTAATTTTGAAGTGCTCGCGCAGCTACATTTGGCACGGCCTCGGATGGCATTGGGCAGATTATTTACGAGCCTGCAATGGTACGTTGTGCAAGCCTCCATTAATAGCCCTGTTGACACTCAGCTAATCCAGCCTGAGATTTATTGCCGCGTTGTCCCATAAACTCAATATAAGAAGATTATCACACACTACTGGCCAGCCATGTGAAGGGATAGGCTCCTTGAACCCAACAGAAGCGCTTAAATTTACAGCTCTTAGAATGACCTTGGGCTTGCCGTGAGGAGCAGGTGTGTCAATCTTCCCTGGATTGTGCGAATAGGAAAAACTGACCAGGGAGATTTCGCTTTGCTGCTTCACACTCCTGGTAGTTCAGCCAACGGCTCCAGGGATTTTCATGAAAGTGTCCCCAGGGGGTGTCAGTCACCTTCCTGAGGAAAATAGAATGGTTTTCAGGTAGGGAAAAAAAGTGCAAAATTACAGAAATAATGGCCCAGAAATTGGAGTTCGATGGTTGCCGCGGGGGTAAGGATCCCCCGCAATATCGCACTCCGCGCCTACCTTTATGCTTTTGGCGCACACGAACTTCAGTTCCTGGGCCTCTCCCTGGTGCCGGCGCGCAGTGTGTGCGTGTCCCAGAGGCGCAGTTAATTCAATGCGACCTCTGGGATCACGTGGGCCAGTTAGAGCCAATGGCAGCACACCATCTTTCATTCATTGTTTTGACAGCAAGAGCTGTCAAAACTATGAATACAACAAGCCCCCAAAAGAACAGCTAAACCTCAATTAAATTTAAAGAAAAAGCCATCACATTAATAAAATAGCTATAGTTAAATAAATTAACCACTTTAAACAAAAATTAAAATTTTTGAAATTTTTTTAATTCTTTTTAAAAGTTATAAAAATAAACTTACCTTTCTTTAAAGTCTCTAAAAAAGATAAACCTGTTGAAAAAAAATTAAAATAATACTTAATTAATTACTTACCTTGTTAAAAGGGGGTCTTACGCCTGCTTTCTTTATGTGTAAAATCTTCAACACTTACCTGCGCGTTCAAACCTGAAAAAAAAACTAAGTGCGCTGCGTGCGCGCAACCTGTAGCGCGCACGCGGTTCACTTAGGAACCGCCCCCTTTGCCATACACGAAGTGCCGGTTTCCCGCGCATGCGCAGTGCATGCAGGAAACCGGCACTTCGGGACCTAATACGCGAGAGTACACAGTGCGTACTCTCCCGCATTAGGTCTAATTTTCGGGCCAATGTTAATCCAAAAAATAACTGAAAAAATGGACTTTTTGGGGGATTTTCTTTCCCCTTGAAGTGGAATTCATATCTTTCTCACATTAAATAAAAAAATGTTCATAACACAAAAAAGCACAGACTCGGAAAATGACTCCAGTAGAGCGATAATGTATTTCAATTTTCAATATAGAAAGGAAGAACTTGCATTTATAAACACCTCTCGCAACTATGGGACATCCCAAGGCACTTTACTTTTGAAGTGTAGTCACTGTTGTTGTGTAGGCAAACGCAGCAGCCATAATGCACACAGCAAGGTCCCACAATCAGCAAGGGGATAAATAAGCAGCTAATCTGTTTTTGGTGGTGTTGGTTGAGGGATAAATGTTGGGCAGGACCCCAAGAGAACTTTGCTGTCCTTCCTTGAATAGTGTCACAGGATTTTTTTTAAAACTTCCCCTGAATAAGCTGACAGGGACTTGGTTTAACATCTCATTTGAATGACAGCGTGTCTGGCAATGCCGCACTCTCTCAGTACTGCACTGAAGCATCAGCCGAGATTAAATTGTCAAGTCCTGTAGTGTAACTTCAACCCACAACCTTTGGTTCAGAAGCAAGAGGGCTACCACTGAGCCAAGCGGACATATTAAGAGGAAAGTAGAACCTCAAAACATTTTAGTTTAATATATAGCTCCATAACTGATCAATTTAGAAAATTATATTTTTTAAGTTATTCTAATAAAGAAAAGTCCCTCAACATTTGTGGATCTGTCACACACTTGTCCTTACTTGAATAATAATACGTCAATTGGTTTCCACCCAATCACTTGAAATTCTGAGCTGATTGGTGGAAAGCCAAGTATGTTTAAATTTAAAGTTTTGTAGCCGTGAAAATGTTCACTCTGATTCTGGCGTTGTTGCAGTAAATAATGAAGTGAGCACACATGCACATTGCAGCCTACTCTGGGTTCATGGTAGATATAACTTGTTGGTGAATACCTAATGGATTGGTTTTGTCTGTGCTAAGATGCACTGTATACCCACAAAACTATCAGTAATTAGACAGGCGGCCGGCTACAAAACAATCTCCTCACTCGACCACCAGGGATTGGAGACACGTTTCCCCACCATACCATGCCAACCTCCCCATTAAACCACCAGCAATCAAATGGATGAGTTATTATAGTCCTCTCCTCTGCCTTAACCCCACCGGGCAATAATCAGGCAATTACAATGACAGTGGCTTGGGCTTTCCCTCATTTACATATCTTTAGTACACTTAATTAAAGGAATCATGCTATTATACTATGGAATATTGTATCCCTATGATTTTATAACAGTGAGTAGACAAGTAGAGACAGGATCGATCCTTTACAATCCTGAAAGTCCGAAGGACAAATGATAGTTATTACACAAATCCTAGGTTTTACACAAGTGAGTTTTTTCTATGGATCCCCCAAAGGTCTTCCCTTTCATAAAATTTTCACAATAAAAATTGGCAAGTAGTTTGTTTTCAATCCAGCTGTGTATTCAGCTTGGCAGGAGCTTCGAACAGGGGTGTTCTCCATTAACAAACTGCACTCATTCTTTTGTGTTGTATCAGGCCTGTTGAGTGTTCAGAAGAGCTCTGGAGCAGCAATATAACTTAAGGACGTTCTGTCCTACACCAGTAGTGAGTGCAACAGTGGATTTCTCTCCATGACTCTAGCTTACACTATCTCACTGACGATAACATTCACTGTGATGACGACTTTTATTCTCATGGTGTTATAAAGCTCATCTGCCACTCATTAATTAAATCTTCTTGTTCTTTCCAGACTGACATGAAATGGTGGGGCAAGCTTTTAGAATGTGAGTTTAAAACAAACTGAGAATTGTACAGAGCCATTTAATTGCTGCTACTCTGGTCTCACTGGTGTGATAAGTTGCACATTTTTATTCCTAATTTATTCTTGTTTTCTTCCCTCCCCTCCGTAAGATGGTGCCTTTGTTCTTTGTTGTAACAGCAGTGTGCTTATTATTATCATCTCAGGGTTCTGCGCATGGGCACTCCGAGGGAGAAAAGGAAAAATAGTAACAATAAAAATAATAACTAAGGAAGAATGCAGGCAAAATGGGAGTGGAGGATGGACTGAAAGAAAACAAATAGAATGAAGTGAGACAGGGAAATCAGGAAAAAAAAGACAGAAAAAGAGAGACAGAGAGCAAAGGAACACTAAACTGTAAAAAGGAAAAGAAAAGAAAAACAGTAGCAAGGACAAATGAGAAATGCAAAAGGATTGAGAAGAGAAGCAATGTAAGTGCAAACGATTGATAAATTTCAGAGACTAATCGTATTCCTGTTCGCACAAGTGAGAACAAGAGATGGAAAATACAGCAAGTGTTTACTTGTTTTGTTTGATGGGCTCATTCAGAATGTATATAGTCGTAAATACAGGGAACAGTGTGATATACAGGAAAGGTCTGGCATGATTTAGGTCCACCGATTCCGCGAATACTTTGACAAAGACATGGGCCAGAAATTCAGCTCTCCGGCTTCCTGCGGGTGCAAGCATCGCGCGCGTACTTACCTACCGCGCCTGCCGTTGTGCTTCGGGCCCACGAGGACTTCGGCTCCTGGGCCTCCTGCAGCTGCCGGCGCGCAGTGCTTGTGTATCCCAGGGGCGCAGTTAGTTCGAAGCGTCCCCTGGGATCACGTGGGCCATGGAGAGCCAATCGGAGCAGGGCATTTTCATTCATAGATTTGACAGGAAGACCTGTCAAATCTATGAATAGAGATTGGCCCCAAAACCACACTTAAATTCAAATAAATTTTTAAAAAAACATCACATTTTTAAAATAACTATAAGTTACATAAATTAACTACTTTAAACAAAAATATTAATTTTTGAAAAAATTAATTATACTTTTTAACGGTGCTAAAAATAAACTTACCTTTCTTTAAAGTATGTAAAAAAGATAAACCTGTTGAAAAAATGTTTAAATTGTAATTAATTAACCACTTACCTTGTTAAAAACAGGCCTTGCGCCTCCTTTTTAAAAGTGCAGCTTTTCCAGACTTACCCTCACGGAGAAACCTGAAAAAATAACCGAAATTCGCTGCGTGCGATCTGCCTCTCCCGCGCACGTGTTCGACTTCTGAACCCCTTCCTTCAGGGGAACGGAAGGTCCGGTTTCCCGCGCATGCACAGTGCATGCAGGAAACCGGCACTTCAGGTGGCCTTACGGGTGAGTACACAGCGCGTACTCACCCGACAAGAGCCGAATTTCTTGCCCAATAAAATATTAATACAAAAGCAAAATACTGCGGATGCTGGAAATCTGAAATAAAAACAGAAAATGCTGGAAATACTCAGCAGGTGAGGCAGCATCTGTGGAGAGAGAAACAGAGTTAACGTTTCAGGTTCTGACGAAGGGTCATCGACCTGTAACGTTAACTCTGTTTCTGTCTCCACAGATGCTGCCTGGCCTGCTGAGTATTTCCAGCATTTTCTGTTTTTATTTACAATAAAATATTATTTCCCTATATTACAACAGTGACTATACAAAAGTAGTGCATTGACTGTGAAGTGCTTTGGGACACCCTGGGCTCATGAAAGGTGCTCTATGCATGCATATTCTTTATTTAATAGGAGGATTTTAACTTACACAATGTCATTGTCTGTTACCATGTCCTACAGAGCTGCTGCTGTCAGTCCCATCAATATCAAGCAGAGCATTCAACAAAATGAAGTCAGATTGTGTCAGTGTGATAGCAACGTGTAATCATCAAATTGTTAATCTTCATGCAAACAGCCTGTCCAGCCATCAACTAATCGTTTTGGAAATTTTGACAAGTAATTCAATACAACGAAACAGGAGAAAGAGGTGGAGAATCCTGAAATGTTAACATTTCCAGAACACCACACACATTTAACATCCAGCAGTGTCGTGTAAATGGGATGAATATTAAGAGGTTCGGGAAGCCCTAGGTTATGGCAATGAGTGACTTAATGAATGGTCAGCTAGGAACATACTCCAAAGTTCATTTCTGTATCTGAAAGTATCCAAATTGGCCCGGCTTAGACTGGTACAGATTTAGATGAACACACGGCTGTTATCAGGTTTTATTCAGTACAGAAAGAGTGATAACAAAACCTAGAAATGTGAACAAATTTGAAGTCAAAGGGCTGATTCCAGGATCTTGCATTTTCCAATGGGGATTCACAATCTCTTGGGAAATCCCGCAGGATGGAATCACTTCTCAAATCCCAATTTTGGATGAAAAGTAAAGAACATGAATAATACAAATCTGAAATAAAAACAAAAGAAACTGTTGGAAATGCAGAGCAAGTCAATCAGCGTCTGAAAGAGAAATATTGGTCTCACCTGTGAAGTTAACCTATCTTTCTCTCTCAGGTGCTAATTGACCTGATGTACATTTCCAGCACTTTCTGTTTTTATTCCAAACTTTTGACTCCAGGATCCAAAAGGGGAATTTTAGATTAAAAGATTTGAATCTGATTTTCTTCAGCTTCTCACTCTGAATTACAAAATATACATTGCACGAAATGGCCTTGAATTTCTATGGAGGTCGGCCCAGTCTCCTGTCGGAATCCCTGGAGAAATTACATTTTTGACCCTTTATGCCTTTTTCCCCAGGGGTTCCTCTGAGTTCCCACCAAAGTACCATATCCAGCAGCCCCTCGGATGCCTGCTCGTGTAAGTGTCAGCACACAAGGCCAGGCTGCCCATGCATCTGCAGTGGTGGCACAGCCTGCTAAAGAGTCCTCCTAGGGCCCTGAGACAAGGGCCATCTTGGTCTCTAGAGGCCCATGTTACCACAGCGCAACCAAGAAACACTGGCATTCCTGGCCCTCAGGTATCAGCTCGGCATAGCACCTGGATAGATTTAAGAAAAACACAGGGCACCAGGGATAGGGATGGTTAAAAAGAAGTACTTGCTGTTAATATACATGCGCACAGTAAAACCACTTTGTGATAATGAAGTCCAGTGCTCTGAAATTATGCTGTTCTTTGTTTATTGTGATTAAGACGATGTTTGGAGATCAGTTTGTGACCAGTGACAGAATTCCTTCTATGCCTCCTTACTGAACCATTGCCTCCTTAAACAAACCTCTTCTGAGTCACCACCGAGGGAATGGTATGGTCTGTAGACTCTGGTGGAAGGGCACGTCCTAGTTGGTGGTTTTCCCCTTTGGTGTGTCCTTATCCTATGTGACTATGTCATTTCTCTGTCTCCTGCTCCTGTTCTGCCTCCATCATAAAGACATATGTGGGAATGCCCCTCCTGAACCCCATGGTAAGGACTCTGTGACAGAAGGGTGGGAAGAAAAAGACTCCCCTGCCTGAAGCTGTTGCAAGGCTGTTTGTAGAATCCTTTCTTAGCAGTACAACTGAGAAAAGGATTTTCTAATCGATTTATTCAAAGCTGATGTTTCAAAGTTTGTGGACAGTCAAAGACTTCCTGCTTTGCCAAGTTATGCAGGTAACTTATCCTCTTTTCCACAGGCTTAGGTCAGGTACAATTCTGGCAGACTTTCTGGGACAGCAGCTTTTACCCTCATTGTCCTGTCATGTCCATATGGGCACCACTTTTGAGGTGGGCATCTTCTGCCAGAAGCCAATCCTCCCAGAATTTAGAGTGTATTTTAGAACAGGTATAATTCTAGCCTAGCTGACTTACACCCAGAACGGCATCATTTTTATCCCCCAAAATTTTCCACTGGCTGGAGTCATACCTAGCATAAAGTTGTGGTGATTGGAGGTCAATCATCTCAGCCCCAGGACATCGCTGCAGGAGTTCCTCAGGGCAGTGTCCTAGGCCCAACCATCTTAAGCTACTTCACCAATGACCTTCCCTCCATCATAAGGTCAGAAGTGGGGATGTTCATTGATGATTGCATAGTGTTCAGTGCCATTCACAACTCCTCAGATAATGAAGCAGTCTGCGCCCTCATGCAGCAAGAGTTGGACGACATTCAGGCTTGGGCTGATAAGTGGCAAGTAACATTCGCAGCACACAAGTGCCAGGCAATGACTATCTCCAACAAGCGAGAGTCTAACCACCGCCCCTTGACATTCAACGGCATTACCATCGCCGAATCCCCCACCATCAACATCCTGGGGGTCACCATTGACCAGAAACTTAACTGGACCAGCCACATAAATACTGTGGCAACAAGAGCAGGTCAGAGGCTGGGTATTCTGCAGTGAGTGTCTCATCTCCTGACTCCCGAAAGCCTTTCCACCATCTACAAGGCACAAGTCAGGAGTGTGATGGAATACTCTCCACTTGCCTGGATGAGTGCAGCTCCAATAACACTCAAGAAGGTCGATATATTTTGATTTATATTCTATCCCCCTGATAATGTGACCCAGTCCCTGATTTCCCTTTTCCTTACTGTTGTACTGATGATTTCATGGACATATCCACTAGGATCATCATCCAGGACAAAGCAGCCCGTTTGATTGGCACCCCAACCATCACCTTAAGCATTCACTCCCTCCACCACTGGCGTACCATGGCTGTAGTGTGTACCACCTACAAGATGCACTGCAGCAACTCGCCAAGGCCTCTCCGACAGCACCTCCCAAACCCGCGACCTCTTCCACCTAGAAGGACAAGGGCAGCAGGCGCATGGGAACACCACCACCTCCAAGTTCCCCTCCAAGTCACACACCATCCTAACTTGGAAATATATCGCCGTTCCTTCATTGTCACTGGGTTCAAACCCCGGAACTCCCTCCCTAACAGCACTGTGGGAGTACCTTCACCACACGGACTGCAGCAGTTCAAGAAGGCGGCTCACCACCACCTTCTCAAGGGCAATTAGGGATGGGCAATAAATTCTGGCCTTGCCAGCAACGCCCACATCCCAGGAACGAATCCAAAAAAAAAATTGGAATTTTGGGTTCTTATATGCTTTGAATGTTATCCTCTAATTTTCATAATGGTCAATGTTTTGTTAAAGATCTTATAACTGGTAAATCCGCACTGACTTTTGAAAGCAGTCACTCTGAAGTGAGCTGCCTTAGATATTAACTTTGAAGCTTATCTTCAAACAGTTAATGTAAGTCACCCTATCCAGGTTTTGAATTCTATTCGGCTTACACTGTGGAGTAATGTACTGCTCGCAGAGCAACAGTGTGTGCACTGAGGGTCTTAGCTCACTCAGCCTGACCACAGTCTTTAGTATTTGGCACCAATTCCTTTTTCACTTGGGTTTACACAAATTATATATGGATTTTCCACAGTCTTAGCCTACCATATCTAACTTCCAACAACCATAGACTTTTAATAAAGTTTAATAAATTTAAAGGCACAGGTAGTTCGAATCATACAGCACAGGAGGCCATTCGGCCCATCGTGCCTGTGACAGCTCTTTGAATGAGCTACCCAATTAGTCCCACTCTTTCCGCATAGACCTGCAAATTTTTCCTTTCAAGTTTACATCTAATTCCCTTTTGAAAGTTACTATTGAATCTGCTTCAATCTCACAATTTCAGGCAGTGAATTCCAGATCATAACAACTCGCTCTGTAAATAAAAGTGTTCTCATCTCCCCTCTGTTAACAGCTTCACAGTAGTTATCACGAAAAGTATTCAAATATCAGCTCTCTTGAGTTTTAAATGGAGTGTAATAAGTTTTCTAGGTACAAGGAGGGATTCTAACCTCTGACTCGTGCAGATCCTGCTCAGTTGTTTTATATACTTTCAACAATTCACAGGATTACACAGGATATACAGCACAAAAAACAGGCCATTCGGCCCAACCAGTCCATGCCAGCGTTTATGCTCCACTCGAGCCTCCTCCCGTCTTTCCTCATCTAAATCTATCAGCATAACACTCTATTTCCTTCTCCCTCATATGCTTATCTAACTGCCCCTTAAATGCATCTATACTATTCGCTTCAACCACTCCCTGTGGTAGCGAGTTCCACATTCTCACCACTCTCTGGGTAAAGAAGTTTCTTCTGAATTCCCTATTTGATTTCTTGGTGACTATCTTATATTGATGGCCTCTAGTTTTGCTCTTCCCCACAAGTGGAAACATTCTCTCTGTATCCACTCTATCAAAACCTTTCATGATTTTAAAGACCTCTATTAGGTCACCCCTCAGCCTTCTAAGAACATAAGAACATAAATAGGAGCAGGAGTAGGTCATTCGGCCCCTCGAGCCTGCTCCGCCATTCAATAAGATCATGGCTGATCTGATTTTGGCCTCAACTCCACTTTCCTGCCTGCTCCCCATAACCCTTGATTCCCCTGTTTTTCAAGAGAAAAGAGACCCAGCCTGTTCATCCTTTCCTGATAGGTATACCCTCGCATTTCTGGTATCATGCTTGTAAATCTTTTTTGCACCCTCTCCAGTGCTTCTATATCCTTTCTATAATATGGCGACCAGAACTGTATGCAGTATTCCAAGTGTGGTCTAACCAAGGTTCGATACAAGTTTAGCATAACTTCACTACTTTTCGAATCTATCCATCTAGAAATAAACACTAGTGCTTGGTTTGCTTTTTTTATGGCCTTGTTAACCTGTGTTGATACTTTTAGTGATTTGTGTATTTGTACGCCGAGATCCCTTTGCTCTTCTACCCCATTTAGATTCTTATTTTCCAAGTAATATGTGACCTCACTATTTTTCTTATCAAAATGTAATACCTCACATTTATCTGTGTTGAATTTCATTTGCCAATTATATGCCCATTTTGCAAGTTTATTAATGTCTTCTTGTAATTTTTTGTAGTCCTCCTCAGTATTGTCCATCTCCCCCAATTTGATGTTGTCCACAAATTTAGAAATTGTGTTTTTGATTCCAAAGTCTAAATCGTTAATATAAATTGAGAACAACAGTGGTCCCAGCACTGATCCTTGTGGAGCACCACTTCCCACCTTCTGCCACTCTGAATAGCTACCCTTTACCCCATCTCTCTGCATTCTGTCTTGAAGCCAGCTAGCAAGCCATTCTGCTACTTGTCCCCGGACTCCACATTCCCTGACCTTATTCATTAGTCTATTATGTGGTACCTTATTGAAGGCCTTTTGAAAATCTAGATAAATTACATCTACTACATTACCCTTGTCTACTCTCTCTGTTACCGCTTCAAAAAATTCAATTAGGTTGGTCAAGCAAGACTTTCCCTTTTGAAATCCATGCTGACTATTCATGATTATATTTTTGGTTTCTAGATGTTCTTCTAGTTTCTCCTTAAGTAGGGATTCCATTATTTTTCCTGCCACCAATGTTAAGCTGAATGGTTTATAGTTCCCTGGACATGTTCTAGGTATTATGTTTGCTATCCACCAGTCCTCTGGCACTACACCTTGCTCTAATGAATTATTAAATATGTGTAGTAATGCCTCTGCTATCTCTTCCCTAGATTCTTTTAAAATTCACGGATGTAATCCATCCGAACCAAGGGTTTTATCCTCTTTGAGTTTCATTAGTTTATTTAATATGTCTCCTTGTTTTATTTTAAATGCAGTTATCTCATTACTAATCTCATCATCCGATGTCATCTCCACGGTTCTATCTCCCTGGTAAATACCAAAGCAAAGTAATTATTTAATATTCCTGCCATCTCTCTATTGCTGCCTGTGGTATTATCCTGGCCATCCCTTAGTGATGCTATTCCCACCCTGACCTTCCTTTTTTTATTTACGTACCTGTAAAATATTTTACTATTTTGTTTTATGTTCCTTGATAGTTTAATTTCATAGTTCCTCTTTGCCTTCCTAATTGTTTTTTGACTTCTCTCCTAATCTCTTCATATTCTCCCTTATCATGCTCTCTCCTGCTGTCCATGTATTTAAAGAATGCCTCTTTCCTTACCCTCAATTTTTCCCTTATGGCTTTATTCATCCACGGTGTTTCATTAGTGTTTAGCTTGTTCTTGTTTTTTAGCAGAATATATTTTTCCTGGACTCTGTTGAATACTGTTTTAAATGTTTCCCATTGCTGTTCTACATCATTTATCATTCTATAATTTATCTGAGGTACTGATAACTCCCACCTTCACCAACACCCTCAATTCCATGACTGTTGCTGTGCTGTCTGAATGCTTGTCCAAAATCAAGTTGTGAATGAGTCAGAAATTTCTCCTTCTCAACATTGACAAAGACCGAAGCCATCCTGTTCAGCTCCTGCCAGAACTTCAAACCTTAACCTCAATATTTACAAAAACTCACTTTCAGCAAAAGGCACTGGATGGCGATCAAGGATGTCAATCCCACCTGATATTTACCCTCCCGGTCCAGGGACATGGAGGGCAATTGTAGTACCTCCTGTTGTTTCCCAGCTGAGATCAGATAGCTCAGCACGCAGCTGGGGCCTGAAGTTTGGGATCAAACCTGGAGTCTTCCTGATCTGTGTGACTGGTGCACTTACCAACTGAGCCACCGTAGATGTTGCAACTGAGATTTTAAACAAAATATTTAATATTCCAACACTGCCTCCACTGTATTGCTGCCATTTTATTTTTTCAATACTCCATAGTTTTGCCATTGTTTTGGTCTTGTCTTCCCCTCAGTAGGGTTCACCACAACAGGCACTATTGAGAGCTTCTTCCCAGCCTCTGTCAATACTACTTTTAAGTTGACTGTATAACAGCCATTCAATGCGATCCTCCCCTCTCCACAATTTTCCTCCATCACAGTGAGGAAGCACTCTGCTCTATGCCTTTTCTTCACATCCCGGCTGAGATTGAGAAGGTAATGCAAGGTATGAAGCCATGCGCTGTCACTCTGTGGCACAGTGAATGTATATGTTGACATGCCACACCACTGAACTGTGTCTTTCGAGTACATGTTGTTTCATTTTGTGCTGGTCCCTTTTCTCAAACAAGAAGTAGACTTCAATAAACTAGAACAAAGTAACAGTAGAAATAAATCAATTAACTATTGAGGCCAAGATGAATAAATAAAGGAGGCAGAATAAACAGATTACTGCCTAGTTCATCCATTATATTCTGTAAAATGGCAATCCTGGATTAACATTAGTAGACTCCATACACACGTTAAATGTTGGCAACTGGGCGGGTAATTTTCACCTTCATCGCTTGGGCAATTGACTGGTGGAGCGAATCGCCCGCCCGTTATAGAACCCAAAATCAATGGAAATGAAAATAACTTTCTATAACGAGCGGGTGATCTGCTAGATCAGTTTACCACCCACCAGTGAAGGTGAAAATGACCCCCCTTTAGTGGGGATATATACGTGGCCAATGGAAGAAGGCAATTAATTTAATTCAGAGGTATTGTGGGTCAGGTTGAGGACAGAGCTAGGAAAAGTATGGCAGAAGCAGACTGGGAACGGGCGTGAGATTGGGGGAAGGGGTCTCACATTCCCATGCAAAGTGTATTAATCTAACAATGTCAACAGTTGGGGTAAAGCAACTTCCATGGCCGTAAAGTCCTGTATTGAGAGATTGGTGATTGTATCGTTTGTAGCAAAGCGTTCATGGAGGGGTGGGGAAATGATAGCGTTTACCAGTGCCACCCATCCGTTAAAAGCCAGGTCCAGCCCAGGTACACTGACCATTTCCAACTGGATTGTATCACTTCAGCTGACCCGATCATTTATGATCATTTTCTGTATACATCACATTCAAAACACATTCATTTATGGTTTACTGGCAAAATGCCACAAAGGCATCATCCTCATTATTTGCTCATGAAAATCCATGAAAACATGATAATCCAGGAGGGTTAGTTAAAGATGCAGCTTAAAATTAATTTTGCATCAGTGACTATAGCATCCTTATTACTTTGCCTGCAGTAATTATCTTTTCAATTAAAAAAAAGCACGAGCTACAAAAATTAATTCTGATTTTTAACCAAACCAGTCAATCATGTTCCACAGATCTCCAGCACAAATATAAAGCTTTTCACAGTTTTAATAATTAATCAGACACAGAAAGTCTGCACTTTCTTGTTAACCATGAACCCCCAAGAATTCGTAACCAAGCATTTGAGAGCTTCTCCCATGACAGCATGATGTCCTGCTAATTGAGTATCTCGTGAAGCATGTAAGTTATAATTGCTAAAGTGAATATCTGCCCACAGGAAATGTACTGAGAGAAAACGACTCCGTCAACACATTCAAATGCAGCTTTCATTCAAGTACAGTAACATTTATATTGCAAACATTGCTGTGGAAAATATTAGGGAAGTGTTTGAGATTCTACTTTTATAATTTTTGTCTGCCCTCATTATAATGAGAGGAATAATGTATTGTTTTAAATTCAAATATCATACCTCCAATGCACATAGGATAGCAATCCAAAAGCATCTGGAGTGAGGCATCATGTCAAACACAGACATGGGGGCTATGTTATTTGACAATGTATTTAATATTAGTGGGCAAGGTTGGGTGACAGTGAGAAGTGTTTCCTATTACATGGCCTCAGAGCATTCAATCCTCTGCTGTTTGGGAAATAGAAATGACAGACTAGTGCAGTAGTTGGTGCTACCCTGTGGTTAGGACTGAGGAGGGTTGTTGGGGCCAAGCACCGAGCACTTCGCTTTGCATTTGACTCTCATCATACCAGACCTGTGAGCGTTTCGGGCTGATACGGAGTACCGAAGTAGAAAAGTGTTCCTTTCCCTCGTGCTGGCATTCCTTTCCCTTAATGAATAGAAATAGACAGACAGATTCTGAGAGACCTGTTGGGCTACAAAATTAGGACAGGAGACCCTGCTCTTATTTCCTACTGGGCTGCAAGCCCTCAGTCTGCTGCATTTTGTCTGGTCAAATGTGCGGGTCCATTTCGGGATAAGTTTTGGACTTTAGCAATCCCTGTGCAGGGGGAGCTAAAGTCAAAGTGGTTACATAGAATTTTACAGCACAGAAACGGGCCATTCGGCCCAACAGGTCTATGCTGGTGTTTATGCTCACACAAGCCTCCTCCCACCTTACTTCATCTCACCCTATCAACATATCCTCCTATTTCTTTCTCCCTCGTACTTAGCTAGCGTCCCCTTAAATGCATCTACGCTATTCGTCTCAACTATTCCATGTGATAGTGAGTTACACATTCTCACCATATTGCACCATAGCTTCATTAAGGCCTTCCTAGGATTGCCTTTTGCTCCCCTCTGTGCCACTTATATTGGTTGACTCATAGGAACTTAGCAACAGGAGTAGGCTAGTCAGCCCCTCGAGCCTGTTCCGCTATTCAATTAAATCATGGCTGATCAGTATCTTAACTCCATTTACCCGCATTGGTTCCGTAACCCTTAATACCCTTGCCTAACATAAACCTATCAATCTCAGTTTTGACATTTAAATTGACCCAGCCTCAACAGCTTTGTGGGGGAGATAGTTCCAGATTTCCACTACCCTTTGTGTGAAGACGTGCTTCCTGACATCACCCCTGAATGGCCTAGCTCGAATTTTAAGGTTATGCCCCCTTGTTTTGGACTCCCCCACCAGAAGAAATAGTTGCTCTCTATCTAACCTATCAAATTTTATTACTCATTTTATTCATGAAACTAGCATGGGAGACCTTACCCTACTAGGAAGCTGATTAATAGGAATGGAAGTTAAAAGAGATTGAATTGATTTGGGATATTGATTTCTATTCTAAGGATAGCTTCAGCTACAAAGTTTTTTTAGGAACTATAGAATAATAAAAGGTAGGAAGTACTAAAGATGGACTCAAAGCAAACAGATACTATTAAGTAAATTGATTAACTTTTCTTAGAAAAGGTGTTTAATATTAGTGCTGCTCAAAGCTTGAGTTATCTCTTTTCTAACCATGGAAAACCATTCAATAACACAGTGATGTAATGAGTTGCTGCTCCAATGTGGCAGAACATGGATTCACACATGCGATTGCCTGGATACCAATCTTAGCCCTAGCATCAATGAAAGTCATGGGACAGGTGCCAGACAGGGTGTAAGTGCCAGGCATGGGGCAAAGCAGGCACTTTCTCACAGAAAGAGAGGGAGAGAGGAAGGGAGGGAAATTAAAATGAAAGTACGAGACTCCATCGGCTGTTGTGGTGCACCTTCCAGTGGTCTGGTACCAAGCAATATTGACAGGGGCCTCAGATACGAAAAGGTACAAAGCCCAAGGCGGCTTGAAGTAGGACAGTGAATAAATACGAAAATGATTTAGTCCTCCTGTCATATTCTTTTCTTTAAGGCTAGATGATTGATGTTAATTGAATACGTGCATGGACTGAGCAGTTTACAGTGGGATACAATAAATGTGGGTGAAAGTATCTGTAAGGTTAAAATTTATGCATTCATACTCCTGGCGCAAATTTTAACCCACTGAGAGAAGATATCACAAATTCAGGTTGGTATGCTGCATGGTTTTCTGCCCATTCATTTTAAGATCCTGCAATTGTTTCCCACATAACATGCACCTGGTTTCCAGGTCCATTGTTTGATCAAAGTAATGTTAGGTACATGCTAAAAATCACTGTCATTTTAAGGAGGTTATAAAGAATGTGGCAACATTTATCTAATAGTGATCATAATATGATTGAGTTCAACGTAGTGTTTGAAAGGGAGAAACGCAAAACAGCTACTAAGATTCTAGATTTAGGTAAGGCCAACTTCAACGGGATGAGGCAGAGACTGTCCACAGTAAACTGGGCAAATCTGTTAATGGGTAAAATGACAGAAGATCAGTGGGAGGTGTTCAAAAATAATTTAATGTGATACAGAACCAGTTTTTGTCGATGACGAAGTCTAACACCGCCTTCAGTGTGCCAGTTCAGCCTTTGGTCGCCTGAGGAAGAGAGTGTTTGAAGACCAGGACCTCAAACCCAGCACTAAGCTCATGGTCTACAGAGCAGTAGTGATACCCGCCCTGCTGTATGCCTCAGAGACATGGACCATGTACAGCAGGCACCTCAAAGCACTGGAGAGGTACCACCCACGCTGCCTCCGCAAGATCCTGTAAATCAATTGGCAGGATAGGTGCACCAATGTCAGTGTTCTCGTGCAGGCCAACATCCCCAGCATCGAAGCTTTGACCACGCTCGATCAGCTCCGATGGATGGGTCACATCGTCCGCATGCCCGATACGAGACTCCCAAAACAAGCGCTCTACTCGGAGCTCCGACACGGCAAGAGAGTCCCAGTTGGGCAGAGGAAACACTTCAAGGACACCCTCTAAGCCTCCTTGAAAAAGTGCAACATCCCCACTGACACCTGGCAATCCCTGGCTGAAGACCGCACAAAGTGGAGGAGAAGCATCCGGGAAGGCGCCGAACACCTCGAGTCTCTTCGCTGGGAGCAAGCGGAAGCCAAGCGCAAGCAGCGCAAGGAGCGCACGTCAACCCAAGCACCCAACCCACCCGCCCCTTCAACCACCATCTGCCCCACCTGTGACAGAGACTGTAGGTCCCGCATTGGACTCATCAGTCACCTGAGAACTCATTTTTAATGTGGAAGCAAGTCATCCTCGGTTCCGAGGGACTGCCTAAGAAGATACTCCTAAGGGGCAAGAGCTCTACTTGCCAAAAAAAAAGCGATGGACGACTAAAGAGGTGAGGGACAACATAAAACTAAAAGAAAAAGCATACAAAAATGCAAAAACTAGCACAAATCCTAGCAGCTGGGAGAGATGCAATGAACAACAAAAGATAATAAAACAGATAGTAAGAGCTACAAAAAGGAAGTATGAAAACAAACTTGCAAGGGATATCAAAATCAACACAAACATTTTTTACAATTATATTAGGAAAAGGAGAGTGGTCAGGAGTAATGTGAGCCCCTTGAAAACTGATAATGGTGATATTGTCAATGGAAATAAGGAAATGGCAGACATATTGAATAATTACTTTGCATCAGTATTTACAGTAGAGGAAGAGGATAGCATGCTGGAAATCCCAAGGAAACTAATATTGCATCAGGGACGGGGAGTCACCAAAATTAACATAAGCAAAATAGCAGTAATGAAGTAAATAATGGCACTAAAGAGTGACAAATCCCCAGGACCAGATGGTTTCCATCCCAGGATTTTAAAGGAAGTAGGTGAGAACATTGCAGATTCCCTAACTATAATCTTCCAAAGTTCTCTCGATTCGGGAACCGTTCCTTTAGATTGGAAAATTGCGCATGTCACTCCACTATTTAATAAAGGTGAGAAATAAAAACCAGGGAATTATAGACCAGTTAGCCTAACATCTGTTGTTGGGAAATTAATAGAATCTGTAATTAAGGATAGAGGCTGTGAATTTGCCGGTGCTCAGAGGGCGGGTTTGGAGGCGGGTCGGGAGTAAAAATCAAAATGATTGACGGCGGGTTGCGAACCTGCCGCCATCCCGCCTCCACGCTGCTTTACCAAGTGTCGGGTCTGCGAGTCCCGATCAGACACAACACCAAACGGCAGGAGAGGCACTTAAGGCAGTTAACAGCTTGTTAATCTTATTTTAATTGCTTTTGGATCATTTTCTGCGTGTTGCCCGTCATCCGACAAACATGCCAACTGCATTGTACCAGGTTTAGCAAGCAGCTGAATTGTTGGCAGCTGTTACAGCAGCTTAAAAGCGGTCCTACAATATGACTGAGTTTCAGATGCCACAACTTAGTGCTTTGAGGTTTTGGCAAACATTTTGCAGCTCTACTGATCTTGTGAGTGTTCAAGCTGAGATCCATCTGCAGTGTGACCTCCTTGGAATATCCTCTGGCCACTTTGACTGAGTGCCTGCAACCTCTATTCCTCGACTGAGATATATACCAGCGGAATGGGAACCATTTATATCCTCTCATCCTGGTCCTCAGATTCGGAGGAAGAGCAGCCGAGGCAGCAGCTCAACCAGGCACAACAGCAACACCAACAGCAGGAGCGCCAACCTTCTCCTCAGCCACCTGATGCTGCACAGGGCAGAGGGCATCAGCGCAGGGCTGCACCTTACCACAGGAGATACCCCCATCACGGGGTTTACAGGCAGAGGATGAGCTTCCTCAACATGAGTGAGCAGCAGTGCCAAAGGAGGCTGAGATTTTTGCGAGATGCAGTCGCTGACATCTGCACAATGCTGCACCGACACCTGGAGCCCAGAGGAGCGGGTGGACACTCCTTACCAGTGGCTGTCAAAGTCAACACCGCCCTCAACTTCTTTGCTTCAGGCTCCTTCCAGGGATCAGCAGCAGACATCAGCGACATCTCCCAGTCGGCCGCACACACCTGCATCATTTAAGTTAACGATGCCCTCTTTGAAAAGGGCACACAATTACATCCACTTCTCCATGGATGAAGCAAGTGTAACCACATGCGTGGTTGGCTTTGCAAAGATGGCAGGCTTCCCAAGGGTGCAGGGCGTTGTAGACTGCACACATGTGGCCATTAGGGCACCCCATCACAACCCAGCCGTATTTGTCAACCGCAAGGGCTTCCACTCCATTAACGTCCAGCTGGTGTGTAACCACAGGAAGAACATTATGCATGTTTGCACCAAGTACCCTGGCAGTTGCCATGACTCATTCATCCTGCGGCAGTCTACTGTGCCTCAGCTCTTCAATCCACCAAGACAACTTTCCGGATGGCTACTTGAAGACAAGGGCTATCCCCTGAAAAAGTGACTAATGACACTGATGAGGAGTCCATCAAATGAAGCTGAGGAGCTCTACAATGTGAGCCACATTTCCACCAGATGCATCATTGAGCAAACCATCGGCTTGCTCAAAATGCGATTCAGATGCCTCGACAGATCTGGTGGAGCCCTACAATACGCACCAGCCAGGGTCTCCAGAATCATCGTGGTCTGCTGTGCCCTGCACAACATCGCACAGCAGTGTGGCTTAGCGCTGCCTGAGGAACAAGTGGCTCAGCGCACAGCCTCCTCGGAAGACGAGGAGGAGGAGGATGAGGAGGAGGAGGAGGCGGCAGATGAGGAAGACCTTGCAGAGGTGGATGTGCCAACTCCACCAGCACGCGAACACATTACTGACCATGAGGCAAGGGATGCACTCATCCATGCCAGATTCACATAAGTTTACGCATCAACCACATGTGGCTGGCACATGGAAATGAATGTCTGGACGATCTTCTTAACACACCATACATCATCTGTACAATAAACTGTGGTTTCCTATCACTCTCACCACCATCATTACACATGAAAGGTGCCCTGACCCCTCACTGTGCAACTTCCATTTCTGAGCACACATAGGCCAAATCTTCAATTCTTTGCCATCACTTTTGTTTAATAAAATTACAATCAGGATGACAAACTTTACTTTGTAGGATAAGAAAACATCCAAGTGACTACCCTTGTGACTATTTGTGTGTTGACTTTCTCTTACGCGTGCTTCTATGTGGTGCTTCCCCTGTGCCTTCAGCAGATGTAGAGGCACCTTGCTCACTTCTATGCTGCGCCTGCTTAGATGCCTTTGGCGGGCGTCCTCTGGGTTTGGGAACCTGGGAGGGCTCCGCAACAGTCTGCTCTTCCAGCGGCTGTGGAGGGGCTGAGATGGCCATCTTAGTTGGGTGCGGAATCTGGGGCTCTGACCGAGGGCTCCGCAGTGGCATGGTCGTGTGAGAGCTTGGAGAGGAGCCCACACTTCCTTGTTGTCGACCACCAACATCCCTCTCATGGGTCACCCACACTTCACTGCTAGCAAGTGGCTGGAGAGCACCTTGCTGCACATCAGTGGGGCCATGAGGACCCGTCTCTGTACTGACAGTCCTCATAACGGGGACGTCCATTTACGTCTGGTTCCTCTCCTCAATAGATGCCCATCTATCCTCCATAGCAGACCATCTATTTAGAAGGGTCACCATGCTCTGTTGAGTCTGGTGATTTATGTCCTCCATGGAGATTGCCATCCTTTCCACGGTGGCACGTTCATTTGCCACTGCGTCCACCACTGCAGTGCTCATGTTTGAGAAGGACTCCCCCATTCTCTGCACACTCGCAGTTACTGTGGATGCAAACCCTGTCAGAGACTCCTGCACTTGCTCCTGAAGTTCTAGCATCGCTCTCTTTCTGGATGGCGCCAGAGGCACAGCATCTACATGCAGCTGAGCAGAGCTAGGAGCTTCCTGCGACCTCTGACGAGGATGTTGTCTACATGGATTTTCGGAAGGCGTTTGACAAAGTACCACATAGAAGCCTGGTTAACAAAATTGAGGCTCATGGAATTGGTGGGTCAGTGGCAGCTTGGATAAGGAATTGGCTTCAGGACAGAAAACAGCGAGTTGTGGTAAATGGCTGTTTTTCAGACTGGAGGATGGTAGACAGTGGTGTTCCCCAAGGGTCAGTGCTGGGGCCACTGCTTTTTTTGATATATATAAATGACCTGGATATTGGAAAACAGAGCAGAATTTTTAAATTTGCCGATGACACCAAACTTGGGGGTGTGGCAAACAGTGAGGATGATACCAATCGACTGCAACAGGACATAGAAAGGCTAGCAGAATGGGCAGACAAGTGGCAGATGGAATTTAATACAGAGAAGTGTGAGGTGATGCATTTTGGCAGAAGGAACAGGGAGAGGCAATATACAATTAATGGTACAGTTTTAAAGATTGTGCAGGGACAGAGGGACCTGGGAGTTAATGTGCATAGGTCCCTGAAGGTGGCAGGACATATTGAGAGAGTGGTTAGCAAAGCATATGGGGGGGAGAAATTCGGTATCGCCCCGTTTAGGGCGCAATTATCGGCCGGGTGCAAAGTTTAGCGCCTGGCGCTAATTATCGTCTCTGACTGCAAACTTGGCCTCTATCGCCCCTGGAGGTGATTGGAGCGCTAAATCAGGCGCTACACACCCGTCTTAAGGCGCTAACACCAAGGAGCGAGGCGCTAACTCAGAGCGCTGGCGAAGCTCAGGTAATGTCAGTTAGCTATGGAACACAGGCAGACTGGCGCCGGCCAGTTCTTAAAGGGGAGGGTAGATCTTGCTCTCCAGCCACACCCTGCTCATTGCAGCCTTGAATCTCGGCCTGGAGAGACCTGTACATCAATTGTGCTGGAACCACCAATGGAGAGGCCCAGGGAAAGAGCTCAGCGCTTCAGCGACCGGGCCTTGGTGGCTCTGGTTGGCGCTGTGGAGCGGCGACGGGCACTGCTCTACCCACAGAGTGGCAGAAGGTCATTGCCACGCGAATATAGAAGAGTCTGGAGGGAGGTGGCTCAGCACGTCTCCTCCAGGAGCCTGGTGCCCAGGACCCACACCCAATGTCGGAAGAAGTTCAACGACCTCACTCAGGTGGTCAGGGTGAGTGGCTGCTTTTCAATACCTCTACATCCCTCCATCTCAACTTCACTCTGTGCCCAGAGGGTTTAAAAACCCCAAATGCCCAACACTCATCCAAGACCTATGTCCATCTCATAAAACACACACACACATTCGACACCTTGCATACATTAAGGGCTATTTAATTATGGGAGGCACATCAGGCCAGCACATGGCTGCACATTGACTCAGACGCGTCCTTTTTCTTGCAGGCCAAGCTCTCTCACAACAGGCGCCAGCAGCAACGCACGGGAGGAGGACCAGCTGACCTACACACCCTCAGTGATTTGGAGGCACGCGAGCACAGGATCGTTGCCAGCCAGGTGATAGGTGCCATGGCCGCTGGAGAGGTCGACCTCCTTGGGGACAGCAATGGTATGTTCATCAGCTTTCTCTCCTCTCTCATTCCACTTGCCCCTCACAACACCAGCCGTTTACACTTTCAATCCAACTTATTAAATCTCTCCAGTCCTTGCTCCCTTACTGCCCCCCTGTCCTGACGCTAAAGCCACTCTTGTACCTCCCTGCTTTCAGATCGTGAACCACCAGCTGACCAGTCTGCCCCTCAACCTACCAATGGCAGCGATGCCCCAGGCGAGGAGGAAGAGGAAGCCGGAGCCTCACCGCCTGTGTCTCCCGAGGGAGCCCATGCCCACACTGGGACCACGCCTTCCCAGGAGGGGAGCAGGGGGGAAAGGGTCTGATGAGGACAAAGCTCTGGGACCCAGCGGGCTGCAGCAATGCCATGGGGGTAGGGAAGTTCGGGGGCCTTCTCCCCGGAGGGAGAGTAGGCCAGCGAGTCCTGCTGCACTGGACGCAGAGGAGGCGCGCCTTATCGCGGAAATGAATAGCCAGGCCTTGAACATGCACACTAAGCTCATGGGTGCAATGGCAAGGGTGCCCAAAAGCATTGATGGACTGGCTAGGAGTGTGGAATACTCCGCTGCAGCACAGGCCGACGCAACGCAATGGCTTAGTGCTGCAATTCAGTCACTGGCTGCTGCCATCCAGTCTCAGACTGCTCTCATGCAGTCTCAGATTGATGTAACGCAAGCATTGACTGCTGCCATCCTCGCTGGGTGGGCCACATTGTCACGGTGCCGCAGCAGGCCAGCAATCTGTGCTCGAGCAGATTGCTACGGATGCTGAGATACTGCCCCGTGGGAGTGCCAGTGTGTCGGTCGAGCAGGAAGGTGCTGTCCTCTCTCAGGATGACAGCATTCCTGCTCACACCACTGTCACTTCCCAATTGCACTTGCCACCGCCTGCAACACAGCCAGCCCAGTCTGCTGCCACCCATGCAGAGTTGGTGCAGTCTGCAGCCGGGGCCTCCAGGCCTAGAGCTGGTCGAGGACATCCTTCAAGGGCATCTGTAGTCTTAGCATCTGACATTCAGCAGCCTTCCACCAGTCTTGCTGCAGCCACTGGGGCCCCATTACGGAGGAGCAGTAGGGTGGGAAGGGGGGAAGTGCGCAGGGGATGGAGATCACCCTCAAAGGGCAAACAGTAGGAGGTCTAAATAAATGGTGGGAATGTTTCTGGTAAAGGTTGAGGTTCGTGTGAATACATTTGTTTACTGTTTTGCCGTTTATCTCCATCTTGTGAGAACCAGTTCTGTTAATTCATGATTTGTTGTGTTTGTTTCTAATTGTTTGTCCTGAATAAATGACACACACAGAGTTTGTTAAAGAAAAAAGTTGTCGTATTCAAAATTTACATTTTTGGCCTTTGGAATCATTCCAGCTTTGGCCGGCAATAGCGGGTGCGGGTTGCTTTCCATGATGTTGTTCTCCATGCCAGAAGCCATCTTCTGAGTAGGCTTGTTATCAGCCGTTGACGGACGGCCCTTGCAGTGGCAACATTGTGTGCCTCCCTCCCACGTTGGTGTTGCTGCTGATCCTCCTCCTCATCCTCCTCATCCTCTTCCTCCTCCTCAGGTGGTGCACCAATCCCTGGTGGCATTGGCTGGGTCCTGAGGATTGCCAGGTTATGCAGCATGCAGCACACAACTATGAAGAGGGAGACTCGCTCAGGAGAGTACTGCAGGGCTCCTCCTGAGTGGTCCATACAGCGGAACCATTGCTTGAGCACGCCGATCGTCTGCTCAATTATGTTCCTGGTGGCGATATGGCTCTCATTATACCGCAGCTCGGCAGGGGTGTTGGGGTTACGGAGCGGTGTCATCAGCCAGGTGCAGAGTGGATGAACCTTGTCCCCGAGGAGCCAACCACTTGGGTGATGCGGTGCCTGGAAAAGGTCTGGCACACCAGTCTGGCGCAGGATGAAAGCATCGTAGCTGCTGCCAGGATAGCGGGCATTGACGGCGAGTTTGAGCTGTCTGTGGTCACAGACCAACTGCACATTTGAGGAGTGGTAGCCCTTGCGGTTTCGGAATACCTCTGTATTTTCATGCGGTGCCCGCAATGCCACATGCGTGCAGTCAATGGCGCCCTGCACCATGGGGAAGCCTGCTATCCTAGCAAAGCCACATGTGTGTTCATGCTGTTTGGCCCGGGTCATGGGGAAAGAGATGTACTGGTGTCTCCTTTTATACAGGGCATTTGTCACCTCCCAGATACAACAATGGACAGTGAACTGGGAGATATTGGCGATGTCCCCAGTAGATGATTGAAAGGAGCCGCTGGCATTAAAATTCAGAGCCACTGTCACCTTCACTGCCACTTACAGAGATGTCCTGGTCCTCAGTTGAGGCTGCAGACCTGGTTG
Source organism: Squalus acanthias (assembly GCA_030390025.1). Lineage (NCBI taxonomy): Eukaryota > Metazoa > Chordata > Chondrichthyes > Squaliformes > Squalidae > Squalus > Squalus acanthias. The sequence goes on along the minus strand of CM059429.1, from coordinate 103,884,141 downwards.
CAGCAGGTGGCAGAGCTCAGTGACCACCTCCTTGCTGAAGTGCAGCCTGTGCAAACACTGCTCCTCAGACAAGTGAATGTAGGAGAATTGCTCCCGGAATACCCTGGGAGGGTAAGGTCTCCTGTGCAGAGGCCTGTTGGCCCTCCTCCCTCTGGCCATGTTTACCACTCTCTCTCTGCGTCTCTGATGCCTCCGATTCTGCAGGTGGAGGACGATGCCCCAAATCAGTGCAGCCCCCACAGTCTCTTCTAAATCGATGCAAGGAAGGTCAAATCAAAATGAACCTGCAAAGTGCTGCTCAGTACCCAAAACTGCTTCACACAGCGTTGAATCTCTCCAGAAGTTTCTCTCTCTCAGAATGCATGGTGCAAAAATGTTGCCAGCAAAAAAAGGCAGGAAGCGGCCACCTTTAAATAGTGCTCCCCCAGCCCTTCCCGACTGCAAAATGTTCCCCTCTACCTGTCATTGCTAGCGGCAGGCGGAAAGGCAGGGGGCGCCACTCAATATCCAGTCCGGGGTGCTACGGGGGCATTGCACGCTCGACTGACGTCACGATCTGCGGGCGTAGGAGATCGTGACAGTAGTGTTTAGCGCTGCCGAAAAATGTCTGGTCAATTTCACGAGCGACTCAAACATCGCCGCGCCTGGGCGCTAGTTGCTTTGCGCCCCGTTAGCGCCCTCTTAGGGCGCTAACGGGAGGCGCTAATCAACCGAATTTTTCCCCCCATGGGATCTTGGGCTTCATAAATAGAGCTATTGAGTACAAAAGTAGAGAAGTTATGCTGAACCTTTATAAAGCACTGGTTGGGCCACAACTGGAGTATTGTGTCCAGTTCTGGTCACCACACTTTAGGAAGGATGTGAAGGCACTTGAGAGGGTGCAGAGAAGATTTACCAGAATGGTTCCGGGGATGGGGGATCTTAGCTACAAGGACAGGTTGGAGAAACTGGATTTGTTTTCATTACAGCAAAGGAGGTTGCGGGGTGATTTGATAGAGGTGTACAAGATTATGACGGGTTTAGATAGGCTAGACGGAGAAAGGCTGTTTCCACTAGTTGATGGTACAAGGATTAGGGGACACAGATTTAAGGTTTTGGGCAAGAGATACAGGGGGGACGTGAGGAAAAACATTTTTACGCAGCGAGTGGCGAGGACCTGGAACTCGCTGCCGACGGAAGTGGTGGAGGCGAAGACACTCAATGTTTTCAAGGGGAGACTGGATAGGCGCTTGAGGGAAATAAACTTGCAGGGCTACGGGGATAGAGCAGGGGAATGGGACTGACTGGATTGCTCTACGGAGAGCCGGCACGGACTCGATGGGCCGAATGGCCTCCTTCTGTGCCATTATGACTCTATGACTATGATTCTCCACTGCTGTCGCTGTCTCCACCATCTGCTGATGCTCACTTGTGAGCTGTGATACACCAGGTGACAACACTATTTTATGTCGCGAAGGAGCCGTCAAGGTGTGCATATCTGCGCTGGTGCTGGGTGCGCTGAGTCCTGGTGATGCTGCTCCCTCAGAGGCTGCAGGTTCCTCTGAGGAATCGTCAAGCTCTTCCTCCTGGACAGTGGGGAGGGGGGCTCTCGATGGTACTGTGGGGGAATAAAGGCATGAGTTAGACATGTGATATTTAGGTAGCAGACACATCCTATTGTGCAGAGGATCAAAAGTCAATCTCTATGAACATCAGATGCCATTTCAGTCAATCATGAAATCTAACTGAGTGGGTTGCAAATCTAATCTGTTACCAGCTTCCTCTACTGCGCCCTTCTCTCCGTCACCCACTTCCAGCTCCTCGCCACCTCCCATGATGTCGTGAGTAGCCTCCTCAGCACTTGTCAAAGTTGCCAGGGATGGTGGGCCTCCTCCTGTCCTCCCTCTCTCCCTCTTATTGTGGGCTCTCTTTTCCTGCAATGAGGGAAACAAGTGGAGTTTCAGTGAGATTGATGGAGTGACTGTGAAGAAGCCATAACATAGAAGCTTAGAGGGAGACCAAGATGGAGTGAGGTGGAAAGAGGAATCTGCCTCCCTGTGCATTGTTAGTTGTTGTCATTGCATAACAGTGAGAACGAGTGTGAGGGGTGCATAGTAGGATGGTGAAGTGATTCAGTACATAGAGAGAGAGGGATAGGTAAGGGTGCAAGGGAAGTAAGGGTAAGGAGGGATGTGGAGGAGTAGGTTGACAATGCAGAGTGCTGGTGATGATAAGAGAAGGGGAGCAGATTGAAGGTAAGTGTGATGGGATACTCACTTTTGCTGAGCGCAGCAGATCATTGAAGTGTTTTTGGCACTGGACCCATGTGAGTGAGCATATGGACCTTGCGCTGACCTCCTCAGTAATGTGCAGCCAGGCTGCCTTTGTCTGCTGAGGAGGCTTCCTCCGGCCATCAGGAGGGAACAGAATCTCCCTGCGCCCTCTTACTCCCGCCACAAGAGCTTGGAGGGAGTCTTCATCAAAACGAGGAGCAGCCTTTGCTCTTGCAGCAGTCATGGTGACCTGGGCCGATTTCCAGAGCAGCACAAACGAAATGAGAAGCTAAGGCTACATGGACCCCTTAAAAACGACTGAATGAATGACGTCAGCAGAGGCGAGTAGCAGACCCGCTCCTACTCTTTGGTCCGGGTAGCGCGCACGATGGGCTTAATGAGTCCACGTAATCCAAAATCACTTTTTGGGAGCGGCTGAAACCGGCAGCGGGACCGGAACCTGCTCACCAGGCAACCCGACTCCAACCCGCCTCTTCCAATAAAATCGCGGCCAGTGTGACTAAACACCTTCAAAATTTTCAGCTGATCAGAGCGAGCCAGCATGGATTTGTAAAGGGTAGGTCATGCCCGACGAACCTGATTGAATTTTTTGAAGAGGTGACTAAAGTTGTGGACATGGGAATGTCTATGAATGTTATTTATAAGGACTTCCAGAAGGAATTTGATAAAGTCCCTCATAAGAGACTGTTTGTTAGAAACTAGGGGTGCCTAAAAATATATATGGCTATGCGAATAATACTGTGTTTAAATGATTGTATGTTTCTGCTCGAGACAAGATAGGGTTAATGTATAAGTTTCATTTTCCTGAAAGCTCGTATTAGATTTTGAGACAAAATGTCTTCAGTTAGTTTGATTAGGTGAGGCATAAACATGCCACACAGGGGCCCACCGGATGGCTTTGCTTGTTATATCTGTTGGTTGTAAGTTAGGGTTTTGACTTTGTTAATGTATCTTTAATTTGGCCAATGAAGGCCTAACCTCTGTTTCTTCCATTATTACTAATAACCATATTATAATGCTAAGGTAAAATTTGGAGTTTGTTTAGCAGAACTGCTTGTGAAGATAATTAAAAGTTAATTAGTTGAAAGACATAGAATAAAAGGAATTTAGGGGAGTTAAGGTATCCATCTCAGGATGGAACAGTCTGTTAGATTAAAGGGAGATAGTTTGAATAATGGCAATGAACAGAATCCAAATCGTTCCATTCCAATTCAATCCAATGAACGTTTTCCAAATCGTTCCATTCCAATGCAATGCAATGAACAGTTTCCAATCCGTTCCATTCCAATTCAATCCAATGAACGTTTTCCAAATCGTTCCATTCCAATGCAATGCAATGAACAGTTCCCAATCCATTCCATTCCAATTCAATCCAATGCTTTGTTTCCAATTTGTTCCATTCCAATTCAGGATGAGCAAGACAGCTCTGGCTTGGGCCTCTTGATTGAAGGGGACAAGGCCAGGCCTAGTACCAAATGTACCCGGAAGTATAGTGACCCCGGAGATAAGACATGAATTCCAATGGAGGAACCTTCAAAATGTAAAAACAAGAACGATAAATTGGCTGAGATCATGAGACACCTTTAGGGGAGGGCATTCATCCAAGAATCAAGATAAAGAACTTGATGCCCCATTGGGTACTAAGGTTTTAGGGGAGCCTCTACAGGTTAAATGGTCTTGTCAACAATTTGGCCTCAGGCTCACCCCTAAAAAGAGAATAAAAGTAACACCCTAAGGGCTTGCCCACACAGACGGTGGAGGGGAGAGCCAAGCAAAGGTTGGGTTCTAAGCTGGCTCTGAAAAGTGAGCATGCAGCAGACCGACAGAGATGCTGCCAGCACTACTTAAAGTGACACACACGTCTTTCAGGTAAGTTTGCATTTAAGCTTTTGGACTGGATTTTTTATATTTTATTGAAGCAGTGGCTTGGTGCAATATATTTTAAAAGTTTGTAAAGTGTGCAGGGAGTTCTGCTGGATGCTTGCAAGGCCTTGAATGGTAAAGGAAGGCCTTTGAGAAGACAGAAAATGCTGGAAATACTCAACATCCATGGAGAAAGAAACAGAGTTCACATCTCAGGTCAAGATGCTGCCTGACCTGCTGAGTATTTCCAGAATTTTCTGCTTTTATTTCAGATTTCCAGCATCCACTCGCAGAGGGAAGAGGAAGACGCAAAAGAGGAAGATGCAGAAGAGGAAGAAGCAAAAGGAAGGATGCAACCCTGACATCCCAGGGATATCCGGGATGGAATCATCCGCCTGCTCTACCAGTGAACACAACCCCAATTCCCCTTTCAACATTTGTCCCACACCTTAACTTCCCTCTGTTACTGACCATCACAGCGTCCTCTTGGCCACAATGCTGAAATAAAAGCCACCACAAAGCAAAGTTTCTAATCCAACATTATACATCTATCCTTCCAATATGACATCAAGAAATCAACTAATCACCCTTATGCTTTCCTTTAGTGACTGTCTTGTGTGTGCCTTTGCCTGTCCTACTGATGTCACGCAGTGCTACCCCACTGGCTGCAGCATGGCTGGTGGAAGGCTGCTGACTTTCAGTGGGGAAGACTGCAGATGGCCTTGAAGGTTGACCTTTAGGAGTTGGTGGCTGGGAGTGTGAAATCAAGTGACAGTGTTTCTTCTTCTTCTTCTTCTTCTTCTTCTTCACTCTCCTCTCCCTCTTCTTGGTCAACCACTGGCTGGGCAGTCTGCATTTCTTGGGTGTGTGAAATGAAGGTGGAGTTGTAGTGAGGGGAGGGTGGGAAACCAAGAGGTGCATGCGAGAAGGAGGATAACGTATGAGGATACCAGCATCTTGTATCCTTTCAGCCCCGCCACTGGCCAACAATTGAATTAAAGGTAATTGACATTAAAAGATTGTGGTTTCTGATCTTTAAACTTCCTAATCTAGAATGTCTACATAACAATAGTAATTACATTTCAACGGTAATTCACTGGCTGTAAAGCACTTTGGGAGGTTTTGAGGATGTGAAAGGCACTATATACATGCAGGTTCTTAGCTTCTTTTTCCTCTAGGATATGGGAAATAGCCAGAATTTGTCATTGTGTTTCACTCAGGGTTAGCACTTCTAGAATCCATGTTGTGCTCGATTCTTTAAAACTGATCACTTCATTAATGCAAGTTGTGTTGTTGACAGACTGATCTGTTTTTCACAAATTAGAATTACAAGCGGCTTGAGTGGGTTTTATATAAGTGACTGCAAATAAAGGCTTTTTTCATGCACTTGATTAAGAACTTGCCAATTATTTGACTACTTGACTTGATCTGAGGGTTTGCCTGGGGACATATCAGGGAACATACCGTTAAATTATGAGAATATAGTTTTACAACAGATATTTAGAGAAATCTCTTTATTCAAAAAGTGATAAATGTTTAGAACAATTTGCTGGGGGAGATAATAATGGCAGAAACCATTAGGAACATTCAAAGTGCAACGAGGCGTTATAATGGGAGAGTTAAGGCGGTAGAGAAATGGGTTTTCAGAAAATAAATGGCCTCTTCTCACCCCTGATTTTTCCTACCTTCTTAAGTCATTAGTTATTTCTCAATAGTTAAAAGAATCTTCAAATTCTTATTGAAAAAGAGGACAATCCCAAGCCTCTGGAGTTGAGAAGCACTGTTTTGCAGATAATGGTTTTTTTTGGCAGTGGGGAAGGGAGGAGGTTGAAGGAAGACCATCAACTTGAGCAATTTTAATGCTGGGGACTGCAATACTTTCCCACTTTTACCCCAGTGTTAGCATGAAGCACTTTCAGCTTAAAACTTGAGCTCATCCAAAACTCTACTGCCCGTATCCTAACTCACACCAAGTCCCATTTACCCATCACACCTGTCCTCACTGATCTACATTGGCTCTCGGTCCTGCAGCACTTCAAATTTAAAATTCTCATCCTTGTGCTCTAATTCCTCCATGACCTTTGCCCCTCCCTATCTCTGTAACCTTCTCCAGCCCTACAACCCTCCGAAAACTCTGCATGCCTCCAATTCTAGCCTCTTGTGCATCCACAATTTCCTTCATTGCACCATTGGCGGCCGTGCCTTCAGCTATCTAGGCCCTAAGCTCTGGAATTCCTTCCATAAACCTCTCAGCCTCTCTAAATCTCTTCTCCTTTAAGATGCTCCTTAAAACCTAGCTGTTGGTCACTTGTCCTAATATCTCGTTATGTGGATCAGTGTCACATTTTGTTTGATAATGCGCCTGTGAAGACCCTTGGGACGTTTTACTACGTTGAAGGCTCTATATAAATGCAAGTTGTTTTTGTTGTTGTTCAGTAGAACAGGGGTGTCCATGCTTTTGTTTTCATGAGCTGCTTAATGTGGAGCCTCGGAGGCCACGTATAAAGTTTCAACCCATGTTCCCATTAATTTGCATATATCTCAAGTTGCGGATACTAACAAATCTTGGTGTTCTGATTAAGGATTTACCCACCACAAGGCAACAACCCATAATACAGCCCTTTCCAAACCTCCAGGCCCACAAAATTCAAACAGGACAAAACAGCAAAGAAGAAATATAATTGCAAATAGGACTGAGGTGGCTGAGTTTCGAGGCCAGATTGTTAGAGCTTGGGAAGAGCATTTGGCCCTAGGGCTTCAGGTTGGACACCCCTGAAGTACTATATGGATTAGATTCAGGATGAAACTCCATCTACTGTGCCCACAAAATGCCACAGACCCAACCTCAGAAGAGGTTTACCCTTCTCCATCACTGTGAAATTTGTATTTCCCAAACCAATCTGATGTGCGACTACCAATTTCATGGGTTTTGCACTCATGGATTGATGCCCATTACGAATTGAATTAGGCCAGCCAAGCTCACTTTCCTTTTGGCTTTTAAACAACTTTACACATACATATTAAATAAATTGTTTGATCTAAATAATGGACGTTAAACGTTATGAAGACACTAAAGATGCATAATGCAGGATTCTGTATTGTGGAGGACTCACTACTTTTATTAAGCTACACTCCACAGCTAACAAGTCCATTGAAGTTTCATATTCTCTATGATCTTACCCTGTTAGATCTGAAATATTACCCTGAAATATTAAGTAACATTTCAATCCATTTCTTCCTCAATGAATATTGAGTAGAATTTCAAGTTACACTCACTCATGTTCAACTCTGAGGCGGACCTCAAGTATCCAGTGAACAGAATACTAACATGGCATTTAGTTAGTGCCCTTTTCATTTCTTTTACCCATTATAAAGACTTTTTTTAATAATTCGCAGCAGAAAGTAAAACTCTGTGTGTCACCAAGCATCGTGTACCATCTTCTGCTTAAACCTTTGAAAAAATCAATTTGGTCTTGCTCTTGTAGATGCAAGCTGAAGGTTGCTTCATGTAAAATCACAACACTGCCATATCACACCATGCAGCTGTTTATTATCCATCTTCCAATGCAGCCAGTTAAATCGCATAATTGAATTGTGTTTAGCGTATCGTTGGTGCAGAACTCCAAGTTTAAGGAAGGCTCATGAAGGAGATGAATTTCTTTATCTTACAACTAAACCATTGCTAATGCTTCTGTTGCTCTCTGGAAGACTGCATTCGGTTACCTCAGTAAATGGTTAATAGCATATTCGTCAAAGTAAGTTAATTACACAATGACAAAAAATGAATTCACATCCAAAATTCTACCATGCATTTTGGTTTATCTTAATTGTCAAATTTGCTCACACTGGACGAATATCAATGAAATAATAATTATCTACGCTCGAATTTAAATTGTTTGCTTTCACGTAGCATCATTTTACATTTTATTTTCATCAATACACTTATCATTTATCATAATACTCTTCCAATCTCTCTCACACACTCCTGGATGGGATACAAGGAAAGGCTTGTTGTCTCATCTTTCTCTCACCTCTAGCCCCCAAACTTCTCTCTCTCTCCCGCTATTGCAATTTTTATTTTTATTAATATTGCTATGATCATTAGTTCTCTGAACCTCTTTTTCTTGTTGCTCCAAAGCTCCAAATATGGTGTCCTACATTCTCTTCCTTTCCACCACCCCCAACTCATTGTGTTGTAATCAAGATTCATAGCATAGTCAATTCTTACATATTCCTTCCCAGGATTTGAAAACTGTGAAACTCCTTAACTCCCTCAATCTTCCTTCCTACTACAATCTGCAATTTATACCCAAGCTTGGTGTCACCTAACCTCTATTTCTCTCCTACTGTCTTTGATCTTGGTAACCTTCCGCTTGACCTTTGGCCTTTTATTTAGGCTACTTCTTTTTAATAAAATTAGACAACATTTTTTCATCTCCCATTAATTTTATAGCAAGCTGACAAAAGTTTTCTTTTTTCTTATTTAGGATTCAGTTCAGCACTGGAAATTGGGCTGGAGATCAATCTCATAGGCAAGTTAATAATGGGGTTAAAGGTCGCCTGGAGTGGCAATGCCCAAAGGAATTCCTACATTGGTCAAGTGAAGCAGAGGCTTTAGCTCGACTGTTGTGGGAAAAGGATTGGGGAAAGGCAGGTTTGCAATGCAATTAGTAAAATAGTGCTACAAATACAGATATCCAAAAGGGAAAAAAAATGAACTTCAGGTAGAATACTGAACAGTCAAACACAGCTTTAAAAAAACAAACTCCCGAAGGCCAGAGCACCAAATTCCAGCAGTGCTGTTTTGTGTGTGGAAGCAGCATTAAGGGAGTGAACAGGTAAGAAACATCACTGACTGTAGAGTGGGGTCAATTTACATGAGGTTGCCTTAAAAAAAAAGAGTTGTAATGAGCTCTAAAATATTTCTTGCAAATTCTTCCAAAAACAAGTTTTCCAGCACAGAACTTGGTGCTTCGCCAATTGGGCACTCCAGCCTGTGTGTCCAATTCTGTGAGACACTCTCCTAGGGCTGGATTATTCCAGCCTCGGTGGCTCTGTGGCGGGCGACATCCGTGGTGTGTGGGGATTCTGGCCTCCAACATGATTTTCCGTTGATTCGGCTTGTTAAGCCCGCGCTGCGAGGTTCCCGGCCAATTAAAAGGAAGCGGGTCTGATGATGCCATTTGATGACATGTCATCAGCTGGTTTCATTTATTTTGACAGTTGTGCTGTCAGTGTTCTACAGCATTGAGGTGCTGCAGACACTGACAAGCACTGCACAAAGGTGCATGGCTGCACCCAGGCTCTCCATGACTCCCTCCATATGCTTATGCTTATGGAGGGAGTCACAGCACGCAGGGAGGTTCTCTTCCCTTCCCATGGGTGGAAGAGACCTCCCCAGGAGACCAATGCAGCCTGGTTGCACATTGCACAGGAGGGCACAAGCAGGGATGTTGTCAGGAGGACCAGGCTGCAGTGGCTCAAACCTTTCAATGATCTCAGTAGATCACAAAACGTTACTACAAAGCCGCACTCAACCTCACCCTCCTGTGCCACTCATCAGATCCCCATCACTCTGCCTTCCCTACCCTACTCCTGTACATCCTTACTCACACCAACTTACCTTACACCTCCACCCATCCCTCTCTATCTACATTATCATTTCCCCATCTCACTAGCTACCCCTCACACTCACCCTCATCCTTGTCCAATCATTCAAACTAACAACACACAAGGGTAGGCACTTGTGTGCTTTAGCCAATGTTCATGTAAAGTTTCTGTTAATGTGTTGTCAAGAATGGAAATCTTTATTTTCAACACTTTGCCTTCTTCGACAGATTTGTGTGCACCTTTGGAAGTGTCTTTGTGAGTTCCAGTGAATGGTGGGTGGTGGGACATAACGGTACCGCCCCCCCCCCCCCCCCCCCCGCCCAATGGTGATGAGTGTGAAAGGAATGGCTTAGGCATTGTGGGGATGCTTTATGGTGCTGGTGTGGGGTGGTGCCAACCTGGTGGCAGCCAGGTCGTACAGTGTTAAATTAAATAAATCTGGATATGGTGAGGCCATTGCTGGCATCTCTGGCAGCAATGTGCATGGGTGATGATGCCCTGTGTCCAGTGCAGCATCAGTTGATTGCGGAGAAGGTTGGTGTTGACGTTGGTGCTGCTGGTGTTTCCGGTGCTGCTGGTGTTGGGGCTGATTGTGGTGGGAGTCTGAGGACCAAGATGAGATTTTTTTCAAGGGCACCGTTGCTGATGAAATAGATGGCAGGTGAGGTTGAGATGACAGAAGCAATCTGTCAATGGTGAGAGAGGTTGTTCCAATGAGGTGACACTGGATAGTGAGTTTACTCCAAACACTTGCAAGCTGCATAAAGCTCAATCTGTCTTCCAAATGCAGTAAGCAACAGCTTCTAACCTTAGAAAGTGATGACCTATGAAATGGGAGCTTTCAGTGAACATTTGCAGCTGTCAGGTTAGTAAATCATTCCATGCTGACACAACACCCGACCTACTTACCTGACGTGATCCCTGCTCGCCGGGAAACTTGTGGAAAAACCGGTAAAATGGTAAGTACATGGGAAAATCCTGCCTAACAACCTTTTAACAAGCTTTTAACGGTCTAAAATGTCTGACCCGCCGCTTGGTGTCGGGTCTATTCAGGAATGACAGATCCGACACTTGGGAAACTGACTCGGAGGCGGGTTGACAGCTGGATTCCGGCCCGCTGTCAATCTTTTTGATTTTGACAATGGACCTGCCTCTGAACCCACACTCTGAGCGCTGGTAAAATTCCGTAGTGTGTGCACAAAGTGCGCAATGACTGAATCGGCCTGTAGAGACAACAAAAGTGTCTGAGAGACATGCAGAGAGAAATCGGGAAACAGAAACAATGAAGACAAAGAAAGAGAGAGAGAGAGGTTGACAGGAGGAATTGAAGAGGAGTTGGGGTGAAATTGGTTTTGGGCAATAGCGAATCGGCAATGTTTGCCTTCAATGAAAAAGTAAATTGGGCGGAGTGAAAAAGCAGGCTGCCGATTCACTATCGCCCATTTTGCACTACTGCCCAAGACTAGTTTCAGCCCAGTTGACGGAAAGAATTGAAGTGTGGGAATGGGAGACAAGCAGAGAGACAGTAACAGGAGATAGAGTCAGAATTTTTTCTAGTATTTGTCCCTAAGCAACGCCACAGGGGATGAGCGATATTATACAATCAAACATTGGGTAATTGACGGTATTACACTCCTGTCATTATGAAACAGCATACGAACATACATATGAACATACATACGAATTAGGAGCAGGAGTAGGCCACTCGGCCCTTCGAGCCTGCTGCGCCATTCAATAAGATCATGGCTGATTTGATTACTCCACATTCCCGCCTACCCCCGATAACCTTTCACCCCCTTGCTTACCAAGAATCTATCTACCTCTGCCTTAAAAATATTCAAAGACTCTGCTTCCACTGCCCTCTGAGGAAGAGAGTTCCAAAGACTCACGACCCTCTGTGAGAAAAAATTTCTCCTCATCTCTGTCTTAAATGGGCAACCCCTTATTTTTAAACAGTGACCCCTAGTTCTAGATTCTCCCACAAGAGGAAACATTCTCTCCACATCCACCCTGTCCAGACCCCTCAGGATCTTATATGTTTCAATCAAGTCACCTCTTACTCTTCTAAACTCCAGCAGATACAAGCCTAGCCTGTCCAACCTTTCCTCATAAGACAACCCGTCCATTCCAGGCATTAGTCTAGTAAACCTTCTCTGAACTGCTTCCAATGCATTTACATCCTTCCTTAAATAAGGAGACCAATACTGTACACAGTACTCCAGATGTGGTCTCACCAATGCCCTGTATAACTGAAGCATAACCTCCCTACTTTTGTATTCAATTCCCCTTGCAATAAACGAAAATATTCTGTTAGCTTTCCTAATTACTTGCTGTACCTGCACAGTAACCTTTTGCGATTCATGCACTAGGACACCCAGATCCCTCTGCATCTCAGAGCTCTGCAATCTCTCACCATTTAGATAATATGCTTCTTTTTTATTCTTCCTGCCAAAATGGACAACTTCACATTTTCCCACATTATACTCCATTTGCCAGATCTTTGCCCACTCACTTAACCTATCTTTGTCCCTTTGAAGCCTCCTTATGTCCTCTTCACAATTTACTTTCCTACCTATCTTTGTGTCATCAGCAAATTTAGCAACCATACCTTCGGTCCCTTCATCCAAGTATTTATATAAATTGTAAAAAGCATAACGTCTGACTTACCATGAGCAACACCTCTCGGATTCCACTAGTAAAATATTAAATTATATACAGGAAACTCTTTATTAACCGGCACCGACGGGACCGGCGTGGTGCCGGTTAATCAAAAAGTCCAGATAACGGAGAGTTATATCTCCCAACGTACGAGAGCCCCGTACACACTGACATGCGCCTGCATTCGGAGCTCCGTCTCCCCGGGGACCGCCAGCTGACCATCTGTCGTGTCCGCTGCCTACCCGGGCTGCACATTCCCCTCCCAATCTACATGCTCCGATACATGGCAAACGCCTCGGGGATTTTTTTAAAGTTATTTTTAAAGGAGAGATGAAGGAAAACCCCGGTTACCTACTCAAGAATTTTGCCGGTTAAGAGAGATTTCCGATTATTTGGGTGCCGGTTAAAAGAGAGTTTCCTGTAGATGAGGTAAACCTAGACTATCACTTCAAAATAAGCTCGGAAAGTAGGATCACAGAACATCATTTAATTTTGTGAAAAGCAAATTTAAACAGACATTAGGAAGAACGCTTTTTACTCAAAGAATGATAAATGTTTGGAATAATCCCGCAGGTCGATAAGTAGCCCTGGAATTCCACTTGTTAGTCTGTGCCATCTCTGACCCTATTCCAAATCCTTGGGACAGAGTCATTAGCGTAAAGTGGGTGAGCACTCGTGCCATTCACAGTGCTCCTTGGGCTTCCGCCCTACCAGAGGCCCAACATTTTGGACCAGCAAGCACCTTGTTGCTCTGCTGGGGCTAAGAGGGATCAAATTGTTCTGGCCAAACCGGCTGAATAGATTTGTCACACAAAACAAATCCCATTGTTGCCACATTCCCAATGGCAATCAGCCCCGTTACAATCGATTGCCTTTAGGAAACTGGCAATGCGGGCCCCACACTATCATGTAATGTCGTCAAGCAAAGTGTGGGTGCAACATGCAGGAGCAGGGGAAGAGGAGGCAGGAAGGGCAGGATTTCTGGCAGGTGATATCATCCTGCTAGTTCTGCCTCGTTCTCACAATAGCCAAGGGTGAGGGGCAGATGCAAGAACTGTCTACGTCCCCTCCCTCTATGTCAGGGTTTCGCTATGGTGTAAAAAAGGTTGTGGACCCGACAGAATTGGATCCTGCCTTAATTGTAACAACAACAGAAAATGCTGGAAAAACTCAGCAAGCCAGGCAACATCCGTGGAGAGAGAAACAGAGTTAACGTTTCTGCCTAATACAGCCTTCCGGACTCAATATCGAGTTCAACAATTTCAGATCATAACCTCGGCCCCTACCACACACATATATATATATATATATATATATTATCCACCCTTTTGGTTTGTGCCTTTTCCCCTTTTTTTTCTCTCTCCCCCACTGCAGCTGTCTTTCATTCTGCCAGCATTTCACACTTCACACTTCTGAGCCATCTTTTGTTTCTTAACCTGTCCTATTACCATCTCGTCTTGCCTTGAGCATCTCTTAATGTCTCTACTTACCATAGACCACCCCTTTTGTTCTTTTATTCCTCCCCCCAGCCTCCCACTTGCTTTTTTATCTGTTTATTTCCTGCTTTTTTCTCAGTTCTGACGAAAGTTCTTCAGCCTGAAACATTAACTCTGTTTCTCTCTCCACGGATGTTGCCTGGCCTGCTGAGTTTTTCCAGCGTTTTCTGTTGTTGTTTCAATTTTCCAGCATCCGCAGTATTTTGCTATCGTATACCTGCCTTAATTCTGTCTCTTCCACCCTGGAGTTTCAGGGTTTGGGTACTACAGGGATGAACTTTGATAGAGCAAATGACCTTTTCTTGTCCTTGATTCCATTTTGACATATCTTATCCCAATTTCGTAATAATCAGAGTATATAAAGTGGTGTGGCGGATCGCCACCTAAACGGGCGCAATCCACTTTTCCGTCCGTGGACAATAAATCGGGCACCTTGCCTTTAAGGCGCATGCTGCCTTTAAGGCAGGAGAAAAGGAGTGGGCTTGGCCTCAGAGTTTTCAGATCAGTTTGTTAGCAGCCATTTTACCAGGCAGATGTAATTAAAATTTTTATGTTCCACACATGGACTAGGCCTTAATTCATGTTTCGCGGTAGCCACGACATTGGTGACCCCGACGCACAGAACGTATTCCGAGCACTGCAATGGCGGACATGAACGCAGTTTCCGTGAAACTGACGGAGTTTTGGGAAAACCAGCCCGAAGCCTGGTTCCTCCAAGCCGAGTCGCGTTTCCGGCTGCGAAACATCACCACAGATGGGACGAAGTACGACTATCTCGTCACATCACTCGGTAGCTCCACAGTTACGAAGGTCTGGACAGCGCTGCAGAACCCACCAGAGGAGGGCAAGTATGCACATAGATACATAGATACATAGAACAGTACAGCACAGTACAGGCCCTTCGGCCCTCGATGTTGTGCCGAGCATTGTCCGAGACCAAGATCAAGCTATCACACTCCCTATCACTCTGGTGTGCTCCATGTGCTTATCCAATAACCGCTTGAAAGTTCCTAAAGTGTCCGACTCCACTATCACAGCAGGCAGTCCATTCCACACCCCAACCACTCTCTGAGTAAAGAATCTACCTCGGACATCCCTTCTATATCTCCCCCCATGCACCTTATAGTTATGCCCCCTTGTAACAGCTGCCTCTACCCGAGGAAATAGTCTCTGAACATCCACTCTATCTATCCCCCTCATCATCTTATAAACCTCTATTAAGTCGCCTCTCATCCTCCTCCGCTCTAAAGAGAAAAGCCCCAACTCCCTCAATCTTTCCTCATAAGACCTCCCCCCCAAACCAGGCAGCATCCTGGTAAATCTCCTTTGCACTCTTTCCAATGCTTCCACGTCCTTCCTATAGTGAGGTGACCAGAACTGCACACAATATTCCAAATGTGGTCTCACCAAGGTCCTGTACAGTTGCAGCATAACCTCACGGTTCTTAAACTCAAACCCTCTGTTAATAAACGCCAACACACCATAGGCCTTCTTTACTGCTCTATCCACTTGAGTGGCAACCTTCAGAGATCTGTGGATATGAACCCCCAGATCCCTCTGCTCCTCCACGTTCCTCAGAACCCTGCCGTTGACCCTGTAATCCTTATTCAAATTTGCCCTACCAAAATGAATCACCTCGCACTTATCAGGGTTAAATTCCATCTGCCATTTTTCGGCCCAGCTCTGCATCCTATCAATGTCTCTTTGCAGCCTACAACAGCCCTCCACCTCATCCACTACTCCACCAATCTTGGTGTCATCAGCAAATTTACTGATCCACCCTTCAGTCCCCTCCTCCAAGTCATTGATAAAAATCACAAACAGCAGAGGACCCAGCACCGACCCCTGTGGCACACCGCTGGTAACTGGTCTCCAGTCCGAAAATGTTCCATCCACCACCACCCTCTGCCTTCTATGAGATAGCCAGTTACTTATCCAATCGGCCAAATTTCCCTCTATCCCACAACTCCTTACTTTCTTCATGAGACGACCATGGGGAACCTTATCAAACGCCTTACTAAAATCCATGTATACGACATCAACTGCTCTACCTTCATCTACACACTTAGTTACCTCCTCAAAGAATTCAATCAAATTTGTTAGGCAAGACTTACCCTTCACGAATCCGTGTTGACTATCCCTGATTAAGTTGCCCCTTTCCAAATGGTCATAAATCCTATCCCTCAGGACCTTTTCCATTATCTTACCAACCACCGAAGTAAGACTAACCGGCCTATAATTACCAGGGTCATTCCTATTTCCTTTCTTGAAGAGAGGAACAACATTCGCCACTCTCCAGTCCTCTGGCACCATCCCCGTGGACAGTGAGGACCCAAAGATCAAAGCCAGAGGCTCTGCAATCTCCTCCCTTGCCTCCCAAAGAATCCTAGGATATATCCCATCTGGCCCAGGGGACTTATCGACCCTCAGGTTCTTCAAAATTGCTAAAACATCTTCCCTCAGAACATCTACCACCTCCAGCCTATCCACCTTTATCACACTCTCATCCTCAAGAACATGGCCCCTCTCCTCGGTGAACACTGACGAAAAGTATTCATTCATCACCTCTCCTATCTCTTCTGACTCCATGCACAAGTTCCCACTACTGTCCTTGACCGGCCCTACCCTCACCCTGGTCATTCTTTTATTTCTCACACAAGAGTAAAAAGCCTTGGGGTTTTTCTTGATCCGACCCGCCAAGGACTTCTCATGCCCCCTCCTAGCTCTCCTAAGCTCTTTTTTTAGCTCATTCCTTGCTACCTTGTACCCCTCAATCGACCCAACTGAACCTTGTTTTCTCATCCTTACATACGCTTCCTTTTTCCTCTTGACTAGACATTCAACCTCTTTTGTGAACCATGGTTCTCTCACTCGGCCATTTCCTCCCTGCCTGACAGGGACATACCTATCAAGGACACGCAGTAATTGCTCCATGAAAAAGCTCCACTTTTCGTTTGTGCCTTTCCCTGATAGTTTCTGTTCCCATCTTATACTCCCTAATTCTTGCCTAATCGCATCATAATTACCCCTCCCCCAATTATAAACCCTGCCCTGCCGTATGGCTCTATCCCTCTCCATTGCAATAGTGAAAGTTACCGAATTGTGGTCACTATCTCCAAAGTGCTCTCCCACATACAAATCAATCACTTGGCCCGGTTCATTACCCAGTACCAAATCCAACGTGGCCCCACCTCTTGTCGGCCTATCCACATATTGTGTCAGGAAACCCTCCTGCACACACTGCAAAAACTATCCCATCCGAACTGTTTGACCTATAAAGGTTCCAATCAATATTTGGAAAGTTGAAGTCACCCATGACAACTACTCTGTGACCTCCACACCTATTCATAATCTGCTTTGCAATTTCTTCCTCCACATCTTTATTACTATTTGGGGGCCTGTAGAAAACTCCTAACAACGTGACCGCTCCTTTCCTATTTCTAACTTCAGCCCATATTACCTCAGATGGCAGATCCCCCTCGAACTGCCTTTCTGCCGCTGTTAAACTATCCTTGATTAACAATGCTACTCCTCCACCTTTCTTACCAACTTCCCTACTCTTACTGAAACATCTATACCCCGGAACTTCCAACAACCATTCTTGTCCCTGTTCTAACCATGTCTCCGTAATGGCCACCACATCGTAGTCCCAAGTACCAATCCACGCTCCAAGTTCTCCTACCTTATTCCGGATGCTCCTTGCATTGAAGTAGACACACTTCAAGCCATCTTCCTGTCTGCCGGTACATTCCTGTGACCTTGATACCCTCCTCAGTACCTCCCTACACTCACCACTGGCTCGTGGACTACAGCCCTTTTTCCCATCCCCCTGACATCTTAAGGCCGCGCTCCTTAAAAAATTTACGGCCTCGGCATATCAGCGAAACTGCCACCTCCTTGACCTTCCAGGCCTCGGTGATGCCTCACCGTCAGACCTCCTCTCCCACATGCTCTACTTCACCGACGAGAGCCCACCCGAATCCCTCTTCCGCACGCTGTTCATCCGCCAGCTACCTCTCAGCATCCGCCCAGCGATCGTGGCGTCCGGCCTCACGGACCTGGAAGCCCTGGCCGATGAGGCCGACAAGCTGCTGTCCGCTCACTCCAGCCGCGACGTCATTCCGGACCTGGCAGCCAGTGCCTGGGCGCGCCCCTCACCGGCCACCACGCGGCCACAAGGCCCAGCCACCGTGCTCACGGAGCCTTCGCGCCCCACTAACCCGGGCCACTGTTACTACCACGCACGGTTCGGCGCCAGGGCACAACGGTGCACACCTCCCTGCTCTTTCAAGTCCGCCCCCGTACCAGCCCCCGCGATGGCCGTGGACCATGCGGGCTCCCTGCTGCACGTCACGGATGACAAAACCGGCCGTCGGTTCCTGTGCGACACTGGAGCTCAGCACAGCATCATCCCGGCCTCCTCCCTCGACATCCAAAAGGGCAAACGAAGACCGGCGCTGGCTGCTGCTAACGGCTCGGACATCCGGACGTACGGCACCCGCACAGTCACCCTCGACCTCGCTGGTCGGCGCTACCGATGGGAGTTCATCACTGCCAAGGTGCTCTCCCCTCTCATCGGCGCAGATTTCCTGTGTGCCCACAGCCTACTGGTAGACATCCCTCGACACCACCTTGTGGACATGAACACCATGTCCCCCATCCTGGGCGCCATGGCCCCCCGTCAAACCACCGACATGGCATCACAGTGCCACGCCCGGGCCACGGATGACTAATCGGCACTCCTGGCCGAATTCCCGGCCCTTACCAATCCGACCTTCTCCGCGGAGGCCGCCAAACACGGGGTGGAACACTTCATCCACACCACAGGCACCCCAGTGTACGCCCACGCCTGCAGGCTGGACCCGGCCAAACTGGAGATCACGCGGACCGAGTTTGCCACCATGAAACAGCTCGGCATCATCCGCTGCTCCAACAGTCCCTGGGCCTCCCCACTCCACATCGCCCCCAAACCAGGCGGGGGTTGGCGCCCCTGCGGGGATTACCGCCGCCTCAACGACGCCACCACCCCTGATCGGTACCCCGTGCCACACATCCAGGACTTCTCGGCTAGACTAGCCGGCCGCTCAGTCTTTTCCAAGGTCGACCTGGTGCGCGGCTACCACCAAGTCCTCGTCCACCCCGCGGACGTCCCCAAGACGGTCGTAATCACCCCTTTCTGCCTTTTCGAGTTCCTGCGGATGCCCTTCAGCCTCAAAAACGCGGCCCAGGCATTCCAACGGCTCATGGACTCGGTCCTTCGGGACCTGAAGTTCCTGTTCGTCTACCTGGACGACATCCTGGTAGCCAGTTCCTCCAAGCAGGAACACCTCAAACACCTTCGCATCCTGTTCGGGCACCTCAGCGACCACAGGCTCATCCTCAGCCCAGCCAAATGCCAGTTCGGCCTGGACAAGATCGACTTCATCGACCACCACATCACCCATGCTGGGGCCATTCCCCTGCCCACCAAGGTGCAGGCCGTCCAACAATTTCCCCGCCCCACCACCATCAAACGTCTCCAGGACTTCCTCGGGATGGTGAATTTCTACAACCGCTTCATCCCCAAAGCGGCGTCCCTCATGAGGCCCCTGTATGAAGCCCTCCGGGGCAGGAGCGGCAAGATGGAGGTCGGATGGACGGCAGACGCGTCAGCCACCTTCTACTCCACCAAGACCGCGCTCGCCAACGCCACCCTGCTCGCGCACCCACGGCCGAATGCCAGGGTAGCGCTCACCACGGACGCCTCCGACCACGCGGTCGGCGCCGTGTATGAACAGTGGGTCGACGGCGCCTGGCAACCACTTGCCTTCTTCAGCCGCCAACTACGCTCCCCGGAGGTCAAGTACAGCACCTTCGACCGCGAGCTCCTCACGCTGTTCCTGGTGGTCCGCCATTTTCGTTTTTTGCTGGAGGGCCACCCCTTCACTGCGTTTGTCGACCACAAGCCCCTGCCATTCGCAATGGCAAAGACAACCGACCCCTGGTCCGCCAGGCAGCAGCGCCAGCTCGCGGCAATGTCCAAGTTCACCACGGACATCCAACACGTCTCCGGCCGAGACAATGTGGTAGCCGACTGCCTCTCCCGCCCCGCCATCCACGCCGCACACCTGGCAGTCGACTACGCTCAACTCGCAGCAGACCAGATCACCGACCCTGATCTGCTCTCCGCACCTACCAACCTACCAGGGCTACGCCTGGCTGACGTCGCCTGTGGTCCGACCGCAGTCACGGTCAAGTGCGACATATCCCTATGTCAACCTCGGCCCATCGTCCCAGCATCCTGGCACCGCCGGGTATTCGAGATTCTCCACAACCTCTCCCACCCCGGCGCCCGCACATCCATCAAATTGGTAGCCAACCGCTTTGTCTGGCGTGGCCTTCGCAAGGATGTGCGTACTTGGGCCAACTCCTGCCTAGCCTGCCAACGGGCCAAGGTGCAGCAACACACGAAAGCACCCCTCGAGGAGTTTACCGTCCCTTCGCGTAGATTCGACCACATCCACGTGGACATCGTCGGGCCCCTGCCGCCGTCGCAAGGCCACACGCACTTGCTGACGATCGTTGACCGCACCACGCGCTGGCCCGAGGCAATTCCACTGACCTCTACCACCACCGCCGACATCGCCAGAGCCTTCGTCAGCACCTGGGTCGCACGGTTTGGCATCCCCTCCGACATGACGTCGGACAGAGGTCCGCAATTTACCTCTGAACTCTGGACCGCTATCGCACGCAATCTCGGGGTGACCACCCCCAAGCCAACGGACTGTGTGAGCGGTTCCACAAATCCTTGAAGGCATCTCTTCGAGCCAGCCTCCAGGACGGCGCCTGGACCGACCGACTTCCGTGGGTCCTCCTCGGCCTGCGCACCGCGGTTAAAGAAGACCTCCACGCGTCGGCAGCAGAGCGTGTGTATGGTCAGCCGCTGTGCGTACCCGGCGAGTTCCTGCCCACCGCCACGACACCCTGGTCAGCCGACCAGCAACGCCACGACTTCGCCTCACCGGCGCTACACTTCACCCCAGTGCCCATTGCCTGACACGGCGAATCCACCTCACACGTCCCACTAAGCCTGCACCAGGCACGGTTCATTTTTGTCCGGCACGACGCCCACCGCGGACCCCTTCAACCCCCGTACGACGGGCCCTACAAGGTGCTACAGGCTGGGGACAAATTTTTCGCCCTACAAGTGGGCGACAGGACCGAAAAAGTGTCGGTTGACCGACTCAAGCCAGCACACTCGGAGCCCGGTGAGCAGGTCCCTGTAGCTCGTCCACCGCCACGCGGCCGACCTGCCCTCAAGCCGGTTCACCCGGCTGCCCCACGCCTGGCCGTTCCACGTCCACTGGCGTCCTACAAGAGCCGCTCCGGCCGGCCCATCAGACCGCCGCACCGTCTCGTCCACACCTCCGAAGCGGATTCTGGGGGGAGCTGTGTGGCGGATCGCCACCTAAACGGGCATTATCCACTCTTCCGTCCGTGGACAATAAATCAGGCACCTTGCCTTTAAGGCGCATGCTGCCTTTAAGGCAGGAGAAAAGGAGTGGGCTTGGCCTCAGAGTTTTCAGATCAGTTTGTTAGCAGCCATTTTACCAGGCAGATGTAATTAAAAGCTTTGTGTTCCACACATGGACTCAGCCTTAATTTGTGTTTCGCGGCAGCCACAACATTGGCAAGTTTCCACATTAAATTAGTTATGAGGCTATCTCAACTATTTTACGGGCTGTCAAATCACCCAAATAAAAGATGAGATATTTGTGATTTAACAAATCAAAGACAAGGAGGATGTATATTATTCATTCAAATTTTCTTCCAGTGGCTACTTAACTTTAAGAGATTTTTATTACTGGAAAAGAAAACGATGAAAACTGAGAGAAATTTGTTAAAGATAGACTGGTGAACGAGACTAGGTGCAAAACAGACCAACTGACTCAACAAATCACGCATGAATATCTTCATTGTCTTCACTTCAGCAAACAGGCTCCCAAGGCTCCCTTCCATCACTCTCTTCCCCTTGCTATTGATGCAAAAAAAAAGCTTTCCAAACCGCAGAGAGACAACACATGTTGGCTTTGTGCTGATGATGTAAGGCCCCTGAGGAAGGCCTTAAGCCTCTGTGTCTCTAATGTGCTTTGTGAACATGAACTGTACTGTGAGGTGATATCTGAATCAAATTGAGTTTTAAAAACTCAAGTCCAACTATTCCTGTTAGGCTGGCTCTAAGGAGTCTGCTAACTTAAATTATTCGTAATTTACCTTTATTTTACAACCCCATGCCTGCTTAGGTTCAAAATAAGACACAAGAAAACATGGAATGAGAAAAGGGCTCTTTGCCCATCAGCATGTTCCATCTACAAATGATACTGTAATGCACTCTATCCAAATGATTTAAATATGAAAGAAAATAAAGAAAAAATGTACATTTATATAGCAGTTTTCAGGTTTTCAGGACATCCCAAAGTGCTTTACAACCAATTTTTCTATGCAGTCATTGTTGTTATGCAGAGAAATAGGGGCAATTTAATAGATGTATTCAAAATTATGAAGGGTTTTGATGGAGTAAATAGGGAAAAATTGTTTCCACTGGCAGGAGGGTCAGTAACCAGAGGACACAGATTTAAGATAATTGGCAAAAGAGCCAGGGGGGAGATGAGAAGACATTTTCATACGCAGCGAGTTGTTATGATCTGGAATACACGATGGGCCAAATGGCCTCCTTCTGTGCTGTAAGATTCTGTGATTCTCTGAAATATGGCAGCCAATTTGTGGGCAGCAAAGTCCCACAGACAGCAATGAGATAAATGACCAATTAATCAATTGTGGTGGTGTTCTGCAAAGTTGCCTGAGTGAATCTCCAAAATCTCTCGATAATCGTACAATCTCCAATATTAAACTTTGGTCAACTGTATTCCCCAAGTTACCATTTCATGGTGTCCGCAGTGCGGGTCTCTCAGTTCTGTCTTTACTTATTGCTATAACTTTCAATTCCACTCCCATCATGATATTTAGCCAGTGCTCTTTTAAGGACATTTTTGGACTATTATGGTAGAAAGCAATTCTAGGTATGTGCAATGTCACAACAGTGATATACCAGGACTGAACGTCATTACCTATTATGTACGGGGCAGCATTCAAAGATGGTAATTATATGGGGGTATTTAAAAAGTCAATGGAAAAGAAAAGCGGGCGGAGTGCAAAACGGGCTCCGGATTCGCTATTGCCCGTTTTGCGATACCGCCAAAGACAAATTTGTACCCCAATGTGTTTATGTGGACTTTAGCAGAAATATATAAAGCCTGTTCAGTTATGATCATTTGAGGCCATTTAATCTGGTCTTATTGCCAAGGTGTAAACAGGTAGTATTACCCCTGGTTTACTTGCTAAATAACCTATGCTGGCATTTGTAAAGACAATCAATCACATAACTTGGGATTTAAAAATTTCAGTGGGAATTTTGTTGCCAATGAATGACAGGAAATTGTAAAGAGAGTGTTCTAGAAATTGAGGTAGGTGGTGCAATGGGTTAGAGCAATGTCCTTTGACTTCTGGGATTTTACTTTGAATCAGCCCCACACTCAGAACACTAGCCTATTTCACCATGTCCTCATGAAGTCTGCTACTATCTTTTGGCCGGAATTTTCTGTACCTGGGCGGGCTGGGTGCGGGCGGTCGCCGGGGCGGAACGTGACCCCGCTCCTCATTCCATGCCGCTCCTGAGATCGACTTTCCATTAATGGTGCCTATTAAGGCAGCCCTGCACGTTACCCGGCCCTATTAAATGGTGCGGGTCTGATGACGTCATCGATTACGCGTTTTCAGCCGTGATATTTAAAGGAGCCACGGCCACATTGCATTTGAAGATTCATCTAGGAGTGTGCAGGCACAGCACTGGAGCTTTTGAATGTTCCAAACACTTGGAAACATGACTGCACAGAGGCAGAGGGCTGCACCTAGGTTCTCAGATGACACCCTCGATATGCTTGTGGAGGGAGTGAGAGCATGTAGGGAGGTCCTCTTCCCTTCCGATGGGTGGTAGAGACCTCCCCAACAGACCAAAGGAGCCTGGTTCCAAATAGCAGAGGTGGTCAACAGCAAGGATGTTGTTAGGAGGACCTGGATGCAGTGCCAGAAACGTTTCAATTACCTCATGAGATCAGGAAAGGCAAAGCCACACTCAACTTCATCCTGCTGTGCCTCTCATCACATCCCCATCACTCTGCCTTACCAACCCTGCTCCTGCACATCATTACTCACACCAACATATCTTGCACCTCCACATCCCTCTCTCTCTATCTACATTATCACATCCCCAACTGACTAACCACCCCTCACACTTGCCCTCATCCTAATGCAATCATACCAACTAACAACACACAAGGAGGCCACTTGGCATTGCCACCCACTCCCTCATAGTCACCCTCTACAGATGTTACCCATCCATTCCTTACACTCATTCCATCACTCTCACTCAAACTTCTCTTCTTTCCCTCCTTGCAGGAGAAGAGAGTCCACTATAAGAGGGAGAGGGAGAGAATTGGGGGTGGCCCTCCATCATTGGCCATGTTAAATGCAGCAGAAGAGGCCGCTCTGGTAGTCTCAGGAGTCACAGAGCAGCTGTAGGTGGGAGATGGAGAGAGGGGGACATCTCAGCAATCTGGTGAGAGAATTACATCTCATACAGCCACATGGCATACAGCAGTCACTCATATGGGGACTGATGTCAGCAGCCACTGAGTGGTCATCGTGCATATGGTATTGTTACCCATTCTTGATATGACATTTCTAAATCATCTCTTTACTCTCACACAGGTCCATCAAGAGCCCCCCCACATTGTCCAGGAGGAAGAGGAAGATGACTACTCAGATGAGCCTCCAGCCTCTGAGGGCGCACCGTCACCAGACATAAGCGCATTCAGCACCAGTACAGATACGCACACCTCGGTGGGTCCCACGCGAGATAGAGTAGAGTTGTCACCTGGTGTGTCACAAGTCACAAGTGAGCAAGAGCAGATGGTGGTGACAGGGACAGCAGTGGAGACTCCTCGCCGGAGGGCGCAGGATGTTCCCAGCTCTGCTCAGCTGCATGCAGACGCTGAGCCTCGGGGGCCATCGAGAAAGAGGGTGATCCTGGAGGTGCAGCAAGAAGTGCAGGAGGCTCTGACAGGTTTTGCGAATGTGATGTCTGCAAATGTGCAGAGAATGGAGGAGTCCACCGTGTCGCAGGTGATGGCGACTGTAGGCTCTTCCATGGAAAGGATGGCCACCTGCATGGAGCAGCGAATGCGCCACTCACATGTGCACATGTTCTCTATGGAGAATAGATGGCAGAGGCTCATAGACCTCCTCTGTAGGAGGGATGTAAATGTACACTTGGGTCCTCATGGCCCCACTGCTGTACAGCAAGGTGCTCCTCCAGCTCCTTGCTAGCAGGGAAGTGCGGGTGGCCCATACGAGGAATGATGGTGAGAGGGGACATGGAAGTGGGGGCTCCTCTCAAAGCACTCACACTTCTCCCCCATTGCCTCCCCCTCAGTCAGAGCCCCACATGCCTCTTGGCATCGCGATGGCCGAGACTGCCCCTGCACAGTCGCAGGAGGAGCAGTCTTTGGCGAGGCCATCGCAGGCTCCAAGACCCAGAGGACATCTGCCAAAAGTGTCTATGCAGTCTCAGCAGGGAAGTGAGCAGGCTGCCTCTACCTCTACTGAAGCCACAGGGGTAGCACCTCATAGAAGCATGCGTAAGAGAAAGATGACACACAAGTAGATGCACAAGGGTAAGTACATGGGTGTTTTAATAACTGTGTGAAGTTTCCGTTAATCTGATGTCACAGATGAAAATTATTATTTTCTCTACTTTCCGGTCATGGCCAATTTTGGCTGCAACTTTGGAAGTGGAGTAGTGAGTTGGAGTGAATAGTGAGACATAATGTTACCTCCAGCAATGGTCGTCAGCGTGAAAGGAATGGCTTGGTCATTGTCAGGATGTTTTATGGTGTTGCTGTGGGGTGTTGGGAGCCTGGTGCAGCATATGACAGCCGTCTGGCATGGACGCGATGGGCCGAATGGCCTTCTTCCGTGCTGTAACCACTCTATGATTCTATGGCTGCAATGCCAGAAGTTAAGTAAATCTGGCCATGATGAGACCATCCCTGGCCTCCCGGGCAGCAATGTGCTCGGGTGCTGGTGGCATCTGGACCGCAGGTTCCTCTTGCTCCTCCTCCTCCTCATCTTCCAGCTGATGCTCCGCCTCCTCCTCCTCCTCCTGCTCTAAAGAGGCTGTGCGCTCAGTGCCTTGTTCCTCATGCAGCGCTAATCCTCGTTGCTGCGCTATGTTGTGCAGGGCACAGCAGACCACGACGATTCTGGAGACCCTGGCTGGTGCATACTGAAGGGCTCCTCCAGATCTGTCAAGGCATCTGAAATGTATTTTCAGCATGCCTATTGTCTGCTCTATGACACATCTGGTGGAAATGTGGCTTTCATTTTATCTCTCCTCAGCCTCAGTTCGTGGCCTCCTCAAGGGTGTCATGAGCCACGTCTTCAGTGGATAGACCTTGTCTCCAAGCAGCCAGCCGGAAAGTCTGTTTGGAGGAGCAAAGAACTGAGGGAGGGTGGACTGGTGCAGAACAAAAGAGTCATGGCAGCTGCCCGGGAATTTTGTACACACATGCATGATGATCTTCCTATGGTTGCAGACAAGCTGCACATTGAGGGAGTGGAACTCTTGCGGTTGACAAAGACTCCTGGGTGATGATGGGGTGCCCTGATGGCCCCATGTGTGCAGTCGATGACGCCCTGCACCCGTGGGAAGCCAGCCAGAGCGACAAAGCCGAGCACCCGCTTAGTAACACTGGCTTCATCAGTGGTAATGTTGATATCATTGGCTGACTTGTCAAGGAGGGCACCGGTGACCTGTGTAATGCATCTGTGGGTGGCCGACTGTGAGATGCCACAAATGTCTGCTGCAGATCCCTGGAAGGAGCCTGAGGCGAAGTTGAGGGCGGTGGTGACTTTGACAGCCACTGGTAGGGCATGGCTACCCATTTTTCTGGGTTGCAGGTCTTGCTCCAGCAATGTGCAAATGTCTGCGATGACCTGGCGCGATAGCCTGAGCCTCCTTTGGCACTGCTGCTCCATCACGTTGAGGAAGCTCATCCCCTGCCTGTATACCCTGTGTTGGGGGTATCGCCTCCAGTGCGGTGCAGCCCTGCGCTGATGCCCTCTGTCCTGTGCAGCATCAGGTTTGTGAGGAGAAGGTTGGTGGTGTTGTTGCTGGTGTGCCTGGTGCTGCTGGTGTTGGGGCTCATCGTGGTCCGATTCTGAGGACCAAGGTGAGACAGTGTAAATGGCAGCCATGCTGATGTAATAGATGGCAGGTCAAGTAGAGATGATAGAAGCAATCTGTCAATGGTGTGATAGGTTCTACCAATGAGGTGACAGTGGATCCCGATTTTGATGAAGACACTTGCAACCTCTAGAAAACTAAATCTGTGATGACAATGCATTCAGCAACAGCATCTGCCTTAGGAAAGTGATCAGCTGTGAGGTGGGAGTTTTTATTGTGCTTTCCATTCTGTGTACTAATGAGCTGGATTAATGGCCATTGAACTTCCGCCTCAGGTTCACAGATATGGTTCCCGAGATGCATGATTCCCATGGTCATTCAGGGAAATTTGAAAGGTAGCAGTAAATAGAGGTTTAAGAGTCTGACAAACACCTAATAATGATCTAAATTAGCTTGGCCGCCTCTGCCGATTGGGTCGCTGCCACGCTGGCAAATGTGCCCGAGGGAAAGGCACGTGGGGGCGGGGTGACGGCGGGTTCCCGACCCACTCCAAGTTATTTCAAATTTCCCTCCCGACCCACCTCCAATCGAGCCCGCCTGAAAATTCCAGCCTTTGTAATTGTTCCCCCTATAACCCAAGTCCAGGTCATTAATACCAACCCCTAAGGGACACCACTGTATGAAAACCAACTGTTCGCCGCTATGTTTTTTAGGCAAAAAATTCAGCAGCTTTACGCCACCCATTACCATCCAAAAGTGCGGTCCCGCGGCATCCTCCATTTTCAACGTGTGTTGGGAGTGCTGCAGGATGCTTGCAAGGCTTTGGATGGTAAAGGAAGCCCTCTGAGGAAACAGAAAATGCTGCAAATACTCAGCAGGTCAGGCAGCATCCATGGAGAGAGAAACAGAGTCCACATCTCAGGTCGAGATGTTGCCTGACCAGCTGAGTATTTCCAGCATTTTATGCTGTCATGTCAGATTTACAGCATCCGCTCGCAGAGGGAAGGGGAAGACACAGAAGAGGAAGAAGCCAAAGAGGAAGAAGCAGAAGAGGAGGAAGCAGATGGAAGGATGCATCCCAGACAGCCCCTTTATGGCCGGGATATCCGGGATGGAATCATCCACCTGCGGTCTCAGCGACCACAACCCCAATTCCCCTTTCAACATTTGTCCCACACCTTACCTTCCCTCTGTTACTGACCATCACAGTGTCCTCTTGGCCATGATGTTGAAATAAAAGCCACCACAAAGCAAACTTTCCAATCCAAATTTATACATCTATCCATCCAATATGACATCAAGAAATCAACTCATCACCTTTATGCATTCTCTTAGTGATTGTCTTGTGTATGCCTTTGCCTATCCTACTGATGTCATGCAGTGTTACCCCAGTGGCTGCAGCATGGCTGGTGGAAGGTTGCTGACTTTCAGTGGGGGTGACTGCAAATGGCGTTGCTGGTTGCCCTTGAGGAGCTGGTGGCTGGGAGTGTGAAATCAACCTTCTTCTTCTTGTTCTGCTTCACTCTCTTCTTCCTCTTCTTGGTCACCCACTGGCTGGGCAGGCTGCATTTCTTGGGTGTGCAAAATGAGGAATGTACAAGGGTACAGTTGTGGTGAGGGAAGGGTGGGAAAGCAAGAGGTGCATGCCAGAAGGAGGATAACGTATGAGGATACCACCATCTTGTACCCTTTCAGCCCCGCTGCTGGCCAAGGGCTCAGCCTTGCCCCTGCCAAGAATGGCCAGCACCGTCTCCTCCAAGGGGGTGAGGTGAGGCTAGGAATGGGAGATGTGCCTCGTGAATGGTACAGATTGTTGGTAGGCGAGTGTTTGGGGGAGGGAGTCGTGCATTGAGAAGTCTGTGAGGCTGGTGATGCAGTTGGTAGGAGCCGGCTTTTGAAGGTGCATTCACTGACCTTGACCAGTGGTCTGAGGTCATGAAGCTTCTTTGGGCACTGGAACCAGGTGGTGGGGGCAACACTGCTGACAGTGATTGCCTCGGTTATCTGGTCCCACATTGTTCTTTCTGGAGGGCCTCCTGGCCCCTGTGGGTAGAGGACCTCTCTAGCAGTGTTGACTACCTGCACAAAGCTGGAGTGCTGCGTGGGAGACCCTGGGTGCCCCTTTCCTGGCTTGCTGAGCCAGTTGTGTTTGTGCTGGAGCACGTTTCCCATTTTTTGAGGCTTGGAATGGAATTCACCTTTAAGTACTGAAGAATCCCATTTGGGACTTCTCTTTCATGGTAATTTTTTTATTGAAAGGCAGTAAAGGCTGAAAGCTGCATTTTATTCATTCTGAATGCATTGCCCCTTTAATTCATAGCCCCTTTAATGGCCCACAATGCCTTGCGAACTCCACAGCCTCGCTCCCACAGGCTGTAAGAAGCTGCAACACCGACTGTCGATGGGAACTTCGAGTCGGGGGCCTCCATTAAAGCCACCAGGAGAGCATTGCACAGTAAGTTAGCGCTGCGCTACACCGCGCCAACCCTCAGAGCCAATTTTTGGACAGTACGCTGTGGCCATTTTCAACGGTGTTAACTCGAGTTTCTGGTGACGCCAGCAATTCTCTTGGCACAGACGAATTTTTCCCCCATTGTCTCTTAGCCAATTTAATTCCCATGCTGCCACTGCCCCTTTAATCCCATGGGCTTCAATTTTGCTAATGTTTCCATGGAAGCAGTGGAGATTGTGGGTTAGCTGTTCATGACATCGACCACTCATTTCTGCCTACACTCCTCGCCAAATAATTTCAATGGAAGGCAGTGATTCACATCTACCTGTTCCACTCTCGTATCCTATAATCATTGCTCATGGGGCAATCTCCTCTATATTTACGAAACCAAATGCAGATTGAGCGACGCTTTGATGAGTATTCAGCTGGGGTTCCCTCTGACTATCTGATGATCCCAGCGTCCCTTCTGCTGGGAGAAGTAGGTGGAGTGGGCCTGGAGCAACGTGTTGCCCCAGCTCCACATGGAGCCCATGAATCATTCACTCAGATTAGCAGAGGTCCCACAGTTGCTTTGTTTGCATGCACATCGTGTGAGTTGTCAGACTCTACCACACCTGGGGGATACACCTCCTCCCTCCATCAGAAGTAAGCATTCGTTGCAATCATCAGCATTGATGCCAACAGTCAGCATTACCCCCTCCCTGTCTCAGTTAGCGTGTCAGCATTTGCTGACCAAAATCAAGGCTTTTTCCTCTGGTGGGGGAGTCCAGAAGAGGGGGGGCATATCCTTAAAATTAGAGCTGGGCTGTTCAGGGGTGATGTCTGGAAGCACTTCTTCACACAAAGGGTAGTGGTAACCTGGAACTCTCTTCCCCCAAAAGCTGTTGAGGCTGGGGGTCAATGGAAAATTTCAAGACTGAGATTGATAGATTACTGTTGGGTAAGGGTAATAACGGTTATGAAACCAAGGCGGGCAGATGGAGTTAAGATACAGATTAGCCATAATCTAATTGAATGGCAGAACAGGCTCGAAGAGCTGAATGGCCTGCTCCTGTTCCTATGTTCCTATTTTGCTGCCTCTGGCACGTCACCCTTGAATGCCCGAAGTTTTCTCATGGGCAAGCACCCAGTTTCGCGATTGTGCGCATACCCACCTGCCCAGAGGCTGTGAAGGCACTTGGCACCCGTGTTAGCTCGGCCTGGCATGTCATGGCACACAGCCAGTGAGGGATTCCAATTCTTCCTATGGACTGTTTTTCATGACTGGTGTAATCATACTCTACATTTCAAAATGTGATGATCACCCAAGTCGAACATTTTGATGGCAAACTCTAACCCTATCTTATGAAAGAAACTTGCTAATAAAAGCCTCTGCCAAGGGCTGTGAGCCATGAGCTGCCGTGTGAGTGGGAGTTCCAGCTTGTAATGAGAGAGAAAGCTGGTATGATACTGTTGATCTTTCAGCACTGGGCACATTGGGCCAGATTTCCTTACTATCAGATGTTAGAAATGGTTTATTAATTCTATGCTGTTACAGCAGATTAACAAGGGAAAACTGTAAGCACTGGAAATCTGAAATAAGAACAGAAAAGGCTGGAAGTACACGGAAGGTCAGTCAGCACCTGGAAAGACAGGTTAAACCACCAACAGCAGAAACATTATTACCCGTCGTCTGTCTTTCAATTTCAATTTATCATTGGATCTTGGTAAGATTACATCTTCATACATGAAATCACTGTAACCCAACCCACCTGGGTTTTTACTTTCAATCATTTTCTTGGGCTTAGCGCCTCAAACCAGTTTGACGTTTAAATTCACCCTTGTCCTTTAACCCGTCCAACTGTTTCCAAAGTTCAGAGCCGTCGAACAGACAACACGAAACCCAATGAATCTGTGAAAAACTTCTTTTACTTAAAATCAGCAAGAGATTACAAGTAAGCATCCAACAGTTATGTAGCGTATAATAATTCCCAATTATACCTCAGCACACACAGAGCTATCCCTTTACTTTAAGATCAAGCGATATTAAGCCAACTCTACATACGCACTAACACCAGTGAGTGGTCAATCCGGCAATGACAAGGCGTATGATTTCTGGCAGCTGACCAGGTCGCCAGGCTGCAGCAGCCCCGAGTGTCTTAAAACAGCATCTCTTATACCCTAAAAACCTGGGCAGGCCCCTCAATGCGTATGTGTCCCAAACTGTGACAAATGGTCGGCAGTTGTTTTCCTTTTCTTCTTATCACCTAGTCAGTTAATCAGTGGGCCCCAAGGCCGTTCACACCATTTGCCTGAAGATGTTCCTGTTTTTGTAACGCCCAACAGTTTGTTCCTGCTCAGGGTCTGTCGTTTCCTTATCTGATGAACAGCTGGCAGCCTTCACGGTTCACAGTTGCAGCAGTTTATTTTACATTTGTTCAGCAGAAAGTCTCTTGGCCTCTCAAGGAATGCTGGTACATTAAATTTGGTCAACTTTGAAGTTTGGTCAAGTTACAGCAAACGTTTTACAGTAAATGATGTATTCTTACATCAGTCCTTGCTCCTGATGGTGTGGAGGGTGCTTTACCTGCCCAATATCTAGATCATTTATAGTGGGGCTGGAGATTGATCAGAAAACCCTTGTTATTGATCTTCCTTGTTATTGATATTCCTCATAAGGTAGTAGAATAAACATTTCACTGCAGCTTAAAACTGCCAAGCAGATAAATTAAACAGAAAATGGATAAGTGAATAATAGCAATGAAACATTGTAGCTTTATAGTATTTACTGGCTTAATTATTCTTCCTTGGAAGGTAAAAATGACTAAAAGCATCTGCTGTGCTATATTGTAAAGTAAATTGGACATAAGGCTGAATATTAAATTTTACGATCCACCTTACCGACTGTTGCCTCCAACCCGACTCACCCTTTGAAGGCTGAGATTAGATCAAAGTAGCACCCTACCTTGACTATAAGCTTCTACCCATAGATTGAGACACACTACAGCTCTGATTTAATCTCATCTGATTTATCTCAGCTGTTTATACAGGTATGTCATGATTTGCTGCTGCTCTTTCCATTAGCAGTAGAAAAAAGAGTCGCTCAGGAATTGCATCTTTTAAAATTGTACAATCGAGCAAAATCATTAGCAGTTTGTTAATTTTGCCAAAAGGTCATATCCAGCTTTTGAAGCAATGGGGATTTCAGCTCTCTGAGTCATTGGATTTCTTATTATGGGCTGCACTAGTCATGTCAAAGCTGACTGGAAATTTACCACCAAAAATCTTTTGAAGAATCTTTAGGAATGAAAGCCAGAATTCCTATTTTATGATACAAATGTAAATTGTGTGAGCTGCTGACCACATTAGTGGGCATTGTAACAAATTATAATTTTTTTTATTCATTCCAGGGGTTGCTGACAAGGCTGGTATTTATTGCCCATCCCTAGCTGTCTTGAGAAGGTGGTGCTGGGCCTTCTTCTTGAAATACTTCAAATGTCTTTGTAGTGATTTTGATCCACTTGAGTTGCTTGCAAGGCCACTTCTGAAGGCAGTTAAGCATCAACCATGTTTGTGTGGGACTGAAATCACACATAAAGCCAGACTGGGTAAGGTCAGCAGGTTTCTATCCCCTAAAGGACATTAGTGAACCAGTTAGTTCACAATCCAACAACTATCATGGTCACTTTGTACTGACTCCAGCTTTTTATTTCAAATTCTCAAACTGCCATGGTGGGATTATGAACTATCAGTTCTCTGTATTATTACTGCAGGATTACTAATCCAGTAGCATAACCACTACACTACCATAACCCCTTAGACAGCACTTGCTAAATGGTTAAATGGCCAACCCGCCTCCTGGGAGCGGATTGGTTGCCCGCTCCCCCCGTCTCGCCTCCGTTAAAACCAAAAGTGCGCGCGTTGGGTTCGGGTTTCCTTAAAGGGACGATGCGCAAATTGATTTTGACAGTTGTGCTGTCAGTGTTCTACAGCATTGAGGTGCTGCAAACACTGACAAGCACTGCACAGAGGTGCACAGCTGCACCCAGGCTCTCCCATGACTCCCTCCATATGGGCAGGGAGGTTCTCTTCCCTTTCCCTTCCAATGGGCGGAAGAGACCTCCCCAGGAGACCAACGAAGCCTGGTTGCACATTGCACAGGAGGACACAAGCAGGGATGTCATCAGGAGGACCAGGCTGCAGTGGCACAAACCTTTCAATGGTCTCAGTAGATGGCAAAACGTTACTGCCAAGCCACACTCAACCTCATCCTGCTGTGCCACTCATTATATCCCTATCACTCTGCCTTCCCTACCCTACTCCTGCACATCCTTATCCACACCAACTTACCTTGCACCTCCACCCATCCCTCTCTATCTACATTATCACTTCCCCATCTCACGAGCCACCCCTCACACTCACCCTCATCCTAGTCCAATCATACCAACTAATTACACACAAAGGTAGGCACTTGTGTATTAGCCAATGTTCATGTAAAGTTTCTGTTAATGTGGTGTCAAACATTGAAACCTTTATTTTCAACACTTTGCATTCTTGGACATATTTGCGTGCACCTTTGGAAGTGGCTTAGTGAGTTGCAGTGAATGGTGAGACATAACGGTATCCCTCGCAATGGTGATGAGTGTGAAAGGAATGGCTTGGGCATTATGCTTTATGGTGTTGGTGTGGGGTGGTGCCAACCTGAGACATCGCAGCCAGGGTGTACAGGGCCAAGTGAAGTAAATCTGGCCATTTTGAGGCCATCCCTGGCGTCCCGGGCAGCAATGTGGTTGGGTGCTGATGCCTTCTGTCCTGTGCAGCATCAGTTGATTACGGAGAAGGTTGGTGTTGTTGTTGGTACTGCTGGTGTGCCAGGTGCTGCCGGTGTTGGGGCTGATCATGGTGGGATTCTGAGGACCAAGGTGAGATACTTTCAAGTGCACTGATGCTGATGGAATAGATGGCAGGTGAACTTGAGATGACAGAAGCGATCTGTCAATGGTGAGAGAGGTTGTTCCAATGAGGTGACACTGGATAGAGAGTTTGCTCCAAACACTTGTAAGCAGCATAAAGCTCAATCTGTCTTCCAAATGCAGTAAGCAACAGCTTCTGTGCTTGGAAAGTGAACAGCTGTGAGATGGGAGCTTTTATAGCACATCTGCAGCTGTCAAGTAATGAGATGATTCCATGGCCATACAACTCCCAACCTCCTTAACGGACGTGATCCCCGAGCAACGTGGACCCCGTGGGCAACCTCGTAATATGGTAAGGTGAGCGCAAAATACTTTTTAATGAGCTGTTAACAAGGTCATAATGACCTGAATTGCCTCCCCCGCCGCTGCGTGTCGGGTCTGTTCAGCCCTGATAGACCCGACATCTGGGAAAGTCGCGTGGCGGCGGGTTGACAGCAGGGTCCCGACCCGCTGTCAAAAAAAAATTCACACACGACCCGCCACCGAACACACCCATTGACCCCCCGAAAAATTCCCCCCAATGTCTCTGCTTGCAGCAGATGATCCAGAATAAATGAGTGTTTCAGTAAGGAAAAAATTGGAGGACATTTTGTTTTTTTTTAATTTAGATTAATACTGATTTATAAATGACACTTGTGTGACTCCAACATCAATTTAAAATAGGTAAGAGCTGCTAAAAGAGCTGGAGATGAAAGTGAACAGTTTCCTCAAGTCTTTCATAATGGAGCTCAAGGGATATCAATGAGAATTATCATGGTCAGCAATCCAGACAAACTCAGTTTAGAGAATTTTCAAGTACCGCACAACTTTAGCCATTATATAAATGCAAGTTGTTGTTGTTATTGTTTATTATTTAATATCAACAGTTAAGCGTTTATTGTTTGTGTACTGCTGTAATGCTGACCCTAGTATTATGTGACTTTTTTTTTACAGGTTTTTTGGCTAGAATGAGTGGTAATATTACACACAGATCATTACTAAGACACGGCTGCAAGCTGGTCATGGTTGGGAGTTAAATATTCCTGGTTATAAGGTCTTTAGAAAGGATAGGAAGACTAGAAGAGGAGAAGGGATAGCCTTATTGATTAAAGATACTATTGCAACAATAGTAAATGAGGATAAAGGTAAGGGAAAGCAATCAGTGGCGACTCTATGGACTATGTCATGGGAGTTGTCTACAGGCCTCGTGATAGCAGCAATGAAGTGGCCGAATGTATTAATTCAGGTATTAGAGAGACTTGTAGCAAAAGCAGAGTTGTTTTAATGGGAGACTTTATTTTTCATATAGATTGGGAAGAGCAGAGTAGAACAAGTCAGCAAGGTAGTGAATTTCTTGAGTGCATTCAAGATAGTGTTCTGGAGCAATATGTTCTGGAACCAACAAGAGTGCAGGCCGTAGTAAATTTAGTAATGAGCAATGAGCCAGATTTAGTTAATAATCTAACAATAAGAGAACATTTATCTAACAGTGATCATTATAATGATCAAATTCAATTTTAGGTTTGAAAAGGAGAAACTTAGCACAGTTACTAAGGCTGGAATTTTCCGAGGAGTCAGCGGGCGCAATCGGTGACGAGTCGGGTGGGAAAGTGATTTTTTTCACAGGGGGTCAGGACCCCGCTGTGAACCCACTGCCACACGCCTTCCTCAATGTCGGGTCTGCCAGCGCTGAGCAGACCCAACACGCAGTGGCGGGGGTGGGGGGGAGACCCAATTCAGGTAATTAGTGGCTTGTTTAGAGCCACTTAAGAATGATTTTCAGCTTACCTTTTGCATTTGATGGCTCACTCATGGGGTCCACGCTGGTCATGGACCACGTCTGTTAAGCTGAGGTGGGAGATGAATGGCCATTGAATCAGCTATTGAGTTGACAGCTTCAAATGTAAAGTAAAAGCTCCCACCTTACAAAGATATCTTCCCTCAGCCACAAGCTCTTCCTCACTGTATTTCCACAACAGATTCACCATGCTGCAGGTCTTTATACAAGTATCCATCCAGTCTGACCTCATTACCTCTCTCACTATTGACAGATCGCTTCTGTCATCTCTACTTCACCTGCCACCTATTCCATCAGCATGGGTGCCCTTTATACTCTCTCACCTTGGTCCTCAGAATCCCACCTCAATCAGCCCCAACACCAGCAGCACCAGGCACACCAGCAGTGCCAACAACACCAACTTTCTCCGCAATCAACTGATGCTGCACAGGACAGCGGGCATCAGCACCTGACCACATTGCTGCCCGGGAGGCCAGGGATGGCCTCACCATGGCCAGATTTACTTCACTTGACATTGTACACCCTGGCTGCCACATGATGCACCAGGTTGGCACCACCCCACACCAACACCATAAAGCATCCCTACAATGCCCAAGCCATTCCTTTCACACTCATCACCATTGCGGGGGGAACCGTTATGTCTCACCATTCACTGGAACTCACTAAGCCACTTCAAAGGTTCACACAAATCTGTCCCAGAATGCAAAGTGTTGAAAATAAAGGTTTCAATGTTTGACACCACATTAACAGAAACTTTACATGAACATTGCATAAAACACCCTTGTGTGTAGTTAGTTGGTATGATTGCACTAGGATGAGGGTGAGTGTGAGGGGTGGCTAGTGAGATGGGGAAGTGATAATGTAGATAGAGAGGGATGGGTGGAGGTGCAAGGTAAGTTGGTGTGAGTAATGATGTGCAGGAGTAGGGCTGGCAATGCAGAATTATGGGGATGTGAAGATAGGCGCAGCAGAATGAAGGTAAGTGCTCTGTTATACTCACTTTTGCTGAACGCAGGGGATCATTGAACCTCTTCCTACACTGGACCCAGGTGCGATTACAGATAGACCTCGCACTGACCTCCTCAGCAATTTGCAGCCAGGCTGCCTTGATGTGCTGAGGAGGCTTCCTCCTTCCATCCGAAGGGAACAGTACCTCCTTGCACCCTCTTACTCCCTCCACAAGAACATGGAGGGAGTCATCATCAAGACGGGGAGCAGCCTTGGTTCTAGGTGCTGTCATCTCGGCAAACACCAGCACTTGACAGCATCAAAATGTAAATGAAAGCCAAAGGGGACACGGCCCCCTTAAATGCAACTGCTTCAAATGCGTCATCACAGGCGAGCAGCAGACCTGCACCCACTGATTGGGCCGGGTAACGCGCACAGCGGGCTTAATAAGCCCAATCTACTCAAAATCATGAGCGCAGAGCGGATGGAACCGACAGCGGGTCCAGAACCCGGCAAACACCTAACCTGAGGTGAACCCACCTCCGGCCGGAAAATCCAGCCCTTTGTGTCCTCCTCACAGCTTACTGTCCCACCTAGCTTTGTATCGTCACAAAACTTGGATACATTACACTCGGTCCCTTCATCTATGTCACCAGTATAGATTGTAAATAGCTGAGGCCCCAGCACTGATCCTTGTGGCACCCCACTAGTTACAGCCTGCCAACCTGAAAAAGATCCGTTTATCCCTACTCTCTGTTTTCTGTCCATTAACCAATCCTCTATCCATGCTACTATATTACCCCCAACCCCATGAGCCCTTATCTTGTGTAATAACCTTTTATGTGGCAGCTTATCGAATGCTACTATTTCTTGATTAATATTCTGTCCAATGGTATAGCTGATTTTAGGAGGCCTATATACTACTCCCACCAGTGTTTTCTGCCCCTTGTTATTCCTTATCTCCACCCATACTGATTCTACTTCCTGATCTTCTGAGTCATGATCCTTTCTCTCTACTGTCCTTATGTCATCCCTTATTTATCAGGGCTAAGCCCAACTCCTTTTCCATCTGCCTGTCTTTTCAAAACATAAAGGGGGAGAAATTCGGTATCGCCCCATTTGGGGCGCAATTATCGACCAGGTGCAAAGTTTAGTGCCTGGCGCTAATTATCGCCTCCGACTGCAAACTTGGCTTCTGTTGCCCCTGGAGGTGATTGGAGTGCTAAATCAGGCGCTACACACCTCTCTTAAGGTGCTAACGCCGAGGAGCGAGGCGCTACCTCAGAGCGCTGGCGAAGCTCATATGATGTCAGTCAGTAATGGAACACAGACACAATGGCGCCGGCCAGTTCTTAAAGGGGAGGGTTGATCTTGCTCTCCATCCACACCCTGCTCATTGCAGCCTTGAATCTCGGCCTGGAGGAACCTGTACATTAAATCTGCTGGAAAGAACAATGGAGAGGCCCAGGGAAAGAGCTCAGAGTGCAGCCCCCAAGTCTCTTCTAAATCGATGCAAGGAAGGTCGAATCAAAATGAACCTGCAAAGTACTGCTCAGTACCCAAAACTCCTTCACACAGCGTTGAATCTCTCCAGCAGTCTCTCTCTCTCTCTCTCACAGAATGTGTGGTGCAAAAATGTCGCCGACAAAAAAAGGCAGGAAGAGGTCGCCTTGAAATAGCGCTCCCCCAGTCCCTTCCCAACTGCAATACGTTCCCCTCAACCTGTCATTGCTAGCGGCAGGCGGAAAGGCAGGGGGCGCTATTCAATATCCAGTCCGGGGCACTACAGGGGCGTTGCACGCTCGACTGACGTCACGATCTGCAGGCACAGGAGATCGTGGCGGTAGTGTTTAGCGCCGCTGCAAAATGTCGGGTCAATTTCGCGAGCGGCGCAAACATCGCCGCGCCAGGGCGCTAGTTGCTTTACATCCCATTAGCATCCTCTTAGGGCGCTAACGGGAGGCGCAAAGCAACCGAATTTTTCCCCCCAAGTACCCTGGAGCATTTAGTTCCCAATCTTGGTCACCTTGCAACCATATCTATGTAGTGGCTATTAGATCAAACCCATTTATCTCTATTTGTGCCACTAGTTCGTCTATCTTGTTACGAATGCTTTGTGCATTCAGATAAAGAACTTTTAATTTAATTTTTTTACCATTATTCCCTGCTTTGACCTTATTCTCTGCTGCACTGCTACCGTTAAACTCTCTGTCCCTTCCTGTCACACTCTGCTTATTTTTACCCAGATCGATACACTGCTCTATTGCCTTGATCTTTCTCTTTAGATTTATAAATTTCCCCCTCACCTGACCCCTATTCCACTTTTTTAGTTAAAGCCCTATCTACAGCCCTAGTTATTCGATTCGCCAGGACGCTGGTCCCAGCCCAGTTTAAGTGGAGTTCGTCCCAACGGAACAGCTTCCTCT
This sequence comes from Squalus acanthias, assembly GCA_030390025.1. NCBI lineage: Eukaryota > Metazoa > Chordata > Chondrichthyes > Squaliformes > Squalidae > Squalus > Squalus acanthias. Next base: position 103,844,404 of record CM059429.1, on the reverse strand, counting down.
TTCCCCAGTACTGGTGCCAGTGCCCCATGAATTGAAATCCCTTCTTCCCACATCACTCTTTGAGCCACGCATTTAACTCTCTGATCTGCTTGACCCTATGCCAATTTGCGCGTGGCTCAGGTAGTAATCTAGAGATTATTACCCTTGAGGTTCTGCTTATTAATTTAGACCCTAGTTCCTCAAACTCTCTCAGCAGAACCTCATTCTTAGTTCTACCTATGTTGTTGGTTCCTACATGGACCACGACAACTGGATCCTCCCCCTCCCACTCTAAGTTCTTCTCTCGCCACGAGGAGATATCCTTAACTCTGACACCGGGCAGGCAACACAGCCTTCGGGACTCTCTTTCGCGGCTGCAGAGAACAGTATCTATCCCCCTGACTATACTGTCCCCTACCACTACCACATTCCTTCCTTCTCCCCCCACGTGGATGGCCCCCTGTACCATGGTGCCGTGGTCAGTTTGCCCATCCTCTCTGCAGTTCTTTTCCTCATTCCTCATTCATACAGGTAGCAAGTACCTCGTACCTGTTGGACAAGGTCAAGGGCTGAGGCTCCTCCATCACTACATCCTGGGCCCCCATACCTACCTGACTCGCAGTCACACCCTCCTGTCCCTGACCACTGACGAACTCTAAAGTACTACTTAACCTAAAGGGTGTGACTGTCTCCTGGAACAAAGGCCGCGATTTTCTCAGTGGTGTCGGGATGGGGGTGGGACAGCTGGTTTCCTGGTTCCAGTCCTGCCCCCCAGCTGCCTCCGCCCTGCAGACGTGATTTTCCCTTGATTGGCCCGCCCACCGGCCAATTAACAGGAAGCGGGTCTGATGACGTCATTTGATGACGCATCGTCTGCCGGTTTCCTTAAAGGAACCATGCACAATTTTAGTTTGACAGTTGATTTTTTAGTGTTTGACAGCATTGAGGTGCTGAAAACACTGACAATCACTGCACAAAGGTGAACTGTTGCACCCAGGCTCTCCAATGACTCCCTCCATATGCTTATGGAGGGAGCCACAGTACACAGGGAGGTTCTCTTCCCTTCCAAAGGCGGAAGAGACCTCCCAGGACACCAACTTACCTTGCACCTCCACCCTACCCTCTCTACTTCATCAGTTCCCCATCTCACTAGCCACCCCACACACTCACCCTCATTCTACTGCAAGCATACCAACTAACAACACACACTTAAGAGGTTTAGCCAATGTCCATGTGAAGTTTCTGGTAATGTGTTGTCATACAGTGAAATCTCTTTTTCAAAAAGTGCCCCTTATTGGACAGATCTGAGCGCACTTTGAGAACTGTCTTATTGAGTTCCAGTGATTGTTCAGTCATAACTCCCCCCCCCCCCCCCCCCCCCACACCGTCCCGCTATAGTGATGTGTGTGCATGGAATGGCTTGGACATTAAAGGGATGCTTCACAGTGCTGGTGTGGGATGGTGTCAACCTGGCGCATCATGTGGCAGCCAGGGTTTACAGCATCAAGTGAAGAAAGTCTGGCCATGGTGATGCCATCGCTGGCCTCCCAGGCAGCAATGTTGTCAGGGGCTGATTCCCTGTGTCCAGTGCAGCATCAGGTGATGGCGGAGAAGGTTGGTGATGAGGTTGGTGATGTTGGTGTTGGGAATAATTGTGGAAGGATTCGGAGGACCAAGGTCTGATTGTTTCATTGGCTCCGATGTTGCTGGAATAGATGGCAGCTGCAGGTGAGATAGATGACAGAAGCGATCTGTCACTGTTGAGAGAGGTTCTCCCAATGAGGTGGCACTGGACATACAGTTGGATCTAAAAACTTTGTAAGCTAAAGAAATCTCTATATGTATTCAAAATGCAGTAACCAACATTTTCTTTGCTCTGAAACTCACCATCTGCAACATGATATCCTTGACACCACTTCTGCAGCTGTCAGCTTTTCACAAACATCAGACCAGACTCACAACACGCCGGGTTGAGCTGGCGTGTTCCCCACACAGCGGGTAACCAGTGGGGGAGAAGGTAAAATTACAAGTAAAACTCAAAAGACTCTTAAATTGGCTCTTAACAAGCCATTTAAGTAGCTGAATTGTCTCCCCCGCCGCTTGGTGTCGGGTCAGTTCTCCGCTGACAGACCCGACACCTGGGAGACTCGCATGGAGGCGGGTTGACAGCGGGTTTCCTACCCACTGTCAATCTTTGCGATTTTGACAGCGGTCCCGCCTCCAAACCCGCACTCTGAGCGCCGGCAAAATCCCGGCCAACGTGCCCTAGGTAACACTCCCCTCCCTGATGCATCACAATGTCTGCAGCTCGTACTCCAGCTCAACAACTCTGAGCCGAAGTTCCTCGAGTTGCAGAATGTTAACAGGGCTCCAAGGGTTAGATTATGAGGTGAAATTACATAAACTAGGCTTGTATTTCCTGGAATATAGAAGGCTGAGGGGCGATATGATTGAGGTTTTTAGGATTTTGAAAGGAATTGATCGGGTAGATAGAGAGAAACTTTTTCTGCTGGTGGGTGAGTCTAGGACAAGGGGACAGAACCTTAAAATCAGAGCCAGGCCATTCAGGAGAGAAGTTAGGAAACACTTCTTCACGCAAAGGGTGGTAGAAGTGTGGAACTCTCTCCCACAAAAAGCAGTAGATGCTCACTCAATTAATAATTTTAAATCTGAAATTGATAGATTTTTGCTAGCCAAGGGTATTAAGGGTAAATGGAGTTAAGATACAGATCAGCCATGATCTCATTGTATGGCAGAACAGGCTCGAAGGGCTGAATGGCCTACTCCTGCTTCTATATTCTTACACGTGAGTATATGCAACAAGACCATTCTCTTGGTTATTACCACTGTTACAGCCCATAGCAAGGATCATGCTGCACAGTGTAAATACACAGTACTCCGATAACAAGGCTGGGATGAACTTTTAACTCAATCTATAATAACTTTATTCTGTTACATATTTATTCATAATTCCAATAGAGACATGCATGAGCTGTCAATTGTCCTAACGTAGCATGATAGAGCTGTCTTTTTCCATGCACCTCAGCCCTGCAAAGTGTCTTGCGATTACCAATTTTTGTCACTATTGTTATCAGTACTGAAAAGAAAGAAAAGGGAACAAGATTTCGCTCTGCAAACATAGCATTAAAATTGAGCTGAAGAGTTCTCAAATGGGAAGGTTGGTTTTTATCACGGTTTAATGTGTCAATAGACAGTTTAAACATTTCCCAGCCAAACTAGCTGAAAACTGCTGCATCACAGATTCAGCTACGTGTAGCGCTGGTGGTATGTAATTCTCAAATCCGCAAACTTTGGAAGTTATCGGAAAAGAAAGATAGAATTTACATTTGTAATGCACTTCATCACATCTTCAAGATTTTGATAACAAAATTTTTGAAGTGCAATCACTGTTATCATGTGGGTAAATACAGCAGCCAAATCATGCACAGCAAGATTCCCACCCCCTAAAAAAAACAGCAAACGAGGTGAATAATCAGTCAATCTGCTCCTGGTGGTGTTGGTTGAGGGAGGAACATTGGACACAACACCGAGAGAAATCTCTGTTCTTCGTCAAGTGACTCCATGGCCCGGAATTTGCAGTTGGGGTGACGCAAACTGGCAGCGTTCACCGTCATTCCGCCTTTGAAACTGATTGCAACTTCAGGATTTGGGGCATGCGCAGGCATATGTGGAAATCCTGAAGTTGCGGTCTGTCATTGACAGCTCCGAAACAGGCTGTGTTGTGCACCCGCACCCCCTTCCCCAAACAGAGCCGGCAATCAGTGCAATCACCCAAATCAGGAAAACTGATGAAAATTTCGGCTCTTGCGCAGTAAGTACAGTTAAATTCCCCACTAAACGTTAAACCCAAAGGGGTTTTGACAGCATTATTACTGCTAAACAATTGTTAAGGGCCTGAGAAACTAATTTTAATTTTGTGCAGTGTGTAATTTGACTATTTTAATAAAAATTAAAAATTTGAAGAAACTTTTTTGTCCATCTTTATTTCAGATTTGCCTTTTCCCCAATCTTTGTTTTGCTCTTGCAAACATTTTTTAAAAGTTAGAATTTTAAGAGCTTACCCACTTCCTTGTTCTCTGTCTGTGAGAATTCTGCGTTTGGATTGGCTGTTCAGTCAGCTTGATGATGTCACAGCAGTTCACTCAGGGGATCCCCACCATACTTCGTTGATTTGAATTGAATGTCGGAAAACCCAAAGTTCTCGACACAGGGATCACGAGATCCTTGTGCGAAGCGTATTTCAGGGTCAGCTGCGAACACAGACAGGGCCTCGATTTAGTATCTCATCTGAAAGACAGCACCTCCGACAATGCAGCACTCCCTTAGTAATACGCTGCAGTGTCGACCTGGATTATGTGCTCAAGTACTGGAGGTGAGGTATGAACCCACAACTTTCTGGCTTGGGGCGAGAGTGCTATCGAACCAAACTGACAGCAAACCCAGGACATTGTGTAGGCTGATTTTTGCACAGATTAAACCTGTTTTTTCCCTACAACTTATTGTTTAGGAGTCATTGCCTTATGTTGACTTTGTCCTGAAAATGTTGTATTTTCTCACCTTTAACTGTTTCGAAGGCTGCGATTTCCCCTACCGCGGCGAGTCTGGGGCGGGAGACGTCGGTGGCGGGTCCTGACCCTGCTGCTGGCTCCATCCCACTCTGTAGAATGATTTTACGTTGATTGGGCTTGTTAAGCCCACCCGGCATGTTTGCTGACCAATTGAAGGAAGTGGGTCTGTTGACGTCATTTGATGACGCATCATCAGCCGGTTTCCTTAAAGGGACCATGTGCAAATTTATTTTGACAGTTGTGCTGTCAGTGTTCTACAGCATTGAGGTGCTGCAAACACTGACAAGCACTGCACAGAGGTCCCGACCCGCTGTTAAAAAAAAAATTTGCCACCGAACGCGTCCACTGACCCCCCGAAAAATTTCCCCCGAAATGTTCAGAATGAAAGTAATTTTTATCACAATTTTTTATAACTTCTGTCAAACGCCTTCTGTGTTTGTTAAAATTACCATTGAATGAGTTAAGCCATAAGTTTTCAAACTGGGATCCACAGAGCCTAGGCATTCGAAGGGGTTCAAGAGATCCAATGTTTGTCAATCTCACATTTGATTTCTGTAGTTTTCTGTATTGTTGACTTTTTAGTATATTATTTCAGTTGCTGTCAATTAAAACATGATTTCTCAAATGATGGCTTTTTTTTGGGATGACTGACATTCGATGTTCCTTCTAATTTTTTCCCTTGCATGGGTCCTTTAAACTTGCTGCACGTTTGATGTGCGCCATCTCTTCCAGCAGTAGCAGCGAGCGGGTGAGCAGCCTGCGAGGGACCTCGCGATCGGTGCGTGGCCGTGCACCTTAGGTGGAACATTGCTGACACTGTTCATCAGAGTTCAGGAGATCTGAAAGTGTGTCAATATTTACAATAGGCCATTAGAGTGTTTTAATATTCAGAGTCCCTAGGAGTGAGTCAGTATTGGCAAATGTCCCAATGAGGGTGTCAGTATCTTCAGGAGTGTGTCAGTATTTTCAGGTTTTCCCAGGAGTGTGTCAGTATTTTCAGGAGTTCCCAGGAGTGTGTTAGTATTTTCAGGAGTTCCCAGGAGTGTGTCAGTATTTTCAGGAGTTCCCAGGAGTGTGTCAGTATTTTCTGATGTTCCCAGGAGTGTGTCAGTATTTTCAGGAGTTCCCAGGAGTGTGTCAGTATTTTCAGGAGTTCCCAGGAGTGTGTCAGTATTTTCAGGAGTTCCCAGGAGTGTGTCAGTATTTTCTAATGTTCCCAATGAGTGTGTCAGTATTTTCAGGAGTTCCCAGGAGTGTGTCAGTATTTTCAGGAGTTCCCAGGAGTGTGTCAGTATTTTCTGATGTTCCCAGGAGTGTGTCAGTATTTTCAGGAGTTCCCAGGAGTGTGTCAGTATTTTCAGGAGTTCCCAGGAGTGTGTCAGTATTTTCAGGAGTTCCCAGGAGTGTGTCAGTATTTTCAGATATTCCCAGGAGCTTGTCAGTATTTTCAGAAGTTCCCAGGAGTTTGTCAATATTTTCTGATGTTCCCAGGAGTGTGTCAGTATTTTCAGGAGTTCCCAGGAGTGTGTTAGTATTTTCTGATGTTCCCGATGGCTGTGTCAGTATTTATGGAGGACCCACCACCACACAGAGAATTTTAAAAACTGCCGAGTTAATCTAAGGGGGAAAATTTGGGTTGATTTGCGCCTCTCCTTAGCGCCCCCGGGGGCACTAACGGATGCAAATCCTCTAAGGCCGGGCGCTGTGCTGCTAACGCCTCCCATGAAATTCAGCAGGAGGTTAGCGGCGTCCGCCGGCAGTAGCGCCCCGCGCCGCTGCGCCGCCAGCGATGGCGCCATCACCGTGTGCATCGCCCCGGCCATAAACCTGGATTGCGCCCACTAACCTATCGCCGGACGATATGTCTGACAGGGTCAGGGGGCGTTTTTGCAGCAGCGGCGGCGCTACTTAAAGGGCAGATGTTGGGTGGCCATTTTGTTTTGGGCCGACTGCCAGCTCCTGCCCTCTTCCCATTTTTTGTTCTGGGTGACGGCCGCGATCGCTCAGCCCGGCACTCAAGAGGAGTGCCGGGCTGTTTTCACGGTACCCCGCCCCCCGATGGTCCAGTAGGGCCCCAGTGTGTGCAGTGCTAGGCCCCTCCCCTTTAATCAGGGAGGTCGCCTGCAATACTGCAGCGCGATGTGCCGACGCGCGTGGCGCTGTTGCACGTAGTGCCGCGATATTCAGTAGTAGCGCCCCAAAGGAGGAGGGAGAGCGCTTCCAGTTGCGCCCCGCCTCCTGCTTGGGGCGCTACAACTGAATTTCAGGCGGAAGGGCGCTAATTATTTCGGGGTGCTAAAATTAGCACCCGGGCAACGTTCGCTCCCCAATAGAGGCGAACCCGAATTTTTCCCCTCAAATCTTTTAACATTAAAATTTACCAATTATGATAATGAATCCCTTAAAATTCTAATAATATTCTGTGAAGCAGAATTAGACAAATTTAAATGCAGATCTTCCTGGTTCTTCACATTATCTTTTGAACAAATCAAAAACATTGTCGTCGCCGTCCTTTCATTTCATTGCAGGAATTGTGCTGCCGTCCCTGACAGGGTCCCACAATCCTTGAGATAAATCTCTTGGGTCATTTTAGGAATAGTTACATCTGCTTCTCCCTGAGTAGCCTGTAGCTTCTTCCTATACCATATCTCTCACCCCATGCCATACTGAATTAGCGCTCTACACGCCAGTAACATTTCATTCCTCACACTTTGACATTGCTGCAGGGGCTTTAGAAGGTCTCACAAGCCTTCTAGGTTTGCACTGAATGACCAACGGAATTCCCCAACCACTATAAAGACCCAGACTGAGAACACAGTAACTATTGGCTGTCACATAAGATTCCAGAATGTAATTTTACAGGGAACATGATTCAGAAAGGATAGAATAAAAGGAAAAGGGGGTGGGGTAGCATTGCTGGTTAAAGAGGAGATTAATGCAATAGCTAGGAAGGACATCAGCTTGGAGGATGTGGAATCAATATGGGTTGAGCTGCAGAACACCAAAGGGCAGAAAACGTTAGTGGGAGTTGTGTACAGACCTCCAAACAGCAGTGGTGAGGTGAGGGAGGGAATGAAACAGGAAATCAGAGGTGCGTGCAAAAAAGGCACGGCAGTTATCATGGGTGACTTTAATATGCATATAGATTGGGCTACTCAAACTGGAAGCAATACGGTGGAGGAGGATTTCCTGGAGTGTTTAAGGGATGGTTTCCTAAACCAATATGTTGAGGAACCAACTCGAGGGGAGGCCATCCTGGACTGGGTGTTGTGTAATGAGGAAGGACTAATCAGCAATCTTGTGGTACGAGGCCCCCTGGGGAAGAGTGACCATAGTATGGTGGAGTTCTACATTAGGATGGAGAAGGAAACAGTTAAGTCAGAGACCATGGTCCAGAACTTAAATAAGGGCAACTTTGATGGTATGAGGCGTGAATTGGCGAGGTTAAATTGGCAAGCGATATTTAAGGGGCTATCAGTGGAAGGGCAATGGCAGACATTTAGAGATCGCATGGATGAACTACAACAATTGTACATCCCGGTCTGGCGTAAAAATAAAAAAGGGAAGGTGGCTCAACCATGGCTAACAAGGGAAATCAGGGATAGTATTAAAACCAAGGAAGTTGCATACAAATTGGCCAGAAGTAGCAGCAAACCCGGGGACTGGGAGAACTTCAAAACTCAGCAAAGGAGGACGAAGGGTTTGATTAGGGCAGGGAAAATAAAATATGAAAGGAAGCTTGCAGAGAACATTAAAATGGACTGCAAAAGCTTCTATAAATATATAAAAAGAAAGAGGTTAGTAAAAACAAACGTAGGTCCCCTGCAGTCGGAAACAGGGCAAGTCGTAATGGGGAACAAGGAAATGGCTGATCAATTGAACAAGTACTTTGGTTCGGTGTTTACTGTGGAGGACACACACAACCTGCCGGAAATAAAAGGGGTCAGAGGATCTGGTAAGAGGGAGGAGCTGAGGGAAATCCTTATTAGTCGGGAAAAGGTATTGGGGAAATTGATGGGACTGAAGGCTGAAAAATCCCCGGGGCCTGATGGTCTGCATCCCAGAGTACTTAAGGAGGTGGCCTTGGAAATAGTGGATGCATTGACGATCATTTTCCAACATTCCTTAGACTCTGGATCAGTTCCGATGGAGTGGAGGGTGGCCAATGTAACCCCTCTTTTTAAAAAAGGAGGGAGGGAGAAAGCAGGGAATTATAGACCGGTCAGCCTGACATCGGTCGTGGGTAAAATGATGGAAGCAATTATTAAAGATGTCATAACAGACCATTTGGAAAGTGGCGACATGATAGGTCCAAGTCAGCATGGATTTGTGAAAGGGAAATCATGCTTGACAAATCTTCTGGAATTTTTTGAGGATGTTTCCAATAGGGTGGACATTGGGGAACCAGTAGATGTGGTGTATTTGGACTTTCGGAAGGCCTTCGACAAGGTCCCACACAAGAGATTGGTGAGCAAAGTTAAAGCACATGGGATTGGGGGTAATGTGTTGACGTGGATTGAGAACTGGTTGGCACACAGGAAACAAAGAGTAGGAGTAAATGGGTACTTTTCAGAATGGCAGGCAGTGACCAGCGGGGTACCGCAGGGTTCGGTGCTGGGACCCCAGCTGTTTACATTATATATTAATGATTTGGACGAAGGGATTAAATGTAATATCTCCAAATTTGCGGATGACACTAAATTGGGAGGCAGTGTGAACAATGAGGAGGATGCTAGGAGGCTACAGAGTGACTTGGACAGGTTGGGTGAATGGGCAAATGTATGGCAGATGAAGTACAATGTGGATAAATGTGAGGTTATCCACTTTGGTGGTAAAAATAGAGAGGCGGACTATTACCTGAATGGTGGCAGATTAGGGAAAGGGGAGGTGCAACGAGACCTGGGCGTCATGGTACATCAGTCACTGAAGGTGGGAATGCAAGTGCAGCAGGCAGTCAAGAAAGCAAACGGAATGATGGCCTTCATAGCAAGGGGATTTGAGTACAGGAGTAGGGAGGTGATGCTGCAGTTGTACAGGGCCTTGGTGAGGCCACACCTGGAGTATTGTGCGCAGTTTTGGTCTCCTAACTTAAGGAAGGACATTCTTGCTATTGAGGGAGTGCAGCGAAGGTTCACTAGATTGATTCCTGGGATGGCCGGACTGACATATCAAGAAAGATTGGGTCAACTGAACTTGTATCCTCTGGAGTTCAGAAGAATGAGGGGGGATCTTATAGAGACATTTAAAATCCTGACTGGTTTAGACAAATTAGATGCGGGCAGAATGTTCCCAATGTTAGGGAAAACTAGAACCAGGGGTCACAGTCTAAGGATTAAGGGGAAGCCATTTAAGACTGAGCTGAGGAGGAACTTCTTCACCCAGAGAGTGGTGAATCTATGGAATTCTCTTCCACAGAAGGTTGTTGAGGCCAGTTCGCTAAATATATTCAAAAGGGAGTTAGATATAACACTCACAACTAGGGGGATCAAGGGGTATGGCGAGAAAGCAGGAATGGGGTACTGAGGTAGCATGTTCAGCCATGAACGCATTGAATGGCGGTGCAGGCTCAAAGGACCGAATGGTCTACTCCTGTACCTATTTTCTATGTTTCTATGTCTGAAGCAACCGCCTAAATTATAAGTTTGTGAGATTTTTCAGATTCCCCTGTCTATCCATCTGTGTCTCGCAGTGACCCTTCAATGACTGTATGATTGGCGTTTCCTCCACGACGCAATGGCCTAATCACAAAACTTCAACAGAACAGGTTGTACCAACCTTAAGGGTTCAGAACGACAGCTCTTGGAAGATCTGAAATGCAACAATTTTCTATTGAAAACATTGTCATACTGGGCATTCGAGAGGGGTGCACGAGAACAGAAGAATCTATGAACTGAGAAATGACCATTCCATAGACAATGGGCTGGATTTTCATTGACCCGTGGAGGCGGGTTTGGAGGCGTGTGGGGGGTTAAAATTGCGAAAACTGGCAGCCGGGTACAATTCCACCTCCATCCCGCCTCCACGCAATTTTCATTAAATCGTGTCTGCTGGTCCCGACTCCGTCCCGTCTTTAAGAGGCGGGATAGGCTGTTAAGGCCCTTAACAAGCACTAAATTGGCTCTATAATGCCATTTTGAAAGGCCTTTGTGATTTTAACCCTTGATCTACATGAAGCACGCCTGTTCTGAACCACGATTGTGAAACCTGGCGGGAGCACATTTGGATAGCTGACTATCAGCTACAGGTCCACTACTACAACGGAGATGTGATGAAGGTAGTAGTAGTATTAGGTCTGAAAGTCGCCTCTGATTCTGATGCTGCTGCATTGAATGTCTTCAGAAACTGCCTGGCCTTTGCTGTGAGAGGACCTGGATGCAAAAAATCTCTCTCTCTCTCTCTCTCTCTCAGCAGACTTAGAGCTGCTGCTCATTTTGCATCCAGGTCCTCTTACAGCAAAGGCCAGGCAGTCTCTGACCTTCAATGCAGCAGCAATGATGACATCATCAGAGGCGACTTTCAGACTGAAAACACTAATTGGTTCATGGGTTCCCACATGCTGGAACTCAATTGCCCAATTAGGTGAAAATTGCATCAATCTCCCACATCCAATTGCAGTCGGGTGGATAACACGAAATGCAGATGACACGACCCCAACCCGCCCCAGTATCAAAATCCAGCCCAATGTATCTAGAAAGGGTTGTATTTGATTGGTTTAATCTGTTGGGCAAGGTGATGAACTACAGGCAGAAATATCCACGGTGATGTAGCTCTGTGACATTTCTCCCAGCTCCAGTGTAATTTTGCAAGACTGAGGAAGATCAGTGTAATATATGTAGGTAGAACAAATGAAGGACAAAGAAATGATGAGTTGCTAGTCCATGTGCTTGTTTTACTGGGCCAGAGCGAACTGAGTATGCTCATACCAAACCATGTGATAATACATTACACTGCTTTCCCCTTAAAAAAAATGTACATATTCCCCTCACAAATACAACAAAACTATGGTCCCACCTTTCCCAACATTACATGTACCACATAACAAAAACTCCTGGCTTTTTTTCCCTCTTAAATCAACTACAAATGCTACACATGAACTACAAATCCAGTTTAATAGCAGGTTTGCAGAGCCTTCCTGATCTCCTTACAAAAAGTTTTGGTGTTGAACCAATTTTCGTGCTGTTTTGTTGTAGTTCCGAACTCAAAAAAGCAGGTACCACCACTCTGTTCCCCCACTTGATACAACCTTGCTCACAAGACAATTCAGTATGACGGTTATGGAATGGTTTCAACTCTGTGTCCAGACACTGATCAGTCCATCCATTTAAGGTGGTTTCATACACTCTTTTCAGTACTGAGTACTTTTGCATCTCATCTGCAATCTCAGTTGCATTCACGGGAAAGTCTTTTGTCAACTGCACTTGGTGTGAAAATCTCTCCTTTACTACCAACACACGAGTCCTCAAGTGGCAACCTGGACAAGGCATCTGCGATTGCGTTTTGCTTTGAAGTGCGATATTCAATCGTGTAGTCATATTGTGACAACAACATTGCCCAACGTTGTATTCTTGCTGGGGCCATTGCAGGGATGGCAGATTTGGGACCCAATATTGCTTGGAGCGGTTTGTGATCGGTTCTCAGGGTAAACTTTCTGCCGAACTTTCTTCCGAACGATCAGTCCTCAGCAAAGGCCTGAGCTTCATCCCCTTACGCCCCCATCTCAATGAATTTCGAGCTCGGCACGATGCTGAGCTCTTTTTCCGCCGCCTCCGTCTCCGTGCCCACTTCTCTGGCCAGGAGTCTTCCCCCCGCACGGCTGACCCTTTCTCCCGCTTTCAGAATTCTCGTTCCACCTGGACCCCTCCCTCTGGCCTCTTACCCTCTCTTGATCTTTTCATTGCTAACTGCCGCCGTGACATCGGCCAGCTCAATTTCTCTGCTCCCCTCACTCACTCCAACCTACCTCCCTCTGAACTTGCAGCACTCCATTCTCTCCGATCCAACCCTGACATTGTCATTAAACCTGCTGACAAGGGTGGCGCTGTTGTTGTTTGGCGAACCGACCTCTACCTAGCGGAAGTTGAACGCCAACTCTCTGACACCTCCTCCTACCTCCACCTGGACCATGACCCCACTACCGAACATCAAGCCACCGTGTCCAAGACTGTCACTGACCTCATCTCCTCTGGAGATCTTCCCCCCACGGCCGCCAACCTCATAGTTCCCCAACCCCGCACAGCCCGCTTCTACCTCCTTCCCAAGATCCACAAACAGGACTGCCCCGGTAGACCCATCGTTTCAGCCTGTTCTTGCCCCACGGAACTTATCTCTTCCTATCTCGACTCTATTTTTTCTCCCCTTGTCCAGTCTCTTCCCACCTACATCCGCGACTCTTCCGATGCCCTCCGCCATTTTAACAGTTTCCAGTTTCCCGGCCCCAACCGTCTCCTCTTCACTATGGACGTACAATCCCTCTACACCTCCATTCCCCACCAGGATGGCCTGAGGGCGCTCCGCTTCTTCCTTGAACAGAGGCCCAACCAGTCCCCATCCACCACCACCCTCCTCCGCCTGGCTGAACTTGTTCTCACATTGAACAACTTCTCCTTTGACTCTACCCATTTCCTCCAAATTAAAGGTGTTGCTATGGGTACCCGCATGGGTCCTAGCTATGCCTGCCTTTTCGTGGGATATGTGGAACACTCTTTGTTCCAGTCCTACTCGGGTCCCCTCCCTCACCTCTTTTTCCGGTACATTGATGACTGTATCGGTGCCGTCTCCTGCTCTCGCCCTGAACTAGAACATTTCATTCACTATGCTTCCAATTTCCACCCTTCCCTCACCTTCACATGGTCCATCTCCGACTCTTCCCTTCCCTTCCTCGACTTCTCCATCTCCATCTCTGGGGATAGGTTATTGACTAACATTCACTACAAGCCCACCGACTCCCACAGCTACCTGGACTACACTTCCTCCCACCCCGCCTCCTGTAAGGACTCTATTCCATTCTCCCAGTTTCTCCGTCTCCGCCGCATCTGCTCTGATGATGCCACCTTCCATACCAGTGCTTCCGACATGTCTTCCTTTTTCCTCAACCGAGGATTCCCCTCTACCGTGGTCGACACGGCCCTCGACCGTGTCCGTTCTATCTCCCGCACATCTGCCCTCACCCCTGCCCCTCCCTCCCGGAACCACGATAGGGTTCCCCTTGTCCTCACCTTTCACCCCACCAGCCTCCACATTCAACGGATCATCCTCCGCCATTTCCGCCACCTCCAGCGTGATCCCACCACCAAACACATCTTCCCCTCACCTCCCCTTTCAGCATTCCGCAGGGACCGCTCCCTCCGCGACACCCTAGTCCACTCCTCTACCACCCCCAGCACCCCTTCCCCTTCGCCCGGCACCTTCCCGTGCACGCGCAGGAGATGCAACACATGCCCTTATACCTCCCCTCTTCCCACTGTCCAGGGCCCCAAACACCCCTTCCAGGTGAAACAGCGATTTACTTGTACTTCCTGCAATTTAGTATACTGTATTCGCTGCTCACGATGTGGACTCCTCTACATTGGGGAGACCAAACGCAGATTGGGTGACCGCTTTGCGGAACACCTCCGTTCAGTCCGTAAGGGGGACCCCGAGCTCCCGGTGGCCTGTCACTTTAATTCACCGCTTCACTCCCACTCTGACCTCACCGTCCTCGGCCTATTACACTGTTCCACGGAAGCTCAGCGTAAGCTCGAGGAACAGCACCTCATCTTTCGTTTAGGCACGCTACAGCCCTCTGGACTCAATATCGAGTTCAACAATTTTAGATCATAACCTCAGCTCCAATCACATTTATATTTTATTTTATCCACCCTTTTATTTGTCCCCCCCACCTTTTTTTTTTTCCTCCTAGAAGCTGGCAGCTGTCCTTCATTCTGCCAGTGGATTTCACACTTCATTCAGCCTTAATCTGTCACATTAACACCACCTCTAGCCTTGCATATCTCTTAATGTCTCTTAATGTCTCTTCATCTCCCCCTTTGTTCCTTTATCCCCTCCCCCTTTTCCCAGCTTTACCCTGGCCTTAAATCTATTTGATTTCCAGCTCTTCCCAGTTCTGATGAAAGGTCATCGACCTGAAACGTCAACTCTCTTTCTCTCTCTACGGATGCTGCCTGGCCTGCTGAGTTTTTCCAGCGTTTTCTGTTGTTATTTCGGATTTCCAGCATCCGCAGTATTTTGCTATCGTAAACTTTCTGCCTATCAGGAACTGTTGGCGAGTGCTTCCTTTTCAATTTGCATGTAGTTTCTTTCGCTCTTTGTGAGGGTTTGCGATGCGAACGCGATTAGTTTCTCTTGGTGGTCATCCATTACGTGGCTTATGACAGCTCCCACACCATAGCTAGAAGCATCACATGCTAACTTAAGCTCACGCTCTGTGTCGTAGTGCACAAATAGAGCATCGCTAGAGAGACTCCTCTTACAAGCATCATAAGCTTCCTGTTGCGCTTTTGTCCACTTCCACTGGACATCCTTCTTGAGGAGCTCGTGCAATGGAGCTAACATGGTCACTAACTCAGGTAAGAAACGTGCGTAGTACTGGACCATTCCAAGGAAAGATCTTAACTCAGACACGTTCTGTGGCTTTGGAGCATTGATGACAGCTTCAACCTTTTCCTTAACTGGTTGCAAGCCATTTGCATCAACTTTTACATCAAGCGACACAACCTCGGGCTGCACAAAGGCACATTTGCTCCATTTCAATTAGACGTTGTGGGAATTCAACCTTTGAAGCACTAAATCTAACACTTCTAGATTTTCTTCCTCGCTGCTTGTTGCGATCAGCACATCGTCTTGATTGCATAAGCAACTTGGAATTCCTTGCAAAATCTTATCCATCGTAGCCTGGAAGATTTTGGGGGAGGACTTTTCACGATATGGCAGCTTGGTGTATGAGTACAGTCCCTTGTGTGTGTTGATAGTGAGATACTGTTGACTTTCTGTCAACATTCAGCTGAGCGTAAGCGAGCAACAGGTCAAGCTTAGAGAAAACCTTTGACCCAGAGAGTGCTGCATACAAATCTTGTGATGTTGGTAACGGGTACTGCTCATCATCAACTGCTTGGTTGATAGTAACTTTGTAGTCACCGCACAAGCGAACAGTTTTGTCTGCTTTGGGCATTACCACAATCGCTTGTGTCAGTTTTTACTCGCACTCCGTTCTCGTTGAGCTTCACTAGCTCTTCCTCCACCTGACTTTTCAACGCATAGGGGACCGGCCTTGCCTTACAATAGACAGGCTTCGCGTTGGACTTGATGCAGATATGCACGTCATACCCAGTGATGCCCTCATAACTGTCTGAGAACATGCTTTCATACTTGTTCAGCATTGTGTCGAGTCGCTTCTTTGAAGCATCTACACTGAAAATGTTTTAACTTTCTCAACCAGTCTTTGCCCATGAGGGTTGGCCTGTTGTTGTAGCTCGCTACAATAATAGGCAGCTTTACTGACTGGCCATTGTGCTGAACTGTACATTCCATTTGTCCACATGTCTCCAGGATTTCTTTGGCGTAGATTTTTAACTCTACGGTACTCTTTGTAAGTGGTATTTGATTAAACTTACTCTCATATGTGTCCTTACTCATGATAGGGCAGTCCGCAGCCGTGTCGATTCACATATCAATATATTGCTCGTTGATCAAAAGTTTTGTACGGAAGTCTTTCTCACGACTGCTAGCGCTGTCGCTACTGTAGGTGCCTAGTTTTTTGACATCAGATGTGTTCACTTCAATATTGTGAATTCCTCCTTTTGTTGTCGCTGCTTTGCATTGCCACTGGAATGGTTCTTACTTCCTGCTTTTGATCTAGCTATTCAAGCTGTTGAAATATGGCCTTTCTTCTGGCAGTGAAAACACATCACATTTCTGTATTGGCAAGACTGTGGTGAGTGATTTCCAGTGCAGCGATAACAATTCACTGAACTGCTCTCACTGATATGCTTTTGACTCTGTCTCACAACTTTAGGTTTGGTGGTTCCTTTGTGACTGTAGGCCTCAGCTGCACTCGTCACTTGAGTTGGACGGAGCTCCCTAGCATTCGTAGACACCATCTCCATAGATAGGGCAATTTTGCATCTTATGTCAAACGTTAGGTTCGGAGTGTTCAGTAACTTGGACTGTGTGCGCTCATCCACCAGTCCACACACAACGCATGATCCAAAAATGTGCTGAAGTTACAATGCAAAGACAGGTTACAATGTACTCACTGATGGTTTCACTTTGTTTTTGGTTTCTGGTACCAAACTTATAGCTCTCTGCTATTTCTAATGGCTTTGGGTCGAAATGGTCCTCGAGTTTCTCGACAATGTCTTCAAATGACACATCCTTCGCTTTCCCTGGCAGGAGAAGGTTTGTCAATGATCCGTAGACACCTGGCCCGATCTCCGTTAGAAAAATTGCTTTTTTCCGTTCACGAATTACTTTATTTTGAGCTTGAACATTCTCATCTGCACCTTCGGTCTCAATAATGTTATTGGCCTTAAAAAACATCTCCATCCACTCAATGTAAGAACTGAATGGTTCGCGAGCTCGGTCTTACATGCCGAGGCTTCTGATGAATCCTGTAGGCGCGGCCATGATTGTCCCGATCCCGTCAAACAGTGACTCAGCCGCTACCTGTGTACCTGTGAGAATCAGCGCCGCTGTTGCTGTGTATACATACACGCGAAGGCGAAGCACAGACAATTCTGCATCAGCATTAACAGTAAAACATCGCAGAAAATTCAGTTTAGGTGTCACAAATTCACTTTAAACTTTCCCACTCAAAGGTTGAACACTGTGTCCTTCCAGGATCCCTAAAAATGGCTCTGGGATCCCATCCTCGTCGCCAAAAATGTAATATATGTGAGTAGAACAAATAAAGGACAGAGACAGGTTAAGGTGCTTGTTTACTAGGCCAGAGCGAACTGAGCATGCTCATACTAAACCATGTGACAAACCATGTGATAATACATTACAATCAGTCTCACAGTACAAACTGTCCTGTTCAACACTGATCAATTGTTTGCCACAGGTTACACAGTTTTGTTCATCTTTGCTTCTGTCAAAAAACCGTATCACAATCTAACTGCACTTTTTTTCTAGCTTGAATTGACCTTTTATAATCAGTGATACCCTCTTGGGAAGGGCACTTGTAGTGTATTTGGATTGGTGGCATTGGGCACCCAGTGTAATCCTATAGGTCTATTTAAAATAATCCCAAAACAGAGACAATGGCCGGTATTTTCACCTTGGAGTCGGGGCGGGTGCGTGCGGGTCACCATCCCGAAGTTTTCATCAGTGCATTCTGCACTCCGCATTTAACTGAATTGGATTAATTGAAAGACTCATGTGGGTTTCCCAGCCAATTAAATGGAGCAGGTCTGATGACATCACCGATGATGTGCTTTCAGCTGAGATATTTAAAGCAGCCTTGCAAACATCTCAGTTGAAGGTTGTTGGAGGAGGCATACAGGTGGTTGGGAGAGGTGGTTATTCTTATCTATCGAAGACTTTTGTGAGGGTGCAAGGAAGGATGGAGTCACAGCGCTGGAAAGCTGCGCCCAGGTTCTCAGATGCCTCCCTGGAAGTCCAGGAAGAGAGCTGCCAGTGAAACCAAGAGGGCATGGCTGGAGATCACACAAGACATGAGCAGCAGGGGTGTTGTCAGCTGCTCCTGGATTCAATGCCGCAAGAGATTTAATGATCTCATGAGGTCAGGAAAGGTGAGTGCAATGCCACATTCAAATACATCCTGATGTGCGTGTCACCCCAACCCCATCACTCTGCCTTCCCAAGTCTATTCCTGCACCTCACTCCTCACACCAACCTACCTTGCAGGTGCACCCATCCCTCACTGTCGATGCACCATCTGACTAACCACCACTGACACACACTCTCAGCCTAATGCAATCCTACAAAGTTACGCCACAGAAGGAGGCCATTTGGCAATGTCATGCCACTCCCTCATAGTCACCCTCTCCAGATGTTGCCCATCCACTGCTTACACTCATTCCATCACTCTCACTCAAAGTTCTCTTCTTTCCCTCCTTGCAGGAGAAGAGAGCGCAGAACAGGAGAGAAAGAGAGAGAACCAGAGGTGGCCCTCCAATATACACTAATCTGACGCAAGGAGAGGAGGATGCGCTCAAAATAAGTGGAGTGACAGAGCTGCTGATGGTGGGAGATGGAGAGAGGGGAACTCCCAGCAACATGGTGATAGAATTAAATATCCCACATGGCATACAACAAGTCACTCATGGTGACTGATGTCAGCAGCCAGTGAAATAACATGATGTGCATAATAGTAACATTACACATTCTTATCATAAGAGGTCTTTACTCGCCCACAGGTCCATCAAGTGCGCCGCTCCCTCACTGTAGAGCCAGAGGAGGAAGACGGCTCCTCAGAGGAAGCTCCAGCCTCTGAGGGTGCACCATCACCAGACCCATGCGCGCCCAGCACCAGCGTAGATATGCGCATGTCAGTGGGTCCTGCGAGATAGAGTAGTGTTGTCACATGGTGTCTCACACATCACAAGTGAGCAAGAGCAGATGGTGGAGACAGGGACAGCAGTGGAGAGTCCTCGGCGGAGGGCACAGGACTCTCCAAGCTCTGCTCAGCTGGATGCAGATGCTGAACCTCGGGGGGCCATCGAGAAAGAGGGTGACCTTGGAGGAGCAGCAACAAATGCGTGAGGCTCTGGCAGCTTTTGCAGCCGCGATGTGTGCGACTGTACAGAGAATGGAGGCGTCCATCTCCAACATGAGCACCACCATCTCACAGGCGATGGCGACAATGTGTTCTTCCATGGAAAGGATGGCCACCTGCATGGAGCAGCTAATGCGTAGTCAAACGAGAACATGCTTGCAGTGAACAACAGATCAGACTCTTATTGACCTCATCTCTAGAAGGGATACTAATATAGACTTGGGCATTCATCGTCCCACTGATGTGCAGCAAGATGCTCTCCAGCTCCTTGCTAGCATGGAAGTGCGGGTGGCCCATGAGAGGGATGATGGTGAGAGGGGACATCGAAGGGGCTCTTCCCAAAGCACTCCCACTTCTTCCCCGTTGCCTCCCCCTCAGTCAGAGCCCACATGCTGCCTCGGATCTCGATGGCCAAGTCTGCCCCTGCACAGTCGCAGGAGCAGATTTTGGCGGGGCCATCACAGGCTCCAAAAACCAGAGGACATCCGCCAAGTGTCAAAGCAGTCACAGCAGAGAAGTGAGCAGCCTGCCTCTACCTCTACTGAAACCATAGTGGTTGCACCTCGTAGAAGCTCTCAGAAAAGAAAAAAGACACAATCGTAGATGCACAAGGATATGCACAAGGCTGTTTGCCAAAATGTTACTGTTAAGTTTCAGTTCTATTTATGACCCACAGAAATTTATTTCTTTGCACCACTTTCCGGTCTTGTCCATTTTTGCCGGCTACCTGGGAAGTGACCTTGTCACTTGGAGTGAATAGTGAGACATTACTTAACCTTGAGCAATGGGTGTGTGTTTGACAGGAATGGTTTGATCATTTTAGGACTGCTTTGTGGTGTTGGTTGAGGGGCCAGCGTTGGGGGGGGCCGGGGGGTGCTGGAGTTGGTACAGCATCTGGGAGTCAGATGGATGCACAGGTGTAACTTAACTAAATTGGGCTATTATGAGGCCATCCTGGGCCTCCCGGGCAGCAACGTGCATCGCTGCTGGTGCCATCTCCACCTCAGGTTCCTCCTCCTCTGAAGGGGCTGTGCTCTATGTGCCTTGCTCCTCTCGCAGCTCCAATCCTTGCTGCAGCATTATGTTGTGCAGCGCACAGCATTTCACGATGGTTCTGGAGACCCTGGCTGCTGCGTACTGAAGGGTTCCTCCAGATCGGTCAAGGCATCTGAAACACATCTTCAGCATGCCGATTGCTTGCTCTATGACAGATCTGGTTGACATGTGGCTTTCATATAGCGCTCCTCAGCCTCATTGCTTGGCCTCCTCAAGGGTGTCATCAGCCACATCTTCAGTGGGTAGCCCTTGTCTCCAAGTAGCCAGCCAATAAGTCTGTTCGGAGGTGTGGAGAGCTGAGGGAGGGTGGACTGGTGCAGGAAGAAAGAGTCATGACAGCTCCCTGGGAAACTGGCACATACATGAATGATGATCTTTTTATGGTTGCAGACGAGCTGCACATTGAGGGTGTGGAAGCCCTTCCGGTTCACGAACACTTCTGGGTGATCTGGGGGTGCCTTGATGGCCACATATGTGCAGTCGATGACACCCTCCACCTGTGGGAAGCCAGCCAGAGCCGCACAGCCGAGCGCCCATTCAGTAACACTGACTTCATCAGTAGCAAAGTGTACAAAAGTGACTAACTGTTGAAACATGGCATCAGTCACCTGGGTGATGCATCTGTGGGTGGCCGACTGCAAGATCCTGCAAATGTCTGCTGCAGATCCCTGGAAGGAGCCTGAGGCGAAGAAGTTGAGGGCGGTGGTGACTTTGACAGCCACTGGTAAGGCATGTCCACCAGGTCCTCTGGGCAGCAGGTCTTCTTCCAGCAAGCTACAAATGTCTGCCATGACCTGGCGCAATAGCCTGAGCCTCCTGAAGCACTGCTGCTCAGTCATGTCCAGGAAGCTCATCCTCTGCCTGTGTACCATGTTGGGGGTACCGCCTCCGGCGTGGTGCACCCTCGTACTGATCCCCTCTCTGCGGCGGAGCATCAGGTTGGTGAGGAGTAGGCTGTGGGTGTTGTTGCTGCTGCTGCTGCTGGTGTTGTTGGTGCTGGGGCTCAACTCGGTCCGAATCTGAGGTCCAAGGTGACACAGTATAAGCAGCTCCTATGCTGATCTGATAGATGCCAGGTAAAGTGGAGATCAGAGGCACAATCCTCCAATGTGGTGAGAGTGGCTTCCGAGGTTGCAGAAATCATCTGCAAACTCCTGAAAGCAAAATGGTGTCAGCCAGAGCCTTTCCCTTAAGCAAGGAAGCAGGTGCAAGTGTGAGTATTTATGTGCTTTTTCCAGCTGTCACTTAATGAAGTAGCACAATGGCCACTGAGCTCCCACCATGCCTTCAAATTCGAGCTTCCCGAGATCCGTGAATCCCGTGCGCAACCAGTTAAAAATGAAACCTCACCTTAAAAAGGCTCTTAACGAGCAGTTAAGCACTTCAAAAGGTCGCCCGCCTCTCCCGAGTGGGTCCGTGGTGCGGCTCGAAACGCGCTCGAGTTAAAGGGGGAAGTCGGCGGGCTGACACCGGGTTCCCGACGCAGTGTCAATTTCAGCGCTTTTAACTGCCAATCCGCTCCCAACCTGCATGCTCTCCAATGGGAATATTCGGGTCAATGATGCTAAATCTGGAACTTTCTCTCCCAAAAGAACGGTTGAGGCTGGTGGTCAATTGAAAATTTCAAAACTGAGATTGACGTGTGTTAGGCCAGGGTATTCAGGGTTACGGATCCAAGGGTATTCAGGGTTCCGGATCCAAGGGTATTCAGGGTTCCGGATCCAAGGGTATTGAGGGTTCCGGATCCAAGGGTATTCAGGGTTCCGGATCCAAGGGTATTCAGGGTTACGGAGCCAAGGGTATTCAGGGTTCCGGATCCAAGGGTATTCAGGGTTCCGGATCCAAGGGTATTGAGGGTTCCGGATCCAAGGGTATTGAGGGTTCCGGATCCAAGGGTATTCAGGGTTCCGGATCCAAGGGTATTCAGGGTTCCGGATCCAAGGGTATTCAGGGTTCCGGATCCAAGGGTATTGAGGGTTCCGGATCCAAGGGTATTGAGGGTTCCGGATCCAAGGGTATTCAGGGTTCCGGAGCCAAGGGTATTCAGGGTTCCGGATCCAAGGGTATTCAGGGTTCCGGATCCAAGGGTATTCAGGGTTCCGGATCCAAGGGTATTCAGGGTTCCGGATCCAAGGGTATTCAGGGTTCCGGATCCAAGGGTATTCAGGGTTACGGATCCAAGGGTATTCAGGGTTCCGGATCCAAGGGTATTCAGGGTTCCGGATCCAAGGGTATTCAGGGTTCCGGATCCAAGGGTATTCAGGGTTCCGGATCCAAGGGTATTCAGGGTTCCGGATCCAAGGGTATTCAGGGTTCCGGATCCAAGGGTATTCAGGGTTACGGAGCCAAGGGTATTCAGGGTTCCGGATCCAAGGGTATTCAGGGTTCCGGATCCAAGGGTATTCAGGGTTCCGGATCCAAGGGTATTCAGGGTTCCGGATCCAAGGGTATTCAGGGTTCCGGATCCAAGGGTATTCAGGGTTCCGGATCCAAGGGTATTCAGGGTTCCGGATCCAAGGGTATTCAGGGTTCCGGATCCAAGGGTATTCAGGGTTACGGAGCCAAGGGTATTCAGGGTTCCGGATCCAAGGGTATTCAGGGTTACGGAGCCAAGGGTATTCAGGGTTCCGGATCCAAGGGTATTCAGGGTTACGGATCCAAGGGTATTCAGGGTTCCGGATCCAAGGGTATTCAGGGTTCCGGATCCAAGGGTATTCAGGGTTCCGGATCCAAGGGTATTCAGGGTTCCGGATCCAAGGGTATTCAGGGTTCCGGATCCAAGGGTATTCAGGGTTCCGGATCCAAGGGTATTCAGGGTTCCGGATCCAAGGGTATTCAGGGTTCCGGATCCAAGGGTATTCAGGGTTACGGATCCAAGGGTATTCAGGGTTACGGATCCAAGGGTATTCAGGGTTACGGAGCCAAGGCAGGTAGCTGGAGTTAAGATACAGATCAGCCATGATCTAATTGAATGGTAGAACAGGCTTGAGGGACTGAATGGCCTACTCCTGTTCCTACAGCTGAGATTTCCCTTACCTCGGCGGGTCGAGGGCGGGTGATGTCGGTGGCAGGTTGCGGCCCTGCTGCTGGCTCCATCCCGCTGTCTAAAATGAATTTACAGTGATAGGGCTTGTTAAGCCCGCCTAGTGCGTTTCCTGGGCCAATTAGAGGAAGCGGGTATGGTGACGTCATTCATGATGCATCATCAGCCGGTTTCCTTAAAGAGACCGTGGTCAACTTTCTTTTGACATTTGTGCTGTCAGTGTTCTACAGCATTGAAGAGCTGGTAACACTGATAATGACTGCAGAGGCCGAGGGCTGCACCCAGGTTCTCCCATGACTCCCTCCATATGCCTATGGAGAGTGTCGGAGCATGCAGGGAGGTCCTCTTCTCTTCCGATGGGCGGTAGACAGCTCCCCAGGAGACCAACACAGCCTGGTTGCACATTGCACAGGTCACAAGCAGGAATGTGGTCAGGAGGTCCTGGGTGCAGTGGCGCAAACTTTTCAATGATCTCAGTAGATCACGAAACATTAGTACAAAGCCACACTCAACCTCATCCTGCTGTGCCTCTCATCACATCCCCATCACTCTGCCTTCCCTACCCTACTCCTGCACATCCTTTCTTATGCCAACTTATCTTGCACCTCCACCCATCCCTCTCTATCTACATTATGATGTGGAGATGCCGGTGTTGGACTGGGGTGGACAAATGTGAGATGTCGCACAACACCAGGTTATAGTCCAACAGCTTTATTTGAAATCACAAGCTTTCAGAGCGCTGCTCCTTCATCAGGTGAAGTGAAGAGATGCATATAGGCACAGCATATATAGTCAGAGAACACAGCCAGATGATTACAGTTAATCTTTCCAACTGCCCTTTATCACACCTCGGCAGAGAGATAATCACGGCAATCAAAGGTGTGGATGGTGTCCAAACAGGTCAGTCAGGAAAACATTACATCAAAGACAATGAGGTGGGGTCACAAGGGGTCAAATGTGGCAGATGCTGGGGGCTGTATGGAAAACAAAAAAACTTTTTTTGCTGGAAATCACAGCAGGTCCGGCCGCATCTGTGTAGAGAGAACAAGCCAACGACGACTCGAGTCTGGATGACTCTACGTCAGGTGGGGTTACATGTAGCGTGACATGAACCCAAGATCCCTATTGAGGCCGTCCTCATGGGTGCGGAACTTGGTTATCAGTTTCTGCTCGATGATTTTGCGTTGTCGTGTGTCTCGAAGGCCGCCTTGGAGAACGCTTACCCGAAGATCGGAGGCTGAATGTCCTTGACTGCTGAAGTGTTCCCCAACTGGGAGGGAACACTCCTGCCTGGCGATTGTTGCACGGTATCCGTTCATACGTTGTCGCAGTGTCTGCATGGTCTCGCCAATGTACCATGCTCCGGGGCATCCTTTCCTGCAATGTATGAGGTAGACAACGTTGGCCGAGTCACATGAGTATGTACCATGTACCTGGTGGGTGGTGTCCTCACGTGTGATGATGGTATCTGTGTTGATGATCTGGCATGTCTTGCAGAGGTTGCCGTGGCAGGGTTGTGTGGTGTCGTGGTCGCTGTTCTCCTGAAAGCTGGGTAATTTGCTGCGAACAATGGTCTGTTTGAGGTTAGGCGGCTGTTTGAAGGCGAGTAGTGGGGGCGTGGGGATGGCCTTAGCGAGGTGTTCGTCGTCATCGATGACATGTTGAAGGCTGCGAAGAACATGGCGTAGTTTCTCCGCTCTGGGGAAGTACTGGACGACGTAGGGTACTCTGTTGGTTGTGTCCAGTGTTTGTCTTCTGAGGAGGTCTATGCGATTTTTCGCTGTGGCCCGTCGGAACTGTCGATCGACGAGTCGAGCGTCATATCCCATTCTTACGAGGGCGTCTTTCAGTGTCTGTAGGTGTCCATCGCGTTCCTCCTCGTCTGAGCAGATCCTGACCACAATGACTTCACCTTCGACAACCAGTTTTTTACCCAAACACACGGAACAGCCATGGGGACAAAATTCGCACGCCAATACGCCAACATTTTCATGCACAAGTTCGAGCAAGACTTCTTCGCTGCACAGGACCTCCAACCAACGCTATACACCAGATACATCGATGACATTTTCTTCCTATGGACCCACGGCGAAGAATCACTGAAAAGACTACACGATAACATCAACAAGTTCCATCCCACCATCAAACTCACCATGGACTACTCCTCAGAATCGGTTCAATTCTTGGACACACAAATCTCCATCAAAGACGGACACCTGAGCACTTCACTCTACCGCAAGCCCACGGACAACCACACAATGCTCCACTTCTCCAGCTTCCACCCTAACCACGTTAAAGAAGCCATCCCCTATGGACAAGCCCTGCGAATGCACAGGATCTGCTCAGACGAGGAGGAACGCAATGGATACCTACAGACGCTGAAAGATGCCCTCGTAAGAACGGGATATGACGCTCGACTCGTCGATCGACAGTTCCGACGGGCCACAGCGAAAAATCGCATAGACCTCCTCAGAAGACAAACACGGGACACAACCAACTGAGTACTGTACGTCATCCAGTACTTCCCCGGAGCGCAGAAACTACGCCATGTTCTTCGCAGCCTTCAACATGTCATCGATGACGACGAACACCTCGCTAAGGCCATCCCCACACCCCCACTACTCGCCTTCAAACAGCTGCCTAACCTCAAACAGACCATTGTTCGCAGCAAATTACCCAGCTTTCAGGAGAACAGCGACCACAACACCACACAACCCTGCCACGGCAACCTCTGCAAGATATGCCAGATCATCAACACGGATACCAACATCACACGTGAGGACACCACCCACCAGGTACATGGTACATACTCATGTGACTCGGCCAACGTTGTCTACCTCATACGTTGCAGGAAAGGATGCCCCGGAGCATGGTACATCAGCAGACCATGCAGACACTGCGACAACGTATGAATGGACACCGCGCAACAATTGCCAGGCAGGAGTGTTCCCTCCCAGTCGGGGAACACTTCAGCAGTCAAGGACATTCAGCCTCCGATCTTCGGGTAAGCGTTCTCCAAGGCGGCCTTCGAGACACACGACAACGCAAAATCGTCGAGCAGAAACTGATAGCCAAGTTCCGCACCCATGAGGACGGCCTCAACCGGGATCTTGGGTTCATGTCACGCTACATGTAACCCCACCTGACGTAGAGTCATCCAGACTCGAGTCGTCGTTGGCTTGTTCTCTCTACACAGATGCGGCCGGACCTGCTGTGATTTCCAGCAAAAAAAGTTTTTTGTTTCCCATACAGACCCCAGCATCTGCCACATTGTCTTTGATGTAATGTTTTCCTGACTGACCTGTTTGGACACCATCCACACCTTAGATTGCCGTGATTATCTCTCTGCCGAGGTGTGATAAAGGGCAGTTGGAAAGATTAACTGTAATCATCTGGCTGTGTTCTCTGACTATATATGCTGTGCCTATATGCATCTCTTCACTTCACCTGACGAAGGAGCAGCGCTCCGAAAGCTTGTGATTTCAAATAAACCTGTTGGACTATAACCTGGTGTTGTGCGACTTCTCACATTTATCTACATTATCACAATCCATCTCACTGGCCCCCCCCCCCTCCCCCCCAATATTCACCCTCATCCTAGTGCAATCATACCATCTTACAACACATAAGGGTAGCCACTTGGGTGATTTATCCAATGTTCATGTAAAGTTTTGATTAATGTGCTGTCAAACATAAATTCTTTATTTTCAACACTGGACAGATATGTGTGCACCTTTGGAAGTGGCTTAGTGAGTTGCAGTGAATGGTGAGACATAACTGCACCCCGTACAATGGTGAGGAGCGTGAAAAGAATGGCTTGGTCATTGTAGGGATGCTTTATGGCGGTGGTGTGGGGTGGTGCCAACCTGGTGCAACATGTGGCAGCCAGGGTGTACAGCATCAAGTGAAGTAAATCTGGCCATGATGAGACCATCCCAGGCCTCCCGGGAAGCAATGTGCTCGGATGCTGATGCCCTCCATCCTGTGCAACATCAGGTGATTGCGGAGAAGGTTAGTGCTGTTGTTGGTGCTGCTGGCGTTGGGTCTGCTCGTGGTTCGATTCTGAAGACCAAGGTGAGACACTATAAATGGCACCCAGGCTGATAGAATAGATGGCAGGTGAAGTACAGATAACAGAATCGATCTGTCAATGGTGAGAAAGGT
The DNA here is from genome assembly GCA_030390025.1 of Squalus acanthias. Classification (NCBI taxonomy): domain Eukaryota; kingdom Metazoa; phylum Chordata; class Chondrichthyes; order Squaliformes; family Squalidae; genus Squalus; species Squalus acanthias. The sequence continues at coordinate 103,816,839 of CM059429.1, read as the reverse complement.
AATGAGGGGAGACTGGATGGAGACCTGTGGAAAGACTTCCAGCATGCTGAATCTATTGTGGAAATGCAGTAAGGAACAGCTTGTGGCTGAGGAAAGTGATCGCTGGTCAGGTAGGAGCTTTTACTGTACATTTGAAGCTGTCACGTAATCAGCTCGAGCAATGGCCACTGAACTTCCGCCTCAGGTTGACAGACATGGTCACTGAACAGCGTGGTTCCTGTGACCAAGAAGTTAAAGTTAAAAAGTACAAAAAGCTGGTTAAGGGTCTGGTAAGTACATTATGAGTTTAATTGGGTCGCCCGCCACTGCCTGTCGGGTGAGCTCAGCGCTGAGACCAGACATTGAGAAAGGCACATTGCGGCGGGTTGACAGTGGGTTCCCTGACCCGGTCAAAAAAAAAACACTTTCCCACCCGCTGACACCCCGGAAAATTCCAGCCTATGTTCCAGCTTAAGATCCGTACACATTGCAGTGCAAAAACAAGATTTAATTGAAACCCCTTTTGTTTAATTGAAAAATGCCGCTTTCTGTAATGTGTTCTGAGATAATGGGTTCACAAATCTAGAAACGCGAGTGCTCCGCAGCAGTGGGAGATAATGCTGCAGAAAGCTATTAAATCAGAATGGTTACTTTACAAATTCCCGAACTCCCTATTGATTATTCAGATATCATCTAAGCCAATTTGAATCCAAACACGAATGTATGAAGGGGGAAAAAAAACAGCAATCTGTTTGAAATTAAACTTCTCAACAAGTTTTATAAACAAACACAAGGGAAACTGTGGAATTGAACAGGATTAAGTCTAATTTAGAGACATAATGAAAGTGTCAAGCACGCAGGCTACAGCATGCAATCAAGTAGTGTCACCGGCTTGCGTTGAATCTCTGCAATGTTTAAAACTCAGACAGCAAGCTCTCTCAAAAGAAAACTTACGTTTGAAAACATTCTCCATACTCAACCACATTCTGATTTAGGTATCCAGGGTAATTCCTCCATGATGTTTTGCCATTGGCGCAGAGAGAAACACAAGCTAACAACCAAGGTTGTTTTTCTAGTTTAGCTAGCCAGAATGACAACTAAAATGTTCTAACTAGTCTAGTTCAGTGATAATGTGTATATTGCATATATTTTGCAATTTCCTTCCTCTTTTCCCACCCAACCCCCTCCTGAAGGCTATGACTCTTAACGAGTGCAGTTTCATGGTTTCCGGCTGATCTCTGGTGCCTCACTGTGCTTTGGGCTTCATTTTCTTCCTGGGATGGTTTACATCTGGAATCCCCCAAGGATCTATCCTAGGCCTCCTCTTCCTCATCTATAGGCTGCCCTTGTTCGCAACCGTAGCGTCCTATTTAACCCCCGAGCTCAGTTCCAACCCCATATCCTCTCCAACCCAAGACCGCCTACTTCCACCTCCGTAATATCGGCCATCTCTGGCCTTACCTCAGTCCATCTGCTGAGTAAACCCGCAACTGTGCCTTTGGTACTTTCTGACTCAACAATTCCAATGCTCTCCTGGCCGGCCATTTTCCGCTCTCCATAAAACTTCACCTTGTCCACCACTCCGCTGCCCGTATCTTATCCCACATCTAGTCCCACTCAGCCATCATCGCTGTGTTTACGGATCTCCAGATCCGCCAATGCCAATTCCATCCGTGTGTTCAAATCCCCCAATAGCCTCGCTCCTCCCTTTCTCTGTAACCTTCTCCAGCCCTACAAACATCCCAGAACTCTGCGTTCCTCCAATTCTGGCCTTTTTTGCATCCCAAAATCTCTTTACTCCATCAGTGGCAGCCGTGTCTTCATCCAGCTAGGTCCTAAGCTCTGGAATTTCCTCTGCACACTCAGTACACTAGGCCCTCAGGGAGCCTGTGCTGTTGATTGATTCATTGAGATCAAACTGCCTCCTGTATTCTGAATGCAAGGCAGCTGGCACCGCTTCATATTTAGATAACTTGCTTTCTATAATAAATGTATCTAAGGAGCTAGTTATACACTGGATTGACAGCAACGTGATGCAATCTTCGCTTCCCACCAACGCAATTTCGTAATACAACTGCAATCATGTCAAATCATTTCACACCCAGATCACTCATCAGAAAGAGTATAACTGCAACTAGTACAAAGCCAATTGTAATTTTAAAGTTTAAATTGGGCTAGGTGGACTGGCTTTAAGTTTCTAATGTTAGAACAGAGTTGACTGTCTTTTTAAAAAAAAATGAACAGGAATGTGAAAATGGGCTTGGAGGGTTAAATTATGAGGACGGGTTGCATTATCTTGCCGTATATTCCCTTGAGTATAAAAGATTGAGGGGTGATTTAATCAAGGCGATTAAAATGTTGTTAAAAGGATTTGATAGGGTAGATACTGTACTGAGAAATTATTTGTTCTGATGGGGGAAATCAAGAACAAGGGGACATAATCTTAAAATTAGAGCTAGGCCACATAGGACGGAAAGAGGAAGCACTTTTTAAACTCAAAAGGGTAGTAGAAATCTGGAATTCTCCCCCCAAAATTCTGTGGATGCTGGGACAATTGGCGCTTTCAAGACAGCTAGATTTTTGTTAGGCAAGGGTATCAAGGGATATGCAGCTAAGGTGGGTAAATGGAGTTAAGATACAGATCAGCCATGATCTAATTGAATGGCAGAGCAGGCTCAAGGGGCTGCATGACCTACTCCTGTTCCTACGTAACACAGAGTCAAGATTTTACACCTTCCAGCAGCCTTTTCAGGCACCAACAGGATCAGTAAGTTAACTGCTGTACCACGAAAGTAATAGAGCCCAAATTTTCCAAATATTGCAGAAACGGAGTTGAGCTGATCTGTGGCATAGGTTCACTTGCTCAAAGGGTGGGCCCTGCCAAATTTTCTGATTGTAACCCCTTCTTAATTGGAATAGGCATCTGCTACATGAAAGGCTTGCTCAGCCTCTAGTATACTTGGCTGGTGACCATAAAATCCATCAAAGCAGCAGCTCTGAAAGGGCAGAGAGAAAAAGGAAGCATTTTAATCTTGTTTTAACGGGTTAGCGTTCTCCAAGGCGGCCTTCGGGATACACGACAACGCAAAATCATCGAGCAGAAACTGATAGCCAAGTTCCGCACTCATGAGGATATCGGGTTCATGTCACGCTATAGAACGTGACTTGACATCGTTGCCGGTCTTTCCAGTTTTAAAAAACAAACACAAGAAACAAACACAAGAAACAAACCCAAATGGAGAGGATATGCAGCCAGCAGGTGTTTTGACGCGTTGGACCCCCTGGGACACATCTCATTGTCTTGGCTGTGCTCTTAGTGTGTCTTTGATGTAGGGAAAGATTTAATCTATGCATTTTCTCTGTGTTTTTATATTCTGTGAATTCGGATAGATTCTCTCACAGTAACTTTGCCTGACGAAGGGGCGACAGCTCCGAAAGCTTGTAATTTTAAATAAATCTGTTGGACTATAACCTGGTGTTGTGCGACTTCTCATTTTTGTTTTAACTAGTTAGTGATTGATTTAATTCAGTCACAATACTTATGTTAAAATCCCAGCTGCATTCAGTCTGTCGCCAGCCTAACTTGATACAAATGTGAAGAGCTCTGTCTGGTTGTTTTTTTGAGGTAGCTGGCTAGAGGGAGGAGCCAAGAGGTACATTCAACTAAAAATATGCAGTGTGACTTGTTCAATTTTGAGAGTGAATGGTAGCTCCTTTTTGAATTTAGCTGTCAGTGAATCAAATCCATAAGACACAGTAATTGTTTGGGGAATACTGATGAGTCTGAGCTGTTGGCCTGGAACTTTCAAAAAGCCTAGAGAAACTAATTAGGTCCCATAGTTGGTAAGAATGTAAGAAAAAAACTGCATATATAAAAAATTAATTATACAATAGTTTAGAGTTAGAGATTGTGAACCATTTATTACGTTCCTTATATTCACGAGTTAATATAGTCTAATATCTACTGGAAATATATATATGCTGTCATTTATTTGCTTGTTTGTTATTGCTCAATAAATCTGTTTAGCAGTTAAAGTCTATAAATAAGGTCTGTTGTTACTATGTCCCTTTTGAAGGTGTTAGCAGAATCCTGCAGAGCCACAATAATTAAGGAAATCCAAAACAAAAAGGTTTTCTGTTCCGTCTTCGGCACATCATCAAAGCTTACCTAGAGCCTAAAATTACACTTCCAGTGCAAAAAAGGTTTTTGCGTGCACAAACGGCCCCAGCGCAAAAGCTCACCGACTACTCTGAATTTTGTTCTCTAGTGCATTCGAATAATGCTGCTGCAGATTTGCAGTTACGGTTTTATTTTTCTTTGACCCTGTTACCACCTACCAATCACAGGTGTTTCAGTCACGTGCAGCAGCCCCTACAGATATGATGGGCATTCCTTTGGAATTAAGTCTTCCTCTCTGCAAGCTAGAGAACAAGGAGGATTTCCATTTGGAAGCATTCAGTTTCTAAAGCCCAACTATATTCTCAGCAAAGTTATCATGGGAAAGCAATAGAATGGGCCACAGCGGCATAGAGGACACAGCATGGGAAAATATCATGTGGATGAATGAGAGTCTGGGAATCCCCCGTAGCACTGAGTTCCTGATCTCGGCCGTGTTACTCCAGGTTCTGACCTGAAACTGTTACGGATATTCTTACTTATAAAAGTTATTCCACAATAGGGTTCAAAGGCATTGATTCTCTTTCATAGGAATTAAGCGTGCAATGATAACTATTAGTAATAATTACACATATACTCAGGGTCACACTCACGGTAGAAGACCGGAGAATTCACTGCGTCATAGACTTCTAACTGGAGGGGATCTCCTAGCCATGCCTGGTCAAATTCTGAAGCATCTCTTCTAACACCTGTCTTTGTATACCTTTCTTTCACTGGCTATGAGATGAGAGAATCCACATGTTTCAAAGCATTACCTCATCCAATTAGCTGGACTTCAGTTTTAACAAGAATCACTCCACAAGCTTTCACCTTGACTGAACTGTCAATCAAGTCATAGGGTTAGAGAACAAAAGCTCTCTTCAGGGTCATTACATAGCTGTCCTCAGAGGCATCACTAGTTTGTGGCCTCTCATCGGCTAAAACACTGACTGGAATCCCTTTTATTAACTGAACGTTGCTAACAGAAACTCACTAAAAAGAATGAACCGTTTCTTTACAAAATATTAATCCCACCCTTTTTCTTACTCCACAGATGCCATTTGACCTACGAAGTGTTTCTGATTTTATTTCAGAATTCTAGCATCCACAGCATTTTGCTCATTAAGTTTCTCCAGCAAGTTACTGAGGACAAGCTGACCACACCCCGAAGTGGCTAGTATAGAGAAGCATTGGAAAGTCACTCTCAGTCACAGTTGGTGTGTAGCACGAGAGAGACCAGAAGGGGAAAACAGGAGAAAATAAATAAGAAAAAAAAGAGAACTTAATAGTTTACATCCTGCAGTGTTAACTAGGGCCAATTTATCTGCTTTGGTTATCAGTTCCTTTCAGACTCACAGACAAACTGTTTTGCTGTGCCAACTGCTTCATTGTCTGTGGATGTCAGTGTTGAATCAATAGAAGGCGTAATAGTATTGAGTCTAACTAGGTGTTTGGAACCCAGTGTAAATAGATGGTTTGTCAAAATCACTTATTTCACAAGACTGCACTCAAAATATTAGGCCAAGAGGGAACAGCATTTGGAGATGATTTGGAAAGATTTCTTTAAAAAACAGCAATCCACCTGGGGTCTTTCTGATCTAGGGCTTCAAAAATCTCAATATTCTGGATGGCTAAGCTGGAAATCGCAGTGTGATATTAGTATACAAATGCTTAAAGCAGCGGAGGGAATTGTAGAATCATAGAATGGTTACAGCACAAGAGACCATTCAGCTCGTGCCGGTCCTCTGCAAGAGCACTTCACTAGTCCCACTGCCCCGCCCTTTCCCCGTGGCCCTGCAAATCTTTTTCCTTCAGGTACTTATCCAACTCCCTTTTGAAAGCCACAATTGAATCTGCCTCCACCACCCTTTCAGGCAGTGCATTCCAGATCCTAACCACTCGCTGCGTAAAAAAGATTGTCCTCATGTCGCCTTTGGTTCTTCTGCCAATCCACCAACCCCTCGCATTCCCCCCCCCCCCCCCCCCACCACCCAACACATCCTTACTCTCCATCCATCCACATGCAAATGAGCTGACCCAATACACAAATAGCTCATCAGCTTGGCTACTGCAGAGGTCAAATGGAAAGCGGGGGTCGTAGGGTTGAGCTACAAATTTAGCATGTAAATGACCAGGTCCGCTTGAGATCTCAATCTAAATTTACAAAACTAACATTTATTCAACTCTTAATGAAACTGATTTCAGGAGCTAATTATTTGCATGGATGGAAAAAGCTTTAAAATCTAAATGACTTTGGATTAACAACCTTGGAGCAATAAATACTCAAATTGAAGTGACTCACACAACACTGCATAATGCTGGCATTAAGAAACGTCTTAGCAGTAGATTGGCACAGTGAAACCTTTGGGAAATTGACTGGCGATTTTCAGCAGCTTTCATTGTAATTGATTGCCTTGTATTTTTAATTTCAAAAGATGCCTCAAGTTATTTAATGTGCATGGAAGGTTCACACTCAAAATCTTATTTCAAAAGTATATATTTTTTAGTTTGCCATGAGCCAATCTGTTTATACAGAAAGTAGTTGGGCTTCAGAGGAGGACAATTCCTGTTTGGATTCTCGCTTCATGCAGTGTTAGTTGATGGTAGGGGTGCTACAATTGGTTTCAGCACCCCAGATTAGAGGGGAAAATCCACTAGGGTACCTACTGTAGATCACTGTTCAGCCAACCCCTACAGGAAGCTGTGTGTAGATGTTGGATGTGAACAAGACTGGGTCATTTAATAGTGGTATCAGACTTTCCTCAGTTAATCTTCAGCCCTGAAATCCCAAATTAAATAGGATAGGGGAAGTTCCAAAACAGCATTTAAATTTATTTTTCCAGTTTTCTCCCCCTCCCTCCCGAGACCCAGGGTGCATTCTGTGGGTGCCAATTACCCACCAGTATCTCACCCATCTATGCAAACTTTAACAGTGAGCGTTAACTATCTGACTACACAGGGCATGACAGCTGAGCCCAATCCATAAGAGAAACTTTCTCTTCTCCAGCACATGGATACTGCAGCCAAACTTAGCAACCCTGTTTCCCCCCCCCCCCCCCCAACTGATATCAGCAGAGACTGGGGATTAAACCTGGAAACTTTCCACTTTATTTTTTGCATTTGAAACATATCCTGGAGTTGGCCTAGGTGGTGCAGGTCATGAACTCCAGGCAAATGTAGACACCAACAGCATCTCAGTATTTTGTACAATGCAGAGTACAGGAGCATTACTACCCATGACAAGCTAGGAGTAATTAGCACTACAAAAAAATAATGTGAACATTGATGAAAACATGAAAAAGGTCATCAGATCAGCAGGGAGTGTGAATATCTCTGAAGCCATAGCGAAAAACATTTTAAAAGCAGAATAAGGTACAGGTGATGGAAGTATTGAGGGAACATTTTGATGTTTACAGAAGAAAAAGTGGTGTTGGGTGTCAGGGAAATCATGATGTCAATACAAAACATCTTGAATGGAATAAAGAGAGATATGTTTGTCTGTCATCCAAGGATGTCAAATCAAGATGCTGCTCACAGAACTTTTTTTTTGGGGGGGGGAAGCAGGCAGGGGAACTGTCTACATGACTATTTATTCATCTGACATTTGTTCTTGCATTGTAAGGTCACATTTCTTGTGTAATAAAAGGGAACTTCATGAACTAGCCTCTAATGTGATGAACACTTGGGGTAATTAATGTATTTGACTTTTACAATTTGTCCAAGCACTTTCAATTTCTAAATTTTAATCACATTCATTTCTGTAAGTGTTAAACTTTACAATTAAGTAGGCTGGTTTGTTCTTGAAATGTGTTTACAAACAAAATGTTTATTTTCAAACAATATAAAACACCAACAAACAATCCATTTGCAGTGTCAAAGGCAATATGACCAGCAATTTCATTATACCATAAAGTGCATTTTTATCTAAATTGCCAGCTATTTGTATTGATAATCAGTACACTAATGTGCCATGTGTTATTACACAGCTCTATTGTAAAGGTTTTAAATCTAGTAAAGCTTTATAAATGATTCGATTTTTATTTCTTGGCATTAAAATATGAAACCCCAAATAATTAGTAGCTGATTAATCATGATGGATTATTTTCAGCTTCAGTGCTGCATAATTATATGTTTTTAACAAAAGATCTGGAAAAAATAAAGTGAATACTGCCACACTGGCATCACTACAATCCAGTAATGCTCTTGCTTGCACATTGAAGTGATTTAACTTCACATTTTACACAACCGTTACCTTCATATCTCCAATGCATCACTGTTCGAAACTTTTTAAAAATGCACAATTTTCCGATGCTATTCTTTGAATTTGACTCTTAAAACTATAATCAGTACATCAATGAAGGGGCACTGCATTTAAAGTAGATAGATATACCTGGTCTGATATTCATACGTTAGCAAGCCTATACTGTAAACCTCAGTTTACAGCACTTGGCACTAACTGGATTTCAAACAAGTCCTAGAGACAGTACGAGTTTTGTAATCTTAACATTTTCCATGAAGGAATCTCTTGCCACTATCTACCCTTCTCCGTTGAGCATGGGGTTGTCTATGGCACAAACTTCTGAACAGGAGGCATGTGACCAGACTGCAGGAGATGATGATGAGGTAGGTGGAATTAACTTTCCTCGAGATGGGGGTGCCTTGTTTCTCCACTGTCGGTGTCAGGAGTGTCTAAAGTCTTTGGTCTTTGTGGGCAACTAGGTTTGTTCCACAGAGCCTTGGGAGTCTCAAAGTTTAACCTGTGTTTTCATTAAATTTGCCTATACCTCTTGTTTTTGGATATGAACAGATATCAGCATTCTGATTTAGTAAGGCACCAGCACTAATGACTTTTTCCAAACTCCAGATCAGCAAAAATTCAACCAAAGAAAAAGCAAATAACATTAAGTGCAAGTAAGATTGAGTTACCTTGGGCTTCAAGGGCAGCACTGCCACAGCTTGCTAGCATCAGTTTGGACACTCTGGTTCTTCCCATGTGCTTATTCCAGAAGGAAATAAGCTGATCTAAGTGAACTGGTGGATTCATGCAATAGTGTCTGGGCACAGGATCTTGAATTCAGTGCACATTATTAAACTTAGAACAAGATGCAAACTTAGATCAAAAGGAAAATTACCTTCCAAAATGGAAAGCAAGAGAAAACATGATCATTTACAACAGTTTAAGTCATCCAGCATATTACACCTCTATTAGTTTAAAAAAAAAAAATCTAAAAACTATTGTGGATGTACTAAATGCTGTTAACACGTGGTTTATCTGAAACAATCAGAGTAAACCTGGGAACCTTCATATCTTTTAATAACTGTATTCACACTGACTAAACTCAACAGGATGGCAAATAGTCTCGATACCAATTCTCCAGTAAATGACACTATTTGTCAACCTTTTTTTTGATTATAAAGTTACATTCGATAAGTCATCACCATTGCATTTAAAAAGGGAAATGAATGACCAGTGTTCTCCCCCGAACCGAAGCACTGGATGGTCCAATGTTTTCTTACAACCTCAGTACCTAGCACATACATTAAGAAACTATGGCCCGGAATGTGCAGTCGGGATGACCGCGAACTGTTAGCGTTCGCCATCATTCCGCCTTTGAAACTGACCGCAATTTCGGGATTTGGTGCAGGCGGATATCCTGAAGTTACGGTCTGTCAGACAGCTGGAAACAGGCTGTGCTGTGCCCCCCACCCTCACCCCCACAGAGCCGGCAATCTGTGTAATCAGCCAAATCAGGGAATCTGACACATACTTCGGCTCTTCCGCAGTAATTACGCTGTTAAATTCCCCACTAAAAGTTAGACCCAAAGGGATTAGGTGTAACTGGGGTTTTGACAGTGTATTGACTGCTAAACAAATGAAAGGCCTGGAAAACTAATTTTAATTTTGTGCAGTGTGAAATTTGTCCATTTTAATAAAAATTTTAATTTAAGTAACTTTTCAGAAAATGCAAATTTTTTTTTTTTTTTTTTTTAAATTTGTCCATCTTTATTTCAGGTTTGCCTTTGCCCCATGTGAGAGCCCCAATCTTTATTTTACTCTCTCGAACTATTATAAAGTTAGAATTTTAAAGAGTTTACCTACTTCTTTGTTCGCTAGACAGCCTGTTGACATCACAGCAGTTTGCACAAGGGGTTCCCCACTAAACTCCGTTGATTTGAATTTAAAGTTGGAAAACCCAAAGTTCTTGACACATGGATCGCGAGATCCTTGTACTTCAGGACCAGCAGCGACCACCTTCGCTTCGCTGCTGACTGCAAATTCTGGGCCAATCAGAAACAAAGATTTTGCTTCGGAACATTTGACAAGTGCTCAACAGATACCAAAGTGGATTTTAACATGGAAGTTTGTGTTTATGGAATAGGCTCCAGAACCCTGCCTAAATAATCCCGGGGAGAACAGTGGGTTAATCATTTTGATTCATGTCTATTAGTAGCACCAAAATACATTACAGATTGACTTCAAATTACACAAATATTCATGATTCATTAAGATGGTCATCATAGGCAGCTTTTTTCCAAGATGAAAATTAGTTTCTTTTATACAAATCTTATCAAATCTTTTTAAAAAAACAGCAGTTATATCGAACAGAAATTGGTCAGCTTGTCACCTCCAACAGATGGATTATTATTGGCAACTTGAAGACAGAAAAAAATCAGTGACTTTGGTTTACAAGGATCTTGTGTGGATCGAGAAGTTTGTTCAGTTACTGCAGGTCCTTGTCTGGGGAATGCAGATACAGGGACAAACTGGTAATGGCCACTAACAATGCAACCAAGCCAGTTAATAATTGCTGGAACCAGACGCAACGGCTGATTTGCTCCTCCAGTCGCCTATTGGACGCCATTAATTTAGTTATCTACTAAAACAAAAATGCAATATTAAAGGCAAAACACTAATGATTTACCATATAGTTTGTATTACTATAATCGAAACATGAAATCACTAATGAGACCATGCACAATGCATCAGTAATCAAGCTACAAAAAGTAGCCAACCTTAACTTAAATACAATCAGCCACAGAACTATTGGGTTGGAATAAAGAAAATACATAAGTAACATGCACTTTCACTAGCTAATGTGGCACCTAATGAGATTAGCTCACTCTTCAGTTGTGTATTTGCATTAGGTTTAAGGTGGCGGGGGAAGGATAGTAGGTGCTGCCTAGGTACAGCAAGAGGGGTGAGGCACATCTGGGACCCTCAGTGTAAAGATTTATTTACATTACACAATTTGCCTATTTTGTGTAGATTGAGAAATATGTCAGATCAGGGGTGTGGAACACTGATGTGTGAGAAGATTAGCTGCCAGTACTGCAGAAATAAACAAGCTTCAGAGAAGACACAATTTAAAACTTTAAGTTCATGTACAATTATAGTATTGTTTAAATTTGTTCTTGGATGTGGGCAAGGTAGTATTTATTGCCTATCCAGAGTTGTCCGGTGGCCATTAAGCGTCAACTACATAGTGTGGGAAAGGAATCACGTGCAGGCCAAGTAGGGGTGGCAGGTTCAGTCGTGGACCAGTGGGTTTTTACAACAATCTAGCAGCTTTCATGGTCACTTTTTCCAGTGCCAGCCCACAAATTACCAGATATGTTGAATTTCACAACTTACCACCAAGCTACCATACCTTTTTTTAAATTGACAAACAAAAAGGGTTAATCAGTATAGTGCAGGACACCAAGGGATGAAGCGTCAAAGACAAGGTAGATCAAGAAATACTGATTAGGTGTTGCCAAGCTTGGATTTTAAAAGCTTTAAGATCGTAGGAGGTAGAAAAGACCGAGGCAGATGAGGTGTTCCACAGTTTTGAGGACATGGGAATATGAGGGAATTTGCATGAAGCGTCTTGATTTCAACAGTCAGGATGCAGGGAGGACGAAGGGTATATAGAATGGTGTAGTTGGAGCTCAAACAAGGAAAACAATTTAAGTAGTACTGACCATAAATTCGAGACTGGAGGTGATGGCAATCACTCAGCCAATAGGCTTTTTTTTTATATCTTCTCCAGAAGTGCAAGAGCTAGATTAGAAGGACTTCCCTAAATATGGGTGCAAGTCTTGCATGGATTTCCACGTTAGAGAGAGTTGAGGGGAAAAAGAAGCATTGGCAACAAAATGAGACTCGGGAGCATTTTAGAGGCAGCTGGAGCAAGGGAGTTCTACTTGAGTTCAGATAAGAAAGTGAAGGCAAGAACATCTATGGTTCAGGCCACAGATGTGTGGTTTTCTCCAGATAAATACGGAATCACAGAATACGATTCCCCCAAAACACTAGTAAAAATTCCAGATGCCAAGTAAGTAAAAACACAGAATTTGACTCATTTAGTCACTGTGAATTAAAGGGTACAAGTATAAATGGACAGAATTAGACCCTATCTGGAGTACTACGTTCAGTTCTTGGCACCGCACCTCAGGAAGGATGTATTGGCCTTGGAGGGGGTGGAGCAGAGATTCACCAGAATGATACCGGGGCTAAAAGGGTTAAATTAGGCGGACAGGTTGCATAGACTGAACTTGGAAAATTGAAGATTAAGGGGTGATCTAATTGAGGTGTTTAAGATGATCAAAGGAGTTGAGAGAGAAACTATTTCCTCTGGTGGGGGAGAAAATTCGAGCTAGGCCAGTCAGGGGTGATGCCAGGAAGCACTTCTTCACACAAAGGGTAGCGGAAATCTGGAGCTCTCCCTCCACTAACCCCCACCCCCAAAAAAGCTGCTGATACTAGGTCAATTGAAAATGTCAAAACGGAGACCAATAGTTCTTTGTTAGGTAAGGGTAACGGAACCAAGGCGAGTGGATGGAGTTAAGATACAGATCAGCCATGATCTAATGGAATGACGTAACAATCGAGGGGCTGACTGGCCTACCCCTGTTCCTATGAATGGCAGAATATGAGCGAGAGCACGCACAGAAAGGCAAGTGAGAGAATATCATAAATCCAGTGATTGGATCGCAGTTATACGACTAGCAAAAGTCAGTTATTTACAAAAAGCAAACAAGGAAAGTGGTGGAAAATGTGAAAATTTATTAGCTGATTAGTTTCATATATGCAGAATGAAGTGTTTACATAAAATAGTGTTAAGGATTAGTTCAAAATGATTCCTTACCTACCTTCGAATGCAAATCCTCTTGGCTGGAATTAACTACATATCCTTTGAAGAGATTGTCTTTTGCAACATTAGTAGCCTTACAGCTTTCTACAACATGGCACCTTAATCTGCAAAGAATTATTGTAAACAACGGTGTTAATGTTCAAAGTAGCTTACAGTGCCAATCTTTCAAAATTAAGTTCAAATGAGCTTTAGGTTACTGTATGAAGAAATGTACTATTAGAAACTGATTCTCAACAGTATGCTGCAATTTAGAGAAATCGCTAAATAAAATAAGGGTGCAGTGATGACAACACTGCTTCTTTCTACAGAAAATGCTGGAAATACTCAGCAGGTCAGGCAGCATTTGTGGAGATAGAAACAGCTAACATTTCAGGTCACTGACCTTTAGTCAGAACTGGAAAAAGTTAGAGATGTAACAGATTTTAAGCAAGTGCAGGGGCAGGGAAAGGGGGGAGGAAAGGAAAGAACAAAAGGGAAGGTCTGTGAGAGGATGGAAGGCAGGAGTGATTAAATGACAAAAGGTATGATTGTACAAAGCAAAAGGAGATGGTAATGGGACAAGTAAAGAAACAAAAGATGAGTCTAGAAGAGGTGTAAATGGGAAAGGCTGAATCATCAACAGCCGCCATCTGAAAAAATAGGGACAGAGGCTATGGTCTGAAATTGTTGAACTCTGTGTTGAGTCCAGAAGCCTGTAAAGTGCCTAATCGAAAGACGAGGTGCTGTTCCTCGAGTTTACGTTGAGCTTCGGTGGAACAGTAGAAGAGGCCGAGGACAGAAAGGCCAGACTGGGAGTGGAGCGGAGAATTAAAGTGACAGGCAACCAGAAGCTCGGGATCACGCTTATGGACTGAACAGAGGTGTTCCGCAAAACGGTCACCCAATCTGCGTTTGGTCTCCCCAGTGTAGAGACCACCACATTATGTGCAGCGAATACAGTATACTAAATTGCAGTACTACAAGTAAATTGCTGTTTCACTTGGAAGGACTGTTTGGGGCCCTGGACAGTGGGCAGGGAAGAGGTAAAAGGGCAGGTGCTGCATCTCCTGCGGTGGGAAAGGGAGGGGGTTACTGAGGGGCAGACCAGAGTGTCGCGGAGGGAGCGGTCCCTTCGGAATGCTGAAAGGGGAGGGGAAGATGTGTTTAGTGGTGGGATCACGCTGGAGGTGGCGGAAAATGATCTGTTGAATGTGGAGGCTGGTGGGGTAAAAGGTGAGGACAAGGGGAACCATATCGTGGTTCTGGGAGGGAGGGGAAGGGGTGAGCGCAGAAGTGGAACGGACATGGCGGAGGGCCAGGTCAACCACGGTAGAGGGGAATCCTCGGTTGTGGAAAAAGGAAGACATATAGGAAGCACTGGTATGGAAGGTGGCATCATCATCTTCCTTGAACAGAGGCCCAACCAGTCCCCATCCACCACCACCCTCCTCCGCCTGGCTGAACTTGTTCTCACATTGAACAACTTCTCCTTTGACTCCACTCACTTCCTCCAAATTATAAGGTGTTGCTATGGGAACACACATGGGTCCTAGCTATGCTTACCTTTTCGTGGGATATGTGGAACATTCTTTGTTCCAATCCTCTACAATGGGGAGACCAAACGCAGATTGGGTGACCGCTTTGAGGAACAACCTCCATTCAGTCCGTAAGCGTGACCCCGAGCTTTAATTCTTAATGTCACTTTAATTCTCCGCTCCACTCCCACTCTGACCTCGGCCTCTTATATTGTTCCAATGAAGCTCAACGTAAGCTCGAGCAACAGCACCTCATCTTTCGATTAGGCACTTTACAGCCTTCTGGACTCAACATCAAGTTCAACAATTTCAGACCATAACCTCTGCCCCTATTTTTTCCAGGTGGCAGCTGTTGATGATTCTGCCATTTCCATTTACACCTCTTCTTGACTCATCTTTTGTTTCTTTACCTGCTCCATTACCATCTCCTTTTGCTCTGTACTATCATCCCTTTTGTCATTGAATCTCACCTGCCTTCCACCCTCTCACAGACCTTCCCTCCCCCGGCACTTGCTTAAAATCTGTTACATCTCTAACTTTTTCCCAGTTCTGACGAATGGTCATCGACCTGAAACGTCTCTCTCCACAGATGCTGCTTGACCTGCTGAGTATTTCCAGCATTGTGTTTTTATTTCAGATTTCCAGTATCCGCAGTATTTTGCTTTTTTCTAATTTGGCAAAAGGTAGTTTATACTGCTCTCTAGCACAGAAAGGTTAAACACTACAGTATTCTACCAGAGACATCCTCTTGCTCTACAAGCTTATATTAATATTGCCCTTTTCTCAACTCAACTTTTCTTAATTTCAGGATTACAAAAGCAGAACATGCTATATACAGGAAACTCTTTATTAACCGGCACCGACGGGACCGGCGTGGTGCCGGTTAATCAAAAAGTCCGGATAATGGAGAGTTATATCTCCCAACGTACGAGAGCCCCGTACACATTGACATACGCCTGCATTCGGAGCTCTGTCTCCCCGGGGACTGCCAGCTGACCATCTGTCGTGTCCGCTGCCTACCCGGGCTGCACATTCCCCTCCCAATCTACACGCTCCGATACAAGGCAAACGCCTCGGGGTTTTTTTTAAAGTTAATTTTAAACGAGAGATGAAGGAAAACCCCGGTTACCTACTCAAGAATTTTGCCGGTTAAGAGAGATTTCTGGATATTTGGGTGCCGGTTAATAAAGAGTTTCCTGTAGCTGGTTGGTAGAAATTATAAATTTTAATTCACAGGATTTTAGTTGAAGTCCAAGAGTAGCAGCTGCAGTTGAATATATGCTCGTACATGGGGAGGTGGAGAAGAGCATGTAGAAAAGTGTGGTCACAGATCAAACCAGAAAACTAAGAGCAATCTAACAAATAACTTGGTTTTGATAGATGTAGATGGTAAATTGCTTGGATTGAAATACGGCTTATTCCCATCCCCTTAAAAGTTTTCAGTTCAACTTTGAAATGTTCATTTATTCCCTGGTTTTGCATGGTCAGAAACATGATTTAAACTATTTATGCCATGAATACACATTGACCCTCTCTAAACATACCAATCTTTTGATATTTTATCAGTTAGATGTTGGGTCTACTGTTGCACTCTTAACTTCCCATTTTCGCTCCAAAAGCTCAGGATTCCCTCATGAGGAAAATTCCTACCCAACATCATGTGCGACAGACCTCTCTGTTCGAACACAAAGCTTCCTGTTCCATCCATATGCTACTCTCTTCTATTTTTAAACTATCTGCAGTAAAGAAAATTAAATACAGGTGGAGTAAGATTTTAAATCGGGAGCCTTAAATGCATTTCCCGTAATCTTTAAATAACACTTTAACTGAACTTAAGGTGACTTGATTATCTTTAAGCTGCATAGCTTCAATTCTCCTTTATTATAAACATGTTTGCAGTTTTAAAAAAACCAGAACAGACGAGGTAGTGAATAGCTTGTGTAAAAATGAAAACAGACAATCATATCAAATGTTCAAACTGCTCAGTGACAGTATCTCACCGGGGGTAGGTTTCCTGATCTCCCGCCGTAATTTTGGCAGAAACCCAATAGAAACAGCGTAAACGGTCTTTACACGTTTCTCTGGAATTTCCGAAGTTGAGGCGGGAGATTGGAAATCCCAGGCCCAAGCATCTTCCATTAAGTTAGTCAATACCACGGAGTATTCAAGACAATTTTGGCCACTAGAGGGCGTTTGTCAAGCACACATTTTATTAACTTCCCTCCCCTGCATCTAACATGAACACAGCTATCAAATGAAAAAAATTTAAGAAAAACTATGAGGATAGAAGTTTCTACTTTTTGAACTATCTGTACTCACACAGAAGAGAAATTTTATGCAAAATTCCAAATGTTCACAAGTGTATAAATCTTAAATGTGGTTGCGCTCAGATCATTAGGACAATAGTATGTGAACTAGCTTTACAAAACTGCACCAGGATATATGTGAAGTCCAAAATAGCTCAATAATATTCTGAGCTTCAGTCACCAGAACTACATACACTCCTCTACAATTCAAAATGGAGATCAAGAGCAATTTCACCAGCACAGCGATTTTCCATGCATTAAGCTACAACATACTTCAAGATAGAGTAAAAACAATGGACCAGAATTTACTGCAGCCAACGAACAAACAGCACCCGCCGTTCATTAGAAATTAAATGAGTAAGGGCAAGTCTATGACCTTTTGCACAGCAAGTTGCTGGAAGTGGGACATCGAAACAGCGCAGCGCCCTCTACAGGGCATCTAGGATCTGTGTGAACAGGGCAAGCATGTCTCCTCAACCAATCAGATTGAAGAATCATTAATGAGCCGCACAGAATCTGAACCAGGAAGTGTAAGTTAGAATATTGAATTCAAAGACAAATCAAGTACAAAAAGCAAAATAAGGAGGGAAAGGATGATTGGATTGAGAGAGAGAAGAAAGAAAGGAAAAGGAAAATATATATTTTTTTAAATCTCCAACAATTAAAATCTGAAGGAATAAGACTCAACACCTGTAAATGTTAATTTTCAGTGCCAGAGAGTTTGTTTGGTAGTAATTAAGATGGATCATGCCATTAAAATGGGTACTTAGACTGAAATGGACAAGCCCTAACTTTCTGCAGTGAGTTTAGTCCGTATCTATGATCAAGTACAGGAACTTCACCCTTGCGAGATGCCGTTTTTGCGCAGTTTGCGGAGGAGCGGCACAACTCTGACAGCAACTTCCGGATTTTCGTGTTTAACTGTGCATCTGTTTTAACGCAACGAGTGTTTAGGATTTGGAATGCACCGCCTGATGGGGTGGTGGAAACAGATTCAATAGTAGCTTTTGGAGAGGAGCTGGATAAATACTTGAAGGAGAAAAAAATTGCAGGGATATGGGGAAAGAGCGGGACGAACTGGATTGCTCTTTAAAAAAGCTGGCGCAGACTCGATGGGCAAAATGGCCTCCTTCTGTGCTGTACTATTCTATTAAATTTATGAAAATCTGTGCTTGCCTGAAGTTGCTGTCCGATTTGCGCACAAATGGTGAGCAGTTAGCCTCACTGTTATTTTTACAGTAAATTCTAGCCCAATGATAATCTTAAAACATGAATAACTCAAACTGGGACTCCAAGTTTCAACTTTGGTTTCATTCCAACAGAATCAAGTTACGCTCATTGCTGTATTGAATCTCACCACAATTTAAATACTGATTGTCATTTTTAATTGCACTCCCCACACTGAAGTAAGTTTTCAGACATGCATATTCCTCATATAATATGCTGCTCATTTAAACAGTCACATACACATAACAATATAGTCGGAGCAGCGTCATGCCTCACTAGAGGCATTGATTGTAGTGAATGATCACAAAGGTAAACTATAGCCCGCTCCAGATAGTTTAAAGTGGCTTTTTGCACTAAAAAATGGAATTATCCGAATTAAGTGTCTTAAATAACATAAGAAAAGAATTTTAGTGCTTAAAACCTGAATTATCAGATCATTTAAATTAAGAGTGATAGGTACATTATAAACTGCAAAGCGGAGGACATCACACATAGCCCAAAAGGCATTTGTTTAATTGCAGCTCAGCAATATAGTTAATATTGGTTTGATTTTACCAATGGATTAAATTTCAAAGTAAAAGCTTTCATCTGGTAAGTGACAAATGCTGTTTCATCAACTAAATTCCAAACATACTGTTGTCAGTGCAGTTGGGTTCAGAGATTAACATGCATTTCTGGCTTTACCACTATGTGAAGACATCGCACTTTCAAGCCCGTTTCAACATTGATATAACCGACTACAGAAATGTATAACCTATTAGCCAATTTCCTCTACAGGTTTACTTGTCGGCTGCACAAGCACCAAGAACCAAGGGTAGCTGGCAGTTAAATGCTTGGTGCTGGGTTGTTTTGGGCATCCTATTAAATTAGCAGTAATGGAGAAATTTGTTTTGAAGAAGCCAGAATGCACCAATTAACCAAACCTAATGAGGATCTGCTTCAGCCTAGCCAAGGGTATCATACCACCAGTTAGGAGAATAAAGGTGCTTCCCCAACTTTTTGGCTTCTCGGCCAATGCCCAAAGCTGCCAGGGGAGCATTTTTGGTGTTGGGAGCCAGGGCACGGCAGGATGCTATTACAGAGCAGCAGGGGACGCAGTTACAGCTCAGTTCCTAGTTAGGAGTCCGCAGCTCAAGATTGTAAATCATTTGCCAGTTTGACGCAGAATCTACAACACTGGCAGATTTGCGAAATAGAAATAGGAGAGCTGTGTTATGTTTCCGCTGCCTAATATCCTTTACCGAGACCAAAAGGAAAACTTCAGTTTTGCAGCCAGTGGTAGTGCTTTGCTCCCTCCACCCTTGCACTTGTGCACTACTGCATTCTAAATTTATGTTAGTTCTCTCGGCAATAACAAAACAAGTGAGTTTTTCCTAATTCCTCTGACTGATGTAGAATGTTCAGATTCAGAAGACCATCTCACATCACTATCAACTAGGAGCGTCTGCTAACCACCGGAGATTGGCAATAGCATGAGATTCAGCAAAAAACACTTAGGACCACGCAATGAAGAAACTCATCAGTTCCACGGCAGGAAGGTGCCCTACACACAAGGTGACAAGTTTATTCATCCAATCACAGTACAGAAACAATTCTAAAACAATGAGATTTTCCTTATTATTTTACATTTTAGAATAGGTGTTGCGTCACCATTAAAACACATAGAAAGCAGCCAGGCTTCCAGCCCATTATCAGTTGCATTTTAACAATCTGCTGGAAATCACACATCGCTCACATGAAATAAAGGCATTTCGGACCAAAAGGGCCTGTACTGCCACTCTTGATTAAGGACGGTACCCAAGTACTCTCCTTCAAAAGAAAATATCTGTAAATCAGTCAATCCCTAAAGGACTGAGCAAGCCAGATGGATCTCCTCAGAGACCTCACTAGGCAGGAAGCTTATAGTCAGCTTGTTCACACGTAGATGGTCATGAATGAGCATGACCACACATGGCTAGCTGAATCATGCTTCACTGCTCCTTAACCATTTATTTGGTTTGATGAAATCCTCAAATAAACTCAATGGATAAAGTAAACTGCTGAGCATCTCATTACTTGGTGCAGTCACATGAAATTATCTTATTAAACAACTCACTGGCAGGATCTGTGTGTCTGGGATTTTAAAACACCTACTCCTTATGTTCCAGGTCCCCCATAATACCATACCCAAACAAAACATCCTCCGATATCAGTATTAATCTAAACTTTATCCAGCAGAGCATAAATCTTTTCTAAAACTTAAATGAACAGATACTGGCCCAGAAACTGCCGGAGCAGCACATCGAGTGACCGCCAAGAATTGGATTTTTACCTCATTTTTACACTGCAAATTTCTGGAAATTGATAAGAGCGCGCGATGTCAATGGGACATTTGGGACCTCAAACGCCATGCCCAATGGTCTATCTCTGTTACCAATGAGCTTTAAGGATGGAGAAAGAAACAGTGAACAAGAGAGAAATAAATAGGGTGGATTAGAGTCAAATTAGATACAGAAAGAGAAAGAGAAAAAGAAAGAGTGGATTGAGAGAGAGAGAGAGAGAGAGAGAGAAAAGAGACAAAGGAAAAGTAAGAAAAAAAAATTAAAATAAAAAATACCTCTAGGAACTACCACCTGCAGAAGTTTCACTGTCCCCTTTCTGGGCCTCCAAGGTTGAGTGGCATGTCAGGACCATAAATCACATCATTAATAGGGTCCTTACGACATGAATTACAAGTCCTAAATGGCTGTGACGAGATTAGTTCGCATGAACAGCGTAAATGCTGCAAGTTCGTGACACAGTGAGGGTCAAGGCGAGATGGTCATTTTTTTCCATTTTTGGCACAGCTAATGATGGAGCAGAGCAAATTATCCAGCAATTTGTGGTGAACCAGATCTGTTTTTCGTCACAAATTGCTGGGTTTTTTTTTTAAACGCAATAACGGCGGACTTTGTGAACTCGTTATTTTTCCAGCAATTTCTGGGCCACTGATTTTCTTAGTGGTGTTGGTTGAGGGATAAATATTGGCCAGAACACCAGGGAGAACTCTTGCCCCCACCCCCACCTGTTCTTCAAATAGTGCCATGGGATCTTTTACGTCCACCCAAGACAATCTACAGGCCCTCGGTTTAATGCCTCACCTGAAAGACAGCACCTCACACTGTGCAGCATTCCCCCAGTACTGCACTGAAATGTAGCCTAGGATTATGTGCGCAAGTCTCTGGAGCATGGTTTGAACCCACAACCTTCTGAGGGTACTACCCCTGAGCCAAGGTTGACAACTAAAATAGATAATGTTGTTTTATACAGATACTGAAAGATTGGCTTCAGAGAGTGGAGCTTGTGCCCAAGGAATGGGAGGGACATATTGTTGGAGACAGTAACTCCTATAAAAGGTGCCGTGAGGCCATGGACAGATTTAATGAGGACAAGGAAGTTGCTGGGGCACAGGGAGGAACTGAAGCTCAGCAAGGACAGAGCGATAGGCATGTGTCAGTTTGTGCAGAAGAGGATGCAAGTCAGACTGTTGAATGAGCTGCCATTAGTGAAGGGTGGGAGCCAGGCGAGGAGTGCGTTACAGAATTCAACATTCAAGGCGGTGTAGGTATGGATTAAGGTTCCAGCAGAGATGAAGAGGAGATGTGGTGTAAATGTTTAATATTTAAAAAGGTGTAACCAGTTATGACTGTGGATCAAATATAGGTAAGAAGCTCAGTGCAGGGTCAGATAGAGCATCAAAGTCATGCACCTCCAGAATACAAGTGGCTAAAAGCATTAGAAAAGGTAAAAGTGGATCATTTGGACTAAAACAAAATTCTCACTACCTGTGCTCCATCACTTGGTCTCTAGGAACTTCCTTCCAAAACTGGCCCAGATCAGGAGGGCCTGCTCCTGCTACTTGGTTCATCTCAGCGGCCATCACCAGAAACCTGTCCTGGGGGGAGGCTTCACCACCTGGAAATATAAAAGCAGTTTTAAGGCTGAATAGTTTGAGATTACAAAAGTAAATCTCAATGCTGACCAACAGTATAAAATATTACGTAGTCCTGTAAATAGGAGACCTCCAATCCACAGATGGGTTTTCAGTTCTTAAAAGTTAATTGCACTTGTAATATTTTAAATTTGGGCTAAATGTTTTTAAAAACAGGGCAAAGTAATTTGGATTACTCTTATAAAAATTACATTTGAGGTGCAAAAGTTTGATTGTGATCTAGATCAGAGTTTGAACTATTCATTCACATGACAGTCACTGACACTGTAGTGCTTGCATGTTTAACTTAATTTACAAAAAATGAACCTTTGGAAGAGGGGAAAATATTTTAAATGTAGACTATTCCTCCCTGTTCTTCATGTTATAAATGAAGTTCTTAGACATGAGCCCCTGTTTAAAAATTGCTCAGGTGTTAACTGCATCTGGTACTTGACACGAAAACAATGCACTCTCCATTTATATGGAGCAGTGCAGACTTCACCAGACCAGAAGAGTCTTGGAGCAGAGCTCCAGACTTTACGGAATGTGAACTGTTAATATTTACTGTTTGTATGTTAGGACTGACATTGTGTTAACAAACAGTGGCAAATTCCATTCTATTTCAGCAATCACAATAATGTTGAGGTTCTAACCAATTCACTGGTTAGATCATGAGATCTATGCAAAACAGTTCAACTGTTGAAAAAAATCATTCAAGTTGAGAATTAGGTCAAGTGTTATGATTCATTCAGTGACTACTGCAAAGTAGCTCCCTCGAATGCAAATTAAAAAAATCCTTGGCAGTAGTGGTTTACAAAAGAAAAAAAAACACCAAGAAAAAGATGGAGCGTTTATTTAATCGTGGAACATCCGGTAAAAATATATCCTGGGGT
This sequence comes from Squalus acanthias, assembly GCA_030390025.1. Classification (NCBI taxonomy): domain Eukaryota; kingdom Metazoa; phylum Chordata; class Chondrichthyes; order Squaliformes; family Squalidae; genus Squalus; species Squalus acanthias. Next base: position 103,793,681 of record CM059429.1, on the reverse strand, counting down.
TAATTTAAAATGTACAATGTAGAAAATGATGCAGATGAAAAGTTTTGAGGAAGGCAACACATTAAAATAAAATATTATTTTACTGACCACTATGAAACTCAGCAATAAGTTGAAGGAGCAAGACTCAGCATTTAGCACTCATGTGACAATTCACAAGTGCTTTGAAGCTCCAAAGGAAAAACCTCAAAACTTCAAGGATAAGGACTGGATCTGCTGCTTAATAAAGAAATTGCAGAGGAGGGTATGGAACCTATCTAAAGTTGAAATAGTGATTTAAAAGTGAATTGAATTTTTACATCCAAAATAATCGAGACCTGAGAACTATTCCAAGCTTATGACCGCAACATTAGTGTCCGACTAGCGACTGGATGAAATGAAGGGATTTGCATAATATAAAGTCGATAGATAAAGGAAGACTTAAGAAACGCAGATTTTTTTTTTTTTTTTTTTTTAAATTGCACTTAGAAATTGAAGGTATGTTCGAAAAGATAGCCAAATGAAAACAAATCAACCATCCACAGTACCCAGTCATGATACATTGGTCAATTGAAAATTTTCACATCAAATTCTACAAAGGCAACTTGAAAGAAGTAATGTTTAGACAGGTCTTCTCTTCAATGTGCAAGAGAAATTTTGGCAGAGAGATTTCTGTACTTTAAACATCACCCATCAACGATCTCAGAATAAATTAGCCTTTAGCTATTTTGGTGAGGGGTGAAGGGAGTTGGGGAATGAAAAAAAAACTGTCCCTCTTGTAGGTGCTTCCTCATTCTTTAAGTCATCCTTTACATAGTTTTTGAAATAATCTTAATTTGGGGGGTGAGGGATAAAATCACAAGTTTAATAATCTTACTGGAAATTGATCTCAGCTCTTCCATCTCATGCCTACAATTGATTATTTTCACCACATGAAGCATACAAGAATTCTTTTCAAATTGGTCATTTTGTAATGAATGGTGCAAAGAAACAGGATGGATGAAATTTCAGTACATGGGGAATTTCTGAAAGAGAAGCCCCTACAAAATAAGTAACTTTCAATTGTTATCTTCCACACACTAAAAGGAATCTAACCCAGTTGTACCGTAAGGAGAAGGTAGCATTTTTGGCTTATACAAGAAATCGCAACTCACTACGGAACTGATTAAATGCAAATCCCCCTTCACTGGATAAATTCAAGAGTACTATTTGATCAAAAAAGGAGTTTGTCCAAGCAGCACCTTTGCAGATGCCACTTAAGGTCATTACTGCAGTCGATAAGGTCTCTCCCAAGTGACTTGTCATAAATATTCAGGCGTATGGTATAAGAAGCAATGTAACAGCATAGATAAATATTTGGTTAATGGACAGGAAGTAGAGTTAGGATAAATGGATGTTGCTCGATGAACGAGTTGGACGTGGTGTACTCCAGGGGACAGCACACCACTTTTGTTTATGTTTAGATGATTTGGACTTGGATATAGGTAGCACAATTATCAAGATTTGCTGATGACACAAAAGTAAGGAGTTTAGCAAACAGCAAAGACCAGGCACAGACAAGATGGGCCGAACGGCTTCCTGTGGTGTAAACTTTTATGGTTGATTATAAGCACTGCTGAAAAATTACCACTATTTCACTTTCACCTTGAACAAACTAGAAACGATCCCTCACTATCAGATAACGATGTAGAATACATTCTAACCATTTTTTACACCGGTTTTGAAATAGCCTCAATAGCCCCGTGACAAACTTTGCAAAATGGCCCCATCAGCTCCATTCATGTAATCAAAGTTAATGTCACATCAGGAAAGCTACGCAAACTGACTGCTTTCAAGCTATTTCTAACCAGCAGTTTTAAATCATACTCACGGATACACACTGCTAAAGTGTATAGATCTATAACATTTAGGATTACATGGCAATTCAACACTTTCTCTATAAGAATGCTACAACAATAGAAGATGGTTTGTAAGCAGAAGTATGACTGCAGTGACCTTGCACTAGGTCTTTTTTTTTCCCATATGAAATTTTCAGTAAGTGGAAGTATAAGGGGCAGGTCCATTTGTTAGAGGTACAGCTTCACCCAGGGTTCTGAATTAAAGATGAGACAAAGCAGACACTAGTCAGATAGAGTTTATTTCTAACATCCAATTAGATACTTCCCTCACCAACATATTTCAGTCCAGTTAAAGACAAGAATGCACAGACTCATCCATTTAACTAATGAAAAGGCTTCTCAATCAGGAGGCACAGTTGCTAGGTCAAGCAGCAGCCAGATTTCTGCCTAAAAACTTATGGGGGTGAAGAATGGGCAATAGCAAACTGGCCCAATTTCTTTTCCTTAAAAAGTCAATGGAAAAGAACATAGGGCAAGGTATTGAACAGGCTGCCAATTTGCTATCGTCACTTTTTCCCGGAATTTCAAGATTTTGACCAAGCAATAGTAAAGGAACAGTAGTATATTTCCAAGTCAGTACAGTGCATGACTTGGAGGGGAACTTGGAGGTGGTGGCGTGCTCACTACATTGCTGCACCTAGCACCGCCCCACTGCCAGTCTGAGTCAATAATACAATTCCACTGCCCTGAAATAAAAACAGAAAATGCTGGAAATACTCAGCAGGTCAGTCAGCATCTGTGGAGAGAGAAACAGAGTTAGCGTTTCAGGTGGATGACCCTTCGTCAGACTCGGATTAGTGATGGTAGGTCATTTTGGATTTATTTTGCTGGTGCTTGCTCAAAAAAAACTAAAAAAAAAAACTGGGCAGCTTGTGGATAATATCCCATGTTTGTTATTGAGCAGGCCCTAGGCGCAGTGTTGATCTAGGTCAACTCTACACCAATCAGTGCCAATCTCATTGAACTGGGGCAAAAATGTTGTACTGAAGACACCAGGAGCCCTGGTCTCAGCATGCAGCCCGTCAGCCAACGCTCGACTTACCTCAGGACATGAGAATGGAGGATTTATGGAAGTCCTTTCAGTTCAATTTACCACTGATAAGGAAAATAGTCTATTCCATCTGGTATAAAATGTTAACACTAGTAGCAATCATATTTAGGGAAAATAAAGCAAAGGATGAAGCATTTTCTGTGACAAATTCATAAATGTGAGGGGGAAAAAAGGATCCTTGCTGGGAATAATCAAAGAGACTGATCTGCTGAACAAAGAAATGGGTACACCCAATGGCATCTTAAGGAGCATGGGAATTGTTACACAGATATCTTATCAATGTACTGGCATGAAAAAGTCTTGAGACTTCACCCTTTGGATTCTCACTCCCCCATGTCAACTGGGATGATCTGTGGTGACCAATATGAAATTAATCATGTGTGAATAATTGACAAGTTACAAACATAAAAAAAAGGAAACTGCTCCACTAGTGTACATTGTAAGCACGAGAGAAAAAAGTATCCAGGTGCATTATATCATCTATGCAAGTCTCTAATAAAACATATGCATAGATTAAAACATTGTTTATCTGTGATCACATAGGAGGGAAACATTTTGTTCTCGATTATGCAATCTAAAAGTAAACTGTAGCAAAATTATTTCTATTAAAGATGCATAGTCAGTATAATGCACAGAAAATTTCCCCCCATATTAATTTTGAATTTTTAAACAGTATTAATACGCATTTAAAATCTTATCTGCATATTCTAAATACATCAGAATTAAATTGGCAAATAAATTCTCAACTAAACTACACAAACATAAATGTCAATTCCAAAATGATGCATTTTGCCTTGCTTTGTTAGGTACTATATGGAAGTATGGTAATAAATATTACAAACAACACTGCAGATAAATGAGACACTTGCAGCTTTAGATCTACAAAACCTACAGCACAAGATAAGTGGATTCGTGAGACGACGAGTCTGAAATTCATCAGTAATTCATTGTTATTCTGTTAGGCACCAGTATTTTTATTAGTCGTTCAGTACACATTTTATTTCATGCAAGGAAAACGTGATGAAGTGGCCAAGCTTTGAAAAAAATGCAAATTAATTTCAATGGTTCTTTTCAAGGCTCCAGTGTTTTTAAAAATCTTCAACTAGACAAATATCGGTTCTGAAAGACATTACAAGATATCACTGTGCAGTTCAGAAGGACTTGATGGGAACAATCTTTAAAACAGTTACATAAGGCGGTTATAGCTATTTAAGAGATATACATTGTAATTTGCAAATTTACAATGGTTCTCACATGCTGAATAAGTGAAAATGCTGCTTCTTGATGGTGGACTCAAAATGTAGGTGTACTACAGGAGATGGAATTGCCAGAAATTAGTGTAGCAAAGCAACAGGTTCTAAAAAAAGAGCTCAAAGTGGATAATTATCACAGGACCTGATGGCACACACCCTAGGCTGTTGACAGAAATCAAAAGATAGCGGAGGCTTTGGCCCCATTTTGTCAATCCTCCTAAAATATGCAAATTATGCCAGTGGAGTGGCGAGTAGCCAAACGTACACCTCTGTTCAAGAAGAGGGAGAGAAGCATAAACTGGGTAACTATAAACCAGGTAATCTAATGCCAGTTGTGGGAAAATTCAAGATAATGGAGTACAGTAATCCCTCCCCAACCGCGGGGGATACGTCCCTGAAAACCCCCGTGGTTAGTAAAACCGCGGTTGGCAAATACAGTATAAATGTTCAAATAACACAAAAAAATATAAAAGCAATAAAATCATGTTATTTACCTTAATCCTAAATTAAAAACCGCGCATACGCAAAATTCACTGCCGTGGTTGGCAAAAGTTGTCGCAGAGAGGAAACCGTGTATACTTGAAATCCGCGTATGGCAAAACCACGGTTGGGGCGGGATTCCTGTATATACTCAATAAAAGATGAAGGAGGTGGATGAACAGAGAAACCTAGAGATTCAAATACACAAATCCCTTAAGTGTTAGTGCAGGTAAAGCCATAAAAAGGCCAACAGTATGTTGGGTTTTATAAATAGAGGCAGAGTACATCAGCAAAATAGTAATGATGAATTTGGAAAGACAATCGTTAGGCCAGTTAGTACTGTGTGCAGTTACTGGCATCCCATTATAGAAAGGGCAATGAACCACAGAGAGCATTCAATATAGGTTCACCAGGATGATGCCAGGAATTGTAAACTGTAGCCATGAGGAGGGACAAGATACTAGGACTAATTCCACTAGAACAGAGAAGATTAAAAGGGGAATTAATAGAGGCTTTTAGTTTTTCCTCTATTCACCCTTTTTTAAGTTCTATTTCCTCTGGTTGGAGAGTTGCTGATAAGGGGGTCAGCAATTTAAAACAGTGATGAGGGAGATTAGGAGAAAGTTCTTGAGGGTTTTTGGGAGTATGTAATGCTTTGCCAGAGTGTGGTTGAGGTAGAGACCATTGCATTTTTTTGTTTACAGCAAAATTGGATAAATAGTTGAAGCAGAGGAAGAGGCAGGGCTATGGGGAGAGGGCAGGGCAGTGGGAATAGTTTTGGATTGCTCCAGAAAAGAGCTAGCACAGACACAATTGGCAAATGGCCTCCTTTTGTGCTGTAACCTGTGGTTCTCTCTGCACAAGAGCCATTTTCTATAAAGTTGCCAACGGTAGAGTACATGGGGAAACATTTAAAACGGTGTTCAGAGTCCAGGAAAAATATATTCCACTAAAAAACAAGAACAAGCTAAACACTAATGAGACACCACGGATGAATAAAGCCATAAGGGAAAAATTGAGGGTAAGGAACGAGGCATACACTAAGTACATGGACAGCAGGGAGAGAGCATGATAAGGGAGAATATGAAGAGATTAGGAGAGAAGTCAAAAAAACAATTAGGAAGGCAAAGAGGAACTATGAAATTAAATTAACAAAACAAAATAGAATATTTTACAGGCACATAAATAAAAAAAGGTTGGGATGGGAATAGGGTCACTAAGGGATGGACAGGATAACACAAGCAGCAAGAGAGATAGCAGAAATATTAAATAATTACTTTGCTTCAATATTTACCAGAGAGATAGAACAGGTGGACAGGACATCAGATGATGAGATTAGTAATGAGATAACTGCATTTAAAATAAAAAAGATATATTAAATAAATTAATCAATCTCAGGATAAGACCCCTGGTCTGGACGGATTACATCCACGCATTTTAAAAGAAGCTAGGGAAGAGATACCAGAGACATTGCTACACGTATTTAATAATTTGTTAGAAAAAGGTGTAGTTTCAGAGGACTGGCGGATAGCTAAAATAATAATTATATTTAAGAAGGGAGATAGAACATGTCCAGGGAACTATAGACCAATCAGCTTAACATCAGTGGTAGGGAACATAATGGAATCCCTACTAAAGATGGAAAATAGAACATCTAGGGGGCGATTTTCCCAGCCCCGAGGAGGCGGGACAGTTGGCAAAAACTGAGGCTGGGTTTGGAACCCACCTCTGCGCAATTTTGCCGGAGGCGGATTTGATGGGTGCGATTCGGTCCCACCTCCATCAGTCGGGAGAGGTAGTTAAGACCCTCAAATAGTAGTTAAGGGCCTCTATAATCCTATTTTGACAGGCCTTTGTTATTTTGCCACATTTTGTGCGTGTTGCACGACCCTCCTAAACCACACCAGCTAATCCTGGCGGGTTGACAAGTGGGTGGCCTCCTCACAGCTGCAGCTCCACCATTAAAACTGAGCTTTCATCAGGGATCAGTTGCAGGTGGCAGAACTTTTGTTCCACGGGTCTTTCAGCACTTTTAACCAGGCCTACCGAAGTCGGAGGTGCTGCAGCTTCTATCTCAATTGTGTGACCTCCTTGGAAGACCCTCTCCCCGCTTGGACTGAGCGCTTCCCCAATGGAGGTATCTGCCAGCAGCATGGGAACCATTTATTTCCTTTCACCATGGACCTCAGATTCGGATGAGCAGCAGCCACGGCAGCAGCAGAACCAGGCAGCTCAGCAGCAAGAGCGCCAACCTCCTGCTCACCCACCTGATGCTGCACAGGGCAGAAGGCGCCAGCGCATGGAAGCACGTCGCCTGCAGGAGATACCCCCCCCTCAGGGTTTACAGACAGAGGATGAGCTACCTCAACATGACTGAGCAGCAGTGCCAAAGGAGGCTGAGACTTTCGCGACAGGTTGTCGGAGACATCTGCGCACTGCTGCACCAACACCTGGAGCCCAGAGGAGTGGGTGGACACCCCTTACCAATGGCCGTCAAAGTCACCACCGCACTCAACTTTTTTGCCTCAGGCTCCTTCCAGGGATCATCAGCAGCATCTCCCAGTCGGCCGCCCACAGTTGCATCACGCAGGTTACCGATGCCCTTTTCGCAAAGGCGCACAATTACATCCACTTCTCAAGGGATCAAGCAAGTGTAACCGCATGTTCAGTTGGCTTTGCAAATATGGCAGGCTTGCCAATGGTGCAGGGCATCATAGACTACACACGTGGCCCTTAGGGCACCCCATCAAAACCCAGCAATCTTTGTCAACCGCAAGGGCTTCCACTCCCTCAACTACAGCTGGTGTGTAACCACAAGGAGATTTTGCATGTTTGCGCCAAGTTCTGTGGTAGTTGCCATGACTCTATCATCCTGCGGAACTCTGGTGTTCCGCCGCTCTTCAATCTGCCAAACCAACATAACGGATGGCTCCTTGGTGACAAGGGCTACCCCCTGAAGAATGGCTAATGACGCCGATCAGGAGGCCAGCTAACGAGGCTGAGGAGCACTACAACGTCAGCCACATTTCGACCAGGTCCATCATCAAGCAAACCATTGGCTTACTGAAGATGCGATTCCGATGCCTTGACAGATCAGGTGGAGCCCTGCAGTATTCAGCAGCCAGGGTCTCCAGAATGGTCGGGGTCTGCTGTGCACTGCACAACATGGCACAGTATCGTGGCTTGCAGCTTCCTGATGAGCAAGTGGCTCAGTTCCTACCCTCCTCACATGAGGAGGAGGACCGAGCAGTGGCGTATCGACCGGCAGCAGCGGCAGCACGCGAGCACATGGCTGCCCGTGATGCAAGGGATACACTCATCCTGGCCAGATTTGCATAGGTTGCCCATTGTGGCACATGTGCTTAGCTCCTTAACACATGATAGACAATGGACATGACTGTGGCTTCCTTTCACTCTGATCACCAACCTGACCACGCAAGTGTCGCGGAGCCTGCAATGTGGAGCTGCCTAAGCCGAAATAACAGATGCCATCACACCAACAGTTTGCCATCACCTAATTTTAATGCATTCACACAGGGATGGCATTTCATCAAGAAACAGAAACAATCACCCAATCTGCAGGTTATATCCCTTGCCAGCTGGACCTACACAGCCTTGGTTTCTTTGGGAGGCCTCTTCCTCCCAGATGAGTGGAAGAGCACCTTCCTGCTAGCTCTCGCCCCTCAACCAGAATACCCGGCGCCTCATCAGAGAACCTCGGGGAGGCCTTGCCTTGGAGCTGGCCATTCTTCAAGGAGATAAAAGTTTGGAGGTGGTGCACCATCGACCAAAAACCAGTGGAAGTGCCAAGGCAGCAAGCAACCCTTAAATGAAACAGAAAATGCTGGAAATACTCAGCAGGCCAGGCAGCATCCGTGGAGAGAGAACCAGAGTTAACGTTTCAGGTCTGGGACCCTTCATCAGAACTGGAAAAAGCTGGAGATGTAACAGATATTAAGCAGGTGCAGAGACAGGGGGAGGGGGGTTTAAGGAGGGAAGGAAGGAATTGAAAGAACATACTGTGCTTATGTAAGAGGCAGGAAAGATAAAATGTTGCAAATGGGTATGGCAAAATCATACAGCATGAAAAATGGGGGCAGGGATTATTGTCTGAAATTGTTGAACTCGATGTTGAGTCCAGAAGGCTGTAAAGTGCCTAATCGAAAGATGAGGTGCTGTTCCTCGAGCTTACGTTGAGCTTCATTGGAACAATGTAATAGGCCGAGGACAGAGAGATCAGAGTGGGAGTGAAGCGGAAAATTAAAGTGACAGGCGACCGGAAGCTCAGGGTCACCCTTACGGACTGAACGGAGGTGTTCCGCAAAGCGGTCACCCAATCTGCGTTTGGTCTCCCCAATGTAGAGGAGACCGCATCGTGAGCAGCGAATACAGTATATTAAATTGCAAGAAGTACAAGTAAATCGCCGTTTCACTTGGAAGGGGTGTTTGGGGCCCTGGACAGTGGGAAGGGAGGAGGTAAAAGGGCATGTGTTGCATCTCCTGCGCTTGCACGGGAAGGTGCCAGGTGAAGGAGAAGGGCTGTTAGGGTGATTGAGGAGTGGACCAGGGTGTCGTGGAGGGAGTGGTCCCTTCGGAATGCTAAAAGGGGAGGTGAGGGGAAGATGTGTTTGGTGGTGGGATCACATTGGAGGTGGCAGAAATGGCGGAGGATTATCTGTTGAATGTGGAGGCTGGTGGGATGAAAGGTGAGGACAAGGGGAACCCTATCGTGGTTCTGGGGAGGAGGCGAAGGGGTGAGAGCAGAAGTGCGGGAAATGGAATGGACATGGTCAAGGGCCGTGTCAACCACAGTAGAGGGGAATCCTCGGCTGAGGAAAAAGGAAGACATGTCGGAAGCACTGGTATGGAAGGTGTCATCGTCAGAACCCTTAAATGAAACTGGATAAATGACGTCAGCAGAGGCGAGTTTCAGTCCCAAAAGACTAATTGGGCCAGGGGAACCCACACCTCCGAAATTAACTAGCCAATTAGGGGAAAATCGCAAATTTTTCCCACCTCACAGTGGAGGCGGGTTTGGAACCCACCCAAACCGAAACCCGCCTCCACTGGGAAAATTGCACCCCCTAGAAACCAAAAATATAATAATGAATAGTCAGCATGGATTTCAAAAGGGATAGCCTTGCTTGACCAACCTAATTGAATTTTTTGAAGCGGTAACAGAGAGAGTAGACAAGGGTAATGCAGTAGATGTAATTTACCTAGATTTTGAAAAGGCCTTCAATAAAAGGTACCACATAATAGATTAATGAATAAGGTCAGAGAATGCGGAGTCAGGGGACAAGTAGCAGAATGGATAGCTAGCTGGCTTGAAACCAGAAAGCAGAGAGTAGGGGTAAAGGGTAACTATTCAGAGTGGCAGAAGGTGGGAAGTGGTGTTCCACAAGGATTAGTACTGGGTCCACAATTTATATTAGCGATTTAGACTTTGGAATCAAAAACACAATTTCTAAATTTATGGATGACACCAATTTTTTTTTAGTGGGGGTGGGGGCGGGGGGAGAAAGAGAGGAGGAAGATAGTCAATACTGAGGAGGACTGCAACAAATTAAAAGGAAGACATTAATAAACTTGCAGAATGGGCATATAATTGGCAAATTAATTTCAACACAGATAAATGTGAGGTATTACAATTTGGTAGGAAGAATAGGGAGGTCACTTATTACTTGGAGGGAGCGAGTCTGGGTGGGGTAGAGGAGCAAAGGGATCTTGGAGTACAAATACATGAATCACAGGTTAAAAAGGCCATAAAAAAGCAAACCAAGCAGTAGGGTTTATTTCTAGAGGGATAGAATTGAAAAGTAGAGAAGTTATGCTAAACTTCTATCGAACCTTGATTAGACCACACTTGGAGTACTGCGTACAATTCTGGTGCCATATTATAAAAAGGATATAAAAGGAATTGCAGAGGGTGCAGAGAAGATTTACAAGGATGATAGCAGAAATACAAGGGTATACCTATCTGGAAAGGGTGAACAGGCTGGGTCTCTTTTCTCTTGAAAAGAGAAGGCTGAGGGGTGACCTAATAGAGGTCTTTAAAATCATGAAAGGTTTTGATAGAGCAGATATCTCCACTTGTGGGGAAGAGCAAAACTAGAGGCCATCAATATAAGATAGTCACCAAGAAATCAAATAGGGAATTTACCCAGAGTGGTGAGAAAGCTACCACAGGGAGTGGTTGAAGCGAATAATATAGATGTATTTAAGGGGCGGTTAGATAAGCATATATGAGGGAGAAGGGAAATGAAGGGTTATGCTGATAGCGTTAGATGATGAAGAAAGATGGGAGGAGGCTCGAGTGGAGCAGAAACACTGGCATGAACTGGTTGGGCCAAATGGCTTGTTTCTGCGCTATATATCCTATAGTTATTGAAAAAGCAATTCATCTGATCTACACTGTAGCATAAAATACATTATACAAATTATTCCCATCATTAAAACAATACTCTGAAGGTTCCTGCAGAGATGAGAGCAGAGGCTGGATTGACTGTCATCCTCTTATCTCCTCTCCCCATTAAGGTAGAGGACTTTAATTCAAGGCTCCTGTTTATGTACATCATGTTACAACGTAGATAGTACGAGAAGAGAAAACTTACTGAATTCACCGCACTAGTTATTAAGGCTTTGGATTTTAAATAAAGATGACTACTACTATTCAGGAGGAACTACTGAAAAGTGTAATTAACCAATTATGAACTTGGTTCATTATTTTAGAAGCCCAGATTTCCACAACTACTTGGAATATGTTTCTTCTCTCCATTCTCCCTACCAAGACTCCATTCCTTCCTTAATTTCTCTAATGAATCCGCTCTGACAATTCCACACCAAAACATCTGAAAATGTTCTTTCTTCATCTGTGGTCAAGAATTTCCTGGATTGTGACGGTCCAATTTTCAAATCCTCACTGCTCACAATGATAGGAACAGGAGTAGGCTCTTCAGCCCCGCAAGCCTGTTCCACCACTCAATTAAATCATGGCTGATCTGCATCTCAACTCCCTCTTGACCTTACCTTTCAACCCAATATCCTCTCTATTCATTAGATAATCTGCATGATTCCAGAAAATCTTCCTCCATCCCTCTGCATTTCAAAAGGAATTTCTCTGTGGCATTGGCATCCATGGTTCATTCTTCCATCAACTCCCATTACCCACTGCTCCACAGTAGATGCAATACCTGCCCAGTCCCCTCTTCCTCATCATGATTGGAGATCTTAAACACTTTCCATATGAAATACAGACTACACAAAGTCTAATCTTCCTCCTGAGCACTCTGCAGCCCTCTGTTCTGATAATCTACTTTAGAAACTTCAAACTTTAGCCAACTTTGTTAATCTAAAACCGTACAAGTTTTTAGATTAATTCTAACTGCCGCACAACCAACTTATGCACTGGAGGCCATTTGACCTATACTAATTTGTTTTCCATGGGGTGCTTCTGATTCACACTTTAATTCATTGGTTTTGAAATGAAACATATTTGAGAAAGCTAACTGCAGTAAAATTGAATAAATGCCTCATCGTTAGTCCATTGTTTTTAAATTTTTTCATGTGGGGACTCCTTGCAAGTACTGAATTGCTAGGAGCTTGCTGTGCTAACTTCCAAAAGACAGTGTCAGCTACCTTTAAGGAATCATTTCTATTATTACTAAACAGCAACAGAATTAATGTGCTAGCAAGTTCAACTAATACAGTAATGTGGCTTCCCCTCGCAGATCCCAGCTTGAAAACCTGTTACTGACAGTAATGTAATGCATCACAAATAGTCGTCGGGTAAATTTCACAGAAGAGAGAAAACATGTAATCTGCCTAAGCTGTAATGGAACAGTTGAGGATCATGTAAATATCACCATTTCATTCCAGTCCAGTCAATTGCTAGTCTGTGCATAGACTATACTTTGGAGCTGCAGTTTCATCATAGTCTGCCAGAGATATGCACGAGTTCCAATTAGTACCTTTATAATTTAGTGCCTCAGGTTTGCCAGATAACATTCATCATAGACAGCATGCTTCATATTACATGAAACTGGAAGTACTACAAAAGTTTTAATTTTAATAAGCCTGCCACAATATTTTACCTGTCTTCTCCTATACTCGTGCAAATGAAGATTAAAATGCATATTAGAAAAACTACATCCATGGGAGGGGGTCAGAGAGTTACAATTCATTAAATCTACCAAGCAGTTCCAGCAACATAAAAAAGTAGCAACTAAGATTAGACAAATTTATAAATGTCATAAGAATTAAGAGATTGAATCACTGTCTTACACACACACACACTATACTCTATTTTTTTGTTGTTGAATAGTTTGCTTGTCTATGTTGAATGCAGGACAGATAGGACACCATGAGAAAGGGCAATAAAGTGTAGTGATACATCTGCAGTATGGCATATTGCAATTACGATCACAGCGTAACAAGTTTTTAGGATAGCTGTATATTATTGGGAGCTAAAACCAGCACTAATTTGCCATATAATACAGCTGAAAATGTCAAGTACATAAATCATATTCATCACCACCTATTAACTTACATCTGTTGAAATTTATAGATGTATGGATACATGAAATAGAAATCTTAACATATGCATATATGTACACAAAATTCTTTATCTCATCTTATTCAGTTTATTCAGTGAGTAGATGAGCTATATAGACAAGATCAACGTTCAATCCTCGATCTCTACCAAGTTAACCGATCTATATACAATAGTTGATGCCCTATGCAGTTGAATTACTTCCCAACATTAACTTATGAATCACACAAAGAGGAGTTACTTGGGTTAAGTACTGGCAGATGACCTGAGGAACTATTCCCGATCACAAAGATTATGATACAAAGATAGGTGGGAAAGCAAATTGTGTGGAGGACGCAAAGAATCTCCAAAGGGATATAGATAGGCTAAGTGAGTGGGCAAAAATCTGGCAGATGGAGTTTAATGTGGGAAAATGCGAGGTTATCCACTTTGGTAGGAAAAATAAAAAAGCAAATTATTTAAATGGGAGAGAATACAAAATGCTGAGGTACAGAGGGATTTGGGAGTCCTTGCACATGAATCATAAAAAGTTAGCATGCAGGTACAGCAAGTAATTAGGAAGGCAAATGGAATGTTGGCCTTTATTGCAAAGGAAAGAGAGTATAAAAGTAGGGAAGTCCTGTTAGAACTGTACAGGGCGTTGGCGAGACCATACCTGGAGTACTGTGTACAGTTTTGGTCTCCTTATTTAAGGAAGGATATACTTGCATTGGAGGCAGTTCAGAGAAGGTTCACGAGGTTGATTCCGGAGATGAAGGGGTTGTCTTATGAAGAAAGGTTGAGCAGGTTGGGCCTATACTCATTGGAGTTTAGAAGAACGAGAGGGGATCTTATTGAAACATACAAGATTCTGAGGGCTCGACAGGGTAGGTACAGAGAGGCTAGGGGGCATAATTTCAGAATAAGGGGGCACCCATTTAAAACGGAAATGAGGAGGAATTTCTTCTCTGAGGGTCGTGAATCTTTGGAATTCTCTTCCCCAGAGAGCTGTGGAGGCTGGGTCATTGAATATATTTAAGGTGGAGATAGACAGATTTTTGAAAGGTAAGGGAGTCAAGGGTTATGGGGAGAGGGCAGGGAAGTGGAGTTGAGGCCAAGATCAGATCAGCCATGATCTTATTGAATGGCGGAGCAGGCTCAAGGGGCCAAATGGCCTACTCCTTCGTCTTATGTTATAATCAATGTATTTTTTATATGAGAGCTTGGGGGGGGGGGGGGGGGGGGGGGGTGAAGAACAGGAGAGAGTTTTGTTTACTGCTAAGTTTTGCAAATGTTAAAAGGAAATATATTTTACCAAACTTCTGCATAATGCTAAGAGAGAATATTTGGCAACTCAGTTCTCTCTCATTTCTGCCATGTCATAAATAGCCTAGGAGCAGACATCTTGTGCAAAATTTTCTGGAAATCAAATTCATGTCACTGAAGAGCAAATTCTGTATAAAATGTCTTCCCCCATACTGCTGCTGATCTATTTTTAAAGCACAATAGGGATGAGAGCACTGAGAGGCACAGCTAGGTGCACCAAGATCAAAGCTAACATTTAGGATCATGTGGCAATTCAGTAACATGTCCCTCCCCTTAAAGATAAAGGTTTTCCATGTATGGTTTAAGTGAAGCATCATTTGAACCATTTAAGAACAGTTGTACTAAACATGAAATGTATATCTATAATTAGTTGGGAGTTATGAGAATTATGAAAATGTCATAGAAAAGTATAAAAGATGCCCAAGGTTTAGTCAAATGACTAAGTAGAACTGCAAAATAGGTTCACTGTTTAAATTCCTTACATTACTAATTCTATTCCTTTTTTTTTTTACAATTACCAAAATACTTGACTGAGCACAGTTAAATTCATCATTTAATACTGTATTTACAGACAGTAGGACTAGGACTTGTCATACCTCCATGGAGTGATACTAGAATATCCAGTGAATTGCCTGGATCGAAGCTGCCATTGCTTGGTTTCACCCTGTACTTCTCGGGGGCCGTTGTTCGAACCTTGTTCAGGGAAAAAAAAGGACTTGAATACCATCAGCATTTTATTCTCCCGTGGCTTTTGGGAATAGGTTTTTCTAAACATGCCACAAATATCATCTTTACAGAGAAAAAACCCATCTAAAATCATTAATGTAAGGAAGGTTCAATCTTTTCCAAAAACATTGCTTTTCAGTACTTGACGTTAAAATGAAGAAAAAGTTTAGAAATTACAAGTTGTTGGTAATTTTCACAATGACTAATTTACTGCAGCTTTAAGAGAAAAGGTGCCAAAAATTAACACTTTGCACTTTATATAAACGTTAAATGCAGTACAACTGCTCTTAAATGATTCAAATGACATTCCGAGGCCATGCATGGAAAACATCGATCTGATTTGAGGGGAAGGGTACTTCAAATGTATCCTTGGGCAATCTATTGTGAATAGCAAACTAATCTTTCCCACTCCAGAGACTAGAGCATGTAATCTAGGCTGACACGTCAGTGCAATACTGAGGGAGTGCTGTACTGTCGGAGGTCTCTTGGATGACTGTTAAACCTGCTTTCTCAGGTGGACGTAAAAGATCCCATGGAACTATTTTGAAGAGGAGCAGGGGAGTTATCCCCGGTGTCCTGGCCAATATTTGTCCCTTATCCAACATTAAAATAGATTATCTGGTAATTCTCAAATTGCTGTTTGTGGGACCTTGCTGTGCGCAAATTGGCTGCCGCATTTCCTACATACAACAGTGACTAAATTTTAAAAAGTTCTTAATTGGCTGAAAATCGCTTTGGGACATCCTGTAGTAATGAAAGTTGCTATATAAATGCAAGACTTTAAAAAAAGTCATCTCCAGGATTTACATATCCGGATAAGTTATGGTACATTTATGCCCAGATGGTATTCACACATTTCCATTTTGGAATGAATCACAGTATATATGGAAAGAACAAAATTATTTTGGGAGAAATACAGATTTATTACAAGAATTGTTTAAATACCTTCACTTTCATTACAGATACAGCCAATTAACATAAGAA
The DNA here is from genome assembly GCA_030390025.1 of Squalus acanthias. Taxonomy (NCBI): domain Eukaryota; kingdom Metazoa; phylum Chordata; class Chondrichthyes; order Squaliformes; family Squalidae; genus Squalus; species Squalus acanthias. The sequence continues at coordinate 103,777,457 of CM059429.1, read as the reverse complement.
ACAGGAGAAGTAGGCCATGCGGCACTTGAGCCTGCTCCACTATTCCAAGATCATAGAATTAACAGCACAGAATGGCTGATCTTCTCACTCAACTCCACTTTCCCGTGATTCCCTAGTGTCCAAAAATCTATCTACCTCAGCCTTAAATGTACTCAACAATTCAGCATCCACAGTCCTCTGGAGTAGTGAAGTCCAAAGATTCACAACCCTCTGAAGAAATTTCTCCTCATCTCAGTTCTAAATGGCCGACCCCTTATCCTGAGACTGTGAACCCTAGTTCTAGACTCTTCAGCCAGGGGAAACAGCCTCAGTATCTACCCTGTCAAGCCCTCCAAGAATTTTATACGTTTCAATGAGATCACCTCTCACTCTTCTGAACTCTAGCGAATATAGGCCCATTCTACTCAATTCCCACAACTACACAATTAAGAGTGTGTACTTTTAATTGACAATTAAAACCACATGCAACCAAACAGGTGAGCTACTTAATGACTTAACACAAATGATTCCAATTCCACAAACCGAATGATTACTAAATCAAAGAACTTACCTTAAAAGCAACAGAGTTCTTTGTCACATTGGTCAGAACTATCAAACATTTTGTTTCTCCACTTTCTTTAGAGCCAAAGTGAATATCTTCAGCAGGACTATTTTTAAAACAAAAAGAACAGTTATATATATTGGTTAAAAATATACATACTATATGGACACAAAAAAATGGTTACACAGGAGACTCAATACGACAGAAGAAATCTCCTTGCCACACAAGTTATGTTCTGTTTCAGTTTCTCTGGACTATGCATGGAAGTCTCCGAGCTCAGCATACAGATCTGCAAAAACTCAAGACAAAAACTAAGGTTCCAAACTTACATAGTACTTCAAAAAAGACCAGACAAGAGGCAATTAATGTACAATTCATTTTTCACTAATTCCCTGTTGAAATAAAGGCACTATACTGTGATGTAGGATATGAAGGCCCACATCTTATATGGCACTATTACCAGTACTACTCATTTCACCATGTCACTCCAATTCGCTACATATGAAAGAATGGAAGACTACAGAAAGTTCCTCTCTACCTCCTCAAGAAAGTAATGTTCTAAAAAAGACAACCAGCAATGGGTTTGGAGTAGCAATTACATTTCAGAGCGGAGGTTTGAAGTTAATTGTTCAAGCTTTATTCTCTTGGTTTAAGGCTTCAGAATTAAACCAATTATCCTATATGTAATTTATTACAATTTGCAAATACTGTAGTGCATCTACTTCTAAAGTCATGGTTCCACTTACCAGTCAGATTTCTGTAAGTTATCTAGATATGTAATTGTAAATATCTAGATATCCAATATGTTAAATGCCTTGTAGCCAGCATGCACTTTCTTCTTCCATGCAATTTGTCACACCTGCCTATCACGCTTAAATTCGTAGTGCGAAGTGCCTCTAAAGATTGGTCCCATTGTTTGAACCGACTATCCCCCAGATTGCCAGTCCCTTTTCACCGGGCTCCAGTGAGTAAAGCTATATACCTGGAAGTGACTGGAAAATGGCTTTGAGTTGTTTAAGCCCTTACCTCTGCTTTTACCATCGTTGTGTAAACACTTAAATATCTCAAAGTGACATCTGGTCCAAGCCGAGAATTCAGCCTTTTCTCACTGCATAACAGGATTTCCCAAAATCACCATTATAGGTAAGCTTCAAATAGGAGAGCTTTACCCAACTCAGTGCTGGGGAAGCACTTTCCTGAAACTGATGGGGAGGTTAGGCAGAATTGATCTTTCATTTCCCTCCCTCCGACTGCATCTCACCCAGTCCTCCCCCCACCCCCCCACCTTAGTATTGACATGGCCCAAACAAAAATCCACACGCAGTCGCGTCCATAAGCCCGAAATCTGCTTTAGGTTCTTTGAAGTGTTTACCAGATTTTTATTAAGATAGTAAAAAGTGTAGAATGCACAAATTTATCGCCTGTTCCTTAGTGCTTCTTTCAACAACGCTCTTTAACCTCCCCCCACTGTTCCCATCTCCTAGATTCTTCACTCGGTACTCCCATATCCAACATCCCCCTTTCCCAATGCACTCAAACACCACCACCATTTCAGTGCTCCCACCCCTCAAGACCACCTTCCCACCATTTCCACACTCCTGATATACTACCACCAGACCCCATAATCCGCCACACTATGTACCCAAGGACCCCACTCCCACTCAGTACTCATGTCCAAACATCCCTCCACACTCCCAGCACCCACACCTAGACCATCCTCCCTAAACTACTACAATCACACCACCTTCCCCCCCCACAGTACTTCCACATGGTTACAACCTACCTATACCTGTAACCTGCAGCAGCTTCCCTGCCACCATCCTCTGGTTCCTGGCCTTTAAAAAGGAGTTTGATATACAATTCAGTACACAATTAAACACAAACATAATAACCAAGGGCACTGATACACAATTTCCATAAAACCATGGACATAATCACAATTTCAACCTGAAAATACCACTAATCAAATATTAAAAAGACAATTTCAACTATTCAATCACCACAAATCAGTGCCTCGAATGACCTATTGTACACTACATAGTTTAAAACAATGCACTACTACAGGGGATCAGCTGGTATGCATCATATATAAAATGTAACTGAAATACCTGATGTGTAGCAATGATCCTCTGAATACCGTTTGCGATTTCTTTGTTGATTTTGTCTTCGAATCTGGCCGATCAGTCTCATCAAAAGAAACCTGCATGCAAAAAAAAAATTGAATTCACATCTTACTAAAGAGAAAGATTACACATCACATTATATTCATCACATCTAATTAAACTCTTTCATTCGATAAGTGTAAATTTAAAAGAGCAAAAACTAGCAACTGATATAGGAGAACATAGTATGAGAAAAAGTATTGGAAGCAAACAACCAATTCAATGTTTTTACATGCAAACTAAAGTATATATTTCTCAAAAGGAAACTACATACTCATTGCATCATGTGGCATCTAATTTTATAGATTGATATGGGAGCCTAATCTATAGAAAAATTTAGTTATCCTCCAATCTGTTTCTATTTCCAACTAAAAAAAATACAGAAGTCCATAATTTAGGGTGAATATTAAAATCAAATCTAATATATGGGAACAGAAAACAAATTCTGGTATTAACTCATGATCACTATTGTTACTATGGATGTCAGCAATGCCCCTGCATACCAACTGTTTGGAAAAAGGAACTAAAGTATTCAAACAGCGCTACAAGACGAGTTTATGTAATCAGATTATGCAACTGAAGAGAAAGCCAGCCTTGCCGTACTACATTTATATTATCTAACTGTCCAATTTATCAAGATAATCACTCGACACATTATAAAGTAAAGGTTAGAAAGACACTTAGAGGGACAATTTTAAAAGCATAGATTGCAAAGACATTAACTGGTATCATAAAACTACGGGTCAGATGACTGCCTAATAGATTTGGGCTGAGCACGAGATTGCACAGGATTTTCCATTTGTTTTATTGCATCATATCCCATGTTATATAATGGAAAGTACAGAATTAATGGAATACGCAGTGTCGCACACTGGTCCTCAACACGTGTGTGCAGTGGAAGAATGTGGATGGTTCTGCTCTACACACAATAACTTTCTGAAGTTTGGGGTGGGTGGTGGGGGGGGGGGGGGGGGGGGGGGGGGGAGGGGGGAGGAGAGGGTTAAAGCAGAGCTGGGCAGTTGTTTCTCCCCCCTCCTCAAACGGAAAGGGTTAAAGCAGAGCTGGGCAGTTGTTTCTCCCCCCTCCTCAAACGGAAAGGGAAACAAATAAAATCAGATGGGCCGGACACAGTCACCACAGGCTGATCTTTTGCAACTTCTAGCAGCCATTTCAACAGCTTTTCTTTATCTGCTTTCCAGGTGATAAATGCCAAATGGCATGGATCTATGGTCCAGGGAAGTTAAGAGAAAACAGCTAGGAGAAAGAAAAGTGTAAAAAGAGAGCAAAAACAAAGTTACGGTAGCCAATAAGTTATGTCCCTTCTAAAATTAACAGTTTATTACTTACATTTGTAAGTATAGTAATCTATCACTGTAGAATACATTACAAAATCTAACACTATTTATGACTGTCTGCTTAAGAGACTCCATATGCACACTCTAGCACATTACTGTAACATACTGTTCACCTCTCACCAGATGTTCAATGTTAGTTCATAACTTTTAGGCTATGTCTGCACAACAAAACCAAAATAGAAACTGCATTTTTTTGGGGGGTGGAGGAATTGGGAGAATGCAAAGTCTTTACATATTTTTTTTTTAAAAAACAAGCAGATCTCCCATGGTGCTGCTCACAGCAAAGAGGAGGATGTGTTTCAGAATGACAAAGATTATAAAACGCAACACAATTATACAATAAGCAGGGAGTGTTAATGTCTAAATAGTCCTTTCCAAACACACAATTGGGAAGGCTTGAGAAGAACTATCTGCTAAGGTAGCCTGTCCTTTGAAGGCCAATATGTAAATGACCTACAGCTGAAATATGAATTTGTCCCCAAATTCCTTCCTGTGGGGAAGTGCCATCAATAGAAAGAGCCTGAAGTCAATTACAAACGAGCTGTGTTGCTCAAGGAAGGACAGACACATACAGACAATTAACTTCCTTCATTTCCTGTATGTATATACGTGGATGTGAGAGCGATATAAAAAGAGGTAATATTCCTAGACAATCCCCTATCCACCATACTAGAGACCTCCTCAAAAAAAATCAACTACATTAGTCAGACATCGCCGATCCATCATAAATCCATACTGATTCTCTTTGATCAGCTCATACTTCAAGTGCTCAGTCACTATCCCTGATGATAGGTTCCAGTAACTTCCCCACAACTGATACGATAGCAAAATACTGCGGATGCTGGAAATCCGAAATAACAACAGAAAACGCTGGAAAAACTCAGCAGGCCAGGCAGCATCCGTGGAGAGAGAAACAGAGTTAACATTTCAGGTCGAAGACCCTTCGTCAGAACTGGAAAAAAAGCAGGAAATGAAACAGATTTAAAGCAAGTATAATGCTGGGAAAAGGGAGAGGGGATGAAAGAACAAAGGGGAAGGTCAGTAGTAGTATAGAAGGCAGGAGAGATTAAGAGACATTAAGAGATATTCAAGGCGAGAGGAGGTGATAATGTGACAGGTTGAGGCTAGATGAGGTGTGAAATGCGCTGGCGGAATGAAGGACAGCTGCCAGCTTCAGGGAGGGAAGAAAAAAAGGGGCCTAACAAAAGGGTGGATGAAAAAAGTGTGTGCGTGTGATGGTGAACGGAGGTGTTCCGCAAAGGGATGATCCATTGAATGTGGAGGCTGGTGGGGTGAAAGGTGAGGACAAGGGGAACTCTATTGTGGTTCCGGGAGGGAGGGGCAGGGGTGAGGGCAGAAGTGTGGGAGATAGAACAGTGGGCTTGTAGTGAATGTTGGTCAATAACCTATCCCCAGAGATGGAGACGGAGAAGTTGAGGAAGGGAAAGGAAGAGTCGGAGATGGACCATGTGAAGGTGAGGGAAGTGTGGAAATTGGAAGCATAGTGAATGAAATTTTCTAGTTCAGGGCGAGAGCAGGAGACGGCACCGATACAGTCATCAATGTACTGGAAAAAGATCACGATGTGGTCTCCTCTACATTGGGGAGACCAAACGCAGATTGGGTGATCGCTTTGCGGAACACCTCCGTTCAGTCCATAAGGGGGACCCGAGCTCCCGGTGGCCTGCCACTTTAATTCTCCACTCCACTCCCACTCTGACCTCACCGTCCTCTTGCATTGTTCCACGTAAGCTCGAGGAACAGCACCTCATCTTTCGTTTAGGCACCCTACAGCCCGCTGGACAGATCATAACCATGGCCCCTATCATATATATATAAAAAATTTTCATCCACCCTTTTGTTTGGCCCCTTTTTTTCTTCCCTCCCTGAAGCTGGCAGCTGTCCTTCATTCTGCCTGCGCATTTCACACCTCATCTAGCCTCAACCTGTCACATTACCACCTCCTCTCGCCTTGATTATCTCTGAACGTCTCTTAATCTCTCCTGCCTTCTATACTACTACTGACCTTCCCCTTTGTTCTTTCATCCCCTCCCCCTTTTCCCAGCATTATACTTGCTTTAAATCTATTTCATTTCCTGCTTTTTTCCAGTTCTGACAAAGGGTCTTCGACCTGAAACATTAACTCGGTTTCTCTCCACGGATGCTGCCTGGCCTGCTGAGTTTTTCCAGCGTTTTCTGTGGTTATTCTCCACAACTGATGTTAAACTGACAGGTCCGAGTTACCTTGTTTGTCCCTCCCTTCTTAAATAATCATGCAAAATTTGCAATTTTTTAATCCATAGACAATTTCTGAACCTACAGGGGTTTGGAAAATTATGATTAATTCATCTGTAATTTCCTCACCTATTTCTGTTAGTATCTGGAGAGGAAATCATCAGCTCCTGGAGATTTGTCTATCTTAAGTCCTATAATTTTCTCCAGTATTATATTTTTACTTATATTAAATTCACTAAGTTCCACCCTTGACTTGTTTTTAGGTTCCCTTGTAGCACAAGAATTTGTCCTGTTTCTCCACTTTGAAAATTAGAAACATAGAAGATAGGAACAGGAGTAGGCCATTCGGCCCCTCGAGCCTGCTCCACCATTCGATGAGATCATGGCTGATCATCCAAACTCAGTACCCTGTACCTGCCTTCTCCCCATATCCCTTGATACCTTTAGCTTTAAGAAATATATCCAACTCATTCTTGAATATATTTAATGACTTGGCCTCAACTACCTTCTGTGGTAGAGAATGCCACAGGTTCACCACTCTCTGGGTGAAGAAATTCTTCCTCATTTCTGTCCTAAATGGCTTACCCCTTATCCTTAGATTATGACCCCTGGTTCTGGACTCTCCGACCATCGGCAACATTCTTCCTGCATCTAGTTTGTCCAGACCTGTCAGAATTTTATATGTTTCGATGAGATCCCCTCTCATTCTTCTATACTCCAGCGAGTATAAGCCCAATCGACCCAATCTCTCCTCATGTCATTCCTGCCATCCCAGGTATCAGCCTTGTGAATCTTCGCTGAACTCCTTCCATGGCAAGAACATCCTCCCTCAGATAAGGCGACCAAAACTGCACACAGTACTCAAGGTGTGGTCTCACCAAGGCCCTGTACAACTGCAGCAAATTGATACAAAGAACTCATTAACAAGTCAGCCATTTCCTTATTGTCCATTATAGTCTTGCCTATATTTGTCTTTAATGGGCCCATATTGCTCTTTACCACTCGCTTTCTCTTACTATATTTATAAAAGTATTTGCTGTTACCCTTCATATCACTTGAGTTTTTTTTCCATATTCCCTGTTTGCAGCTCAATACATTCTTTGCAGCCTTTGTTTTTATAGCTCTCCCAGTCTGCTGGATTTCCACTTTTCCTTGCATTCATGTAAACCTTTTCTTTTAGCTTCACTGTCTCTTACCTTGTTTGTTGGCCATGGTTGCTCAACTACACAAGTGGAGCCTTTGCTTTTTAGGGGTATGTACTAGTTTTGTATCAAACCAAATACTTCCCAATCTGTCTGGTAAAATTAACTCCCGAGATAGGAAAATATATTTTGTTTATATATGGTGAGGGATAACTTTTTGACAAACAGGGCTATTGAAGGGCATCAGAGGTAAATGTCTCCAACCTCTGGGACCAATCCGATGGGATGGAGATAGTTATATGCTCCTAAAGCAATTGGGACATGTGGGGGGGTGGGGGGAGAAGAGGAGGATAGTACAAGTATGTCTACTGTACAAGTATGGGTAACCAGAGTGAATCACATATATACGGATAGGTGTATGGAATGTTGCAATTAACAGACAAATGTGTAAGACTTTTAGAAAAGGGAACCAAAAAGTTACTGGAAGTAACAAACTCAATGATTACTACAAGTTCCAAATTATCTGGTTTAGCTAGACAACAATTTTAGTAAATTTTATTAAGTTCTACCTTTTTGGGTTTTTGCAAGGATTCTTCATTGTGGTTAGTGTCAACAGTTTCCTTGCTCTCTCCATCGCCCTTTTCTTTTTCATCCAATTCATCTTCACCTGGGATTGGACCATTTTCACATATGGGTGTTTGAAAATCATCATCTGGCAATGGCGGGTAGCTATATTTAAAAGGATCCTAAAAAAAGGGGACAATTACATTAAGATCAAGTTTTAGATGAAACCATTCAAAGCAGACACAAGTTGTTGGAAAAAAAACTCAAATCTCTAACTCTTTCACTGTGAACTAAGTAATCAAAAGCAAATTGGCTCCCTCCATTGTAGCACAAGTAGAATATTTTTGTGGTTCAATTTTTCAGGTTAAAATATTTGGATAAAAACAATAATTTCATATCAGTTGGATTCAAAAGTTAAATTCCTTAAGGGGTTGTGATCTTTGTTACAGTTAACATTGGAGGTAGTAGTATACTCCTGTGCAGCGCCTTGGGACGTTTTACTATGTTAAAGGCACTATATAAATACAAGTTGTTGTTGTAGTATTGGGAAGGGAAACAAACTAGTTCAGAAAGGACAGCAACAGTTTTAGGGAATCAGCAGCAGCCTCAGGGAAGCTTGAGGAAGGTATCATCTCACTGGCAGGCACTGGTAGCAGCAGCTCAGGGACACGACCGGGTGCAAGGTCAGTAAATACTGTAAGTCTAGTCAAGGCAGGTAGAGAGAACTCAACAAGAAAAAAACCCCACAAAATCTGAAATAAAACCCTGAAAGAGCTGGATGTATACAGCTGATTGGTCAGCATCTGAAAAGAAGAAAAGATGGATTGAAAGAGTGTAGTTCTCATGAAAGGATTACACCTGAAACTCTAACCCATCTTTTCAGATGCTGGACGATCTGTGCATTTCATTTTTCAACTTAAACTAGAAATAATGTTAGTGTGTTAAATTTTGTTGGGACAGAAGTGAAATTGTGCCTCTTCCATTCCCTGCAATACAGTACATTTCCTTTTGAGAGTTTGTAGCTGACAAAAACAGCTTTAATGACCAGTTTAGTTAAAGTATGGGTAGACTGCAACTGAATCTCAGGGCCCAGAACTGTGACAAAAATCTGGAGAGAGAACTTTATTAAAAGTAAATATTACTGCAAAAATATTGAAACCACTAAAAATTTTCCCCAACCAGATCACCACCTATAAAGTTGCATGTTCGTGGTGTACAATTGAAAGTTATGAAAACTGAGTCACACCATCACTGTCGTGAAGTGTTCCATGTGCCCGCAACATGAAAACTACAGCAAACAAAAGACATTTAAATATTTTAGTCATACATTCAGCTTTCGAAAATTTATATTTTTGTTTAAATTCACTGTACAATCACAACCTTAACTAGGCAACTAAGGAAAATAGAATTTAAGACGACAGACTTTGATAAAAATATGAATCAATCGTCAGGGCTCCGCCACCGAGTAAATTCTATACAAGTCAGCCTTGGCTCAGTGGTAGCACTCCGAGTCAGAAGGTCATAGGTTCCAGCCCCACTCCTTGAGGATTTGAGCACATTATCCAGGCTGACACTTCAGTGCAGTACTGAGGGTTTGCTGCACAGTCAGAAGTGATGTCTTTCAAATGAGATGTTAAACCAAATCCCTGTTCATGCAAGTCCTTTCTTTTATATCTCAATGTTGTCTTGTAGTTGGATTTAAATTACAACTACAGTACAAAGAAAGGCATAGTGCTCTTCCCATACAGCATTTTGGTAGTCACAATATTCCATTTCTAAGATTGAACACCAAGAAATAAACTTAAAATTCTAATATTATAATCATAATGCCACAGAATAATTGGTAAGAGATGGGTGCTTAGAATCCAATGTAATTGGAGCGGTTTGCTAACTAGCAGCTTTCACCTTAATCAGTTATTTGACACAAGGTTTGGAAGCAACAAGCGCACAACTAGCAATCCAGCCTGAACAAAAATTAAAGTGGCTCGCCACTTATAGAAGTACAAAAGCAAAATACTGCAGATGCTGGAAATCTGAAATAAAAACAGAAAATGCTGGAAACACTCAGCAGGTCAGGCAGTATCTGTAGAGAGAGAAACAGAAGGTCAGGCAGTATCTGTAGAGAGAGAAACAGAGTTAATGGGCCAAAAATTCGGCACTTGCCGGGTGAGTACGCGCTGTTGCTCTCTGTTGCTCTCTCCACAGATGCTGCCTGACCTGCTAAGTGTTTCCAGCATTTTCGGTTTTTATACCACTTAGAAGTGCCTTGCTGAATACAGACATAGATTGGCCAATTAAAGTCAAGTGACTCACAGGAGTGGTTTTCTTACACAGCTCATTAGAGTACATTGTTATTTCTTGTCCTATCCAAAATCGCTAGTTTAAGTTAAGTGACGTCTACTCAAAACTGCCATAAATGTTCTATCCAGGTTGCAAAATACCACTTTCAGCAAAAGGAAATTGAACTCGTGAACTAAACTTAAGGACTTTTTTTTTTAAAAAGCAATGAGTGGAATGGATGAATTTCCTTCAGTTTGTGTTGAAAAAGCTCATTATGGCATCCGTATCTCCCTACCACCAGTTTAAAAAAAGTTTCCTTAACGAGCAACTTCAAGCCCACAAAATGATCTAATTGGGGTGGGAAAAAAATCCTGGACAAAAATTAAAAAACCTGCTTCAACAGGGAGGAAAGCCATACAGGCTGAGTGAGCAATAAAGGTAGGGAGAGGAGGATAGTCTTGGCTGTTCCTGTATCCAGACCCAAATGGCCTTATGTCCCTACCTTATGTTCTGTAAAATACTGTACTATAATTGAATTATGGCACAATACATATTGGTAGTATACAGCATTCATCTTCAGCATATAATGAAACCTAGGTATTTTCTATTACATAGAATATACAGCACAGAATCAGCCATTCGGCCCATCCTGGTGTTTATGCTCCACACGAGCCTCCTCATCTAACCGAACCTTCTATTCCTTTCTCACTTACATAGCTTCGCCTTAAATGCATCTATGCTATTCGCCTCAACTACTTCTAACCATAAATTAAAAACAACACCTACTTAAAAATCTTTAGATCAATATTTGTGTTGCAATGGTTACTGTTATTCTGACTGCTCACTGTATCCAAAGTCTCCTACATGTTTACAACAATGAAACCAATTATCTTAAAACCATTTTTTGGGTTTGACTTTGGTAGAAAGTCACAGCAGCCATACAAGGCAGAATTCCAATTGCAACTAGAGTACAACTGGGCTGTGGTAAATAGTTGCTGCTGTGGAAATCTCTGAACAGTTAGTAGGAAGCTAGTCATTGCATGTTTATCCACAACATCCATGAGCATCATTCACCCAAGAATGAACAGAATAATACTGGCAGACAGAACTGAAAACTCAGTGAGCATCAGTATAACTTCCTTAAAGCAGAAAAAATAGCCTCTGGTGCTTGTCCTTTGAAATCACCTATATAAAAGCCCAAAACCAGATGTGATCACTGGGCATTATCTAGCTCATGATTGAAAAAAGGAAATTCACTCCATAAAGAAGGTTCCCATCAAATGGCATGCCAAATTGTCTCCTAAATTGGCCAATCACACCTAGAGAAACTGCCAAATCAATATTTAACAAATCCCATTTTAATTCCAGCAATCTCACTTTTCCCTTTCCCTTCTTTTTATGCCATGTTTACTCAGGTTCATGGTTCAAAGATTTCACTGACAGCTTACTGCCTCAGGTCCAGCTACAATGATCATGAAATTCATGTTATTAAGAGCTCAACAGCAGCTTTAAGGAAAATCCCAAATTTAACCTTCAGCTATTAAGTTTCACAATGCAAAAGTGGGAAACAACGTGACACGGCTGCATTTCTAGTAAGTACTGCTCGTCTACCACAAAACAACACAAACATCACAATCGCAGGCTTACAATTTGTGAATCAGACTGGAAAATTAACAAATTTTTGAAAATATACATACAGGTGGGTTTGCATTAAATTGTCAGCCATGTTAAACCCTGAATTTGTAAACTAGGCTTCAGTAATTTGCCCCAAAGTTTCAACTCCAGAGATTCAACATTATGGACAGCGAGACTGTCCCAGATTACATCAGTAGGAAACGTCTCTGCCTCGAGTCACTCCAGCTCAAGAGTCACTGAGACGGAATGCGAGTTAGAGACACTCCGGCAAACAAGGTGGGGGGAGAATAGCTGGATAATTTACTCCAGATCTGTCACACCACGCAGAATCTGGCACTGTTGTGATGTACTTGCAACCTGCAAGAGTAAGAAGAGAGGCTGTGGGAAAGACAGCCACAATGTTGACCAAGGCACCAGGGAACAGTTCAGTGGTTGGGGGGGGTTGGGGGAAAAGAGGTAGGAGAGCAGAACAGAAAGGTCGCAGTTAAAGGAGATTTGATCATTAGGTGGATAGATAGCATCCTCTGCAGTCACAATCAAGAGTCCCGAAGGGTGTGCTGCCTACATGATGCCAGGGTAAGGGATATCGTGAAGTGGCTAGAAAGGAACGGCAAAGAACCAGTTGTCGTGATCCATGGAACAAAGACACAGGAAAGAATAGTGAGGAGGTCCTGCTGAGAAAGTATCAGGAGCTAACTTTAAGAAAGCAGAACCTCAAAGGTGGTAATTTCAGGATTATTACCCGAGCCATGTGGCAATTGCCTTAGGGATACACAGATCAGGAAAGTGAATGCAGGTCTTAAAGATTGGTGTGGGGAAGAGGGGTTCCATTTCATGGGACACTGGTGCCAGTATTGGGACAGGAAGGAGCTGTATCGCTGGGGTGGGCTGCACGTAAACTGGGCTGGGATCAAGGTCCTAGCTGAAAGGATAAATAGGGGTGAGGAAAGGATGCCTCAGGTAGAAATAATAAGTAAAAAGTTCCTAAAGATAAGAAAAAGGGATGAGAGCAAAGTGCGGATCATAAATAGTGTTAAAGATAATATAAATACTTAGAGTGGTAAGAATGTGGACCGTGCTACCAAATGGAGTGGTTGAGGGAAAGCTAGATAAGTAGATGAGGGAGAAAGGGATTGAAGGAGATATTGCTAAGGCGAGATGAAGTAAATAGAGTGGGAGGAGGCTCGTGTGGTGCATAAACACCAGCCAAATGGTCTGTTTCTGTGCTGTAAATTCTGTTTCTGTGCTGTAAATTCTATGTAATCCCATGTAATACTTCGGGTTCAGAAAAACAAAATCACCGACATCATCCTAATTTTTTTCATGATCACCACTTATGCCAGGCAACACTTTTACAACATAAGTAACCTTCTGATACTTCACCCAAGCAGCCACTCTCATCTACTTCAACCACTGGGGAACAGTATAATGAAGCCAAGCCTGCCCTCACCTGATGCCCACAAGCCTTCCTAGTCCAAGAACTGAGGCCATGTATCACATCCCACTCCAGTGAAATCAGATAAACCAACAGATTCTGGATCAAGTTGGAGACCTTTTTCAATTAGTATATGGCTCAACATCACATCAAACAATAGATTTAGCCATGGAACGGTTGTGAGAAGATGGGAATTTTAAAATTCCAAATGCAGCTGAGGAGAGATTGAGTAGACTAGGCCTACATTCCCTAGCGTTTAGAAGAATGAGGTGTGATCTCATTGAAACATATAACATTCTTAAGGGGCTCGACAGGGTAGATGTTGGGAGGATGTTTCCCCTGGCTGGGGAGTCTAGAATTAGGGGCCACAATCTCAATGTAAGGGATTGGCCATTTAGGTCTGAGTTAAGGAGAAATTTCTTCACTCAAAGGGTGGTGAATCTTTGGAATTCTCTACCCCAGAGTGTTGTGGCTGCTCAGTCGTTGAGTATATTCAAAACTGAGATCGGTAAGATTTTTGAATACTAAGGGAATCAATGGATATGTGGATAGGGCGGGAAAGTGGAGTTGAGGTAGAAGATCAGCCATGATCTTATTGAATGGTGGAGCAGGCTCGAAGGACTGAATGGCCTACGCCTACTGCTATTTAAGTTCTTTGTTAAAATTAAGGACAAACTTGTGCCCATAAATTGACTTGAACTTCCAGCACCTAGAACTCTTTGTCCCTATGGAATATGGAGGTAAGGCCATTGCCATCTGTCTAAAAGAACTTTCCATGTACAGTAGTACTCTTTGTAAATGCAGTATCCGTAGTAACCTGCAAGATGATCTCGGATTGTGTGGCATTAATTAGGACAGTGAAAAAGACAAGTGTCCTCCCAGTTGATCAATGTAGTACTGACAATATCCTACACTTCGCTATGATCATTGACTTGCACAGAAAAACATTTTGTTGAAAAAAGTGACATTGGGAAACACCTTCAGTTTTCTGGTGTAAACTTAAAAACGTGCTTCAAAATTTCTGCATTTTGGATGACTCACAAAAACAAATGTTTTTTTGTTATGCAGAAGAATCCAGACACAAACTGGTTATATTTCTTGTCCTTTATCTTTTAAAAAAAAATCAAGGTGTTTTCTTATGTATTAATCCCCAGGGACTGCAGTATTTTGGTTCATTTTTTTTGGTCGCATGACTGGCAGGTCCTAAACAGTATTTGGAAAAAACAATTCAGTATCTTCAATCCAACAGAATAATATATACATAATGCAAAATGATAGACAATAAAAATGTTCTGCAGAGCCACAAATGAAATCCTTTGCTTGTTGCAGATGCCATTAGCATTTGAAAGCTGATTAAAACCAGAAAAATATCAGTGACTATTTTGGTTTAAATGTTATAGTTCTGATCCAGTTCAGATGATTCAAGTCATTTGCTTTTCCAAATGCTGTTAGATCAAAATATTTTTTTTAAATCTTCACCCCACTTTCATCTAACTGAAATTCTAGAGAATGTGGTCACTTTGTTTTTATCAGGTATCAATTATATATGCATAGGATCTGTGTTACTCTACCACCAACATTGAGATGGCAGACATGATTTGCTCCTTAGAATGGTACAACTTACAATGCCTCCCATGTATGCTGGCAAATACTCGATATTTATATACTCCTGCACATCGGTTTTGTTGGCAAATTTCAGCATGCTCACGGCATCTGGTCCCAACCATGTTTTCACAATCTTCCAGGCAGCTACAGAAAAAGAAGTGCAATTTATGCAAGAGATCACACATTCCTTTTTGTCCATCTGCCCAAAGTTACTCATTATTTAACAAGAGTTAGGATTCCTTACCATTCATTATCCATGGCATTTCATATATGACCATTTTTGCTACAACAAAAAAAAGACAGAATTATTTTGATTTTAAATGCAAGAAACCACAAAATAATCATTACCTTCTGTGTCCTTAAGCAATCTAATCAATAAGCTAAATAGAAGCTGTAGCTAATTAGTCTGCCAAACCCAGTTTTATTTGAACATAGCTGCCAGCTTGTTTAAAGCAGATTCATTAGCAACATTTCACATATCAATCATATCTAAATCTGCAATTATGCATGGGTAACAACAACAGCCCAGCAGTTAGATCTGTACTAGCAAAATATACCACGTGCTGTGCCTTCAAGTTTTTATAAATACTGAATCCAAGGCAACCAGAACCATTTGTTAAGTCAGACTGTTGTCTTGCTTTTAAACTAATGTTTGTAGGGTTTTTACAGCCTGCTTTCCAAGGAGCACAATTCAGTAAGTTTCCAGTCTGCCAGTTTCATTAATTTGGCGAGCAGGGGAAATGGAAGATCAGCTGGCATGAGATATTAGGTAGCATCATGATATTTCTATTTCGATTTCTCCCACACCGTCCCCGCCCCCCCCCCACCCCCACCCAACAAACAGGGTTTTTTTTCCCTCAGAGGGATGAACAATACTGGAGGACTTTGCAATCCATTCAGACGTGGACGCATCCAAGAAGTTGCCCCAGTTGGTATCAGAAATTAAGAAAAACTGTCAACACAAAAAGGAACTGGAAGAGGGTTTTGGTGCTGGTAGCTTTTTACATGTATTCTTTCATCATTTTCAGATACTGAATATTCAGATGTATAGTTGTCATTTTTATTAAGATTGATGGCAACTTCTAGTCAGAAAAATAAAGGGGGCAGTGGAATGGGTATTGAAGTAGACAATGCTATTTTTTTTGTGTTCATAACTTTCAAATGTTACTTTACAGTATTTGTATAAAATTCCAATGCCAACATGAATTCAAATCAAAAGGTAGTTGGGCATTCAATAAATATGCAGCATTTAAGATATTCAATTGAGTCCACTTCCAAAAAGAAAATCCTGTACTCATTCCAAATCATGATGCAAAATAAATTAATGAAAATGTTTAACTTCTCTTCCTATAATTAATACCTTGGTCATTCATGTTGAAATATGTTCATCTTTCAAACTGTTCCAATTAATATTAACTAAAAACTGTGCAATCAAATTAGTTGAAGCTTCAGGGGTTTGGAAATGAACGAGGAGTAAACTTTCAATCCCAGGTCTCATGTGAAACTTAAGTTTGCTAAACTTCTGTGCTATTCAGTTTCTCAATCAGTAGGTAGTTACAGAAAATCACTTTTACACAAAACTGAGATGCATACATTTCAAAAGTTCTAAACATGACTACGTTTTTGTTTAAATGTAGGACATCTTCCTGATTTTGTCGCATATGTTCCACTATAACAGTTCTTGTCAGTAAGTAAAGCCATATCTATTCCAATTCAAATTATAAATGGCAGAGTGTTCCGTACACTATTCTGTATCAGTTAAGAGAAAAAGATGACTGGAATCACTTTCAATCCGCCAACTCAGATGACATCACATATGCAATCCTGTGTTTTAGAAATAGCATTAGAGTACAAAAGTAGAGGCAATGCCAAATGTGCATGAATCACCGGTTAGGCTGCAGTTAGAATATGGCATTGTTAGAACAAAAAGGTTCAGAGGAGATCAAATAGCAATATTCAAAATGGAGAGTTTTGATCAAGTAGAACCAGAAAAATTATTTCCACAGGTTGGTAAGTCAGTAGCTAGAAAGCAAAAATTTTAAATCAACAAAAGAACGAAGGGAGAGATGAGGATATTTTAATTTATTCTATTTAAAAATATATATTTTTAGGATATGGAATTCCCCACACAAAACAGCGATGGTGGTAGAATCTATAACAGCTTTTATAAGTGAAGTGGAAGGGGACTAAGTGGATAGTTTTTTCAGAGAGCCAGCACTGGTGCAATGGGCCAATAGCTTCCTCTGGGCTGTAACGTAATCGTCAGTGTGCGAAGGTCACCCCAATTTCGTCATCATGCTACACCCTTGAGCTCACCCTTATCCTTCGGAGTAATATATACAGCCTGTTCTGTTGCAATTTTTCTCATTTTATCTCATCTACTAGTGCCAAGTTTTTTGTACTGCTGTTAACTACTGCCACTGAGACTGCTGAGCTTTGCTGCTTTTCATTACACCGTAACAAAATTTTAGTATAAACATGATGCTGGATGAGATGACTTTTACTGGAAAAATGTGGTCTTCTCACGCACCAAGAGGAGATTTTTACTAGAGGAATACTTGAACTGCATTATAATCCTCCAGATTAGAGTATCAAAAATGACTGAGTGAGTGACAAGGGACTGACAAATTAAAATAGCAAAGCTCAAAAATGAATGCAGGCATCAGAACCCCGATATAGTTACAGCTCACAAATTCTCCACCTTATTTTCTATAATATGCACTCTCCTCCGCACTTTTTAATTTCTTTTCATATTTTGCCAGAGCATTACACGTTGTTATCAAAGATAAAGCTTTACTGGAAAATCAGTTATCCTATATCACATAACATACTTAAGTCATAACGGCACAGGAGGCCCCCATTCGGCCCATCGAGTCCGTGCCGGCTCTCTGTAGAGCAATCCAGTCAGTCCCATTCCCCCACTCTATCCCCATAGCCCTGCAAGTTTATTTCCCTCAAGTGCCTATCCAGTCTCCCTTGAAAACATTGAGTGTCTCCCCTTCCACCATTTCCGTTGGCAGCGAGTTCCAGGTCATCACCACTCGCTGCGTAAAAACGTTTTTCCTCACATCCCCCCTGTATCTCTTGCCCAAAACCTTAAATCTGTGTCCCCTAATCCTTGTACCATCAACTAGTGGGAACAGCCTTTCCCCGTCTAGCCTATCCAAATCCGTCATAATCTTGTACACCTCTTTCAAATCACCCCTTAACCTCCTTTTCTCGAATGAAAACAAATCCAGCTTCTCCAACCTGTCCTTGTAGCTAAGATCCCCCATCCCCGGAACCATTCTGGTAAATCTCCTCTGCACCCTCTCAAGTGCCTTCACATCCTTCCTAAAGTGTGGTGACCAGAACTGGATGCAATACTCCAGTTGTGGTCTAACCAGCTCTTTATAAAAGGTTCAGCATAACTTCACTACTTTTGTACTCAATACCTCTATTTATGAAACCCAAGATCTCCTATGCTTTGTTAACCACTCTCTCAATATGTCCTGCCACCTTCAGGGACCTATGCACATTAACTCCCAGGTCCCTCTGTCCCTGCACACTCTTTAAAACTGTGCCATTAAGTGTATATTGCCTCTCCCTGTTCCTTCTGCCAAAATGCATCACCTCACACTTCTCTGTATTAAATTCCATCTGCCACTTGTCTGCCCATTCTGCTAGCCTTTCTATGTCCTGTTGCAGTCGATTGGTATCATCCTCACTGTTTGCCACACCCCCTTCTTCATGCCAACATACTTGGGAACCTGTTACAAGACTATAGCAGACTGAAGGATCCAGATGAATTCACAAACTATGCCAATAAAGCTTTTACCCACTGGGCCATCAGGGGAGTTCACTGTACTTTTCAGTTATAAATACATGCAAGAGTTGCATGTTTTAAAATGGATTCACAGTAATAAGCAGAACTAGAACCCACAAAGGGAATTAAGAATCTGTTGTTACAGCAGCCTTAACATGGTGAGCAAATTGGTCATCACTGCACTGGAACATAAGCAAAGTGGTAGAAATGATACAAACTAGGATAAACAGTTTGATATTCATGATTTAAGTCTATAAAACAGGAAAGAACTAATGACTGATGAACTTATTTCCAATTAAGAGTAAGATCATACAAGATCGATAAATATATCCGATACGAAGAAACAGGGGAAAGTGATGATCAGTACTTACAAAGGTACTTAGGATAATAGATCTTAAAACAGTTGATGATGAAGCGCACAAAGTCCATATCCTAGAATTTTTTAAAAAGCATGAAGAAGAGGACTACTTAAAAAAATATATAAACTGTGTATCAAATTTCTTAGAAAATGCCAGACATCTTAGCATTGAGCAAACTTTCAAATGTTTCTGCAATTATATTTGTAAAATACCAAGCAAATTCACCATCTCTCCCCCACCCACCCCTTGCACTTAAGTGCTTAAAATTTCTGAAGTAGGGACTTGAAGCCACAACTTTCTGACTCAGAAGCAAATGTGTTACTACTGAGCCAAGGCTGACACCTTAACAGTCATTCTCAGTTGATATTACAAAGAGGAGTTCTAAGAGTATTAATTCCTCCTCCTCCTTTTTATGTTTCCATGCCCAGCAAAAAGGGTGGGCAATAGACTGTCAAGCCACTGCCAACTGGACCCTGGTGATAGTGACAGCACCCCTTCTTGCATATAAAATGTCACATGCCTTCACTTGCCAGCTCTGCCAGGAGTTCATCATGTAGGAACTGTAAGCTCCGTGCAGTCATACTTCAAGATACAATACGACTCCAATCACCAATTTAACAACTATTTAAGAACAAATTCAAAATTAATAAGGGGGCTATATTAATTTTAAACCAGTTATATATTTCATTTCAAATTTTTGATCCATATACAAAATTGGTATTAAATGTGGCCGATGCAGCAAAGAGTGGCGTAACCCAGTAGGGAAAAAAATCTCGTAAGTAAACCGTAAGCAACATTTTATGCATGCAAAAAGAAAGGGACATTGAGATACTTACTATATTGCTTATTCCAGTCTCAGCCAGGTCAAACACCACCGTCAGAGCTTTCCCTGGCTCTCTTTTGGCATAACGTTCTAACCAGAAGGCGACATACTTCTTTCTTTCCAAAGCTGTCTTTGCATCCTTGACATGTAACTTCACTCTAAACCAAACTAGATGATAGAAGAAAAAAAAAATGTTGACAAAGCTTAATCAACACTCGGATATTATGGCTGCATAAATCATGTCAGCTTCAGTGTTACTCCTTACCATAATAAACTAGTTAGGAAATATTGTTTATTTATCTTTTAAAAGAACTCCCACTTGGTCTGCTTGCCAACTTCCAAATACTAGTTAAATTTTAATGTTGCGAGTGGCAACAAGAGCCAGATCTCCAACATAAAAACATTTTTCAAAAGTTTAGAAGTTCCCAGGCAGTCCAGCAGCCTGACTTCACACTATTACATTGTATTCAGTGAAACCCAAGGACGACAAGACTACCTACAGGAGATCATTTCACACCTCCCGTTCAGTGAACTCAGGAATCAAATCGCCAACTCCCGAGTTACATTATCAGCTTTACATCAATGCACATCCAAAAACCGCTGACGCAAAAGTAACATAATTGGCACGAGTCAATTTTTCTGTCAGCAGCAGTATATTCTTTGTGTGCAGCGATGTCCTTACTGCAAGGTTGGAAAACAATTTGCCGTCAATTACCCCTGAAAGTTCCATATCCAAGTTATGAAATAGGGAAACCTGAACCGATTTATATTACACTGTGGCCACTCCCTCCCCACCCCCATCCCTCACACCAGCACAAGTTTTCACCCTCATTTAGGTGTATAATAGGCCCAATGAAAGTTTAACTACTATAAAAGTTTAATTGTATCTCCCCAAATGCAATTGCAAGAGTTATGAAATTGCCAAAATACACTGGTGGTAACGAAGAATGAAACGCTTAGAGGTTTTAGCGGTTAATTGGATAACTCCACTAACCCATTTCTGAAAGCCTCCATTTATTTCTGGCCAGCCAGGTACATGACACACACAAAGCAATCACACTTAAGGGTCTCCAAACCAAAATAAGAAATTCACATTCTATTTGCCTGATATTGAACACACTATTCCCCCATTGGGACATACCCTACTTAGGTACAGGTTAGTAACAGCCAGGGCTTAGGAGCCTCGCCTACTGTGCACTGGAGTCCGGCAGGAGTTTAATTAACTAAAACTCTGCGGGCCAGAATTTGCAGTGGGTATGACGGTGTACTCACCGTCCTACCGCCTTTGAAATACATGTGCTAAATCCCGAACTTGTGATCTGTCAACTTACGCGCTGACTGATCATCTGCACAGCCCAAGAAAAAACAATTGCTGGCACAGAGTTAGGCTATTTGCCCAGCAAATGCGTATGAAAAATATACGGTTGATGCAAACAGGCTCAGGGCCTGCTTGCATCAGCGCAAGGGCATACCTCAGGCATGTTTTAACCATTTTCAACTGGGAAATCAGATTGTTTAATTATATCAAATGAGTTTTTCTTGTTTCTGCAAAAATTGGAGTCTTAATGTTGATAATTATCAGCAAAATTTAATTTTTACTAACAGAACTAAAACATAGTGAAGTTGGTGGAATGAAGCTAAAAATAGGAATTAAATTCCAATCCTGTAAAGTGATTGTAATTAAATCTGATTACAGGATTCCCTTCTGAAATTATGTAAAATCTAATTCTGTTTCCCGATTGGAGGACTAGACCCACGTGATCCCAGGTACACTTCCGCACAGGCTGTGCCCCTGGGATTCGTGGGCCATTGCATGCCCTCCGGTACGCAGTGTCAGAACAAGTTTACGAAGGAGGGTCCCCATCAGGTCGGTGCGTATTCTTTTCGCAGGTCCGCGGTGTATCCGGAGCTATGCCACGGACCGCAATTTTTGGGCCTGCAGCTTAATAGCATAAAGCATTAGTATGCTTTTTATCACGTGTCCGACAAGGAGCACCCTACCTATTAACACATTCATTTGCAAGGCTTGAGTTGCGTGAAAAGAATGCACTGCAATTAATGCCTTAAAATGGGAAGTTATCAATGCCCTTAAGATATCAATTTATGGTATAGAGCTGAACAACCAAGAAAAGTGCATCAAAAACAAAATTTGTCAAAAAGAAATTACATCAATCCACAATTTATAAACAGCGGCTATATGAAAAATGCAAATGAGCACCAAAAGCAAGTGTAATTTACTGAATTGCTACACAATCCTAAATGTGATCACTGATCTCTCATATCTCTCTCGTTCTCAATTTATTAAATCAAACAGCTGGTGAGAGATATGCTGATCAAGATTTTACACAAAATATCTTCTGACAGTGGGCAACAATCCACAATGTCACAGAGGAGAGGATTAAGGAGCAATTCAGAAAAACATTCTCCCCCCTTTATGTTTATCTTCAGAACATGAAAGGATCAACCACCGTGTTACATTAACACCTCTTCCCAACGTACGCACTTGGAAACAAATTGGTCTCAAAAGGCTGCATACATCAGGTTCTACAAAGACTTACTATGTACGTGATGGAATCACTTTAGAAAAGTGGTACTTACTTTATTTAAGCCAAAGGGACAATGTCAAAAGCGCCACGGCACCACACATGCAATTTGAGATAGTTCAGAATTTACTCCCATTTCAGTTTAAAACGTGCAGGGCAGTGGGATTAATTTCAGATTGCTACATCAAAGAGCTGGCACAGATATGAAGCGCCGAATGATCGCCTTCTGTGCTATGAACCTCTATGGTTCTAGCTTGTGGATTTGAATCAGTCTGGCATACAGATACTTTCATTAAAATTATTTCTCCTTCTTGCCCCAAGGTATCGCAAAGCTCAATATTGTATCAAATCCAGGAAAAACCATTCCGTTCAGGTCATCTCAATCAGACTGAAATAGATTACTGGTCTCTCTGTGCTCCAACAATTGTACTAAGTTAAATGCTCGTAAAGCAGTTTCATCTCTTACTGGGGTGGGGTAAGAAGACTCGTGCAACAGAAAGCGAAGTCAGTTGTACCTCCAGTCATCCTTTGCCAAAATCTGAAATTGCTCTTATGACTGATTTGGCACCATGTAAATTTATGACTGCTTGTGTGCATTTCCCGTATTTAATTTTATCCCTGTACTAAAGGACAGGACAAAATAGTAAGCAATCTTCAATTTCTCACTGTAAAATCAAATGTTTATTTACACCAAAATCCATCAGTGTGTGGTTTTTTAGAAAAAAGTTGTGCTGGAAAAAGTGCCATATTTCAACCTGGTTTAATTTAATCAAGAAATAACTCAGATGACACTTGATTGTTACAGTATCATCACTTACACAAATTAAAGCAAGATGCAACCAATTTTCCTAAAAAAAAAAAATTTTGGAGAGAAGGGAAATCTCAAGAGTGAAGAACCATTCTGTGTACGATAGCAAAATACTGCGGATGCTGGAAATCTGAAATAACTATAGAAAACGCTGGAAAAACTCAGCAGGCCAGGCAGCATCCGTGGAGAGAGAAAGAGAGTTAACGTTTCAGGTCGATGACCTTTCGTCAGAACTGTGAAGAGCCGGAAATCAAATAGATTTAAGGCCAGAGTAAAGCTGGGAAAAGGGGGAGGGGATAAAAGAACAAAGGGGGAGATGAAGAGACATTAAGAGATATGCAAGGCTAGAGGTGGTGTTAATGTGACAGATTAAGGCTGAAAGAAGTGTGAAATCCACTGGCAGAATGAAGGACAGCTGCCAGCTTCTAGGAGGAAAAAAAAGGTGGGGGGGGGCAAATAAAAGGGTGGAAAAAATAAAATATAAATGTGATTGGAGCTGAGGTTATGATCTAAAATTGTTGAACTCGATATTGAGTCCAGAGGGCTGTAGCGTGCCTAAACGAAAGATGAGGTGCTGTTCCTCGAGCTTACGCTGCGCTTCCGTGGAACAGCGTAATAGGCCGAGGACGGTGAGGTCAGAGTGGGAGTGAAGCGGTGAATTAAAGTGACAGGCCACTGGGAGCTCGGGGTCCCCCTTACGGACTGAACGGAGGTGTTCCGCAAAGCGGTCACCCAATCTGCGTTTGGTCTCCCCAATGTAGAGGAGACCACATAGAGCAGCGAATACAGTATACTAAATTGCAGGAAGTACAAGTAAATCGCTGTTTCACCTGGAAGGGGTGTTTGGGGCCCTGGACAGTGGGAAGAGGGGAGGTGTAAGGGCATGTGTTGCATCTCCTGCGCGTGCACGGGAAGGTGCCGGGCGAAGGGGAAGGGGTGCTGGGGGTGGTAGAGGAGTGGACTAGGGTGTCGCGGAGGGAGCGGTCCCTGCGGAATGCTGAAAGGGGAGGTGAGGGGAAGATGTGTTTGGTGGTGGGATCACGCTGGAGGTGGCGGAAATGGCGGAGGATGATCCGTTGAATGTGGAGGCTGGTGGGGTGAAAGGTGAGGACAAGGGGAACCCTATCGTGGTTCCGGAGGGAGGGGCAGGGGTGAGGGCAGAAGTGCGGGAGATAGAACGGACACGGTCGAGGGCCGTGTCGACCACGGTAGAGGGGAATCCTCGGTTGAGGAAAAAGGAAGACATGTCGGAAGCACTGGTATGGAAGGTGGCATCATCAGAGCAGATGCGGCGGAGACGGAGAAACTGGGAGAATGGAATAGAGTCCTTACAGGAGGCGGGGTGGGAGGAAGTGTAGTCCAGGTAGCTGTGGGAGTCAGTGGGCTTGTAGTGAATGTTAGTCAATAACCTATCCCCAGAGATGGAGATGGAGAAGTCGAGGAAGGGAAGGGAAGAGTCGGAGATGGACCATGTGAAGGTGAGGGAAGGGTGGAAATTGGAAGCATAGTGAATGAAATGTTCTAGTTCAGGGCGAGAGCAGGAGACAGCACCGATACAGTCATCAATGTACCGGAAAAAGAGGTGAGGGAGGGGACCCGAGTAGGACTGGAACAGAGTGTTCCACATATCCCACGAAAAGGCAGGCATAGCTAGGACCCATGCGGGTACCCATAGCAACACCTTTAATTTGGAGGAAATGGGTAGAGTCAAAGGAGAAGTTGTTCAATGTGAGAACAAGTTCAGCCAGGCGGAGGAGGGTGGTAGTGGATGGGGACTGGTTGGGCCTCTGTTCAAGGAAGAAGCGGAGCGCCCTCAGGCCATCCTGGTGGGGAATGGAGGTGTAGAGGGATTGTACGTCCATAGTGAAGAGGAGACGGTTGGGGCCGGGAAACTGGAAACTGTTAAAATGGCGGAGGGCATCGGAAGAGTCGCGGATGTAGGTGGGAAGAGACTGGACAAGGGGAGAAAAAAGAGTCGAGATAGGAAGAGATAAGTTCCGTGGGGCAAGAACAGGCTGAAACGATGGGTCTACCGGGGCAGTCCTGTTTGTGGATCTTGGGAAGGAGGTAGAAGCGGGCTGTGCGCGGTTGGGGAACTATGAGGTTGGCGGCCGTGGGGGGAAGATCTCCAGAGGAGATTCTGTGTAGATAGTCAGTCATTTAAACAGGACCAGTAGGCCATTCAGCCCCTCGAGCCTGTTCCACCATTCAATTAGATCATAGCTGATCTGTATCTTAACTCCATGTACTCGCCTAGTCTGCAAATTATACAGTGTACATAAGCAAGTTTTAACTCACACATTTTGTTGCCTTCTTTATCATACCCATGAAGGTAAACAGCTCCAGTTTCAAAAGTCCATCTAGGAAGGCTGGACTCACTTAAATCTGTAATACAAAAAGCTCAATTACACTAAAGATTATAAAGTTTTCACATAGCTAGTGTACATCTTCTCTGCTGGGACTGTCTCAGTAAATCTTTCAACATAGTACAGCACATTGTTCTTAAATTGAAGGCCTATGGGAACTACTTTTCAAGAATATGATTCACAATTAGCCTAGAATTTCACACCACTGTGCCAAGTTAGTTGGTCTTACCTGCACAGCAATTGAGGCACTACAAATTGCCTCAGTGCTCCAGGCAAATGGAGAGAGAGAAAAAAAAAATCAGCCAGAGTTCCCAGTCCTGAATACTCATGTGGCCTTTGCTGAAAAGTGCATGGATGCAGATTTTTAAGAGTTGGGAACAGGTGTGGGCCAGAGAAGGACCACTCCTGCAGAGTTCCAGCTGGATCAAGTTGTTTAAAGAGCCAGACCTTGAAAACTACAAAGACAGATGTTGCAATCTGACCTAGAACCCTTGAAGAACTTTTTGCCAGAATCAATAGCCTTTCCTGTAGTGGGAATATTGGTTTCTCAATTATGTACACTGAACCAAGAAAAACCCTCTGCTGGGTTGTCTGAGATAACTACTCCTGGACTGCAACTGAGATTTCTTGTAATTGACCAAGAGCCTCAGCTCTTTGGTGTGCTGGCCAACTTCAAGCATGAGGCTCCAATGAGCCAATTGCCCAACTACAGATAGTGAGATGCAATGCCCTTAGATGTCATGAAACCACAAACACTTGTAGAAAACCTGGGTGTCAGTGCCTGTTGAATCATACTTCAGGAAAAGAAAAGGAATTTTTTTTAAAAAGTACTAATAGAACACTACTTGAAGTCACCAGTGCTGAATTAATTAATTTAAACAAAAGGTTATAATTTAGAACTTGGAAAAATGACTATTTCCATATTGCACATCTATTATATATTAGACAAGTAGAATATAGGCTTTAATGTACCAGTAAAAATGTCTTGTAACTCATAATTCATGCCTTTTACGATTAGTTTTCACACTTCTGAATTAAAACCAGCAGAGTACCTTTAGTGGCACAACTTAATATTTATCACAGTTTCCTCTTTTTGCTAAGTAACTTAGTCATAAATATATAAATGAAATTCTAGATGAAGCTGTATCACAAAATAAGTGTTCCAGGAAATAATTAGGGCCATCAAGCGATTTCAAAAATGAAACTCAATTAAATTTTTAAATCAGTTAATCTTGGTTTAAATCGTATATTTAATTCATACAATTATTGCACCCATCTCTTTCAAGTTTTTTTTTTAAATATATTTTTATAAAAGTCAGAACCGAACCCCTTTAAATTCATGCTGTACGACTACAAAATGGTTGTACAAGAAATGACTGGAAAAAGGACTGCAATTTAATACTGAAAGCTAAAAACCAAGCCCCACTAAATTGTAGCACTACCTCAGCCCGACACACTGATCTGAGCCACTATGTGAAAAGGCCATCTAAAGCCCCACTGTTGACTATTAGGTACATCACAAATCAGCAAGTTTAAAAAAGAATAATTTAATTTAAATCTTAATCTTTACATTCAGTAGCTGCTTAACTCATGCATTGTGGGCTCCAGCTACCCCAGGCATTTGTTCACTGTATAAACAAAGTACTAACGTTCTGCAAACAATATCTGTCCCAGGTCTACGTTCGTTTTTCTGCACACGTTTCCTATGCATCATCTTTTTGCTCAATATTACAAACAAGAATTGAGCATCATGTAGTTTCCCACCACCCCTTTAACTGTGTTAAGACCCAATAACTTCCCCTCAGCAGTCACCAAAAAAAAAAAGATTACCAAAAACATTGCAGCTTGTGGCATCTTGCTGTGCACAAAATGGACAACATTTGCATACAAAAGTCAACACACTGCAAAGAAATTCATTGTAGCGGAATGCTTTAAAATAATGTACATCTTAGAAACAAACATCTTCATGAGATGCTATAAAAATGCAAGTTTTTTTTCCCCTTTTCATTAAGATGTAGTCAGAACAGATGTCAATACAGATAAGCTGGTATTGAAGCCAGGTTTTAAAGGTATGCTGTGAAAAGAATTTAAAGCAATTGGCATCGTACATATATTTTCATGTTGCTAGCAACTTACCATGAACAGAAAATTCTTTTCTCCATTGAAAACTGTCATCGATCATTTTCAACGTGTCATCCAGATTGTGATGTCTCCATTGCAGATAGCTCTCAACCCACGCATCATCCTGCTTTAGTCTTTCAACATCTCGGGAATCATATTTCTCAGCCTTATCTACAGAAAAAGAAATTGCTATTAGCAAACTGAAGAAAACTTTCCTAAAAACAAATGAAATTGATTTCCATTCATTTAGTAAGTAAGAAAGAAAGGAGAGAGAGGGAAACCAGGGAATTGTAGACCAGTTAGCCTGACATTTGTTGTTGGAAAATTACTAGAGTCTATAATTATTCTATATCTATAATTAAAGAGACTGAATACCTTGAAAATTTTCAGCTGATCAGAGAGAGCCAGCATGGATTTGTGAAAGGTAGGTCCTGCCTGATGAACCTGATGGAATTTTTTTGAAGAGGTGACTAAAGTAGCGGACAGGAGAATGTCTATGGATGTTATTTATATAGACTTCCAGAAGGCATTTGATAAAGTCCCTCATAAGAGACTGTTAGTTAAAGCTGAAGCTCATGAAATTGAAGGCAAGTTATTGACCTGGTTAGGAAACTGGCTGAGCAGCAGGAGACGGAGTATAGGGATAATGGGCAGGTACTCTAATTGGCAGGACGTGACTAGTGGTGTCACGCAAGGATCTGTGTTGGGACCTCAACTATTCACCGTATTTATTAATGACTTAGATGATGGGACAGAAAGCCACATATCCAAATTTGTCAACGACACAGAGAGGTGGCATTGTAAGCAGTGTAGATGGAAGCATAAGATGGCAAAGATAATAGGTTACACGAATGAGCAAAACTGTGGCAAATGGATTTCAATGTAGGCAATGTGAGGTCATCCACTTTGGACCTAAAAAGAATAGAACAGAGTACTTTCTAAATGGTGAAAAGCTGGAAACAGTCGATGTCCAAAGAGACTTGGGGGCCCCATGTGCATAGATTAAAATGTCATGGACAGGTACAGAAAATAATCAAAAAGGCTAATAGAATACTGGCCTTTATATCTACAGGACTAGAATACAAGGGGATAGAAGTTATGCTACAGCTATACAAAGCTCTGGTTAGACCACACCTGGAGCACAGTTCTGGGAACCACACCTTAGGAAGGATATAGTGGCCTTGGAGGGAGTGCAGCGTAGCTGTGCCAGAATGATACCCAGACTTCAAGGGTTAAATTACGAGCAAGGTTACACAAACTAAGGTTGTATTCCCTGGAATTTAGAACGTTAAGGGGCGGTTTGATCAAAGGTTAAGATATTAAGGGGATTGATAGGGTAGATAGAAACTACTTTCACTGGTTAGGGAGTCTAAGACTAGGGGGCATAGTCTAAAAATTCAAGTTGGGCCTTTCAGGAGTGAAGTTAGGAAACACTTTCACATTAAAGGGTGGTATAAGTTTGGAACTCTCTTCTGCAACCGGCAATTGATGCTAGGTCAATTGTTAATTTTAAATCTGCGATTGATAAGATTTTTGTTAACCAAAGATATTAAGGGATATGGGGCAAAGGCGGGTGTATATGGAGTTAGGTCACAAATCAGCCATGATCTCATTGAATGGGGAACAGGCTCGAGGGGCTAAATGGCCTACTCCTGTTCCTATGTTAGTATCTGTATTTTTAAACCAAGTGCAGTAGTAGCTTACAAGTGTCCCCTCTTCTCAGATACTGAAGCCAAGATGTCTGCTCGCTTCACTGGCTTTTCTCCAAGATGAACCCAATGGCCCCTCAATTCCTCACAATTGCACCTCAAACATCTCCACCCTCATCTGTTATCCAAATTCTAACTTCGCCTAGGTCAGAAAATTTCCCTGCAATCTGTAGGTAGTCTCAGTTCTAATGATATCACTGCCAGAAGCAGATGACAGTAGCCATGTAAAAGCAAATTTAAAACTAGGGACATTTAGAATACAATGCTTCAAAGTGCCATTGCCCAAAAATTACCAGGATTAAATAGCACTCGTCAAAATGGCGTGGGATCCAAAGATGACTGCTGCATACATCAAGCATTGTTCACTATTGCCGGAGCTCTGACATGGGGCAAGGCAGAAGGTAAAAGTAACATTGGAATTAGTAGCGGAAAATCATCTCAAAAAAATAAGAGGTACATATTACAAAAACTGGCAGCTATGATTTTTGGTGTATTACCCTGAATTTAAGTTTTTGAAATCACAGCTCCACTACATCAAGCGGTGATGGTTACTGGTGGGATACACAGATCTCAAAGCACAACGGAAAGCTTTCAAACAGACATACAACCTAAATACCATTGGTTGCATATTACATTTCTTGGGAACTTAGGTATAGTCGCATTTCACATGTAAAAATCTTCCTTTACATCTCTATGTACGAGAGCCCTTTAAAATTGTTGGCATGCAGTCAAGTTGCGAGGTAATACTTGGGGGGGGGAAAAAAAAAGTTCTAAAAATCTATATTGAAAAGATGCAAGAACCCTCGAGACTACCTGGCCTGCAGCCCAGGTCAAGTGGAGAGTAAAGCTCCCATTATGCCTCCTGACACCGAGAAAAAGCACTATTACTGCTTCAGCCTGACATTTTCAGTGTCCCACCAGCCATTCTAAATCTCGCTCAGACTGCAGATTCTAATGACAAATCATTGCAATGGTCCCACAAGTTGAGAATCTCAAACTTTTTTCCACAGAGCTTTACACAGTTTTTAGAAAGCCAACTAAGGACAGCGTCCTAACCTCTTCACTAAGCCCCTAGTACAGCACTTTCTATGAATGGGGATATGGAATTCTTAGGAGAGGCTGAGAGAAATCCACATGAAGCCTGAAGGAATTAAAAAGTTCCATTATTTTCTTGGAATCTCTCATTTGTAACACTGGGCGATGCTCTAACAAACCTCCAAGTTTGCTGCCCAGTGGCACGAGCTGGGTTTCCCAGTACAGCCGGTTCCTCTTAATTGAGTAACTTAGTTCAAATTATCTGATCATTCAATTTGACCAGCATTAAATTTCAATTTTTGCAGTGTTACTCAACTTCATTCAAATTATTAGATAATTCAATTTTTTTTAAGAGCAAAAAGAGACTTGGGGTTATCAGGAGTACATGGTGATGACTGGATGGTTAAGCTTCAAAAGGAGAAATTCCCAACTGGTCCCAAGTGAAAATGAAAAAAAAAGTTACAAAGTTCAAATAAAAAGGAGAAAAAGCCAGTGATTCTGACACTTTACTTGCAGCTAACTAGATTATTGACTCTAAAGTTTGGACCAACAACCGTGACTACACCATGGTCCAGCAAACTCCTTCAGAAGTAGTTTAACCCTACACTTGAACTCTTTCAAAGCACTCTGCTTCTGATGTAAAGGTCCAACATTAATGCAAACAGTTTGAGAAAAAAAAAGTTCTCATTAAAACACAAGTTAAACTGGCAAAAGTTTGAAATCAAATGGTCAATCAATTCTATTTAAAATAAAATAACCAGGTGTGTTCAACTCCAAGGAGTCTCCTTTTAATGTTACACAATGAGCCTCTCCCCAATACAAGCTCCAAAGGGACAATGTGCATTTCTGAGCATATCAATTTTCAAAAAGAGAGATCAGTGCACGATAAGAGTATAAGGCTTAATAGTTTGCTTAAAATTTGAGAAAGCATTCTTCTGAAATATCTTTACACATTAGAACAGACTACCCTTGCAATAATTCAACTGAAGTAGATAGAATCCTCATTAATGTTGGGGTTCTCAACAAACCCCAATAGAAAGGCACTGCTCACCTCCCTCCCTTTCAGCCTTCAATGTAAATGCCAAGCAATTCGCCACTAGAGGCAAAGGCAGCCAGCAAAGCATAGCAGAATAGCTAAAGTGCTCCTGCCCACATTGCCACAAGCAATCACCAGCTTGTATAGACCATCCCCAGGTACCAGCAGTAGCAAACATGTCACAAGCACTAACTCAAAAGCAGCACATGCATAGCTGTTTTATAGTGCATTTACATTAAAGCGTTGCCTACA
The DNA here is from genome assembly GCA_030390025.1 of Squalus acanthias. Taxonomy (NCBI): domain Eukaryota; kingdom Metazoa; phylum Chordata; class Chondrichthyes; order Squaliformes; family Squalidae; genus Squalus; species Squalus acanthias. The sequence continues at coordinate 103,745,646 of CM059429.1, read as the reverse complement.
GAGGGTAGGCTTCAAAATAAGTTGAGGCTGTGCACATCTCTGGAAGCAAGGTTTTGATCCCAGTCTTAGGGAGCAAAGCACCACTGGCAAAAAAGAGAAATGGTTGTAGCTGACTAGAATGGTGGAATCACAAATAGAACCGCACAAGTTTACCGCACAAGAGGCGGCCATTTGGCCTTTATGTCTGTGGCTCTTCTTTGCTAGAGCAACACAACTAACCCCATTCTCTCCCCATTGCCCCAGATTTCCCTCTGCTTCAAATACATATCCAGTTGTTCCTTTAAAATATGCAATTGTCTCTTGCCTCAACTACTCTCTGTAGCAAAGCATTTCATGCACCAACAAACCCTCTGTGTAAAGGAATGTCTACTAATGTCTCTCCAAATAACATTAAACACCAACTACAGGGCCCAGCTCCACTCCCTCTTGGTTCCAGCCCCCAACACCAATGTAATCTAATTTTCTCTTTCACCTGCTTGTATTGCACTAGCTTCCCAACAGCCTGTCCAAGCCAACTTACCAGGTAAATATGGACTGCCGTCCTTGCTGTACTTAAGATATTCAGTACATCAGGACAGACACGCAGAAGATAGGAGGTGGAAGAAGAGTATGGTAGTACAGGAATTATAGTACCCAGAGCTCAAGTTCAAATCCCACCTCAGCAAACTGCCCAAACTAGTTCAACAAATCTGATCATTTGTGACTAGCATCAAAAAAAAATTCTGGATTGTTGTAAAGAGTCAACTGATCACATTACCGGGGTCAACTTGTATGCAACACTGTTGCATATATTATTGTATATATTAGTTCCCATTAGGGATACAGTAGTGTAGTGGTTACATTACTAGGTTAATAATCCAGAGGCCTCGACTAATAATGCGGAGAATGAGAGTTCAAATCCCACCAAGACAGTTTGAGAATTTGAATTCAATTTAAATAATCACTAAAAGTGACAATTAAACTGTTGGATCGTCGTAAAAACCCTACGGGCTCACGAATATCCTTGCGAGGAGAAAACCTGCTGTCATTGCGCCCTCTAATTTTTTCCCCCTGCGCGGGCCCTTTAAATTTGCTGCGCCGTTTCTCTTCCAGCGGAACAGCTGGTGAGCGGCCTGCGCGGGACCTCGCGATCGGTGTGCCGCTACGCACCTTAGGGGGAACATTGGTCATTACCCAGTCTGATCTATATGTGGCTCCAATCCTACTTTTAACTGTCCTCTGAGGTGGCCTAAGAACATAAGAATGAGGAGGAGTAGGCCATACGGCTCATCGAGACTGCTCCGCCATTCAATAAGATCATGGCTGATCTTCAACCTCAACTCCACTTTCCCGCCCGATCTCCATATCCCTTGATTCCCCTAGAGTCCAAAACTCTAGCTCAGTCTTGGATATACTCACCAACTTAGCATCCACAGCCCTTTGGGAGAATATCAAAGATTCACAACCCTCAGTGAAGAAATTCCTCCTCATCTCAGTCTTAAATGGCTGACCCCTTATCCTGAGACTATGCCCCTTGGTTCTAGACTCTCCAGCCAGGGGAAACAATCTCTCAGCATCTACCCTGTCAATGCCCCTCAGAATCTTGTATGTTTCAATGAGATCACCTCTCATTCTTCTAAGCTCCAGAGAATACAGGCCCAATCTACTCAATCTCTCATAGGACAACCCTCTCATCCCAGGGATCAATCTAGTGAACCTTCATTCCACCGCCTCTAAGGCAAGTAGATCTTTCCTTAGATAAGGAGACCAAAACTGTGCACAGTACTCCAGGTGTGATCTCACCAAAGCCCTGCACAATTGTAGCAAGACTTCCTTACTCTTGTACTCCAACCCCCTTGCAATAAATCCAACATGTTATTTGCCTTCCTAATTGTTTGCTGTACCTGCAATGCTAACTCTCTACGTTTCTTGTACTAGGATACCTAAATCTCCCCGAATACCAACATTTAATAATTTCTCACCATTTAAACAATATTCGGTTTTCATATTCTTCTTACCAAAGTGAACAACCTCACATTTCCCCACATTATACTCCATCTGCCACCTTATTGCCCACTCACTTAGCCTGTCTATATCCCTTTGGAGAATCTGTGTCCACCTCACAGCTTACTTTCCCACCTAGCCTTGTATTGTCATCAAGTAAGCCACTCAGTTGAATAAAACCGCTACAAGCCTTTCAGGAAGGCGGCCCACCACCTTCTCAGGGCAACTGGGATGGGCAACAGTTTCCGGCATTGCCAGTGATGCCTGCATCCGAGGACTAGAGTTCATTTAAAAATGAAATGGTATCACACCAGGGAAACCTCTGGGTCGCGTGAACCCACAAGAGATCTATTATAGAAGGAGAAAGAAACTTGCTACAAAGTCAATTACATTTAAACTTATCCAAGTATTTGGGGAAAACACTTATTTTACTTCTAATTATAGAATCATAGAATGGTCACAGCACAGAAGGAGGCAATTCGGCCCGTCGAGTCCTTCAGCTAGTTCCACTCCCCCGCCCTTTCCCCGTAGCCCTGCAAATTTTATTCCTTCATATACTTATCCAATTACCCTTTGAAAGCCACGATTGAGTCTGCCTCCACCACCCTTTCAGGCAGTGCATTCCAGATCCTAACCATTTGCTGCATAAAGAAGTTTTTCCTCATGTCGCCTTTGGTTCTTCTGCCAATCACCTTAAACCTGTGTCCTCTGGTTCTTGACCCTTCCGCCAATGGGAACAGTTTCTCTCTATCTACTCTGTCTAGACCCCTCATGATTTTGAACACCTCTATCAAATCTCCTCTCAACCTTCTCTGCTCTAAGGAGAACAACCCCAGCTTCTCTAGTCTAGCCACGTATCTGAAGTCCCTCATCCCTGGAACCATTCTTGTAAATCTTTGCTGCACCCTCTCGAAGGCCTTCACATCCTTCCTAATGTGCGGTGCTCAGAATTGGACACAATACTCCAGTTGAGGCCAAACCAGTGTTTTATATAGGTTCGTCATAACTTCCTTGCTTTTGTACACTATGCCTCTATTTATGAAGCCCAGGATCCTGTATGCTTTTTTAACCACTTTCTCAACCTGCCCTGCCACCTTCAACGATTTGTGCACATATATCCCCAGGTCTCTCTGTTCATGCACCCCCTTTAGAATTGTACCCTTTAGTTTATATTGCCTCTACTCGTTCTTCCTACCAAAATGTATTACTTCGCACTTTTCTGCGTTAAAATTCATCTGCCACGTGTCCGCCCATTCCACCAGCCTGTCTATGTCCTCTTGAAGTCTATCACTATACTTCCAAGTTTTGTGTCATCTGCAATTTTGAAATTGTGCCCTGTACACCAAACTCCAAGTCATTAATATATATCAAGAAAAGCAGTGGTCCTAGTACCAACCCCTGGGAATATCACTGTGTACCTTCCTCCAGTCCAATAAACAACCGTTCACCACTACTCTCTGTTTGCTGTCACTTACCCAATTTTGTATCCATTCTGCCACTGTCCCTTTTATTCCATGGGCTTCAACTTTGCTGGCAAGCCTTATTATGTGGCACTTTATCAAACGCCTTTTGGAAGTTCATGTACACCACATCAACCGCATTGCCCTCAACAACCCTCTGTTACCTCATCAAAAAACTTGATCAAGTTAGTTAAACACGATTTGCCTTTAACAAATCCATGCTGGCTTTCCTTAATTAATCCACACTTGTCCAAGTGATGCTAATTTTTCCCCGGATTATCGTGCCTAAAAGCTTCCCCACTACTGAGGTTAAACTGACTGGCCTGCAGTTGCTGGGTTTATCCTTACACCTTTTTTTGAACAGGGGCGTATCGTTTGCAATTCTCCAGTGCTCTGGTACCAACCCCGTATCTATGGATTGGAAGATTATAGCCAGTATCTCCACAATTTCCACCTTTACTTCCCTCAGCATCCTAGGATGCATTCCATCTGGTTCTGGAGACTTATCTACTTTAAGTACAGCCAGCCTTTCTAGTACCTCCTCTTCACCAATTTTTATCCCATCCAGTATCTCCACTACCTCCTCTTTCACTATGACTTTGGCAGCATCTTCTTCCTTGGTAAAGACAGATGCAAAGTACTCATATAGTACCTCAGCCATGCCCTCTGCCTCCATGCATAGATCTCCATGTTGGTCCAATCAGCCCCACCCCCTCCTCTTACTGCCCATTTACTATTTATATGCCTATAAGACAACTTTTGGATTCCCTTTTATGTTAGTGAAACTACAAAAATAATTTATTATAGTCCGGAGTAATCTCAGATATTACCACTGCAGGATAAGCATAATCAAGTCAGTGTTCAATACAATTCTGTCCTTTTAACCATTAGGAGAGTATTTTCATTTCATCGAAAGGTGAAATGATTGTGTAGAAGTGGAACAGGCTACAATTTACATGAGGGGATAATCATCCATAAACCACGTGAGCTTCACTTTCGCAGCTTATGACATTATCTGAATTCCTGGCGTGAATTTCAGCCTTATTGTTCACGCCCAACAATCAAATACTATATAATTTAATTCCACAACCTTTCAATCAAGACAACTCTACATCCAAGTACCACTATTACGCACTCATATTTTGTCTCTTAAATGACCTCATTTAGGTATCCTCTGCTAAATTGCAGTGGACATGCTGCAGTGGTGTAGGTTAAAGGCTACGTTCCCCCCTCCACTGATTGTAATGTATAATATTCTACACTCTAGCTTTGCTATTATGTATACCTAATAATATCCTTTACTTGTTACCAATGCCTGCCAATCATCTGACCTTGAACAAATCCTTGCAGAAGAAGAAAATCACTTTGCAGCTTGATAACAGGACTCAACGGGCTAAATTACAAGGACAGGTTGCATAAACTTGGCTTTTTGCGAGTTTAGAAGGTTGAAGGGGGATTTATCGAGGTCTTTAAAAAGGTAGATACAGAGAAACTATTTCCTCTGATGGGGGAATCCAGAACTAGCAAGCACAATCTTAAAATTAGAGTTGGGCCATTTAGGAATGAAATCAGGAAGCACTTTTACACAAAAAATGGTGGAATTCTGGAACATCTTCTTCCCCCGCCCCCACAAAAAAATTCCGTGGATACTGGGTCAATTGAAATTTTCAAGACAGTGATACATTTTTGTTAGGCAAGGGATATGGATTGGAAGTGAGTAAATGGCGTTGAGGTGCAGATCAGCCATTATTTGATTGAATGGCAGAACAGGCTCAAGGAACTGAATGGACTACTGCTGTTTTATGTTCCTCAAACAACATTGGAATCAATGATTAAAAACTATTGCATTTTTTCATTTATTGTTGGATTCTTTAGTATTTTCCAGCAACTTCACATTTTTCCATTAAATAAACTAATCAGGTATTACACCAAGCGCATGGCTGAAAAATTGGTTCCCAAATGGTGATGCTACAATCAATCCGAGAATGAAATGACAATGGCAATGAAACGGATTTTAAAAATTGTTCAGACAGATCAAATTGGTTTTTTTTTAAATAGTTTGAGTGGCTTTAATTTTGGTACCCAGCTCCTTTAAGATTTTTAAAGCAACAGTACCTAGTCAGATATGTAACTTATTTTTGTTCGCATTTCAGAAAAGCTCAGCAGAAGCTGAAGGAAACACATTAAGCCTACAATCAGACAGACAACACTACCTCCAGCACTGTGCAACAGATGCACTGTGAGGGTGGAATTGACATTCAACGGCATTACCATCGCCAAATCCCCCCACCATCAACAACATCCACATCCTGGGGGTCACCATTGACCAGAAACTTAACTGGACCAGCCACATAAATATGGTGGCAACAAGAACAGATAAAAGGCTGGGTATTCTGTGGCGAGTGTCTCACCTCCTGACTCCCCAAAGCCTATCCACCATCTACAAGGCACAAGTAAGGAGTGTGATGGAATACTCTCCACTTGCCTGGATGAGTGCAGCTCCAACAACACTCAAGAAGCTCGACACCATCCAGGACAAAGCAGCCCGCTTGATTGGCACCCCACCCACCACCTTAAACATTCACTCCCTCCACCACCGGCGTACCGTGGCTGCAATCTACAAGATGCACTGCAGCACCTCCCAAACCCGCGACCTCTACCACCTAGAAGGACAACACCACCACCTCCAAGTTCCCCTCCAAATCACACACCATCCTGACTTGGAAGTATATCGCCGTTCCTTCTTCGTCGCTGGGTCAAAATCCTGGAACTCCCTCCCTTCCTATCAGCACTGTGGGAGTACATTCACCACACGGACTGTAGCGGTTCAAGAAGGCGGCTCACCACCACCTTCTCAAGTGCAATTAGGGATGGGCAATAAATGCTGGCTATGCCAGCGACACCCAGATCCGATGAACGAATAAAAAAGAGTTTATAAAATTTCACGACAGCTACTCAACATTTGGTCAGAGAACTTTCAAATATTAAGATGTTAAAATGAAAGACAGGGACATAGTCTATGGGTACCCAAACCCAAGACTATGAAACTTATAATACAATTAGAAGCTACTTCAGGCTCATCTTCTTACCTGTGGCCTTCAATAGACTTGCTGCTCAATGAGCCTGCAGACCTAAATTTGCATGTCTGTGGCAAAATGAATTTTTGTCCATGATGATTATTTTTTTTTTAAACTTGTAATATTGCTATGCCGCTGGATGAGCACATTAGGAGGGAAGAGCCAAAACAGCTTTTCAGCAGAAACTATTAGTTCAAAACAGACAGCTCTCTGTGGTGAGTCTCAAGACATATACTAGTTTTGGCTTACACATGGGGGTCCGAGATAAAATTAGATAACCACCCTGAAGGGGATCATCATTTACAATCCCAAACATCTCTTGGCATCATTAGAGATGGCTTATTGTCCTATAAAAGAGTACCAGTGCGACACATACTGAACCTAAAAATATCTAGCATAAAAACCCAAAACTGCGACAAATCTGTGCGTGTACATGTGCAGCAACAACAACAAAGTACAAGGACTTGCTTTACACTAGGTCCGTCACTGGGCAGGATTGTGGATCTTGACAAAAAGTGAACAGTCCTTTAAAGGTATCAAAGCAACATACAGCAATATACTTCAGCAATTCCAGCTGATACTGATGATCTGATTTTAATGCAGCAGAGCATTTTTAAGTCTTTTTTCTTAATTACTGTTGTAAATATTGTTTGATGCATCGGCGCTGATGGATTGTTCAAGTATATTTAAGAAACTATTGAGCAATTGGTTACTCTCCCCTTTGACTGAAAATGTCCTTTGCTTGGAGAGAGACACCCAACCACCTACAATTGGATACCAATTATTTACCAATCTTAAATTCCCTAGAAATAGAAACACTAAAAATTTGGTTATAATCATTTTGATTATATCAACGTGTCACTAATAAACTAATGTGGGCAGAATGAAGCAGCAATATCTCAATGCAAGAAATCTCCAACCAACAAATTGAACCAGCTTAAATATGACTCGTTACAAATTTGAGTCCCCATAGACACCTTCTCAGCTTCAGTGGCATCAGCAGCTCCCCATAAGTGGATCCCACAGCCCTTATGTAGTAGACTCACACTGCTTAACTTCTACTTGTACGGTAGCATAACCCAGGGATATGACAATAGTACCCTCACGAGATCTAAAGCAGATATATGTGCCCACACTGGCGGCTCTCCAATCTTTCAAAGGTGGACTGAGGAAATGCCTGGTAAGATGAGGCCAGATACAAATTGTCAATCTACTTTATTTCACAGCAAGTGACCATACAGAGCACCAGTTATGAATTAAGTGAGTCCGATCAATCAGTAAAATGTGATTTCACGTAATACTACAAAATAATGAACGTACTAAGCTTCTCCTCATTAGTGGATCTTTTATCTTGACTTAAACAAAGTAACACCAATATACTCTCCTGCATGCTAAACCCGAGCCTGGCAAAAGCTTGTCCTCACAACTTTGTTCAAAAAAAACCTGATAAAACTTCAGAGTATTTTCTGGACCTGACTGCCTGGCCCCATCTTCTATCTCTGTTCACAAGTAGAGGGGAAAGGCTATGCTAAACACCCCTGCCATGCACCCAGGATCAGAGACTTCCTAACAATAGGTGTGACTTGTTTTGCTTATTATTTACAGTCTGTGGGGAAACAACTTCAAAGCCTCACTTATTTGCATTTTAACCACCTTTTACCTTGGTGCCTTTTTTAAAAATACCACCGTTGAATGTAACTTTTTTCCCTCTAAATCTTCTGTGGAAGAAGTTAAAGAATCCTGAAATGTGACAATGTGTGAAAAGACCATCACCTAGCCATAATGCCACCAGTATACAAATTGTGCAAAGAAAGAACTTGCATTTATATAGCTTTCAAAGTCTTAGGACAACCCAAAGCACTCTACAGCCAATGAAGTACTTTTGAAATGCAGTCACGGTTATTAATAGCGGCAGACATTAGCACACAGCAAGGTCCCACAAACAGCAATGAGATAAATGACCAGATTATCTGTTTAGCTCTTCTTCAAATAGTGCCATGGGGATCTTTCACATCCACCTAAGCGCAGATGGGGCCTTGGTTTAACATCTCATCCAAAAGACAGCACTCTCAACAGTGAAACACTCCCTCAGTACTGGACTGGAGTGTCAGTCTAGATTATGTGCTCAAATCTCTAGAGTAGGACTTGAACCCACAACCTTCTGACTCAGCTCAACTGTTCCTGGTTTGCTGCAGGAAATGGGAATTTTTATTTGTCAATAATCTATCCTTCCTTTCCTGAATTCACCAACTCTTATTGCACTACATTCCAAAGACACCAGCAGCCATTAAATACTCTACCCAAGTGGCCATTCTTCATGTATGGCAGTTACAAATTTCACCAAGTCTGCCTAGATATTCCCTCAGACTTGGCATTACCAATCACTCCCATAAGTGGACATCAACTCCCTACAACCTGCAGTGCACCATTACTGTCCAATGTCTAGTTAAACGATAGCATAACTGGGGAACAGCAACGTGAGGTTAGAAAGAAAGCACACAACGGTGCAGAATCAGAAGGGAGATTGTGAGTTGGATGACTGGAAGTTGCAGATATTGGAATGAAGCCCTGGCCAATTTGTAAACAAGAATGAGGATTTTCAAATCGTGCTTTGGAGAATGAGGAGCCAGCAGAACCTGGTGGAATAAGTGAGCTGGGCTTGATATGGGTTCAAATTCAAGCAATGAGTTCTGGAGTTGGAGTTTGTGTAGGGTGCAACTCAGAACATCAGAGAGACAGGAACTGAAAAAGTCAAACCTGGAAGTATAAAAAGCGTGGGTGAGGCTTTCAGCAGCAGTGGGGGAGGGAAGTAGGTAAAGGCAGAAGTGAGACAGATTTAGAAAGGCAAAATAGGTGGTCTTGGTGATATAATGGATGTGGGACTTGAAGCCTCAGCTCAGGATCAAACAGGACACATAGAAACATAGAAGATAGGAGCAGGAGTAGGCCATTCGGCCCCTCGAGCCTGCTCCGCCACTCGATGAGATCATGGCTAATCATCTAAACTCAGTACCCTGTCCCTGCCTTCTCCCCATATCCCTTGATACCTTTAGCTTTAAGAAATATATCTAACTCATTCTTGAATATATTTAATGACTTGGCCTCAACTACCTTCTGTGGTAGAGAATGCCACAGGTTCACCACTCTCTGGGTGAAGAAATTCTTCCTCATTTCTGTCCTAGATGGCTTACCCCTTATCTTTAGATTATGACCCCTGGTTCTGGACTCTCTGACCATCGGGAACATTCTTCCTGCATCTAGTTTGTCCAGACCTGTCAGAATTTTATATGTTTCGATGAGATCCCCTCTCATTCTTCTATACTCCAGCGAGTATAAGCCCAATCGACCCAATCTCTCCTCATATGTCATTCCTGCCATCCCAGGTATCAGCCTTGTGAATCTTCGCTGAACTCCTTCCATGGCAAGAACATCCTTCCTCAGATAAGGCAACCAAAACTGCACACAGTACTCAAGGTGTGGTCTCACCAAGGCCCTGTATAACTGCAGCAGGACATCCCTGTTCCTATACTCAAACCCTTTCGCTATGAAGGCCAACATACCATTTGCCTTCTTCACCGCCTGCTGCACCTGCATGCTTACCTTCAGCGACTGGTGCACAAGGACACCCAGGTCTCATTGCAATTCCCCTTCTCCCAATCTATTGCCATTCAGATAATAGCCTGCCTTTCTGTTTTTGACACCAAAGTGGATAACCTCGCACTTATCCACGTTATATTGCATCTGCCACGCTTCTGCCCACTCACCCAACCTGTCCAAATCATCCTGGAGTTTCTCGGTATCCTCCTCGCAGCACACACGCCCACCCAGCTTTGTGTCATCTGCAAACTTAGAGATATTACATTTAGTTCCCTTATCTAGATCATTAATTTATATTGTGAATAGCTGGGGTCCAAGGACCGATCCCTGTGGTACCCCACTAGTCACTGCCTGCCACTCGGAAAAAGACCCATTAATTCCTACTCTCTGCTTTCTGTCCGCCAAAGAGTTCTCTATCCAAGTCAATACCTTGCCCCCAATCCCACGTGCCTTAACTTTACACGCTAATCTCTTATGCGGGACCTTATCGAAAGCCTTTTGAAAGTCCAAATACACCACATCTACTGGTTCTCCCTTATCTATTTTCCCAGTTGCATCCTCAAAAAATTCCAGTAGATTAGTCAAGCACGATTTACCTTTTGTAAATCCATGTTGACTTTGTCCGATCCTGTCACTGTTTTTCAAGTGCTCAGCTATTACATCCTTTATAATGGACTCTAGCATTTTCCCCACTACCGATGTCAGGCTTACCGGTCTGTAATTCCCCGCTTTCTCTCGACCACCCTTTTTGAATAGTGGGGTAACATTAGCTACCCTCCAATCCATGGGTACAGTTCCAGATTCCATCGAATGTTGGAAGATGATCAGCAATGCATCTATGTACTGACACTAAGGTCATGTACAGTCACACTGAGATAGAGCAAGCAGCCAGGGAGATGGATGGAATTTAGAGCTAGGATGTGGAGTATGCAATAAGCCTCTACATCATGCAAGTCAATAACCAAATAACCCATGGAATGTTAGAAGCCCATACACACATTCTAGCCCATATACACAGGGACTGGATTTAAAGTCTGACCTATCCTCATCAACGGCAGTCAAACGTATATTAGATAAAAAAGAGAGGTTCCTGCCACTATGCCATCCTTGGGCAGTGTTCTGGGTCAGCAAGACGTTGACCTGCAGATTTAGGTACTGTGACAGATGTGGAAGTACTTAAAATTTCATTGGGACCTGAAAGACCTTTGTGTCAATTAAAAAAAGCAATACAGCTGGCAACTTTACAACAGTAAGTAGCAGAAATTAGAGAAAACAAGTATGATTTACTACAGACAGTTTTAATCACTTTCATAGAATCATAGAATGGTTACAAAGAATTGTTACAGCAAGGAAGGCGGCCATTCGAGTCCGTGCAGACTCTCAGCTAGTCTCACTCCCCCACCCTTTCCCCATAGCCCTACAAATTTTTTCCTTCAGATACTTATCCAACTCCCTTTTGAAAGATAAGATGGAGTCTGCTTCCACCACCCTTTCAGGCAGTGCAATCCAGATCTTAACCACTCAACAAGTATTTATATAACATAAGAAATAGGAGCAGGAGTAGGCCAGGGTTCTCAACATTTAGGAAGGACAGACAAAAAGGAAAAGGAGGTGACATAGCGCTGTTAATAAGGGATGAGATCGGTACGGTAGAGATAAAAGATCTTGGCTTGGCAGATCGTGATGTAGAACTGGAATCAGTTTGGGTGGAGCTAAGAAACAGCAAAGGGCGGAAAACATTGGTGGGAGTTGTGTATAGGCCACCAAACAGTAATGGTAATGTAGGGCACGGTATCAATCAAGAGATTAGAAGTGCATGTAACAAGGGCAATACGGTAATCATGGGGGACTTTAATCTACATATTGACTGGGCAAATCAAATTACCACTAAAAAATTACCACTAATGGTGCGGAGGACGAATTCTTGGAATGCATGCGAGATGGTTTCCTGGATCAGTATGTGGAGGAACCAACCAGGGAACAGGCTATTCTGGATCTGGTACGGTGTAATGAGAAAGGGCTAATCAATAATCTTGTGGTAAAGGGGCCTTTCGGGACAAGTGACCATAATATGATTGAATTTTACATTAAGTTTGAGAGTGATGTAGTCCAATCTGAAACTAAGGTCTTCAATCTAAACAGAGGAAACTACAAGGGTATGAGGGACAAGTTGGTCATGGTAGATTGGGAGACTACACTAAAAAGGTATGAAGGTGGACATACAATGGCCATTCAAGGAAATAATGCATAATTTGCAACAAACATATATTCCTCTAGCGCATAAAAACCCAAAAGGAAAAGTGATCCAACCATGGCTAACAAAAGAAATTAAAGCTAGTATTAAGTCAAAGGAGGAAGCTTATAAAGTTGCCAGAAAAAGCAGTCAGCCTGAGGATTGGGACTTTTTTAGAAATCAGCAAAGGGGAACCAAGAAATTGATAAAGAAAGGGAAAATAGAATATGAGCACAAACTAGCAAAAAATATAAAAACAGATTGTAAAAGCTTCTATAGGCATGTGAAAAGGAAAAGACTGGCGAAGGTAAATGTAGGTCCTTTACAGTCAGAGACGGGAGAATTTATAATGGGGAATGAGGAAATGGCAGAGAAATTAAATAAATACTTTGTTTCTGTCTTCACGGAGGAAGACACAAAAAACCTCCCAGAAATACGAGAAAACCAAGAGTGTGACGAGAATGAGGAACTTAAAGAAATTAGTAAAAAAATAGTATTAGCAAAATTAATGGGACTCTAGTAAAACATCCCAAGGCACTACGCAGGAGTATTATAAGAAAAAAATGACACCGAGCCACATAAGGAATCGCTGCGTAAAACAGTTTTTTCTTACGTCGCCTTTGGTTCTTTTGCCAATCACCTTAAATCTGTGTCCTCTGGTTCTCGACCCTTCTGCCAATGGGAACAGTTTCTCTCTATCTACTGTCTAGACCCCTCATGATTTTGAACACCTCTATCAAATCTCCTCTCAATCTTCTCCGCTCCAAGGAGAACAACCCCAACTTCTCCAATCTATCAACGTAACTGAAGTCCCTCATTCCTGGAATCATTCTTGTAAATCTTTTCTGCACCCTCTCTAAGGCCTTCACATCCATCCTAAAGTGTGGTGCCCAGAATTGGACACAATACTCCAGTTGAGGCCAAACCAGTGTTTTATACAGGTTCATCATAATTTCCACTTTTGTACTCTATACCTCTATTCATGAAGCTCAGGATCCTGTAAGCCTTTTTAACTGCTTTCTCAACCTGCCCTGCCACCTTCAATGATTGTGCACACATACCCCTGTCTCTCTGTTCATGCACCGACTTTAGGATTGTACCCTTTAGTTTATATGCCCTCTCCTCATTCTTCGCACTTTTCTGTGTTAAAGTTTATCTGCCACATGTCCACCCATTTCTCCAGCCTGTCTATATCTTTCTGAAGTCTATCACTCTCCTCCTCACTGTTCACTATACTTCCAAGAAATTAGAGAAAACAAGTATGATTTACTATTGACAGTTTCAATCGCTTTATTTAACGGAGCGTTACTTCGAGGAACTATCTTCGAATGTATTTGTTCATAAAGGCTACGTTTTCATTCGGGAAGTGCCAGCCTAGAGAAGTGAAGTCAATAGCGTACTTCTACAGCTGCCAGCAGATGGATCGAAAGAGAGAACTAGTAAAGAGAGAACGAGACGTCCAGTCACAACCTCAAAAGAAAGCGAACTATCGGTGACCTTTCCCACCCGACCCAGATCATCCACCGGCTAAACTGACGAGCAAAGAGGAAGAGCCGAGCCGAGCCGGTGCTCGGGAGTACGCGAGTGTAACCCGGGGCCAAAGTCCTCAGGGGAGCGCAGCCGGCACAGTACCTTGTAAATGTTCGCTCGCAAAACGCTGCCTCGTCTCCCGTATTAACTTCTCCCTATCCTACAAAAAAACACACAAGAGCCGTTATTGCGAAAGCTGTTGACCCACCGCCCGTTCTTCCCAACACCATGCCGCCCCCGGGCCGGGGCCGGGCCGGGCCGGTTCTTACCGAGTGCTGATCGGCAGCCATCCTATCCCAGTCTGGTCCAGCCCGCACCGTCCCGATCAGCTGACCCACCCGACCTCTCACCTCTCCCTCGTCAGCCAGCAATTCATTTACAAAGTTCAACATCAAAAATAAACTATTTTCTATCTATTTCTCACTATTTAGATCCAATATTAAAATGTTATTTTATGATTGCGTGATGTTTGATTTATTGCTGTTCCCTCTCCCAACGCTCCTCCCCCTGACCTCTAACCCCCCTCCCCGCTCCTGGATGGCGCGAGCTGACCCAGCCGCTCAGTTTGAATTATTGGCGCGTGGGGTAGAAGGGGCTTCGGGTATTGGGGACAGGGGACGGAGTGAGGGCTCCGGGTATTGGAGACAGGGGGCGGAGTGAGGGCTCCGGGTATTGGAGACAGAGGGCAGAGTGAGGGCCCCGGATATTGGAGACAGGGGACAGATTGAGGGCCCCGGGTATTGGAGACAGGGGACAGATTGAGGGCCCCGGGTATTGGAGACAGGGGACGGATTGAGGGCCCCGGGTATTGGAGACAGGGGACGGATTGAGGGCTCCGGGTATTGGAGACAGGGGGCGGAGTGAGGGTTCTGGGTATTGGAGACAGGGGGCAGAGTGAGGGCTCCGGGTATTGGAGACAGGGGGCAGAGTGAGAGATCTGGTTATTAGAGACAAGGGGCAGAGAGGGTTTAAGGTGTTGGAGATAAGGGCAACAATGATTGATGTACTAAAGTGAGGGGTTCATGTTTTATGATATGTTGATGTGACATCTCTGCTAATTAGACAGTGTACTGAAATGACAGATATATGCGTGTTACATCTGTGCATACTGTGGACTACATACTATGGTGTCTGCTTTAGTTGCATCTTTGTACATTGAGGATGATATGTATGTGCTGAAATAGCAGTTCTACAGTTTGGAAATAACGTCTACTGAAATGAGGACCCCACATATTGGAAATTATGTACCATCATGTCTGCTGAATTGAGCTCCCCACATATTGGAGATGGTGTGCTATCGTATCTGCTGAGGGAGATCCCCACATATTGGAGATCATGTCTACTGAAGTGAGGTCCCAACATATTGGAAGTGATGTACTATCGTGACTACTGAGGGATTTCACCACATATTGGAGATGATGTACTATTGTTTCTACTGGAGAAGTCTTATTGGGAATGATGTGCGGTCACGTGACAGCTTACTACTGCGAGATACACATTAATTTGAGAAAGTACTTGCGTTTCATTTATGTTATAACAACTTCTCTATTTAAGAACCTTGTTTGCATCACTTCAGTTTAAACTTTACTCCCTCGAATAAAGATCAGGTCTAGTTTAAATTAGTCAGCTGTTTGAAATGGAGCAAGAATCCATTAAAAAGACTGTGAATGTAACAACTTTAAAAGGAGAGGTGATCTCTTTTATTGTGTCCAAGGGAAAACACCCTGGTGGGAAAAATGATGCAGTACTGCAGTTCAAAAGGATGACATTTGATTCAGAGACTGGGAAATTCATCCAGAAATTTGCAGGAAGATCCAGCATGAATCAAAAAAGTTCTTTCTCGCAAATTATTGCTGCTTGTGCCATTGATTCAAGAACAGGGCAAAATACCCCTTGCATCTTGCTGAAGAAGCCTAAAAAGGGTCGTTTTAAATTTGGATATGTTTTACTCATGCTGCACAGCTCAAATGAAATTGAGCATCGTTTGAACTTTGAACTGGAACATGAAATGAAGGAGAATGTGACCCTGTTGACTGGGCCCAGTGTTTTCTGGAGCTGTGGTGACCAAGTGTATTATGTATCCTTTGAAACTAATGGTATTTTGAACATTCCCATTTCATTTACTGCAGTTAAATGGATTGGAGAGATTTCTGATGGGGACATAATTGTACTGGGTGCAAGAAAAGCGGCTGGACCTATAAGAAATGATGAAACCTCTGTTTCTAAAGCCGATAAACTGATCTGGGGTAGTGAATTTATCACTTATTCCTTAGAAAAGAAGAAAATCTTGTGCAGCCATCACTTCATCCCACATGCTTACAGCGTTGTAGTTACACACATACTTATTTGCCCTATTGAAGAAATAGACAATCAGCTAAAGACTACAATTGTAGCAAGCACATGTAAGAAGCAACTGGTTTTGTTTGAAAACTGTGTCCCCAAGAATGTCTGCCAGCTTCCTTTTGAAGAAGCCTGTGAAATAAAAATGGCCACAACAGGCAGAGAGAATTGCCTCTTCCTTGTGTCTTCTCGGGCTGGAAGCGTTTGTGCTGTCTCAAAGGAAAGTTGGCAGGTACAAGTACAATGACCATGTTTGTTTCTGGTCTCTGATACATAGTTCTAGTACCCCAATATTTTATGGACCCACTTAAATACTATGCCTGGGGTAGCGTTTGTTTATAGAATGGAGTGGTCTTTAAATCATAATTTTTCAAAACAAAATTGTTTTTTAGAATTTAAAAGTGCTGTAATTGGTGTCTCCTGTGAATTAAGCTGTTTAAAAGCTGATGTTAATAGTCAGTTATTGCAGCATTATGATTAAAGTCTACCAATAATTCAAATTCATTTTTGCATAAAAAAATAATTATTTAATAATTTGAATTAATGCAAAAAATAGTAAAGTGTGAATTTTGTGCTTAAAAACATGTGAATTATCAGATAATTTGAATTAAGAGGCATGTTCTACTTATTCAGGATCATTTAGACAATTTTACAAATATTGCAGTAATTTTGTAATATTCAACAAAGTCTTTACTAAAATCTCTTCTGACAAGATCCAGACAATGCAAATGAATATTAATTGTTATACTTTACCTTCTTGTATTTAACTGTTTTTGCAGATCATTTTTTTTTAAGTTTAAAACTTGTTTTTATTAAAGTCTGTAGAAATTATTTAAGAACATAACTGAGTATCAATTTTCTTCTGTTATTTGTATGTGTAATTATTTTCACCTGATTTTAATCTAGTTGAACCCATTAGAAAAATTTATTTTTTTAAATTCTGAAATCGTTTATAAATATACAGGAAAAACAAGAGCGACAAAAATGTCCACTAAGTTAGCAATTCTCTGTTACAAATTTTGTCTGGGATTATTT
Source organism: Squalus acanthias (assembly GCA_030390025.1). NCBI lineage: Eukaryota > Metazoa > Chordata > Chondrichthyes > Squaliformes > Squalidae > Squalus > Squalus acanthias. Next base: position 103,728,391 of record CM059429.1, on the reverse strand, counting down.
TCCTCTTATAATAATACAATACAAAACTCTAGCCATGCCTGTATGGAGTTGCCCATGGCTTACTAAGAAATGAATGTGGCCAGAAGCCACACTTTTGCAGAAAGCACTATTATGCATATTTTTAGATTCTTCTCTCAGCTGATCTTAAGACCAGATATGCTTGGGACAACTGGTTCGGTTGTCTAGTTGTTCTGCGGCCGTCATTACAAATTCCTTCCCACCCCTTCCAAAATTTGAAACTTGCTTAGGTTTTCTTTTTGTTTTAGATTGTTTGCTTTAAGTGACAGAAAAAAATATTTTTGTTGCTTTGCGGGAATTTCTAAGTTGGTTGTTTCAAAGAGATGTAAATGGTGCATGGATTATGTATTTGTAGCTCAACGACATTCGATCTTAGTGGCAGTAATAGGTGGCATCAAAACAATCCAGATCATACTCTTTTCGCATAAGATTTTAATAATGACATCGGTAACACTTTTATATACAGCCCCAACGATAAGGTATTCAGCTCAGCAATAATAAAATATATGGATCCTTTCATTTTTGCTTGAAGTATTCACAACACTACTTTAAAATCACGAGCTTAGGATGCTGGGCATATACGGCACTAAAGATTGAACTTGATAGAGACCCAAGTTCAAATTCTAGTCTCAGCGGATGTTTGCCATTTGACCTTGCCCTAGAGGGTTTCTGTTTTTTATTTTGGGGGAAGGGAGTAAGGAGACTAGTCAGTAATTGCAGCATTGATGGTTCGTTCATGATATGAATTGTCTAAACCTTCCCAAGTGAGGAAGAAAGCACAAACAGGAGAGGATGGGGACAGTGTGGCCAAAACAGAAGAAACATTTACAAAAATAACTTAAAATAATCCTGAAAGGATCCAGTAATACAGTAGCCTAGCCAAACCAATACATCTCCTGTCAATTAACTAGGAAAACAGCTATTAACATGTTAATGTATTTCATAAATAACAACACTGCTATCTGAAAATTTTTACATTTGCATGCCATGCGTTCAATTGATTTAACAACTTCCAATAAATTCTGCTAGTCTTCGAAATAGTCTGTTTTATGTGAAAGAATGGACAGGTAATTCTTGAACTCTTGAAGATTTATACAACAGTCCTGCAGATAATTACATGCAATTTGTCATGGTTTTAAGTATAATAATGACTTTTATTTTACCCTAGGTTGCTGCCGTTTGGCAGGATGTATGGTCAGTACAATTGGACGACTTCTTAGGCATAGGGACAGAGCAAATCTTGTTGCTCTCTATGGCAACCTCCACTGTTGAAGACTGTCTGAAAGATTTTGTATTAACTGATCTTGGTGAAGTCAATTACACAGTAAGTTCCTGTTCTTATTTAATTTTGTGGTTATATTTTATTATTTCTGCTACTTAGGTTCCCTTCTCTTCTGCTCCTCCTCCCTCCTTGTCCCACATCATTCCCAATGAAAAGGCCTGAGATGTGGCCATATGCTAGGCTATTGTCAGTACCACTCTATAACTAGAGGTGGGCAAGGAAAACCCAATTTGACTTCCATGTGATGGGCCGGATTTTGCTGTGAAATTAACAGCGAGGCTAACTGGGCTCACCGTTATTTATGCATAAATCGGACAGCAACTTCCAGCGAACGCAGATGCGCAGTTAAACGCGAAAATCCAGAAGTTGCTGTCCGAGCTGCACTGTGCTGTTCGCTCGCCGCTCACAGCAAAATCAATGTATTTTGAAAGTACTAAGTGTGGAGGGTGCTAGGAGCTAGGACTGTGTTCTAAAATGTCACATTTGTGCATCAATTCCATTAGGAAGTTGGGGAAACTACTATTTATTCATGACTTTAAAAAAAATTAAATATACTTAAAACTGGGACCATTGTCGAACTTTATCCTGTAGTATTTCTTTAAAAAGGTTTTCAATGGGGCTACCCTAATTGCTCAATGGGATGTAGGATAAAGATTTTTAGTCACGATGCTGACACGGAAAAATCATGATAAATGCCATGCTTTCAGGGAAATTGCTAAATAAAGACTTGATGTTCTCCATAAACTGGGGGAGAATTCAGCTGCTCTGCTACAAAGCAACCAATGCAGAGGCCTGGGAGATGGTGAGCTGGTAGATCTCTTCACAATAAAATTGCAGACAGATGCAAATTAATAAAAGGAACCCCTTTCAATACATTACATGCATACCCACTCCACATGAATTGTTAGCTAAGTTTTACTGCTGAACTCTTGTTTAAACATTTCCAGTGTCACTATCTTTTAACCATTTTTAAAAATATTTTTACAATCTAGGTTAACTCTGGGCATGCTGAAGAAAAAGGAGTACATACTAATGACACAGCACATGTGAATTATCACCACACAGTCCAAGCCCTGGAGGCAAGATTACAGGTTTGTATTTATATGTAAAATCTAACTGCCTGAATGTTTTCAATAATCCAGGATGTTTGGATTATTGTGTAGATAGTCATAAGAACCTAAGAACATAAGAAATAGGAGCATGTATAGGTCATACGGCCCATTGAGCCTGCTCCGCCGTTCAATGAGCTCATGGCTGAACTTCATCAATTCCACTTTCCCGCCTGATCCCCATATCCCTTAGTGCCCAAAAATCTATCGATCTCTGTCTTGAATATACTCATCAACTGAGCATCCACAGCCCTCTGGGGTAGAGAATTCCAAAGATTCACAACCCTCTGAGTGAAGAAATTTCTCCTCATCTCAGTCGTAAATGGCCGACCCCTTATCCTGAGACTATGACCCCTAGTTCTAGACTCTCCAGCCAGGGGAAACAGCCTCTCAGCATCTACTCTGTCAAGCCCTCTAAGAATCTTATATGTTTCAATGAGATCACCTGTCATTCTTTTAAACTCCAGAGAATATGGGTGCATTCTACTCAATCTCTCCTTATAGGACAGCCTTCTCATCCCAAGAATCAAATAGTGAACCTTCGTTGCACCTCCTCTAAGGCAAGTATATCCTTCCTTGGGTAAGGAGAGCAAAACTGTACATAGTACTCCAGGCATGGTCTCACCAGGGCCCTATATAATTGCAGCAAGACTTCCTTACTCTCATACGCCAACCCCTTGCAATAAAGGCTAACATACCATTTGCCTTCTTAATTGCTTGCTGTACCTGCATGTTAACTTTCTGTGATTCGAGTCCCAACATTTACTAGACTCTCACCTTTTAAAAAATATTTTGCTTTTCCATTCTTCCTACCAAAATGGATAATTTTACACTTCCCCACATTATATTCCACCTGCCACCTTCTTGCCCAATCACTTGGGTCTATATCCCTTTGCAGCCTCTTTATATCCTCCTCATAGCTTACTTTCCCACCTAGCTTTGTATCGTCAGTAAACTTAGATATATTACACTGGGTCCCCTCATCTAAAACAATGGGCTGGATTTTCTCAATGGGGAGCTTTAGGAGGCGGGACTCCCACTTGTCGGGTTTTAGTCCCGCCTCCATCGACTTGTGGCCAACCGACGCTATTTTCCCTTGATTGACCTTGTTAAACCCGCCCAGCAGGCTCAGCAGGCCAATTAAGGGAAAGCCGGTTACAGGTGACGTCAGCGAGTGACGTTTCATCTGTCAAGAGCTTTTGACAGATGAAATGTCAGCGTTTGACGGCTCTGTGAAGCTGTCAAACACTGACAATCTGTCCTCTAAGTTCAGTCCTTCCACTCAGGCTCAGTTAGAGAGCTCTCCTGAGCAGAAAGCAAAAGGCTGCAGCTTTTGACAGTTCAGCGGCCATTCTGCTTTCTGTGCCGGTGAGCTGAGGGACTCCCGAGACCTGAAGGGAGGAAGCCTGCAGGAAGAAGTAAAGGTAAGTAAACCTTATTAAAACACTTTATACACACACCTCACACACTGTGGAGGGTCACAGAATAAATTTGCGGCTCCTCCCTACCAAGACCATTTCATTTTGCTTAAAAAAAAAAGTGGGGTTACAAACATTGTTCCCCCGAGGCGAGCGGCCGTGCCAATCGTGAGGTCCCGCACAGGCCGCTCACCAGCTCCTGCCGCTGGAAGCGATGCCGCAGACGCGCGGCCGCACAGCAAATTTAATGGGACCGCGCACACACAAAAGAATTAGAGAGAACATTGGTTACAAAGGTAGTGTAAATAGGTTTATATTTGCTGCTGCTGGATTTAGCAGTACTGTATCTTTTGCTTACACTGCCATGCCTTCCAAACTAGTTTCAAATCTTCTACTGCAAACAACACAAGTGCTTATATAAAAATAAACTTGCATTTAAAAAGTGCTTCATCATGTCTCTCAGAAACATCTCAAAAGTGTTTCACATACAAGGAACTACTTTGAAGTGCCATGTTATTGTTTTTTTTCCCCCATTGGTATAATTTTTGCTTTGAAGTGTTAAGTGTAACTCTCCCAGTGGCTCAGTTTATAAATGCATGGTATAGCATCCGGGTTTGACCCTGGTCTGTTGTATGTTAGCTGATCTGAGCTAGGAGCAGCAATGAAACACTACAATTGGATTCAGTGCTCCTAGGTTACAGACAACAAAATCAGCCTGCATTCCCAATCTTGATTGCTATTCCTGCTTCAAAAGGGACGTGTGTAGCTGTTGGATAAGAACTGGATCAGGCACAGTTGTTGTGTCTTTCTATGGTCAAACAGCCTATTGACAGTCACTATCTAGGCACGCACATGAAGAGTGGCCATTTGAACAAGATATCCGGGTTGCTGCCAACTAAGAAACTGTTTCCAAAATGACTCACTACATTTGGAAAAGGAGTGGAGAAAATTGGATAGGAAAAATGTATAGAACCACTCCAGGTGATAAGTTTCCTATATTTTAAATCATTCAAAATGATAGCCAGAATTCATAAAGGTAATATCTGTTTAATTTAGATTGAGGTATGTGCCTGGAATGCCATATCTTTGACAAAAGAAATGTGACAACAAACATTCTATTAGGGTGAAGTCTAAAGACATGATAATTAGATTGATCCAAATTCCACTTTCAATATTTCCCAACTTGCTGCTACTGTTGGATCCAGTCTCTGAACCTGATGCGCTCAATAATATTGAAGAAAATTATGTTGCACATAGAGAGCTAGGAAAATTACAGATTTTCCCTTTGGGGGAGCATCCACGTCATAATTTTAGGTATTGCATTAATTTAATCCATGTTTAAAATGGCTGTGCCTTTTAGAGTTACTGTGGTATTTCATAGTTTTCTAAATCAGCACTGTCTCCATTTTACACACAACAGCCTGGTTAGAGTTAGAAAAGATCACTGCAGTTCCAATACCTATTAATGCAACATTGGCAGTGAACCAACATAAAAATGGAAATGATCTACTCGTGTTCAATCTGTCCAAATGGGTAACTCAAAACAAATGTGGCAAAACATTAATTTCAGTAAATTCTAATCTTTTAGAGCATCCCTACTGGAGTTATTTGAAGGAATCCAATCAAAATCCACTCATGGTTCAACAGAGGAACAGAAAAGATTACATTTATTTAGGAATGAAAAATTCAATTGCAATCAATTGAGATTAAACTACATCTCTTCTGGCTCCTGTTTAAAATTTACAGATTAATCCTTTCGATCTTCTGGAGGTGATGAGAGTTTTCCTCAAGTCATCTCCTTAGAGAGGTTTTAGACTGGTTGGAGATGTGCTTTGCTTTGATTTTGTGTCCTTATTTTAAAAAGAAACAGAGTTAAAGGGGTTTCTGATTTAATCTCAGGAGTCTGAATGAAAGACCTGCCTGTAATTGTACTCCATGTACAGCAGAATTGTGCATTACAAATATTATGTGGTGCTTAAATTTACTCCACAGAAACTTGTGAAATGAATCAACCAGATTTTGTGGTGGACACCTTTCCATTATAATATTGAACTTCAGAGTCACATTATAAAAGGGGTGTTTTGTGGGTTCTATATTAGTTAGGGATGCATGATATTGCATGTTTTATCAGAGCTCTCTAAACAGAATCTGCTACGTATATGTATTTGTATAATGATGGTGTACATCTTATATAATTGAATTTGAAAAAATGTATCTTTTATTTGAAGCTGTTTTCCAATGTTTTCGGTCTACATTTGTTTATTGACTCGCAGCCCGTACTTTTAATAATTTTTTATGTGATGGTTAATAAGGAATATGGTCCTTTTAAGCCAAACTTACTCACTATTTGGACTTAAAAGTCAATTGGACACCCGATAAAACCTTAATTTAAGAATTGGAAAAAGAGTTCTTCTGTAAATTTCCACGTGTCGGTTCTAGATTCTGTACATACTGAAATGTAATTTTTTTTCTACATACAGCTGTTGCAATATGTCGCCCTCCTAATTTTGCATGTATTTTTTTTTCATCCCTTCCAGTCAGGCCTGGCATCCCTTGAAGAACTGCAACACCTGTTAAGAGCCAAAGAGAGAGTTTTACTTCAGTCTTCCAAGGCTCTAACAAACCTTGTTGAAGGAAAGCAGTCCACCTTACCCGATGCTGAGGAGGTATGACATTTGTAGATATTAACAGATATTAACGAGTCTTTTAACAAATGCATGACAATTTTATGCTGACATCTGTATCAATGCATGAATATAACAATGTATATGACAAAAATCACACTAGTCTGTACTAAAACTGAATTTAGAATTTTCTTTAATTCCATTTGGACAAAACAACAGTTGGTACATTAAAACTTTGTGTAGATTTCTAAATTGCTGGTTTACCATTACTGGCTTTGAAATATCACGATAAAGCTGTTTGCCTCAACGCAAATGGAATTAATTCTGATCATTAGTGATAAAAACTTTGTATTTTCACAGGAAGGTTTGGTTTCTCTTTGGCATGAGGAGGAGTCCGACCTACAGCTCCTTGTTGAAGAGACTTGTTATACCAATCAGACATTAAACCATCCAGTACAGAGGATCTGGCAGCGCATAGTGGATGGCAGCTGGATAGTGGGAGTACAATTATCTGAATCTGTCAGCGTGTAAGTAAATTGGACAAAAGACAGAGGCACATTTGTTCCTTTGTTGAATGTTACCAGTGGTTGATGGAATGAAGCTTCCAGGGAAGAAAAATAAACAATATTAATAATCAAGAGGAAAAAAATGAAGTCTGTAATTGTAACATATAAATGCAAATTGTTGTGTGGTACAGATTTCCTGATTTTCATCGTTTTTGTTAAATAATTTGTTTTCTAACTCTAGGAGAATGCACTGTAAACTCCTTGCTTTTAATATAAAATTGGCATCAAAGTAGATGACAATCACACAATACTCTTAAACATTAGAATTTGTGTGAATTTTTCCTAAGATGAGGTTTAAAGGTCAGTGATCAGGTCACTTTTCACAGGCAACAAAAGTACCAAGGAATCTTGGACTAATCCTTGGGGAGTATTTTAAAACTTACTACTGATTATCCAGATTACATAGACTATGATCACATAAAATTCCAACTTTAGAAATGGTACAGTTCTTGATAAATATGTAGTCCACCTCAGTATTTAAAGTATACTGCGTGCCTTATAAATGGTTATAGTAAACACACAAAGCAAACCTTTTGCTATTCTATACAATACTATATTATATGGATGAACAATGTGTAACTAGATTAGAAGATGTATAATCACATATATATATATTACATTGGACACTAGAAATTGTATAATTGCAGTATGTATCTAGAGTACTCTGTCCTCCCTGACTCAGTTAAACTCTGAATTTTCAGTATTTATCTGTTAGTTTTGCATAACTGTAGAATCAGTAAAGACATTACCTTTTTACTGTACATTGTACATCATTCCTTCTTAAACAAGTAACTTTCTAAATTTTAGCAGTTCTGATCAGAAACAGGTGCTCAAAAAAACCAGAATATGCATTGTGGGACAATGTACCTCTAAGCTAAAATTAAATATCTGAGCCAGTTAGTGAGAACTAAAATTCATGTAATTCAAATTCAAATTTGCTATGTCAGACTCGTTTATAGAACCATGTGTTTATTAACTGTCTATTAAAAGATAATGACATGTCCATGTGAAACATTTGTCTTGTTCCTTACAGAACTTTTGACTGTGTGAGTTTGTCGTTGGTGATGGATCATGACCTCTTTAATGCTGCTCCAGTCATTCAATCTCACAGTAAAGTATTGAAATTAAGCAAATCTAGAGTTTCACCATCATTTCCCCAGTATCCAGCAGAACCTCCATTAAAGAAGCCAAGACTGGAGATGCAAGACATAAACGATCTGAGCAGCTGCCGTAAAGAAGACATATGTTTTCAGATTTACAAAGATCTTACACAGACGATCACAGTTGTCACAAACCTGTCACCACTGCTGGTATACAATAATATCCACTGCTCACTGTTACTACACGGTACGATGGGTCCTACTCAGAAAACTGAATTAACAAAAATAGAGATGATCTTACCATGTGGAAGAGTATCTTTAAACCTGGAGGACATCTGGAATGAAAAATATGCAATAAATTTGTTGCAGAATCCTTTGCTGTGTACAGGTAACTATAAAGGTTTTTTAAATGAAAATGAGTTTGTGTGAAAAATGGGGAAGATTTTATTAATTATAGAGTTGCCTCAAATGGTTCACCTTAAAAGAAAAACTGCTTATAATATGTGAACAAAAGTAATTATATATAGTTATGGGAAGAGGCTCGAGTGCAGCATAAACGCCGGCATGGCCTGGTTGGGCCGAATGGCTTGTTTCTATGCCATATATCCTATGTAATTCGATGTAATTACCAGTAATCTGAATCAGACAGACTGCATCAGCCAACATACAGGAATTTGCAAATTTAACAGTCTTGAAGTTTCATGTTTAATTTTCCTGCCAAACTTGAAAAAGACATCACAAACTTCAACTTGTTTGAAAGTTCTAAATTGCTGCACAAGTTATTTCAGAATGATTGTTCCATCTTCTCAAGTCTTTGGTTCACTCCTTATTGTGGGTGCTGAGTTAGCTGATCTCAGCCAGCGCCGTGCCTATAAACTGTGAGGGCACTGCAATTGGCCGGCGCACCATCACAATCAAATAGCCTGCCATCACCCGTGGATCTATGCCCCAGCATGAGTCATTGCCTTCAGGAGAAGGGAGAGAATTTAAGAAACAAACACAAACTTCTTTGAGGTTTTCATTTCACTACATGCTATTGCCATCTTTATTTTGTTCCAAAGCTGCAGTTCATACCCTGTCCTGTGTAGCAATAATAAAGCGGACACTGAAAAGTATTGCATTTTCTTTGGTCCATGTATTAGCTAGGCAGGTTGACTTGTTTGTTGGCCTGATTTTTAATATCCCTAAATATTAATTTAAATGTTCCAAAAATCAATAGATAAGTAGGACCCATCATACCGTGTAGAAACCAGAATATCCATTGTGGGACATATCTGGTATAATTATTAAAAAATTATTATTTGATGCAACTGTTGGTTGTTGAATTCTATAGCTACAACCCTTGCATAGTAATTAAAACAGAAAGTTTTATACTATCTACTTAATCATACATTCAATCTTAATGAAATTTTCATCTCTAATCAACTCTGTTCCTATGACATTAGAATTTTTTTAAGGATTACTATTAGCCTCTGAAGCCAGCCAATGCGATAACTTGTAAAAGACTTGAACAGTAGCTCACCATCCTAGAATAACAGTGCTGTGGTACAGTGCTTATGCCAAATTGAAATATTTTGCAACACATCAGCAATTGTAGAGTGTCTGTGGTAATCTCTCTCTTTCCCATTCAAATACAGCTTTTCAACTGAAGTGGACTTCATTAACATGCACCGACTACATTATCAGTCTAGTGCAGATTTAACCTTCTTCCAGCTCTGGCTGATTGCCATATCTTTCACAATGGTGTATCCAAATCCAGAAAAGACTGCATTTCTCAGAATTTATTTTGCCTGAAGTAGACTATTCAAAATTTTCCCTGCACTGACCAATTATCTTTTCCAAAACTTTTTGTATTGTGTTGACATTGAATTAACACCTTTTTCTAATAAAAGGAATCTAATTTGAAATGTTTATAAGTAATAGGTTTTAAATCATTGCATGTCCTCTACCTCAAAATTAAAATCCCTTTGCTTTCTGATTTCCTTTTAAAACCTTTTTAATAATTGTACCAGATATGTTCCAATAACTTTGTTGTAAAGCAAACAATGGATATGAAGCCATTTCGTTCTGTGAAATTTGATGCTAATTTTGTTCATGACTTTAGCCGTTTGTGGCCACAGATGGAATTCTGCAGAGCTTAGTAGATATTGTGTTAAATGTCTTTAGTCTTATGGAATTCCTGGAGTTTATTTAAGGTTTATTCCTTCCCTCACTGTATGAGGGTTCCCCTCTGTTAAACGTCATTCCTCAGTCTGCAGCCAAGAAAGCAGACGTGTGACCGTTTCTAATGCTCTGCCAAGAATGCCCTGTTGACACTTTTTTCCCCACTAAATTCATGTATGTTTTTTCCATTAAACATATTACATTGCGTGTTATATGGTAAAATACTCCTGTCCTTCTAAAACAACATGACGTCTGACTTACTGTGAGCACGGCCATAGAAGATCCGCTAGTGCATATTAAATTATAGGACTAGTTGCTCTATTCATTGACTGCTCAGTGTGTATCAAGTGCTTCAGCTTCGCAGTTTGCACAACTCTTCTTTCTGTCAATAACTAGGTTGGTTTCCCTTCGCCCTTCCTTTTAAATACTGTTCAGAATAGGAACTCCGAACAGTACTATCTCGCGTCCTCCAAACTCATTCAGAATTTTTCTTGAATAATTTAAACTTGACAATTTGCAGACTTTTCTCTGTGAAGGCGCCCACTTTAGTTTTTGGGTAATGAAGTAAAAGAATGGTTGATTTTGAATACCACAGGTATTTTTACACCAATAATTAAAACGTCTCTCTTCACCTTGCCAAACCATCTTATTGTGGACAACACTTTATTATTTAATTCTGAAAGGAAGTCTACCCATTTGAAGTACCTGGGAATATTCGTATCGAACCTAGTCTTGACAATAACTCCACTAGCTGCCACACCACATTCCCTTATGGATGGAGTCTGTTCAAGGACAACAGATAAAACTTCCTCCAATTAACCTTGTATCCCAAAATTCCAGAAAAAGGATCCACCACTTCCCAAGACCCTTTATACTTTCCATTGGAGGTCTTAGAATAGCAAAAGAGTACCATGAGCAAGTTAATATGTTTTGTACGTTTCTCGGACCATTACTCTTGCTAGCTTTTGAATTTCTTAATCATTTGCCCTAATGATGCTTGCTAAAATGTAAAAGTGAAGGCAACTGGAGTCTTGCCTCTGGTGACCTATGTATGATTTTAGTCCAACTTCTAAAACTGGGAACATCTAAATGTTCTCTATCTCTCTCTCTCTCTCTCTCTCATATATATAAAAACTCATGCTCTTCTACTCCATCAATTTATCTTGTCCACATCTAGACAGATGGTGAAGTGAATAAAACAGCAGATGCTGACAATCTGAAATTAAAGGAGAAAATAAGATTATAATAAATAGCATGAATTGAAGCGCTAGCGCCATGAAAGGCTTCCTTATGTACAGTAATGTCTATGATGGTCAATCAACAGAAGAGAGCAAAATAGATGAACATTATCGATGAGATTCTTTATTAGAACACAGATTAATTTATGATCAGCATATCCTCTATTGCCTGATTTAAAATGTACATTATTTTCTGATTGGAGCATGATTCTTTTCCCTCGGATGAGAACAGGAATCCATCTCGGGCCATTTGGTATCGTGGGTCAATCCTGAATCATCCTATCTAAAGTGGTCAAAGTACATTTCCTGTTTGTGCAGCTTCAGATGTTGTAATTAATACAATTATATTTTACCTTGAATACCTTCTTGACTACTTTCTGTTTGTTTTTGACTGTTTCAGGTTAGCCAAGATAGAAAATTCTCTGATGAAATAAAAATTCATTTTCAGATTTTTCTAATGAAAAACCTTCAGTCAAGTCCAACTTTAGTCCTTTAAAGTATTTCTTTGGCTTAGCCAGGATTTAGACTTTATAGTTACCTCACTTTTAAATTAATGTGTGTTATCGCTTCCATTAGCTTGCTCATAAAGATTTCTCTTTTGAAAAATTCAGTTTACCCACTGTGGTAGAATTTTTATGTTCCTGTAAGTTTTAAAATAGCTGTGATCCCAGCAGTATTGTTTTCTAATGCTTGAGTAATTCTGCACATAATATTCTGCACACAGTACTCTGAAACAGATTAACCTGACAGATTGGTATTAAAAATTCTGCTATCTGGATGAATATTGCTGGTCAAGTTTTCTTACAGTTTACAGGATTTGGAATAACTCAGGTTATGCTGCCACGGCAGAAAAATAACTGGAACGTTTTCATAAAATATTAACAATCCATTTGCATGTCTTAGTCCTGCAGATTGACATTAGAGTATTTTTTGTTTCCACAGATAAGGCAGTAGAAGATTTTTATACCACTGTAGCTACCTCTCGAAGGTCGTCCTTCAGAATATTCTCCACTGATTATACTCTGGCTCAGGTGAAAGATTGGCTGTTGGGTCCAATGCAATGTGAGCCTTTGAAAATCTGCCCAGAATATCTGCTGTGCTCCAAAAAGGGACCTCTACAGGGTATTCTCCTTAACTGGCATCCACAAAATCCTTTTAAAGGGACTTTAACGGTGCTTTGCAGGTAAAGTACACACAAGCATTTCTAACAATAGTACTTGAATAAGGCAGAAAACTAATTCATTGTGTGTTATCCTCTCTGCACCAAATTTGTCTTTGCCCACATGTTAACACAGCATTGGTGTGATCAGAATGATTTTAGATATATATCTTCAGTAGATCATCTGTAAGTAAACTTGCAGGAATGATGTTGTATCGTTAATCCCTCAGTACAGATCTCATTGCATGTCAACAACATGAAGTCTTCTGGCTATTTCAGTTATGAGACACCTGCTGTCAAAGAAGGAAAAAATAGGAAGCAGAATAAAATTGCACCAACTTCACTTTATATATAATGAAAAGTAATAGATATGAATGATTTGAAGGCACTAATCTCATTGTAGGCTTCAGATGACAGTTACAACCTCTCCAAATTCACTCCTATGTTTTGATGTCATCCAAATCCATCAATAAAATGAGTAAGCCCTCACAATTACTCATTTTTATTCAGATAATTCGGTTCTTGAACTGTAAAACAATTTCCTTAAAATGCATAGAGCAAGGTTATTGTATCAACTTTTTTTGTGGCAGTCACCGTACATCAGTTAAATGGAGAATTCTGGTTATTGATGTAACAGTTTCATCTTATACCAGCCATCCTTGTGCCCTCTTTAGCTTGCCCTTGCCTCTGAGTCAGAAGATTGTGGTTCACTCCAGGACATGAACACACAATCAAGGCTGACATTTCAATACTGAGGGAGTCCTGTGTTATCAGAGATGCTGCTTTTCAGATGAGCTGCTGAACTGAGGCTCTATCTGCCTATTCAAGTGCATGTAAAAAAAAATCCCATGTTAATTTGAAGAGGCGTAAGGTATTCTCCTGGGGTCCTAGCCAGTATTCATCCCTCAACCAACACCACCAAAACATTTATCTCATTTGCTGCTTGTGGGACTTGCTCGCAAATTGGATGGTACGCTTGCCTGCAAAACAACAGTGACTGCATTTCAATAGAAAACATATTGCATTAGCTGAGCAGCACTTTGGGGTCTCCTGAGGTCATGAAATGAATTATATAAATGCAAGCTTTCTTTCTTTACTTGCTTGAACATTAATGTTCGTCAACACCCCAATCCATGCATATCCACTCACAGTTTCCTTTAATTTCTTTCTCCACAGAAATCAATCATTTTTGCTGATGTTCCTTCACAGTCTCATTGGAGTCCTTCCACAGGGTTGTGTAATAACACATATGAGTACTGGGACTGAAGACCAAATGACGGACATTTTGGGATGTGCTCTTGAGCAAGAGACACTTGCCTTCAGAAACTTCATCACTTCTGCAATCACCGAAGCCGAGAATGAGTTCATAATGAGAGCCAAAGCAGAGAAAAAACTGAATATTTTGCCTAATACTCCCTTGTTAGACAGTGAGGAAAAGCTACAGGAGTATAGAGAGAAGTTTCAAATCGAACAAGAGCAAAGTATTTTGGGCATGAATCTGTCAATCGCTGGTTCTCACTATAGAGAAATTACAAAGAAATTGACTGATATGCAACTGAACACCGATAGCTCTGCATGGCGGCTCAGTAGATTCCACAGTTCATTTTCTATTTAATAATTAAGATCTAATTTCCATGAATTCATCAGTGAAGCTAATTTGATTAGGCACAAAGCGCCTGTTTCTTTGATTTCTCCTGTTGTTTACCTGCCTTGGCATGCTGGTGTTATAACTCTTTGTAATGGCACCAAAGCAATTTTGTACCCTTATGCAAACATACGCATGTTGTGGACAGTATGACAACTTTCTCTATTTAGTTCTTGTGGGAAGAAAACTTAAAGCTTCAATAAATGCTACAAATACTTTCTCTTTAAAATTGCACTCCAAAATTTAATACATTTTGTAGTTCCATAAATATCATTTGCATCAAATTATAAATTCTACATCTAGCATAATGTACTGCTGGTGTTTGTCTTTTTTTATCCTTTTGTACATGAGTCATGTTCCAAGAGAACAATGTGTCATCATTGCCCTCCGCTTTTATGTCACAGGCACTTTGCAGGTACCAACTGGGAATATCTCTGGAGTTAAACACTTTGCTGCATATCAATCCATTTAAGAAGGTGACCAAAATACTATATCTTACAGCCCATGACATACACCTCAATAGGAACCAGCAGTTGCAGAGGCAGCAATGTTTTCTAGCTGTTAACTTCTCGAAAGTTCAGGGCATCGTCTGTCCTCATGTAGCCTAAGAACGAGTATCATTCCATCAGGCATATCTCCTTGCAGTGACTGGTCTGCTATACAACATGCCCTCAGTCTTTCATGGGTTACAGCTGCACCTCATCCAGATCCATGATGAGTTCTCTAGGTGCACATGTTCTGCATCCACCTCAATGTACAGTCTGCAGGGTACAGTGAAACTGAATGAATCGAAAGGAAGAATCTCCATAAGTGAGTTTAGACAATATATAGGTGAATTAGACAGTCACGGAAAGTCCCAGGTTCAATCCCTGGTCAATGCTGAGCTAGTTCTCAGCTGGGGTAGGGGTAAGGGAGAGGTTCCTGCCTCTGATCAGTGTATAGTGACCCTTGCTGGAAGTCAGTGTATGAGCATTAGGCAAGAAAAAGATTGGGCGGAGCTCTGCCACCCTATAATTGAAAAAGCAAGCCATTGATAACGTGAATAATAGCTACTTGGGCAAGATATCAATCGTTCTGCAGAATTGTACCGCTGAGGAACTGATGCTTTCTGGAGAGGATGACAAATAAAGCAAGCAAGATGCTGGTGTATATTGCTAAATTAGTCAAGTACAAATCGCCAGATTTATATTGACTAAAGCTCTGGTCAGGCATAGCTGGAGTACGACAAACAGCTCTGGTCAGTGCAAAGTAACCGGCCATTGCACCCCTGGCAGCTGTGTAGAAGAGGGCAACAAGGCACATTCAGGGTGTCAGAAGGAAGAACTGAGGAGCTACTAGATAAGCTGGGACTCTTCAACCATTCTTTTTCTTAGTGGGTACTTTATAAAGGTGAAAGAGAAAATAAACCTGGAATAATACTTTCAGATATGCTAGAACAGCAATTTAAAGGGCCAAAGATTTGAAATGTGCAGCGCAAGTTTAGGATAGACGTCAGAAAGTACTTCTTCACGCAGAGGGTGATCAATAACTGGAATGGGGGTTTCTTGGAACAGTGTGCAAGGCTAAGACTGTAAGAAGCTGCTGGATGCTGTATTAGAGAAACTGTAAGGTTAATAATCTGGAAAGAGAAAACTAAATAGGTCAAAAGTTTGTTCAAAGAAGACCCTATCATGTGGTTTTCTCGTGATCTGCACTGATCTGTGTAAATGTAGAACAACAATCATAGGAGGCAAAAGCAAAATACTGCGGATGCTGGAAATCTGAAATAAAAACAGAAAATGCTGGAAAACTCAGCAGGTCAGGCAGCATCTGTAGAGAGAGCAACAGAGTTAACATTTCAGGTCGATGATCCTTCGTCAGAACGGGAAAAAGTTAGAGATGTAACAGATTTTTAAGCAAGTGTAGGGGCAGGGTAAAGGAGTAGGGGAGGAAAGAACAAAAGGGAAGGTCTGTGAGAGGGTGGAAGGCAGGAGAGACTAAAAGACAAAATGGTGCAAGGCAAAAGGAGATGGTAATGGGACAAGTTAAGAAACAAAAGATGACTCTAGATGAGGTGTAAATGGCAATGGCAGAATCATCAACAGCTGCCATGTGAGAGGAAAAAAAAATAGGGGCCGAGGTGATGGTCTGAAATTGTTGAACTCGATGTTGAGCCCAGAAGGCTGTAAAGTGCCTAATCGAAAGATGAGGTGCTGTTCCTCGAGCTTACGTTGAGCTTCGTTGGAACAGTGTAAGAGGCCGAGGATGGAGAGATCAGAGTGGGAGTGGAACGGAGAATTAAAGTGACAGGCGACTGGAAGCTCGGGGTCATGCTTATGGACTGAACGGAGGTGTTCCGCAAAGCGGTCACCCAATCTGCGTTTGGTCTCCCCAATATAGAGGAGACTGCATCATGAGCAGCGAGTACAGTATGTTAAATTGCAAGTACAAGTAAATCGCTGTTTCACCTGGAAGGAGTGTTTGGGGCCCTGGACAGTGGGAAGGGAGGAGGTAAAAGGGCAGGTGTTGCATCTCCTGGAGGTGAATCATATGGGAGGTGTCATAATCTTGTAAGCATTCCCTAAGTGAGTTGAAGCTGTCTATATTGCATCTGAGTTTCGACCCCCAAAGTCTTCATAGCATCAGTGGGAGCATTCATGGGAGATACTTGCGCTCTTCCTATGGCCTAGCATAAGTGAAAATGTTATTGGTGTTGTATGCTCAATGGTAAACTACAGTGGAGACAACTGTTATTCCAGGACATTAGTCATGTGGAAGCTAGCAGTGTGTACCTGGGTGTTTGACTCCTCCATATTGGCCAGACCACCTTCCATTGTCACGTGTGAGGAGGCAAGTAACTCAATAAGGTGCTGAATTCTACCAGCCGCTTATTGAAAGCAGGCCCACTAAGGTCTGTATTTCTATGCAACTCAGTATGGCACAGAATTGGGAGTCAATCCGTACCAGTCGGCCGCACATCAGCTGTCACCACTCTAATGCTTCCTAACCAGTGCTCAGTGACATTACATAGAATGTACAGCACAGAAACAGGCCATTTGGCCCAACTGGTCCATGCCGGTGTTTATGCGCCACATGAGCCTCCTCCCACCCCTCTTCATCTAACCTTATCAGCATATCCTTCTATTCCTTTCTCCCTCATGTACTTCATTAACTTCTCCTTAAATGTATCTATGCTGTTCACCTTAACTACTCCTAGTGGTAGTGAGTTCCACATTCTAACCATTTTCTGGGTAAAGAAGTTTCTCCTGATTATCCTACCAGATTTTGCAGCTGTCTCTATTAATTGTTGGTGCTGGTAACCTCCCAAGATGAATGACTTGACTGGAAATATGATTCACATTTTTATGATGTCGTACCTTTCTTGGATCTGGAGTTCTGTTATATGACAGGCAGTGCCTGATGATTTCTTAAAGCAACAAAGCGAATTCCCCTGGATTCTGTTGTGTTTGGGACCAGGGTAGCAAGTCATGGAATTTGCATTATTAGGCATTATTTTCAGGGCTCTAAAGGATCAATCCAGCAAGAAGGAACAAAGCATAGGGGGATGACAGATGGCCATCATCCCTATGGGAGTATAAAACTCAGAGAAAACAGGTGCAGCTGGGGCAGGGTCCCCTCCATACAAAGTCCTCTAGAACCACAGATCAGACTCAAGGGCGAACTGAGAACATCAGGATCAGTAGAACCAACCTCTTCCTTAAGTCCATGAATTTAAAATGGAAGACCATACGCAAAAAAAAATTCCTGAGAGAGAACAAAGGAATATAAAATTCTCTCCAGCTGAGCCACACTCAGTGCTTTCTCATCCTCTACCCTATTTACATGTGCTGCAGTATATATAACCCTGGTTGTTGGCCTCACCTGGGAATAGTGACAGTGTTCAGTTGTATAATGCTCTTTGGAAGCAGCTGGGTTCTCCTTGCTCTGTGAAGAGAGCAGATGGTACCTCCCGAAACAGAAAGTCCACTTCAATGGAGGAACAGCATTCCCCCATTTGAAAAATGTTTCTCAGAGGGTACATTATAAAGGTGTATAATAAAATAGATTGAGAAAATAAACCTAGAATACACATTTATCCATTTGGGTACTATAATGTCATTGCATGTACTATTATGCCTTCGTGCACAATCAGTGTGTATGGATATCTTAATGTAACATCATTGTAGAGGATATGACAAATATGACACTTCTAATGCAGTTCTCTTCTCCACTTTCAAAATTCACGTTACCTTCTAAACTCTCCTTCCTTAACAAATCCATTATTGGTCCTTCATGTGACATTAGGTCCCAGGTCCATCGTCTCTCGCATGTTATACTGTAATTTCACTTTTGATACTTTGTCGCAGTCTTGCTAACATTTCTCTATGTCAGTACAATGTTTTTTGTATATATCTTTTATAACTATAACTTACAGTATGTGCAAACATGGCCTGTGCTCCTACTTTATGGCAATATTTATGCCTTACCTTTTGTTCTTTAAGTTGTGTGCTTTCTCTTAGATCTCTGCCAGTGCCTTCATGTCACACAGGCAGCAATGACACTAATCTATTTCAGTGTTTTCCACTTTGCATGCTGGCATGGTGGACGTCCCTACCAAAAACTTGTATCACTCCATTACTGTCCACATCACTAAATTGGTTTTGCGCTTATGCCACTAAGACAGTTTACCATGATTTGTGCAGTTCACAATTCATTTTTTAAATTTATAGGAACAAAACAAAAATTGGTACAATAGAATTGGGGATCAAACAGAACCTGTGGGCAAGTGCTGCAGCGGCACAGGAAACTAACCCCACGTTTAACTAACGGTGAAGTGGAGATGCTGCTGCATGAGGCAGGTGTGAGGAAGGTTGCCCTGTTTGGCATTCCAGCGTCCCCACCCTAAAGGAGACCAATGCACTATACCTGGAAGCCAGGGTGAATGCTGCATCCAGTACCTGCAAGACCTGGAAACTGATGCAGAAGAAGATGGCAGACTTTAAGAAAGCTGCTTAGGTAAAGCTACACAACAGTATCATATACCAGGTAAATGGCCCATGTATGGACACTATGGGGGAAAAATTCAGTATCGCCCCATTTGGGGCGCAATTATCGGCTGGGCGCAAAGATTAGCGCCTGGCGCTAATTATCGCCACTGACTGCAAACTTGACTTTTAACGCCCCGGGAGGTGATTGGAGCGCTAAATCAGGCGCTGCACACCTGTCTTAAGGCGCAAAGGCCGAGGAGTGAGGCGCTAACTCAGAGCGCGGGCGCAGCGCAGGTGATGTCAGTTAGCGATGGAACACAGACACACTGGCGCCGGCCAGTTCTTAAAGGGGATGGTCGATCTTGCTCTCCAGCCACACCCTGCTCATTGGAGCCTTGAATCTCGACCTGGAGAGACCTGTGATTACATTTTCAAGCCAAGGACTATGGAGAGGGTGAGAGAACGAGCTCAGCGCTTCAGCGAGCGGGCGTTGGATGCTCTGGTTGGCGCGGTGGAGCGCAGAAAATCTATACTCTTCCCTGAGAGTGGCAGGAGGCCTTTGCCACGCGAGTACAGAAGAGTGTGGAGGGAGGTGGCTCAGAGCGTCTCCTGCAGGAGCATGGTGCCCAGGACCCATGTACAATGCCGAAAAAAGTTCAATGACCTCACTCGGGTCGTCAGGGTGAGTGGCTTTTTTTCAATACCTCTCCATCCCTCCATCTCAACCTCACTCTATGGCCAGAGGGTCTTAAAACCCCAATTAACAACACTCATCCAACACCTATGGCCCTTTCATGAAACACACACACACATTCCACACTTTGCATACAGTAAGGGCTATTCACCTATGGGAGGCACATCAGGCAAGACCATGGCTGCATACAGTAAGGGCTATTCACCTATGGGAGGCACATCAGGCAAGACCATGGCTGTATATTTACTCAGACGCCGTCCTTTTTCTTGCAGGCCAAGCTGTCTCATAATAGGAGACAGCAGCAACGGACGGGTGGAGGGCGGCCTCAGCTGCAACCCCTCAGCGATCTTGAGGAGCGCGTCCACAGGATTGTGGCAAGCCGGGTGATCGGTCCCGTCGCCACTGGAGACGCCGACCCCGTTCTGGACAGCAATGGTAAGGTCATCACCTTTTTGTCCTCTGTCCTTCCACTTGTCCCTCACAACATCAGCCTTTGACACTTTCAATCCAACTTACTAAATCGCTGCACTTATTCCTCCCTTACTGCCACCCTGTCCTCACGCTAAAGCCACTCTTGTACCTCCCTGCTTTCAGATGGTGATTCACCAGCTGAGGAGACGGGCCTTCAAGCTGCCAGTGGAAGTGAAGCTGCAGCCGAGGAGGAAGATGAAGGCGGAGCATCAGTGCCACCCTCTCCCGAGGAAGCCCATGCCCACACTGGGAACACGCCTTCCCTGGAGGGGAGCAGGGGGGAAGCGTCTGATGAGGGTGAAGCTCCAGGACCCAGCGGGCTGCAGCAACGCGATGGGGGTAGGGAAGTTCGGGGGCATTCTCCCCGGAGGGAGAGTAGGCCAGCGAGTCCTGCTGCACTGGACGCAGAGGAGGAGCGGCTCATCGCTGAAATGAACACCCAGGCGGTGGACATGCACACTGAGCTCATGGGTGCAGTGGGAAGGGTGCCCGAATGCATTGAATCACTGGCAAGGAGTGTGGAGCACTTCGCTGTAGCACAGGCGAATGCCACGCTAAAGCTTACTGCTGCAATTCAGTCTCAGACTGCTGTCATGCAGACTCAGATTGAGGCCATGCGAGCACTGACTGCTGCCATCCTCGATGGTTCGGACACATTTCCCCGGGGCTCTCACCGCGCCGCAGCAGGCCAGCAATCTGTGCTCCAGCAGATTGCTCCGGATGCTGAAGTGCTGCCCCGTGGGAGTGTCAGTGTGTCGGTCGAGCAGGGAGTTGCTGTCCTCTCTCAAGATGACAGCATTCCTGCTGCCACCACTGTCACTTCTCCACTGCACTTGCCACCGCCTGTAGGACAGACTGCTGCCGCCCATGCAGAGTTGGTGCAGTCTGCAGCCGGGCCCTCCAGGCCCAGAGCTGGTCGAGGCCGTCCTTCAAGGGCATCTGCAGTCTCAGGTTATGAGAATCAGCAGCCTTCCACCAGCCTTGCTGCAGCCACTGAGGTCCCATTACAGAGGAGCAGTAGGGTGGGAAGGGGGGAAGTGCGCAAGGGAAGGAGATCACCCTCGAAGGGCAAAAAGTAGGAGGTGTGACAAAATGTTTGTCAATTTTTTATTAAAGGCCGAGGTTCGTGTTTAAACTTTTGTTTAGTGTTTTGGACATTATCTCCAGGTTGTGAGAACCAGTTATGTTAATGATTGTTTTTTTTTGTATTTCTTTCTATTAGTTTGTCATGAAGAAATCACACACACAGAGTTTGTAAAATAAATAAGTTTTTGTATTCAAAATGTACATGTTTGGTCTTTGGAATCATTACTGCCTTGGCCGGCTTAGGGGTTGCGGGTTGGTTTCATTCATGTTGTTCTCAATGGCAGAAGCCATTTCCTCAGCAGGGGCCTAGAAGCGGCTTGCTATCAGCGGTTGACGGACGGCCCTTGCAGTTTCAACATTGTGGGCCGCCCTCCCGTCTTGGTGCTGCTGATGATCATCCTCCTCCTCCTCTTCCTCCTCTTCCTCCTCCTCCTCTGGTGGTGCTCCAAGGCCTGGTGGCATTGGCTGGGTCCTGAGGATTGCCATGTTATGCAGCATGCAGCACACAACTACGAAGTGGGAAACTCGCTCAGGCGAGTACTGCAGGGCTCCTCCAGAATGGTCCAGACAGTGGAACCGTTGCTTCAGCACGCCGATTGTGTGCTCAACGATGTTCCTGGTAGCTTGATGGCTCTCGTTGTACCGCAGCTCAGCAGGGGTGTTGGGCGTACGGAGCGGTGTCATCAGCCAGGTGCTCAGTGGATACCCCTTGTCCCCGAGAAGCCAACCAACTGGCTGATGCGGTGCCTCGAAAAGTTCTGCCACAGTAGTCTGCCGCAGGATGAAAGCATCGTGGCAGCTGCCAGGATAGTGGGCATTGACAGCGAGTATCAGCTGTCTGTGGTCACAGACCAACTGAACATTCAAGGAATGGAACCCCTTTCTGTTCCGGAAATCCTCGGCATTCTCACGCGGAGCACGCAAAGCCACATGCGTGCAGTCAATGGCGCCCTGCACCATGGGGAAGCCCGCTATCCTCACAAAGCCCAGAGCACGTTCATGCTGCTTGTCTGGGGTCATGGGGAAAGAGATGTACTCTCGTCTCCTTTTAAAGAGGGCATTTGTGACGTGACGGATGCAGCAATGCACCGCGAACTGGGAGATATTGGCGAGGTCCCCAGCAGCAGATTGAAATGAGCCAGTAGCATAAAAGTTCAGAGCCACTGTGATCTTCACTGCCACCGACAGAGACGTCCTGGACCTCAGTTGAGGCTGCAGATCTGGCTGCAGCAGGTGGCAGAGCTCAGTGAGCACCTCCTTGCTGAAGCGCAGCCTTCGCAAACACTGCTCATCAGACATATGAATGTAGGAGAGCTGGTCACGATATACCCTGGGAGGGTAAGCTCTCCTGTACAGACGCCTGTTGGCCCTCCTCTGTCTGGCCATCATTGCCACTCTCTCTCTGCGTCTCTGTGTCCTCCGATTCAGCTGGCGCAGGATGACGCCCCCAATCAGTGCAGCCCCCATAGTCTCTTAGCAAGCAAAGTTATGAAGGCCAAAAACCAAAGTACCGGCGAAGTTATGATCAGTAGCCAAAACTACCTCACACAGCGTTGACTCAATGCAGAAGTTTCTCTTTCTCTCTCTCCGAATCTCTCTCTCTCTCTCAGAACGAGTGGTGCAAAAATGTCAACCACAGAGAAAGACAGGAAGAGGCCCCCTTTAAATAGCGCCCCCCCCAGCCCCACAGCGATTGATAGCGTTCCAGTCTTCCGGTCGTTGGATGCGCCAGGCGGTAAGGATGGGGGCGCCACTCAATTTCTGCTCCGGGGCGCCACAAGGGCGTTGCACCCTCATATGACGTCAGAATCTGCGTGCGCAGGATATCGCGGCGATTAAGTTTAGCGCCGCCGCAAAATGTCTAGTTAAGTTCGCGAGCGGCGCAAACTTCGGCGCGCCTGCGCGCTAGCTGCTTTGCGCCCCATTAACGCCCTCTTAAGGCGCTAACGGGAGGTGCAACCAACTGAATTTTTAGCCCTATGAGTATTGCCTATCAACTTGCCACAAGTTCACTGCTGGCCCATGCAAAGCCCTCAGACAGCCTTACAGTGCTTTCATACTTACTATACATGGCTACACTCAAGAAGGCCATGCATTCAACCTGCAACTTACAACTTAAAACCTTAGCACACTGATATCTTAAAAGGGCTTCACAATACAAATCATTGTGACACAACCTAGCTGCAAGATTCATGCTCATTTACTCACATGCAATGAGATACAGGATGGGCACTAGACTAACACAGGTTGTGCTCTTGAACTTACAACACTTCAACACTATGGCCGGAATTTTCTCCAGGCAGGCGGGTTGGGGCAGGGGGCCTCCGAGGCGGGCTGGAAACCCGGGAGGCCGGGTTTCCCACAGGCCCTGCCGACTTTAACGGCAGGGCCTGATTTGCATCCGAGGCCTCAGAGTCCCGCCCGCAGCCAGCCAGATTGAGAGGCTGGCTGGCTGCGGGCGGGCAGGCCTGCAGATGCGAGGGATCGGTCCGGTGGAGGGATCGAGGGGTGGGGGGGGGGGGAAATCGGGAATCGGCAGTCGGGGATCGCGAGGTGGAGGTCGGGGGTCGGCAGTCGGGGATCGCGGGATAGCGGGGGGGGAGGAGATCGGGGATTGCGGGAGGGGGTCGTCGGGGTGTGGGGGGCGGCCAGAACATCGGCAGGGGGGATTGGAGGATCAGCAGGGGGGAAGGGTCGGGGATCGGTGGGGGGGGGAGAGAGGATCAGAGCCGGCCTCAGCATCATCGGTGGGGTGGTGGGGTGGCCTCATGGTGGGGATCAGAGGCCTCGTGAGGGGGTCTCCTATCGCGGGGGGTGGGTTAGGCAGGGACCCTGGATCCAGGAGGTAGGTATAAAGCCACTTTCCTCCTGGATCCAGCAGTCCCTGCCTTAGTTTAACTGCCGGGTTTCACGAATTGTGCGAAACTCGTCCACATGCAGTTAAATTCAAAATTGAGGTTATAAAAGAGGCTTCCAGCCTCATTATAATATTTAAATTGGCATTCCGCTCCCCTGGGAGTGGGTTGGTCGCCTGCCCCCTGTCCCGCCCCCGTCCCGCCTCTGTTAAAACCAGAGGCGGGATCAGGTCGGGAATCCCATTTTTAACAATTTAACTGCCCCCACGCTCCAAACCCACCCTTTTTTTAGGGGAAAATTCCGGACTTGCGGGACAATTTGGTTCATAATAGGATAGGGCAAATCGTAGGCAGCATTGTAACATATTCCTCTTCTGTGTTTGTAGGTCTGAAAGAACAGCCCAACAGCAATGCCAGTGGTACAGAACAAGCTTGCGCCTCATTGCACCATGCACACACTCGTCTTCCTGGCTGCACAGGTGTTTCTGCAGTAATGCCCTCTTGGTCAGTGTCTGCGGCCTGCTCTGGGCTTAGTTGCTTGGTGGCCTCCTCTTCCTTCTTCTCCTCCATGATTAAGCCTCTTTGTACAGCAAAGTTGCGCAGCATGTAATGAACCACGATGGTCTTGAGAAGCACCGGAGGTATCTGAGGCAGTGTTTCACAATGCTTGTGGTATGCTCTATAACAGTCCTGGTAACAGAGTGGGCCTTGTGTATCTGCACTCAGCTTTGGTACATGGCTGTTATAAGCTGATCCAAAAAGAGTAACCTTAGTCTCCGAGGAGTCATTGGGGTCGATACTAATCCCCTGCCCACGACAGGCAGGAGAGGGTTGGAGGGAGGTTAAAAATTAAAAATCAGGGAAAGCACCCCCAACCCATTGCATATGAGCCTGTCACTATTTTTACACCAGCGGGTTATGTAGCATGACAGGGTCCCGGCTTGGAGAGGCAGAACACTTTATTATAATATTTAAATCAGTGCAGTTGGGAGCCAGATTTAAATTTACCAGCTGCCAGCCGGGTTTCCCAGAGCTCAGAAATTTCTATAATTCTACGAAACCCCACAGCAAAATGGAGACTGGAGCAGCCAGCTCCAGCAGGCTAGTACTTTTTGCAGCACTCCTTGTGGGCCAGGAGGAGTAAGACTGCTTCCCCCGGCCCCTCAAGCAAACCTTCAGCCAATCTCGGCCTTTCCTCGCTGCCATGATCGGCCAACTCCCTCCAACCCCCCCCCCAGTCTCCAGCATGCCCCGCAATCGGCAGAGACCCCTCCCCCGCACGCCCACCCCTCCCCAACCCTAAATCTCTGGCGTGCCTCCAATTGGCCAACGCCCCAAACCCCGTTCTCCAGGCTGCCCCACACTCGGCAGACCCCCACCCCTCCCCAACCCCTGATCTTTCCCTCCCTCCCTCACCATTGCCAGGCTCTGTCTGCACCGACACCCCACCCCCCACCACCCCGCAACCAAGCCCCAATCACGAGCCCCGATCTTTCCTTCCTGATTGCTGGGATCTGACTTAACAACAACAACTTGCATTTATATAGCGTCTTTAACATATTAAAACATCCCAAGGCGCTTCACAGGAGCGTTATCAATAAATATTTTGACACCGAGCTACATAAGGAGGTATTAGGAAGATGACCAAAAGCTTGATCAAAGAGGTAGGTTTTAAGGAGCGTCTTAAAGGAGGAAAGAGAGGTAGAGAGGTGGAGAGGTTTAGGGAGGGAATTCCAGAGCTTAGGGCCAAGACAGCTGAAAGCATGGCCGCCAATGGTGGAGCGATTAAAATCGGGGATGCGAAAGATGCCAGAATTGGAGGAGCGCAGAGATCACAAAGGCTTATAGGGCTAGAGGAGGTTACAGAGATAGAGGCTCCCCCATCCACCAAGCCCTGATCTCTCCCGATTACCAGGGAACGGTCCCAAGGGTCCCCGGCGGCAGCCTCACGCTATAGACTGTCGATCTGGCTGGTTGCTGGGCAGGAAACAGAAGAAGAAATTATAATGAGGCCCTGCCATTAAATTCAGCAGGACCTTCAAGTCCCTGGGATTTCCTGGTTTCCCTCCCACTTCGACGCTCCCCTGCACCTTCCCCGCCTCCATTTAAATATTGGGGCCATTGCTTCAGTGGGCTATTGCCTTCAAATTAAGGATGCCTCAGAAGATTATTAGTCAGAAGGAAAAGGTTTTGATAGCTGCCTGTACCTCATAACTTGCACACAGCATTCGCACTATTTGTCCCTGACAGACACATTCTCGAAACTGCTCACAAGTCTTACATAGAAACAGGAGTAGGCCATTCGGCCCATCGAGCCTGCTCCACCATTCAATACGATCATGGCTGATCATCCAAATCCAGTACCTTGTCCCTGCTTTCTCACACAGAATCCCCATCGAGCCTGCACCGACACATATCCCACCCTATCCCCGTAACCCCACGTATTTAATTCCCCCTAACATATCCCATCCTATCCCTGTAACCCCACATATTTAATCCCCCCCTAACACTAAGGGTCAATTTATCATAGCCAAATCAACCTAACCCGCACATTTTTGGACTGTGGGAGGAAACCGGAGCACCCGGAGGAAACCCACGCAGACACGGGGAGAATGTGCAAACTCCACACAGACAGTCACCCGAGGCCAGATTCGAACCCGGGTCTCTGGCGCTGTGAGGCACCAGTGCTAACCACTATGCCACCGTGTTGCCCGTCTTCCACTAGACCATTCCATTCTTTCATGTATGAGAAAGTGGCACACAACATGAGAGAGCATTGGAGAAAGGAGAGGCCCTCTACACATCCTGTTGTTACTGGAGGAGCAGGTCCTATTAACTGTAGATAGCTAAGTCTCTTTTGGCTTAAAACACTTGCAACATTAAACAGGCACTATTGTGATAACATTAAGAAATGAGAAGGAAATGCATTGGTCTTTCTGAATAGCATGTTAATAAATAGATTTCATTGTCGCTATATTGGCCATCAAGAATGTATTCCATGGTGTTTTGCACACAAGCCCTGCGGATACTCTCCAGAAACTATGCACAGGAATTGGCTTCCAGCTCTCTGCATTTACAGTAAATCTGGCACTGAATCATTCAATCAGCATCGTTTTTTAATTCACCCCATCTCAAATTTTCTCAACTGGAATTGTTGGTGTACTGTTCTTCAGGTGACAGCTGTCCTTTGGCACCTAGTCCAGTTCACCATTCTTCATGTGTGAGGCTTGACAATAGGTGTCACCTGGCTATTTGACTATGAGGAGAACATCATAGCCTGACCTTGTCATTACCCAACATCTCCATGTGTGAACTTTCTAGGAGGAGTGACTGGAATGAGATCAGGAGCTGGTACCTTGGCTGATTTTCCTAGACAGGGTTGTTGAAATCCGATTGTAGTGCTCTTATTGCTCCCCCAGCTGAAATCAGGTAAATCAGCATGGACCAGTAATAACCCTAGGATCGTCCTGGTCTGTATGGTTCAGCATTACACAGTCTTTACCCACGCTCCTGATCTTTGGTCACCCGGTGCGGGGGGGAGCGGGCAGATCGGAGGACCTCCTCGTGGGACTGCTCCTGGGCCTGGCCAAAGTGGCCATTAACTGGTCCAGGCAGTGGCGGTCGAGGGGATCGTTCGGCCTGATTGCCTGCCTCCCTTCCGCGGCCATGTTCGCGCCCGGGTGGCCCTGGAGATGGAGCACGCGGTGTCCGCCGGAACACTTGAGGCCTTCCGCGACCGGTGGGCGCCGCGGGGACTGGAGTGCATCATCATCCCGGCCAATCAAATTTTAATTTAATTTGTTAAGTTTTATTTAAAGTTATTTTAGTTACAGACTATTTGTTTAATCACCCAAACCAGAAGAGTACACTGTCTTTACCAACTGAGCCATCTACAGATTAATACGGATCAATTAACCTCTTTGTATTCTAATGTTCCAATCATTTAAAAGTCAATTCAAACAGAACACCTCATCGTGAAAGTAGTTAGCAAATGTTACTCTACTGCCTGTTCTCTCCTCTTCCTCTTTGTTTTTGTCACTCCTACCAGGGAACTTCTCCAGCCAGAAAAGGACAGGTCCAGTGAAGGATCACACTCGGAATATTATCCTGCGTTTCTCTTTCGGATGCTGACCAACCATGTTGTGCAATTCCAGCATTTTCTGTTTTTGTTCCAGATTTCCAGCATTTGCAGTTTTTTTTAAAATCTGAAAATGCCTCTATTCAATTTGATGAATGTTTCTTGTTCAATTTCTGGTCAATGGGAATCAGTGATTCAAATTTTACTTGCATTTTGGTTTTCTCACTAATAGATACTTGGAACATCCTGTCCATCAAACCTCCTAATCAGATTGCATGTATGAATGTCACGATCTCTCATATTTGATCCCTGCAACTTTACCATCTCAACTGTCCTTACAGAAAGAAATCCGTGTTTGGTGAAAAGGTACCCTAGTGAGGGCAGAGGGGTGTAATGTATTCAGTGGTTTATTGCAGTCTGGTTCAAGATCCTCTTAAGGCACCCAACTAGCTATTCATTATATCCATGCTGACTCGCCATCTGTGCTGAATCCCTGTGTTTCTTCTTCACTAATTGAATTTTTGATGCTTGATATATTTTGTGTAACAATTCCTTTTCCAACTGTTCGACATGGCACAGTCCAAGTCTAGGATAAACCTCAAGTCATTTTAATGCAATAAGGAAGGAAGGTTAGACTATGTTACTTAAGTTATACACAGAGATGGTTGGTAATGTTATACAGAAGGTATTTTACTATCGAGGAAGCTTATAATTTTGACAGTATTTATATATTGTCTAAAATATACTGCTGGATTTTTTTGTGTAAAGAGTACAGTAGTATTAAAAAGAAATATTACATGGTGCACATTTGTTGTGGTCACTCAGTTGTAAGTTTAGAGTATATTACTTTTACAGACAAGCTATTTAACAATGATGACTTGCATTTATAGAACATCTTTTGCAGAGAAAAATGCCCCAAGAGGCTTTAGAGAGGCATAATCAGACATAAATGGATGCTGAGTCAAAAAAAGGAGTTCTTAGGAGAGGTGACCAAAAGCTTGGTCAAAAAGGTGGGCTTAAAGGAGGAAAGGGAGGTGGAGGAGTTTATGGACAGAATTCCAGAGCATGAGGCCTAAACGGCTGTAGACAAAGGGATGGAGAGATACACAAAAGGCCAGAGTCAGAGGAATAGAGAGTTCTTGAAGGGTTGTAGGGCTGGAGGAGTTTACAGAGATAGGGAGGGCCAAGTCCATGAAAGGATTTAAACTCAAGGATGAGAAATTTTTTGGAGGACTGGGAGCCAACGTAGGTCAGCAACGGCAGGAATGATGGGTGAGCAGAACTTGGTGCAGGATAGGATACGGGCAGCAGAGTCTTCGATGACTTAAGGTTACAAAGTATGGAGGATAGGAAGCTAGCCAGAAGAGCATTGGAATAGACAAGTCTGGAGGTGATAAAGGCATGGATGAGAATTTCAACAACAGATGGGCTGAGGCATGGATGGAAGCGGACAATATTACAGAGGTGGAGTAGAAAATATGGGGTTTAAATTCAGCCTAGGGTTGAATAGAATGCTAAGGTTGGAAACAATCTGGTTTAATATGAGCCAGTGGTGGGGAAGGGGATGGAATCAGTGGCAAGGGTATAGAGTTTGTAGCAGGGAGTCTTCCCAATGTCTAACTGGAGCAAATTGTGGCTAATCTAAGAATGGATGTCAGACAAGCAGTCTGACAACACAGAGGCAGTGGAAGGTCGAGAGAGATGGTGGAGAGGTAGAGCTGGGTGCCGTTAATGTACATGTCGAAACTGAACCCATGTCTTTGGATGATGTTACCAAGGAGCAGCATGTAGATGAGAAAGAGGAAGGGGCCAAGGATAGATCCTTGGGGGACTCCAATAACAGTTTAGGGGCTTGAAGACAAGCCATGCTGGAGATACTCTGGCTACAATTGGATAGATAAAAGTGAACCAAGCGAGGGCAGTCCCACTGAGCTGGACAACAGAGGAGATGCATTGGAGGAATATGGTGTGATAGACCATGTCAAAGTCTGCAGAGAAATTGAGGAGGTCAAGGAAGTAAAATGTACCATACTCACAGCCACAGAGGATGTCATTTGTGACAATTATTAGGGCCATTTCAGTGCTGTGACAGGAGCGGCAAACTGATTGGAGAGATTCAAACATGGGGTTGCAAGGAAGTTGAGCATAGATTTGGGAGGCTATAACACAATCAAGGATTTGGAGAGGAAAGGGAGGTTGGAGATGGGGTGGTAGCTTGCAAGGATAGAGGGCTCCAGGGTGGGTTTCTGAAGCGGGGCTGATACCAGCAGTTTTGAAAGGGAAGGGACAGTACCTGAGGAGAAGGAACCATTTACACTGTCAGCTAGCATGGGGGCCAGGAAGGGAAGTTGGGTGGTCAGCAGTTTATTGGGAATGGGGCCAAGGGAGCAGGCGGTGAGGCTCACGGACAAAATGAACTCAGAGAGGGCATGAAGGGAGATAGGAGATAAACTAAAGAAGGACACGGGAAGGAAGTCTGGTGGGCAGGTTTGACTCGGAGGTCAAAGGGAAGGGAAAGAAGAAGCAGACGCAGCTGAACGGATCTTGATGACAAGTCCAGGAGCTCCTTGCACTTGTTATTGGAGGTGAGGGTGGAGGGGACAGAAGAGAAAGGCCTAAGAGGCAGTCGGTAGGTTTTTTGCTGTCCAGGATGATCCTGAAAAAGTGAGTGTTTTTGACAAGAGAAGATTGAGGACTGATAGTACTTGATGTGGTCCAGACAGATACGGTGATGAATAGCTAAACCAGTTGTACGCCAGATGCATTCAAGTCTTCACTCCTTGGACTTGACGGAGCAAAGATAGGGTCATACCAGGTAGAATAAGCAGGATGGGAAAGAGTAAAAGTTTTACTGGGGACAATGCATCAAAGGGGGAGGTGAGGGAGTGATTGAGCAGATTGGCAGCTGGAGAAGTATTGTGACAATTGGAAGGCCAGAGGTTAGGCTGTTGGGAGTTTGAAAGTGAAGTTGTAAGTGACTTGGAGTAGAGTTTTTTTTTACAGATGCAGACACAGAAGGCAGCGTGGTTGGAAGAGGGCCATGTTTCAGTCAAAACCATGATGTCAATGCAATTATCCTCAATAAGGGCATGGATGGCAAGGGTCTTGTGGGCAAAGGAACAGACATTCTGGAGGGAATTTGGAGAGGGGAGGTGAATGTTGATCCGCTGTCAGAGTCCAAGGAGGCAATAGTGGATGGTGTGAGTGGGACGGGAATGAGGTTGGCAAGATTCACACTCAGCGGGCATGCTGGGCAGGAAATGAAGATGGGGCAGTTGGGGTTGCTGCTCATAAGGAGGCAGCGACAAGTGCATCAAAGGGCCTTTCAGAGAAAGCTGAGAGAGGGCCAAAGGATAGCTTTGGATTTATCCAAGGGAGACTCAGGCCTAGGAAGGCAGAGGCATGACAGAGTGACAGGAAGGGGAGCATATACAACAACAACAACAATTTGTATTTATACAGCACCTTTAAAGTGGTAAAACATCCCAAGACGCTTCACAGGAGTATTATAAGACTAAAAATTTGACACCAAGCCACCTAAGGAGAAATTAGGGCAGGTGACCAAAAGCTTGGTCAAAGAGGTAGGTTTTAAGGAGTGTCTTAAAGGAGGAAAGAGAGGTAGAGAGGTGGAGAGGTTTAGGGAGGGAGTTCCAGAGCTTAGCACCTAGGCAACAGATGGCGCGGCACCAAAGGTTGAGCGATTATAATCAGCGATGCTCAAGAGGGCAGAATTAGAGGAATGCAGTTATCTCGGGGGGTTGTGGAGCTGGAGGAGATTACAGAGATAGGAGAGGGTGAGGGCCATGGAGGGACTTGAAAACAAGGATGAGAATTTTCAAATCGAGGCATTGCTTAACTGGGAGCCAATGTAGGTCAGCGAGCACAGGGGTGATGGGCGAACGGGACTTGGTGCAAATTAGGACACGGGCAGCCGAGTTTTGGATGACCTCAAGTTTACGTAGGGCAGAACATGGGAGGCCAGCCAGGAGTGCGTTGGAATAGTCAAGTCTAGCGGTAACAAAGGCATGGATGAGGGTTTCAGCAGCGGATGAGATGAAGCAAGGGCGGAGATGGGCGATGTTACAGATGTGGAAATAGGCGGTCTTAGTTATGCCGCGGATATGTGGTCGGAAGCTCATTTCAGGGCCAAATATGAAACCAATGTTGCAAACAGTGTGGTTCAGCCTCAGACAGATGTTAGGGAGAGGGATGGAGTCAGTGGCTAGTGAACGAAGATGTGGCGGGGACCGAAAACAATGGCTTCGGTCTGCCCAATATTTAATTGCAGAAAATTTCTGCTCATCCAGAACTGGATGTCGGACAAGCAGTCTGACAATTTAGAGACCGTGGAGGGGTCGAGAGAAGTGGTGGTGAGGTAGAGCTGGGTGTCGTCAGCGTACATGTGGAAACTGACGCTGTGTTTTCAGATGATGTTGCCAAGGGGCAGCATGTAGATGAGAAATAGGAGGGGGCCGAGGATAGATCTTTGGGGGACACCAGAGGTAACGATGTGGGAGCAGGAAGAGAAGCCGTTGCAGGTGATTCTCTGGCTATGATTAGATAGATAAGAATGGAAACAGACGAGTGCAGTCCCACCCAGCTGGATGATGGTGGAGAGGCATTGGAGGAGGATGGAATGATCAACCACTGGCTGCAGACAAGTCAAGAAGAACGAGGAGGAATAGTTTACCTTTGTCACAGTCACAAAGGATGTAATTTGTGACTTTGATGAGAGCCGTTTCGGTACTGTGGCAGGGGCGGAAACCTGATTGGAGGGATTCAAACATGGAATTGTGGGAAAGATGGGCACGGATTTGAGAGGCGACAACACGTTCAAGGACTTTGGAGAGGAAAGGGAAATTGGAGATGGGGCGGTGGTTTGCAAGGACGGAGGGGTCAAGGGCAGGTTTTTTGAGGAGAGGGGTGATGACGGCAGATTTGAGGGAGAGGGGGACAGTACCTGAGAAGAGAGAACCATGAACAATGTCAGCTAACATGGGAGCCAGAAAAGGAAGTTGGGTAGTCAGCAGTTTGGTGAGAATAGGGTCGAGGGAGCAGGAAGAGGGTCTCATGGACAAGATGAGCACGGAGAGGTCATGAGAGGAGAATGGAGAGAAACTGGAGAAAGATGTGAGTTCAGGGCTAGGGCAGGAGGGAACCTTAGAGGAAGTTTGGCCCATTGGGCTAGGGGAAGGAAGGGAAGTGGAAGAGGCAGGTGAACGGATGGTCTCAATCTTAGAGACAAATAACTCCATGAGCTCCTCACACTTGTTGTCGGAGGTGAGGGTGGAGGAGACAGGGGAGAGGGGTTTAAGAAGACGATTAGCAGTGGAGAATAGAAGCTGGGGTTCATCTTTGCATTCCAGAATGATTCTGGAATAGTGAGCAATTTTGGCAGATGAGAGCAGGACCCGATAATGCTTTATGTGGTCCAGCCAGATCTGGCGGTGAATGGCTAAACCAGTTGTCCGCCATATCCGTTCAAGTCTATGTCCCTTGGACTTAAGGGAGTGAGGATGAGGGCCATACCAGGGGAAGCGGCCAGGATGAGAGAGAATAATTGTTTTAATAGGGACTAGGGCATCAAAGGTGATGGTGAGAGTGTGGTTGAGCAGATTGGTAGCTGCAGAAATGTTATGGTGAACATAAGAACATAAGAAATAGGAGCAGGAGTAGGCCATTCGGCCCCTCAAGCCTACTCCACCATTCAATAAGATCATGGCTGATCTGATCTTGCCCTCAACTTCACTTTTCTGCCTTAACCCTTGACTCCCCTGTAGTTCAAAAATCTGTCTATCTCAGTCTTGAATATATTCAATGACTCAGCCTCCACAGCTCTCTGGGATAGAGAATTCCAAAGATTCACCACCCTCTGAGAGAAAAAATTCCTCCTCATTTTCATCTTAAATGGGCGACCCTTTATTCTGGAACTCCGACCCCTAGTTCTAGATTCCCCCACGAGGGGAAACATCCTCTCAGCATCTACCCTGTCAAGCCCCCTCAGAATCTTATATGTTTCAATAAGATCACCTCTATTTCTTCTAAACTCTAATGAGTATAGGCCCAACCTGCTCAACCTTTCCTCATAAGACAATCCCTTCATCCCAGGAATCAACCTCGTGAACCTTCTCTGAACTGCCTCCAATGGAAGTATATCCCACCTTAAATAAGGAGACCAAAACTGTATGCAGTACTCCAGGTGTGGTCTCACCAATGCCCTGTATAGTTGTAACAGGACTTCCCTACTTTTATATTCCATCCCCCTTGCAATAAAGGCCAACATTCCATTTGCTTTCCTAATTACTTGCTGTACCTGCATGCTGACTTTTTGTGTTTCATGTACAAGGCCACCTAGATCCCTCTGTACCGCAGCATTCTGTAGTCTCTCTCCATTTAAATAATATTTTGCTTTTCTATTTCTCCTACCAAAGTGGATAACCTCACATTTTCCCACATAATACTCCATCTGCCAAATTTTTGCCCACTCACTTAACCTATCTATATCCCTTTGCAGACTCTTTGTGTCCTCCTCACAACTTGCTTTCCCACCGATCTTTGTATCATCAGCAAATGTGGCGACGGTACACTCGGTCCCTTCATCCAAGTCATTAATATAGATTGTAAATAGTTGAGGCCCCAGCACTGATCCCTGTGGCACTCCACTAGTTACAGTTTGCCAACCTGAAAATGACTCATTTAACCTGACTCTGTTTTCTGTTAGTTAGCCAATCCTCTATCCATGCTAATATATTACCCCTCAACACCATGAGCTCTTGTGCAGTAACCTTTTATATGGCAACTTATCGAATGCCTTTTGGAAATCCAAATGCACTACATCTACTGGTTCCCCTTGATCCACCCTACTTGTTACATCCTCAAAGAACTCTAATAAATTTGTCAAACATGATTTCCCTTTCATAAAACCCTGTTGACTCTGCTTGATTGTATTATGATTTTCTAAATGTCCTGCTACTACTTCCTTAATAATGGATTCCAGCATTTTCACAATGACAGACGTTAGGCTAACTGGTCTATAGTTTCCTGCTTTCTGTCTCCCTCGTTTCTTGAATAGGGGCATTACATTTGCGATTTTCCAATCCGCTAGGACCTTTCCAGAATCCAGAGAATTTTGGAAGAGAATGGAGGGCCAAAGGCTGGACAGTTGGGATTTCATAAGTGCAGTTATAAGAGAGTTGGGAGAGAGATTTTTCCAGTGGCGGACACAGAAGGAAGAAGGGTTGGGGGGTCCGGGTGGAAGGAAGATGTGGATGGAGAGCGATACGGGGAAGTGGTCACACGATGGGAGTAGCGAGGCCACGAGAGATGGCAAGGTCAAGGGGGTGGCCGTGAATATGGGTTGGGGAGTTTACATGGAGGGAGAGATTAAGGGAGGATAGGAGGGCAGTGAACTCAGAGGAGAGAGAGTATGATGAATTGAGATGGAGGTTGAAATCACCGAGGATGAGAAATCACTCGGTGCAGAGGCTGAGGGAGGAAAGCAGTGAAGATATCTCAGTAATAAAATTTTTATGGTACTTGGGTGGGCGGTAGAGAACGAGAATTTTAAATGAGAGGTGAGAGGGGTGGAATAAAATGAGATTCTCAAAGGAACAGAAAGTGCCAGAGGAGTAGGGGGACAGACCAAGGTGTGATTTGGTGATTTGGTGATGAGAGCCACACTGCCACCACAGCGGTCTGAGCGGGGCAAGTGGTGGACGGTATAGCCAGTCGGGCAGCTTCATTTAAGTGTAAGGTGTCATCACCCCTCAACTAAGTTTTTGTCAGGGCCATGATGTCGATGCAATCATTCACGATAAGCTCATGGATGGCAAGGGCCTTGTTTGCAAGTGAATGGACATTCTGGAGGGAGATGCGGAGAGGGTCGGTGATGGCTGACCCACTGCTAGTGTCCACAGGGTCAGCGGTGGGAAGGGTGCGTTGGATGGGGAGGAGATTGGCAAGATTAGCCCCTAGAGGGCGCACTGGGCAGGAAGGTCGGTGAGAGAGTAGGATGGGACAGTTGGGGTTGCTGCTCGTAAGGCGGCAGCGACGAATGCCTCGATGGGCCTTTCAGAGGATGCCGAGAGAGGCGCAGAGGGAAGCTGTAGGTTTATCTGAGAGGGAGTCAATCCTGGGACGGCGGCAGTAGAGTAGGAAGGTTGAACAGTAATGAAGGATTTGGGTAGGGATTTGTGAGGGCAGAGTATCCGAGAGAGGAGAGATGAAAGGAGGCATGACGACAGGAGAGAGCGGTCAGGGAGGAATAGAGAAAAAAGGAAAAGGGGGAGAAAACTTGGAAAAAGAAATGAACGGCTCACGCGAATGGACACAGGGAAAAAGCTCAGGTTACATAGGCCTGGTTAATTAATGGGATCCATATTGGCCTACTCCTGAGGTCCCCACCATCACATAAGCCAGTATTCAGCCAATTCGA
Organism: Squalus acanthias; assembly: GCA_030390025.1. Taxonomy (NCBI): domain Eukaryota; kingdom Metazoa; phylum Chordata; class Chondrichthyes; order Squaliformes; family Squalidae; genus Squalus; species Squalus acanthias. The sequence continues at coordinate 103,691,484 of CM059429.1, read as the reverse complement.
TTCACTCCACATGATATCAAGAAACGGCTGAGCACACTGGATACAGCAAAGGCTATGGGCCCCGACAACATCCCAGCTATCGTGCTGAAGACTTGTGCTCCAGAACTAGTCGTGCCTCTAGCCAAGCTGTTCCAGTACAGCTACAACACTGGCATCTATCCGGCAATGTGGAAAACTGCCCAGGACAGATGTCCTGTCCACAAAAAGCAGGACGAATTCAATCCGGCCAATTACCGGCCCATTAGTCTACTCTCAATCATCAGCAAAGTGATGGAAGGTGTCATCGACAGTGCTATCAAGCGGCACTTAATCACCAATAACCTGCTCACTGATGCCCAGTTTGGGTTCCGCCAGGACCACTCGGCTCCCAACCTCATTACAGCCTTGGTACAAACATGGACAAAGGAGCTGAATTCCAGAGCTGAGGTGAGAGTGACTGCCCTTGACATTAAGGCAGCATTTGACCGAGTCTGGCATCAAGGAGCCCGAGTAAAACTGAAGTCAATGGGAATCGGGGGGAAAACTCTCCACTGACTGGAATCATACCGAGCACAAAGGAAGATGGTTGTGATGGTTGGAGGTCAATCATCACAGCCCCAGGACATCATAGCAGGAGTTCCTCAGGGCAATCATCTTCAGCTGCTTCATCAATGGCCTTCCCTCCATCATAAGTTCAAAAGTGGGGATGTTCGCTGATTACTGTACAGTGTTCAGTGCCATTCGCAACTCCTCAGATAATGAAGCAATCCATCCCTGCATGCAGCAAGACCTGGACGACATTCAGGCTTGGGCTGACAAGTGGCAGCTAACATTCGCGCCACACAAGTGCCAGGCAATGACTATCTCCAACAAGTGAGAGTCTAACCACCGCCCCTTGACATTCAACGGCATTACCATCACCGAATCCCCCACCAACAACATCCTGGGGGTCACCATTGACCAGAAACTTAACTGGACCAGCCACATAAATACTGTGGCAACAAGAACAGGTCAGAGGCTAGGTATTCTGCAGCGAGTATCTCACCTCCTGACTCCCCAAAGCCTTTTCACCATCTACAAGGCACAAGTAAGTAATGTGATGGAATACTCTTCACTTGCCTGGATGAGTGCAGCTCCAACAACACTCAAGAAGCTCGACACCATCCAGGACAAAGCAGCCCGCTTGATTGGGACCCCATCCACCACCTTCAACATTCACTCCCTCCACCACTGGCGTACCGTGGCTGCAGTGTGTACCGTCTACAAGATGCACTGTAGCAACTCACCAAGGCTTCTTTGGCAGCACCTCCCAAACCTGCGACCTCTACCACCTAGAAAGACAAGGGCAGCAGGCGCATGGGAACACCACCACCTCCAAGTTCCCCTCCAAATCACACACCATCCTGACTTGGAAGTATATCGCCGTTCCTTCATCGTTGCTGGGTCAAAATCCTGGAACTCCCTCCCTAACAGCACTGTGGGAGTACCTTCACCACATGGACTGCAGCGGCTCAAGAAGGTGGCTCACCACCACCTTCTCAAGGGTAATTAGGGTTGGGCAATAAATGCTAGCCTTGCCAGCGACACCCACATCCCATTAATGAATAAAACATATTTCCTGGTAGCAGGGAATAGGTTGGGGACAATAGTAGGGAGACCAGGGTCAAAGTCAGATGTCCCATGGAAGGACAAAGCCGACGTAAGCAGGATGGAGCCGGCACGGAGCATCAACAAACCACTGTCCAAAGCAGGCGAGTGACGTCCAGAAGCTATTTGAAGGGTAGAGAGTTCGAGCGTGGAGGTTGTTGCCGTCGGAGTAAGAGTCGGTCGTGGTGCAGAAAGATGATGACGAAATTGACGCAAGTTGAAAGTCACCGTAGATCAAAGCCGCGGAGAAAAAGTAAAACCACAAGCCAGCGACCAGCAAAACTGAAAACCATGGCAGAGATTATGCGAGACTTTTATGAAACTTTATTTTACAAATAATTTAACTATGTCGATGAGCATAGGACCAGGGGACAAAATTCATAAGCCTTGAGCAGAGTTAGAGATGAGAAAAACTCCCATCCCCCCAGCTTGCACAGGATATTGAAAATGTGCAACAGACACTCAGGGAAGGTAGTAAATTTGCAGTCAATTGATCTCTTTAGAAGAGAGTTAGATCGATGCCTGTTCAGAAGGATTATGGGTTACAGAGACATCGTTAGCACTGCTTGATTTTTTTTCAGGTAGGCTAGTGATCCTTTAGTAAGGGATCAAAGAGTAGTAGTATCAATGGGGGAAACAGAGGTCACTGTGCAAATAATCATGCATAGACTCTGGACAGAGTGGGCTAGGTGGGACAAATAACCTTTATTGTTCTGGACTTGTTTATGTCCTTATGTTCCACACTGGCGAGTGCTTTTTCCATTAAGCCATTGAGGAACTTCAAATGTTGTTTTAAATCACTGCTTAGTTATTGACTGCCTGCATCTAATCTAGGGTTCAACCTCCATACAAAGCTATGGGCCCGTAATTTCCGATAGGGGGCTTCCTGTGTGCGGAGGCCTCCTATCGGAATAAAATCTACGAACTTACCTGAGGGCTCCCGAGGTCCGGACACTTCCGCTCCTGGGCCTCTCCACAGTCGAAATCCGCAGGACCCACGTATCCCAGGGGCGCAGGCAGTTCGCAAGCGTCTCTGGGATCACGTGGGCCAGGCCAGCCAATAGGAGAAGGGAATCATCCTTCATACTTTTGACAGATAGACCTGTCAAATATATGAATGGAGAACACACCAAAAAGACACTCAAACATTAAATAATTTTTTAAAAAACCATCACGTTTTTAAAATGAGTTAAAATTACATGAAATTAAATATTTTAAACAAAAATTTAATTTTTTGAAAAAAATAATTAAAGTTTTTTACGGGGCTAAAAATAAACTTACCTTTTTTAAAAGTATTTTTAAATTATAAATGAGTGAAACATTTTTTAAAAACTTTTTTCAACTCTTATGCTGGTACAAGCAGGCCTTACACCTGCATTTACCAGGCGTAAGATTTCTAAGGGTTTTCAGCCGGCGGAGGTTCTGCAGAAAGCGGAACTCTCCCCCCCGCAGAGGCCCTTCTCCAGGGCAGGCGTCCGATCTGTCAAGAGCATTCTTGACACATCGGAAATGCCGGTTTTCAGCGCATGCGTGTACACACCCGTAGGCATCGGAAAATACGGGCCAATATTATTTTAACCAAATATGTTCATAACTATTAGTCTGTAGTACATATGAACAATTCGAATTATAACTTTGACATTTGGTAATAATGGAAATATCTTTTGACTTCACATGGTTGACAGCTAAAATTAGAACTAAATTACTTCTCATTGATCGGAATGACAAATTTTTTCAACCAAGATGCAGTTCACATAGAGGGCATTACCTCACTATCTCGTATCGCCTGAAAGTGAAAAGAGATAATATTGTGGCAATTAATTAAATGGATTCACATCACAATGATTCATTAATAATACAGTCCGGCGTTCTAGTAAGCCGCTGACGTGAGTTTTTCTACATTTGTCTTTCCTTTGCAACACAGTGAGATTGGTACCAGTCTATAATTATATTTATATGTTACAGTCTTGAACTATATTTACAATGGAATGCGTCACAAAATGTGCTTATTTTGTTCAATTTATAAACTGAGGCTAATAAAAAGGTTGTTTAGCTGGTATCGTGCAGTATTGTATTTATTTAAATTTGTGATTATTTTTAGCCTTGCCATTATGCCTCCATATCAAAAAGGCAAAATAAAATGTGATTTGATAATATTTTCCCTCCATTCTTTGTAGATATGATTTTGACTGCAGCCTTTCTGTAAGATAACAGATTTTTCATCAATTGTTGTACATGCAAAGAACAGAACAAAGGATTGAAGATATAGCATCTGCTCAGGGTTGGGACTGTGCCCTGGATGTCGTCCAGCAGGTAGTGTTCTGTTATGAGATGCCTCAAAACGTCCATATCAATAAGCTCTTCAAAGGCCCGATGGTTACTGAGAATTCTTGGTCAGACGTCTTGTGTGTCTGTGCACTAAAATTGTTTTAAATTCACATCACGTTCCAATTTTACTTCATATTTCTGGCTATCGCAAGTAACAATATGGTCAAGCCTTCTACTTTCAAGGGAAAAGGCCTTTGATTGCAGACATCTTGGTTTATAAAAATAAACAAGACAAGACATAGAACATAGAAAAGACCATCAAGCCCACTGTTTCCACAGAATCTGCCCTAGCATAGAGTTTGCTGTACTCCCTCTGGAAGGAAAGTTCTACATATAACAAAACTCAGCAGGTCAGGCAGCATCCGTGGAGACCTGCTGAGAGTTTCCAGCATTTTCTGTTGTTATTTCAGATTTCCAGCATCTGCAGTATTTTGCTATTATATAAAAAGACTCCTTGGCCTCCCACACAGTTATCCTGCAACATCCAGAATATTTATCTATCCTCATCTCTCCACAACTCAATGCTGGCCTGTATCCTCCAGACAAGTTATAACCTCCCGCCCAGACCTTGCATAGCAGTTCCCAAACCATTGTGGATAATTTAGACTACAGATGATAGTGTAAAACACAAAATATTGACTCGACCACCTGCTATGCACCTGACTTCCATTTCAATTAAAACTTCAATGGAAACGAAAATCATGAGAGGTGTTTAACGGTCAGTAGAGCCGATATCTCCTGCTTTACACTATTGTCCACAGTCAAAATTACCCCCATTGTGTCCCATAGAGTACTTAACGTCTTTCATTCTTTAAAATAATACTACAACTGGCTTGAACAAAGAAAGCAATTGCCTCAACAGTCTGGCGTGTACATGTGTCTGTTGAAACTTTCCCAGTATCAGTGTTTCTGAACAGTTTCAATGATTTGCTGTGAAGTATTTTCAGGCATTGCAGCTTTAAATATCACGAGCTGGCTGTCCATGTTACAAAAGCTTCTATCAATCTACCAGTCCTGCACTTTGTAAGCCACTGGGAAACGTGTGTATAGATTACAAATGTATTATCTGGTCTTGATGATAGATTCCCTGCCTGCAGGATGAATCGGGCAAACATTTAAAAAAATGATCTAGTCATACACCAGAATTCTTTTAGCCATCCACAGTAAGCACATTAGGACCTCTCTGAGCTCAGCTCATCCATGAGATCCACCTTCTGCTCGCTTGACTCCATTCCCACTAAACTGCAGTCTAACCAATTTTCCTTCCTGGTCACAATAGCAAAATACTGCGGATGCTGGAAATCTGAAATAACAACAGAAAATGCTGGAAGCACTCAGCAGGCCAGGCAGCATCCGTGGAGAGAGAAACAGAGTTAACGTTTCAGGTCTGTGACCCTTCATCAGGTCCCAGACCTGAAACGTTAACTCTGTTTCTCTCTCCACGGATGCTGCCTGGCCTGCTGAGTGCTTCCAGCATTTTCTGTTGTTATTTCCTTCCTGGTCACCTTGACAGCTAACGTTGTAAATTATTTCCTCTCCTTGGGAAATGTTTCCCTCCCTTTTAAAACCATCATCATCACCTCCTTCCTCAAAAAAGTAATCGTTGACCCATCTGTCCTTGTTAACTATCACCCCATCTCCAATTATTTTTCCTCTCCAAAATCGTTGAATGTGTTGCCACCTCCCCAAATGGGTGCCATCTCCCACATCTCCCTGTTTGACTCTCTGTAATCAGGTTTCTGCTCCTCCCACAGTGCTGAAACAGCCCTGACCAAAGTCACAAACAACATTCTCTGTGACTATTAGCATGTTATATAATCCCGCAACATCTGATGGTATCTAGATTATAGAAAGGATATAGAGGCATTGGAGAAGGTGCAAAAAAGATTTATAAGGATGATACCAGAACTGAGAGGTTATACCTATCAGGAAAGACTGAACAGGCTGGGGCTCTTTTCTCTAGAAAAGAAAAGGCTGAGGAGTGACCGGATAGAGGCCTTTAAAATGATGAAGGGGATCAATAGGGTAGACATAGAGAAGATGTTTCCACTTTGAGGGGATTCCAAAACTAGGGGCCATAAATATAAGATAGTCACTCAAGAGTGGTGAGAATGTAGCTGAGGCAAATATCATAGATGCATTTAAGGGGAAGCTAGATAAGCACATGAGGGAGAAAAGAATAGAAGGATATGATGATAGGGTGAGATGAAGAGGGGTGGGAGGAGGCTCGTGTGGAGCATTAATGCCAGCATAGACCAGTTGGGCTGCATGGCCTGTTTCTGTGCTATAGACTCAATGGCCGGAATTTTACCAGTGCTGAGAGGATGGGATCGGAGACAGGTCAGCTGTGAAATTTGAAATGATTGACAGCTGTCAACCCGCCTCCATGCTAGTCTCCCAGGTGTCGGGTCTATCAGTGCTGAACAGATCGACACCAAGCGGTGGGGGAGGCAATTTAGATCATTAGCCAGATTGTTAAGAGGCAATTACGTATTTTAAGCTTGCCTTTAGATTTTTAGAGTTTGCCAACAGCTTCCCCGCTGCTCGGGGATCACGTCAGGTAAGGATGTCGGGTGTTGTGTCAGCATGTGATGATTTACTAAATTGAAAGCTGCAAATGGTCTACAAAAGCTCCCATTTCATAGGTCTTCACTTTCCAAGGTTAGAAGCTGTTGCTTACTGCATTTGGAAGACAGATTGAGCTTTCTGCAGCTAGCAAGTATTTGGCGTAAACTCTCTATCCAGTGTCACCTCATTGGAATAACCTCTCTCACCAATGAAAGATTACTTCTGTCATCTCAACCTCACCTGCCATCTATTCCATCAGCATCAGTGCCATTGAAAAAATCTCACCTTAGTCCTCAGAATCCCACTACGATCAGCAGCACCAGGCACACCAGCAGCACCAACATTAACACCAACGTTCTCTGCAATCAACTGATGCTGCACAGGACACAGGGCATCAGCACCCAACCACAGTGCTGCCTGGAACACCAAGGATGGCCTCACCATGGCCAGATTTACTTCACTTGACACTGTACACCCTGGCTGCCACATGATGCGCCAGATTGGAACCACCCTACACCAACAACATAAAGCATCCCTACAATGCCCAAGCTATTCCTTTCACACTCATCACCATTGCGGGGGGTGGGGGTGGGGGGTACCCTTATGTCTCACCATTCACTGCAACTCACTAAGCCACTTCCAAAGGTGCACACAAATCTGTCCAAGAACTCAAGGTGTTCAAAATAAAGATTTCAATGTTTGACAGCACATTACCAGAAACTTCACATGAACATTGGCTAAAACACCAAAGTGCCTATCCTTGTGTGTTGTTATTTAGTATGATTGCACTAGGATGAGGGTGAGTGTGAGGGGTGACTAGTGAGCTGGGAATGTGATAATGTAGATAGAGAGGGATGGGTGGAGGTGCAAGGTAAGTTGGTGTGAGTAAGGATGTGCAGGAGTAGGGTAGGGAAGGCAGAGTGATGGGGATCTGATGAGTAGCACAGCAGGATGAGGTTGAGTGTGGCTTTGCAGTAATGTTTCGTGATCTACTGAGATCATTGAAAGGTTTGTGCCACTGCAGCCTGGTCCTCCTGACGACATCCCTGCTTGTGCCCTCCTGTGCAATGTGCAACCAGGCTGCGTTGGTCTCCTTGGGAGGTCTCTTCCGCCCATTGGAAGGGAAGAGAACCTCCCTGCGTGCTGTGACTCCCTCCATAAGCATATGGAGGAAGTCATGGGAGAGCCTGGGTGCTCTCAACAGAGCGGGATGGAGCAGGCAGCGGGCTGGGACCACGCTACCGACCCCAGCCACCCCAGACCCGCCTTGGTAGGCGAAATCGCGGCCAATGTAACTCGATGATGTAGCTCGATGGTGGTTGAGAACTGATTTCAAATGAGACTGTACCAAGGGATACACTCATCGACTTAGCAGAATGTCCAACCAGTAACAGTGAATTCTAGGCTTTCTTCTGCTCTCTCCTGCAGTAATGTTATGAGTGTTGGGGATGTCAACCATGGCTCAGTTGATAGCACTTTCATCTCTGAGTCAGACGGTCGAGGGTCAAGCTCTAGTCCAGAGACTTAAACTAGGCTGACACTCCAGTACTGAGAGTGTGCTGCACTGTCGGAGGTGCCATCTTTTAGATGAGATGTTAAACCAAGGCCCTGTCTGCCCTCTCAGGTGGATGTAAAAGAGCCCATGTTGTTATTTTGAAGAAGAGCAGGAGAGTTTTCCCTGGTGTCCTCAACCAATACCACTAAACAGATTGTCTGGACATTATCAGATTGCTCTTTGTGGGAGTTTGCTGTGTACAAATTGGCTGCTGCATTTCCTATAATATAACAGTGACGACACTTCAAAAGTATTTAATTGGCTGTAAAGAGCTATGGAACGTGAAAAGCTCTATATAAGTCCAAGTCTTTCTTTTCTTTGCCTTTTTGTGAGAGAACTATTATAACATCATAAAATAAAAACAGAAAATGCTGGAAACACTCAGCATGTTAGGTAGCTTCTGTGGAGAGAAACAGAGTTAACATTTCAAGTCGATGACCTTTCATCAGAACTGGAAAAAGTTAGAGCTGTAACAGGTTTTAAGCAAGTACAGAGGCAGGGAAGTGGAAGAAGTGGAGGAAAGAACATAGGAACATAAGAAATAGGAGCAGGAGTAGGCCATTTGGCCCTTCGAGCCTGCTCCGCCATTCAATAAGATCATGGCTGATTTTCTACCTCAACTCCACCTTCCTGCACTATCCCCATATCCCTTAATTCCCTTAGTTCCCAAAAATTTATCAACCCCTGCCTTGAATATACTCAATGACTGAGCATCCACAGCTCTCTGGGGTAGAGAATTCCAAAGATTCACAACCCTTTGAGTGAAGAAATTTCTCCTCATTTCAATCCTAAATGGCCGACCCCTTATTCTGAGATTGTGACCCCGTGTTCTAGGTTCCCCAGCCAGGGGAAACATTAAGCCCCCAAAGAATGTTAAATATTTCAATTAGATCACCTCTCATTCTTCTAAATTCTAGGGAATGTAGGCCTAGTCTACTCAATCTAACCTCATAGGGCAATCCCCTCATCCCAGGAACCAGTCTAGTGAACCTTTGTTGCACTCCCTCTAAGGCAAGTATGTCTTTCCTTAGGTAAGGAGACCAAAACTGTGCACAGTACTTCAGGTGTGGCCTCACCAATGTCCTGTATAATTGTAGTAAGACTTCTTTACTCTTATACTCTAATCCCTTTGTAACAAAATCTAACATACCATTTGCTTTCTTAATTGCTTGCTGTACCTGCATGCTAAATTTCTGTGATTCATGTACAAGGACACCCAGGTCCCTCTGAATGCAAACATTTCCCAGTCTCTCACCATTCAAAACAATTCTGCTTTTTTGTTTTTCCTACAAAACTGGATACCTTCACACTTCCCCACATTGTATTCCATTTGCTATGTTCTTGCCCACTCAGTCAACCTGTCTATATCTCTCTGCAGCCTTCTTGCATCCTCCTCACTGCTTACTTTCCCACCTAACTTGGTATCATCAGCAAACTTGGATACATTACACTCAGTCCCTTCATCTAAGTCATAATATAAATTATAAATAGCTGAGGCCCAAGCACTGATCCTTGCGGTACCCTGCTAGTTACAGCCTGCCAACCCGAAAATGACCCGTTAATTCCTACTCTATGTTTTCTGTCCATTAACCAATCCTCAATCCATGCTAATATGTTACCCCCAATCCCATGAGTCCTAATTTTGTGTAATAACCTCTTGTGTGGCACCTTATCGAATGCTTTTTGAAAATCCAAGTACACTACATCCACTGGTTTCCCCCTTATCCATCCTACTAGTTACATCTTCAAAAAACTCTAACAAATTTGTCAAACACGATTTCCCTTTCATAAAACCATGTTGACTCTGCCTAATCATATTACCATTTTCTAAGTGCCCTGTTACCAAGTCCCTAATAATAGATTCTAGCATTTTGCCTACTACTGATGTCAGGCTAACTGGCCTATAGTTTCTCTTTTTTTCTCTTACTCCTTTCTTAAATAGCAGGGTTATGTTTACTACCTTCCAATCCTTGGGGACATAAGAACATAAGAAATAGGAGCAGGATTAGGCCACTTGGCCCCTCAAGCCTGCTCTGCCATTCAACAAGATCATGGCTGATCTTGGGCTCAAAGCCACTCCCCTGCCCGCTCCCCACAACCCTTCTCTGCCTTATCTTGCAAAAATCTGTCTATCTCCACCTTAAATGTATTTAATAACCCAGCCTCCACGGCTCTCTGAGGCAGAGAATTCCACAGATTTACGACCCTCTGAGAGAAGAAATTCCTCCTCATCTCAGTTCTAAAAGGGCGACCCCTTATTCTGAAACTATGCCCCCGAGTTCTAGATTTCCCCACGAGGGGAAACATCCTCTCTGCATCTACCTTGTCGAGCCCCCTCAGTATCTTATATACTCTTCTAGTATCTGGGGAATTCTGGAAGATTAATACCAATGCAGCCACTAAATCTGCAACTACCTCTTTTAAAACCCTAGGATGCAGGTCGACAGGTCCAAGGGATTTGTCGTCACTTAGTCCCATTAATTTCTCTAGTACTATGTCTTTACTTATGCTGATTTCTTTAAGTTCCTCATTCTCTCTAGACCCTTGGCTCCCCATTATTTCCGGAATGTTTTTTGTGTCTTCTACCGTGAAGACAGATACAAAGTATTTGTTTAATGTCTCTGCCATTTCCTTATTGCCCATTATAATTTCTCCTGTCTCTGCCTCTAATGGACCCACGTTTACTTTCACTAATCTCTTCCTACTTACATACCTATAGAAACGTTTACAACCTGTTTTTATGTCTCTTGCTAATTTATTCTCATAATCTATTTTCTCTTTCCTTATCAATTTCTTGGTCCTCCTTTGCTGAATTATAAAATTCTCCCAATCCTCAGGCTTACTACTCTTTTTGGTAACATTATAAGCCTCTTCCTTTGATATAATATTATCTTTAACTTCTCTTGTTAGCCACAGTTGGTCCACTTTTCCTGTGGGGTTTTTGTGCCTTAAAAGAATGTATATTTGTTGTAAATTATGTATTAACTCTTTAAATGTTAGCCATTGCTTGTCTGCTATCATATCTTTTAATGTAGTTCCCCAATCTACCTTAGCCAACTCGCCCCTCATACCTACGTAGTTTGCTTTGTTTAGATTTAAGACCCTAGTTTCAGACTTAACTAAATCACTTTCAAACTCAATATAAAATTCTACATGTTATGGTCAGTCCTCCCTAAAATCTTCTTTACTACAAGGTTATTAATTAACCCTTTCTCATTGCATAATACTAGATCTAAAATAACCTGTTCCCTAGTTGGTTCCTGAACATACTGATCTATAAAACTGTCTTGAATGCACTCATGAACTTGCCCTCTGCACTATTACTGCAAATTTAGTTTGCCCAGTCTATGTGTAGATTAAAGTCCCCCATGATTACTGTATTACCCTTGTTATATGCGCCTCTAATTTCCTGATTTATATTCTGCCCTACATTACAACTACTGTTTGGGGGCTGATAAACAACACCCACCAATGTTTTCTGCCCCTTACTGTTTCTTAGCTCCACCCAAACTGATTCTACTTCTTGATTTTCGGAGCTAAGATCCTTTACCTCTACTGTTTTTATCCCATCCTTTATTATCAGGGCCATCCCTCCTCCTTTTCCATTTTGCCTATCTCTTCTAAAAGTTAAGTATCCTGCAATATTTAGTTCCCAACCTTGGTCACTTTGCAACCACATCTCAGTAATGGCTATTAGATCAAATCTATAAAATTTCTATCTGCGCTATTAATTCATCTATTTTGTTGCAAATGCTTTGTGCATTCAGGTATAATGCCTTTAGCTTTGACTTTTTTCTATTTTTCCCTGACGTCACCTTAGTCACTGATGCCCTATTACCTTTGTTACTCTCTCTGACCCTTCCTGACCCATGCTGCTTATTTTTACCCAAAACTCTGCTCTGCTCTAGAGCCTTGACATTTCTCTTGTTGCTTTTAAATGTATCCTTTCCTGAATCCTCCCCCCTGCCTTCATTAGTTTAAAGCCCTGCCTACTGCTCTAGTTATTCAATTCTCCAGGACACTGGTTCCAGCCCGGTTTAAGTAGAGCATGTCCCAACGGAACAGCTCTCTCTTTCCCCAGTACTCATGCCAGTGGCCCATGTAGCGAAACCCCTGCCTCCCGCACTTCTCTTTCAGCCACACATTTAACCTTCTAATCTGCTTATCCCTATGCCAATTGGTGCGTGGTTTGGGTAACAATCAGAGATTATTACCTTTGAGGTTCTGCTTTTTAATTTGGACCCCAACTCCTCAAACTCTCTCAGCAGAACCTCATTCCTAGTTCTATCTATGTCGTTGGTTCCTACCTGGACCATGACAACTGGATCCTCCCCTTCCCACTCCAAGTTCTTCTCCAGCCGCGAGGAGATGTCTAACCCCAGGCAACACAACCTTTGGAACTCTCAGTTGTGGCTGCAGAGAACAGTATCTATCCCCCTGACTATACTGTCCCCTACCACAACTACATTCCCTTGAAGAGCCTCCTGCACCATGGTGCCATGGTCAGCCTGCTCATCCATCCTGCAGGCTTTTCCCTCATCCACACAGGCAGCAAGAACCTCATACCTGTTGGAACAAAATGGAAAGTCTGTGGTGGGATGGAATCCAGGAGAGATGGTGGTGCAAGGCAAAAGGGAGTAATGAGACAAGAAAAGAAACAAAAGATGGGTCTAGAGGAGTTGAAAATGACAAAAGCAGAATCATTACCAGCAACTGTTTTCTAAAAAAAATGGGAGCAGTGGTTATGGTCTGAAATTGTTGAACTCGGTGTTGAGTCCAGAAGGCTGTAAAGAGTCTAATCGAAAGATGAGGTGCTGTTCCTCGAGCTTCCATTGAACTTTATTAGAACAGTGTAAGAGGCCAAGGACAGAGAGGTCAGAGTGGGAGTGGGACGGAGAATTAAAATGACAAGTGACCGAAGCTCAGGGTCACGCCTTGCGAACTGAATGGAGGTGTTCCACATAACGATTACCCAATCTTTGTTTGGTCTCCCCAGTGTAAAGGAGACCACATCATGAGACGTGAATACAGTATATTAAATTGAAAGAAGTACAAGTAAATCGCTGTTTCACCCGAAAAGAATGTTTGGGACCATGGATGGTGTGACGAGAGGAGGTAAAAGGTCAGGCATTGCATCTCCTGTGCTTGCATGGGAAGATGCCGTGGGATGCTGGGGGTGATTGAAGAGTGGACCAGGGTGTCACGGAGGGAATGGTCCCTTCGGAATGCTGAAAGGAGAAGGGATGAGAAGGTGTATTTGGTGGTGACATCCTGCTGGAGGTGGCGGAGGATGATCTAGTGAATGTGGAGGCTGGTGGGATCGAAGGTGAGGACAAGAGGAACCCTATCGTGGTTCTGGGAGGGAGGGGAAGAGGTGAGAGAAGAAGTGCGGGAAATGGGATGGACACGGTCAAGGGCCCTGTCAGTGACGGTGGAGGGAAATCCTCGGGTAAAGAAAAAGGAAGACATATCGGAAGAACTGGTATGGAAGGTGGCATCGTCAGAACAGATGCGACGGAGTCGGAGAAATTCGGAGAATGGTATAGAGTCCTTACAGGAAGCGGGGTGGGAGAAGTGTAATCAAAGTAGCTGTGGGAGTCAGTGGGCTTATAGTAGATATTGTTCAACAGCCTATCCCAGAAATGGAGATACGGAAGTCGAGGAAGGGATGGGAAGAGTCGGAAATGGACCATGTGAAGGCGAGGAAGAGATGGAAATTGGAAGCAAAGTTGATGAAATTTTCCCTTTCGGGTCGAGAGTAGGAAACAGCACCGATACAGTCATCAATGTACCGAAAAAGAGGAGAGGGAGGGGACCTGAGCATGACAGGAACAAATTATGTTCCACGAATCCCACGAAAAGGCAGGCATAGCTAGGACCCATACGGGTTCACATAGCAACACCTTTTATTTGGAGGAAGTGAGTGGAGTCAAAGCAGAAGTTGTTCAATGTAAGAACAAGTTCAGCCAGGTGGAGGAGGTGATGGTGGATGGGGACTGGTTGGGCCTCTGTTCAAGGAAGAAGTGGAGGGCTCTTAGGCCATCCTGGTGGGGGATGTAGAGAGACTGGACGTCCATGGTGAAAAGGAGATGGTTAGGGTTAGGAAACAGAAAACTGATAAAGTGGCAAAGGGCATCAGAAGAGTCGCGGATGTAGGTAGGAAGAGACTGGGCAAGGGGAGAAAAAATAGAGTCGAGACAGGTAGAAATACGTTCCATGAGGCAAGAACAGGCTGAAATGATGGGTCTACCAGGGCAATCCAGTTCGTGAATCTTGGGAAGGAGGCAGAAGTGGGCTGTGCGAGGTTGGGGGTCTATGAGGTTGGAGGCTGTGAGAGGAAGAGCTCAAGAAGAGATGAGTTAAGTGACAGTCTTGGAAACGATTGGCTTGATGTTTGGTGGTGTGGTCATGGTCCAGGGGGAGGTAGGAGGAGGGGTCGGAGAGTTGTTATTCAGTCTCTGCAAGGTAGAGGTTGGTTCGTCAAACGCCAACTGCGCCACCCTTGTCAGCAGGTTTAATGACAACGTTGGGGTTGGACCTGAGAGAACGGAGAGCTGCAAGTTCATAGGGAGGTAGGTTAGAGTGAGTGAGAGGAGCAGAGAAATTGAGACGTCCGATGTCACGCAGGCAGTTCCCAATGAAAAGAGCTAGAAAAGGTAAGAGGCCAGAGGGAGGGGTCCAAGTGGAACGAGAGTTCTGAAGTTGGGAGAAAGGGTCCGCTTTGCGGGAGGAAGAGTCCTGGCCAAAGAAGCGGCACGGAGGCGAAGGCGACGGAAGAAGAGCTCAGCGTCGTGCCGAGCTCGAAATTCATTGAGGTGGGGGCGTAAGGGGATGAATCTGAGGTCTTTGCTGAGGACTGATCGTTCGGGATCAGAGAGGGGAAGGCCAGAGGGGATAGTGACAATGCGATAAGCGGTGAGATTGGAAGGGAGGATGGGATCAGAGGAAAGTGAAGGGGAAGAAGGATCCGGCGGGGCATTGGTATCTAAGTGTTGTTGAAGCTTGCCGTCCTTGACACCTGAACGGAAGAAAAACCTGAAACGTTGACTCTGTTCCTCTCTCCACAGATGCTGCCTGACCTGCCGAGTATTTCCAGCATTTTCTGTTTTTATTTCAATTGTAATTTTATTTCAGATTTCCAGCATCCGCAGTATTTTGCTTTTGCTATAACCCCCTAGTTGATAGAGTTTCATGGATCGTATTAAGGTTTATTACAGGACTTGTTTCTATCAATTGTCAGGGTGTCTGACTCAGGACACTGTGTTACTAAATACAACATCCAAAGCTCAAGCACTGGAATTATACACAAGTTGAGTTTTCAGCTGGCTAACTAAAAATTAGATCCAGGGGAAGGATTCCCTCTGTTCACTATCTGTAGCGAAATTGTAAATCCTTGCATGAAAAACGCTTTTCCAAGTTTGTTCCAATTATGGAGAATAGGAAATGTCCTTTCCCCCACTCCTTCGGTCCATAGTTTTGAGAATTAAAGTTACCTAATAATCACTTAGATATTAAGACTTGTATGAATGTTCAGTGATATTTCTTACATTAACCATATTAAAATCTTACTTCAGAAATAACATTGGGTAGCATTTTATTTGCAGAGCGACATTTACTGGGACAAACTACCTAAAGCAGTTCAATTTTATTCTAGTTTGTAAACTCAAAATGAAACAGAAATTAGTTTGTTTGAGAAATTAACTAGAAGGGAGTGTTTCTCGTGGCTACAAGATTAAAAAAAAAGTTAGGAATTGTGAATTTGAAGTTTGGTGAAAGATTAATTCAAGAAACAATTTAGCTGGTTTTCAATGCAATAAAACACTTCTCACGTCCAGCAGCTGAGGTTCCACAACACATTGAATTATTAGATTTGCCAATGGCCTGGAGGTCATGCGATTATTCTCTAGTCATTGTAAACCCAGCAGAGTCTGAGCCAAAAGTAAACCAGTGTGTCCTCAGTAGCAATAATAATCTATAAAAATTCAGTGGGAAATAATTTTGCTAACTATTGGATTAGAGTAAAATAAACAAGCATTTTAAAACAGCGGAGGTGGGGGGGGGGGGGGGGGGGTGGGGGGGGGAAGAAATTCGGTATCGCCCCGTTTGGGGCGCTAAGTTTTGAAATTGTGAAAAATTAGCGCCAGGCGCTGATGAGTCTGAAGTTTCCCTGAATTGGCTGTTAGCACTCCTGGAAAGAGTTGGAGCGCTAAAGCAAGCGCTAATGACCTAAGCAGGGCGCTACAGGGGCGCTATCAGCAGAGCGATAATGAATTTCAGGTGCTCTGCAATCGGGAATGATCCTTCACACTGGCTCCTTCCAGCTCTTAAAGGGGAGGTTGCATCATTGTGCAGATCTTCATTATCAGCATTGCTGGCTGTGAAGGTGACCTGCAAGGAACTCAATCCCCTGGTCGTGATGGCTGATCCCATTCCCAGGGAGAGAGCTCGTCGTTTCACGGACGAGGCATTGGAGGCATTGGTCGTGGGAGTGGAGTGAAGGAGGGCAGTGCTGTTCCCGGACACTGGAAGGGGGCCATTGCCCCAGGTCTTCAGGGCAATGTGGAGGGAAGTGGCCCAGGAGGTCTTGGCCAGTAGTGTGGTCGTATACAACCTGACACAGTGCCGGAAGAAATTCAACTTGGGTGGTCAAGGTGAGTACATGCTTCAACAGGTCCTACATACCAGCATCTGAACCTCAGTCTGTACACACGGCACAAACCACCACTACCCCACCCCCACCACTCACCCACCAAGCATCTGCACCTACTCAAACTCACATCCACATCTCACGCCTTGCCTACAATCACAGCTATTCAACTACGGCAGGCATATCTCCCAAACACATAGCTGGACTCTGACTCACACACATTCGTTTCTCTTGCAGGCCAAGATGGCTCACAATAGGAGGGAGCAGAAGAGAACAGGCAAGGATGATGTGCAGCTCCAGCAGCTCTCAGTCCTTGAGGAACGAATGCTGTGACTCATTGGGCAGTAGGTGGTGGGCGCCGTAGGCCATCGGTAACGTCAACCTCCTCAGGGGCAACAACGGTATGTTCAACCCCTCTCCTTCTCTCATCCCACTTCCCCCTCACACCACAAGCCTTTCCCACTTTCCCGCTCCTGATACTGTCTGCATTCCTTGCTCCCTTCCTGCCCACCTTCCCTCACCTTAACGCGAGTCTTGTGCCTTTATGCTTTCAGATAATCAGTAACCAGATGACCAGCCTGTCCCTGAGCCTCTCACTGAGAGTGAGGAAGGAGAAGAGGAGGAGGAGCAGAGCACCGCGTAACTGCATCTCTCATCCGCAGGCACCACCTCAGATACTGGCACTACGCGATCTTCAGAGGCAGGTTTAGTAGAGGGGTCTGAGCTGGCTGAGGGTGTCCTGCAAGGCTATCTGTAGTCTCTGGCACTGACACTCAGCAGCCTTCTACCAGCCCTGCTGCAGCCACTGGGGAGACACTACGTAGGAGCAGTAGATTAGGAAAAGGCACTGTAAAGAGGGGAAGTAAGGGTTTGCACAAGGGTCATTAGTTAATATTGTTGTTGTATATATGTGGTTGCTGAATTTGGATAATACATTTATTATTGGAATGTTGCAGATTTGGTGCTGTTTCATTTCAGCTCTGGGGTGTGGTGTGGAATGAGAAATTGATGGAATGATGGGGACGTGCTGAGCAACCGGGAAGTGGCCTCCAATTCATTGGAACTGAAGTCTGATGAGGCGGTCATGGACCGCCCTTCCACAAGGCCGATTGAGTGGCTGCCTCCTCTGTCGCTGATGTTCGTGCTCCTCCTCCTCGTCCTCATCCTCCCCGTCTCTCTCTTCCTCCTCCTGAGGTGGTCCCGCTATGCCTGGTGGCAATGGCTGGGCCCTCATGATGGCTAAGTGTGGAGCATGCAGCAGCCGACGACGAAATGGGACACCCGCTCAGCCGAGTACTGGAGGGCTCCTCCCGAGCGGTCAAGGCAGCGGAACTGTTGCTTGAGCACCCTGATGGTCTGCTCAATGATGTCCCTGGTGGCAGCATGGCCCTCATTGTATGAGTGCTGGGCACGAGTGTTGGGGTTGTGGAGGGGAGTCATGAGCCAGGTGAAGAGTGGATAGCTCTTATCTCCGAGCAGCCAGCCGCGAGCTTGATTTGCTGGCTGGAACAGAGCTGGCATACCGGTCTGGCACAGGATGAAGGCTTGTGGCTGCTGCCAGGATAGTGGGCATTGACGGTGAGCATTCGCTGTGTGTGGTTGCACACCAACTGTACATTAAGTGAGTGGTAGCCTTTGCGGTTACGGAATACCTCAGGATTGTTACGGGCTGCCCGCAGAGTGACGTGGGTGAAGTCAATGGCGCCCTGCACCATGGGGAAGCCCACTATCCTAGCAAAGCCACATCTGTAAGGGGGCGTGTCTCAGACGGTGCTGGTACGGGGTTAGGCCTTCGTTGCCTAATACTATTGCTTGCTCTGGTCTCCGGCCAGCCTTTTTGCAATAAGCACCTGTGAGTGGTTCGACCCACTCGCCCTTACGGTTCTAACACTGGACTTAGGTGCAGGGAGCAGTAATGCAGAGAAAAACTCAAATAGACCCGGTTGAATAGTACAAAATGGAAATCTTTATTGCATGGCGTCTAAAATCATGAAATACATGTCATAGGCGCAAATCAACGATAGTACAAGTATACATACATTCATAAAGCTTGGTCTGTGGAAATGGAGAACACACGGCACATCGTAGAAAGGGGAACACATTGGGGGAGAAATTCAGTATCGCCCCATTTGGGGCGCAATTATCGGCCGGGCGCAAAGATTAGCGCCTGGCGCTAATTATCGCCACCGACTGCAAACTTGACTTTTATCGCCCCTGAAGGTGATTGCAGCGCTATATCAGGCGCTTCACACCTGTCTTAAGGCGCAAATGCCGAGGAGCGAGGCGCTACCTCAGAGCGCTGGCAAAGCTCATGTAATGTCAGTCAGCAATGGAACAAACACACAATGGCACGGGCCAGTTCTTAAAGGGGATGGTTAATCTTGCTTTCCATCCACATCCTGCTCATTGCAGCCTTGAATCTCGGCCTGGAGAGACCTGCACATCAAATGTGCTGGAAAGGAAAATGGAGAGTACCAGGCAAAGAGCTCAGAGTGCAGCCCCCACAGTCTCTGCTAAATCGATACAAGGAATGGCAAATCAAAATGAACCTGCAAAGTGCTGCTCAGTACCCAAAACTCCTTCACACAACGTTGAATCTCTCCAGAAGTCTCTCCCTCTCTCTCTCAGAATGCGTAGTTCAAAAATGGCACCAACAATAAAAGGCAGGAAGCGGTCACCTTTAAATAGCGCTCCCCCTTTCCCTTCATGACTGCAGAACGCTCCCCTCAACCTGTCGTTGCTAGCATCAGGCGGTAAGGCAGGGGGTGCCACTCAATATCCGCTCCGGGGCGATACCGGGGCGTTGCGCACTCGAGTGACGTCATGATCTGCCGGCGCAGGAGATCGTGGCGGTAGTGTTTAGCGCCACCGCAAAATGTCTAGTTAATTTCGCGAGCGGCGCAAACTTCGCCGCGCCTGGGCGCTAGATGCTTTGCGCCCCATTAGCGCCCTCTTAAGGCGCTAACGGGAGGCGCAACCAACTGAATTTTTCCCCCATTATATCTTAACCTTATTAAAACACCCTCCCTTAATAATACCTACACTACGTCTAGATTTGTAGGATCGTAAAACATGCTCACCACTCGTGTTACTTCGGAGATTTTTAAAGTGAGGCACTCAGCTCGTTTCGCTGCAGCGCCTGACTGTCACGTGTTTGGAAGGGTTTCTGCACCCCACTTGTTTATTTTCACTGCTGCGACAAGCAGGCCAGACTCCCTGTTGTCATGAAGAACTCGATGGACCTCGGACACAGTTCAAAGAAGAGTCTTCCTGTGCTCGATACCGGTTGTCGGTAGACTTCAAAGAAAAGTTCTTTATTTATATTTTCGGGCGCGGTCGGGGTTTACTGACCGTGGCGGCACGTGGATTCTTCTCCTCTTCTTCTCGTCTCGTCTCGTCTCTTCGGGCCTCCGGGTCCAGACACCGTTTACCGACACTCGGGATGGTGGACCCTGTTACTTGCCCTTGTCAGGGCGGCTCGTTCCGATTGAGCTCCACCCAACACTTGAATAACCGACCAGTACGGCTAAGAGTCAAGAGTCAGCAAAGTCCAGAGAGAAACACAGAAGGCTGCCCGTCCAGGAGAGTGCTACCCGAGGATAAGAGAGCGATGGACATTTGTTCTCTATAGTTATAGTGATGTGTCCTCTTATCTCCCACTCAAATCTTAATGTTAGTCCTTTGTGTAATATTGGCGCTCAAAACTCCCAGCATGGGGCGGTTATCTTCCTTAACGGGTTTCGGTAGCACCTGAAACTGGCCAACTATCCGTTAATGTTTTCCCCATTGTTGACCCAGCCAGGATGTGTATGAATCGTCTCCCTGACTGGTTTTGGGGGCCCCCGAATACTTGCTTAATCACCCGTCAATGTCTCTCTCATTGTAGAGCCGGGGGGGTATTTGTGTATTGATGTGTCTGGATGGGCCTTCGATTGCCCAGTACAATGATCCTTAGTGTGCATAGGAAAACGATTCCAGCACTTATATCTTTGCTATTGTTTCAAATGCAAACGAGTTGCATCCTGTCTTTATCAGTGTTTACCGAGTATGATCCAATCTTATACTGAAATGTATATTCGACGCCATCTTGTCTGCCCACTGTGCTTCTGGAAGCTTCTGCCACGATGCTCGGTGGCCATTTTACAGGCTTCTGTGTCCTTTATTATCAGAAATGAGAAGTCGCACAACACCAGGTTATAGTCCAACAGATTTATTTAATTTTACAAGCTTTCGGAGCGGTTCGCTCCTTCCTCAGGTAGGGTAGCAGTGAGAGAATCTCCCAGAATTCACAATATAAACACAGACAAAATCTATTCAAATCTTTCCCTACATCAAAGACACACTAAGAGCACAGCCAAGACAATGAGATGTGTCCCAGGGGGTCCAACGTGTCAAAACACCTGCTGGCTGCATATCCTGTCAATTTGTGTTGGTTCTTGTGTTAGTCTTTTTAATCAGGACAGCATTTCGTTTAATAAAACTGATCAAACGAATCTGCTTCTCTTGTGTTATTTTGAATCGCGATAATTGCGAAACTTTACACATGCACGCTCGCGCTGCTTCTCTCTGGCCATGGGGAAGGAAATGTAGTCCCTTCTACTTCTGTAGAGAGCATGTGTGACCTCGCGAATGCAGCAATGGATGGTGAACTGTGAGATGTTCGCTATATCTCCTGTTGCACACTGGAAGGGTCCGCTGGCATAGAAATTAAGGGCAACGGTGACCTTGACTGCCACTGAGAGAGCCGTGCTGCTCCTGATGTGAGGCTCGATGTGTGGCTGCAGGAGGTGGCAGAGCTCTGTGACCATGTCCTTGCTGAAGCGGAGCCTTCTAAGACACTGTTCCTCAGTGAAATTGATGTCGGAGAAATGCTGCCGGAATATCCTGGGAGGGTGACGTAAGAAAACTACTAGGCACTTGGTCTAAGCATTAAACAAAGCTTTAATCAACTGTTTTTCAACATGGAGGTCTAGTTGTGTCCTTCACTGCGTTCCTGTTAAAGAATGTCCTGAGCAAGCTGGGCCCATGCCCGAGTATTTATACTCTCCCTGGACAGCGCCACCAGCAGGCCACCCAGTATTATTTCATAAGTCATTTCCACATGAATGACAAGATTCATGTCAGAGGGTAAGGCCTCCTGTTGAGAGCCCTGTTGGCCCTCCTCCCTCTGGCCACATTTTGCAATCTCTCTCTGCCTCCGCTGCCTCCGACGTTGACGCTGGAGGGCGAGGTCCAGTGCCAGTACAGCCCCCATTGAAGTATGGAAATGTTGCACTTTCAAACCTCACCTAAATGAAAGTGAATAATTTTTCTGAGACAGAAGACTCCTTCAACTGAAAAACGCTGAAATCGCTCAAAACGCCTGTTTGCCAATGTCAAACTGACAAGGCAACAACCTTTGCCGACTAAAAATAAACCGGATGTTGACGCCTTTATATAGCGCTCCTCCAGCGCTCACCCAATTGCAAACCACCTCCTCTACCTGTCATTGCTAACGACAGATGCTCAGGCAGGGGGCGAGAGCGAATTTCTGAGCCAGGGTGCTACCGGGACGCTGCAATCTCCGGCCACAGGAGAGCGTGACGCTAGTCGGTAATGGCGCTGCAAACCTCCACTTGAATTTCTCGGGTGTCGGTACTACCACCGCGTCCGGTCACTAAGCCGGTAGCGCCCCGTTAGTGCCCCCCAGATGCGCTAACGAGAGGCGCAAAGGTACCCAATTTCTCCCCCAGGGTATACAATATAAAATGTTATTTTATTTTCTGTTAAATAATATAAACCATAACAACACTCTTTTTTTCACCTCATTGAGTCTATAAAATAATCAGTACGCAGAATAGGGATGAGCATGTACTTGTGGCAAATGGGCAAGAAAATTTCATTTTTATAGTAAGTTTGTAAAACTTTTCCTCTTAAATGCCTGTTGACCCGACTTGGCTCTGTTGCCAGAAGCTAGTAGTTACACTAGGTAAACATGGTAGATACTCACTACAATTCTTTTGTATTCCACACTAATGATCTGGTTTGAGATTTTGAATTCACCATGTGTAGAACTCTTGGGGGCCTGGGGCAAGGTCCCCATTCTACCATTTCATGTTGAGGTAAGTGAAGTACAGGGGTTGAAGGAGGTTTAGCAGTAAGACATGGCATGACAGTACTAGAAGTGGCAATCATTAATCAGACTGCAATAATCAAGAAAAACTACAGATGAGAATGTACCTTTATAGCTGATTAGGAAAATTCTGCCTGTTGAGGGAAGCATGCCATAAGGCACATAGTAAAGCAGTAAACCTTCTTCCACCAAGGCAAGTAAAGTGGAGCTGGGATGAATCCTGGGACATCATAGAAAGAGCTACCATGTGAAGGACTCTTTCTATCATCCTAATAGAACCAGAATAAAAGGTTTACTTATCCTTTTGCAGAGCGCAAGGCATGTAATATTCTGAGAAAGTTTAACAACCTCTTCATCAACTTCACAAGATTAAGTTGTCACATAACTGCTTTGAAGGTAACTGTGGCTAAAGATAGTTGTGTCCCAGGAGATGAAGCCTAACTGGGATGTCCATCTTCAAAACTTAGAGCATTCACTAGGGATACTATCTGGGATTATCTGATCTTGAAACCTAGAGCATGAGGAAAGTTTGGAGTATCTATATTCATGGACCTATGAATTGATGTAAGTACTTCTTAGAGACATTTCTTACCTTGGAGACTGGAGTTTGGGCACCAAAGCTTAGAGAGTATTAAAAGAGTATCACAACTAGAGATGATTGGCTATTTAATTTAAGCCATAAGTGGTTCCTGACTTAAACTCAGCTTCAGGATTCTTAAGATTTAAGTCTCAAACATCCTTTCTGTCACTTTGACAGAGACAGACAGACAGACAGACAGAGCTCACCCAAGGGTTACTGAGTCAGCCATTGAAACTGTGATTCATAATGACCTGGAACATAAAGTAATTTGTTATCTCATTTCAGACACTTCTAGTAAGCACTCACAGATGAGATGGTGGGAAAAACTGTGTTCCTGCATACATAGCATGGAGCTGTCTGATAGCAATCAACACTTAGGAGGGTAGTAACCGATTAAATTGTCAGCCCTACAGGCCAACTCCCAGACATGGAAAACAAAATCAGAGATCAAATTGTTAACTTCCTGTCCTGAGAGACACAAGGAAACTAAGACCCACATTTTCAAGGTTAGTTGGCAGGTTTGCTGTGAGAGGCAGACCCACATCTAGGCTGGAAATTAAGATAGAGCTGCTCAGATCTCAGCTGGGGCTGACCAGAAAGAAAAACGGTGAGTATTTAGCCCACCAACTATGTGAGTGCACTGCACTTGTTGTTCTAAATGTTATAGAAGTTAAAAAGGTCTGGAATTGCTACTCTGTTCAGTCCTGTGTATTCTGTAAAATTAACCAGCTTCTTGACTTTGCGTTGCTATTACCTCACCAATTTACGGGAGTGTAAGTTTTGACCAATTAAAACCAAACTGAACCTGTGCAATGCCAAAGGCTGGCTTTAAAGTCTCTTTAAACCCATCTCACTTGCTTCAGTTCCACATTATGGAAGATTGGAAAATTGTATGTGAGGTCCAGTGGAAGGATTACGATATCCAGTTTATATAACAATGGGTGTCATTGTTATGAACCCCAAATTTGTAACTAAGAGCAATCTTTCTAAGAGACCAGCATTTCTAAGAATGACGGCCAATAAAGCTGAAGTATTGGTATTGACTGAAACTGTGCATAGAAGAAGCCTGCGGATTGTCCATCCTTCTGGCCTTAAGAACATGAAGCCTGAAGGAGAGAGCTGTCACCAAAGAATCTTATCATTTTGGTTATGGGGCTCAGTATTGGATGATGATCATGTTACATAAGAATTGGAGCATACGTGAGGTGAATTTTAAGAGAGATTAAAGCCAAGCTTTGGCATTGCATAGCTTCAGCTTGGTAGGATTTAGTCAAAACTTTCATTCCACTATAGTAAAAGTACAAAATGATTGAAATGCATCGCACATCTATCTGCATTTGCAAAGAGAAAAAATGTTTCAGGTATAGACCCTTTCTCAGATCTCTCCTACAACCTTTGATAGTGCAGTATTATGATTGTTCAAACACTGTGATTTCAAAAGTGATTAGGTTTGCATTCACACAGAAGACCTTTATTATGCTGCTCCAGTGATGGTAGAAGACAGGAGTAATGACGCCAACAAAATGATTGACTTTACAGCCAATTTGTCAATAAACAAATCAAGGATATTTTTAATATTCATTCTCGGGATGTGGGCATCGCTGGCAAGATTGGCATTTATTGCCCATCCCTAGTTGCCCTGAGAAGGTGAGATGGACGTTCTTCTAACTGCAATTATATAGGGCCTTGGTGAGACCACACCATGAGTATTGTGTACAGTTTTGGCCTCCTTACCTAAGGAAGGATATACTTGCCATAGAGGGAGTGCAATGAAGGTTCACCAGACTGGTTCCTGGGATGGGGGGATTGTCCTATGAGGAGAGATTGAGTAGACTAGGCCTATATTCTCTGGAGTTTAGAAGAATGAGAGGTGATCTCATTGAAACATACAAAATTCATACAGGGCTTGGCAGGGTAGATGCAGGGAGGATGTTTCCCCTGGCTGGGGAGTCTAGAACCAGGGGTCACAGACTCAGAATAAGGGGTCAGCCATTTAGGACAGAGATGAGGAGAAATTTCTTCACTCAGAGGGTGGTGAATCTTTGGAATTCTCTACCCCAGAGGGTTGTGGAGGCTCAGTCGTTGAGTCTATTCAAGACAGAGATCGATAGATTTTTGAATATTAAGGGAGTCAAGTGATATGGGGATAGTGCAGGAAAGTGGAGATGAGGTAGAAGATCAGCCATGATCTTATTGAATGGCGGAGCAAGCTCGAAGGGCCAAATGGCCTACTCCTGCTCCTATTTCTAATGTTCTTATGTTCTTGAACCGTTGCATTTCATGTGGAGGAGTTTGCACAGTGCTGTTAGGGAGGGAGTTCCAGGATTTTGACCCAGCAACAATGAAGGAACGGTAACATATGTTCAAGTCAGGATGGTGTGCGACTTGGAAAAACTTGGAGGTGATGGTGTTCCCATGCACCTGCTGCCCTTGTCTTTCTAGGTGTGGAGCTTGCGGCTTTGAGTGATGCTGTCGAAGAAGCCTTGGCAAGTTACTGTAGTGCATGCTGTAGATAGTATAAACCACATCCATGGTACACTGGTGGTGGGGGTGGGGGGGGAGTGGTTGTTTAGGTTATTGGATGAGGTGCTGCTTTGTCCTGGATGGTCTCAAACATCTTGAATGTTGTTGTAGCTGCACTGATCCAGGCAAATGGAGAGTATTCCATCACACATGTATCTTGTATCTTGTATCTTGTAGGTAGTGGAGAGGCATTTATACAGTTGTTCCAGTTGAGTTCCTGGTAGGGAGGAGCGAGGCCATGGAGGGATTTGAAAACAAGGATGAGAATTTTAAAATAGAGGCGTTGCTTCACCGGGAGCCAATGTAGGTCAGCGAGCACAGGGCTAATGGGTGAACGGGACTTGGTGCGAGTTAGGACATGGGCAGAAGAGTTTTGGATGACCTCAAGTTTATGGAGGATGGAATATATGTACGAACATACGAATTAGGAGCAGGAGCAGGCCACTCGGCCCCTCGAGCCTGCTCCACCATTCAATAAGATCATGGCTGATCTGATTACTCCACATTCCCGCCTTCCCCCGATAACTTTTCACCCCCTTGCTTACCAAGAATCTATCTACCTCTGCCTTAAAAATATTCAAAGACTCTGCTTCCACCGCCCTCTGAGGAAGAGAGTTCCAAAGACTCACGACCCTCTGTGAGAAAAAATTTCTCCTCATCTCTGTCTTAAATGGGCGACCCCTTATTTTTAAACAGTGACCCCTAGTTCTAGATTCTCCCAAAAGAGGAAACATCCTCTCCACATCCACCCTGTCCAGACCCCTCAGGATCTTATATGTTTCAATCAAGTCACCTCTTACTCTTCTAAACTCCAGCGGATACAAGCCTAGCCTGTCCAACCTTTCCTCATAAGACAACCCGCCCATTCCAGGTATTAGTCTAGTAAACCTTCCAGCGCATTTACATCCTTCCTTAAATAAGGAGACCAATACTGTACACAGTACTCCAGATGTGGTCTCACCAATGCCCTGTAAAACTGAAGCATAACCTCCCTACTTTTGTATTCAATTCCCCTCGCAATAAACAATAACATTCTATTGGCTTTCCTAATTACTTGCTGTACCTGCACAGTAACCTTTTGTGATTCATGCACTAGGACACCCAGATCCCTCTGCATCTCAGAGCTCTGCAATCTCTCACCATTTAGATAATATGCTTCTTTTTTATTCTTCCTGCCAAAATGGACAACTTCACATTTTCCCACATTATACTCTATTTGCCAGATCTTTGCCCACTCACTTAACCTATCTATATCCCTTTGTAGCCTCCTTATGTCCTCCTCACAATTTACTTTCCTACCTATCTTTGTGTCATCAGCAAATTTAGCAACCATACCTTCGGTCCCTTCATCCAAGTCATTTATATAAATTGTAAAAAGTTGAGGCCCCAGCACTGATCCCTGTGGCACAGCACTCATTACATCTTGCCAATCAGAAAATGACCCATTTATGCCTACTCTCTGTTTCCTGTTAGCTAGCCAATCTTCTATCCATGCCAATATGTTACCCCCTACACCATGAGCTTTTATTTTCCGCAATATCCTTTGATGTGGCACCTTATCAAATGCCTTCTGGAAATCTAAGTACAGTACATCCACCGGTTCCCCTTTATCCACAGCACATGTTACTTCCTTAAAGAACTCCAATAAATTGGTTAAACATGATTTCCCTTTCACAAAGCCATGTTGACTCTGCCTGATTACTTTGAACTTTTCTAAGTGCCCTGCTATGATGTCTTCAATAATCATTTCTAACATCTTCCCTAGGACAGATGTTAAGCTAACTGGCCTGTAGTTTCATAGAAACATAGAAACATAGAAGATAGGAGCAGGAGTAGGCCATTCGGCCCCTCGAGCCTGCTCCACCATTCGATGAGATCATGGCTGATCATCCAAACTCAGTACCCTGTACTTGCCTTCTCCCCATATCCCTTGATACCTTTAGCTTTAAGAAATATATCTAACTCATTCTTGAATATATTTAATGACTTGGCCTCAACTACCTTCTGTGGTAGAGAATTCCACAGGTTCACCACTCTCTGGGTGAAGAAATTCTTCCTCATTTCTGTCCTAAATGGCTTACCCCTTATCCTTAGATTATGACCCCTGGTTCTGGACTCTCCGACCATCGGGAACATTCTTCCTGCATCTAGTTTGTCCAGACCTGTCAGAATTTTATATGTTTCGATGAGATCCCCTCTCATTCTTCTATACTCCAGCGAGTATAAGCCCAATCGACCCAATCTCTCCTCATATGTCATTCCTGCCATCCCAGGTATCAGACTTGTGAATCTTCGCTGAACTCCTTCCATGGCAAGAACATCCTTCCTCAGATAAGGCAACCAAAACTGCACACAGTACTCAAGGTGTGGTCTCACCAAGGCCCTGTACAACTGCAGCAGGACATCCCTGTTCCTATACTCAAACACTTTCGCTATGATGGCCAACATACCATTTGCCTTCTTCACCGCCTGCTGCACCTGCATGCTTACCTTCAGCGACTGGTGCACAAGGACACCCAGGCGTCATTGCACTTCCCCTTCTCCCAATCTATTGCCATTCAGATAATAGTCTGCCTTTCTGTTTTTGACACCAAAGTGGATAACCTTCCATTTATCCACGTTATATTGCATCTGCCATGCTTCTGCCCACTCACCCAACCTGTCCAAATCATCCTGGAGTTTCTCGGTATCCTCCTCGCAGCACACACTCCCACCTAGCTTTGTGTCATCTGCAAACTTGGAGATATTACATTTAGTTCCCTTATCTAGATCATTAATGTATATTGTGAATAGCTGGGGTCCAAGGACCGATCCCTGTGGTACCCCACTAGTCACTGCTTGCCACTCGGAAAAAGACCCATTAATTCCTACTCTCTGCTTTCTGTCCGCCAACCAGTTCTCTATCCAAGTCAATACCTTGCCCCAATCCCATGTGCCTTAACTTTACACACTAATCTCTCATGCGGGACCTTATCGAAAGCCTTTTGAAAGTCCAAATACACCACATCTACTGGTTCTCCCGTATCTATTTTCCCAGTTACATCCTTGAAAAATTCCAGTAGATTAGTCAAGCACGATTTACCTTTTGTAAATCCATGTTGACTTTGTCCGATCCTGTCACTGTTTTTCAAGTGCTCAGCTATTACATCCTTTATAATGGACTCTAGCATTTTCCCCACTACCGATGTCAGGCTTACCGGTCTGTAATTCCCCGCTTTCTCTCTACCACCCTTTTTGAATAGTGGGGTAACATTAGCTACCCTCCAATCCATGGGTACAGTTCCAGATTCCATCGAATGTTGGAAGATGATCAGCAATGCATCTACTATTTCTAGGGCCACTTCCTTAAGTACCCTAGGATGTAGATTATCAGGCCCTGGGGATTTATCGGCTTCAATCCCGTCAATTTCCCTAACATCATTTCCCTGCAAATACTGATTTCTTTCAGTTCCTCCCTTTCATCAGACCCTATGTTCTCCAACATCTCTGGGACATTTTTTGTGTCCTCCTTTGTGAAGACAGAACCAAAATATGCATTTAATTGGTCTGCCATTTCTTTGTTCCCCATTATAACTTCCCCCGCTTCTGACTGCAAGGGACCTACACTTGATTTCACTAATCTTTTTCTCTTCACATATCTATAAAAGCTCTTACAGTCAGTTTTTATGTTCCCTGCAAGCTTACTTTCATATTCTATTTTCCCCTTCTTAATTAATCCCTTTGTCCTCCTTTGTTGAATCCTAAACTGTTCCCAATCCTCAGGGTTACCGCTTTTTCTGGCCAATTTATATGCCCTCTCCTTGGATCTTATGCTATCCCTAATTTCCCTTGTTAGCCACGGTTGAGTCACCCTTTTTGTTTTATTCTTATGCCACACAGGGATGAACAAATTCTGTAGTTCATCCATGCAATCTTTGAATGTTTGCCATTGCCTATCCACCATCAACCCTTTGAGTGACATTCCCCAATCAATCGTACCCAATTCGTGCCTCATACCATCGTAGTTTCCTTTATTTAAATTCAGGACCCTTGTCTCTGATTCAACTACTTCACTCTCCATCCTAATGAAGAATTCTATCATATTGGCCCAAAAATTAGTGCCGCTACGCGAGAGTACGCACTGCGTACTCTCGCGTATTCTGTCTCCAATTGCCGGTTTTCTGCATGCACTGCGCATGCGCTGAAAACCGGCACTTGGTGAATGGAAAAGGGGGCGGGTCCTAGGTGAACCGCGTGCGCGCTACAGGCTGCGCGCACGCAGTGCACTTAGTGGTTTCAATGCGCAGGTAAGTACGGAAGATTCTACGCATAAAAAAAGGAGGAGTAAGACCCACTTTTAACAAGGTAAGCAGTGAATTAAGTATTATTTTGAATTTTTTTTAACAGGTATATCTTTTTTAGAGACTTTAAAGACAGGTAAGTTTATTTTTATAACTTTTTAAAAGATTTTAAATTTTTTCAAAAATTTAATTTTTTATTTAAAATGGTTAATTTATTTAACTATACTTATTTTATTAATGTGATGGTTTTTTAAAAAAATTTAATTGAGGTTTAGCGGTTCTTTTGGGGGGCTATAGTATTCATAGCTTTCACAGCACTTATGTGAAAGTTATGAATGGAAGATGGTGTGCTGCCATTGGCTCTAACTGAGTCACGTGATCCCACAGCTCGCACGAATTAACTACGCCGGTGGGATACGCAAGCCCAGCACAGCAGCTGTCCAGAACATCAAGTTCGTGCGAGCTGGAACTGAAAAAGCCAACGCGCAGTGAGAGATCGCGGGGAGGCCTTACCCTCGCACGAAGGCTTCCTCACGAATTTTTGGGCCATTATGATCACTCTGACCCAAGGGGCCTCGTACAACAAGATTGCTAATTAATCCTTTCTCGTTACATAATACCCAGTCTAAGATGGCCTGATCTCTGGTTGGTTCCTCGACATATTGTTCCAGAAAACCATCCCGTAAACATTCTAAGAATTCCTCCTCCACAGTATTCTGTCTTTCTGTCTCCCTCCCTTTTTGAATAAATGAGTTACATTCGTTATTTTCCAATCTAATGGAACCTTCCCCGAATCTAGGGAATTTTGGAAAATTAAAACCAACGCATCAACTATCTCACTAGCCACTTCTTTTAAGACCCTAGGATGAAGTCCATCAGGACCCGAGGACTTGTCAGCCTGCAGCTCCAACAATTTGCTCAGTACCACTTCCCTGGTGATTATAATTTTCTTGAGTTCCTCCATCCCTTCCATTTCCTGATTTACAGCTATATCTGGGGTGTTACTTGTATCCTCTATAGTGAAGACCGATGCAAAATACCTGTTCAATTCGACTGCCATCTCCTTATTTTTCATTATTAATTCCCCAGACTCACTTTTTATAGGACCAACGCTCACTTTGTTAACTCTTTTCTTTTTTAAATATCTAAAGAAACTCTTACTATCTGTTTTTATATTTCTAGCTAGCTTTCTCTCATACTCTAATTTTTCTCTCCTTATTAATCTTGTAGTCATTCTTTGCTGTTTTTTATATTCTGTCCAATCTTCTGACCTGCCACCCATCTTTCCGCAATTATATGCTTTTTCTTTAAGTTTTAGACTACCTTTAACTTTTTTAGTTAACCACGGATGGTGGGTGGGTCCTTCCCTTGGAATTTTTCTTTCTTGTTGGAATGTATATATTCTGTGTATTTTGAAATATCCCCTTAAATATCTGCCACTGCAACTCTATTGACCTATCCCTTAACCTAATTTGCCAGTTCACTGTAGCTAGCTCTGCTTTCATGCCCTCATAATTTCCCTTATTTAAGTTTAAAATATTAGTCTTGGACCCACTCTTCTTTTGCTCAAACGGAATGTAAAATTCAATCATATTATGATCGCTGCTTCCTAGGGGCGCCTTCACTATGAGGTCATTAATTAATCCTATCTCGTTGCACAATACCAGGTCTAGTATAGCCTGCTCTCTGGTTGGCTCCAGAATGTGCTGTTGTAAGAAACTATCCCGAAAATATTCCATGAACTCCTCATCTAGGCTACCTTTGCCCATCTGATTTTTCCAGTCTATATGCAGATTAAAATCCCCCATGATTATTGCCGTACCCTTCTGACAAGCTCCCATTATTTCTTCCTTTATACTTCATCCCTACCATGTGGTTACTGTTAGGGGGCCTGTACACCACTCCCACAAGTGACTTCTTGCCTTTATTATTTCTCATTTCTACCCAAACCGCTTCTACATCCTGGTTTCCTGAACTTAGGTCATCCCTCTCTATTGTGCTAATACCATCATTAATTAACAGAGCCACCCCTCCACCTTTTCCCACCTTCCTGTCCTTCCTAAATGTCATGTACCCTTCAATATTCAGATCCCAATCTATGTCATCCTGCAGCCATGTTTCTGTAATGGCTATCAGATCATATTTATTTATTTCTATTTGCGCTATCAGTTCATCTGTTTTGTTTCGAATGCTACCTGCATTCAGATGCAGAGCCTTTAGTTTTGTCCTTTTATTATTTTTGTAATCTCTAGCATTATCTGTTGATTTACTCTTAGATTTGCACTCTCTATCCCTTCCTGTCACGGTCTGTTTATCATTTCCCATATTTATACCTTTCTCTAATGCCTTGTCTCTAATCTTTGAATTACCACATCTTCCCAAATTTGATCCCATGCCCCCAATATTTAGTTTAAAGCCCTCTCTACTGCCCTAGTTATACGACTCGCCAGAACACTGGTCCCAGCACGGTTCAGGTGAAGACCGTCCCAACGATACAGATCCCACTTTCCCCAGTACTGGTGCCAGTGCCCCAGGAATCGAAACCCATTTCTCCCACACCAGTCTTTGAGCCACGCATTCATCTCTCTAATTTTATTTACCCAATGCCAATTTGCTCGTGGCTCAGGTAATAATGCAGACATTATTATCCTTGAGGTTCTGCCTTTTAATTTAGCCCCTAGCTGCTCATACTCTCTCAGCAGAACCTCTTTCCTAGTTCTACCTATGTCGTTGGTTCCTACATGGACCACGACAACTGGCTCCTCCCCCTCCCACTGCAAGTTCCTCTCCAGCCCAGAGCAGATGTCTCGAACTCTGGCACCGGGCAGGCAACACAGCCATCTGGACTCTCGCTCTTGGCCGCAGAGAACTGTATCTATCCCCCTGACTATGCTGTCCCCTATTACCACTACATTCCTATTAACTCCCCACGCTTGAATGGCTTCCTGTACCTCGATGCCATGGTCAGTTTGCTCATCCACCCTGCAGCCACCGCTTTCATCCATACAGGCCGCAAGAACCTCAAATCTGTTGGACAATTGCAAAGGCTGAGGCTCCTCCACCTCCTGGGTCCCCATACCTGCCTCACTCGCAGTCACATCCTCCTGTCCCTGACTACTGACCAAATCAGAAGACCCTATCCTAAGGGGTGTGACTGCCTCCTGGAATAAAGTGTCCAGGTAACTTTCCCCCTCCCTGATGCATCGCAGTGTCCGCAGCTCGGCCTCCAGCTCATCAACTCTGAGCCAAAGCTCCTCAAGCCGCAGACACTTACTGCAGACGTGTTCGTCCTGGATCACACTGGTGTCCAGGAGCTCCCACATACTGCAGTCGCAACACATCACCTGCCCTGCCATCTTTATTGAGTCTTAATTAATTTATTTTTATTAACCCTACTACACCTAATAAGATTTATTACTGCTAGTAAACTAGTACTAATGAAACCTTACAATTACTAATAAATTTCCTGGGCTTTAAAAGATAAGGGAAGTGAGCAAAATACTCACCAACCAATCACTTACCCTTTTCCCTGTGATGTCACCTTTTATTTTTCTCCAAATGCAGTTGGGGGGTGTCACAGAGCCGAACTCCCACTGGTTCTTTGTCCCCTCTTGTGCAGCTTTTTAACTCCTGCTCTCCTGGAAGCTGACAAAGATAGAAAAAGAAAGGAACACCTCCCTCCCCGAACTCCCTCACTCACCAAACTCACAGCTTTACACTCTGTTCCAGGCTGCACTCCGTGACAAACTGCATTCTAGTCTCCCTTATTTATACTGCTGAGATTTAAATAAGTGAGCTCTCTGGCAGTTACAGAACCAGATTAGACCAGTTAATTAATTAACTACTGTAGGCTTCGCAAAATCCCCCAGAAACTCGAATAGAACCCTAAAGGGGGTGAGTTTTGGATCTTAACACGATTTTGGAATGGTGGGACCAAAATGAAGGAATTTGAGGTCAAGGCCTCAGTTTTGAAGACATTTTGACAAGAATCAAGGAAGGATAAAACCTGAGGAAAATGACTTTGGATGATAAGATACCTTTTTAAAAGGGCCATTGGGAAAACCTGCAGTCACAGAAACACAGGCTGCGGAAGGGGTATGGTGAGGCAGTGGACAGCTTTTGGGTATTGGGACCAAGTCAAGCTGTCTGGGAGATGTTTGCACTGCAATCTAACCAAGGAGGATGATCCTCATCCAAAACCTCACGAACACATTCAAAAATGAATAAACCAAGACCCCTTTTGAAATCCCCAGGTCCAGACAGGATACTGGAAGTCGGAAAACAATTCCTAACAAATAAAACTGCCAGTACACAGTTTCATAGCCCATCATCCCATCAAAACCCGATTAGCCAAGTCTCGACAGGAACAGTTTAACAAGCCCGCCAAAAACCTAAGACAAAGAAGCGAGATTTGGCGGGTAGATAGAGGCCCTGTCTCAATGGAAGTCATCGGTAGCCATCAGGACAAGTTAACACTAAGTTAAAGTCATCAGACTTAATGAGCCCGCCAAAAACCTAAGACAAAAGAAGCGAGATTTGGCGCGAAGATAAACAGGCCTCAACTGAAACCTAAATCACTTTAACACGAAAACGATTAGTAAAGCAGTTTTGGCGCGCAAAACACAATAGACCTGAACAGTATAATTGGGGGCCTATTCCCCCAAGAAGCAAGCGAAGAAGAAAGCGAAGAAAGAGAGCCACACAGGTTCGACACCAGAGCCAAGCAACAATGAATTTCGGAAGGCCGGCAGGCCTAAAGCCACGGGAAAGAAGACATGAGGAACCCGAGAGACACTGTGGTGGTGTCTGTTCAAGCCGTGCGGTTTGTTACAACACTATACTTAAAGTTAGTTCAAGGCTGTCCAGAGAGGCAGTTTAAAGTTAGTAACAGTACCGAGGCACGCAAGGACAGCACGCCACAGTAAGGGGGGGTCATCGACGGACCCGACTGGGAAAAAGGTTCCCAACGCCTCGCAGCAATCAAGGCCCCACGAACCAACCAACACAACGCCACCGACCAACCAGGTGCGAACCAGGCCGTCGCGACCACCGAAAGACCAACACCAGGAAAAACCGAAGACACGCAAGTTTCCACGCTACAAACTATTCCTGACTTACCCCTGGGTAAGATTTTTCCTTAAAAAACTCTAAACCCTACCTCTAACGAAGAAAAAATTGGGTACTCACCTGATACAATCCAATACGCACCTTACCGCATCAGCGGACAGACCCAAACTGGCCTAGAGTGCAGCTGGAGTCTTCCATCATGTCTGGGGTACGGCATGCCCCAACAACCAAAAACCCCAGTGAACCCCGAAATCGCGAAATACCTCAACTGTCGAGAACTGTCAAGGAGTGGTGAGCATTATCCCTGGTCCTTTGAAATCAAACCTAACTAGGTTGTGGGATTGGGAGGGATAAGGGGTTTTAGTATACTGTAATTCTTCCTCGCCTGTACCGTGTGTTCCCCAACCTGTGTTTTAAATATTAAGTATGTTTTAAGATTGTTTGTGTTGTATTTACCTTTTTCTTGAATAAAAGTTAAAGTTCTTTCATCAAAACCTGTTGTCGACTGCACCTTTTGTTCACGACCCCCAAATAAGTCCAAGGTCTAGAACCAGGGGCGTGGGAGTGATTCAAACCGCTCACTGAAGTCAGAGGTGAAGCTGATCCTACCACACCACCCCCTACACTACTCTCACTTGCTCTCAAGCACAGAGCTTGCTTCGCCCTGCCCAAGCCTGGAAGAAACTTAAAACTTGAAACAGTAAATTTAAATTTAAGTTAAATGCTAATTGCAAGCACACAGGACTAGATTTATAAAAGAGATTAACCTTTAAGATTCATTCCCTCACTCACCAAACTCGCAGCTTTACACTCTGTTCCAGGCTGCACTCTGTGACAAACTGCACTCGAGTCTCCCTTATTTATACTGCTGAGATTTAAATAAGTGAGCTCTCTGGCAGTTACAGAACCAGATTAGACCAGTTAATTAATTAACTACTCTCACCTGCTCTCAGGCACAGAGCTTGCTTAGCCCTGCCCAAGCCTGGAAGAAACTTAAAACTTGAAACAGTAAATTTAAATTTAAGTTAAATGTTAATTGCAAGCACACAAGACTAGATTTATAAAAGAGATTAACCTTTAAGATTCACTCCCTCACTCACCAAACTCACAGCTTTACACTCTGTTCCAGGCTGCACTCTGTGACAAACTGCACTCTAGAATATGGGAGGCTGGCCAGAAGTACATTGAAATAGTCAAGTCTAGAGGCAACACAGGCATAGATGAGTGTTTCCGCAGCAGATGAGCTGAGGCAGAAGGCAAAGGAAGGAGGCTGGGTTCCCTCCTATTGGAGATGGCCATTGTCTGACACTTTTGTTGAAAAAATATTACTTGCCGCTTATCAACCAAAGATTGGATGTTGTCCAGCTCTTGCTGCATGCGGGCATGACCACTTCCTTATCTGAGGAATTGTGAATGGAGCTGAGCACTGTTCAATCATCAATAAATACATAGGATTACATAGGATATATGGCACAGAAACAGGCCATTCGGCCCAACCAGTCCACGCTGGCGTTTATGTTCCACTCGAGCCTCCTCCTGTCTTTCCTCATCTAACTCTATCAGCCCTCTATTCCCTTCTCCCTCATATGCTTACCTAGCCTGCCCTTAAATGCATCTATACTATATGCTTTAACCACTCCCTGTGATAGCGAGTTCCACATTCTCACCACTCTCTGGGTAAAGAAGTTTCTTCTGAATTCCCTGTTTGATTTCTTGGTGATTATCTTATATTGATGACCTCTAGTTTTGCTCTTCCCCACAAGTGGAAACACTCTCTCTGTATCTACTCTATCATATCACCCATCATAATTTTAAAGACCTCTATTAGGTCACCACTCAGCCTTCTCTTTTCAAGAGAAAAGAGACCCAGCCTGTTCATCTATTCCTGATAGGTATAACTTCACATTTCTGGTATCATCCTTGTAAATCTTTTTTGCACCCTCTCCAGTGCCTCTATATCCATTTTATAATATGGCGACCAGACTGTACGCAGTACTCCAAGTGTGGTCTAACCAAGGTTCGATACAGGTTTAGCATAACTTCACTACTTTTCAATTCTATCCCTCTAGAAATAAACCCTAGTGCTTGGTTCGCTTTTTTATGGCCTTATTAACCTGCGTTGCTACTTTTAGTGATTTGTGTATTTGTACTCTGAGATCCCTTTGCTCTTCTATTCCATTTAGATTCTTATTTTCCAAGTAATATGAGCCCTCCTTATTTTTCTTACCAAAATGTAATACCTCACATTTATCTGTGTTGAAATTAATTTGCCAATTATATGCCCATTCTGCAAGTTTATTAATGTCTTCTTGTAATTTGTTGCAGTCCTCCTCAGTATTGACTATCCCCTTAATTTAGTGTCATCCGCAAATTTAGAAATTATGGGCACGAAATTCAGTAGCACTACCTTTTAACTTTTTGAAAAGTTAGCGCCTGGTGAAATCCATTGAAAAATGTTGCAAAATTGGGCGTTTTCGCCCCAGGAGTGAAGTGGGGTGGTAATTAAGGTGCTAATGGTCTCAGTGGAGCGCTGCAGGGGCGCTATTGCCAGAGCGCTACCCAATTTCAGCTGACTTGCATTCAGCAATCAGCCATCAAGCCTTGACTCGAGCTTATTCCAGCTCTTAAAGGGGAGGTCATTTCAAGCTGCAGTTGCTCATTATCAGTATTGCTGCACTGGAGTGTGACTTCTCAGCTACTGAGACAGCTTTGTGCCATGGCTGCTGCAAGGGAGAGGGAGAGGGCTACTCGATTCAGCGATGTGGAATTGGATATGTTCAGCAGCTTGTCTGACAATGTCTCGGCAGAGTTATGGCCGACGAGTAAGTTTCCCCAAGGTGGCGCCTTTAAATAGCGCGTGTGAAGACGACTCCCGACTGCAACTCGACAGCTGATGCTGTCGTTGTTAGCGCCAGGCGGTAAGTGAGGAGGCGCGTCCAAATTTTTAAATCCGGGGCCCTAACGGGGCGCTGCGCACGGCGATGCTGTCATCATCGCCGGGCACGGCCGAGCGGGGCGATACCAACAGGAGCGGGGCGCTAACTCTTAGCGCCTCCGCAAAAACCCGGCCCAATTTAGCGCAGGGCACTAATATTGCCGCAACCGGTCGAAAACCCATTTGCACCCTGTTAGCACCCCATGGAGGCACTAATGGCAGACGCAAAGCAGCCGAATTTCACGTCCTATGTTTTTGATTCCAAAGTTTAAATCATTAATATAAATTGTGAACAACATTGGTCAGCACTGATCCTTGTGGGACCCCACTTTCCACCTTTTGCCACTCTGAATAGCTACCCTTTACCCCTACTCTCTGCTTTCTGTCTTGAAGCCAGCCAGCAATCCATTCTGCTACTTGTCCCCTGACTCCGCATTCTCTGACCTTATTCATTCATCTATTATGTGGTACCTTATTGAAGGCCTTTTGGAAATCTAGATGAATTACATCTCCTACATTACCCTTGTCTACTCTGTTACCTCTTCAAAGAATTCAATGAGATTGGTCAAGCAAGACTTTCCCTTTTGAAATCCATGCTGACTATTCATTATTATATTTTTGGTTTCTAGATGTTCTTCTATTTTTTCCTTTAGTAGGGATTCCATTATTTTTCCTACCACCGATGTTAAGCTGACTGGTCGATAGTTCCCTGGATATGTTTTATCACCCTTCTTAAATATCGGTATTACATTAGCTATCTGCCAGTCCTCTGGCACTACACCTTTTCTAATGAATTATTAATTATGTGTAGTAATGCCTCTGCTGTCTCTTCCCTAGATTCTTTTAAAATGCACAGATGTAATCCGTCCGGACCAGGGGTTTTATCGTCTTTGAGTTAGATTCGTTTATTTAATATTTCTCCTCCTTTTTATTTTAAATGCGGTATATCATTTCTAATCTCATCTTCCGATATCATGCCCACCTGAAACATCTCCCTGGTAAATACTGAAGCAAAGTAATTATTTAATATTTCTATCATTTCGCTATCACTGTCTGTGGTTTTATACTGACCATCCCTTAGTGGCCCTATTTCCATCCCGACTTTCTTTTTTTATTTATTCTTCTGTAGAATATTTTACTATTTTGTTTGAATAGCCCCACTTCTGACCCTATGATGGAGGGAAGGTCATTGATGAAGCAGCTGAAGATAGTTGGGCCTATGATGCTGGCCTGAGGAACTCCTGCAGTGATATCTTGGGCCTGAGATGATTAGCCTTCAACAGCCACATCTATCTTCCTTTGTGCTAGGTATAACTCCAGCCAGTGGAGATTTTCCCCCCGATTCTCATCGACTTCCGTTTTACTAGGGTTCCTTTGTACCACATTTGGTCGAATGCTATCTTGATGTCAAAAGCAGTCACTCTCACCTTGCTTCTGGAATTTAGCTCTTTTGTCCATGTTTGGACCAAGGTGGCAATGATGTTTGGAGTTGAGTGGTTCCAATGGAACCCAAACTGAGCATCAGTGAGCAGGTTATTGGAGAGTAATTATTGCTTGAGAGCACTGTTGATGACTTCTTCCATCACTTTTCTGATGATTGGGAGTAAGGTGATAGGGCGATAATTGACCAGGTTGGATTTGTCCTGCTTTATGTGGACAGGACATATCTGGGATCCATATTTTTGGGTCGGTGCCAGTATTGTAGCTGTACAAGAATATCTTGGCTAGGGGTGCAGCTATTTCTGGAGTGCAGATCAGCACTATAGTGGAATGTTTTCGGGTCCCATAGCCTTTGCTGTATCCCGTGCGCTCAACCATTTCTTGATGGCATGTGGAGGGAATAAAATTGGGTGAAGACTGGCATCTGTGATGGTGGATTCCTCAGGTGGAGGTCGAGAAGGACCATCCACTTGGCACTTCTGTTGCAAACTCCTCAGCATTGTCTTTTGCACTCATGTGCTGGGCCCCTCCATTGTTGAGGATGGGAATGTCATGGAGCCTCCTCCTCCCAATAGTTGTTAAATTTCCAACACCATTTGTGACTGGATGTGGCAGGACTGCAGAGCTTTGACCTGACCCATTGGCGGTGAGATTGCTTAGCTCTATCTATAGCATG
Source organism: Squalus acanthias (assembly GCA_030390025.1). NCBI lineage: Eukaryota > Metazoa > Chordata > Chondrichthyes > Squaliformes > Squalidae > Squalus > Squalus acanthias. The sequence goes on along the minus strand of CM059429.1, from coordinate 103,651,147 downwards.
CTGTTTCTGTTGTTTAGCATGCATGTAGTCCTGTGTTCTAGCTTCAACAGGTTGGGACTTCATTTTCAGATACTCCTGGTGCAGCTCCTGGCATGCCCTTCTACACTCTCGTTGAACCATGGTTGGTCACCTGGCTTGATGGTGATGGAGGAGTCAGGGATATGCTGGGCCATGAGATTACCGATTGTGGTGGAATATAATTCTGCTGCTGCAGATAACCCACAATGTCTTGTGGCTGTCCAGTTTTAAAGCTGATATATGTGTTCTTAATCTATCTCACTTAGCATGTGAAGTCGGGATTTGATCTCCATAAGGACTATGCGGTGGTCACTCCTACCAATGCTGTCATGGACAGATGCATCTGTGACAGGTAGATTGGTGAAGATAAGGTCAAGTAGGTTATTCTCTCAAGTTGGTTCTCTCACCACCTGCTGCAAGCTCAGTTTGGCAGCTATGTTCTTCAGGACTTGGTCAGCTTGGTTCCTGATGGTATTACCGAGCTACTCTTGGTGATGGACTTTGAAGTCGCCTAACCAGAGTACATTCTATGCTCTTGCTACCCTCAGTGCTTCCTCAGTGCTGCCTTTGGTGTTCAATATGGAGGAATACTGATTCATCAGCCGAAGGAGGGCAGTAAGTGGTAATCAGCAGAAGGTTTCCTTGCCCATGTTTGACCTGAAGCCATGAGACTTCATGGGGTCCAAAGTCAATGTTGAGGACTCCCGGGGCCACTCCTTCCTGACTGCATATCACTGTACCCCCACCTATGGTGGGTCTGTCCCTCTGGTGGGGACAAGATATATCCCGAGATGGCGATGGTTGATTTTGGAATGTTGGCTGATAAGTATGATTCTGTAAGTATGACTATGTCAGGCTGTTGCTTGACAAGACTGTGGCACTTTGATACCAGTCCCCAGATGTTATTCAAGAGGGCTTTGCAGGATAAATACCCCCAAATATTGCAAGATATTGGGGGAGAAATTCAGTATCGCCCCATTTGGGGCGCAATTATCGGCCTGGCACTAATTATCGCCACCGACTACAAACTTGACTTTTATCGCCCCTGGAGGTGATTGGAGCGCTAAATCAGGCGCTTCACACCTGTCTTAAGGTGCAAAGGCCGAGGAGCGAGGCGCTACCTCAGAGCGCTGGCGAAGCTCATGTAATGTCAGTCAGCAATGGAACACACACACAATGGCATGGGCCAGTTTTTAAAGGGGATGGTTAATCTCACTTTCCATCCACATCCTGCTAATTGCAGCCTTGAATCTCGGCCTGGAGAGACTTGCACATCAAATCTGCTGGAAAGAACAATGGAGAGTACCAGGCAAAGAGCTCAGAGTGCAGCCCCCACAGTCTCTTCTAAATCGATACAAGGAATGGCAAATCAAAATGAACCTGCAAAGTGCTGTTCAGTACCCAAAACTCCTTCACACAACGTTGAAACTCTCCAGAAGTCTCTCTCTCTCTCTCTCAGAATGCGTAGTTCAAAAATGGCACCAACAATAAAAGGCAGGAAGCGGTCACCTTTAAATAGCGCTCCCCCAGTCCCTTCATGACTGCAGAACGCTCCACTCAAACTGTCGTTGCTAGCGTCAGGCGGTAAGGCAGGGGGCGCCACTCAATATCCGCTCCGGGGCGATACCGGGGCGTTGCACACTCGACTGACGTCACGATCTGCTGGCGCAGGAGATCGTGGCGGTAGTGTTTAGCGCCGCCGCAAAATGTCTAGTTAATTTCGCGAGCGGCGCAAACTTCGCCGCGCCTGGGCGCTAGATGCTTTGCGCCCCATTAGCGCCCACTTAAGGCGCTAACGGGAGGTGCAAACCAACTGAATTTTTCCCCCATTGTTCCTAGAAAAGATGGATGTTCATCGGTGCTATAACAGGGATTGAAAATAGAAAACTGATGGAAGAACTCCTTTACAACCTGCCTATTGTCAATTCACTTGTGTGCTGCAGGTTGCCATCTATTGCTATTTCACTTGTTTGCTGTGTACAATTCTAAGTACACATTTTGTGGGGGGGGGGGAAATGAGTTGCATTGCCCCATTTTAGGAGCTAATTATACAAGTCTAGATTAAATTCTATTTGGAAAAAAAACCATTTTGTTCCTTCTCTGACCATAACTAATTATTTTGTTTTGATCACTGCCCCTTCATAGCTGATTTTGCTGTCATTACACCAACCTATTTTCTGTTAGTTCTGCTTCTGCCCGTGCTTGGTTGATTGTTAGTAATTATTAAACTGACCTCAAGTGCTCATGCAAGCCACTGGAACAGTGACACTGCAGCTGTAATCAGACTATAATATATGAATGAATGGGCTCTACACTGGAATTGGGACAGAAAGCTGTCAGCTAGTGCTTACGATTAGCTTGTTATAGCCTCTCTTCCAGACCATAGTGTAGGTTAACCACTAACATGTGGGCTAAGATAACTCCTTTCGAACGTCTGTTTTGGGTGTGTGTTTTGCTCGGATATTTTTCCAACTACCATTAAAAAAATTGAGCATGTTATTGTTGCTATTTGCTTCTTAATGTGAATTAGAAATTACTACCTGGCCAATTATAATGTTATATGTTATTTGGGTATTTTAATCATGATCGTCAATCACTTCCAGATATGTTTAAACATTAATATGTGCGCTGCAATACTTTCCCAAAGATACTAGTCACAGTTATTTATTCATAAAAACAATCCATTGGTTGTCTATGCCACAACAATCACTGATCATATGATTTATTTTAAAACATAATTGGAAACTCAATAGGATTTATTGCAATCCATAAGCATTTCACACTAATTAGCAAACTATTTTCGTGACATTATGTGAAGATATATATTTTTTTAATTGACACCCACATATTGGCTCCCCCAAGGATTAGCTTTGACAATCTTAATTGGATCTTCAAAGGGAAATTGGTGGGCGGGGGGTGGGGGGGGGGCACCCATCCTGAACTATTGAAGTGCACCTCTTTGTGAATTGATCAAGGAGCTATATTAACGTAGCTAACTATAAGCTGTACTGTCCTGCCCTCTTGTACAAGGAAGGTACTGTGAATATATGATCAGGGAAGGGGGGGGGGGCGAGAAAAATGGAGGATAAAGTATTTTGAAAATCCATATTGCTTTGAGAGTTTCTACATTTTTAGTTCAGGAGCAGTCGATTTTTTTTGAATGGTTCGAACAGCACAGTCACACATATCTGTGAGCTTAATCATGCTGTCAGAGGCTGTTAAACTCCAAAAGTTCTTGTGTCAGCTTCAGCCAACATGGTAAAAATCTCATAGAGCACCCATCACTGCCAGATTGCTTCTGACAGCTTTCATTCATCAAATAAATAGGTTCTGAGATATTTCATTACTAAATAATGTATCCTGTGACACAAGGTAGTAGTTAGGCATCGTACAGAAATGGCCTGGGTTAACCCATTTAATCCTGTAGCTGAAGATTGCTAGAACAGGAACCTTACTTAAACAGTTATTAGAAATTCAATTATTTGCCACTTATTATAACACTTATGTCAAAATAATTTAGGTAAAATAATAACAAATTATAACTAATTAATAAGTGATAACTAATTATTATTTTCATTAATAAAATCAAAGTTGTATACTTTTGGGGGAAAAAATGAGTCGTTCCCCCTTTGGGGCGCTAACTTCGCCGGGGCGCTACTTTTAGAGCCCCGAGAAAAGTAGCACCCCCGCAGCCGAAATTCATCAGTAGTGCCCCAAGAGGGAAGGGGGGCACTACTGGAGGCGCCCCGCCTCCCTCTTGGGGTGCTGCGAGGGAATATCGCGGTGGGGCGCTGCATGGGCACATCGTGCCACGGTACTGCAGGCCTTCCTCCCCTTCTTAAAGGGGAGGGGCCTTGCGCAGCGCAACCCGGGGCCCAGCTGGGCCACCAGGGATCAGAGTGCCGGCAAAAGAGCCCGGCACTCAAGAGAAGTGCCGGGCTCACGGAGCACAGCCAGCGCTCTGCAGGGGGGGGGCTAGTCAGGAGGCCAGGGGGCGGCAACGGGGGCAGGTGCTGGCAGGCGGCCAGCAACAAAAATGGCCACCCGGCACCTCGCCTTTAATTAGAGCTGCCCCGGCCGCAGGTAGGCCCCCCGGACCCCGTCCAGCGGTAAGTCAGGGGGCGCTACCAGGGCGCTGCGCACGGCGATGACGTCATCGCTGGCAGTGCAGCACTGTGGGGTGCTAAAGGTTACCGCCGCCGCTAACCTCCCGCTGAATTTCGCGGGAGGCGTTGGCGGCGCCGCGCCCAGGCGCTAGTTGCTTTCCTGATTTATAATGCTTAATAGGGCGCTAACGGGAGGCGCAAAGCAATCGAATTTTCCCCCCTTGGTTTTTTAAATGCTGATGGGAATGGAAATTGTAAACAGCAAATGCTGGGAATCTGAAATAAAAACAGAAAATGCTAGCAATACAGTGGGTCAGTCAACATCTGTAAAAAGAAAAGAAAAGGCAAGTTCACATTTTCGATGCGTGCCTTCAACAGAACTGAAACCTAAAATCTAAACAAGCATTTTAGTAAGGCTGGAAAACACAGAGAGCAAAACAGGGAAGGGGAAGAAACAATGGATACTCCAATCACTGAGAGGGAGTTAATGAGTCGAATGGATAATGTTACTTAACTTAATCTGTGATTACAGAACTGCAGGGTATGAATACAAAACTAACAAGTCACAGTCTCTTCAAACCAATCTCTTCTGATGTGATGTCTAAGGCATATTGTTGCGGCAGAGTACAAGGAGTTTTACTTTGCATCTGGTTGTACTGTGTCTGACCTTGGGAGTGCTTTGAGGCTGACGTTGGGTGTCTAAAATGTGAAAAGCCTCCAGTTTCCCATCGGTGTGTTGACATCTCTCACCTTGGTAAGTGTAAAAATGATGATCAGTGCTGGCATTTGTTTCCTAATGAACCATACATGTATAATTACATATTAAGCCGTCACATTACCTATGTCTGTAGCTGAAAATAAAAACAATGTCACATTTTTCACATTGGCTCAAATAAGCAACTCAAGCATACACATTTGCTGCAATATAAATCAGGAAAGACGCACAGAAACTCACAGAAAAGCAATAAATTGAAATTCATCAATTCCAACCTATCCTACCACATTGCCGCATTTATGGCCGCAATTTCGCCAGCGGAGGCGGGATCGCGGCGGGAGTGGTGGGTGGCGGGTCCCGCTCCCGCTCCTGCTCTCGGCTCCAGCCCGCTCTCTCCAAGTGATTTTACGTAGATGGGCTTGTTAAGCCCGCCCTGCGCATTTCCCGGCCAATTAAAAGGAAGCGGATCTGATGACATCATTTGATGATGCGTCATCAGCCGGTTTCCTGAAAGGGGCCATGCCCACATTAATTTTGACATTTGCTCTGTCAGTGTTCTGTAGCATTGAGGTGCTACAAACACTGACAAGCTGCACCCAGGATCTCGCATGACTCGCACGCAGGGAGATTCTCTTCCCTTCCCATGGGCGGAAGAGACCTCCCCAGCACATCAACACAGCCTGGTTGCACATTGCACAGGAGGGCAAAAGCAGGGATGCCGTCAGGAGGACCAGGCTGCAGTGGCGCAAACCTTTCAATGATCTGAGCAATCACTAAACGTTACTGCCAATCCACGCTCAACCTCATCCTGCTGTGCCACTCATCACATCCACATCACTCTGCCTTCCCTACCCTACTCCTGCACATCTTTACTCACAGTATAGTTAGGGGAATAGACACTGTTCTCTGCAGCCAGGAGCGTGAGTCCCGAAGGCTATGTTACCTACCCGGTGCCAGGGTAAAGGACATCTCCTCTGGGCTGGGGAAGAACTTGGAGTGGGAGGGGGAGGATCCAGTTGTCATGGTCCACGTAGGTACCAACGACATAGGTAAGACAAAGAAAGAGGTTCTGCTGAGAGAGGTTGAGCAGCTAGGGACTAAATTAAAAAGCAGAACCACAAAGGTCATAATCTCTGGATTATTACCGGAGCCACGAGCAAATTGGCATAGGGTCAATAGGATCAGGGAGATGAATGCGTGGCTCAAAGATTGGTGTGGGAGAAGTGGGTTTCGATTTGTGGGGCACTGGCACCAGTACTGGGGAAAGAGAGAGCTGTTCCGTTGGGACGGACTTCACCTGAACCATGCTGGGACCAGAGTTCTAGCGAATCGAATAACTAGGGAGGTAGATAGGGCTTTAAACTAAATAACTAAGTGGGGGGAGTGTCCCGGTGGAGAGAAATCTAGAATGCTAAAGAGAAAAGACAAGGAAGCAGTGCAGGAAAGTGATTGGGGTAAGGATAACCAGATTGTGTCAGGAAGGGACAGAGCGTACAAACAAAGGAGTGTACTAACAAATAGGGTCTGGGTAAGAAAAAATGGTAATAAGACAAATAGGGCCATAGTGCAAACAAATGTCAAGATGTCTAAAAATGTTAAAAAGACAAATCTAAAGGCACTGTATCTGAATGCACAAAGCATTCGTAATAAGATAGACGAATTTACAGCGCAAATAGATGTAAACGGATACGATATAATTGCGATTATGGCTGCAGGGTGACCAAGGCTGGGAGCTGAATATCCAAGGATATTCGATATTTAGGAAGGACAGGCAAAAAGGAAAAGGAGGTGGAGTGGCGTTGTTAGTAAAGGATGAAATCAGAGCAATAGTGAGAAAGGATATTGGCTCAGAAAATAAAGATGTAGAATCAGTCTGGGTGGAGCTAAGAAGCACCAAGGGGCAGAAAACATTGGTGGGAGTTGTCTATAGGCCTCCAAACAGTAGTGGTAATGTAGGGGATAGCATCAAACAGGAAATTAGAGATGCATGTAACAAGGGTACTACAGTAATCATGGGTGACTTTAATCTACATATAGACTGGCCAAACCAAATTAGCAATATTGGCCCAAAAATTCGTGAGGAAGCCTTCGTGCGAGGGTAAGGCCTCCCCGCGATCTCTCACTGCGCGTTGGCTTTTTCAGTTCCAGCTCGCACGAACTTGATGTTCTGGACAGCTGCTGTGCTGGGCTTGTGTATCCCACCGGCGTAGTTAATTCGTGCGAGCTGTGGGATCACGTGACTCAGTTAGAGCCAATGGCAGCACACCATCTTCCATTCATAACTTTCACATACGTGCTGTGAAAGCTATGAATACTATAGCCCCCCAAAAGAACCGCTAAACCTCAATTAAATAAAAAAAAACCATCACAATAAAATAAGTATAGTTAAATAAATTAACCATTTTAAATAAAAAATTAAATTTTTGAAAAAATTTAAAATCTTTTAAAAAGTTATAAAAATAAACTTACCTGTCTTTAAAGTCTCTAAAAAAGATATACCTGTTAAAAAAAATTCAAAATAATACTTAATTCACTACTTACCTTGTTAAAAGTGGGTCTTACTCCTTTTTTTATGTGTAGAATCTTCCGTACTTACCTGCGCGTTGAAACCACTAAGTGCACTGCATGCGCGCAGCCTGTAGCGCGCACGCGGTTCACCTAGGACCCGCCCCCTTTTCCATTCACCAAGTGCCGGTTTTCAGCGCATGCGCAGTGCATGCAGAAAACCGGCAATTGGAGACAGAATACGCGAGAGTACGTAGTGCGTACTCTCGCGTAGCGGCACTAATTTTTGGGCCAATATTGTGGAGGATGAATTCCTGGAGTGTGTACGAGATGGTTTTTTAAACCAGTACGTTGAGGAGCCAACTAGGGAACAGGCTATCCCAGATTGGGTATTGTGCAATGAGAAGGGGTTAATTAATAATCTTGTTGTGCGGGGTCCTTTAGGGAAGAGTGACCATAACATGATAGAATTCTTCATTAAGATGGAAAGTGAAGATGTCCAATCCGAAACTAGGGTCCTAAATCTAAACAAAGGAAACTACGAAGGTATGAGGAGTGAGTTAGCTATGATAGATTGGGGAGCTTCATTAAAAGGATGGTGGATAGGCAATGGCTAACATTTAAGGAACGAATGCATGAAGTGCGACAGTTATACATTCCGTTCTGGCACAAAAGCACAAAAGGAAAAGCGGCGTTGGTAAAATCCAGCCCAATGAGTTGAATGGATAATGTTACTTAACTTAATCTGTGATTACAGAACTGCAGGGTATGAAGACAAAACAAACAAGTCACAGTCTCTTCAAACCGATCTCTTCTGATGTGATGTCTAAGGCATATTGTTGCGGCAGAGTACAAGGAGTTTTACTTTGCATCTGGTTGTACTGTGTCTGACCTTGGGAGTGCTTTGAGGCTGACGTTGGGTGTCTAAAATGTGAAAAGCCTCCAGTTTCCCATCGGTGTGTTGACATCTATCACCTTGGTAAGTGTAAAAATGATGATAAGTGTCCGCATTGTTTTCCTAATGTCACATTTTTCACATTGGCTCAAATAAGCAACTCAAGCATACACATTTGCTGCAGTATAAATCAGGAAAGATGCACAGAAACCCACAGAAAAGCAATAAATTGAAATTCATCAATTCCAACCTATCCTGCCACATTGCCGCACTTATGTTTCCAAGTTGCCATTTATGGTTTTGATCCAGCTAAAGATATAACCAGATAAATAAACAGGCCGAACATCCACAGCCATTCTGGCAGGAATCTGGTATAGTGGTCACAATTTACGTCAACATCCTGATACACCGAATCCAGCCTCCACTGGCGGTTTCTGCGGGGCCCTCATGAGGGCTGAACCTCTGTGTGTCCCAAACAAGAACAGAAGCACAAGAGGGGGTGTGGGACTCCCAGACTAGAATGATGTTGAGCTTCTTGAGTGTTGTTGCTGGGCCCATCCAGTTGAGTGTCGAGTATTCCATCACACTCTGGACTTAAGCCTTGTATATGGTAGAGAGGCTTTGCGGGGTGAGGAGGTAAGACACTTATTACAGAGAATTCAGCCTCTGTTTTCTCTTGTATCTATGGTATTGATAGGTCTGGTCCAGTTAAGCTTCTGGTCAATGGTGATGTCCAAAGTGTTGATGGTGAGGAACTTGGCAATGGTGGTGCCATTAAAAGACAGGGGGAGGTGGTTGGGCTTTTTCTTCTTCATAGTGGGGAACTTGGCGATAGTGGCGCTTGTGCAATTGTTGGCAAACAGCTCCACTCCTGACCTTATGATGGAGGAAAAGTCATTGTTGAAGCAGCTGAAGAGGGCTCCACAGTGGAATAGTTATGACGCACAACACCAGGTTATAGTCCAACAGCTTTATTTGAAATCAGAAGCTTTAGGAGCGCTGCTCCTTCATCAGGTGAAGTCACGAAGGAGCAGAGCTCCGAAAGCTTGTGATTTCAAATAAAGCTGTTAGACTATAACCTGGTGTTGTGCGACTTCTCACTTTTGTCCACCCCAGTCCAACACCGGCATCTCCGCATCATGGAATAGTTATGATACTGGACTAGCAATCCAGAGGTCTGAATTCAAATACCACCATGATAAATCATGAGATTGAATTTGGTAACTTGTGGGCTGGCACTAAAAGAAAGAGATGATCATAGAATATGCCATTTTGTTGTAAAAATCCAACTGGTTCATAATGTTCTTCAGAGAAGGGAACCTCTACCTCTACCTTAGCAAAATACTGCGGATGCTGGAAATCTGAAATAACAACAGAAAATGCTGGAAATACTCAGCAGGCCTGCCGAGTATTTCCAGCATTTTCTGTTGTTATTTCTACCTCTACCTTGCCTGGCTTACAAGTACCTCCACTCCCACACTATGGCCGGAATTTTGCCGGCGCTCAGGGGGTGGGTTTGGAGGCGGGACATCTGGCAAAATTGCAAAGATTGACAGCGGGTCGGAAACCCGCTGTCATCCCGCCTCCAATCAATCTTCCCAGGTGTCGGGTCCCCGATTTGCGCATGGACCCAACACCTAGCGACGGGAAGAGGATTATAGGCACTTAACTGCTTGTTAACAGGTTGTTAACAGGCAGTCAAGAGGCTTTTTGCAATTTTGACAGGTCTACTGCGGGCTTCCCGATGTCCGGACACCACGCCAGGGTAAGTGTGGCGTGCTGTGAGTCTACTGTAATGTTTCTTCATTGATGACAGCTGCAGAAGTGGTGTGAAGGATCCAATGGTACACTGGTGAGTTTCAGAGGTAAGAAAATGTTGGGAAAATCATTTGTAATGTATTTAGACTTTTCTGTAGGTAAGAAGTTTTGAAGTGTTTGTGTAGTCCCACCTCATTCGGAGAACCTCTCTCACCAGTGACAGATCGCTTCTGTAACCTCACCTGCAGCTGCCATCTGTTCTAGCCTAAGGAGGGAGTCACCGGAGAGCCTGGGTGCAAGGGCTCACCTTTGTACAGTGATTGTCAGTGTTTGCTGCACCTCAATGCTGTCAAACACTGAAAAATCACCTGTCAAAAAAAATTGAGTGTGGCCCCTTTAAGAAAACCGGCACATGACACGTCATCAACTGACGTCATCTGACACCGGCTTTCTCCTAATTGGCCGGCGAGCCTGCAGGTTGGGCTTAACAAGGCCAATTGACGCAAAATAGCGTCTGTGCGTCGGACGTCGTTGGGGGCGGGATTGGAACCCGGAACGAAGCTGTCCTGCCCCTAGGCCGCACTGGAAGGTAAAATCCAGCCCTTTCCGGCTTACTCGTAGGCCTCGATTTGGCTGGTGCTCGGAGGGCGGGTTCAGAGGCGGGTCAGCTGTTAAATTCAAAATGATTGACGGCGGGTTGTCAACCTACCGCGATTCCGCATCCGTGTGAGTTTCAAGCGTGTCGGGGCTGCGATCTCAGAACAGACCCAACACCAAGCAGCGGGTGAGGGATTAAAGGCACTTAACTCCTCGTTAAGTGCTTGTTAATTGCTATTTTGACAGCCTTTTCCTATTTTCCCGCATTTTAAACGGATTTCACGACTTTCAGAGATTACGTCAGGTAAGTATGTCGGGAGTAGCAGCGAGCTGCATAGTTGACAGCTGCAACTGCAGTATAAAAGCTGGACTCTCACACCTGTTCACTTTCCAATGTCAGAGGAGTCTGATTTCAGGATTTGGATGACACATTTGGTCTGTCTGGAGGCTGTAAGTGTGTGGTGTTAACTCTATATGCACTGTCACCTACTTGGAGCAAGCTCTCTCAATATTGACAGATCGCTTCTGCCATCTCAACTTCAGCCGCCATCGATTCCAGCAACATCTGTGCCCTTGAAAAAATCTCACCTTGGTCCTCTGAATCCCTCCACGATCAGCCCCAGCACCAACATCAATAGGCACACCAACATCACCAACAACAACACCAACCTTCTCCGCAATCACCTGATGCTGCACAGGACACAGGGCATCAGCACCCGACCACATTGCTGCCCAGGAGGTCAGCGATGGCATCACCATGGCCAGATTTACTTCACTTGATGCTGTACACCCTGGCTACCACAGGATGTGCCGGGTTAACACCACCCCACACCAACACCATAAGACATTCCTACAATGACCAAGCCGTTCCTTTCACACGCATCACCATTGCGGCGGACACCGTTATGTCTCACCATTCAGCCGTGCACCATTGTGCAGTGCTTGTCAGTGTTTGCAACACGTCAATGCTACAGAAGACAGACAGCACAACTGTCAAAATCATGGCCCCTTTAAGGAAACCGGCTGACGACGCGTCATAAAATGACGTCATCAGACCCGCTTCCTATTAGTTGGCCGGGCGGGCTTGACAAGGCCAATCTACGGAAAATCATTTTCAGAGAGTGGCTGCAGACGGGAGCGGGACCGGAACTCACCAATCAGCTCTCCCGCCGCCATCCTGCCTCCGCAGGGAAAATCTTGCCCTTAATATCTTCTGAAATGGTATTCAAGCCACTCAGTTGTAAACGATTGCAACAAAGTTCAGTAACAACTGTTATGCCATTCTATACAATAAACCAATGTAAATGACAATTTTACAATATAAAGATATATATATATATATATTGTGGTTTACACAGAGTGGGATTAAAACGTAGTGTACTTAAACAGAGTGTTTTATTTGGGAATTTGGAAAGAATAGGAAATCGGAGAAGCGGGGAAGGAGTTGCTGCTTTTTGCCTACACTACTTATAGTGCTTTGTGTTACAGGTAGATATTTAATTTCAGTACTCATAACTTAATCTAGATCAAGTAAGTAGTCAAGAAACTGTAAACTAAGTTACCTAATTACAAATTGAATTAAATTTAATGAACTAAAACAAGGTCATATGGGGATGGCAGAGCAGGTGGTGTGCCGCAGCTGTAGCCTGTGGGAGTTTGTGGAGAGCATTGGCAACCACATTTGCAGTAAGTGCCGGAATCTTGAGGAACTTCAGCTCAGAGTTTTTGAGCTGGAGACTGGTGAACCTTTGTTGCACTCCCCCTATGGCAAGCATATCCTTCCTTAGGGGGCATCAGGGATGGGGCGAGCTACCTGGGCACTTTGATCCAGGAGGCAGTCACACTTCTTAGGTTAGGTAGTGGTACAAGTCTGGCTAGTGGTCAGGGACAGGAGGGTGTGACTGCAACTCAGGCAGGTAAGGTGACCCCAGGTGCAGTGCTGGAGGAGCCTCAGCCTTTGCCCTTGTCCAACATGTCTGAGGTTCTTGCTGCCTGTGTGGATGAGGGAAAAGCCTGCAGGATGGATTAGCAGGCTGACCATGGTGCAGGAGGCCATTCAAGTGGGGGGAGTGAAAGGGAATGTAGTTGTGGTAGGGGACAGTATAGTCAGGGGGTAGATACTGTTCTCTGCAGCTGAGACCAAGAGTTCCGAAGGTTGTGTTGTCTGCCTGGTGCCAGAGTTAAAGATATCTCCTTGCTGCTGGAGGAGAATTTGGAGTGGGAGGGGGATGATCCAGTTGTCATGGTCCATGTAGGAACCAACGACATAGGTAGAATTAGGAATGAGGTTCTGCTGAGGGAGTTTGAGGAGCTAGGATCCAAATTAAAAAGCAGTACCTCAAAGGTAATAATCTTTGGATTGTTACCTGAGCCACGCACAAATTGGCATAGGGACAAACATTTGGATGTTTAAATGTGTGGCTCAAAGACTGCTGTGGGAGGAAGGGGTTTCAGTTCATGGGGCACTGGCACCAGTACTGGGGAAAGAGGGAGCTGTACCATTGGGATGGGCTCCACTTAAACCAGGCTTGGACCAGTGTCCTGGTGAACCGAATAGCTAGAGAAGTAGACAGGGCTTTAAGCTAATGAAAGGGGCGGGGGGGGGGGGGGGGGCGTGGGTGGAGGGGGAGGATTTAGGAAAGAGTAAATTTAAAAGCAGTGAGAGAAATGTCAAGACTCAAGAGCAGAGTAGAGTTTTGGGTAAAAATAAGCAGAGTGGGTCAGGAAGGGACAGAGAGAGTGACAAAGGTAATAAGGCATCAGTGACTAAGGTGACATCAGGGAAAAATAGAAATAAGTCAAAGCTAAAGGCACTATATCTGAATGCGCGAAACATTCACAACAAAATAGACAAATTAATAGCGCAGATAGAAATTAATAGGTTTGATCTAATAGCCATTATGGAGACGTGGTTGCAATGTGGCCAAGGTTGGGAACAAAATATTTCAGGATACTTAACTTTTAGAAGAAATAGGCAAAATGGAAAAGGAGGAGGGGTAGCCCTGATAATAAAGGATGGGATAAAGACAGTGGAGATCTTAGCTCTGAAAATCAAGAAGTAGAATCAGTTTGGGTGGAGCTAAGAAACAGCAAGGGGCAGGAAACATTGGTGGGAGTTGTTGATAGGCCCCCAAACAGTAGATGTAATGCAGGGCAGAGTATAAATCAGGAAATTAGAGGCGCATGTAACAAGGGTAATACAGTAATCATGGGGGACTTTAATCTACACATAGACTGGGCAAACCAAATTTGCAGTAATAGTGTGGAGGCGAATTCATGGAATGAATGCAAGGTAGTTTTCTAGATCAGTATGTTGAGGAACAAACTAAGGAACAGGCTATATTAGATCTAGTATTGCGCAACGAGAAAGGGTTAATTATAAACCTGGTAGTAAAGGGGCCTTTAGGGAAGAGTGACCATAATATGTAGAATTTTATATTGAGTTTGAAAGTGATTTAGTTAAATCCAAAACTAGGGTCTTAAATCTAAACAAAGCAAATTATGTAGGTATGAGGGGCGAATTGGCTAAGGTAGATTCGAAACTACATTAAAAGGTATGATGGTAGATAAGCAATGGCTAGCATTTAAAGAATTAATACATAATTTACAACAAATATACATTCCTTTAAGGCACAAAAACCCCACAGGAAAAGTGGTCCAACCATGGCTAACAAGAGAAGGTAAAGATAGTATTAGATCAAAGGAAGAGGCTTATAATGTTGCCAAAAAGATTAGTAAGTTTGAGGATTGGGAGGATTTTATAATTCAGCAAAGTAGGACCAATAAATTGATAAAGAAAGGGAAAATAGAATATGAGAGTGAACTAGCGAGATACATAAAAACAGACTGTAAAAGCTTCTATAGGTATTTAAAAAGGAAAAGATTAGTGAAAGTAAATGTGGGTCCCTTACAGGCTGAGACAGGAAAAATTATAATGGGGAATAAGGAAATGGCAGAAAAATTAAACAAATACTTTGGGCTGGATTTTCAATGACCCGTGGAGTCGGGTTTGGAGGCGTGTGGGGGGTTAAAGTTGGAGATTCGGAGGTCCCGACCCCATCCCGCCTCCAACCCACCTCCACGCAATTTTGATAAAATCGTGTGCGGTGTTCCCGACTCCGTCCTGCCTCCAAGAGGTGGGAGAGGCCATTAAACCCCTTAACAAGCCCTAAATTGGCTCTGTAATGCCATTTTGAAACGTTTTAGCTAGTTTAACCCTTTTCTGACGTGAAGCACGCCTGATGTGAAACACGCCAGTGAAACCTGGCGGGAGCACAAGTGGATAGCTGACTATCAGCTGCAGGTCCACTATTACAACGGAGATGTGATGAAGGTAGTAGTAGTATTAGGTCTGAAAGTTGCCTCTGATGCTGCTGCATTGATGCATTGAATGTCTTCAGAGACTGCCGGGGCCTTTGGAGGACCTGGATGGAAAAAAAAATTCTCTCTCTCTCTTTCTCTCTCTCCTCTCTCTCTCTCTCTCCTGAGATGCTGCTCATTTTGCATCCAAGTCCTCTCACAGCAAAGGCCAGGCAATCTCTGAGACCAGACCAGGCAGTCTCTGACCTACAATGATGACATCATCAGAGGCGACTTTCAGACTGAAACCACTAATTGGTTCATGGGTTCCCACATGCTGGAACTCAATTGCCCAATTAAGTGAAAATTGCATCAATCTCCCACATCCAATTTCAGGCGGGTGAATAACACGAAATGCGGATGACATGACCCCAACCCGACCCCAAGACAAAATCCAGCCCAGAGTGTCTGCCTTCATGGAAGAAGACGCAAAAAACTTCCCAGAAATAGAGGAGAACCAAGGGTCTAGCGAGAATAAGGAACTGAAAGAAATTAGTATTAGTAAAAAAATAGTACTGGAGGAATTAATGGGACTGAAAGCTGATAAATCCCCAGGTCCTGATGGCCTACATCCTAGGGTTTTGATAGAGGTGGCTATAGAGATAGAGGATGCATTGGTTGTCATTCTCCAAAATTCCATAGATTCTAGAACGGTTCCCACAGATTGGAAGGTAGCAAATATAAACCCACTATTTAAGAAAGGAGGGAGAGAGGAAATGGGGAACTACAGACCAGTCAGCCTGACATCAGTAGTAGGGAAAATGCTAGAATCTATTATTAAGGACATGGTAACAGAGCACTTAGAAAATAATAATAGGATTGGGCAGAGTCAACACGGATTTATGAAAGGGAAATCATGTTTGACGAATCTGTTAGAGTTTTTGGAGGTTGTAACTAGCAGAATAGATAAGGGGGAACCAGTGGATGTGGTGTATTTGGATTTTCAGAAGGCATTCGATAAGGTGCCACATAGGAGGTTATTAAACAAAATTAGGGCTCATGGGATTGGGGGTAATATACTAGCATGGATTGAGGATTGGTTAACGGACAGAATACAGAGAGTAGGAATAAATGGGTCATTTTCAGGTTGGCAGGCTGTAACTAGTGGGGTACCGCAAGGATCAGTACTTGGGCCTCAGCTATTCACAATCTTTATCAATGATTTGGATCAGGGGATCAAATGTAATCTATCCAAGTTTGCTGATGATACAAAGCTGGGTGGGAATGTAAGTTGTGAGGAGGATGCAACGAGGCTTCAAGGGGATATAGACAAGCTACATGGTAAATGGAATATAATGTGGAGAAATGTGAAGTTATCCACTTTGGTAGGAAAAATAGAAAAGCAGAGTATTTTTTAAATGGTGAGAGACTGGGAAATGTTGGTGTTCAGAGGAACCTGGGTGTCCTTGTACACGAATCACTAAAAGTTAACATGCAGGTACAGCAAGCAATTAGGAAAGCAAATGGTATGTTGACCTTTATTACAAGAGGATTTGAGTATAAGAGTAAAGACGTCTTACTGCAATTATATAGGGCCCTGGTGAGACCACACCTGGATTATTGTGTACAGTTTTGGTCTCCTTACCTAAGGAAGGATATGCTTGCCATAGGGGGAGCGCAACAAAGGTTCACCAGACTGATTCCTGGGATAGGGGATTGTCATATGAGGAGAGATTGAGTAGACTAGGCCTATATTCCCTCGAGTTTAGAAGAATGAGAGGTGATCTCATTGAAACATACAAAATTGTTACAGGGCTTGTCAGGGTAGATGCAAGGAGGATGTTTCCCTTGGCTGGGGAGTCTAGAACCAAGGGTCACAGTCTCAGAATAAGGGGTCGGCCATTTAGAACTGAGATGAGGAAAAATTTCTTCACTCAGAGGGTGGTGAATCTTTGGAATTCTCTACCCCAGGGGGCTTTGAAGGCTCAGTCGTTGAGTATATTCAAGACAGAGAGCGATAGACTTTTGGATATTAAGGGAATCAAGGGATATGGGGATAGTGCAGGAAAGTGGAGTTGAGGTAGAAAATCAGCCATGATCTTATTGAATGGTGGAGCAGGCTCGAAGGGCCAAATGTGCTACTCCTGCTTCTATTTCTTATGTTCTTATTTAAGGAAACTGAAAATAGTGCCTAGAAATTAATTTAGGCAGCTTTCAAGTCCCAAATGGGAACGATTCCTGCCCCCAAAGACAGAGGCCTGAGGATCACAAGCTTGTGACATGACTTATCTGATTGGTTGGTAGAGCTCTGTCACACCTTGCACCTCATGGTTTGACAGTCCAGTCAATGAAGACATCAAATGCAATGTTCACAATGGCTACAAAACATTTTAGTAAAGGAAGAAGAAAGACTTGCATTTATATTAGCGCCTTACACAACCTCAGGACATCCCAAAGCACTTTACAGTCAATGAAGTACTTTTGAAGTGTAGTCACTGTTGAAATGTAGGGATTAGATTTTTGGCATTTTTATAATGGGAATTGGTGTTTATAATTTCAAACCATATGGAAGTTATTCACTTATCTGATTTCTTAACAGCCTCAGTAGAGGACCTTACTGGTATTATTGCACTACAGGTTGAATATCTGCACAATGATTTCCTCTGCTCTTGTCCACAATTTTTCTTGGTGTCCTTTCAACAACCACTACAACAACAACATTGATGAGAAGTCGCACAACACCAGGTTATAGTCCAACAGATTTATTTAATTTTACACGTACAACAACAACAACTCATATCCAATAATTTTGGTCTTTCTGTTGTGCTCAGATTTACACCTTGTAATCTTTTAAGGTCTAATTGTGACAATTGTAAGCATTTTGTGGACTGTGTACCCTCTTCCACTAATGCTGGCCCTTGCATGGTTATTTGGAACGGATAGATTAGACTTGTTGACTGGGAAAGATTACTTTCTTTCTCTATATTTGATGACAAGCGCATAAAGCCCCATCTCATTGTAATTTCTTGCCCACTATTTTCTGCATTTATTGTCAACAGCATGAAAACATCATGCCATTTGTATATGTCAGTAGACTTATTTACATGTGTAACCATGGGAATTTATGCAATGTCAATTGAGACTGATAGTTTGGCATAAATGTCTCCCAAGAGCATGAATAAAATCAGAGGTATAAAATTGCAACTTTCTTCAGTTATGTAGGTTCTGTTGATCTCTTGATTATAAGAAATGTTGCCTTGTTCTAAGGAATGTAAATTAACCTTGTTCAGTAAGTAAAATATTTGAAGCATTCCTAGTTCTAATCAACTACTGTCTATCTAGCTAGAGTGAGAGTTTTGATGTGGCTACTCTGCCACCTTCAATGATTTGTGCACATATACCCCCAGGTCTCTCTGTTCGTGCATCCCCCCTTCAGGATTGTACACTTTAGTTTATATGTCCTCTCCTCATTCTTTCTACCAAAATGTATCACTTCACACTTTTCTGCGTTAAATTTCATCTGCCATGTGTCAGCCCATTTCACCAGCCTGTCTATGTCTTCTTGAAGTCTATCACTATCCCCCTCACTGTTCATATACTTCCAAGTTTTATCATCTGCAAATTTTGAAATTGTGCCCTGTACACCCACATCCAAGTCATTAATATATAGCAGTGGTCCTAGTGCCGACCCCTGGGGAACACCACTGTATACCTTCCTCCAGTCTGATAAACAACCGTTCACCACTACTCTCTGTTTCCTATCACTTAGCCATTCTGTATCCATGCTGCCACTGTCCCTTTTATCCCATGGGCTTCAATTTGAGCTTCCTGAAAGATGAGTTTTAAATCTTCTATTTTTATCTAACTGGCAGAACTTTGGCAGCAAATTCTTAATTTTCCTTCTCAAAAACGACTTTATTCTTGCCAACAGATCCGAATTTTATTGTAATGGATGTGATTGATGTGATAATTGATTCTGCTTATGAGTGGGACGCTGCTCTAATCATCACTGGGAGCCTAAGATCGGTGGCATAGTGGTTAGCACTGTTGCCTCACAGCGCCAGGGACCCAGATTCGAAGCCGGCCCCGGGTGACTTTCTGTGTGGAGTTTGCACATTCTCCCCGTGTCTGCGTGGGTTTCCTCCAGGTGCTCCGGTTTCCTCCCACAGTCCAAAGATGTGCGGGTTAGGTTGATTTGGCTATGATAAAATTGACCCTTAGTGTTAGGGGGTTTAAATACGTGGGGTTACAGGGATAGGGATAGGGTGGGATATGTGTCGGTGCAGGCTCGATGGGCCGAAATGGCCTCTATCTGCATTGTGGGGATTCTGTGATTCTGAAGAAACAAATATTGCCATGGAAAGATTTACTTGTGGACATCAGATTTTGTAAAGGTCCAGCTCAACATTAAGGGCCTTAAATACGGGCAGCCTGGTGCCCTCTGCCTTCTTTGTTACCAGTGTTTCTCTACCAAGGGGTTGACGAACAATATGAAATCTCCACCCAGACAAAATCAGGGGGATCTCCATTAGCCTCCACTGTCATTAGGAGAGATCCATGTTAGGATATGGCAATGCTTGGATCTACATTGAAGGGTCCACAATGTGAACTAACTGGAATAAAAACAAAGAAGAAATAACTCAATGCTATCCAGTGATTTTTAGTGAAGTATTTTTCCCTTTTCCTTTCTTTAGAAAGTTGTTTAAAGCCTGTTTAAAGCCTGTTACTCTCTTCCTGATGACCACTCTAAAATTATAATTTTCTGAATTCATCAGATTTACTCTTCTCTCTGCTCTGTTTTTCAAATATTTACCCTCAAAGGGGCAGGTAGACCCTAATGAATGCAAACTCCACTGGGAAATACAGTTGATAATAATCTCTCAAGATAAAAAAAATTACTTTTGCTGGAAGTACCAAGGGGATTAAATTCGGTTGAATTGTGGCTCCCGTTAGCGCCCTCTTAATTCAGCGGGAGGTTAGCGGCGGCGCTAACCGTTAGCACTGCGCGGCGCTGCACTGCGCGGCGCTGCACCGCCGGCGATGACGTCATCGCCGTGCGCAGCGCCCCGCTCACGCCCCAGCTGTAATATTGGGTGGCGCCCCCCCGACTTACCGCCGGACGCTACGTCCACTGGGATGAGGGGGCCCTACCTGCGGCCGGGGCAGCGCTAGTTAAAGGGGAGGTGCCGGGCGGTCATTTTTGTTGCTGGCCGCCTGCCAGCACCTGCCCCCGTTGCTGTCCCCGGCCCCCGTGAAGCCCCCACGCGGGGTGCCGGCTGCTCTCCGTTTGCGGCACTCCCGATCCCTGGTGGCCCAGCTGGGCGCCGGGACGCATTGCGCCAGGTCCCTCCCCTTTAATAAGGGGAGGAAGGCCTGCAGTATCGTGCTGCGATATTGCCTCGCAGTGCCCCAAGAGGGACGCGGGGCGCTTCCAGTAGTGCCCCTCCTCCCTCTCGGGGCGCTACCTGGGAAAATCGGTCGTGGGCCGCTAACTTTTTCGGGGCGCTACCCAATTTTTACCCCCAAGTCTCTTACCTTCCACCAACAGAAGAATGACAAAGAAAAACCTTGATCACACTAGCACTCAATTCAGAAAGCCTGCCTTCTAGCTTTGCTTGAGACTTGGACACAGCAACCAAATGTTATACTCTGTATAATTCACAGTAACATTGGCTTAAATCACTGCAACATTATCAGAAACTACAAATGTGAAGCTACAATTGCTGTCACTTTTGGAGATAACAATTCAGCAGAGAATTCTCTTGATATAGATGCTTTACTGAAACCATAGAAATTCCTGCAGTAATGATTCAATCAGGATATTCTGTTGTATTCAGTTTGGTTTTGAACATACTGAGTAAGTACATATCCACTTTCCAATAGGGTATGAGAGTGTCTGATTGCAAATGTCTGATTGCAAAGCATTTTAACTTATGCATTTATGCAGCTCGGCTGAGACATATCAGGGAAGAAAGGAATCTTACGGTTATTACCCAGCTGAAGTTCTTTATTTCAAATATTCTCCATTATCTGCACTTTTTATTTACTGGAATCAGGGGGAGAAATTGGATAACCCCCAAAAACGGGCATTGGGGATCGCAGTACGTGATTAACCCGTGCCCGTGCCTTGCGCTGTAGGCAGCATGTTAAATTGGTGCTGCCTGCTCTTTTAAATGATTTCTACGTGCAGCCAGTGTGCCCCACATTGTTCATTGGCTGCAGGCATCAGTAGGGGGCCCGATATTGCAAGTGGCTAGTGCTACTTAAAGGCAGCCTGCACCTCTTAAAGGGGAGGTGCGTTGTGGCATCGAGAAGTGGTGGGAGCTTTTCAGAAGTCAATCTGGGCTCTGATACTTTGAGCAATGGCCAAACATGCAAGAGAGCGAGCACCAAGGTTTTCAGATAAATGCACTGGAGGTCTTGGTGGAAGAGGTGGAAAGAAGGAGAGACATCTTGTATCCTCAGGTGGGCAGGAGCCCTCCAGACATATGCTCAGGAGGCAGTGGGAAGTAGTAGGAGGTCAATGCCAGGAGTATTGCTCCAAGAACATGGATGCCGTGCAGGAAGAAGTTTAATGATCTGACACCAGTTGTCAAGGTGAGTGAGTTCATCTTCAAATAGCAGAATGACATATTCTACCAACTGCACCACTAGCCTAATCCACTGCTCAATTCACTACACCCCCATCACCCACCTATCAACAATCTTTATCAATTGGAACCCTAAAATTCATATGCTGTACCTGACCCTCACACGCTTAGCAGTGTTGCAAGCCTAATGCCCACAACTCACAGCTCGCACACACTGGCAGCTATTCAACCGTGACAGCCACATCACCCATACATATTGCAGGACACTCACTGACAAACTTCCCTCTTACTTGCAGGAGAGGTTGCGCAGAACAGCAGGCAGCAGGAAAGAACTGGAGGAGGACAAGCACGCCTGCATGTTTTAACCCCCATGGAGGAGACAGTGCTGGCCAAAATGGGAAGGCGTATCGCTGAGGCCGTGGCTCCTGGCGGGGCTGGTGGCATTTATGATGAGGGTCTTTGCATCCATAATCCTCCTTCTCTCTTCCCACTTCTCCCTCATCCCACAATCTCTTCTGACTCACGAGCTGCAGATGGTTTAAGCATGTATTTCTTACTTTCTACTCTCCCCTCACTACAACCCAACCTTTGTCCCTTTTTCATTTCAGAAACCCAAGAACTGGAACCTTCCTAGTAAGTGGAGGAAGAGAAAGAAGACTGTGAAGATGAAGAGACACCGTCACTCGATCTTACAGTTGCAGCCACCAGTTCAGACACTGACACTGCGCATATTTTAGAGGCTAAGATAGAGGAGAGATCTGCATGTGGTGAGACACCAGGCACAAATGCGCAGGAGCCAGGGTGGGGGAAAAGATAGCGCAGGTGCCAGCTCTGATGGCCAATGTCTTAGTTTCCATCAAAGGTGTGAGTGCTGCAGTGGAAGCTCAGACTGCTGCCTTGCAAGCTCAGACTGCTGAGGCTCTGGATACCACTGTTCAAAGGGGTTTCCAGGTTGTCACAGCAGTCCATCAATTTGTTCTCCAACAGATTACTAGGATTGCTGAGGCGCCGACCCGGGTGAGTGGCAGTGGTTCCATGGAACACAAACCTGCTGTCCTCTCTCCGAATGACTGCATTCCTGCTCCCACTCCACCAGTGCCTTTGTTGCCTGTCAGCCAGCCAGCCCAGACTGCTGCAGCCCAGGCCGAGATGGTGCAGTCTGAAGCCAGGCCTTCTAGTCCCAGAGCTGCTCGATGTCTCCCTCCAAGACCACCTGCAGTCTCCTCAATTGGAGTTCAGCGGCCTTCCACCACCCATGCTGCAGCCATTGGGGAAGCACCTCGTTGGAGCACTAGGATAGACGAAGGCACACAGAAGAGAAGCACGAAGGGAATGCACAAGGGTGCTTTATTTTTATAATGATTGAATTCATAAAATCGGATTAGAATGTGCATTTTCTGGTGGTTTTTATTTTTGTGTTGTTGGAAAGAGGGCGATGTGATGGTCAGTGATGGAGGAAAGGTAAGGAGCGTGGAACTGTTGGTGAATGGGGAGGTGTGGTTGAGGTTACTGAAATCACTCATGAATAATCTGATCACGTAGAGCCCAGGCAGAAAGGTGCTGTCTACGTTGTAGCCTCACTTCCTCTTCGTGTTCCTTCACTTCCTGTTGCACTTCCTCCTCCTCCTCCACTTCCTCTTCCTCGTGTTCCTGCTCTTCAGCTTCTCACCTGATTGGGGGTGGCAAGGGCTGTTTGCTCAAAGTGGCCAGGTTGTGCAGCATGCAGCATAATACTACAAATCTCGATACCCGCTCAGCTGAGTACTGCAGGGCTCCTCTAGAGCGGTCCAGGCAGCGGCAGCGTTGCTTGAGGATGGCGATGGTGTGCTCTATAATGGTCCCAAAAGTTGTGGTCGGCTGCCTAAGAAAAGAGTAGGAACTTACCTTGTGCGAGGCCCAGAACGGAGCCTTCTTCTTCAGCGCTGCAGAGTTCTGCGCAACGTATGACATCAGGAAGGCCAGGAGCGCAGCGTGCAGCCTATGCGTAAGGGAAGACACGCCCACAAAAGCGGTCAAACTAAGCCATGCCCACAGAAACTTCTTTCAGTCTCTTCCATTGAAATTACATTTTAAAAACTTTTAAAAACATGTATTTTATTGTGAAGTGATACCAGAACGGTTAACAATCCTTTCAGACGCACTCAAATGGGTTCCAATGTTTTCCTGCAAGGGTGTCTAACACATTCGACCATTTAATAAGTAGGTTTTAAGAGGACACTGAATGATCTTAAAGAGGTTTAGGTGTCACACCAAAGTTCAATATGAATTAAACTTTGTGCCTACATCAAAAGAGCAGTGATATGTCAGCAGGTCAGTTTTGCAATCATCCTCACTTTACAACTTCTATTAGATTTTGGAAATAACCCGCATACATAATTTTGCTTTATTTTTTTCATCCAAACTCACAATTTATTAGCCCCTATCTATACAACTTCCTGTTTTGATACTCTGTAAAGGTCTAACAATGTTTTGTATCTCCTACAAGTAATGTTGTCAGAATCATAGAATCATAGAATGGTTACAGCACAGAAAGAGGCCATTCGGCCCGTCAAGCTCGTGCCGGCTCTCTGCAAGAGCACTTCAGCTAGTCCCACTCCCCCACCCTTTCCCCTTAGCCCTTCAATTTTTTTTCCTTCAGGTATTTATCCAATTCCCTTTTGAAAACCATGATTGAATCTGCAGTGCATTCCGGATCCTAACCATTCGCTGCGTAAAAAAGTTTTTCCTCATGTCGCCTTTGGTTCTTTTGCCAATTACCTTAAATCTGTGTCCTCTGGTTCTCGACCCCTCCGCCAATGGGAACAGTTTCTCTCTATCTACTCTGTTTAGACCCCTCATGATTTTGAACACCTCTATCAAATCTCCTCTCAACCTTTTCTGCCCGAAGAAGAACAACCCCAGCTTCTCCAGTCCAACCATGTAACTGAAGTCGCTCATCCCTGGAACCATTCTTGTAAATCTTTTCTGCACCCTCTCTAAGGCCTTCACATCCTTCCTAAAGTGTGGTGCCCAGAATTGGACACAATACTCCATTTGAGGCCGAATCAGTGTTTTATAAAGGTTCATCATAATTTCCTTGCTTTTGTATTCAATGCCTCTATTTATAAAAATGAAAAGTCGCACAACACCAGGTTATAGTCCAACAGATTTATTTAAAATTACAAGCTTTCGGAGCTGTCGCCCCTTCCTCAGGTAAAGTTACAATGAGTGAATCTACAATATTTCACAGTATTTAAATACAGAAACTGCAGAGTGTAGAGTTTCGCAATTATCGCGATTCAAAATAACATGAGAGAAGCAGATTCAATTGATCAGTTTTATTAAACGAAATGCTGTCCTGATAATAAAGGACACAGAAGCCTGTAAAATGGCCACCGCACATCGTGGCAGAAGCTTCCAGAAACACAGTGGGCAGACAAGATGGCGTCGAATATACATTCAGTATGAGATTGGATCATACTCGGTAAACATTGATAAAGACAGGATGCAACCCGTTTGCATTGTGAACAATAGCAATGATATAAGTGCTGGAATCATTTTCCTATGCACAGTAAGGATCATTGAACTGGGCAATCAAAGGCCCATCCAGACACATCAATACACTAATACCCCCCCCGGCTCAACAATGAGAGAGACATTGGCGGGTGATTAAGCAAGTATTCGGGGGGCCCCAAAACCAGTCGAGGAGATGATTCATACACATCCTGGCTGGCTCTACAATGGGGAAAACATTAACGGATAGTTGGCCAGTTTCAGGTGCTACCGAAACCCGTTAAGAAGATAATCGCCCCATGCTGGGAGTTTTAAGCGCCAAAATCACACAAAGGATAAACATTTAGATTTGAGCGGGAGATAAAGCGGACACAACAGTATAACTATAGAGAACAAATGTCCATCGCTCTCTTATCTCTCTGGTGACCCTTGCTGAAGCTCTTCCTGAACTGGCTTGATTTTTGGGCTCTTGATTTTCTCTCTGGACTCTTGACTCTTGACTCTTAGGCGTACTGGTCGGTTATTCGAGTGTTGGGTGGAGCTCAATCGGAACGAGCCGCCTCGACAAGGGCAAGTAACAGGGCACACCATCCCGAGTGTCGGTAAACGGTGTCTGGACCCGGAGGCCCGAGAAGACGAGAAGAGAAGAAGACGAGAAGAAATTCCACGTGCCGCCACGGTCAGTAAATCCCGACCGCGCCTGAAAATATAACTAAAAGAACTTTCCTTTGAGTTCTACCGACTTCTACATGTACCGCAACACAGGAAGATCCTTCTTTGAATTCTAAGACGGTTTGAGTCCATCGACTGCTTCATGACAACAGGGAGTCTGGCCTGCTTGTCGCAGCAGCGAAAGTAAACAAGTGGGGTGCAGAAACCCTTCCAAACACGTGACAGTCAGGCGCTGCAGCGAAACGAGCTGAGTGCCTCACTTTAAAATCTCCGAAGTAAAACGAGTGGCGAGCATGATTTCCGATCCTACAAATCCAGACGTAGTTTAGGTATTGCTAAGGGAGGGTGGTTTTTAATAAGGTTAAGGTATAATGTGTTCCCCTTTTTACGATGTGCCGTGTGTTTTCCATTTCCATAGACCAAGCTTTATGAATGTGTGTATACTTGTACTCTCTTTGATTTGCGCCTATGGCATGTATTTCATGATTTTAGACGCCATGCAATAAAGATTTTCATTTCGTGCCATTCAACCGGGTCTATTTGAGTTTTTCTCTGCATTACTGCTCCTTGCATCTAAGTCCAGGTGTCAGAACCGTAAGGGCGAGTGGGTCGAACCACTCACAGGTGCTTATTGCAAAAAGGCTGGCCGGAGACCAGAGCAAGCAATAGTATAGGCAACGAAGGCCTAACCTCGCACCAGTAGCGTTGAAACCCCTTACAAGAGATACAATCTTTCAGGGAAGGTGTCCTTACATCAAAGACACACCAAGAGCACAGCCAAGACAATGAGATGTGTCACAGGGGGTCCAACGTGTCAAATCCTGCTGTCTGCTGTTTTTTTTTTTGGTGTTTTTTTTTGGTGTTTGTTGTTTTTGTGTTTTTTTTAAAAACTGGAAAGACAGACAACGATGTCGAGTCACGTTCTGTAGTGTGACATGAACCCGATATCCCTATTGAGGCCGTCCTCATGGGTGCGGAACTTGGCTATCAGTTTCTGCTCGATGATTTTGCGTTGTCGTGTGTCTCGAAGGCAGCCTTGGAGAACGCTAACCCGCAGATCCGAGGCTGAATGTCCTTGACTGCTGAAGTGTTCCCCGACTGGGAGGTAACAATCCTGCCTGGTGATTGTTGCGCGGTGTCCGTTCATACGTTGTCTCAGTGTCTGCATGGTCTCGCCGATGTATCATGCTCCGGGGCATCCTTTCCTGCAACGTATCAGGTCAGTCAAGGACATTCAGCCTCGGATCTGCGGGTTAGCATTCTCCAAGGCGGCCTTCGAGACACACGACAACGCAAAATCATCGAGCAGAAACTGATAGCCAAGTTCTACACCCATGAGGACGGCCTCAATAGGGATCTCGGGTTCATGTCACGCTACAGAACGTGACTCAACATCGTTGTCTGTCTTTCCAGTTTAAAAAAAAAACACAAAAAACCCCCCCACCAAAAAAAACACCAAAAAAAACCCAGCAGACAGCAGGATTTGACACGTTGGACCCCCTGTGACACATCTCATTGTCTTGGCTGTGCTCTTGGTGTGTCTTTGATGTAAGGACACCTTCCCTGAAAGATTGTATCTCTGCAGTTTCTGTGTTTAAATACTGTGAAATATTGTCGATTCACTCAATGTAACTTTACCTGAGGAAGGGGCGACAGCTCCGAAAGCTTGTAATTTTAAATAAATTTGTTGGACTATAACCTGGTGTTGTGCGACTTCTCATTTTTGTCCACCCCAGTCCAACACCGGCATCTCCGCATCATGACCTCTATTTATAAAGCCCAGGATCCCGTATGCTTTTTTAACCGCTTACTCAACCTGCCCTGCCACCTTCAACGATTTGTGAACATATACCCCCAGGTCTCTCTGTTCATGCACCCCCTTTAGAATTGTACCCTTTAGTTTATTATTGCCTCTCCTCGTTCTTCCTACCAAAATGTATCACTTCGCACTTTTCTGCGTTAAATTTCATCTGCCATGTGTCCGCCCATTCCACCAGCCTGTCTATGTCCTCTTGAAGTCTATCACTCTCCTCCTCACTGTTCACTATACTTCCAAGTTTTGTGTCATCTGCAAATTTTGAAAGTGTACCTTGTACACCCAAGTCTAAGTCATTAATATATATCAAGAAAAGCAGTGGTCCTTCAGAAAGAGATTCCCAGCCATATATTCAATGTTAATTTTCAGGATTCAAATATGTTATTCAGACCTCATTTAGACTGGTAATATATAAATCTATTTTCCTTGTTATAGATGTATTATATTGTTTGTTATCTTGTTCATTTTTGAGTTGAAAGGACAGAATTGGTCACTGAAATCTGATAGATCTTCACTTTATTTAACTTTCTTATTCAACTTCCCAAGTAATTAAAATGAAACTCAACTGCCCAAAAATTTTCCTCCACCAACACGTACACAATCTATATACATAGATCTTCTTTTAAGATGTGAAACAGGCTCCTGCACCTGCATTCACTAACGGTAACATTTTCAGATGTAATTGCTGGGCAGATGGTGGGCAATTAGTATTTCTGCGTCGGTGCGGATCATCTGTCAAGGCGTACCTTGACAGATCGCAAGCTCGGGATATGGTGCATGCAACCATGCAGTATCTTTCAGAGTCAGTGTGACTACGCCGTCATACCCACCGCAAAATCTGCCCCAATGTTCCTTCTGCAGCATGGCTCTCATTGTAGGCCTGCTGTGCTTGTGTGTGTGGGTTGCAGATTGGAGTGATGAGCCATGTCATCAGTTGATTACTGTTTTGGCACAGTAGCCATCCTTTGACATGCCGAGCTGTGTCAAATATAGATGGCACAGAGGACTGCCACAGAATGAAGGAATCGCGATTACTGCCAGGGTAACGGGCATTCACCTACACAAAGAGCTGCCTGTGGATACACACCAGCTGCACTATGAGGGAGTGGAATCACCTTTTGGTGCATGAAAATGGCCGAGTTCACGTGAGGCACACACAAGGCAATGTGCGTGCAGCCAATAGCACCCTGCACCATGGGAAGCCTGCAATCCGTGCAAACCCTCATGCTCGCACCACCTGCTTGCCTCTGGCAAGAGGAAATGAGATGAAGCAGTGTCCCTGTGTATAGAGAGCCTCAGTGTACCGCAAACTGTGAGGCGTTGCTTCTCTCTCCAGCAGCAGCCTGGATGGAGCCATCTCTCACCCTCAGGCTGGAGTGGAGCTAATCTACAGAACAAACGGGAAACTGTTCAACCTCCGTCGCCTCCAGTCCAGATCCAAGGTCGTCCCTTCCTCTGTCATCAAATTACAGTATGCAGACGATGCTTGCGTCTGCGCTCACTCGGAGGTCGAACTCCAAACCATTGTCAACACCTTCACCGAAGCATACGAGAGCATGGACCTTACACTAAACATCTGTAAGACAAAGGTCCTCTACCAACCTGCCCCCGCCACACAGTACTGCCCCCCGATTATCAAAATCCACAACAAGGCCTTGGACAACGTGGACCACTTTCCATACCTCGGGAGCCTACTGTCAACAAGGGCAGACGTCAATGACGAAGTCCAACACCGCCTTCAGTGTGCCAGTGCAGCCTTTGGTCGCCTGAGGAAGAGAGTGTTTGAAGACCAGGACCTCAAACCCGGCACTAAGCTCATGGTCTACAGAGCAGCAGTGATACCCGCCCTGCTGTATGCCTCAGAGACATGGACCATGTACGGCAGGCACCTCAAAGCACTGGAGAGGTACCACCAACGCTGCCTCCGCAAGATCCTGCAAATCCATTGGCAGGATAGGCGCACCAATGTCAGTGTTCTCGCTCAGGCGAACATCCCCAGCATCGAAGTTTTGACCACGCTCGATCAGCTCCGATGGACGGGTCACATTGTCCGCATGCCCGATACGAGACTCCCAAAACAAGCTCTCTACTCGGAGCTCCGGCACGGCAAGAGAGCCCCAGGTGGGCAGAGGAAATGCTTCAAGGACACCCTCAAAGCCTCCTTGAAAAAGTGTAACATCCCCACCAACACCTGGGAATCCCTGGCCCAAGACCGCACAAAGTGGAGGAGAAGCAGCCGGGAAGGCACCGAACACCTCGAGTCTCTTCGCCGGGAGCAAGCAGAAGCCAAGCACAAGCAGCGCAAGGAGCGCACGTCAACCCAAGCACCCCACCCACCCACCCCTTCAACCACCGTCTGCCCCACCTGTGACAGAGACTGTAGGTCCCGCATTGGACTCATCAGTCACCTGCGAACTCATTTTTAATGTGGAAGCAAGTCATCCTCAGTTCCGAGGGACTGCCTAAGAAGAAGAAGAGGATGGAGCCAGATGCATAAAGGTTAAGAGCCATGGTCACCTTGACAGTCACAGGCAATGCTGTCCTTTCCCTGCTTTGTGGTTGCAGTTGTGGTTGCAGCAGTTGGCAGATTTCAGTCACGACCTCTTTAGGGAAGCGAAGACGTCTCAGGCATTGGCCCTTGCTGACGCTGAGGTCGGAGAATTGTTCCCTAAAGATCCTCGGCGAATATGGCCTCCTGTTGAGATGAGGGGGTTGACTTATGAAGAAAGGTTGAGCAGGCTGGGCCTATACGCATTGGAATTTAGAAGAATGAGAGGTGATCTTGTTAAAACATATAGGGGGAAAAATTAGGTCGCGCCCCATTTGGGGCGCAAATATCGTCTGGACGCAAATATTAGCGCCTGGCGCTAATTATCGCCACTGACTGGAAACTTCACTTTTACCGCCCCGGGAGGTGAGTGGAGCGCTAAATCAGGCGCTGCACACCTGTCTTTAGGCGCAAAGGCCGAGCAGTGAGGCGCTAACTCAGAGCGCGAGCGCAGCGCAGCTGCTGCCAGTTAGCGAGGGAACACAGACACACTGGCGCCGGCCAGTTCTTAAAGCGGGGGGGGGCCAACTGTTAGGATCAGTAGGCAAAACGACCTCACAAAGCGTTGAGTCAATGTAGAAGTCTCTCTTTCTCTCTCTCCGAATCTCTCTCTCTCTCTCAGAACGAGTGGTGCAAAAATGTCAACCACAGAAAAAGACAGGAAGAGGCCCCCTTTAAATAGCGCCCCCCCCCAGCCCCACAGCGATTGATAGCGTTCCAGTCTTCCGGTCGTTGGATGCATCAGGCGGTAAGGCAGGGGGCGCCACTCAATTTCCGCTCCGGGGTGCCACAAGGGCGTTGCACCATGGAATGACGTCTCAATCTGCGCGCCCAGGTGGTCGCAGCGGTAAAGTTTAGCGCCGCCGCACAATCTCTAGTTAAGTTCCCGAGCGGCGCAAACATCGCTGCGCCCGGGCGTTAGCGGCTTTGCGCCCCATTAGCGCCCTCTTAAGGCGCTAACGGGAGGCGCAACCAACTGAATTTTTACCCCATAAGATACTGAGGGGGCTCGACAAGGTAGATGCAGAGAGGATGTTTCCCCTCGTGGGGAAATCTAGAACTTGGGGGCATAGTCTCAGAATAAAGGGTCGCCCTTTTAGAACTGAGATGAGGAGGAATTTCTTCTCTCAGAGAGTCGTAAATCTGTGGAATTCTTTGCCCCAGAGAGCTGTGGAGGCTGGGTCATTAAATACATTTCAGGTGGAGATAGACAGATTTTTGCAAGATAAGGGAGCGAAGGGTTATGGGGAGCGGGCAGGGAAGTGGCTTTGAGCCCAAGATCAGCGATGATCTTATTGAATGGCGGAGCAGGCTCGAGGGGCCAAGTGGCCTATTCCTGCTCCTATTTCTTATGTTCTTATGTTCTTCACCTCCTCCCCCTTCTCCCTCATCTAACAGTTTGTCCTGCTCTGCGTGGCCTCTGTTCATTCTCCCAGTCATGCTCAATTCCCAGAGGGAACCGAGCAAGCCACCTGTGTCTGGAAGCAACTTGTTTCTGCATAATTTTTTAAATGACAAAAAAAAGTACTTCAGCACCAGCCAGACCACACCCTGTAGACTATTCAAAATTTAGGCAAGCATTCAAAAGCTAAAAAAATGCATACAATTGCACCAGCAGCCAGAAGAAATAATCCATCAACTAACCTGTAAGTAGTTCCTGATTCCTTTAAATAGAGCTAGTGAGGTGTCCTTCAGAGCGTTTAATGCATGTTCAGCTGTTTGAGGTTAAGATAGGACTGGTGCATGGCATTCGAAAATGGCAGCGCTAGCGTCAAATCAGCATTGCACATTGATTGACTTCCTTTGCTTCATCCTCTGTATAAGTTACGCAAGATTTGATAGCATTAGAACACTTCAGTCTAGAGCAAAGGCTGTTAACAGATGAGACGTGGTCATAAACAGCTTGCTCTGTTTTGCTTCCCCAGTTTTTGTGCA
Source organism: Squalus acanthias (assembly GCA_030390025.1). NCBI lineage: Eukaryota > Metazoa > Chordata > Chondrichthyes > Squaliformes > Squalidae > Squalus > Squalus acanthias. The sequence continues at coordinate 103,619,201 of CM059429.1, read as the reverse complement.
TTTTGCCCTTAAACATTGACAAACATTTACAAAACGCTATATTCCAAAATCATATTTTGTCGGTTCAAATGGTTAACTTTATGAAAGACTGTCAGGACTTCTCACGGTCGGCATCCATCTTCCTGCAGTGCATCATGTGATCTCCTACTGGAGAGGTGTTAATATAATGTTTGTTATTCTTCTACCTGACAAAACAATATTAGGAAGGACCATTTGACTAACGGTAAGGAAATGATGTGGATAATCAGGTAGGAGATGGAAAGAAGGCAGTTCCTACACTGATGATAAACAAGGACGGATTTGTAAATGAGGAAGAGAGCTTTCAATACGCAGAATCTAATAGTTGATTGCATCGGGCTATTTAACTTTGTATTTTAGTAATATAGATTTGGAGATTTTTCCTTCTGTGTTTTACCTGCAATATTTGTACAATGAACGTGTATGTACAAACATGGAAGTAGAAGAGTTTTTAAAACAGTTTTCCTGTAACCTTCCAAAATCAAAATTCCTTGCAGGAGAAGAGAGCGCACAATAAGAGGCAGAGGGAGAGAACTGGAGGTGGGCCTCCATCATTTGCCACCCTCACAACAGCAGACGAGGTTGCGTTGGAAGTATCAGGAGTGGCCGAGCAGCTGGAGGTGGGAAACGGAGAGAGGGGGACACCTCAGCAATCTGGTGACAGAATTACATCTCATACAGCTACATGGCATACAGCAGTCACTCATATGGGGGCTGATATCAGCAGCCATTGAACGGTCATTATGTGCATAATGGTATCTGTACCCATTCTTCATATGGCATATCTAACTCATCTCTTTACTCTCCCACAGGTCCATCAAGAGACCACCCCCCCACCCCCACTGTCCAGGAGGAAGAGGGTGACGACTCCTCAGAGGAGCCTCCAGCCTTTGAGGGTGCACTGTCACCAGACATAAGCGCACCCAGCACCAGCGCAGATACACACACCTCGGTGGATTCCATACGAGATAGAGTAGTGTTGTCACCGGGTCCGTCACAACTCACAAGTGAGCAAGAGCAGATGATGGAGACAGGGACAGCAGTGGTGACTCCTCGCCAGAGAACGCAGGACGCTCCCAGCTCTGCTCAGCTACATGCAGATGCTGAGCCTCGGGGACCATCCAGAAAGAGGGCGATCCTAGAGGTGCAGCAAGAAGTGCAGAAGGCTTTGACAGGTTTTGCAATCGCGATGTCTGCAAATGTGCAGAGAATGGAGGAGTCCATGTCCAACATGAGCACAACCATGTCGCAGGCGATGGTGACTGTGGGCTCTTCCATGGATAGGATGGCCACCTGCATGGAGCAGCTAATGCGCCACTCACAGGAGCACATGGTCTCTATGGAGAATAGATGGCTATTTATGGAGAATAGATGGCTATCTACGGAGCATAGATGGCAGAGGCTCATAAACCTCCTGTCTAGGAGGGATGTCAGTGTAGACGTGGGTCCTCATGGCCCCACTGATGTGCAGCAAGGTGCTCTCCAGCTCCTTGCTAGCAGGGAATTGCGGGTGGCCCATGAGAGGAATGACGGTGAGAGGGGACATTGAAGTGTAGGCTTCTTTCAAAGCGCTTACACTTCTCTCCCGTTGCCACCCCCTCAGTCAGAGCCCCAGATGGCTCCTCGGATCGCAATGGCCAAGTCTGCCTCTGCACAGTCACAGGAGGAGCAGATTTTGGCGGGGCCATCAGAGGCTCCAAAACCCAGCGAACATCCGCCAAGAGTGTCAAAGCAGTCACAGCAGGGAAGTGAGCAGGCTGCCTCTACCTCTGCTAAAAACACAGGGGTAGCACCTCATAGAAGCACGCAGAAGAGAAAGATGACACACAAGTAGATTCACAAGGATAGCCACTTGGGTGTTTTAGTCAATGTTAATGGCAAGTTTCCGTTAATGTATTGTCAACCATAAAAATCTTTATTTTCACTACTTTCCCGTCTTGGACACATTTGTGTGCACCTTTGGAAGTGGCTTAGTGAGTTGCAGTGAATGGTAAGACATAACGATACCTCCAGCAATGGTGGTCAGTGTGAAAGAAATGGCTTGGTTACTGTAGGGATGTTTAATGGTGTTGGTGTGGGGTGGTGCCAACCTGGCGCATCATGTGGCAACCAGGGTGTACTGCATAAAGTTAAGTAAATCTGGACATGATGAGGCCATCCCTGGCCTCCCGGGCAGCAATGTGCTCGGGTGCTGGTGGGATCTGGCCCGCAGTTTCCTCCAGCTCCTGCTCCTCCTTGTCTTATAGAATCATAGAATCATAGAATTGTTACAGCAGAGTAGTAGGCCATTCAGCCCCTCGAGCTCATGCCGGCTCTCTGCAAGAGCACTTCAGCTAGTCCCACTACCCTGCCCTTTCCCCGTAGCCCTGCAAATTCTTTTCCTTCAGGTAATTTTCTAATTCCCTTTTGAAAGCCATGATTGAATCTGCCTCCACCACCCTTTCAGGTAGTGTATCCAGATCCTAACCACTCACTGCGTAAAAAAGTTTTTCCTCATGTCGTCTTTGGTTCTTTTGCCAATCACCTTAAATCTGTATCCTCTGGTTCTCGACCCTTCCGCCAATGGGAACAGTTTCTCTCTATCTACTCTGTCTAGACCCCTCATGATTTTGAACACCTCTATCAAATCTCCTTTCAACCTTCTCTGCCCTAAGGAGAACAACCCCAGCCCCTCAAGTCTATCCACATAACTGAAGTCCCTCATCCCTGGTACCATTCTTGTAAATCTTTTCTGCGTGTGCCCAGAATTGGACACAATATTCCAGTTGTGGCTGTGCCAGTGTTTTATAAAGGTTCATCATAACTTCCTTGCTTTTGTACTCTATGCCTCTATTTATAAAGCCCAGGATCCCGTATGCTTTTTTAACTGCTTTCTCAACCTGCCCTGCCACCTTCAATGATTTGTGCACATATAACCCCAGGTCTCTCTGTTCATGCACCCCCTTTAGGATTGTACCCTTTAGTTTATATTGGCTCTCCTCGTTCTTCCTACCAAAATGTATCACTTCGCACTTTTCTGCGTTAAACTTCAGCTGCCACATGTCCGCCCATTCCGCCAGCCTGTTTATGTCCTCTTGAAGTCTATCCCCATCCTCCTCATTATTTACTATACTTACAAGTTTTGTGACATCCACAAATTTTGAAATTGTGCCCTGTACACCTAAGTCCAAATCATTAATATATATCAAGAAAAGCAGTGGTCCTAGTACCGACCCCTGGGGAACACCACTGTGTACCTTCCTCTAGTCTGAAAAACAACCATTCACCACTACTCTCTGCTGTTACTTAGCCAATTTCATATCCATGCTGCCACTGTCCTTTTTATTCCATGGGCTTCAGCTTTGCTGGCTATTATGTGGCACTTTATCAAACACCTTTTGGAAGTCCATATACACCACATCAACCACATTGCCCTCATCAACCCTTTCTGTTACCTCATCAAAAAATTCAATCAAGTTAGTTAAACATGATTTGCCTTTAACAAATTCATGCTGGCTTCCCCACACTGGTCCTAGTCACTGTTAAATTTGTCCTGGATTATCGTTTCTAAAAGCTTCCCCATTACCGAGGTTAAATTGACTGGCCTGCAGTTGTTGGGTTTATCCTTACACACTTTTATGAACAAGGGTGTAACATTTGCAATTCTCCAGTCCTCTGGCACAACCCCCGTATCTAAGGAGGATTGGACAATTATGGCCAGTACCTCCGTGATTTCCACCTTTACTTCCCTCAGCATCCTAGGATTGCACCCCATCCGGTCCTGGTGACTTATCTACTTTAAGTACAGCCAGCCTTTCTAGTACCTCCTCTTTATCAATTGTTATCCCATACAATATCTCAAATACCTCCTCTTTCACTATGACTTTTGCAGCATCTTGGTGAAGACAGATGCAAAGTACTTATTTAGTACCTCAGCCATACCCTCCATGCGTAGGTCTCCTTTTTGGTCCCTAATCGGCCCCACCCCTCCTCTTACTACCTGTTTACTATTTATATGCCTATAGAAGACTTTTGGATTTCCTCTTATGTTAGCTGCCAATCTATTCTCGTACTCCCTCTTTGCCCCTCTTATTTCCTTTTTCACTTCCCCTTTGAACTTTCTGTATTCAGCCTGGTTCTCAACCTGACATCTGTCATACACCCCTTTTTTCTGCTTTATCTTACTCGCTATCTCTTTCGTCATCCAGGGAGCTCTGGCTTTGGTTGTCCTACCTTTCCCCCTCATGGGAATGTACCTCGACTGTACCTGAACCATCTCCTCTTTAAAGGCAGCCCCTTGTTCAATTACAGTTTTGTCTGCCAATCTTTGATTCCAATTTACCCGGGCCAGATCTATTCTCAACCCACTGAAATTGACCCTCCTCCAATTAAGTATTTTGACTCTAGATTGCAGTTTGTCCTTTTCCATAGCTAACCTAAACCTTATGATACTATGATCACTGTTCCCTAAATGATCCCCTACTGAAACTTGATCCACCTGACCCACCTCATTCCCCAGAACCAGATCCAGCAATGTCTGCTTCCTCGTTGGGCCGGAAAAGTACTGATCAGGAAAGTTCTCCTGAACACACGTCAGAAATTCTTTCACTCTCTGCCTTTTACACTATTACTATCCCAGTCTATATTGGGATCATTAAAGTCCCCCATTATCACTACTCTATAGTTCTTGCACCTCTCTGTAATTTCCCTGCAAATTTGCTCCTCTATATCCTTCCCACTCATAGGTGGCTTATAGAATTACACCTGGTAGTGTAATGGCACCTCTATTGTTTCTTAACTCTAACCAAATAGATTCAGTCCTTGACCCCTCCAGGACATCCTCTCTCTCCAGCACTTTGATATTCTCCTTAATCTGCCACCTCACTTCCTTTCTTTCCTTCCCTATCTTTCCTGAACACCTTATATCCAGGAATATTTAGTACCCAATGCTGCCCTTTTTTGAGCCAGGTCTCCGTTATCGCCACAATATCATATTCCCATGTGTCTATTTGCACCTGCAGCTCACCAACCTTATTTACTACGCTTTGTGCATTTACATACATGCACTGTAAACCTATCTTAGACCTTCATGTATTTTCTCTTAGTCTGACCCCACCTAATACCGTACTATCTCTTACTCTAGTGCTATCTGTATCTTCCACTCTTCCAGTTGATGATCCTCCTCCTCCTCCTCTGAAGGGGCTATGCACTCAGTGCCTTGCTCCTCATGCAGTGCTAATCCTCGCTGCTGCGCTATGTTGTGCAGGGCGCAGAAGACCACGATGAGTCTTGAAACCCTGGATGGTGCATATTGAAGGGCTCCTCCAGATCTGTCAAGGCATCTGAAGCGCATTTTCAGCATGCCTATTGTCTGCTCTATGACACATCTGGTGGAAATGTGGCTTTCATTGTATTTCTCCTGGGCCTCAGTACTTGGCCTCCTCAAGGGTGTCATGAGCCACATCTTCAGTGGATAGCCCTTGTCTCCAAGCAGCCAGCCAGAAAGTCTGTTTGGAGGAGTGAAAAGCTGAGGGGGGGGGGGGGGGGGGGGGTGGGTGGACTGGCGAAGGACAATTGAGTGAAGGCAGCTGCCAGGGAATTTGGCGCACACATGCATGATGATCTTCTTATGGTTGCAGACAAGCTGCACATTGAGGGAGTGGAAACCCTTGTGGTTGACAAAGACTCCTGGATGATGATGGGGTGCCCTGATGGCCATATGTGTGCAGTCGATGACGCCCTGCACCTGTGGGAAGCCAACCAGAGTGGCAAAGCCGAGCGCCCGCTGAGTAACACTGGCTTCATCAGTGGCAAAGTTGATATAATTGGCTGACTTGGCAAAGAGGGCATCGGTGACCTGTGTGATGCATCTGTGGGCAGCTGACTGCGACATGTCGCAAATGTCTGCTGCAGATCCCTGGAAGGAGCCTGAGGCGAAGAAGTTGAGGATGCTGGTGACTTTGACAGCCACTGGTAAGGCGTGTCCACCCGCTCCTCTGGGCTGCAGGTCTTGTTCCAGCAAGCTGCTAATGTCTGCGATGACCAGGCCCAATAGCCTGAGCCTCCTTTGGCACTGCTGCTCCGTCATGTTGAGAAAGTTTATCCTCTGCCTGTATACCCTGTGTTGGGGGTATCGCCTCCGGCATGGTGCAGCCCTGCGCTGATGCCCTCTGTCCTGTGCAGCATCAGGTGGTTGAGGAGAAGGTTGGTGGTGTTGTTGTTGGTGCTGCTGGTGTGCCTGGTGCTGCTGGTGTTGGGGATTATCGTGGTCGATTCTGAGGACCAACGTGAGACAGTATAAATGGCAGCCATGCTGATAGAATGGATGGCAGGTCAAGTAGAGATCAGAGGAGCAAACTGTCAATGGTGTGATAGGTCGTAACAATGAGGTGAGACTGGATGGCGACTTTGCTGGAAACACTGTAGAAACCTAAATCTGTGCTGGGAATGCAGTCAGTAACACCTTCTGCCAGCAGAAAGTGACCAGCTTGAGGTGGGAGCTTTTATAGTACATTTCATGCCTCCATCTAATCAGCTGGAGCAATGGCGACTCAACTCCCGCCTCAGGTTGACAGACGTGGTTCCTGAGCTGTGTGAATCCCCTGGGCAGCCATGGAAATTCAAAAGGTAGGCTGAAAAATGCTCTTAAGGGTCTGACAACTACCTGTTAATGATTTAAATTAGGTTGCCCGCCTCTGCCGATCAGGTTGCTGCCGTACCAGCAAAGGTGCCCGAGGGAAAGGCGCCCGAGGAAAGGCGTGTGAGGGCGGGATGATGGCGGGTTTCCCAATCCGCTACAACTTATTTCAAATTTCCCAACCGACCCGCTTCCAATCGCGCCCGCATGGACCCAGAAAATTCCGGCCAAAGTTCTCACTATAATAGACAGTACAGCATCTGATACTCCAACACACACTTGCAGGCACAGCCAGTGTGACGGCTGATGTTTTCAAAACATGATGTTCCTTGCACTAAGCCTGCATGGAGACTGCTTTACATGGTGATGCTTTTACATTGTTAGATTGTGGCTTAGGTTAATCTCTTTTTCTCACTCTTTCTGCCCTTCTTTCTCTCATTTTGCCTGGGACTTGTCACATGGTAGCGGTAGCAGTGAATAGAACTGAATATCGGACGGGGCGTATACCAGCCGGCCCATGTGATACCGTCCATATGGAGCTACTGCCCGAGATGAAATTCCACCCGATGAGTTTATGCTCCAAACCACTTGTACTTTGATTGATGTTATATTCTTGTTGAACAGGCCCTTCCATTGTCAGAGATTTCAGAGAAAATACACAAAATACGATCAAGCCACTTCTCTTATGATGTACCTCAGAAAGCTATAAATACTAACACAATCTGTTTACAAGTTGAATGATTGAATTTACATTGCACTGATGATTAATTATTCTTCCTGACATCTGCTCTCCATGGTTTGCAAGATATTGGCATCCATTTTGTATTTTTTCAAGGGAAAAAGCAAGTCATTTGAAGATGAAGCAGGAAACATCAGGAGAGTAAAGTCTACAAGACTTGAGCATTTTGCTGCACTCCTGCCTGGATATCTTTATAATAACAATTTTCCTGTGAAACATATGTCTAAACAGTTTAAATATATACCTTTGAAATAAAATTGCAAAGTAAGCGTGACTGTATCGTATTGAATCATGCAGACCAGGAGTGGTCCCAGATTCAATCCCCAGTTTGCGCTGGGTTACATAAGAACATAAGAAGTAAGAGCAGGAGTAGGCTATACGGCCCCTCGAGCCTGCTCCACCATTCAATAAGATCATGGCTGATCATCGACCTCAACTCCACTTTCCCGCCCCATCTCCGTATCCCTTGATTCCCCTAGAGTCCAAAAATCTATCTATCTCAGTCTTGAATATACTCAAAGACTCAGCATCCACAGCCCTCTGGGGCAGAGAATTCCAAAGATTCACAACCCTCTGAGTGAAGAAATTCTTCCTCATCTCAGTCTTAAATGGCCTATCCCTTACCCTGAGACTATGCCCCCTAGTCCAGCCAGGGGAAACAACCTCTCAGCATCTACCCTGTCAATCCCCTTCAGAATCTTGTATGTTTCAATGAGATCACCTCTCATTCTTCTAAACTCCAGAGAGTACAGGCCCATTCTACACAATCTCTCATCATAGGACAGCCCTCTCATCCCAGGAATCAATCTAGTGAACCTTCGTTGCACCGCCTCCAAGCCAAGTATATCCTTCCTTAGATAAGGAGACCAAAACTGTGCACAGTACTCCAGGTGTGGTCTCACCAAGGCCCTGTACAATTGTAGCAAGACTTCCTTACTCTTATACTCCAACCCCCTTGCAATAAAGGCCAACATACCATTTGCCTTCCTTATTGCTTGCTGTACCTGCATGCTAGCTTTCTGTGTTTCTTGCATGAGGACACCCAAATCTCTCTGAACACCAACATTTGAAGGTTTCTCACCATTTAAAAAAATATTCTGTTTTTCTATTCTTCCTACCAAAGTGAATAACCTCACATTTCCCCACATTATACTCCATCTACCACCTTACTGCCCACTCACTTAGTCTATCTATATCCCTTTGCAGACTCTTTTGTGTTCTCCTCACAGCTTACTGTCCCACGTATCTCAGACGAGAGTAGCAGTAAGAGTGCTACAATTAATTGCAGCGCCCCTGGGCTAGTGAAGCAAAAAAAAAATCAGCCAATGTTCCCACCTCTGACGATTATCTAGTGACTCCTGCATCAAGAATGGTCACCTGAAGTACTACAACAACAACGACAACAACTTGTATTTATATAGCGCCGTTAATGTAGTAAAATGTCCCAAGGTGCTTCACAGGAGCGTTATAAATCAAAATTTGACACCAAGCCACTTAAGGAGATATTAGGGCAGATGACAAAGAGGTGGTTTTAAGGAGCGTCTTGAAGGAGGAAAAAGGGAAAGAGGCGGAGAGGTTTAGGCAGGGAATTCCAGAGCTTAGGGCCTAAGCAGCTGAAGGCACGGCCACCAATGGTGGAGTGATTGAAATTGGGGATGCTCAAGAGGCCAGAATTAGAGGAGCGCAGATATCTCGGAGGGTTGTGGGGCTGGAGGAGATTACAGAGATAGGGAGGGGTGAAGCCATGGAGGGATTTGAAAACAAGGATGAGAATTTTCAAATCGAGGCCTTGCTTAACCAGGAGCCAATGCAGGTCAGCGAGCACAGGGATGATGTGTGAACAGGACTTGGTGCGAGTATTGGAAGGTGATTGGTTACAATTGAACCTTATCACTGCAAGAGTCTGGCTTCAAGATTGGAATGGAGAAGATTGGGGTGGGGAATCATAGTTAAAACATGAACCTAATGGTTTAATCATTTTTATAATTACCTTTGGGCTTACTTAAGAGAGCAACACTATTAAGGGGAATGCATTGTCAAGCACCCAACAGATAATGTAACAACGTTGTGATCAGCTTCTGATGCAAAAGTGAAGACTACAACCTGCTGAAATATTCGCTGAACTATGGTTGAAATGGCCATAATCAAAGGCATAATATAATATAAAGTATCATTAGACTATTGCACCAGTTAAGTAAAGAATTCAAATCACAATTACACAGACTTGCATTTATAAAGCACCTTTCACAACATCTCAAAGTACTTTTGAAGTGTAGTCACTGTTGTAATGTAATTACAGCAAGATCCCACAAACAGCAATGAGATATTGACCAGGCAATCTGTTTTAGTGATGTTGGTTGAGGGATAAGTATTGGCCAGGACACCAGAGAGAACTAACCCCTGCTCTCTTACATCCACCTGAGCAGGCAGATGGGCCTCAGTTTAATATCTCATCTGAAAGACAGCACCGAGCTGGAGTGGCCACCTAGATTTTGAACTCAAATCTCTGGAGTGGGACTTGAACCCACAACCTTCTGACTCACAGAACAGGAGTGCTACCACTGAGCCACAGCTGATATACATGCTGTACTTTCTGGTCTTTGCAGTACAATGTGCTCTTGATTCGTTCTATAATCTCTCACACAAAATCAGCCAGTATGTGCATATGATCTGGTTCATACTCTATTTAAAAGTATCCCGTGTTCTGTGGTAGGTTTGCCTCGGTTCCCAAGGCCTCCGATGTGGTTGAGAGAATCCTGATGCAGATAAAATGTGGGTATCAAAAGTAATTTCAATATTTATTTATTAAATCTGAAGTGCCTCTTTCCAAAGGGACAGTTTGTCAGTTTCTTAAATTAAGGATCATCCAAGCAGAGCTCTTTCAACACTTCTGTTGTTTTAGATGTTTTCTCAATAAAACACCAGTTAATTAATTTTATATTAACAAAAAGGGATATGGCATTTCTATATAAATGAATGTTATTTTGTGAGAAATGTTTTTGAGGACAAAAACACCCTTAACTAGCAACGTACAACAGCAAACAGTGGAATGCTTATCAGGAGACCTCAAAAATACATGTGATAAAGTCATGCTTTAATGGTCTTTTTCACAGCGAAAGAAATGAGTACAGTTTGCTCTTGTTGTCCCGTGATATACAGACCACTCATGACATAACCACTGTTCGAATTGTATATTTTAGGATTTAAAACATCTTTGTTCTCACAAACTATTAAGTAAACAAGCAACTTTAGATAACTTTCTGATGTTATGTGGCATGTCTTTATTGACCAGAGGAGTCTCATGATTTTCAGTTTCTCACTGTCCTGGAGGAAGAACTGTGGTATTTAAAATATACATGTATATATTCCTTGTGGTTACCCAGTGGTGTCCTGCACTATGGACCTTGGCCTTTCACCTAAGTTTCTCTGTAAGGCAAAAAACAAAATCTTATTTTATTTCAAAAGGCACTTGATAAACTCAAAAAGAAGTAAATCCACCACTCTGATTGTTTTACTGAAGTCATATACTTGTAAATTATAACCAATACCAAGAATAAATGAGTAAATAAGAAAAAGGATGGGAGTATTTCTCTTAAAATAAATACAAGTAAACAAAACGATTAAGAAATGGGACTGTATGATATAATGGGGTGAATTTTAACCCCCCTTAATGGGCAGGACAGTGGCGGGGGGGTTCAATTGTTAAAAATGGGAAACCCGATCCCAAGCCGCCGTGAATGTGCCTACTTCTAGTTTAGCCACAATGGGTTTGAGGTTGGTCAAGCAACCCGCTCCGGAGAGGCGGGTCAGTGATTTTAATATGTTAATGAGTCTCCGTTCCTTGGAGTTTGACAGCCATCTAAATTTAACGACTGTGGGCTGGGTTTACCAGGGTTTGGGAAATCCGGCAGCTGAAGGAGGTGAGAACTACCAGATCCAGCAGGTATGTGCCTTTCCACTGCTTGTGGACTGGGAGGAGCAGGAGTGCTTCCTGCCCCGGCCCCTCAAGCAAAGCTGCAGCGATCACTCCGCCCCCCCTCCCCCACCCCAAACGCGATCTCCATGTGTCTCCCATGATCTCTTTCTCTCCCATGATCTCTATCTGCCCCGCGATCTCTTCCCCCCGTGATCTCTCCCTCCCTCCCTCTATCCTTGCTGCTGTGGTCCGAGACACCGCACCCCCACCACCCCCCCCCCATAGACCCCCGATCTTCTCGATTGCCAAATCCCGGCTGCTGCCTTCTACCGCAGGCTTTCCTGCCCGGCTGCCGGGTGGGCAGAGTAAAAAATTCTAATGAGGTCCTGCTGTTAAATTTGGCAGGACCTCCGCCTTTCCAGTATTTCCGGGTCTCCTGGCCTCTGCTCCCTCACCGCCTCCCCGTAAATATAGGATCCAATGTATTTGACATATGACATTGTGACTCATGTATAGTTCTCGTCACATGTGTCAGTACAGACTCACCTATTGTTATCATAGAGCTCAGCAGTGGGGTTGACTGCAATAAATTTGTCAATGAATGTTCGACTTTAGGTTGTACGATTATTATTGTTTATTGTTACAATTTAGTCTTGAACTTTGTGTTTTATGAAAATATATAAATGAGTATGCTACCTATATTGTTAACAATCTAAAAGTCGGTTGAGATCTATCAAATACCAATCAATCAGCAGTTACATTTTGTCATCATTAGACATTTAACTTTTGAAAGAAAGAAGGGATATCGTTCCTTTGAACTTAGGAACAGGAGTAGACCATTCAGCCCCTTGAGCCTGTTCCGCCATTCAATGGGATCATGGCTGATCTGTATCCTAACTCCATCCACCCGCCTTGCCTCTGTATCCCTTAATACCTGTGGCTAGCAAAAATCCATCAATGTCAGTTTTGACATTTTCAATTAACCTAGCCTCAAATGATTTTATTTTCAGCTATAGACACATTTAATGTAACACCTTAACATGTAATTCGATACATGTATGGTTCATTAGTAAAACAAAGCCGTCCCTGATTATCATTGATTTATTTTTGCGCTTACCAGGGTGACACTCAAGAAGTTCAACATCATTCTAGTCTGGGAGTCCCACACCCCCTCTTGTGCTTCTGTTCTTGTTTGGGACACACAGAGGTTCAGCCCTCATAGGGCCCCGCCGAAACCGCCAGTGGAAGCTGGATTCGGTGTATCAGGATGTTGACATAAATTGTGACCATTATACCAGATTCCTGCCAGAATGACTGTGGATGTTCGGCCTGTTTATTTATCTGGTTATATCTTTAGCTGGATCAAAACCATAAATGGCGGCTAGAACGACTTGGAAACATAGGACTGAATTTTGCCGGCACTCAGAGTGCGGGTTTGGAGGCGGGTCCGCTGTCAAAATCAAAATGATTGACAGCGGGTTGGGAACCCACACCGAACCTGCCTCCATGTAAGTTTCCAAAGTGTCGGGTCTGCGATTTCAGAACAGACCCGACACCAAGCGACAGGGGAGGCATTGAAGATAGTTAAATCCTTGTTAAATGCTTGTTAACTACAATTTTGCCAGCCTATTTCTATTATACCACTTTTTTTTACGAGGTTCCCGTCACTCGGGGATCACGTCAGGTAAGTGGGTCGGGTTTTCTCTGTCTCCCCATTGCTGTGAATAGGTGACAGCTGCAAAAGTGGTATAAAAGCTACCATTTCACAGCTGGTCACTTTCCAATATCAGAAGCTTGAGCTTTCATGACTTGTAAGACACTTTTGAGCTGTATGCAGTTTGGAAGTGTTTGGAGTAAACTTTATATCCACTGTCACCTCCTTGGTGCAAGCTCTCTCACCATTGACAGATCGCTTCTGTCATCTCAACTTCAGCTGCCATCTACTCCAGCAACATCGGTGCCCTTGAAAAAATCTCACCTTGGTCCTCTGAATCCATCCACGATCGGCCCCAACACCAACATCACCAGGCACACCAACACCACCAACAACAACACCAAACTTCTCCGCAATCACCTGATGCTACACAAGACAAAGGGCATCAGCACCCGACCACATTGCTGCCCAGGAGGCCAGGGATGGCATCGCCATGGCCAGATTTACTTCACTTGATGCTGTACACCCTGGCTGCCACATGATGCGCCAGGTTGTCACCACCCCACACCAGCATCATAAAGCATCCTTATAATGTCAAAGCCATTCCTTTCACACTCCTCTCAATTGGGGGGGCGGGGGAGTTATGTCTCAACATTCACTGGAACTCACTAAGACACTTCTAAAGGTGAGCACAGATCTAGCCAATAAGGTAAAGTGTTGAAAATATAGATTTCAATATTTGACAACACATTAACAGAAACTTCACATGAACATTGCCTAAACCACTCAAGTGCCTACCCTTGTGTGTTGTTAGTTGGTATGATTGGACTAGAATGAGGGTGAGTGTGAGGGGTGGCTAGTGAGACGGGGAGGTGATAATGTAGATAGAGAGGGATGGGTGGAGGTACAAGGTAAGTTGGTGTGGAACATAGAAACATAGAAAAATAGGAGCAGGAGTAGGCCATTCGGCCCTTTGAGCCTGCTCCACCATTCAATATGATCATGGCTGATCCTCTATCTCAATACCATATTCCCGCTCTCTCCCCATACCCCTTGACACCTTTTGTGTCTAGAAATCTATCTATCTCCTTCTTAAATATATTCAGTGACTTGGCCTCCACAGCCTTCTGTGGTAGAGAATTCCACAGGTTCACCACCCTCTGAGTGAAGAAATTTCTCCTCATCTCAGTCCTAAATGTCCTACCCTGTATCCTGAGACTGTGACCCCTCGTTCTAGACTCCCCAGCCAGTGGAAGCATCCTTCTTGCATCCAGTCTGTCTAGCCCTGTCAGAATTTTATACATTTCAATGAGATGCCCTCTCATTCTTCTAAACTCGAGTGAATACAGGCCTAGTCAATCCAATCTCTCCTCATACAACAGTCCTGCCATCCCAGGAATCAGTCTGGTGAACCTTCGCTGCACTCCCTCAATGGCAAGCTTATCTTTTTTTAGGTAAGGAGACCAAAACTGCACACAGTACTCCAGGTGTGGTCTTACCAAGGCCCTGTATAACTGTAGTAAGACATCCTTGCTCCTGTACTCAAATCCTCTTGCAATGAAGGTCAACATACCATTTGCCTTCCTAACTGTTTGCTGCTCCTGCATGTTTGCTTTCAGTGACTGGTGTACAAGGACACCCAGGTCCCTTTGTACATCAACATTTCCCAATCTATCACCGTTTAAATAATACTCTGCCTTTCTGTTTTTCCTACCGAAGTAGATAACTTCACATTTATCCACGTTATACTGCATCTGCCATGTATTTGCCCACTCACTCAACTTGTCTAAATCACCTTGAAGCCTCTTTGCATCCTCCTCACAGTTCACAATCCCACCTAGTTCGTGTCATCAGCAAACTTGGAAATATTACATTTAGTTTCCTCATCCAAATCATTGATATATATTGTGAATAGCTGGGGCCCAAGCACTGATCCCTGTGGTACCCCACTAGTCACCGCCTGCCACCCTGAAAAAGATCCATTTATTCCTACTCTCTGTTTCCTGTCTGTTAACCAATTTTCAATCCATGCCAGTATATTACCCCCAATCCCATGTGCTTTAATTTTGCACACTAACCTCTTATGTGGGACTTTATCAAAGGCCTTCTGAAAATCCAAATACACCACATCCACTGGTTCTCCCTTATCTATTCTACCAGTTACATCCTCAAAAAACTCCAGTAGGTTTGTCAAACACGATTTCCCTTTCATAAATCCATGTTGACTTTGTCTAATCCCGTTGATATTTTCTATGTGTCCTGTTATCACATCCTTTATAATAGACTCTAGCATTTTCCCTGCTGCTGATGTTAGGTTAACCGGCCCGTAGTTCCCTGTTTGCTCTCTCCCTCCTTTTTTAAATAGTGGGGTTACATTTGCCACCCTCCAATCTGCAGGAACAGTTCCATAATCTATAGAATTTTGGAAGATGACAACCAATGCATCCACTATTTCCATGACTACCTCTTTTAGTACTCTGGGATGCAGATTATCAGGCCCTGGGGATTTATCGGCTTTCAGTCCCATTAATTTCTCCAGCACTATTTTTTTACTAATACTCATTTCCTTTAATTCCTCCTTCTCACTAGACCCTTTCTTCTCTCGCATTTCTGGGAAGTTATATGTGTCCTCTTCTGTTTAATTGCCCTGCCATTTCCTTGTTCACCATTATAAATTCTCCTGTTTCTGACTGTAAGGGACCTACATTTGTCTTCACTAATCTTTTCTTTTTACATACTTGTAGAAGTTTTTACAGTCTGCTTTTATGCTCCTTGCAAGTTTAATCTCATACTCTATTTTTCCCCTCTTAATCAATCTCTCGGTCCTTTTTTGCTGAACCCTAAACTGCTCCCAATCCTCAGGTTTGTTACTTTTTATGGCAACTTTATATGACTCCTCTTTGGATCTAATACCATCCTTAATTTCTTTTGTTAGCCATGGTTGGGCCGCTTTTCCTTTTGTGTTTTTGCACCAGAAGGAATGTATAACTGTTGCAATTCATGCATTAGTTCCTTAAATGTTAGCCATTGCCTATCCACCATCATGCCTTTTAATGAAGCTCCCCAATCTATCATAGCCAACTCACTCCTCATACCTTTGTAGTTTCCTTTGTTTAGATTTAGGACCCTAGTTTCGGATTGGACATCTTCACTTTCCATCTTAATGAAGAATTCTATCATGTTATGGTCACTCTTCCCTAAAGGACCCCGCACAACAAGATTATTAATTAACCCCTTCTCATTGCACAATACCCAATCTGGGATAGCCTGTTCCCTAGTTGGCTCCTCAACGTACTGGTCTAAAAAACCATCTCGTACATACTCCAGGAATTCATCCTCCACAATATTATTGCTAATTTGGTTTGGCCAGTCTATATGTAGATTAAAGTCACCCATGATTACTGTAGTACCCTTGTTACATGCATCTCTAATTTCCTGTTTGATGCTATCCCCTACATTACCACTACTGTTTGGAGGCCTATAGACAACTCCCACCAATGTTTTCTGCCCCTTGGTGCTTCTTAGCTCCACCCAGACTGATTCTACATCTTTATTTTCTGAGCCAATATCCTTTCTCACTATTGCTCTGATTTCATCCTTTACTAACAATGCCACTCCACCTCCTTTTCCTTTTTGCCTGTCCTTCCTAAATATTGAATATCCTTGGATATTCAGCTCCCAGCCTTGGTCACCCTGCAGCCATAATCGCAATTATATCATATCCGTTTACATCTATTTGCGCTGTAAATTCGTCTACCTTATTACGAATGCTTTGTGCATTCAGATACAGTGCCTTTAGATTTGTCTTTTTAACATTTTTAGACATCTTGACATTTGTTTGTACTATGGCCCTATTTGTCTTATTACCATTTTTTCTTACCCAGACCCTATTTGTTAGTACACTCCTTTGTTTGTACGCTCTGTCCCTTCCTGACACAATCTGGTTATCCTTACCCCAATCACTTTCCTGCACTGCTTCCTTGTCTTTTCTCTTTAGCATTTTAGATTTCTCTCCACCGGGACCCTCCCCCCACTTATTTATTTAGTTTAAAGCCCTATCTACCTCCCTAGTTATTCAATTCGCTAGAACTCTGGTCCCAGCATGGTTCAGGTGAAGTCCGTCCCAACGGAACAGCTCTCTCTTTCCCCAGTACTGGTGCCAGTGCCCCACAAATCAAAGCCTACTTCTCCCACACCAATCTTTGAGCCACGCATTCATCTCCTGATCCTATTGACCCTATGCCAATTTGCTCGTGGCTCTGGTAATAATCCAGAGATTATGACCTTTGTGGTTCTGCTTTTTAATTTAGTCCCTAGCTGCTCAACCTTTCTCAGCACAACCTCTTTCTTTGTCCTACCTATGTCGTTGGTACCTACGTGGACCACGACAACTGGATCCTCCCCCTCCCACTCCAAGTTCTTCCCCAGCCCAGAGGAGATGTCCTTTACCCTGGCACCAGGTAGGCAACGTAGCCTTCGGTACTCACGCTCCTGGCTGCAGAGAACAGTGTCTATCCCCCTAACTATACTGTGAGTAAAGATGTGCAGGAGTAGGGTAGGGAAGGCAGAGTGATGTGGATGTAATGAGTGGCACAGCAGGATGAGGTTGAGCGTGGCTGGCAGTAACGTTTCGTGATTGCTCAGATCATTGAAAGGTTTGCGCCACTGCAGCCTGGTCCTCCTGACGGCATCCCTGCTTTTGCCCTCCTGTGCAATGTGCAACCAGGCTGCGTTGATGTGCTGGGGAGGTCTCTTCCGCCCATGGGAAGGGAAGAGAATCTCCCTGCGTGCGAGTCATGCGAGATCCTGGGTGCAGCTTGTCAGTGTTTGTAGCACCTCAATGCTACAGAACACTGACAGAGCAAATGTCAAAATTAATGTGGGCATGGCCCCTTTCAGGAAACCGGCTGATGACGCATCATCAAATGATGTCATCAGATCCGCTTCCTTTTAATTGGCCGGGAAACGCGCAGGGCGGGCTTAACAAGCCCATCTACGTAAAATCACTTGGAGAGAGCGGGCTGGAGCCGGGAGCGGGAGCGGGAGCGGGACCCGCCACCCACCTCTCCCGCCGCGATCCCACCTCCGCTGGCGAAATTGCGGCCATAAATGCGGCAATGTGGTAGGATAGGTTGGAATTGATGAATTTCAATTTATTGCTTTTCTGTGAGTTTCTGTGCGTCTTTCCTGATTTATACTGCAGCAAATGTGTATGCTTGAGTTGCTTATTTGAGCCAATGTGAAAAATGTGACATTGTTTTTATTTTCAGCTACAGACATAGGTAATGTGACGGCTTAATATGTCATTATACATGTATGGTTCATTAAGAAAACAATGCCGGCACTGATCATCATTTTTACACTCACCAAGGTGATAGATGTCAACACACCGATGGGAAACTGGAGGCTTTTCACATTTTAGACACCCAACGTCAGCCTCAAAGCACTCCCAAGGTCAGACACAGTACAACCAGATGCAAAGTAAAACTCCTTGTACTCTGCCGCAACAATATGCCTTAGACATCACATCAGAAGAGATCGGTTTGAAGAGACTGTGACTTGTTAGTTTTGTATTCATACCCTGCAGTTCTGTAATCACAGATTAAGTTAAGTAACATTATCCATTCAACTCATTGGGCTGGATTTTACTAACCTTGGAGGGTCCGTGGCGGGCAACGTCGGTGATGGGTCCCAGCCTCGCTGCTGCCTCCATCCCGCTCTGTAGAATGATTTTCCCCTGATTGGGCTTGTTAAGCCCGCCCAGTGCATTTGCCAGCCAGTTGAAGGAAGCGGGTCTGATGACGTCATTTATGATGCGTCATCAGCCGGTTTCCTTAAAGGTACCATGCCCAAATTGATTTTGACAGTTGTGCTGTCAGTGTTCTACAGTATTGAGGTGCTGCAAACACTGACAATCACTGCACAGAGGTGCATAGCTGCACCCAGGCTCTCCCATGACTCCCTCCATATGCTTATGGAGGGAGTCACAGCATGCAAGGAGGTCCTCTTCCCTTCCCATGGGTCAAAGAGACCTCCCCAGGACACCAATGCACCCTGGTTGCACATTGCACAGGAGGACACAAGCAGGGATGTCGTCAGGAGGACCAGGCTGCAGTGGCACAAAACCTTTCAATGATGTCAGTAGATCACAAAACGTTACTACAAAGCCACACTCAACATCATCCTGCTGTGCCACTCATCACATCCCCATCACTCAGCCTTCCCTACCCTACTCCTGCACATCCTTACTCACACCATCTTATCTTGCACCTCCACCCATCTCTCTCTATCTACATCATCACTTCTCCATCTCACAAGCCACTCCTCACCCTCACCCTCATCCTAGTCCAATCATACCAACTAACAACACACAAGGGTATTTTAGCCAATGTTCATGTGAAGTTTCTGTTAATGTGCTGTCAAACACTGAAACCTTTATTTTGAACACTTTGCGTTCTTGGACAGATCTGTGTGCACCTTTGGAAGTGAATTAGTGAGTTGCAGTGAATGGTGAGACATAACGGTACCCTCCACAAGGGTGATGAGTGTGAAAGGAATGGCTTGGGCATTGTAGGGATGCTTTATGTTGTTGGTGTGGGGTGGTGCCAACCTGTCGCATCATGTGGCAGCCAGGGTGTACAACGTCAAGTGAAGTAAATGTGGCCATGATGAGACCATCCCTAGAAGCAATGTGGTCGGGTGCTGTTGCCCTCTCTCCTGTGCAGCATCAGTTGATTGTGGAGAAGGTTAGTGTTGTTGTTGGTGCTGCTGGCATGCCTGGTGCTGCTGGTGTTGGGGTTGACCGTAGTGGGATTCTGAGGACCAAGGTGAGATAGTTTCAAGGGCACCCATGCTGATGGAATAGATGGCAGGTGAAGTAGAGATGACAGAAGCGATTAGTCAATGGTGAGAGAGGTTGTTCCAATGAGGTGACACTGGATAGAGAATTTACTCCAAACACTTGCAACCTGCATAAAGCTCAATCTGTCCACCAGATGCAGTAAGCAACAGCTTCTGAGCTTGGAAGGTGAACAGATGTGAGATGGGAGCTTTTATAGCACATTTGCAGCTGTTAAGTAATGAGATGGTCCCATGGTCATACAACTCCCGACCTGCTTACCTGATGTGATCCCCGAGCAGCGTAGACCCCGTGGACGACCTGGTAAACTCTGAAGGTGAACTCAATATACTTTTTAATGGGCTGTTAACAATGTCATAATGACCTGAATTGCCTCCCCCACCACTGCGTGTCGGGTCTGTTCAGCCCTGATAGACCCGACATCTGGGAAAGACGCGTGGTGGCGTGTTGACAGAGGGTTCCCGACCCGCTGTCAAAAATTTTTTTCCCACCCGACCCGCTACCTAACACACACACTGACCCCCTGAAAAATTCCCCCATTAACTCCCTCTTAGTGATTGGAGTATCCATTGTTTCTCCCCCTTCCCTGTTTTGCTCTCTGTGTTTTCCAGCCTTACTAAAATGCTGGCTTAGGAACATAGGAACAGGAGTAGGCCATTCAGCTCCTCAAGCCTGTTCCACCATTCAATGAGCTGGTGGTTAATTTGTATCCTAACTCCATTTACCCGCCTTGGCTCCATATCCCTTCATACCCTTGGCTAGCAAAAATCTATCGATCTCAGATTTGAAATTATTAATTGAGCTGGCATCTACTGCTATTCGTGAGAGAGAGTTCAACACTTCTGCCACCCTTTGCGTGAAGAAGTGTTTCCTAATTTCTCTCCAAAATGGCCTGGCTCTGATTTTAAGGTTATGTCTCCTTGTCCTAGACTCCCCCCACCAACAGAAATAGTTTCTCTCTATCTACCCTATCAATTCCTTCAAAATCCTGAAAACCTTAATCAAATCACCCCTTAACCTGCTATATTCCAGGGAATACAAGCCTAGTTTATGTAATCTCTCCTCATAATTGTACCCTTGAAGCCCTGGTAACATTCTGGTGAATCTGTGCTGCACTCCTTCCAAGGCCAATATATCCCTTCTAAGGTGTGGTGCCCAGAACCATACACAATACTCCAGATGTGGTCTAACCAGGGCTTTGGTAACTGGTATTTAGCAGAGGGAGCTGGTCAAGGAGATAATGTCAGCCTTTGTTTGGTAAGGTCCTGACTGAGAATAAGTGGACAGAAATTCAGAACATGTACTGGTAAAATAAAGACAGAAACACTAATTTTGTAAAAGGAATTGGTTTCTTTTCAATTTTGTTCAAAATACAGTTCTACACATATATGGGAATGAATTAATATGCTAAGTTTGCACTTTTCACCCACAACCAAATGTACAACAGCAACATTGCAGATTAAAAATCTCACTGTCAATATGATAAAGAACTTGCATTTATATAGAAATAAAATCAGAAAATGCTGGAAATACTCAGCAGGTCAGGCAGCATCTGTGGAGAGAGAAACAGAGTTAACGTTTCAGGTCGATGACCCTTCGGCAGTTCTGATGAAAGTTCATCGACCTGAAACGTTAACTCTGTTTCTCTCTCCACAGATGCTGCCTGACCTGCTGAGTATTTCCAGCATTTTCTGTTTTTATTTCAGATTTCCAGCATCCGCAGTATTTTGCTTTTGTATTTGCATTTATATAGCACCTTTAACAACCTCAGGACATCCCAAAGCACTTCATATCCAATGAAGTACTTTTGAAGTGTAGTCACTGTTGTAATGTAGGAAATGTGGCAGCCAATTTGCACACAGCAAGCTCCCACAAACAGCAATGAAACAAATGACCAGATAATCTGTTTCAGGTGTTGGTCGAGGGATAAATGTTGGCCAGGACACCGTGGAGAACTCCCCTGCTCTTCTTCAAATAGTGTCATGGAATCTTTTACATCCACTTGAAAAAACAGACAGGGCCTCATTTTAATGTCTTATCTGAAATATGACACTTCCGACAACATAGCAGTCCCTCAGTACTACACTGAAGTGTCAGCCTAGATTTTGTGCTCAAGTCTCTGGAGTGGGAGCACAACTGTCTGGCTCAGAGGCAAGAGTATGACAACTGGGTCACGGCTGACACCAATGATGCATCATTAATAAACATGCTTATGTCTAAATTTGCATTGAATCCTTTGGATTGGTAACTAAACTGTTGCTTAACCCCTAAAGGCAGGTAGTTTTATGGGAAATCAGCCTGCAAGAGCCAATATAGCCTGTAGCCGTGACAATAGCCATCTACCATAGAGACCATTCTACCATAGTGTGGTCTGCACAGAGTGATCTTAAACGGAGTACTTCTAAACAGAGTGCTAAAGTTGGGAATTTGGAGAGAGTGGGATTTGGAGCAGAGGGGCGAAGGAGGTGTTGCTTTTTGCATCCAATACTTGTAGTGCTTTGTGTTACAGGTAAATATTTAATTTAATCTTCTCAGGCAGCCGTCAACCACATGTCAGCAGAAAAAAAATGACTTCTGGTATAATATTCATAACGGTCCGGAGCCCTTCTTAGAGCCTCTGTACTTTTCCTAAACTCAGAGCAGACGTGCTGAATGTGTTGATGCCCAGGGAAGGGGGCAAAGATTGATTTCTACTAAAAAAAAATCCTGTTTTCATATCCATTAATTCCGACTGTTCCATTCATTTCGGGAAGGTCGGTTTGGCCTGAATAGATGCTGGTGATATTGCCACCAGTGGCTGCACCTGGCCTTCCAGCTACTGCTGCTTGCATCATTTTTAGTCTGGGATGGTCAATCTAATTGTGAAATAAAACCCTCCAACTCCAATGAATTTTTCGAAGCAGCAATCATGGTGGTAGGTTCAATACACATCTGCAGCTCCAGGATATGATGCTTGATTCCATTTTGAAGCAGAACTCTTACAGTTCTTTCTTGAAAATATTGTGGCTCATTCAAGTGGATCCTTTCCAGTTTCTAATGCTTAGCAACAAACAAAACAAAACTTTCTTAGGTTGGCAGGACATTTCAAAATCTGTCCTCTTTAACACATTTTTTTGATTAACTTATGCTGCCATTTCAAAATCTACTGGGTCAAAAACCTGGAACTCCCTACCTAACAGCATTGTAGGAGTACCTTCATCACAAGGACTGTGGCAGTTCAAGAAGAAGGCCCATCGCCACCTTCTCAAGGGCAACCATGGATGGGTATTACATGCCGACCTTGCCAATGATGTCCATATCACAAGAATGAATATAAAAGAAAGTCACAGTTCAACTTTATGACTAGAGATAAGATACAAACAACAATGCTACCCATTTGTAACTGGACTTTTTACTTTGCATTCTACCGTAGTGTGGTCTGCACAGAGTGATCTTAAATGGAGTGCTTCTAAACAGAGTGCTAAAGTTGGGAATTTGGAGAGAGTGGGAATTGGAGCAGAGGGGCGAATGAGGTGCTGCTTTTTGCATCCAATACTTGTAGTGCTTTGTGTTACAGGTAAATATTTAATTTAATCTTCCTAAGACTTAAACTAGAGCTAGTAATTAGTTAAAAAAACTAAACTATAAACTAAATTACTTAAATACATAAATTTAATTAATTAAATAAATAAAACAAGGTTATATAAGGATGGCAGTGCAGGTGGTGTGCCGCAACTGCAGCAGGTGGGAGTTTGTGGAGAGCATTGGGATCTTGGACAACCACGTTTGCATCTTGAGGAACTTCAGCTCAGAGTTTTTGAGCTGGAGTCTGAGATGCAGACATTGTGGAGCATCAGGGAGGGTGAGAGTTATCTGGACACTTTGATCCAGGAGGCAGTCACACCCCTTAGGTTAGGTAGTGGTACAGGTCTGGTTAGTGGTCAAGGACAGGAGGGTGTGACTACAACTCAGGCAGGTAAGGGGACCCCAGGTGCAGTGCTGGATGAGCCTCAGACTTTGCCCTTGTCCAACAGGTACGAGATTCTTGCTGCCTGTGTGGATGAGGGCAAAGTCTGCAGGGTGGATGAACAAACTGACCATAGCACCATGGTACAGGAGGCCATTCAAGTGGGGGGAGTGAAAAGGAATGTTGTAGTGGTAGGGGACAGTATAGTCAGGGGGATAGATGCTGTACCCTGCAGCTGCAACCGGGAGTTTCAAAGGCTGTGTTGCCTGCCCGGTGGCAGGGTTAAGGATATCTTCTCGTGGCTGGAGAAGAATTTGGAGTGGGAGGGGAAGGATCCAGTTGCCGTGGTCCACGTAGGAACCAACAACATATGTAGAAGTAGGAATGAGGTTCTGCTGAGAGAGTTTGAGGAGCTAGGGGCCAAATTAAAATGCAGAACCTCAAAGGTAATAATCTTTGGATTGTTACCTGAGCCATGCGCAAATTGGCAGAGGGACAAGCAGATCAGAGAGTTAAATGCGTGGCTCAAAGAGTGGTGTGGGAGGAAGGGGTTTTGATTCTTGGGGCTCTGGCACCATTACTGGGGAAGAGGGAGCGGTTCCGTTGGGACGGGCTCCAGTTAAACCGGGCTGAGACCAGTGTCCTGGTGAATCGAATAACTAGGGCTGTAGATAGGGTTTTAAACTAAAAAGGGGTGGGGGGCTGCAGGTGAGGGGAAATTGAGAAATCCAAAGAGAAAAGTCAAGGCAATGGAGCAGTGTAGCAATTTGGGTCAAGATAAGCAGAGTGTGACAGGAAGGGACAGAGGGGAAAAAATTCAGTTGGTTAGTGCCTCCCGTTAGCACCTGCAGAGGGCGGTAACGGGGAGCTGATGCAGTAGCGCCGGGGCAAGGCGATTCCAGCGGCGCACGGCAAATCTGGACCACCCATTGCGCCGCTGGATTCGCCGTGCCCTGGCACTACTGCATCAGGGACTCCCTCCCTAACAGCACTGTGGGAGTACCTTCACCACAACGACTGCAGCGGTTCAAGAAGGCGGCTCACAGGGGAATCAAGGGATATGGAGATAGGGCAGGAAAGTGGAGTTGAGGTCAAAGATCAGCCAAGATCTTATTGAATGGCGGAGCAGGCTCGAGAGGCCATATGGCCTACTCCTGCTCCTAATTCTTATATTCTTATGTTCTTAGTTCTATAATTCCATTAGGTTAGAAATAATCATGGCTTCAAACTTTGCAACTGCACTATTATACAATGGAAACTTTTACTATTAATGTAGGCTTGAACATCCTCAGAAGATGCATTGTTGGGGTGTATGGGCGCACTTAAGGAATCCCATTACACGGGAGATGTCAGCAATGAATTGGGAAGCAAAGCAGCAATGACATGAGAATCAATTGGTCATGGGCTAATTGACTGGCTGGTCTGGTAAAAGGCTGAAAAGTGAAGGTGACATAAAACTCAGCAGAGCCATCGCATTCATGGCACAGCGTCCTTCCCTAGGACATCCTGTAGAATGGTGTCGTTAGTGTGAAATCAAAATGCTTCACGTAAAACATTAGGTCATTTATGTGCCATTCACTTATTAAATCTAAAGTTTCAAAAGCAGTGATTTTACGACCAATAAATTAAAATTCTTGAAAATCTTAAGAGGTGAATTTCATTCCTAAAATTTTGAAACTGACAATACAATCAGATTTAACAGCCATTTTGTACTCCACTTTATCAATTACTCCACTAAAGAACTAAGTAAGATTAAACAGATACTTTAAAACATTTTTTCTTGAACTGAATTCCAGCTTCTATTGTTGCAATTGGCATAGATGCAAAAGGTAGTCACACAACAAACGAAAAGAACGTTGGATTCACATCTCAGAATGACGCAGAATGCAAATTGCCTCGAGACACAGAGTCTAACTTAATGGTTTGGAAAATGAAAAGGAAGGAGCTTTGCAGCAGACAGGAAGTTCAGGTTAAAGGGGCAAGGTTGCCTTATTAGGGAGTTTTCAGGTGGGTACAGTTGCAGGAAGGGGCAAGTACTGACTTCTCCAAAAACTCCATCTTTTACAACGTGATGTTTCTATCTTACATTTGTTTTTAACCCTTCAAAGATTGCAGGCAAGTTCAGTCAGTTGGATGCTGTCAATCTGAGAGGGCTGCCACTGAGTATACATGAAAGCAGAGCCTCTTCCTAGTCTGATGCATAAAAATGTGTCATAGATTGATGTCATCATGGAGGTAAGCAGGATATCAGTGTCCCTGACCATCTGAGATGGAGAAACTGGGACTTCGCTGCTGCATGGTGACAGCATTAAATATCTCCGACCCACATCTCATACAAGACTCAGTCACGTTGACTTGACTACAGCACCGAGTGAAATATGACAACCTTAGTCAAGCTGAGTGGCAATATTTTTACATTCGCATTACTAATTCATATCCGTCTCTTCTCTCCTCCAGGGCCATTTTGCAAAGAACAGCAGCCTGTGGCCCTTCCAGACATTGTTTCCTCAGAGGAGCTGATTCCTTCTGAGGGTACACCGTTACAGGACACATGCGAACCAGGCACCAGCGCAGATACCAGCACTTTGATGGGTCCAGTTAGATAGTTAGGTGGGACCTCACCTGGTGAATCACAGTTCACAAGTGAGTACGAACAGAGAGTGGTGGTAGGGACAGCTGTGGAGAGTCCACGTCACAGGACACAGTCCCTGGGGGTCATCGATGAAAAGGAGAATGGTAGAGGGTCAGCAGAAAATGTGCGAGGTATTGGCAATCGTGCCAGGCACACTGTCCACAGTAACACAGAGGATGGAGGAGTCCAGCTCAGCCATTTGTGGATTGATGTCACAGCATTGTGAGGATATCTTCCATGGAGAAAGTGGCCTCCTCTGTGGAACTTCAATTGCTGCACTCTAATCAGTCCATGCAGGCCCTGACCACGGCCGTGCAAACTATGGATGCCAACATTTCTGCCGCCTTAAAGAGGATGACATATGCCTTAGCTGTGGCATTACAGTGCGTCACTGATCTGCTCCAAGCTGCTCTTCCACAGAGAGGTAGGAGTGATGTGCCACTGGCCCAGGAGAGTGATGATGGCGAAAGGGTATGTGGAAGTGGGAACTCCACTCAAAAGCCGGAATTTTGCCAGTGCTCAGCGGATGGGATGGGTGGCGGGTCAGCTGTTAAATTTTAAATGATTGACAGCGGGTAAGGAACCCACTGTCATAACGCGCACACTGGACTTTCCCGATGTCAGGTCCGCCAGCGCTGAGCAGACCCGACAGGCAGCGATGGGGGAGGCAACTAAAATCATTAGTGGTTTGTTTACAGCCACTTAACAATGTTTTTTTCCCAGCATTTTGAATTTGACAGGTCACCCACAGGTTTTCCGCTGTGCCTAGACCTCGTCTGTGAAGCTGAGGCGGGAGTTCAGTGGCCATTGAATCAGCTGATGAGTTGACAGCTTCAAATGTCAAGTCAAAGCTCCCAGCTGATTGAGATATGTTCCCTTAACCACTAGCTTCTCTAAACTGCATTTCCACTACAGATTCAGGAAGCTGCAAGTCTTTACACAAGTCTCCATCTAGTCTGACCTCATTACCTCTCCCACCATTGACCAATCGCTTCTGTCATCTCTACTTCACCTGCCATCTATTCCATCAGCATGGGTGCCCTTGAAACTCTCTCACCTTGGTTCTCAGAATCCCACCACAATCAGCCCCAACACCAGCAGCACCAGGCATGCCAGCAGCACCAACAACAACACCAACCTTCTCCGCAATCAACTGATGCTGCACAGGACACAGGGCATCAGCACCCGACCACATTGCTGCCCGGGAGGCCAGGGATGGCCTCACCATGGCCACATTTACTTCACCTGATGCTGTACATCCTGGCTGCCACATGATGCGCCAGGTTGGCACCACCCCACACCAACAACATAAAGCATCCCCACAATGCCCAAACCATTCCTTTCACACTCATCAGCATTGCGGGGGGTACCGTTATGTCTCACCATTCACTGCAACTCACTAAGCCACTTCCAAGGGTGCACACAAATCTGTCCAAGAATGCAAAGTGTTGAAAATAAAGATTTTAATGTTTGACAGCACATTAACAGAAACTTTACATGAACATTGGCTAAAACACACAAGTGCCTACCCTTGTGTGTTGTTAGTTGGTATGATTGGACTAGGATGAGGGTGAGTGTGAGGTTGTGGCTAGTGAGATGGGGATGTGATAATGTAGATAGAGTGGGATGGGTGGAGGTGCAAGGTAAGTTGGTGTGAGTAAGGATTTGCAGGAGTAGGGTAGGGAAGGCAGAGTGATGGGGATGTGATGAGTGGCACAGCAGGATGATGTTGAGTGTGGTTTTGCAGTAACATTTTGTGATCTACTGAGATCATTGAAAGCTTTGCACTACTGTAGCCAGGTCCTCCTGATGACATCCCTGCTTGTGCCCTCCTGTGCAACCAGGCCGTATTGGTGTTCTGGGGAGGCCTCTTCCGCCCATGGTAAGGGAAGAGGACCTCCTTGCGTGCTGTTACTCCCTCCATAAGCATATGGAGGGAGTCATAGGAGAGCCTGGGTGCAACCCTACACCTCTGCGCAGTGCTTGTCAGTCAAATGTCAAACTAAATTTGGGCATGGTCCCTTTAAGGAAACCGGCTGATGCCGCATCATATATGATGTTATCAGACCCGCTTCCTTCAATTGGCCGGGAAACTCACTGGGCGGGCTTAACAAACCCAATCATCGGAAAGTCATTTCAGAGGCCGGGATGGAGTCAGCAGCAGAGCCGAGACCCGCCACCGACATTGCTCGACGAGGCCGGGTAAATCGTGGCCAAAGTGTTCCCACGTCTCACCCATTGCGCCGCACCTCCCCACCCCCACCGCCGCCAACCAGGACCCGACATTTTGCCTCGTGTCCTGATGGCTGAGTCTGCCCCTGCTCAGATGCAGGTGGAGCAGTCTTTGGCCGGGCCCTCACAGGCTTCAATTCCCAGAGGTCATCAGCCGCAAGCATCTCAGAAGTCATAGAATCATAGAATCATAGAATGGTTACAGCACAGAAGAAACATAGAAACATAGAAGATAGGAGCAGGAGCAGGCCATTCAGCCCCTCGAGCCTGCTCCGCCATTCAATGAGATCATGGCTGATCATCCAAATTCAGTACCCTGTCCCTGCCTTCTCCCCATATCCCTTGATCCCTTTAGCTTTAAGAAATATATCTATCTCCTTCTTGAATATATTTAACGAATTGGCCTCAACTGCCTTCTGTGGTAGAGAATTCCACAGGTTCACCACTCTCTGGATGAAGAAATTCCTCCTCATCTCAGTCCTAAATGGCTTACCTCTTATCCTTAGACTGTGACCCCTGGTTCTGGACACCCCGGCCATCGGGAACATCCTTCCTGCATCTAGTCTGTCTAGTCCTGTTGGAATTTTATAAGTTTCAATGAGATCCCCTCTCATTCTTCTAAACTCCAGCGAGTATAAGCCCAATCGACCCAATCTCTCCTCATACGTCATTCCTGCCATCCCAGGTATCAGTCTGGTGAATCTTCGCTGCACTCCCTCCATGGCAAGAACATCCTTCCTCAGATAAGGCGACCAAAACTACACACAATACTCAAGATGTGGTCTCACCAAGGCCCTGTACAACTGCAGCAAGACATCCTTGTTCCTGTACTCGAACCCTTTCGCTACGAAGGCCAACATACCATTTGCCTTCTTAACCGCCTGCTGCACCTGCATGCTTACCTTCAGTGACTGGTGCACAAGGACACCCAGGTCTCGTTGCACTTCCCCTTCTCCCAATCTATTGCCATTCAGATAATAATCTGCCTTCCTGTTTTTGACACCAAAGTGGATAACCTTGCATTTATCCACATTATATTGCATCTGCCATGCTTCTGCCCAATCACCCAACCTGTCCAAATCATACTGGAGTTTCTCAGCATCCTCTTCACGGCACACACTCCCACCCAGCTTTGTGTCGTCTGCAAACTTGGAGATATTACATCCAATTCCCTCGTCTAGATCATTAATATATATTGTGAATAGCTGGGGTCCTAGGACCGATCCCTGCGGTACCCCACTAGTCACTGCCTGCCACTCGGAAAAAGACCCATTTATTCCAACTCTTTGTTTTCTGTCTGCCAACCAGTTCTCTATCCAAGACAGTACCTTACCCTCAATCCCATGTGCTTTAACTTTGCACGCTAATCTCTTATGCGGGACCTTATCGAAAGCCTTCTGAAAGTCCAAATACACCACATCCACTGGTTCTCCCTTATCTATTTTACTAGTTACATCCTCAAAAAATTCCAGTAGATTAGTCAAGCACAATTTACCTTTTGTAAATCCATGTTGACTTTGTCCGATCCTGTCACTGTTTTCCAAGTGCTCTGCTATTACATCTTTTATAATGGACTCTAGCATTTTCCCCACTACCGATGTCAGACTTACCGGTCTATAATTCCCCGTTTTCTCTCTACCACCTTTTTTGAATAGTGGGGTAACATTAGCTACCCTCCAATCCATGGGTACTGTTCCAGAGTCTAACGAATTTTGGAAGATGACCAGCAATGCATCTACTATTTCTAGGGCCACTTCCTTAAGTACCCTAGGATGTAGATTATCAGGCCCTGGGGATTTAGCGGCCTTCAATCCCGTCAATTTCCCTAACAATATTTCCCTACAAATACTGATTTTTTTCAGTTCCTCCCTCTCATTAGACCCTATGTTCCCCGACATCTCTGGGAGGTTATTTGTGTCCTCCTTTGTGAAGACAGAACCAAAGTATGTATTTAATTCGCCAGCCATTTCTTTGTTCCCCATTATAAATTCCCCTGATTCTGACTGTGAGGGACCTACGCTTGACTTCACCAATCTTTTTCTCTTCACATATCTATAAAAGCTTTTACAGGAGGCCATTCAGCCTGTCGAGCCCATGCCGGCTCTCTGCAAGTGCATTTCAGCTAGTCACACGTCCCCGGCCTTTCACCGTAGCCCTGCAAATTTTTTCCCCTCAGGTACTTATCCAATTCCCTTTTAAAAGCCATGATTGAGTCTGCCTCCACCACCCTTTCAGGCAGTGCATTCCAGATCCTAACCACTCACTGCTTAAAAAAGTTTTTCCTCATGTCGCCTTTGGTTCTTTTGCCAATCACCTTGAATTTGTGTCTTCTGGTTCTCGACCCTTCCACCAATGGGAACAGTTTCTCTCTATCTACTCTGTCTCGACCCCACATGATTTTGAATACCTCTATCAAATCTCCTCTCAACCTTCTCTGCTCTAAGGAGAACAACCCCAGCTTCTCCAGTCTATCCACGTAACTGAAGTCCCTCATCCCTGGAATCATTCTCGTAAATCTTTTCTGCACCCTCTCTAAGGCCTTCATATCCTTCCTAAAGTGCAGTGCCCAGAATTGGACACAATACTTCAGTTGAGGCCAAACCAGTGTTTTATAAAGGTTCATCATAACTTCCTTGCTTTTGTACTCTATGCCTCTATTTATGAACATGATGCGGAGATGCCGGTGTTGGACTGGGGTGGACAAAATTGAGAGGTCGCACAACACCAGGTTATAGTCCAACAGTTTTATTTGAAATCATTGGCGATTCTGTATCTTTTTACTTCACCCGACGAAGGAGTAGTAAGCTCCGAAAGCTTGTGATTTCAAATAAAACTGTTGAACTATAACCTGGTGTTGTGCGACCTCTCAATTCTATTTATGAAGCCCAGTATCCTGTATGCTTTTTTAATGCTTTCTCAACCTGCCCTGCCACCTTCAATGATTTGTGCACATATACCCCCCAGGTCTCTCTGTTCATGCACCCCTTTTAGAATTGTACCCTTTAGTTTATATTGCCTCTCCTCGTTCTTCCTACCAGAATGTATCACTTCGCACTTTTCTGCATTCAATTTCATCTGCCTCGTTTCCGCCCATTTTACCAGCCTGTCTATGTCTTCTTGATGTCTATCACTATCCTCCTCATTGTTCACCATACCTCCAAGTTTAGTGTCATCCGCAAATTTTGAAATTGTGCCCTGTACTCCCAAGTCCAAGTCATTAATATATATCAAGAAAAGCAGTGGTCCTAGTACCAACCCCTAGGGAACACCATGGTGTACCTTCACGATTTGCCTTTAACAAATCCGTGCTGACTTTCCTTAATTAATCCACACTTTTCCAAGTGACTGTTAACTTTGTCCCTGATTATCATTTCCAAAAGCTTCCCCACTACCGAGGTTAATCTGTCAGAGCAGGGATATGGGCCTGCCTCTGCTGAACCCATAAAAGAAAAGAAGAAAGACTTGCATTTATATAGCGCCTTTCACGACCACCGGACGTCTCAAAGCGCTTTACAGCCAATGAAGTACTTTTGAAGTGGAGTCACTGTTGTAATGTGAGAAACACGGCATCCAATTTGCACTCAGCAAGGTCCCACAAACAGCAATGTGATAATGGCCAGATAATCTGTTTTTGTTATGTTGGTTGAGGGATAAACATTGGCTAGGACACCGGGGATAACTCCCCTGCTCTTCTTCGAAATAGTGCCATGGGATCCTTTACATCCATCTGAGAGAGCAGACGGGGCCTCGGTTTAACGTCTCATCCGAAAGATGGCACCTCCAACAGTCCAGCACTCCCTCAGCACTGCACTGAAGTGTCAGCCTAGCTTTATGTGTTCAAGTCCCAGGAGTGGGACTATGAACCCACAACCTTCTGACTCAGAGGCAAGAGTTCTACACACTGAGCCACAGCTGACACACGTAGGAGCAGTAGGGAAAGGAAATGTAAAGCTTTGTAGTTCACCAAGAGTATGCACATAGGTGTTTATGAAAATGTTGTGCTATTAAGTTTCAGTTATTTATTTATTCATTCACATAAAATGTATTAATTTGCACCACTTTCCCATGTTCATCATTCTTGCCTGTCGAGTGACAACTCAGGTTTTCAGTTGCTTGGTAATGAATGTGAATTGAGTGACACCAATTGGTGCATCTGTAGTGGGTGGATGGTTGCTTGCAGGACTGCTTTGTGTCAGTAGTGGGGTGGGGCTGGGAGGGGGCGGCGATGCGATAGTAACTTTGGTCCAGTATGAGTGCTAACTGAGCCTTCGAGCTATCAGGGCAACCCTGGCATCCTTCTCATCCTACTTGGCTTCCTCCTCCTCTCCATTGGAATCCTCATCAGATGATGAGTGCTGAGTGCCTTGTTCTTCCTTCACTTCTAGTCCTCACTGCTGCACAATGTTGTGCAGAATGCAGCACACCATGATCATTCTAGTGACCCTCTCTGACGAGTACTGAAGGGCAGCCTCCAGACCTGTCCAGGCACCTGAAGTGCATCTTGACCATGCCGATGGCTTGCTCGGTGACACATCTGGTGATCATATGGTTGACGTTGTATCACTCTTGGGGTTCTTTGGTGGGGTTCCTCATAGATGTCATCAGCCAGGTTAGAAGGGGGTATCCTTTATTGTCTAGCAGCTACCCCTTAAGGGGATGTTGGACTGCCGCAGTATGAAAATATCATGGCAGCTCCCAGGGAATCTGGCACAGACCTGCATGAACCTTTTCCTCTATTTGCACACCAGCTGAACATTGATAGAATGAAATCCCTTGGGGTTGACAAATACTCCTGGTTGATTTGGAGGTGCTTGGATTGCCACGTAAGTGCAATCGATGGCACCCTGTACCTGGGGGAAGCCAGCCAGATACGCGAATCCCAATGGCCGCTCATTCTGGCTATTGTCATCACAGGGGAAGTATACATAATTCCTGGCAAACAATCCATCAGTCACTTGCCTTATGCATTTATGTGAAGCCGACTGAGAGACCCACAATATGTCTCCAGTAGTACTAGATGAAGAAGAAGGAGTATTGAGGCTAGGACAGTTCAATGGCTCAGGGGGTGAATGTAATGCATGTTGTGTGACTCAGCCACACAGACCCAGAAGGTCCCAGGTCCTATCCCTGTTGTGTGATAAGCTAGCCAGTCTCAACCAGGGCACAAGTGGAGGTGTGACATTTGGTCTCATTGTCCCTGAGCTAGGGAGTAAGTCTGTCAGTGCTGTTGCTGCTGATTGTTATTCAGGAGCCCTAATTGAAAAGACACATGTTTGCAGTGTGGAAAGGCAAGATCTGACTTGGCTGCCCAACAACACTCACTCTCTAGGTTCACAGATGCAAATCACCAATTGCGTAAAGTATTGGAGAGCTGTTAGCATCTATGGAACCAGGAGAAGGAACATAAGTGGAGAAAACTGAGGAGGAAAAACTAGCTAAAATTCTTAAATGCGAAAATGATTGAGTCAAATCGAGAATGGCATGAGTTAATATTCAAACATTTGAATGAATGACTAAAGTTTGCACAGTTTAAGATTTCACCTCAATCTCATTTACATCCTGCTGTGCTATCGAAATTGAAAATGATGGAAACAGATACGAGCTGAAGATGTAATTTCATGTGGTGACTATCATGCTGATTGTATGACTGCTCCATTCTAGAGGGAGGTGCAAGACAGGCTATCATTATGGCAGTTGTCATTGAATCCTTAATTTGCTGTCCTTAATATTATTGGTATAGCAATGAAATAAACAAAGAATGCACACTGCCAATTTCACTGAATATACTCTTTCATGCAATGCATGCCACAGTACACTCAATATTAATATTTGAATGAGCATGTTGATTCATGCAGCTCAAGTGTAAGAAATATATTTAAACTCAAAGACGATCTAGCCAAATTCAAGCATGGGGGATTGAAACACTGAGGCATTTTAAACTGGTTCAATGAGCGTGGTGGCGATAATATCTCTCTCTAATACATATACTCCTAACTCGTTACCCAAATCAGGGAAAATAAGCCTGGATGCAGAAGTGAAGAAAATAACTTAATTTAAAGAAATCTACTGCAAAAAAAGAACATAAGAAAAAGTAGCAGGAGTAGGCCATTAATGGTCGTACATGGTAAAAAAAATACTGGTTGGGAATATAAAAGGAGCCAGTAACCATTCTGTTTAAAATCCTATTCTTTCTGGAACACTTCATCATCCAAAGACGTTTTTGTGAAAGACTACTGTATAGATCATTGAATTATATGCTTGCTTACAAATCTTTATGAAAT
This sequence comes from Squalus acanthias, assembly GCA_030390025.1. NCBI lineage: Eukaryota > Metazoa > Chordata > Chondrichthyes > Squaliformes > Squalidae > Squalus > Squalus acanthias. Next base: position 103,584,308 of record CM059429.1, on the reverse strand, counting down.
GAAAAATGGACAACGAATGTTATATATGGTGCTACTGATTTTTGTGTCTGGCTGTAAATCAGCTCTAAATACTTAAGAACTGGTGCAAATCTTGCTCGAAAGGTAATGTGGCAATAGCAATCAATTTTCAGGGGACAGCCATTTGCATAATCATTCACAGCTACTGGCTTGGAAGTGTGCAGGGAGCACATTAGTCATGGGAGGGGGAAACTGTAGGGGGAATTTGAACTCCGGGGCAGAAATCTAGCGACGCACACAGGAGCTATGGTGGGAGGCCTGGCGCATTTTAACAGCTGGGTCTCATTAACATTCCGCCAATCAGCTGCCTGCCCGAAACGAGCGGCCAGACACAGCCTATCAGCTTTGGGCCTGCAAAGATTGGGCGACCCAGAGGCCTCTAGGCTGGCAGTCAGTAAGTCTACAAAACCTGAGAACTTCATGCATATGCTAGGGTCAAACTCTTAATCTTTGAGTTGTTATTTTATATAGGTCATTTATATAGGTCATTATATAGGTGCATTTTATATAGGTCCTGACTGCAAGAGAGGAAGGAGGTGAAAAACCTGGTTGGTAACTTTGGATTTCTCAAATCTCTCCTCACTGGCTTCCGCAAACTTCACAAACTTCAGCTTTACACAGACCATTGTGGTCCGAGTCCTTTCCTGCACAAAGTCCCACATACCCATTGCTCCGTCCTTGCCAACCCCCACTGGCTCCTCGTGTCCGAGTGAATCAACGTCAAGATTCACATCCTTGTTATTAAATCTCTCCATGGCTTATATTTGCAATGTTCTCCAGCTGGATGTCCCAGCTTTTGCCCTCTACCGTTTATTTACCTGCCCCCGCCACCATCCAACCATTGGAGGCCAATCTTTCAGTTATGACCTCGGCTTTGCAGCTTCCTTCCTCTAGTTTTCTAGTAGAGCTGGGGTAGGTGGCACAGGAAATGTACTTGGGGTGGAGTCTGTTTCATTCCTGAGCCCCAGCTCTTTTCTGGAGGACAGGCCTAGCAGCATAAAATGCGCCTAGTTATGTGTGGGCGGGCACATGCCAATCCAATTACAACGAGGGGAGCATGGCTTCCCCCTTATTCCTGCCATTCGCATGCTGGGCATCAACGTCACCTGTTGGCAATGGCATCCAGCGTTCAAAGGTTGACAGAAGGTGCTTCAGATTTTCTTTCTCTCAAAGGGGCTTGTGCATTTGTTCTCAGAATGTGGTCTGCGCAGGCCCCCGGGTGCAGCATTAACCCATCTTGCACAAAGAATTGGTCAATTTGTCAGGCAGCTCAGAGGCTGCCTTCTTCCTCATTCTCCAGCCGCCACCAGTTTCCAGTCTGAATCCCTGGCAGAGGCTGTTGGAAAGTTGGCCATGGTCAGGGAGAGGGGGGGGGCATCTCCTGCCTCGCTGGTGAAGCGGCCCAATCAGAAACGTCCCTGCACTCTGGAATTATCTGCCAAAACTGCTTTGTTTTGCTACCTCTATCGGTTCTTTCAAAAACCTCTTGGCCCTGAAGTTCTGCAGGGATTCTTCCAGTCGGTTCACTGTCGTTTATTTGGGGGGTTCCGCTGGTCTTCCGTCAGAACCACTGTGGGAGACGAGGAGAATCCCCACAGAATGTCATCAACCCTATCTTTTCAACTGTACATTCGGTCTTCCCACTTAGTTTCTCCTTTCCTGGTCAGTGTCTACCCCTCCCCTTGGAAAGTGGTCTCAGAGGTGAGAAGAGTGACATGAATGTCAATTGTTGCAAAATAATGCTAACGATGAATAAACATTAACTCTGCAGCAACTAGGACATGATGTTGAAATAGAAGTCAATGGCTGTGGGGAAAAAGAATATATTCAGATCCCTAGTAATCTATGGAAATTTGAGTGCTGTCGTTCGGATTAAGATTCAACATTGTGCTTTACAAGGAAACATGGCAGCAACGCAAACCCCTAAATCCTGCGACTAAACAATGAGAGTTTGACACCAAAGTTTCAGGATTTGAAGGAAACCGCTTTACATGTGACTTTTGGGAATAAATATTACCGTGACTGTTATGACGTTGCACTTGACATGCATTTTGGTGAAGCAAAAGGTTTAGAACAGTATGCATTAAAAACTCATGTGGCTTTATCTAGAGATCTGTATTAAGAGTATAAATTCTCACGATGTTCTGTTTTAATCTAACACTATTCTTACCTCCAGGGTTCCATTGCCCAGTGATGTATGTCTGAGCAGAAGGCTGACTCCAGTGATGTTTCATTATAATGTATTCTGAAAGCCAGTGTGACAGAATAGATCACAATGTGATGTACAGTAAAAACTGCTTCAGAAGCCACGCATATAAAAAGGTCACCTGTCTGTAAGTGGCACTAGGCCCTAGTCTCAAGTGACATTATTATAAATGGAGTACAAAATTACTGCAAAGAACGGTCTACCTGGCCATGTCCTTTCGGTTTCTGTAGAAACAGATTTTCTTTTTTCTCTGATTCAGAGATGGCTGCTGTGAAACACTTATCTCATAATCTGTTTCAAACGTAGTTCTTCCACATAAATAAATGCGCACGCTTGCATGCAATCGAGTGGGCTGTCCCGCTCGTGAATGTCACAATTAATAGTCATCAAGCACTATAAAAATTCAAGACTGCCAAGTTGCACCCAGAAACTGCAATCCTCACAAGAGATGTTGCTGTGTGTTGTTTAGAGGCAGGTGCACATCCATCAATGTGCTCACCGGTTGCATTAACCTTTCAGGTACAAGTGGGTCAATTACTTCATTACTTTAGCGCTGCATTTTTACGAATCACCCTGCATTCATATTATGGATAAAATGTGAATCAGGCAAATAAGATTGGGTGGAGAATAATGGAAGTTGTAAATGTAGCGGAGAGCTGAACTTGAACTAGCCAATATTTATCCCTCAACTAACACCTAAAACAGATTAGCTGGTCATTACCTCATTGCTGTTCGTGGGACCTTGCTGTGCACAAATTGGCCGCCATGTTTCACACATTGCAACAGTGACTATGGCCGCAATTTTATTAATGGAGGCGGGTTGTGTGCGGGTCAGGTGGTTTCTGGCTTCCCATCCCGCCCCCAGCTGCTTCCGCTCCACAGATGTGATTTTGCCTTGATTGACCTTGTTAAGCCCACCCTGCGAGCTTGCCAGCCAGTTAACAGGAAGCGGGTCATATGACGTCATTTGATGACGTGTCATCTGACGGTTTCCTTAAAGGGACCACACGCAATTTTATTTTGACAGTTGATTTTTCAGTGTTTGACAGCATTGAGGTGCTGAAAACACTGATAATCACTGCACCAAGGTGAACTCTTGCACCTAGGCTCTCCAATGACTCCCTCCATATGCTAGAATAGATGGCAACTGCAGGTGAGGTAGCAGAAGCGATCTGTCACTGGTGAGAGAGGTTCTCCCAATGAGGTGGCACTGGACATGGTTTTAAAAACTTGTAAGATAATGAAATCTGAAAATGTATTAAAAATGCAGTACCCAAAATTTTCTTTCCTCTGAGACTCACCCTGTGCAACATTGGATCCTTCACACCACTTCTGTAGCTGTCATCAATCCAGAAACATTACAGCAGACTCACAACACACCACACTTACCTGGCGTGGTGTCTGGATGTCAGGAAACCCGAGCCAGAAGTGGCAAAATCCAAAAATAGGCTGACAATTACTGGCAAGTACCTGTTAATAGGCAGGTAATTACCTTTAATCCACTTCCTGCCGCTAGGTGTCGGGTCCATTTGCAAATCAGGAACCCGACACTTGGGAAAGCTGTTTGGAGGTGGGTTGACGACGGGATCGGAACCCGCCGTCAATCAAAACAAATTTAACCTATGACCCGCCTCCAAACCCGCCCTCTGAGTGCTGGCAAAATCACCGCCTACACTTCAAAAGTTCTTCATTGGCTGTAAAGCGCTTTGGGACATCCTGAGGTTGTGAAAGGTGCCGTATAAATGCAAGTCTTTCTTTCTTTCTGTCTATCTGTCTGTCTGTCTGTCTGTCTGTCTGTTTGTGTTTCTTTCTTGCTAATTGCTTCCTACCCAGAAAAGAACACTTTTAAAAATATAAATTTCCCTTGTTGATGGGGAAGCAGCAGAATAAGTAGGCAAAGTATAAACTACCATACAGGGGCACACAAGCAGTCAAGAAAAGGGTGGCCATTTATATTGTGCCTTTAGAATATGGCAATGGAGCATTTGTGCTCGTTTATAGTTGGCTAGATGCCACAGGCCTCTGAGTTGACACCAGTTTGATGTTAGCTTTTCAGGTAGACCCCATTCACATGGAACCAATTTAAGAATAGATTACTTATTTATAATTTCTGCTGAGGCATTATTCCATGGGTATTAAGTGTCCTCCTGTATTTTGTTTAAGTGACTATTCTTCATGTATAAGCCTAGACTCTGAGTGTTGGTAGGCTTTTTTTTTACCAGGGAGGGCATCACAGCTGAGTCCAATCCTGTCCTTTCCACAACGTCTACAAATGCAAACTTTCCGAAAGGGCCTCATTATATAGCAATCTGGATGCGAACCCATGCTGGCATTGTCCTCCCTAGCCTGGGGACATCCCTATTGCCACGTCAGCTGGAATCAGTTAACAGCATAAACTGGAAAACTGCTGGCTTTATCTGAGCATCTGAGAAAATAGATCTTTTATAGTGGCAAATAGACGTCACATTTTAGGCAGAATCAATTTCCTTTCTCCATTAAAAACAGAATATAAAATTCCCTTAAATTTATCTCTCAGTATCTTTCTCCCACTTTCTCAATCTCCCTCTCTCGGTCACATATATACGTGTGTCCATGGCTACCTAACTGTGTATAGCTATGTGTGTTTATTTCTGTCTATGTATATGAATCGCTTTCTCTCACTCTCTCTCTAATCTCCCTTTTTGATGATCTCCTTTTGTTTGTCTCTTCCTCAATCCTGTTTTATCTCATTCTATCACTTTTTGTCTGTGACTCTATATTTGTCTCTCCCTCTCTCTCTCTCTCTCTCTCACTCTCTCTCTCATTGGCCCATAATTTCCGATGCCTACGGGTGTGTACGAGCTGTGTACACAATCATAGGAACATCGGAAATGCCGGTTTCAGGCATGCGAAGCACATGCGCTGAAAACCGGCATTCCCGATCTGTCAAGAATGCCTGCCCTAGAGAAGGGCCTCTGCGGGGGGAGAGTTCCGCTTTCTGCAGAACCTCCGCCCACTGAAAACCCTTAGAAATCTTACGCCTGGTAAAAGCAGGCGTAAGGCCTGCTTTTACCAGCATAAGAGTTGAAAAAAGTTTTTAAAAAAATTTCACTCATTTATAATTTAAAAATACTTTTTAAATTGGTAAGTTTATTTTTAGCCCCGTAAAATACTTTAATTATTTTTTTCAAAAAATTAAATTTTTGTTTAAAATATTTAATTTAATTTAATTTTTACTCATTTTAAAAACGTGATGGTTTTAAAAAAAATTATTTAATGTTTTAGTGTCTTTTTGGGGTGATCTCCATTCATATATTCGACAGGTCTATCTGTCAAAAGTATGAAGGGTGATTCCCTTCTCCTATTGGCTGGCCTGGCCCACGTGATCCAGGGATGCTTGCGAACCGCCTGCGCCCCTGGGATACGTGGGCCCTGCGCATTTCGACTGTGGAGAGGCCCAGGAGCGGAAGTGTCCGGACCTCGGGAGCCCTCAGGTAAGAGTGTAGATTTTTTTCCCTCTTGTGTTTGTATGTGGTCGCCAGAGCTGGCAACTTTGGGCAAAGTCTATCTGTGACTTTGCAGTGGTGAGTCTGTGCACACCTGAAGTGTCACCTCGTCACTAAAAATATGAAGATTGCTAAAATGCGATAAGCTGTGCCCCTCATGCAGATTGCGGGAGACAACCAGTCCATACTTTCATCTTAGTTGCGGTCCTGTGCCATTGATGCAGCCGCTCTGAGCCGTTGGCAAATGTAACTATAAGAAGAAGCACTTTCAGCCAATCAGAAATCGGAAATCACCTGAACGAGGTGTTCTCAAATGGGGAAGGATAGGTATCGGCTGTGGTATGAAAGCAGCTGGTGTGAAGCCTTGAGACAAAAGGTAAACGTTTAAAGTTAAAAAAAAATACCTGTGGCAACCTACTGTACATCTGCTTTATTTTGAAATAGGGCCAATACTGTAATATGTTCCTGTGAAGCGCCTTGGGACATTTTACTATATTAAAGGTGCTATATATATGCAAGTTGTTGTTGTATCCTTCAATGTAGTATATATGTGGCATTATTGTGCACTCAGCCAAATTCCTGATACGTGTTCCCAGTTATTGAAACTCCCTGCTGGGAGTGCAAATTGGTATAATTGTCTTTCTCTTCTACATTTTCCACCTTCAGCACACCAAGATAGGGAATGTTACATTTTCCCAAGTGAAAACCGGCAGCGATGGGGACATAATTTGCGTCCTGACATTTTCCATTCTGCTGATGAAAATTTATTGAAAATCTTTGAGGACTTAACCCTCCAATATCATCGAGCTCGGAACAGAATGAACTTTGAATTTAACAAAAACAGACTTTGGGCATTTGGTTGACACTTTACAAAATTCCGGATAGCCTGTTCAAAAACTGGAGCTGCTTCAGCAGACAGTTGGCATCCCTATGTCTGTATCTTAAAGTATTTGATAAAGTGTTGTCTTAATAAAACAGGTTCTTCCTGAAAGTAATTTTTCTCATTTGGCAAAATGCTTTTCAACAATCCTAATGTCTCTGGACATGCATAGGGTATCCAACCGAAAATAGCGTCCCTTTTTAAAATCTGATGTTGTATAATATGAACAGATTATGAGTACATACATTTATGGATGTACTGGTACTCTGTTCATGTTACAAAAGGAACACAATGATTGCTTAACCATAGGAATATAGGAACAGCAGTAGGCCATTCAGCACCTCAAGCTTGTTCCACTATTCAGTTAGATCAAGGCTGATCTGTATCTTAACTCCATTTACTTGCCTTTGCTCCGTATCCCTTGATATTCTTGCCTAACAGAAATCTATTGATCTCAGTCTTGAGAGCTCCAATTGTCCCAGCACCCACAGCCTTTTTAGGGAGAAATTTCCAGATTTCTACTACCCTTTGTGTGAAAAATTGCTTCCTGCTTTCCCTCCTAAATAGCCTAGCTCTAATTTTAGGATTATGTCCCCTCATTCTTGATTCCCCCACCAGAGGAAATAATTTCTTTGTATTTACCCCATCAAATCTTTTTAACATTTTAAATGCCTTGATCAGATCACTCTTCAATCTTCTATACTCAAGGGAATACTAGTCAAGTTTATGCAACAAATATTAGTTAAGCAGTCACAGTGGTCCTTTCTTTTATGAAGTGCATTCTCAGAAAGGTCCGGCAGACCGTGAGACCAAGTGACCAGTGTGCTTCCCCGGAAAACCTCAATTGTTGCACTGAAGTTCTGCCTAGGCCCAACATGTTGGGGCAGATGTTCAACTTGCTACCCGAGTTGCATCAGCTGGTAATACGGATCAGCCGCTTGTGACAGAAACTGCCCGATTTTCAGTTCCGTTTGGAAATGAAAAGCATATCAGCTTCATTGTAGAGACCAGAGAACCACTGTCGTCTGTGTTAACACAAAGGCCCGTAATTTCCGATAGGGAGCTTCCTGCGTGCGGATGCCTCCTATCGGGAAAAAATCTACGCCCTTACCTGAGGGCTCCCGAGGTCCGGCCATTTCCGCTCCTGGGCCTCTCCACGACGCAATGTGCAGGGCCCACATATCCCAGGGGCGCATGCGGTTTGCAAGCGTCCCTGGGATCACGTGGGCCGGGCCAGCCAATAGGAGAAGGGAATCCCCCTTCATACTTTTGACAGATAGACCTGTCAAAAGTATGAATGGGGATCACTGAAAAAAGACACTAAAACATTAAATACATTTTTTAAAAAACCATCACGTTTTTAAAATGAGTTAAAATTACATTAAATTAAATATTTTAAACAAAAATTTAATTTTTTGAAAAAAATAATTCAAGATTTTTACGGGGCTAAAAATAAACGTAACTTTTTTTAAAGTATTTTAAAATTATAAATGAGTGATTTTTTACTTTTTTAAACTCTTATGCTGGTAAAAGCAGGCCTTACACCGGCTTTTACCAGGCGTAAGATTTCTAAGGGTTTTCAGCGGGCGGAGGTTCTGCAGAAAGCGGAACTCTCCCCCCGCAGAGGCCCTTCTCCAGGGCAGGCGTCCAATCTGTCAAGAGCATTCTTGACAGATCGGAAATGCCGGTTTTCAGTGCATGCACTTTGCATGCCTGAAACCGGCATTTCCGATGTTCCTATGGGTGTGTACACAGCGCGTACACACCCGTAGCCATCGGAATATACGGGCCAAAGTCTCCACTACACCGGCTTGCATTGGGAACCTGCACATCTATTTAGTGAAGTAGTGGAGAGTCTAAGAACCTTATATTAGTCTTTGATTAGTGAGACTGCCTCTGTTAGTTAGATTTTGATCACAAAAAAGAAAGCCGTGGTCCCATTTTCATTGGGGATAACATTTACATGCATAAATGTGGTTTCCGTCAAAATAACGATAGTGCAGCAGGAAAGCCCTGTAGAAATGATGGTTGGATAAATTGGTAAATATTGTTCATTATTTTCCCCTCAATCCCATAGTGGATAAAGGCAATGGGGCTGTAATCCTGCTGGCTGGGCTGGGTGGAGAGTGGGCAGATGGTGGGGAGGGGGCTGTAATTCAGGGCAGAACCTGGATCCATCAGGTTTACTTGCCCGGTTTAAATTCCACCCCAAACTCTGGTTGGGAGGAAGTGGGCTTGTGTGCCGCCCATCCCCCTACATCTTCGAGGCACGTCTGGGGGAATTCTCAGGCTACCTTAGGAATTCCGCCCATTACACCCTCGTTCGGCCCCGAGAGAACTCTCAGCGGCGCCGGGTGGCCGTGAATTCTGTTGAGGGCTCAGTAAAGGCCCCAGGAGTGCATTACAGCAAGGGGATCGATTACCATCTCATTGTACCCAGCTAATCCCTGCGGGGATAGAACAATGTAGATTAACTTTGATCTTTTGGGGGCCTCTTCCTCCCCCATTAGAGTGGCATTCTGCAGCTCCAATTTTCCGGACTGCTGTCAGGCGGGCAGCCCGAGGCACCTGGACAGATGCCAGCTGCCCGCTGTCCGCCCCGATTATAATGACCCTGTCCCTGTGGAACAGGACCCCTGGAATTTCAGCCCCTTTGCCTTTACTAAGCCATGCGAGCCAGAAGGTCTTAGGGCTTGAGCATCTGGTCTGTGCTAAATTAGATCAGTTAGCTAATCTTGCTGGCCTCAGTACCCCTTGGCTATGGTGAAGAATAATCAGTTGTGCTGCTACTGCTGATCGCTATCCAGTGACCCTCCTGGAAAATGCCATGTTTGAACCTACAGTGAGAACTGGAAGAGGCTTAGCTATGATCCATGGTCAAATAGCCTGCCAACACTCACTGTAAAGGGATATACAAGGCATATATGAAAATTGGCAAAACAATTAAAATAAGTTAAAGGGGATGAAATTCCTCTTAGCAGTGTGTTCAATTGGAGCTAACATTTTTGCCCTTTTTTTATTACAAGCGGCCAATCATTAGAAGGAAACAATTTACAAATCCAAATAGGAAAACATCAAACGTTTAGCAGTTAAGATAAACACTTTTCTGTTCAATTTTTTCAAAAGAGTAAAGAACAGATTTTTGATCACTGAATAGCAAAGTTCTGCCAAAGTCCTCCTGATTCCCAAAGCTCCACCATATGCTTATTTTTTTTTACCAATTTTCTTTGCCCAGCAGTACAGGAACTTCCATATTTCATGGAGTATTTGGCCATCTCTGTCTGTACTTATCCTCATAGCTTTTCATTCATTCATTCCTAACCAGATATGTATCCAGCTTTTTTTGTTCAGTTATCCTATACCAACAAACTACCATTGGAACCTAATGCACTGAAAAAGTAGATGTGCTCGGTAGGACTGGATTGCGTCTGGAATGAAGGGGGGGGGGCTGTTTTAATGAGTGCACCACCCTTATTCTGAGACTGTACTCACCAATGCAACATTAGGAACTGTAAGCTCAGTTCCCATTCACCTCCCTCTCTTCCTTACTCTAATGCTGGAAAGACCCAAATAACAACATTCAGAAGGGAAATGTATTGGAAGATATTAAAGACAGATTCCAGTGAGATCATCTAATGTTTAGTTAATACGATAGTTAAGCAACAGGATGCGAGATCCTACATTTATCTTGGATCCATTCAGTAATTTTATGGTGAATATATGTGCAGCACACATCCAGCATGAATTATTTATGCTTTGCCAGTTAGTTCCTTCAAACAAGAGCTGGGTCAATACCTAAGAATATAGGGACAGGAGTAGGCTGTTCAGCCCCTCAAGCGAGTTCCGCCATTCAATTAGATCATGGCTGATCTGCATCTTAACTCCAGCCCGCCTTGGTTTGGTAACCCTTAATACCCTTGCCTCATAAAAATCTATCAATCTCAGTTTTTAAATTTTCAATTGATCCCTAGCCTCAACAGGTTTTATTTTTTGGGAGGGGGAGGTGGGGGGATCAAGAGTTCTAGATTTCCACTACCCTTTGTGCGAATAAGTGCTTTCTGGTATCATCCCTGAATGGCCTAGCTCTAATTTTAAGGTTATGCCCCCTTGTTCTGGACTCCCCCACCAGAACAAATAGTTTCTCTCTATCTACCCTATCGGTGATGGTACTCCATGATCGAGAACATTCTACAAAAAAAAACCTTAACATGTCTCCATAGTATTGTAACAGGACTGAGGTTTGGGAAATTATAACATTAATTAATGAGTAGAACTAGGAATCAAAATACAACACAATTGTCATAAAGTTTTATTTTCTGTTTCAGTAAGGATGGTTCCTTCACATTATGCACAGAAAAGGATCTATTTCTATAATGTACTCTGTCTACAACATCTATAAATTAAAGTCATGACATGGAGTGGCATGGTATATCATATCATATCTGGTGTCTTCTATTCTGCATGGAATTCCTTTTCCTCACTTCTTCAAATCCTCTTCTGTGAAGTTGTTAGTTCTTCTTCCTTTGTGTGCATGCTTGCCACAGATTCATGCCCATATTCAGTACTATACCAGTTAGAGGCAGAGTGCAATACTTGCACGTTTATCTTTTAAACTACTAATTAACCATTATGTTTACTTATCAATCTAATGCTCATGCGTAATGTCCCCATCTCCATCGGTAAATGCTGTGGCTTTAACCCAATAACAACTTCTAGCTCAACAGGGAGAATATCTCACCAGTACAACACCAAGTATGAGAACAACTACATCATTGTACAATTCTACCCAACTGACTCTTTTTAGCCTGAATACTTCTTACATTGGCAATTCTTGTTGAGTGAATGATTGGCTTTCTACAATGTTTATCAGGAGTTCACAGCAAAACATTAACAAACATTTCCCACTGCACAATTTCCCCCACGGAAAACAGGCATTAATCGAATAAGTGACCAGTTAACATGATCTGGTTACATGAATATAATGATTGTACATAGAAATGGTTTTGAATTTTCAATTTCTAGTCTTTTCTTAGGCACACTTTTAAGCACAGTTGGCTGCACTAGTTTCACTGGGATTTCATTTAGTATTTCTTAAAGTTCAATAGCTGTAAATAAAAATTATTTGCCATTTGAATTGATGGTGAAAACCAAGTAGACGAATTTGAATATGGAAACGAATCATCCCTTTTCTTCATGGAGTCCAGTGCCCAAATGATGCAGTTTAAATTGCAAGTCAAACTTCCCTAGTGTATACTCGACTATTTAAATTGTATTCACCATGAAAATTCAACCACTTGAAACTACAACACCGCATAGCATATTTTGCTTTATTTATTAGCCTTGTAAAAGAAAAGTTTGCGTAATGAATTTAAGGACATTGTTCGACCCCTTCAGTGCTGATCTCTCCTAGGGACTTCTTGGAAGATGAAGTAAAAGTTTTGTTGCATCTATTGAAGCTTAGTGCAGTCTCTGATGGAGACACGTTCTAACTAAGGCATGTGGCGGGCAGCAGTAGTGGGTTCATGCTGGTGGTTTCCCCATATCAGTCTCACATCATTAGTGGCAGGCAGGAAACAGAGCTAGCTGTGTCCCTACAGGTCTGCCCTCATGCCATCCTCATGTAGTCTTGTTGCACTAGACAGGTAAAGTAAGTAAAAAGCATTAAATAGTTCTCATTCGCTCAGTCTATCTGGGTAACACAGCCCACAGATAGTAACGCTGTGGTGTCCTCCAAAACTTAGGAGTGTCACTGGGTCTTTGCGGACATGTGTGTGTCATATTATGCATCGTATACATGTGCCTGTGAATGCTCTGTAAAGATGGACCCAGCAGTCTTTTTCACCCAGCCATGCACACAATCAGTCTGCTTACCAGCGCAAAGAGTGAGGTTAGAGTTGTACTGGTAAGTAGACAGATGACTTTAATGTGTCACGACTTCATAACATGAATTGTATTCTAGAGGTTCTGTGCTTGCGGTACTGCAGCTGCTACAGGGCTGCTCCAGTAGCCAGATACATCTTTGATGAGTCTCAGCAGAGTGTGAGTTGGCTGTTCTACACGAGCATTTCTGTGCTGAATTTACACAGCATATAAATGTCAGCATGACGCAGGTATTTGTGGCTGATTACAGAGCAGAACTGGCAAAGGCTTGAGAACAGGTCATACGCCCATGCTCCTTGCCAGAAAACGGTGGATGGTGCAGGGGAATGTAGGAGAGCAGAGCGGAGTGAAAATGTAAGATAAATTGCAAAACAAAATTCAAACCCAAGGTATTTTGTTTGGGGAAAAAAAGTGCGAAATTCCACCCCCCCCCACCCCCAGAAATATGCATGGAACTAAAACCAGAGCAGGATGTTGAATTATACCCCATGTATTTCACAAGGTTACCTCTGTAAACCAGAGTGCTCCCAGAGGCAAACCTGCACAGTAAACTAAACAGCGTAGGTGCCATTGGAGGCAACAGGATTTCCTTTGGGAGAGGGCTCCTGGATGCCTCTGGTTGCTGCTTGTTGTAGGCAGCCAATATAAACAGTGGCCAGCAGCAGCTGTTAGGTGGCATCCACCAGTTTCATTCTGGCTGCACATGGCTTCACTTCCCATTACTATTCAAGGCAAATGGAATGTTGGCCTTTATTTCAAGGGGGTTGGAGTATAAAAGCAGGAAAGTTCTGCTACAACTGTACAGGGTATTGGTGAGACCACACCTGAGTACTGCATATAGTTTTGTTCTCCTTATTTAAGGAAGGATATACTTGCATTGGAGGCAGTTCAGAGAAGGTTCACTAGGTTGATTCCTGGGATAAAGGGATTGTCTTATGAGGAAAGGTTGAGCAGGTTATTGAAAAATATGATACTGAGGGGGCTCAACAAGGTAGATGCAGAGAGGATGTTTCCCCTCATGGGGAAATCTAGAACTCAGGGGCATAGTTTCAGAATAAAGGGTCGCCCTTTTAGAACTGAGATGAGGAGGAATTTCTTCTCTTACAGGGTCGTAAATCTGTGGAATTCTCTGCCCCAGAGAGCCGTGGAGGCTGGGTCATTAAATACATTTAAGGTGGAGATAGACAAATTTTTACAAGATAAGGCAGTGAAGGGTTATGGGGAGCGGGCAGGGAAGTAGCTTTGAGCCCAAGATCAGCCATGATCTTATTGAATGGCGGAGCAGGCTTGAGGGGCCAAGAGGCCTATTCCTGCTCCTATTTCTTATGTTCTTATATGTGGAGCTTTCCCCAACATTCAAGAAGGTTCAGGTCAGATTGGCAAAATGATGCATGCACGAGATTTGTGAGCAATTTTTAAAGCACACGTGCAACTTTGAAGGAATAAGTTTGAACCTGAACAGTGATCCGCCCTTTGCTGAATCTGCCCTGCAGTATAATGGGGCAGAGTCACCCGCAGGGGAATGAGGTTGAATTACAGAACCACTTCCGTCAGCCTACGCTTTCATCCCAAGGAGCCAGCCTACAAAAGTTCTCGTCTGGAGGGTTAGAGAGGACATAAATGTTTCAAAGATGCATTTTGTTGAGTGGGATAAGTTGGCAGAAATGTCATTACTATCGACACCACAGTGTTTCGCCAGCAATATTAATGTCTTTGCGCTTTTCAGCAGAATAAAATAAATTAGTTGTGTTGGAGTCCAGTTAGATCCATCCAGACTTTTTTCAGTACTTGGCACAGAGGTAGAAAGGGGTGTAAGGTATTTTAAAAAGGGAACAAAATATATTGTGGCCACCTTATTTATGTTTTGTTTTAAACTACTTTGGTAGTTCCAGATACGCGTAAGGTAACAGTTTCATATTTCTGAAAGATTTGCTTTTCTGACTCAGACATGTTATTTTTTTTTAAGGGTTCTGTGAAGATGGAAACTATATGAAAAAAAATAAGGGGATCACCAATCTCTCAGTTCCACAATAATATCACATCAGTACCCAAACTCCTTAAATAGTCTCTCCTTGTTAAAAATAACTTCACACCAGCAAAGAAGGCGTTAATTGTCTTTCTAATCACACTAAAATCGAAGAACAATAAACATTTTATATCAGAAGCCAATTGAACAAGGAATAAATTAGAAGTGTTTAATATTCTTTGACACAATAACCTATTTAAACGCTATTAGTTTCACCTATACTAACATAAAAAGCTATAGTGTTAAGACCTATGCATGGCTAAACTGAGCTACACCATTAAGGAAACAACAACCTTATTAAATATACAGTGGTGCAAGTTGCACAACAAGGAATTACAGTTTGGCACCTTGAAATACATATGAAACAAAGCAACAGAACCGTTTAAAGCTAGTGCGTGGCTTCCTAAAAATTCAAATAAAAAATTAAAAAGTGTATGCAATCTGAGTATATGCCTTTAAATAAATCACACAACATGAAATATCATTTTAATACCTCAGTTCAACGATTAATGCTTTTCTTCCTGAAGTGTGAAAAATATTAAAATGTTCTACTAGAATATCAAAGTATATGATTTTTTTCATATATATATATATATGTAGAAAGAATTTTTCAAAGCACAAAATGACTCTGGTGAACCACTAACATCTACATGGTCATGGAATGTAGCTCAGTTGGACATTGCTTTAATATAAAGGCAGTGATTTCTTGTAAAATTTTGGTCCGCTCTTGATTCATTGTACTGGAACCATTGTAAACATACCAATCTTTGAAAAAAATGTGTGATCTTGTTTCCGTTGCATATCCATAAAAACTACCACTCCTTAAAAATACGAAACAACTGTATACTTGCTTTCTTCTCCTAGACTCTTTCTTCCTCTTTCCACCACCCCCAAAGCCCTGCCCTCTAACATGGTACACTAGGTTAATTTACCTCAGTCTGCCATAACTGGCATGGGTAAGTTTACTGGGGGAAAATATTAGTCACGGGCAGACACTGGAAGAACATGTCCCAAAAGACAACGCAGTACGGTACGGCCTTATTTCATGTTCTCATCGCTTTGCATTCTATTGCTGACCCAACAGAATGCAAACATTCAGCCTTCCTTCAATCTGGGTTAGTCACTTAGTGAGAAACAGTCAGCAAACAACAAAGACAACTTAGCATAACTTGGTCACGATCAGCCCAGGCGAAGACAGGCCTTCTGGTGGGACGTTGCCTACTGCTGATGGACATCTTCGTGTCGTATAATTTTGTACGTAATCCAGTAAAAGATGTTAAAAATGAGGAATGCTAGAGGGAAGGCAGCGCGGGATATCATGTCAATCCTTTTTGCTCTGTCGACGAATTTCTTTCTGATGGCCTCTGCGTCCTTGGGGAGTGGTGGCGGAGGATTTGGCGTGACTGTTTTGACAGCTGTGCCATCCTTGACTTGAAGGCAATGACCCATCCCATATCCACTGAAGTTAAAACGACTCTCCCGAACCAATTCTTCATCCTGTGAGAGAAAAGGGACGATAAAACAGGACAGCCAAGAATACAGCAGAAGCAAATCTGACAAGATGACGACCTGATTTAGATATATTCCTATCATTTGTGCCCTGAGGAAGTTATCTAGGCAAATTATCTAATTGTATTTTTCTCTTTTATTGCTGACAGTATTTAATCTCATGCTTGAAGTTGCTTTGAGAAACTGAAGCTTCGTGTTACATCCTAGGATCAAATTTTTTAGATCTTAAAGCTATTTCCCTCTGTTAAGGATCTGTCTTCTTACTGGAGATTGGGGTGTGAGTAATTGTGTTAACAGCTTAGAACACTGCAACCTGTTACCAGTACTGCAGACAGCATCCGACATGGTGGCAAACGGTAGCCTCCCATAATCTTTTCAATAAGATTCTGAACAGACCGAACATTTTGCTCAGATGCTCTGATGGATAATTGGATAAACGCACCGCTTGGTTGGCTACTGAGCCGCACAGAACAAGTTGGGCCCAGGTTCAACACCAGGCCTGCGCTGATTTAGCCGATCTTAGCTGGTGCGTCATGACAAGTGGTACAATTGGCCTCAATGCTACTGTGGGATAGAGGGCTACAGAAGTTGCGGAATTCTATATACAGTTTACAAAGGCAAAATACTGTGGATGCTGGAAATCTGAAATATAAACAGAAAACCCAATGTTGAGTCTGGAAGGTTGTAAAGTGCCTAATCACATCGATGAGGTGCTGTTCCTCGAGCTTCCATTGGAACAGTGTAGGAAGTCGAGGACAGAGAGGTCAAAGTGGGAGCGGAATGGAGAATTAAAATGGCAAGCGACCGGAAGTTCAGGGTCACGCTTGCGGACTGAACGGAGGTGTTCAGCAAAGTGATCACCCAATCTGCATTGGGTCTCCCCAATGTAGAGGAGACCTCATCGTGAGCAGCGAATACAGTATACTAAATTAAAAGTACAAGTAAATTGCTGTTTCACCTGGAAGGAGTGTTTGGGGCAAATCAAAGAAACAGCCAATTTGAATGAATTTATTTTGGGTGAGGTAGTGAATGGCTGCACCCATGGAAGCTTACCAGAACAGCAGTTAGTACTTTGGGAGAAAAAGAATTTATTTGAATTCACTGATTCAACACCTGAAATACCAGAATCCGAAGGATTGATTCAATCCCAGTCCACCATTTGAGTAAAGCAGTTTGGTTGTTTACATGAGGATTTCTGTTGGAAACAATCATTTCCTGATGATAACTTGAGAAATCAGTAAACTATCAGAATATATAAGGATTTCAGCAACTTTCATAACATTCGGTAATTAATTCATGATTCAGTTTAGATTGTACATTAACAAATATTGTTTGTTCCTCTTGCATGTCTACATTTATTCTATTTTGCCACTATGGTTTAACATACAAACTTAGCAATAAGAAATGGGATGGATAATTGGGTCCTCAAAAGTCACAGACTCTTAGGCTAATTGTGAATGAATGTCAAGACTCTGGGCTGGATTTTGCCAGGCCCGAGGAGGCGGGTTTGGAGGCGTGTAAGGTGTTAAAATCGCAAAAAATGGCGGGCGGCTCAGATCCCACCCCCAGCCCGCCTCTGAGCAATTTTCCCAAAAGTGGCCTTTCAGACCCCGTCTCGATCCCGCCTCCAAGAGGCGGGATAGGCCCTTATGTCCCTTAACAAGCACTTAATTGCCTCTATAATGCCATTTTGAGAGGCCTTTCTAACTTTAACACATTTCCCCCGTGCTGCACGTCTCCTCTGGAACACGCCAGTTAATCCTGGCGGCCTCACAAGTGGATGGCTTACTAACAGCTGCAGCTCCACCATTAAAAATGACTTTTCAACACTGATCATTTGCAGGTGGCAGAACTTGGTTTTCTCAGGTCTGGGAGAACTTTTAGCAGGCCTACTTATTGTGGAAGTTTTGAGGCTGAGATCCATCTGCAGTGTGACCTCCTGGGAAACCCCTCTCCCCACCTTGACTGAGCGCTTCCTCAACTGAGGTATATACCAGAAGCATGGGAACCATTTATTTCCTTTCCTCCTGGACATCAGATTCAGACGAAGACCAGCCACGGCAGCAGCAGCACCCAGATCAACAGCAGCACCAACAGCAGGAGCAACAACAGGAGCGCCAAGCTGCTGCTCACCCACCTGAAGCTGCACAGGCCAGAAGGCGCCAGCGCATGGAAGCACGTCGCCGCAGGAGATACCCCCAAAACAGGGTTTGCAGACTAAGGATGAGCTACCTCAACATGACTGAGCAGCAGTGCCAAAGGAGGCTGACTTTCGCGAGAGGTAGTGGGTGACATCTGCGCAATGCTGCAGCAAGACCTTGAGCCCAGAGGAGCGGGTGGACACTCCTTACCAGTGGCCGTCAAAGTCACCAACGCACTCAACGTTTTTGCTTCAGGCTCATTCCAGGGATCATCAGCAGACATCAGCAGCATCTCCCAGGCGGCCGCACACACTTGCTTCACGCAGGTAACCGATGCCCTCTTTGCCATCGTGCACAATTACATCAACTTCTCCGAGGATTAAGCAAGTGTAACCGCGCGTGCGGTTGGATTTGCTAATCTGGCTGGCTTTCCAAGGGTGCAGGACATCGTTGACTGCACACATGTGGCCCTTAAGGCACCCCATCACAATCCAGGTATTTTTGTCAACTGCAAGGGCTTCCACTCCCTCAACGTTCAGCTGGTGTGTGACCACAAGAAGGAAATTTTGCATGTTTGCGCCAGGTACCCTGGAAGTTGCCATGACTCCTTCATCCTGCGCCAGTCTAGTGTGCCTCCGCTCTTCAGTCCGCCAGACCAACTTTGCGGATGGCTACTTGGAGACAAGGGCTATCCCCTGAAGACGTGACTAATGACACCATTGAGGAGGCCATCCAACGAAGCTGAGGAGCGCTACAACTCCAGCCACATGTCCACCACATCCATAATCGAGCAAACCATTGGCTTGCTGAAGATGCGATTCAGATGCCTTGATAGATCAGGTGGAGCCCTGCAGTACTCAGCAGCCAGGGTCTCCAGAATCGTCGTGGTCTGCTGTGCACTTCACAACATGGCACAGCATCGTGGCTTGCAGATGCCTGAGGTAGAAGTGGCTCATCGCATTGCCTCCTCAGATGAGGATGAGGAGGAGGAGGAGGAGGAGGAGGAGGAGGAGGAGAGGGACAATGAACAGCTTGCGGAGGCGCATCAACCAGCGGTAGCAGCACGCGAGCACATTGCTGCCCGGGATGCAAGGGACACATTCATCTTGGCCAGATTTGCTTAGCCTGCCCAATCAAACACTTTTGCCTCGCACCTTCTTACCAGAACATCGACAATGGCCAAGAACCTGCGGATTCCTATCACTCTGACCTCCATACTGACAATTGCAAGTCGCCCTGAGCCCTCAATGTGGAAGTCCCATTTGCGAAATGACACAGCCCACAACTTCAACAGTTTGCCATCAAGTATTTTTATCACATAAAGTCATGGATGGCTTTTCAAAAATAAACACAACAGAACACCCAAGTGACTACCCTTGTGACTACTTGTGCTTTATCTCCCTCTTACGCGTGCTCCTAGTGGTGCTTCCCCTGTGGCTTCAGCAGATGTGGAGGATCCTTGCTCACTTTCTTGCTGCTCCTGTCTCGACACCTTTGGCAGCCGTCCTCTGGGGTTGCGAACCTGTGAGGGCTCGGCAACAATCTGCTGCTCCTGCGGCTGTGCAGGGGCTGAGACGCTGATCTCAGTTGGGTGAGGACTCTGGTGGGGCTCTGACCGAGGGCTCTGCAGTGGCATGGTCGTGTGAGCGCTTGGAGAGGAGCCCCCCACTTCCTTGTTCTCTGCCACCAACATCCCTCTCATGGGTCAGCCCCACTTCAGAGCTAGCAAGTGGCTTGACAGCACCTTGATGCTCTTCAGGGGGGCCATGAGGACCCGTTTCTGCACTGGAAGTCCTACTCCAGAGGACTTCCATGAAGGTCAGGTTTCTCTGCTCAATAGCTGACCATCGCTCCTCAAGAGATGTCAGTCTATTCTGAGCAATGACCATGTTTTCAAGACCCTGGCGACTAAGCTCCTCCATGGCCGTGACCATCCTCTCCTCTACCGTAGCCATCCTTTCCTTTACGGTAGCCATCCTTTCCACGGAGGTTGCCATCCTTTCCGTGGTGATGCGTTCATGCGCCAATGCCTCCACAAAGGCTCTGCTCATGTTAGCGATGGACTCCTCCATTCGCTCCACACTCGCAGCGACCCTGGAGACAAAACCTGCCAGAGACTCCTGCACCTGTTCCTGGAGTTCCAGCACCGCTCTCCTTCTGGATGGACCCGGAGGCACAGGGTCGACATGCAGCTGAGCCGAACTGGGAGAGTCCTGCGTCCTCCGATGAGGACTCTCCACTGCTGTCCCTGTCTCTACCATCTGCTGATGCTCACTTGTGAGCTGTGATACACCAGGTGACAACTCTACTCAATCTCCCGAAGGTCCCACCGAGGTGTGAGTGTCTGCGCTGGTGCTGGGTGCACTGAATTCTGCTGACGCTGCGCCCTCAGAGGTTGCAGCTTCTTCTGAGGAGTCTGGGGGCTCAGACTGTTCCTCCTGGACAGTAGGGAGGGGGGCTGTCGATGGTCCTGTGGGGGAGTAAAGGAAAGAGTTAGACATGTGAGATAAACGTTGCATGCACATTGAATTGTGCAGATGATCATAAGTCAATCTGTTAGAACATTAGCATCAATATCAGTCACTCATGCAATGTCAATGAGAAAGATGAAAAACTATTCTGTCACCAGCTTGCTCTGATGCGCCCGTCTGTCCGTCCCCCACTTGCGCTTCCACCTCGACTCCCACGATCTCCAGGGCCGCCTCCTCTGCAGTGGTGAGCTGGGCTATTGAGGGTGGCCCTCCTCCTGTCCTCGCCCTCTCCCTCTTATTGTGGGCTCTCTTTTCCTGCAATGAGGGACACAAGTGGAATTTGAGTGAGAATGAAGGAGTGAGTATAGAGACTCCATAGCATAGATGCTTAGAAGGACACAAAGATGGAGTGAGGTGCCAATACCAAGGGCCCTCCCTGTGTGTTGTAAGTTGTTGTCATTGCATCACAGTGATAGGGAATGTGAGGGCTGGAGAGTCAAATAGTTAAGTGAATGTGAACATACAGAGAGAGGGAATGGTTAAAGGTCCAGGGATGTAAGGGTCAAGTGGGATGTGGAGGAGGAGGTTGACAAAGCAGAGTGCTGGTGATGAGAATCGATGGGGATCAGATTGAGGGTCATGTGGATGGAATACTCACTTTTCCTGTGCGGAGAAGGTCATGAAACCTCTTTCTGCACTGCAGCCAGGTTCTGCTGCACATTGATATGGCATTCACCTCCGATACTACTTGCAACCACACAGCTTTGGTCTGTTGGGGAGGCTTTTTCCTCCCTGAAGAAGGAAACAGCACTTCCTTATTCGCTCTTGCTCCCTCCACCAGAGCTTGGAGGGAGTTCTCATCGAATCAGGGTGCACACTTTGGTCTGCTGCGTGACATGGTTGGAGCACGAATCCCTCAGAAGTATAATGCAAAAGTTGTAAGGCAGAAAATGAACCAAGGCTGCTTGCAGGCCTTAAATGCAGCTGCATAAATGACATCATCAGAGGCGAGTTTCAGCACCAAAAGACTCATTGGGCCAGGGGTTCCCACACACTGGAAATCAAGTGCCCAATTAGGGGAAAATTGCTCAATTATCCCGCCTCACATCGGAGGCGGGGTCGTGACCCGCCGACCACCTGACCCGCCCCCAGCCCGCCCCCAATGACAAAATCCAGCCCTCTAACTCAGTTTGAGCAGGGACCAACAATCTTGAGATTCCAGTTATGAAATAAATGTAAAATAAATTGAATTCAAACCAATTAAAAATAATATTATTTACATTAAAATAAATCAAAATTTCAAACACCAAGAAACCTCTACAACAACAACAACACCTTGTATTTATATAGCGCCTTTAATGTAGTAAAACGTCCCAAGGCGCGGCACAGGAGTATTTTAAGACAACATTTTTTACACCGTGCCACATAAGGATAAATTAGGGCAGGTGACCAAAAAGCTTGGTCAAAGAGGTAGGTTTTAAGGAGCGTCTTAAAGGAAGAAAGAGAGGTAGAGAGGCGGACAGTTTTAGGCAGGGAATTCCAGAGGGCCTAGGCAACAGAAGGCACGGCCACCAATGGTTGAGCGATTATAGTCAGGGATGCTCAAGAGGGCAGAATTAGAGGAGCGCAGATATCTCGGGGGGTTGTGGGGCTGGAGGAGATTACAGAGATAGGGAGGGGTGAGGCCATGGAGGGATTTGAAAGCAAGGATGAGAATTTTGAAATCGAGGCGCTGCTTAACCGGGAGCCAATGTAGGTCAGCGAGCACGGGGGAGATGGGCGAACGGGACTTGGTGCGAGTTAGGACACGGGCAGCCGAGTTTTGGATGACCTCAAGTTTACGCAGGGTGGAATGTGGGAGGCCAGCCAGGAGTGCGTTGGAATTGTCAAGTCTAGAGGTAACAAAGGCATAGTGAAAGTTATTACATTTAGGGCTGAACATATTTATGACCAGTAACTCAGTTTGTGTTTTCCCCATGATATCAATACTGCATTGAAATAACTGCCCAAGGATATTACCTTTGGGCAATTACTACTAGTCTCCTTTAACATTTGTCCCTTGCATCATCTGCACAGCAGGGTATTCCAATTAACTGAGCAAGCAGTCATATCCAAATAAAGCTAGCACCAGTAAGCTTCTATTGGTTGACATCCTGCATACTAGGCAACTATTCAAATCTTATAATGATCCAGTAATTGTTTTTTCCCAGAGAGGAGATACTTGGTATACACAATAGACTTGTAAATTGGTTTGTTCACCAATAAAGAACTCATAAAATCCTTACGATGCTCTGAAGGTGGGAAATGTACTGTAAACGATCTGCTGAGAATTATAAAATAGGTTCCAATTTGAATCCAGAGCTTAATAACAGCAGGTGTTGTAGTGGGAGAAATCCTTGCCATCTGGAGACTGCAATTCCAAACAAGTAATTTTGCTACCATTGATTTGCTCACGCTACTCAGAGTATGTTAGAAGCAGTGGAGCAAATATAACAATGCCTTATAGATTCACACAGCTCAAGCCTGGAGCTGTTCAAGGCATTTGGGGGACATTGCTCTGGCTTTCAGGAAATATATATATTCTTTCCGCAGAAAAAAAAATGCACTGGACAAGAAGTGTTCAACCACCTTTTCAGCTGGCTCTGTTCTCCAGGTGCAGGAGATTATCACAGAATCCCCACAGTGCAGATAGAGGCCATTTCGGCCTATCAAGCCTGCACCGACACATATCCCACCCTATCCCCGTAACCCCACGTATTTAATCTCCCTAACACTAAGGGTCAATTTATCATAGCCAAATCAACCTAACCCGCACATCTTTGGACTGTGGGAGGAAACCGGAGCACCCGGAGGAAACCCACGCAGACACGGGGAGAATGTGCAAACTCCACACAGACAGTCACCCGAGGCCGGATTCGAACCCGGGTCCCTGGCGCTGTGAGGCAACAGTGCTAACCACTATGCCACCCTCAAATCACCCTTATGACAGATACAAGCACCACCTGCAGAAAGGGGTCGCTCCCTAAAGCTGAGTTGAATTCCATATCTGGCACTGATCTCTGTACACTCAAATCCTGCTCCGTTTAGATCACTTCAGATTGGGAGCTGCTGGTTTATTCCTTCAAATGGGAGAGCAAACAGGCAGAGGATCCTGGAGCATTGTTGTCCAACAGATACTGGTCTCAAATCTGATTTATGCTGCTGGTCACAGATTTCCCGTTGGCCATGACAAATGATGCTCTTGAACAGAACTCCGCCCACCTGCGTCTGAGTGCTGGTTACATTATAATAATAGCAATCGGACAACTGGCCCATTGGCTTTCTGCTTATATTATAAAACATTAAAATTGAGCTTCAAAAAGTTCCCTCGCCTTCCAGGTGGGTAGTTTGTTTAAGGTTGATTTCACACGGCTGTAGTTATTCTCCAGTGAGCGTAAAGCTGAAGCAGAGTAGTGTCGATGGAGAGACACTATTTCTTCTGGCGGAGGAATCAAGAACGAGGGGACATAATCTTAAAATTAGAGCTAGGCTATTTAGGAGTGAAATCAGGGTAGTGCACATCTGGAATTCTCTTCCCCAGAAGGCTTTGGATGCAGGGGTTCAATTGGAGCTTTCAAGACTAAGATCGATAGATTTTTGTTAGGTAATGGTATCAAGGGATACGGAACACAGTAAATGGGGTTGAGGTACAGATCAGCCATGATCTAATTGAATGGCGGAGCAGGCTTGAGGGGCTGAATGGCTCACTCCTGTTGTTGTCTTCCTAGAGTGAAACTGTCTCCTGGAAGCAGCCTCACAACACTTGTTAAATACAATTGGCCAGAAATTCGGTTTTCCGGCTTCCTGCGGGTGCAAGCATCACGCGCGTACTTACCTACCACACCTGCCGTTGTGTTTTGGGCCCACAAGAACTTCGGGTCCTGGGCCTCCTGCAGCTGCCGGCGCGCAGTGCTTGTGTATCCCAGGGGCACAGTTAGTTTGAAGCGTCCCCTGGGATCACGTGGGCCATGGAGAGCCAATCCTAGCAGGGCATTTTCATTCATAGATTTGGCAGGAAGACCTGTCAAATCTATGAATTGAAATCGGCCCCAAAACCACACTTAAACTTCAAATAAATTTAAAAAAAACATCACATTTTTAAAATAACTATAAGTTAAATAAATTAACTACTTTAAACAAAAATTTAAATTTTTGAAAAAATTAATTATACTTTTTAACGGTGCTAAAAATAAACTTACCTTTCTTTAAAGTATCTAAAAAGATAAACCTGTTGAAAATGTTTTTAAATTGTAATTAATTAACCACTTACCTTGTTAAAAACAGGCCTTGCGCCTCCTTTTTAAAAGCGCAGCTTCTTCCATACTGACCTTCACGGAGAAACCTGAAAAAAAACCTAAGTTTGCTGCGTGCGCGCAGCCTCTCCCGCGCACGCGGTTCACCTCTGAACCGCTCCCTTCACGAGACCGGAAGTTCCGGTTTCCTGCGCATGCGCAGTGCATGCAGGAAACCGGCACTTCAAGTGGCCTTACGGGTGAGTACACAGCGCGTACTCACTCGGCAAGTGCCGAATTTCTGGGCCATTTAATGTAAGTGACGTCACACCCGTAAAATAAAGGTGTTCACACGTGCTTTAAAATAATGCCTTGCGCATTCAACAACAACTTACATTTATATAGTGTCTTTAAAGTAGCAAAACATCCCAAGGTGCTTTACAGGAGAGTTATCAGAAAAATTATGACACTGAGCCACATAAGGAGATACTAGGACAGCTTGGTCAAAGAGGTAGGTTTTAAGGCGCATCTTAAAATTCATGCCAAATGATCCCCCATCAGAAAACTTCCCCAGCTTGCCCCAAGGCAAAACCAAAACTGATGTTTGCTGAGGCAAACTGTATTATATAACAACAACTTGGATTTATACAGCACCTTTAATGTAGAAAAAACATCCCAAGGAGATTAATCAGACGCAACATTGACACAGAGCCAAAGAAGGAGATATTCGGGGGTGCGGGTGGGGGTGAATAAACGGTTGGTCAAAGAGGTAGGTTTTAAGGAGAGTCTTAAAGGTGGAGAGAGAGGTTGAGAAATTTAGGAAAGGCTTTCCGGTGTTTAGGGCCCAAACGGCTGAAGGCTTGGCTGCCAATGGTGGGGCGAAGGGAGTGGGCAGAGTTGGAGGAACGCAGGGTTGTAGTGGTGGAGGAGTTTACAGAGATAGAAAGGGGTGAGGCCATGGAGGTATTTGAACACTGGGATGAACATTTTAAAGGTTTTGATGGACCAGGAGCCAATATAGGTCAGCGAGAACAAGAGTGATGGGTGAGGGAGCTTGGTGCGGGTACATAGGATATGAGCAACAGAGTTTTGGATGAGTTCAAGTTTATGGAGGGCGGAAGATGGGAGGCCGGCCAGGAGAGCATTGAAGTAATTGCATCTGTAGGCAACAAAAGCATGGATGAGAGTTTTACAGCAGATGGGGGGAAGCATATCATCTATGGCAATGTAATTAAAGGAGTGTCATCTTTACTGGACAAATGGGAAGGAATAATGCATCTTTTATTCTTGCTGCCTAGGGAGGCTTTTAGAATTACTTTTAGACATTGTTTTCAGGAATACATAAATCTTTGAAGCTACGATGATAAATGTTTAACCCTAAAACCAACCATTTCCCGTGTTAGGGAATACTATATAAATAGAGTCACTATCTGGTAATATTAATCCATTAATATGTACCCGATCAAATGGATCAATCAATGAGGCAACCAATGTAAATAACACAATGTAAATGGATGGATTTCACAGGACTAGAAGCCAAGGGTGTTGGAGAATTGCTTAAAATGGTTTTGTAAGAGAAACACAAGTGCCTCCGTGTCAGAAGGTTTTGGGTTGAAGTCTCACTCCAGAGACTTGAACCTATGATCTAAGCTGGTACTAAGGAAATGCTGCACCGTCAGCGATGTCGTCTTTCAGATGAGACATTAAACTGAAGCCCCGTCTTCCCTCTCAGGTGGATGTAAAAGATTCGGCGACACAATTCGAAGAAGAGCAGGGGGAGTTATCCTGGTGTCCTGGCCAACATTTATCTCTCAACCAACACCTAAAACTGATGAGCGGGTCATTTATTTCATTGCTGTTTGTGGGACCTTACTGTGTGAAAATTAGCTGCCATGTTTCCTATATTACAACAGTGACTAAACTTCTAAAGTACTTCATTAGTCAAAAAGCACTTTGAGGCATCCTGAGCTCACAAAGGCGCTATATACATGCAAGTTCTTTCTTTTTCTTTACATGATTGGCTGTATCAATATAGCTACTCATACATGAGCACTTGGAGATTTTCAATTTCCAGTTTACCACTTATTGATTATAGGTAAGAGGAATAACTGAAGCATTCTAGCTCGTAGTCATAAAACGGTATTGATTATAATCCCATAACCGCTAACTAGGTGAGAGCCTGAAATTGATTTGCAGTTCCTCCATTCTCTGATTACAAGTGGTTAGCTTGGAGAGAGTCACATGGCTGCGATACAATCAATCACCATGAACCAGGAGAGATTTATTTTCACCAGACTGCCAATAACCCCCTGAGACCCGATTTCTGGTCTTTAAGAACCTACCTTACCCTAGCACGGAGGGAGGTCCAGCAGGCAGAAAATAAAGTCATAAATCATGAGCAAGACGACTGCGTAAATCAAGTTCCATTACTGCTACGTGGGATTCCAGGATTTTTCCCGGCGTTTGGTGATTGCATTCCCTGCTCCCGTCAATTTATAATTGGCTGTACGATGTACATGGCTTACAATGATGGTATAAGTCATTTTTATCGATATGAGATTTTCCAGGAATTCTGTCAGTGTTTTGGGGATCATTTCTGCCAATTTTACTTTTAAAATCACAAATCAGTGGCTTTGATTGCGAGTTTAAAAAAAAAATGCTATTGTCTGTTTGTTGCTGCCAGTTTTGTGGCATCTGCCCTGCAATATAAATGAAGTAAATCCCATAGCTCTGTAAAGCTTGCCATATTACAGAATCATTTCTACTTGAAACGGTCCTGAAGCGTAAACACAGCACCAGAGTCCTGCTCTTGTGTGAGGTACTAAAATGAATCATCTATCTCCCGAAGAGGCAGATCTCCAGCACAAACACATGCACATTAACTGAGTCACCGAAGCTATGAGTTACACCAGCAACTGCTGCTGCTCCCACCATTACTCTAGTCCTATTTTACATCGATTTACAACTTTACCCTTTAATTTAAGTAAGATGATAGATACAATGAGGAACTGTCTGAATACAGCGCTATGTTGTATTCTGCTTTTCCTACAATGAGTGCTCATATAAGAAAGAAAAAAAGACTTGCATTAAACATAGCGCCTTTCACAACCACAGGACGTCCCAAAGCGCTTTACAGCCAATGAAGTACTTTTGAATAATCTGTTGGTTAACCTAAAGACGCATTTTCAACTTCCAGTTCTGGCTGTGGACCTTCCCCAATATTGAGGGAAGACCTGTACAGGTGAGTATGACAACAACAACAACTTGCATTTATAAAGCGCCTTTAATGTAGACGAATGTCCCACTTCACAGTTGTGTAATAAGATAAGAGTGAACTACAAGCCAAAGAAGGGGATATTAGCTTGGTTAAAGAGCTGTGTTTCAAGAAAGAAAGACTTGCATTTATATAGCGCCTTTCACGGCCTCAGGACGTCCCAAAGCGCTTTACAGTCAATTAAGTACTTTTGAAGTGTAGTCACTGTTAAAGGAAATGTGGCAGTCAATTTTGTGCGCAGCAAGCTCCCACAAACAGCAATGTGATAATGACACATAATCTGTTTTATGATGTTGATTGAGGGATAAATATTGGCCAGGGCACCGGGGGTAACTCCCCTGCTATTCTTCAAAAAATAGTGCCATTGAATCTTTTTTACGTCCACCTGAGAGGGCAGACGGGGCCTCGGTTTAACGTCTCATCCGAAAGATGGCACCTCTGACAGGGCAGCACTCCCTCAGTACTGCACTGGAGTGTCAGCCTAGATTTTGTGCGGCGGAGTGGGACTAGCTGAAGTGCTCTTGCAGAGAGCCGGCATGGGCTCAACGGGCTGAATGGCCTCCTCCTGTGCTGTAACCATTCTATGATTTTATGATTCTATGGGGGAAAAATTCAGTTGGTTGCGCCTCCCGTTAGCGCCTTAAGAGGGCGCTAATGGGGCGCAAAGCATCTAGCGCCCAGGCGCGGCGATGTTTGCGCCGCTCGCGAAATTAACTAGACATTTTGCGGCGGCGCTAAACACTACCGCCACGATCTCCTGCGCCGGCAGATCGTGACGTCAGTCGAGTGCGCAACGCCCCGGTATCGCCCCAGAGCGGATATTGAGTGGCGTCCCCTGCCTTACCGCCTGACGCTAGCAACGACAGTTTGAGGGGAGCGTTCTGCAGTCATGAAGGGACTGGGGGAGCGCTATTTAAAGGCGACCGCTTCCTGCCTTTTATTGTTGGTGCCATTTTTGAACCATGCATTCTGAGAGAGAGAGAGAGAGAGAGACTTCTGGAGAGATTCAACACTGTGTGAAGGAGTTTTGGGTACTGAGCAGCACTTTGCAGGTTCATTTTGATTTGCCCTTCCTTGTATCGATTTAGAAGAGACTGTGGGGGCTGCACTCTAAGCTCTTTCCCTGGTACTCTCCATTGTTCTTTCCAGCAGATTCGATGTGCAGGTCTCTCCAGGCCGGGATTCAAGGCTGCAATGAGCAGGATGTGGATGGAAAGCAAGATCAACCATTCCCTTTAAGAACTGGCCGGTGCCATTGTGTGTGTGTTCCATTGCTGACTGACATTACATGAGCTTCGCCAGCGCTCTGAGGTAGCGCCTCGCTCCTCGGCCTTTGCGCCTTAAGGCAGGTGTGAAGCGCCTGATTTAGCGCTCCAATCACCTCCAGGGGCGATAAAAGTCAAGTTTGCAGTCGGTGGCGATAATTAGCGCCAGGCGCTAATTTTTGCGCCTGGCCGATAATTGCGCCCCTAATGGGGCGATACTGAATTTCTCCCCCTATGATTCAAGTCTCTGAAGTGGGACTTGAACCCACAAAATTCTGACTCAGAGGCAAGTACTTCCTACTTTGCAGCGTAATTTATTTTGCAATACTATCTCTGAAGGTAGGGATCCTCCAAAGGAAGTACTGCTGCCAACAGAGCCACGGCTGACACTTAAGGAGGGTCATAAAGGAAGAGAGGGAGGTGGAGAGGTTCAGGGAGAGAGGGAGGCGTAGGGCCTAAACGGCTGAAGGCATGTGGCCAATGGTGGGTAAAGGGGGGATGCACAAGAGTTGGAGGAACGTGGAGTTCTGGGGAAGTTGTAGGGCTGGAGGAGATTACAGAGATAGGAAGGGGTTTAAACCCAAGGATTACAAAGTTAAACTGGAGGCGTTGGGAGACCTGGAGCCAATGTAGGTCGGCAAGGACAAGGGTGATGGGTGAGCGGGATGTGGTGTGGGATAGGATAGGGGTAGCAGCGTTTTGGATGAGCTTAAGCTTATGGAGGGTGGAGAATGGGAGGCCGGGCAGAAGAGAATTAGAATAATGTAAGAAATGAGAGCTCAGTCCAGTCGCAGCCACAACACCATAGGTGCTTTGACCCTACCCCTCCCCATTAAGCAGTGAATTAAACCAACTTGGGAAGTGGTGTTCCCTTCCTCTGGGGGAACGTACGCAGTGGGTTTGAACATTATCCTTGCAACAATGTGATCTGAGTTCTAATTCAGCCCAGACTGATGGGATGAAAGTTTGTTCTCTCTCACTCTCTCTGTGACAGAGGGAAGAGCTGTATCTAAAATGGCACTCATTTCAATTACAATGGCCCAAAAATTAGTGCCGCTACGCGAGAGTACGCACTGTGTACTCTCGCGTATTCTGTCTCCAATTGCCGGTTTTCTGCATGCACTGCGCATGCGCTGAAAACCGGCACTTGGTGAATTCAAAAGGGGGCGGTTCCTAGGTGAACCGCGTGCGTGCTACAGGCTGTGCGCACGCAGTGCACTTAGTGCTTTGGACGCGCAGGTAAGCATGGAAGATTTTAGACATAAAGAAAGGAGGTGTAAGACCCTCTTTTAACAAGGTAAGTACTTAATTAAGTATTATTTTGATTTTTTTTTAACAGGTATATCTTTTTTAGAGACTTTAAAGACAGGTAAGTTTATTTTTATAACTTTTTAAAAGATTTTACATTTTTTCAAAAAATTCATTTTTTGTTTAAAATGGTTAATTTATTTAACTATACTTATTTTATTAATGTGATGGGTTTTTTTTTAAATTTAATTGAGGTTTAGCTGTTCTTTTGGGGGGTATAGTATTCATAGCTTTCACAGCCGTGCTGTGAAAGAAAGCTATGAATGAAAGATGGTGTGCTGCCATTGGCTCTAACTGAGTCACGTGATCCCACAGCTCGCACGAATTAACTACGCCTGTGGGATACGAAAGCCCTGCACAGCTGCTGTCCAGAACATCAAGTTCGTGCGAGCTCGACTGAAAAAGCCAGCGCGCAGTGAGAGATCGCGGGAAGGCCTTACCCTCGCACGAAGGCTCACTCACTAATTTTTGGGCCAATACTTCCTTTGGAGGATCCCTATCATCAGAGATAGCACTGCAAGATAAATTACGTTTTTTCTTATGTCGCCTTTGGTTCTTTTGCCAATCACCTTAAATCTGTGTCCTTTGGTTCTTCACCCTTCTGCCAATGGGAACAGTTTCTCTCTATCTACTCTGTCCAGACCCCTCATGATTTTGAACACCTCTATCAAATCTCCTCTTAATCATCTCTGCTCCAAGGAGAACAACCCCAGCTTCTCCAGTCTATCCACGTAACTGAAGTCCCTCATCCCTGGAATCAATCTTGTAAATAATTTCTGCACCCTTTCTAAGGCCTTCACATCCTTCCTAAAGTGCGGTGCCCAGAATTGGATACAGTACTCCAGTTGAGGCCGAACTAGTATTTTATACAGGTTCATCATAATTTCCACGCTTTTGTACTCTATGGCCGCGATTTTATCGGCACTGAGAGGGTGGGTTTGGAGGCGGGTCAAAGGTTAAAATCATTTTGATTGGCGGCGGGGTCCGATCCCACCATCAACCCGCCTCCAAACAATTTTCCCAAGTGTCAGGTCCCCAATTTGCGCATGGACCTGACACCTAGTGGCGGGAAGAGGATTAAAGCCACTTATTGCCTGTTAACAGGTAGTAGAGAGTAGTTGACAGGCTATTTTTAAATTTTGCCGCTTCTGCCTCAGGCTTCCCGATGTCCCGACACCATGCCAGGTAAGTGTGGCGTATTGTGAGTCTGCTGTAATGTTACTGCATTGATGACAGTTGCAGAAGTGGTGTGAAGGATCCAATGGTGCACTGGTGAGTCTCAGAGGTAAGAAAATGTTGGGAAATCATTTTTAATGCATTTACACATTTCTTTAGGTAACAAGTTTTGAAAACGATGTCTAGTGCCACCTCTTTGGGAGAACCTCTCTCACCAGTGACAGATCACTCCTGTTACCTCACCTGCAGCTGCCATCTGTTCCAGCCTATGGAGGGAGTCACTGGAGAGCCTGGGTGCAAGAGCTCACCTTTGTACAGTGATTGTCAGTGTTTGCAGCACCTCAATGCTGTCAAACACTGAGAAAAGAGCTGTCAAAAAAAATTTGTGCGTAGTCCCTTTAAGAAAACTGGCAGATGACATGTCATCAAATGATGTCATCTGACCGGCTTCCTCTTAATTGGCCAGCAAGCCCGCAGGACAGGCTTAACAAGGTCAATCAGCGTAAAATCACGTCCATGGGCCGGATGCAGTTGGGGGCGGGACTGGAAGCCGGAAACCACCTGACCCGCTCCCAACCCACATCCATTGAAGAAATCGTGGCCATATCTCTATTCATGAAGGCCAGGATCCCATAAGCTTTTTTAACTGCTTTCTCAACCTGCCCTGCCACCTTCAACGATTTGTGCACATATACCCCCAGGTCTCTCTGTTCAGGCACCCACTTTAGGATTGTACCCTTTAGTTTATATTTCCTCTCCTCATTCTTTCAACCAAAATGAGAATTATCTGAATAAAGACAGGGGCGATAGGCAATGTTCCTCACATTTTTTTGGGTGCGCGGCCCACTCAAATTTCCGCGCATGCGCGGTTTTTCCATTTAAAAGCCACTGAGCGGCCTGCGCGGGACCTCCAGACCATTGCACCGCCGTGCAGCTTAACAGGAACATTGGTGATAGGTGAGTGTAACTTTGTGTGGGACAGACATAGGCAGCATAGTTTCCAATGAGCTTATGTATGTGAAGGGCGAAGGATGGGAGGCTGACCAGGGGAGCATTAGAATAGCTGAGAATGGAAGTGACAACAGTATGGATGAAGGTTTCAGCAGCAGATGGGCTGAGGTAGGGGAGGAGGCGGGCGATGTTACGGAGGTAGGTCTTTGTGATGAAGGGTATATAGGGTCATAAGCTTTTTTAATTCCTTCTCGGAATATGCGCGTCACCGACAAGGCTGGCATTTATTACCTATCCCTAGTTGCCTGAGAAGGTGTTGGTGGGATACCTTCCTGAACCACTGCAGTCCATGTGGTGAAGGTGCTCCCACAATGCTACTTGTTATACTTCTTTGTAGCAGCTTAATGCAACTGAGTGGCTTGCTGGTCCACTTCAGAGGGTAGTTAAGAGTCAACCACATTGGTGTGGGACTGGAACCACATATAGGCCAGACTGGGTAAGGGCGGCAAGTTTCCTTCCCTATAGGACATTTGTGAATCAGCTGGTTTCCTACAACAATTATAAAAGTCTCTAATGGGCTGTGACACTTTTCTCTCAATTGCCAGCCTTGCAGATAGTTTAGAAGAACAAGTAAAAACATCAGAAGCTATTTTCATGCAGGCCTGTCATTTTCAGGAGGAAAAAAAACTAGTCTGAAAACCCTGAGATATGACCAACAGCTGATTAAAATGGCTATAGAATTGCAGAAATATAACGCGGCACCTTTCTTTCCCTGCCAACTCCACAATTCCAACAACTACTTGAAATAAGAGGACTATGATTCAAATCAAAAGTGAGAAAATGAGAGGATAGAACTGCAGTCATGGGAAACTGCCAAGAGGACAAGCAAAACTACCAAGAGAAAAGAAAAAGTGAGGCCTGCGAAGACAGGCTTCAATTTGAACTGACGTTACTCCTGCTTATTTATAATTATTGTGATTGTTTATAAAACATGTAAAATCTCCAGCAGGATTTGAACCTGTGACGGTGCACAGCAAGCTTTTCATGACCCCTTTACAGTACTGCTGCTGCTGCTGTCAGTCCTACAATCAGTACCAGTGCTGTAATATAAATCAGGCAATTTTGCTTTTTCAAAAGTGCTGAGATTCACTAAAGGCGATAGTGTTCCCAATAGTGAATAATATATATTTTAAGAATGTGATATACCAAAATAGGTGACATCTTAAAACCAAAATGAGCCACTCCAAATGGTATAGCAGAAGGTTAGGATGTTACTAAATTGCACTCCATGCATGTGTTTGTTTGCAACTGTATGAAGCTTTATCACCTTTCCTACACCAGTGCAAAGAGCCAGTATAACTGAGTGCTCCTCACTCAGTGCTGCACAGGTGATAAGCATTGCTGATATAACAGGAGTATTATTAATTACAAAGTGCAGATTAACTCGGGAATTAGAAATTCCCACTTCTTCAGTTGCTCAGAGTTATTAATTACATTAAGTAAGCAAATAAATCTTAGGGTAAGCCAAATATAGATTAAAGAATGGTGCAAGTTGAGGAGAAATGAATTTACCTGAAGAATCTAGGGCAGAAAGGCACGCATCCTTACTGAATGGACCCCAACATGCCAGGCCATTGATGGGGAGGAGTAAAAGATCAAACATACTTCTGTATGTATATATATCATAGAATGTATATATATAGTTTTAAGCAGGAGAATCATATGGTTGCATCTTTATTTACAGTTATTTGTATCACAAATGGTATTTTGGATTAACCGCTGATAAAAGAATATATATTACTGTATTACTGTATCTCTTCTGCTGTTTAAGTTCCCCTGGTTCTAATAGTGGGTGCATTTTATCCCTAACTGCAAGTTCAAGCTGCAAGGTTAAAGTTACCTGAGCCCACTGCCCATCCCCCGACCATGCCTGTTCTTTGTTCTCAGTGAGCACTGGCTCTTCACTTAAACTTAGCTCCCAAATTCCCAGATCTCTCTGCCGTCAAGACTACGCTCCTCCACTGGACTAGTGCTCAAGTGATCAGTGGATCGCGAGTGGAGCTCGGGGCCAGGGATCGCGAGAATATCAGTGCTAATTTGATCCTGTGAGAGACAACGTCGTTCATGTCCGAGGCCGGGACCTAGGTGCGAGGACGAGCCCAGCAGCGGGGTCGGGCCCAGGGAAGGTGTGGCACAGGTCAACAGCGAGGTTGGGAGGACCACAATGCACCCTACGAAACCCAGGCAGAGAGGACCTGCGGGAAGGAGGGAGGAGGACAGTAGCATTATGTTTGTGTGTGTGTGTGTGTTAGGCCGTTGTAGCAGAGCCTGGTCTCCAAACATCTTGGATCCCCTTGCCCCAATGACCTTGCTCTGTCAAGCCCGTGTGGTAGCTGATGTGCAACAGCCACCCCACGTTAAAAGAATTCACGCACAGGCATCTTCCACCCTTTAAAATGAAGTTCGGGACCTGGAACGTCAGGACCCTCAAGGACAACCCCAACAGCGACAGACCGGAATGCCGTACTGCTATCGTTGCCCGGGAGCTCAGACGTTTCGACATAGACATCGCCGCCCTAAGTGAGACCCGGCGGGTAGGGGAAGGCCAGCTCAAGGAGCAAGGCGATGGTTACACCTGCTTCTGGAAAGGCAAACCTGAAGAAGAACGCCGCCTCCATGGGGTAGGCTTCGCCATAAAAAATGAACTAGTTGGGTGTCTCAGAGACTCTCCTAGCGGTATAAACGAGTGTCTCATGACTTTTCGGCTCACCCTAGCCCGGAACCAGTGCGCTACGGTCATCAGTGCGTACGCCCCAACACTGGAAGCCACAGATGAGACCAAAGAGGAATTCTACTCCAGCCTCGAACAATCCCTGTCCTGAGTCCCAACGGGCGACAAGCTGATCGTACTTGGCAACTTTAACGCCAGAGTTGGAAAGGACACAGACCTCTGGGGAGGTGATCGGCAGAGAGGGGATAGGGAAAGCCAACTCCAATGGTACCCTCCTCCTGTCGAAATGCTTAGAACATGGCCTTGTCATAACCAACACCTTGTTCCGTCAGAGAGACAAGTACAAGGCTTCATGGCAGCACCCTCGCTCCAAGCACTGGCATCTGCTGGACTACGTCATCGTCCGAGCGAGGGACCGCAAGGACGTCCGCATCACCCACGCCATGACAGGAGCTGACGACTGCTGGACAGACCACCGCCTAAGACGTTCTGTCATCTCCATCAATGTAGCCCTAAAACAGCAGTGGCAATAGAAGCAATGCCGCAGGAAAATCAACGCTGGAGCACTCAAAGACCCCGCTAAGAAAGCCCTATTCAGCCTGCGCCTCACAAACAACCTGATGACTTCCAGTGATGCAGAGACACAGAGTGTCCACAGTGCCTGGTCTGCACTCAAGACCTCCATAATCAGCACCTGTGAAGAGACACTCGGTCACTCGACCAGGAAACACCAAGACTGGTTCGACGAGAACGACCAGGACATCCAGGAGCTAATAAGCTGCAAGCGCAAGGCATTCCTGATCTGGAAACAGCAACACAACTAGAGAGTAAGAAAGCAGCTCTACAGACGCCTGAAGGCCGAGGTCCAACAAAAAACTCGCGACCTAAAGAACAGATGGTGGGTGGAGAAAGCGCAGGAGATCCAGCAGCTAGCCGACAACCACGACGTGCGTGGATTCTTTAGCACAGTCAAGACCACCTACGGCCCAAGCACCCAAGGTCCTACCCCACTGCGGGCCAAAAACGGAGAGGTACTCATCAAGGACAGAGAGGCACTCATCAAGGACAGAGAGGCAGTCAGTACCCGCTGGAAGGAGCACTTCGAAGATCTCCTTATCCGAGACTCTGCCTTCGACGTGAGTATCCTCAACTCCATCCCGCAGCATGCTACCCGCCACCATCTCATCACAACCCCAGCCCGGCATGAGGTTGGAAAGGCCATCCGACAACTGAAGAACAACAAGGCCTCAGGAGCAGATGGAATCCCTGCCGAGGCTCTAAAGCATGGCGGAGAAGCACTACTGGCGCGAATTCATGAACTCATTCCTCTTATCTGGAAGGAGGAGAGCATACCAGTGGATCTTAGAGATGCCGTAATTGTGACCATCTTCAAGAAAGGTGACAAGTCCGATTGCGGTAATTACAGAGGAGTTTCCTTGCTGTCTGCCACAGGGAAAGTCATCGCAAGAATCCTCCTCAATCGCCCTCTCCCAGTGGCCGAAGTGCTCCTCCCAGAGTCGCAATGTGGATTCCGCCCACTAAGGAGCACAATGGACATGATCTTCACCGCACATCAATTACAAGAGAAATGCAGGGAACAGCACCAACCGCTGTACATGGCCTTCTTTGATCTCACAAAGGCCTTCGACACTGTCAACCGTGAGGGATTATGGCGTGTCCTCCTCAAATTCAGCTGCCCTCAAAAGTTTGTCACCATCCTCTGCTTGCTTCACGATGACATGCAAGCCGTGATTCTGACCAACGGTTCCACCACAGACCCAATTCACGTAAGGACCGAGGTCAAGCAAGGCTGTGTCATCGCACCAACGCTCTTCTCGATCTTCCTTGCTGCAATGCTCCATCTCACCCTCAGTAAGCTCCCCGCTGGAGTGGAGCTAATTTACAGAACAAAAGGGAAACTGTTCAACCTCCATCGCCTCCAGTCCAGATCCAAGGTCGTCCCATCCTCTGTCGTCGAATTACAGTATGCAGACGACGCTTGCGTCTGCGCTCACTCAGAGGTCGAACTCCGAACCATTGTCAACACCTCCACCAAAGCGTACGAGAGCATGGGCCTTACACTAAACATCCGTAAGACAAAGGTCCTCTACCAACCTGCCCCCGCCACACAGTACTGCCCCCCGATTATCAAAATCCACGACAAGGCCTTGGACAACGTGGACCACTTTCCATACCTCGGGCGCCTACTGTCAACAAGGGCAGACATCAATGATGAAGTCCAACACCGCCTTCAGTGTGCCAGTGCAGCCTTCGGTCGCCTGAGGAAGAGAGTGTTTGAAGAGCAGGACCTCAAACCCGGCACTAAGCTCATGGTCTACAGAGCAGCAGTGATCCCGCCCTGCTGTATGCCTCAGAGACATGGACCATGTACAGCAGGCACCTCAAAGCACTGGAGAGGTACCACCAACGCTGCCTCCGCAAGAACCTGCAAAGCCATTGGCAGGATAGGCGCACCAACGTCAGTGTTCTCGCTCAGGCCAACATCCCCAGCATCGAAGCTTTGACCACGCTCGATCAGCTCCGATGGACGGGTCACATCGTCCGCATGCCCGATACGAGACTCCCAAAACAAGTGCTCTACTCGGAGCTCCGACACGGCAAGAGAGCCCCAGGTGGGCAGAGGAAATGCTTCAAGGACACCCTCAAATCCTCCTTGAAAAAGTGTAACATCCCCACTGACACCTGGGAATCCCTGGCCCAAGGCCGCACAAAGTGGAGGAGAAGCATTCGGGAAGGCGCCGAACACCTCGAGTCTCTTCACCGGGAGCAAGCAGAAGCCAAGCGCAAGGAGCGCAAGGAGCGCACGTCAACCCAAGCACCCCACCCGCCCGCCCCTTCAACCACCGTCTGCCCCACCTGTGACAGAGACTGTAGGTCCCGCATTGGACTCACCAGTCACCTGAGAACTCATTTTTAATGTGGAAGCAAGTCATCCTCGGTTCCGAGGGACTGCCTAAGATTACTGTATTAGGAAAGCAAATTAACAAGTGTGAACCGTTTTCAGTGAAATCTTGTTTGTACAACAGCATTTCACCAGATCAGGAGTCATCTTTGTTCCAGGGACAGTTACAGTAAAGAGTCAACTCAGCTTGAAATTCTTACTTTTCATTTGCATCACTTCCCTTTCCCCAAGGCTCGAGCAGAGTGTTTCCTAGCTGCTGTAACAAAGGGGAGTGGAGCCACGACCCAAGGACGTGGAGCCAACATGCACCGTTGCCAAACAGAAAACAGCAGGGAAGCACAAATTTCTCAGGCTTCTCTTGCTCCTGTGGCTCTGGATGAAAAGGACGTCGCTGTCCTGCTAAAGTGACCTGCAGTCTGTACTGTACTGTACTGGGTCTCTACAGCAGAAGTGGCTACTAATGGAATTGGTGGAGTCATGACAGAGGCATTCGTTGACAGACACTGAACCAATCTTTTGTTAACAAATTATTGCAGATGGCAAAAGCAAGTGAATATCAATTTCTTGTTGAGCAGCTGATAAAGGGAGAGGCAATCCTACAGGTATGTAGCATCACCGATAAATACTTTTCCACAGAGCACCTCACTGCTCTTTATTTATTCCTTTTAAACTTGGTTTTTAGCTAAATATCTTCCTTTGATTCATTCCTTCATGGAGCACACATCCATTTGCTGCAGCACTGAATGGAGTGGACACAATGGAGTGACATAAGGTGAGCAGATGCTCATGTCTGCTCCATAGCATTGGTTTCCATAGTTCCTGCTGCCAGTGGACCAGCACACTCAGCATTCCACCGCTCCAATGCTTCAGGCATTGATGTTGCAGGGGGTGCAGCGCAGATTCACCAGAATGATACTTGGGCAAAAATTATGAGAACAGGTTGCATAGAGAAGGCTGGTATTCCCCCGAGTATAGAAGATTAAGGTGTGATTTAATTGAGGTGTTTAAGGTGATTAGCAGAGTTGATGGGGTAGATAGAGAGCGAAACTATTTCCTCTGGTGGGGGAGTCCAGAACAAGAGGGCATAACCTTAAAATTAGAGCCAGGCAGTTCAGGGGTGATGTCAGGAATGACGTCTTCACACAAAGGGTAGTGGAAATCTGGAACTCACTTCCCCAAAAAAGCTGTTGAGGCTGGGGGGTCAATGGAAAATTCAAAACTGAGGATTGCTTAGATTTTTGTTAGACGAGGGTAATAAGGGTACGGAACCAAGGCAGGAAGATGGAGTTAAGATTCAGATCAGCCATGATCTAATTGAATGCACAGCAGGCTCAAGGAGCTAAATGGCCTACTCCTGTCCCTGTGTTTCAGTGCACTGCCAGTGCTGAAGGTTTTCACCTTGTGGCCAGCTCCAAACCAAACAGGCAGCAGGACAGGAATGAGGCAGAATACTTCAATTATAGAATTGAAGTGGGTGGATAGCATCATACTCAATCATTCTTGACAGAATTATTGATTTAGTGTAATCAGGATGGTAGGTAATAGACCATTTATCCACCCATTGTAAAATCTATCTTTATCTAAAGCAGCTTGCTTGTTCCTTGGCTTCTGAATGGGGAATTATTCCCAATCTAACACCTCACTTCTGACATATCGCACGCAAGACAGAGTAGTATTTTTCCATTTCTGTCACTAGACTAGAGCTCCATTTGCACTCTGGACCACAGGCTTACTAACATCTCCAGTAAATGGATATCCAGTATTGAGTAGCCACAGGTTAGACCATTGGAATAATGCATCTGTATTAAATTTGAGATTGTTCTGACCTCAGGAAATTACAAAAAAACCCACAGCATGTGAGTCAGCATTATTCAATATGGTCTAATATGGTCTAAGAACATAAGAACATAAGAAATAGGAGCAGGAGTAGGCCAATCGGCCCCTCGAGCCTGCTCCGCCATTCAATAAGATCATGGCTGATCTGATCCTCACCTCAAATCTAAAGAACACAAGAAGTAGGAGCAGGACCCGGCCACTCAGCCCCACAGGGCCTTGACCGGCCTTGACCGATCCGAACTCAGCCTCATGTCCAATTTCCTGCCCGCTCCCCGTAACCCCTAATTCCCTTTACTTCTAGGAAACTGTCTATTTCTGTTTTAAATTTATTTAATGATGTAGCTTCCACAGCTTCCTGGGGCAGCAAATTCCACAGACTTACTACCGTCTGAGTGAAGAAGTTTCTCCTCATCTCAGTTTTGAAAGAGCAGCCCCTTATTCTAAGATTATGCCCCTTAGTTCTAGTTTCACCCATCCTTGGGAACATCCTTACCGCATCCACCCGATCAAGCCCCTTCACAATCTTATATGTTTCAATAAGATCGCCTCTCATTCTTCTGAACTCCAATGAGTAGAGTCCCAATCTACCCAACCTCTCCTCATATGTCCACCCCCTCATCCCCGGGATTAACCGAGTGAACCTTCTTTGTACTGCCTCGAGAGCAAGTATGTCTTTTCTTAAGTATGGATACCAAAACTGTATGCAGTATTCCAGCTTGATCAGCTCATTTTATACACAGGTTATGCAATCTCTTGGCTATTTTTGCCAAACTGATACAGGGTGATTAGCTAAAGCAACATTTCATAATATCAGAAGCAGTTGCAAAGCTAGTAAATTAGTTCTATGCACTTCACGTTTGTATATTCTCCTGAAACAGTAAAGTGTATGTTATGCTGATGGATTACGGATGCTAAGGTTAATTTTACAGTGCAGCTAGAATTAAACTAAATTGAGAAGTGGCCTGAAATCTGAAGCAGTTTAAGCTAGGCTACTTTGGCCTGACAGCACCAAAAATGCTTTGACACTTTCATGTTTGGCTATTTGTTTCTTACCATGGTAGCAGTTTATGGATCAGCCTGGAGGCACACAGCAAGAATATATTTTAAAAACTATTTTAGTTTTTGTCTTTGATTATTATCAGCAGTGTATGGCTCTGGCACCTGACAGTGTTGTAGTGGTATATGGGTTTGAGTACTGACTGTCTAATTGTGATATATGGGTTAATGCCTATCAGTCTAATAGTGGTTTGTGGCTCTGACCCCTGCAAGAGTACTATTGGTATATGGGTCTAATCCATGGCAATCTAGTAGAATCATATGGATTTGATCTCTGTTGTCTAATGGGGGGGGGCGGGGGGAACCTGAAGTCTGGTATCCATCTGTTAATTGGGGTACCAGAACCGCAGCAGTCTTGTGACAATATGATTTTAAACTTAACTTTGTAATGGGCAGGATTTTAAAAATATGAATAATTGTCCTTGAGAATGAGTGCAACCTAAAATACAATCTTTTCTGGGATGTAGTCAGACACTTATCATTAAATTTATCATTTTGATAATTTCAGTTCATATGAAAATACATGGGTTTCAATTTAAATTCTGAATTAGGCCTTTGGATCCCGGGCCAGCCAATGTTCAACCAGCACTACACTGACTTGAAAATATTTGGTGCCCGGGCTTCCATTAATGGAACAGCTATAGTGGGGTATGCTACCTTGATAAAGAAACTTTGTCACTGATTAGATATTCCCAGACAAAGAAACACCGTTTTAATTAGAATTAGCTCTTAGTCTCAATTCCATTATCCCTCTCTGCATTGTTATCAGGAATATATGACTCGCACAACAAAGATTCTGTCGACAATTATTAACCAACTGTCGAGAATTATCAACAATATCAACTGTGGGAGGTTTTTTAGCCCAAGTTACAGCTCAACGCCTGGAATTTCCACAGGGATTCTCCCAATCGTCTACCAAAACTTCAGTGGAAGAATGACAGAATCTCCCGGAGAAATGGGGTAAAGGGTTGTTTTTATGCAGAGGGGAATGCCAGCGGAAATTCTACCTCCAGATCTTCATAGACAAGCATTATTTCGAGAGCATACCTTTCGAACTGTTGAAAGACATTTGTAAGCATGACAGCAGGCTTGCATGTCCACTGCCACCTTTTACCTTGTTCATGCTGTCAGCACCGCATGACTGCGTTCAATTTGGGTCATGATGAGTTGAACTGACGGCAATCCCTCAGGGTTACCACTGCAGGCAGCCCCCAAATCAGTTGGTGCAATGAGAGATACCACATTTACCTGCTGTTATCAGTGTTATGCGCTGACTGCCTTCCTTAATTAAATCCAGTCAGAATCGCATCAGGCTGCTTATACTCACCTAATGCAAACCTGCAGCTCTGTGCTCATATTTAAACCAAGTGAAAGATGCCAGTGGTATTTCTTCAATGTGCAATTGGAGTAAATAACTGTTGACTGTTTTAAAATTCCTGAAACATGCTAATTGCAAATTTTAAACAAAAGTGCATACTTGCAATTATAATATAAATGAGACTCACAGCAGCTACAGATTATTAGAGGAATTCCTGGTTGAAAGTGAAACAATCTTCTCAATAATGCCCCTTGCAAACTCCCTTGGGAAAACAACATTTTTCCCTTCCAATTCCAATTCCATGATAAAATCATTAATAGCTTCCAACTGCAGCTAGCAATATTACCATTTCTCCTCCTTATTAGGGGAACAATTACTTTAACTGACTCCCTGGGGAGAATAATATTTCCCTTCCCTCGTTTGACAGCAGGAATGATTGCTTTAACTGGCTACATAGTTCAGAAGTGAGTAACACACTCTCTCTACCTTCACCAAAAACATATAGACATGAGTTATAGGAAGAGATAAATGAGTCCTTAGAGAGTAAGCCAAATTTCTTTAATATTTCTTGCACTCAGAGAACAAACCTGAAGCTAATTATAACTGATCAGAATTCATTAGAGCGGAGAAGCCACGAACAGAAGCTTTCTAATTGAGCATAAAAAGCAATGTAAAATTTCATGAGGAGCATTTGGAAGAATCTGGAACAATGTTGCTGCTGCTCTTTCAATAGACTAGTGGGGATGGTTTTTTCAAGATAATATTGTAAACAAATGAATAAGATTTCCTCTTTCTGGTACTTTTAGTGAAATCATAAATGAGCTCATAAGAAAGACAGACCTGCTACACATAGCAACCACAGGAAATCCTCCCGCCTTAGCAACCACAGGAAATCCTCCCGCCTTAGCAACCACAGGAAATCCTCCCACCATAGCAACAACAGGAAA
This sequence comes from Squalus acanthias, assembly GCA_030390025.1. Lineage (NCBI taxonomy): Eukaryota > Metazoa > Chordata > Chondrichthyes > Squaliformes > Squalidae > Squalus > Squalus acanthias. The sequence continues at coordinate 103,540,636 of CM059429.1, read as the reverse complement.
TCCTCCCGCCATAGCAACCACAGGAAATCCTCCCGCCATAGCAACCACAGGAAATCCTCCCGCCATAGCAATGGAGGAAATCCTCCCGCCATAGCAACCAGAGGAAATCCTTGCTACTGGAATGAAAATCTAGGTAAATTTAGGCTTCAGATTGTGCTTTGGATGGTCTGAAATTTAAATTTTATAAAAACTAATGCCAAATTTCTGATTTTGAACCTTTAGTTGACTGTTCAGGAAGCCCAGTACAAAATGTCACAGTAAGATTATGGGACAATATCACCTATTGCAAGGATCAGAAGTAACAGGTCGAGCCATTTTAACCTCTACACATGATTTGCAAGGATGGACCATTGCTACAAGTGACCTACTTTCCCCACCTCAACTAGAATGCCAGCGACTGGCCAGTGATTACATCTTCCACCACCCTCCTGCTGTGTTATCATGAATCAGTAGAGATAGCAATAGTACAATGCCACATAAAAATCCAGCTCATAAAATCAGCAACTTGTCAATGGCCTCTCCCTTTTTGTCTTGTGGCCTTTTCCTGATATATCTAAAAATTATTGTGTTTTTCACTAAAGTGAGCATAAAGTAGAGTTTGCATGTTTGGTTGAGTCAACTAGGCCCGTCTGCTTGCTTTGATCCACTCCGTCATATATTTAACATTTTTACACATATGTAGTCAAGGACGAGTCTCAATACTGTCTTTCCTTGCCTTTTCTGCCAATGTCATCTTCTCTCCTGAGGGCATTGACTCTTCACTGGGATTTGATCTCACAAGTTCCTGTCCCGTACCTTGCCCAAAGTGAATGGTCTTATGTGTGAGCCTAGGCAGTGAATGTTGGCAAACTGTCCAACCTCCTGAGGCATTATAACCGAACCAGATCCTGCCTTTCTCAACCTATACACACACAGTTCTAGCATGGGTCACCAGATAACAATCAAGAACAGGAAAGCTGGCTGATTTCCTCACCCTAATCCGATAGAAGATATGCTTCCTAGTATGCGTGTTTGAAACTTTACCAAAAAAAATCAACTAAAACGGTTTAATTTACAGCGTTGGAGAAATAGGGGGCTGGGGTCGATTCTGTTGAGGGGAGCAGATCGGTGACCAGGGCATCCGCTCTGCCCACCCCATGACAATTGCTGGAGGCCCGAGCCATGTTCATGGCCGCGCCTCGTTAGAATAAAATCGGCCAGCTACCAGCGCTAAACGAGGGAGGGGGAAATCTGGCGGCACTGTACATGGAGCCGAGCCAGCAGAGGACCCTTAAAGGGTCAGTGACAGGCCAACTGTGGGGTAAGGTGGCAGAAGGTGCAGCAGCGGTCAGGAGGATTTTTCTGGGGAGGGGGGCAGGAAGAACATTCAAGCTCCTGCTGCCCCCACCAAAAAAAAACATTTACCTGAATTGCCTCCAGTGATCCATTTAAGGGATGCTTGTTTGGCTACTTACCACACGGTGTAAGTGGTCAGGACTAGTGCAGCATGGGAACCGCACCTTTTAACTTTAAACTTGCCTCAGGGTCCTATGTACATCACAGAAAGCCAACCTACATACAGTAATGAGACCAATCTGTTTCTCTTTCTCTCTATGCCTCTCACATATTTTCTCTTGTGGTCATCTCTGTATCTCCCAATCTCCAAATATTATTGTTACCAATATTAATGGATTTGCAGGACATCCCTTAGTGTGTTATTTTAATACAGGTGCTAAGCCATTTTATTGTAAATAATCCTCTACACTGATGGACAAAGGAATGTCATACGAACACTGACGTAAGAAAACTACTAGACACTTGGTCTAAGCGTTAAACAAAGCTTTAATCAACTGTTTCTCAACATGGAGATCTAGTTGTGTCCTCCTCTAGTTCCTGTTGAGGAATGTCCTAAGCAAGCTGGGCCCATGCCCGAGTATTTATACTCTCCCTGGACAGCGCCACCAGCAGGCCGCCCAGTATTACTTCATACATGAATGACAAGATTCATGTCAAACACATTAAACGTTTGTCCACTAATATCTTTCTGATTCTTTCTCTTTCTGTTAGTGTCTCCTTCCCATCTGTTTCCCCCTCTGTTCTGTTTGGCTCCCACTATGGTAGCATGGTGGTTATGTTACTGGACTAGTAATCCAGAGGCCTGGATGAATGATCCGTGAGACATGAGTTCAAATTCCACCACGGCAGCTGGGGAATTTAAATTCAGTTAATTAAATAAATCTGGAATTTAAAAAAAAAACTAGTATCGGTAATGGTGACCATGAAACTACTGGATTGTTGTAAAAACCCATCTGGTTCACTAATGTCCTTTAGGGAAGGAAATCTGCCGTCCTTCCCTGGTCTGGCCTGTATGTGACTCCAGATCCACAGCATTGTGGTTGACTTTTAACTGCCCTCTGAAATGGCCTAGCACGTCACTCAGTTGTATAGGATGGGCAATAAATGCTGGGCTTGCCAGCGACACCCACATCCCATGAATGAATTTTTAAAAACTCTCTGGATCCCTCTCACACGTTCCTTTACTGACTTACTCATTTTAGTATCTGTTAGCTTTTTATGCAGCAAAATGTCAGTCACCTTGTAATAATAGGTGGGACAGGGATAGGCCTGGGCAGGAGGAGGCATGTAGACATCATCAGGAGCTGCTGCATGTGAAGGTGAAGGAGAAATTTGTGGCCAGGCCTGGGCTGGTATAGGTGGGGGACGGCGGGGTGGAGTAGGGGGGGGACTCTGTCTGAAGTGATAGATGTCAGCTAAGGCTTAGTCTGGGATGGAGTAGGAGATTAGAGACTAGGGATTGGAGGAAGTGGAAGGCCAAGGGCTGAGGAAGAAGGTAGCTTTCCTTTAGCAGGGAAGAGCAGGGGAGGTGCTTGCGAACTCTGTGCCCGTCAAGATGAAGGACAACACAACTTCTCAAGGTTAATTCAGGGTAGGATACATTTTAATTTTACACTTTACGGGTAAGTACAAGGAGATTAGCTAATAACACAGTGGATGGAATTTTGGCTTTTCTAAACTAGAGGGAAGTTTTCATGAATACGCGTTCCCATCGGGGAATCGTGTATGCTGTGAACACATATTAGGAAATCACTAGCAAGGACCCCGAGCTAAAAAAGATGGGCAAAGAAATCGATAAACAATTGGGGTCTTCTACAAACCCTCCTGGGCAGGTAAAGAAAGATGACAGCATCTTGTATGATGAGATTGGATGTGTTTGTACTACTAATAATATAGTAACAATCAGCTTCTTCAGCCAACTCAATATTATTTGAGAAAATGGGTATGTGGTGACAGAATATGAACTAGTAAATGCAGTACAAGGTGAGGTCAATATATCATGGACCCCATTAGTAGGAACTCACATCTAGAAAGGGTTCGTGCAAGCCATCAGGATAGCATCTTCAATTTAGACATAATGCAACCTTTGGAGTTGAGTGACCATAGTAGGATTAAATTTGAGACCAATCAACCCCACCAAGAAGTACATAAAAGGAAAATCAATAGAATGAAGGATGAACTAAAATAAATTAATTGGGATGCACTCATGATAGGGAGATCACAATAATGGAAAATGTTTCAAATTATAATGTTAAATATGCAAGGCAAGTATATGCCAATGAGAAATAAAATGGAGAGAGGGAGAAAAACATAGGCCCGGTTTGTGGTCAGCAGTGAAGAGAAGGCATTGGCTGCTGGCCCCAAAGTATGCTTCGCACAAGGGTCTCGCAATCCCTGTGTCGAGAACTTCAGGTTTTCCGACCTTCAGTTCAATACAACGGACTGTAGTGGGGATTCACTTGTGCGAACTGCTGTGACATCAACAGGCTGTTGAAGCAGCCAATAAAAAGGCAGAATTCTCACAGAGAGTGAACAAGGAGCTCTTAAAGGTCTAACTTTTAAAAATCGTTAGAGAGAGCAAAAGAAAGATTGGGCCTCTCACATGGGGAAAAGGCAAACCTGAAATAAAGATGGACAAACTTTAAAAAACTTAACATTTTTATTTTGAAAAGGTTCTTAAAAAATTTAATTTTTATTAAAATGGGCAAATTTCACACTGCACAAAAGTAAAATTAGTTTTCCAGGTCCTTAATATTTGTTTAGCAGTCAATACACTCTCAAAACCCCAGTTACACCTAATCACTTTGGGTCTAACTTTTAGTGTGGAATTTATCAGTGTACTTACTGCAGAAGAGCCATAGATTTCATCAGTTTCAATGATTTGGCTGATTACATAGATTGCTGGCTCTGTGGTGGTGGGTGGGGGGTGTCATAGCACAGCCTGTTTCGGAGCTGTCAATGACTGATCACAACTTTGGGATTTCCACAGCACTGAGAGTAGCAAGGGCACAGAATATACTCTGGGTGGGGGACTTCAATGTCCATCACCAAGAGTGGCTCGGTAGCACTACTACTGACCGAGCTGGCCGAGTCCTGAAAGACATAGCTGCCAGTCTGGGTCTGTGACTAGTGGTGAGAGAGCCAACATAAAGGAAAATCTACTTGACCTCGTCCTCACCAATCTACCTGTCGCAGATGCATCTATCCATGACAGTATTGGTAGCAGTGACCACCGCACAGTCATTGTGGAGACAAAGTCCTGTCTTCACACTGAGGACACCCTCCATCGTGTTGTGTGGCACTACCACCGTGCTAAATGGGATAGATTCAGAACAGATCTAGCAGCTCAAAACTGGGCATCCATGAGGCGCGGTGGGCCATCAGCAGCAGCAGAATTGGATTCCACAACAATCTGTAAACTCATGGCTTGGCATATCCCTCACTCTACTATTACCATCAAGCCAGGGGACCAACCCTGGTTCAATAAGGAGTGTAGAAGAAAATGCCAGGAGCAGCTCCAGGCATACCTAAAAATGAGGTGATAACCTGGGGAAGCTGCAACACAGGACTACATGCATACTAAAAAGCGGAAGCAGCCTGCTATAGTCAGGGCTAAGCGATCCCACAATCAACGGATCAGGTCAAAGCTCTGCAATCCTGCCACATCCTATCGCAAATGGTGGTAGACCATTAAACAACTAACGGGAGGAGGAGGTTCCATGAATATCCCCATCCTCAATGATGGTGGAGCTCAGCATCTGAGTGCAAAAGACAAGGCTGAAGTGTTTGCAACCATCTTCAGCCAGAAGTGCCGAGTGGATGATCAATATCGGCCTACTCCTGAGGTCTCCACCATCACAGAAGCCAGTCTTCAGCCAATTCGATTCACTCCATGTGATATCAAGAAACGGCTGAATGCACTGGATACAGCAAAGGCTATGGGCCCCGACAACATCCCGGCTATCGTGCTGAAGCCTTGTGCTCCAGAACTAGCCGTGCCTCTAGCCAAGGTGTTCCAGTAGAGCTACAACACTGGCATCTATCCGACAATGTGGAAAACTGCCCAGGTATGTCCTGTCCACAAAAAGCAGGACAAATCCAATCCGGCCAATTACCGCCCCATCAGTCTACTCTCAATCATCAGCAAAGTGATGTAAGGTGTCATCGACAGTGCTATCAAGCGGCACTTACTCACCAATAACCTGCTCACTAATGCCCAGTTTGGGTTCCACCAAGACCACTCGGCTCCTGACCTCATTACATCCCTGGTCCAAACATGGATAAAGGAGCTGAATTCCAGAGGTGAGGTGAGAGTGACAGCCCTTGACATCAAGGCAGCTTTTGACCGAGTGTGACATCAAGGAGCTCTAATAAAACTGAAGTCAATGGGAATCGGCGGGGGGTGGGGGGGGGGGGGGAACTCTCCACTGGCTGGAGTCATACCTAGCACCAAAGGAAGATGGTTGTGGTGATTGAAGGTCAATCATCGCAGCCCCATGACATCGCTGCAGGAGTTCCTCAGGGCAGTATCCTAGGCCCAACCATCTTCAGCTGCTTCATCAATGACCTTCCCTCTAACATTATGTCAGGGATGTTCGGTGATGACTGCACAGTGTTCAGTGCCATTCACAACTCTTCAGATAATGAAGCAGTCCATGCCCGCACGCAACAAGGCCTGGACGATATTCAGGCTTGGGCTGATAAGTGGCAGGTAACATTCGCGCCACATAAGTGCCAGGCAATGACTTTCTCCAAGAAGCGAGCATCTAACCACCTCCCCTTGACATTCAATGGCATTACCATCGCCGAATCCCCCACCATCAACATCCTGGGGGTCACCATTGACCAGAAAGTTAACTAGACCAGCCATATAAATACTGTGGCAACAAGAGCGGGTCAGAGGCTGGGTATTCTACAGTCAATGTCTCACCTCCTGACTCCCCAAAGCCTTTCCACCATCTACAAGGCACAAGTAAGGAGTGTGATGGAATACTCTCCACTTGCCTGGATAAGTGCAGCTCCAACAACACTCAAGAAGCTCGACACCATCCAGGACAAAGCAGCCCGCTTGATTGGCACCCCATCCACCACCTTAGAGATTCACTCCCTCCACCACCGGCGTACCGTGGCTGCAGTGTGTACCATCTACAAGATGCACTGAAGCAACTCGCCAAGGCTTCTTCGGCAGCATCTCCCAAACCCGCGACCTCTTCCACCTAGAAGGACAAGGGCAGCTGGTGCATGGGAACACCACCTCCAAGTTCCCCTCCAAGTCAAACACCATTCTGACTTAGAAGTATATCGCCGATCCTTCATCGTCGCTGGGTCAAAATCCTGGAACTCCCTCCCTAACAGCACTGTGGGAGTACCTTCACCACATGGACTGCAGCGGTTCAAGAAGGTGGCTCACCACCACCTTCTCAAGGGCAGTTAGGGATGAGCAATAAATGCTCGCCTTGCCATAAACGAATAAAAAAAAATCTCAAAGTTGCGGTCTGTTTCAAAGGTGGAATGACGACAAACGCTGTCAGTTCACTGTCATTCCGACCGCAAATTCCGGGCCATACTATACAAACCCCACAGAGAAAAGAGGGGCTGAAGAACTTTGCAATGATTTCAAACCAGATTAAAATGGGTTTAAAAAGGTATTTAGGGAGCAAGAAAAAAAACACTAGAGAAAAATATAGCAAAGAGTATGAACTGAATCGTCCCGATCATAATTGCAAAAGAGAGCTTAGGGAGAAAATTAATCTTAAAAGCTAAATTTAGTGGATTAATTGAAGATGAAGAGAAAATATTTGAATTACTTAATGATCATTTTCTAAGACATGTTAATCAGCGTTGAAAATATGTTTGCTATCAAATTACTGCGTTACAACTAATATCATACATTACATTGAAATTAGTGAGGAGGAGATACTTGATAAATTAAAAAGACACAAGATCCCTTGGGCTAGTTGGCATACATCGTAGGAATGTGAAGGATTGCTCGAGCAAAGTGCCAGCACAGACACAATGGGCCAAATGGCCTCCTTTTGTACTGTATGCTAAAGAAAATTAAAATGTATTGCTCACAAAGGCAAAATATTGCATATTGGAAGAATGAACAGGTATACAATGAAGGGAACAGAATTATCACAGGGAGGGTTTCAAAGGGAGCAAGGAATGATAATAGTGTTAAAAGCACATTGGGATATCTAGCCAGAACAGTGGATTGTAAAAATGCAGAGGTTACGTTGAGGCTTTGAGGCTGCACTTGTCACACCTCGCTTGGAATACTGGGGTAGAATTTGCACAGGGGATTTCAAATCTCCTTTCATTCATAGAATCATAGGGGGTGATTTTCTCAATCGGGAGCTTTTGGAGGCGGGACTCCCACTTGTCGGGTTTCAGTCCCGCCTCCATCAACTTCTGGACAGCCCACGCTATTTTCCCTTGATTGACCTTGTTAAGCCCGCCCAGCGGGTTTAGCAGACCAATTAAGGGAAAGCCAGTTGCAGAGAACGTCAACGTATGACGTTTCATCTGTCAAAAATTTTTGACAGATGAATTGTCATCGTTTGACAGCTCTGTGAAGCTGTGAAACACTGACATTCTCTGTAGTTTGATGAGGTCTTGAATTCAAGACCTCATCAAACTTCTTTCTTTTGCAGAAATGAGATGGTTGTTGCATTGGAGAATGCAACGGCCATCTGTCATCTCTGTCGTGGAGGTCCGAGACTCTCCACATACCCACTGATTGAAGCCTGCAGCAAGAAACAAAGGTAAGTAAACTTTTACTAACACTTTGCACTTACCTCACATACTCACCTCTCCACACTTACACCCATCACTCACCTTCACACCACACTTTTGCTCCCCCCCATCCCCCCCGACCCCCGCAGACCCAGTACTCGCCTCGCTGACCGGGCGGGTTTCGGGGCCTTCGGGAAGCCCGCACTTGTGAGGGCAAAAAGGGGATAATCCTATTTTCTGCCTGTTAACTACCTGTTAACAGGCAGTTAATAGGCTTTAATCCCTTCCCGCCTCCAAGGAGACAGGACCTGGTGCGGGATGGCTACCCGCCTCCTAGGAAGATGGCATGGAGGTGGGTTGGACACCTGCCCCCAAATTCTGCCATATTCCCGGCAGTCCCGCCTCCATACCTGCCTCCCCAGGGCTGGCAAGATCGCGCCCATAGAATGGTCACAGCACAGAAGAAGGCCATTCGGCCCGTTGAGCCCGTGCCAGCCTTTCAGAACAAGATTATGAAAGGCCAACTTGACATCCAACTTTGGTGGAAGGTTGGCAGAAGCACTGGAGAAACATCTTAAATATCTGGATATGCAACCTAACTGATCTTTGCCCTCTTCTGCTTCTTGGCTATCTCCCTTCACTTAGCCTTTCTGATTCTCTCTATCTCTCATTCTAGATGCACAGGTGGTAAAACTACTTGCAATGTAATTATGCAAACTGTAAGAATATATTGTTTGAAATGTTTGCCTATAATGAGGTTGAACTGTAAGATTTTGGTTAACGTACTGAATGAGCTCTGCTCTGTGTGCCAAATAGAGTCATTACACTGTGTTGTGTTGCTCAGCTGTAATAAATATCTTTCATTTTACTTACCATGTCCAACCCTCCATACCAAGCTAAGAAATATGACCAACATGGTCCAGCTGTGTTCTGAGAGGGAGGAACTTGGGTATCTGAGTTCCAGTTTATCTGTGACTTAAATGTATTTCAAATTAATCTGAAGAGAGAATTTCACTTCTCCATTTTAATGGCCTTTCAGAACAAGACTATAAAATGGAGGCCCAACTTGATTCCCAATTTAGGTAGTTTCTACTTGTGCAACTTGTGTGCATTGGGAATGGGGCTGAGATGGAATTAATTTAACTTTTATCCATTAAGAAGCATTATAAATTACTAGGTCATTTCTAACTAAGAAAATGTCTCTGTGGATACCACAAAGCAGAGCTAAAGCACCATACAAATCCTACCACATGAGTAATTCTACACAAAGTACAAACTAACACCGTATTTCAATGCACTCCAACTAGCTTCCACACATCACCTCAAACTATTTTTGAAGCACAGTTTTGAAAAGTCATTAAAAACTAAAGTACAAAATGTTTTGAAGCAACAGAAAAGTTACATTTGAAATTCTGGGGCCAATTACATAATTTTTGATGGCAATAAGTTGCTTTGAACCACATATAGCGTAAAAACATCACGTGCTGGTCTTGAAAATAATCATAGCTATTTCGGAAGTTATTTTCACAGCAGCAGCACTCAGATGCTTTGGGGAGGTGGTGGTTACTGCACACTTTGGACTGCTGTGTTTTTTAAGTGCACTTAAGCAGCAGGAACTGTGAGCTACATTGCAGTGGTATGTCACTGATACGATGTAAGGTACTTAAAGGCATTTGAGCCTTCTTTCTTCACGATTTGAGGTTTTTTTTAAAGGAAAGGGTATCAGCATGGGTTGGCGATGGCGTAACAATGCTGCAGCATCAATGCTCTGCCTCAAGCTCCCTTCAAGCAAAAAGCTTGACCATCAGACGTAAAACAGAGTCAAGATATATAGGTGGAGAAATTGAGAAATTGGACCTCATTGTGCCCGTTTTCTGTGCAAAAGAGACAAATTTCACAGGGCTATGTCACACGCTCCCAAGGCTGACTGAAGGGCGGTTGATCCCATATTGGGTCAGGCGATTTTCTGGATGTCACTGGCAGCTACCTTAAACAGGCATTAGGCCCTTGGCATATGTTAATATGCTTGTTGCTTGAAGGGAGCTTGAGGCAGAGCATTGATGCTGCAGCATTGTTACACCATCGCCAACCCATGCTCCCTTTGAGCATAGCTCCTTGCTGGGATCACTGGCTCTTTACCCTATCCTCACAGCTTTCTAATTGGGGGGGCGGGGGGGGGGGGGGGGGGGGGCGGTTAACCACTTGAGTTTGTGAAATAGTCAACTGGAGACACCTTTCAAAACACATATAGTAATCAGTTATAAGAAAAATATTCAAAATAAATGGAACCAAAAATGAAGAAACGACATGTGGGAAAACAAATTACATAGATTTGCAAAGTTCTCTATGGGTTGCATTAATAAGATGTAATGGAACTACACAGAGCTAATCTTAATATTTTAGGTTTGGATTTTTAAATAGTTACGGTGAAAATGCTTCTGTCCACTTGAGGTAAGAAAACAAGAGAAAAAGAAAGACTCGGACTTATTTATGAGGAAATTCTACAATTTAGAGCTCCTCATGCAGAACTTCACATGGTGGGAGCACATTACAGGAAATGAGGTGTGGAGGCCAGCATGCCGAATTCATGGTCCACAAAATTCGCTGCCCATTTCCACACAAGACTCTAAACCAGGAATGCTAAATCATAAAAGTTACCCTCTAGTGCCTTATCATGTCTCTCAAAAATGTCTCAGAAGTGTGTCACGTACAATGAGTTACCTGGAAAGGCATTGACTGTTGTTGCATAGGTTAAAGGCAGAAGAACAGTATCTTTTGGCTGTGATGTATTTATTCTAAAGGTGAAATGCTCATGCAGGGATATTCGTCCAATTTTACGTCTTCATTTACCTTATTTTGTCTTCTCTGTCTTCTTCTCAGGCGCAAAAACTCTTTGTGCTGGCGTGATACGAAGTTTACAGCAGCATACTCCAACAAGGCAGAAAACACGAAGAGGAGACACACTGCCATCCAAATATCAATAGCTTTGACGTATGAAACCTAGATGAAACATAATAATTGACATGAATCTTGTCACTCATGTGGAAATGACTTATGAAATAATACTGGGCGACCTGCTGGTGGCGCTGTCCAGGGAGAGTATAAATACTCGGGCACAGGCCCAGCTTGCACGGGACATTCTTAACAGGAACTAGTGAAGGACACAACTAGATCTCCATGTTGTAAAACAGTTGATTAAAGCTTTGTTTAACGCTTAGACAAAGTGCCTAGTAGTTTTCTTACGTCAATAATGCTTTAGCAAAAGGTAATATTACCAATTAAATTGACATTTTTTTTCTTAAATCGATCTACCAACCCCAATTCTATATTTTGTCATCACCATGTTCACTTGGGAGTGCATACTGGGAGCAAATTTGTTATGTGGCTTGAAATGAAAATAAGAGCAGCCAGCAATTGATGTCATTAAATATTTATTATTACTAGTATCTGTCTGTGTGGGATTTGGGCCACACATGGAATCATTGCTAGGTTTCTCAGATCACTGAAAATTGGTGTGTCCAGTACGTGGCTCTGAACATGGTCACAACAAGAGATAGTGATGGGCAGGGCTGACAACGCTGGGGCAAAATAGGGCCTAAATTCATCAGCGCCCAAAACCATCCGTGATCCTTGCCAAAAAGCGCCAGAGTGGAGAAGTCCATGAACCATCCTAAATTTATCCTCGGGCTTCATCGTCATAATTGCAGTGAGCTGCGGGCGCCAATCGGACAGCCTGTGCAGGCCCTTGGAATTTGATGAGCCCAGTGAGAGCAAGACGATCAGGAGGCAGGCAAGCACAAACAAGCAGTGGTCACAGTATTAATGTGGAAGCAGAAGGAGCATTCCTACTTCTCCTGGCACCACTTTAAGGTCATTTAAAAAGACATACCTGCGGCCTTTTTCCACGGTTAAGCCACTGTAGAGCCTGAAAAAGTAGTGCACTTTCTACTTTTCACCAATTTTAGAACTGGGCGCACGAGCCTCATTTCAAGCAGCCACCATGGCCACCTAAAAAAAATGCCCTTCTCAGTTTAGCAATGGCCTGGGTGCATGCACAAATCAGGAACAGGCCTTCCCACTGCAATCTGTCATTGCTGCGTCCGTTTTATGTTCAAATCTAAACTCTATGGATAATGGCCAGAAAATCGGGTGCGTGTGAATCAGAATGGCTGAATTCCCAAAAGGGATCATTCCGTGATCTGACTGTCCCAGTGGGCAGTGACACCTGCAGGGAGCACTAGATTGTGGAATCACTCCTGATATCCGCTCCTGGTGTGCATAACTCTGCACCAGGTGTGTATAACTCTGCACCAGGTGTGTATAACTCTGCACCAGGTGTGCATAACTCTGCACCAGGTGTGCATAACTCTGCACCAGGTGTGCATAACTCTGCACCAGGTGTGTATAACTCTGCACCAGGTGTGTATAACTCTGCACCAGGTGTGTATAACTCTGCACCAGGTGTGCATAACTCTGCACCAGGTGTGCATAACTCTGCACCAGGTGTGCATACCTCTGCACCAGGTGTGTATACCTCTGCACCAGGTGTGTATAACACTGCACCAGGTGTGTATAACTCTGCACCAGGTGTGTATAACACTGCACCAGGTGTGTATAACTCTGCACCAGGTGTGTATAACTCTGCACCAGGTGTGCATAACTCTGTACCAGGTATGCATAACTCTGCACCAGGTGTGCATAACACTGCACCAGGTGTGTATAACTCTGCACCAGGTGTGTATAACTCTGCACCAGGTGTGCATACCTCTGCACCAGGTGTGTATACCTCTGCACCAGGTGTGCATAACTCTGCACCAGGTGTGTATAACTCTGCACCAGGTGTGCATACCTCTGCACCAGGTGTGTATACCTCTGCACCAGGTGTGCATAACACTGCACCAGGTGTGTATAACTCTGCACCAGGTGTGCATAACACTGCACCAGGTGTGTATAACTCTGCACCAGGTGTGCATAACTCTGCACCAGGTGTGTATAACTCTGCACCAGGTGTGCATAACACTGCACCAGGTGTGTATAACTCTGCACCAGGTGTGTATAACTCTGCACCAGGTGTGCATAACACTGCACCAGGTGTGTATAACTCTGCACCAGGTGTGCATAACTCTGCACCAGGTGTGTATAACTCTGCACCAGGTGTGTATAACTCTGCACCAGGTGTGCATAACACTGCACCAGGTGTGTATAACTCTGCACCAGGTGTGTATAACTCTGCACCAGGTGTGTATAACTCTGCACCAGGTGTGCATAACTCTGCACCAGGTGTGTATAACTCTGCACCAGGTGTGCATAACACTGCACCAGGTGTGTATAACTCTGCACCAGGTGTGCATAACTCTGCACCAGGTGTGTATAACTCTGCACCAGGTGTGCATAACTCTGCACCAGGTGTGCATAACACTGCACCAGGTGTGTATAACTCTGCACCAGGTGTGCATAACTCTGCACCAGGTGTGTATAACTCTGCACCAGGTGTGTATAACTCTGCACCAGGTGTGTATAACTCTGCACCAGGTGTGTATAACACTGCACCAGGTGTGCATAACTCTGCACCAGGTGTGCATAACTCTGCACCAGGTGTGTATAACTCTGCACCAGGTGTGTATAACTCTGCACCAGGTGTGTATAACTCTGCACCAGGTGTGCATAACTCTGCACCAGGTGTGTATAACACTGCACCAGGTGTGTATAACTCTGCACCAGGTGTGTATAACTCTGCACCAGGTGTGTATAACTCTGCACCAGGTGTGCATAACTCTGCACCAGGTGTGTATAACTCTGCACCAGGTGTGTATAACTCTGCACCAGGTGTGTATAACTCTGCACCAGGTGTGCATAACTCTGCACCAGGAGCACTAAAGATAAAACTATACCTCAATCTTTTCACCATTAGCATTATATCATTGGGATTTTTCTTTCCAGATTAAAAATATTCAGTACTGTTAATATATGCTTAACTCCTGCTTGATTAATACATTCTTGTGGTGTTTGATTAATTTGAATATTTAAAGAAAACCTACAGTATTTATAGGTTTTGTGGTTATAGAGGAAATGAAATACAGCAGCTGATGAATATACTAGGGAGTTGCCATATTATAGTTTCATAGATTATATATTGGATGACAGAACTCATTCTGTTGACCAATATCTGAGGTAAGTTACTGTCTGTTGTATATTCCAGAGTGAGCGGCATTCATTATAATCCACAGAAATATAGCTTTTTGTACCTGTTGCATTTTGTTTTATCTTGCCAATGGCAGACAGTAATAGGTGGCTGTCTTTTCCTAGTGTACTGTCTGACTAGTCGGAAACAAAAACAACAACTTGCATTTACATAGCGCCTTTAACACAGTAACAAGTCCCAAGTGCAAACGGTATTGCACTGTAGGCCAGTGTCGGGAGCGGAGAGAGCAGCAGCACAGTGAGTAGTTAAACCCACTTTCGCGGGCTTTTTTGCAGAGGCCAATGTTGGGAGCGGAGAGAGCAGCAGCACAGTGAGTAGTTAAACTCACTTTCGCGGGCTTTTTTTCAGAGGTTTACCAATCTCACAGACCGGCGGCGGCGTTCCAGAGCCACGTCACAATTCAAAAAGTGACGCGGACAAGAGGAAGCAGCTGATTGAGTGAGTATGGCCAGGTGAGTATTTATACTACTCTGTAGTTTGACAGTTAAGGTTAATAGTTTATAAAGTTTAGTAGGTCCTCATTTTTGTGGTTATAGTTTCTAAGGTCTCTGTTGTGTAGCAGGGAGTGCTAGTATACAAGGCCCCTTGAGTATATCATTTAATTGTAGTGTAACTTGTGGTATTGATTTGAGTTAATTTAAATTAATTAAAGGATAAGTCATGGCAGCACAGCTCAGCCCCGTGGCATGCTCCTCCTGCACTATGTGGGAAATCAGGGACACTTCCTATGTCCCTGTTGACCATGTGTGTGGGAAGTGTATCCAGCTGCAGCTACTGGCAGACCGCATTGCGGCGCTGGAGCTGCGAATGGATGCATACTGGAGCATTTGTGATGCTGAGGACATCGTGGATAGCACGTTTAGGGAGTTGGTCACACCGCAGGTAAAGGCTGCACAGGCAGGAAGGGGATGGGTGACCACCAGGCAGAGTAGTAGGTGCAGGCATGTAGTGCAGGGGGCCCCTGTGGACATCCCCCTCTCAAACAGATATACCACTTTGGATATTGTTGAGGGAGATGGCTTATCAGGGGAAGGCAGCAGCAACCAACTTCCTGGCACCATGGGTGGTTCTGCTGCACAGGACGGGAGGAAAAAGAGCGGGAGAGCTATAGTGATAGGGGATTCTATTGTAAGGGGAATAGATAGGCGTTTTTGCGGCAGCAAACGAGACTCCAGGATGGTATGTTGCCTCCCTGGTGCAAGGGTCAAGGATGTCTCGGAGCGGCTGCAGGGCATTCTGGAGGTGGAGGGTGAACAGCCAGTTGTCGTGGTGCATATAGGTACCAACGATATAGGTAAAAAACAGGATGAGGTCCTAAAAGCTGAATATAGGGAGTTAGGAGGTAAATAAAAAAATAGGACCTCAAAGGTAGTAATCTCAGGATTGCTACCGGTGCCACGTGCTAGACAGAGTAGAAATAGAAGCATATTTCAGATGAATACGTGGCTAGAGGAATGGTGCAAGGGGGAGGGATTCAAATTCCTGGAACACTGGAACCGGTTCTGGGGGAGGTGGGACCATTACAAACTGGACGGTTTGCACCTGGGCAGGACCGGGACCAATGACCTAGGGGGAGTGTTTGCTAGTGCTGTTGGGGAGGGTTTAAACTAAAATGGCAGGGGTTGGGAACCTGTGCAGGGAAACAGAGGAAAGGGAAGCAAGGATAGAAGCAAAAGACAGGAAGGAGAAAAGCAAAAGTGGAAGGCAGAGAAATCAAGGGTGTAAATCAAACAGGGCTACAGTAAATAATAATTCTAAAAGGACTAAGAGTGTTAAAAAAAAAACCTGAAGGCTTTGTGTCTTAATACGAGGAGCATTCGTAATAAGGTGGATGAATTAGCTGCGAAAATAGATGTAAATTGATATGATATAATTGGGATTACCGAGACATGGCTCCAGGGTGACCAAGGCTGGGAATTCAACATCCAGGGGTATTCAATATTCAGGAAGGACAGACAAAAAGGAAAAGGAGGTGGGGTAGCATTGCTGGTTAAAGAGGAGATTAACACAATAGTAAGGAAGGATATTAGCTCTGATGATGTGGAATCTGTATGGATAGAGCTGAGTAATACCAAGGGGCAGAAAACATTAGTGGGAGTTGTATACAGACTCCCAAACAGTAATGCTGAGATTGGGGATGGCATTAAACAGGAAATTAGAGACACGTGCAATAAGGGCACAGCAGTTATCATGGGTGACTTTAATCTACATATAGATTGGGCTAACCAAATTAGTAACAATACTGTGGAGGAGGAATTCCTAGAGTGTATACGGGATGGTTTTCTGGACCAATATGTCGAGGAACCAACCAGAGATCAGGCCATCTTAGACTGGGTATTATGTAATGAGAAAGGATTAATTAGCAATCTTGTTGTGCGAGGCCCCTTGGGGAGGGGCGATCATAATATGATAGAATTCTTCATTAAGATGGAGAGTGAAGTAGTTGACTCAGAGACTAGGGTCCTGAATTTAAATAAAGGAAACTACAATGGTATGAGGTGCGAGTTGGCTAGGGTGGATTGGGGAGTGTTATTTAAAGGGTTGACGGTGGACAGGCAATGGCAAACATTTAAAGATCGCATGGATGAACTACAGAATTTGTTCATCCCTGTTTGGCATAAAAATAAAACAAAAAAGGTGACTCAACCGTGGCTAACAAGGGAAATTAGGGATAGCATAAGATCCAAGGAGAGGACATATAAATTGGCCAGAAAAAGCAGCAAACCTGAAGATTGGGAGCAGTTTAGGATTCAGCAAAGGAGGACAAAGGGATTAATTAAGAGGGGGAAAATAGAATATGAGAGTAAGCTTTCAGGGAATATTAAAACTGACTGTAAAAGCTTCTATAGATATGTGAAGAGAAAAAGATTGGTGAAGTCAAGCGTAGGTCCCTTGCAGTCAGAATCAGGGGAATTTATAATGGGGAACAAAGAAATGGCTGACGAATTAAATACATACTTTGGTTCTGTCTTCACAAAGGAGGACACAAATAACCTACCAGAGATGTCGGGGAACATAGGATCTAATGAGAGGGAGGAATTGAATGAAATCAGTATTTGTAGGGAAATGGTGTTAGGGAAATTGACGGGATTGAAGGCCGATAAATCCCCAGGGCCTGATAAACTACATCCTAGGAAGTGGCCCTAGAAATAGTAGATGCATTGCTGGTCATCTTTCAAAATTCTATAGACTCTGGAACAGTTCCCATGGATTGGAGGGTAGCTAATGTAACCCCACTATTTAAAAAAGGTGGTAGAGAAAAAATGGGGAATTATAGACCGGTAAGCCTCTGTGCAAAGTGCTAGAGTCCATTATAAAAGATGTAATAGCAGAGCACTTGGAAAACAGTGACAGGATCGGACAAAGTCAACATGGATTTACAAAAGGGAAATCATGCCTGACTAATCTACTGGCATTTTTTGAGGATGTAACTGGTAGAATAGATAAGGGAGAAACAGTGGATGTGGTGTATTTGGACTTTCAGAAGGCTTTCGATAAGGTCCCGCATAAGAGATTAGCGTGCAAAGTTAAAGCACATGGGATTGGGGGTGAGGTACTGATTTGGATAGAGAACTGGTTGGCAGACAGGAAGCAAAGAGTTGGAATAAACGGGTCTTTTTCCGAGTGGCAGGCAGTGACTAGTGGGGTACCGCAGGGATCGGTGCTAGGACCCCAGCTATTCACAATATGTATTAATGATCTAGACGAGGGAACTAGATGTAATATCTCCAAGTTTGCAGACGACACAAAGCTGGGTGGGAGTGTGTGTTGTGAGGAGGATGCAGAGAAACTCCAGTATGATTTGGACAAGTTGGGTGATTGGGCAGATGCATGGCAGATGCAGTATAATGTGGATAAATGCGAGGTTATCCACTTTGGTGGCAAAAACAGGAAGACAGATTATTTTCTGAACGGCAATAGATTGGGAAAAGGGGAAGTGCAATGAGATCTGGGAGTCCTTGTGCACCAGTCGCTGAAGGTAAGCATGCAGGTGCAGCAGGCGGTTAAGAAGGCAAATGGTATGTTGGCCTTCGTAGCGAGAGGATTCGATACAGGAGCAAGGATGTCTTGCTGCAGTTGTACAAGGCCTTGGTGAGACCACACCGTGAGTATTGTGTGCAGTTTTGGTCGCCTTATCTGAGGAAGGATGTTCTTGCCATGGAGGGAGTGCAGCGAAGATTTACCAGACTGATACCTGGGATGGCAGGAATGACGTATGAAGAGAGACTGGGTTGATTAGGCTTATATTCGCAAGAGTTTAGAAGAATGAGAGGGGATCTCATTGAAACTTATAAAATTCTAACAGGACTAGACAGACTAGATGCAGGAAGGATGTTCCCGATGGCGGGGGAGTCCAGAACCAGAGGTCACAGTCTAAGGAGAAGGGGTAAGCCATTTAGGACTGAGATGAGGAGGAATTTCTTCACCCAGAGAATTTCTTCACCTGTGGAATTCTCTGCCACAGAAGGCAGTTGAGGCCAATTCATTAAATATATTCAAGTAGGAGTTAGATATATTTCTTAAGGCTAAAGGGATCATGGGATATGGGGAGAAAGCAGGGACAGGGTACTGAATTTGGATGATCAGCCATGATCTCATTAAATGGCGGAGCAGGCCCGAGGGGCCGAATGGCCTACTCCTGCTCCTATCTTCTATGCTTCTATATACACATTCATTAGTTGCTAAAATTCTTCAGACTAAGGCATTCACCATTAAAATGGAAATCCCAAGAGAAACTTTTCAAGCCTGGGTCTGCTCAGTATGATTCACAGAGATTTAGGCCTAAAATTAATCATGCTCAGAGGGCGGGTTTGGAGGCGTGTCCGCTGACAAAATAGCAAAGATTGACAGCGGGTAGGAAACCTGCTGTCAACTCGCCTCCACGCGAGCCTCCCAGGTGTCGGGTCTGTCAGCCAATGAAACAATCAGACCTTGGTCCTCCAAATCCTTCCATGATCAGCCCCAACACCAACATCACCAACCTTCTCCGCCATCATCTGATGCTGCACTGGACACAGGGCATCAGTCCCTGACAAAATTACTGGCCTGGCATCGCCATGGCCAGATTTTCTTCACTTGACGCTGTAAACCCTGGCTGCCACATGATGCGCCAGGTTGACACCATCCCACACCAGCACCGTGAAGCATCCCTTTAATGTCCAAGCCATTCCATGCACACTCATCACTATAGCGGGTGGGTGGGGGGGTGGGGGGGTGAAGTTATGACTGAACAATCACTGGAACTCAGTAAGACACTTCTCAAGGTGTGCTCAGATCTGTCCAATAGGGGTCACTTTTTGAAAAAGAGATTTCACTGTATTTTTTTTTATTCGTTTATGGGATGTGGGCATCGCTGGCAAGGCCAGCATTTATTGCCCATCCCTGTGGGCATCGCTG
Source organism: Squalus acanthias (assembly GCA_030390025.1). Taxonomy (NCBI): domain Eukaryota; kingdom Metazoa; phylum Chordata; class Chondrichthyes; order Squaliformes; family Squalidae; genus Squalus; species Squalus acanthias. The sequence continues at coordinate 103,520,967 of CM059429.1, read as the reverse complement.
GCAAGGCCAGCATTTATTGCCCATCCCTAATTGCCCTTGAGAAGGTGGTGGTGAGCCACCTTCTTGAACCGCTGCAGTCCTTGTGCTGAAGGTACTCCCACAGTGCTGTTAGATAGGGAGTTCCAGGATTTTGACCCAGCGATGATGAAGGATCGGCGATATACTTCTAAGTCAGGATGGTGTGTGACTTGGAGGGGAACTTGGAGGTGGTGGTGTTCTCATGCGCCTGCTGCCCTTGTCCTTCTAAGTGGAAGAGGTCGCTGGTTTGGGAGGTGCTGCCGAAGAAGCCTTGGCAAGTTGCTGCAGTGCATCTTGTAGATGGTACACATGACAACACATTACCAGAAACATCACATGGACATTGGCTAAACCTCTCAAGTGCGTACCCTTGTGTGTTGTTTTTTGATATGCTTGCAGTAGGATGAGGGTGAGTGTGAGGGGTGGCTAGTGAGATGGGGAAATGCTAAAGTAGATAGAGAGGGTTGGGTGGAGGTGCAAGGTAAGTTGGTGTCCTGGGGAGGTCTCTTCCGCCCTTGGAAGGGAAGAGAACCTCCCTGCGTGCTGTGACTCCGTCCATAAGCACATGGAGGGAGTCATTGGAGAGCCTGGGTGCAAGCGTTCAACTTTGTGTAGTGCTTGTCAGTATTTGCAGCACCTCAATGCTGTCAAACACTGACAGAACAACTGTCAAACTCCATGTGGACGTAGTCCCTTTAAGGAAACCAGCTGATGACACATCATCAAATGACGTCATCAGACCCGCTTCCTGTTAATTGGCTGGCGGGCTTAACAAGGCCAATCAAGGTAAAATCACTTCTGCAGAGTGGATGCAGCTGGGAGCAGGACCAGAACCCGGAAACCAGCTGTCCCGCCCCCATCCCGCCTCCTCCATTAAAATCGCGGCCTTAGTCTGGCGCAGGGATCAGAGGTCAACTATTGGATTTCTATGAATTAGTAAAAGTTGCCCGTCCGAATTGCCTTAAAATATAGACAGAGAGACGTTAAATTAATCGCTCCTTACTTGAGTTTTATAGAACCTCACATTATTGATGTAAAGTGAGAAGGATGCGCGCGCAGCAAGGTGCAGGAGAATTCAGTGCAAATGGCTTAAGGCGAGTTTGACCAACACCAGTAACCTGGTTACATTGCATGATTTGTGCTCCAATAATGGTTGGATCATCCTAAAGCATCTGCATGCATGCCAGCCAAACCACGCTACGGTGGCTAGCCAGAGATGTGACAGCTATTTCACGTATTTTCTCCAGCAGAGGGAGAAAATATAAAGAAGAAAGAGATCAGATAAAAACTTAAGAAACAAAGGAAAGATGGAGACAGAGGGAGGCCTGTAGGGCAGAGTGGAAAGTAGTTGCTGGTCATTCCAGAACATGAGGACATTATCTGAGGTAAAGGTCTAAAAGTGTAACACCAGCCATCTCAATGAGCAGAGCAGATAAAATACTGAATTTCACTCAAGAACACAGGGGGCAGCTTTTCGTCTTCCCCATCTGGCCAGTAGTCTAGTGGAGCAGATCGTCCACGCTTTGGAGAGCCCGCCTGATTTTCAGTCCATTGATTTCAGGCAGTGAAGACAAAAATCTACCATCAGGTGTTTTTCCAACTTTCGAAAACTGAGCCTCAAGACAGCAGAAACAAAAAAAAAATTGCCTAACTCTATGATCTGCATCCAACATTGAACTCCCAAAAGTTCATCGGCCGTGCATGAAATTCTTTCTGTCCCACAGAAATACACAGCGAGTATCGCCAGCAATTGCAATCCATAGGGCCTGAATGATTTGATATCCAGTTTATTTTCGATTCCTCCCCCAAGAAATGAGTATGCATGCCATCCGATAGACATTCTGCTTAGGTGACAAGGAGGCATTACAAATGTTGTACAAGGCCCTAATTGAATATGATTGACTTAATAAAAATAGTATAATTCAAATCACAGTCTTGAAACACACTATCATAATTTTTGGGATGTTAGGTTCAGCATCACTCCTGTAAGTGGACTTCATGTACCTTATGATCTGGAGTTGACTTGTTTCTGCCCAATATCTGGATAAATGACATAATGATACAGGGATTGTAACAGAGAACCCTTACTCCATACACCAGATACTAGAATGTATCATGTGTTGTCACGTGAATTCTCTTCTCTTTACAGACAGTGGGCTGGGTAAGCACTCTACCAAGTTGAGATCACAGGTGTCGAAATGAAAGTGGTTCATTTACAGAAATTATATGAATGAAAAGTTCACAGGTTTCACAGTGAGATATATTTACTCTCCATTGCTCAATACGTAAAACAACAAGGATGCGATTCACTTTCTCTAACTTACTTACTTATAAACTCAGATAAACCTGGTCCCATTTATCGAGCTGGCATGGAACTTTACAACAATTTGTTTTATCGCTGGTGACTGCACGATACAAACATGTCTGTCTTTTCCATGTTTTGTGTCGTTTTCTCTGAGAGCTACTGATTTAAGTCTGTGATGAAGTCCCTGCCCATTGATCTGTCAATCACAAAGGGCTCCAGCTCCTTTCTTCAAAGCACTCAGAAATAACTAGCAATCGAAATCACTACCCCTGGGTTGAGGGCGCACCCTTTGATGTGTGACCAGGAGATTTCCAAAAAAACTGCTCGGCTACGCACCCGCTATTCAAATTGAATCGAAAGACAACGCAATCAACCAGGCGCCACAATGGTACTCCTGTGGGACAATGGAGCTATCTCTAACAATATCATGAGATGTTTGAATTTGTAAATAACAGCCTCCCTCAGGATGATAAGCTAGTTAACATTGCAATCTTAAATTTGGAACTCGCTCCCCCAAAAAGCTGTTGAGGATAGGTTAATTGAAAATTTCAAAACTGAGATTGATAGAGTTTTGTTAGGCAAGGGTATTAAGGGATTTGGAACCAAGGCGGGTAGATGGAGTTAAGATACAGATCAGCCATGGTCTAATTGAATGGCGGAACCGGCTCAAGGGGCTGAGTGACCTATTCCTGTTCCTATGTTCCTTCTACAAATCACTATTTATGAGTCTAAACAAACTTATATCTTGAGCAAAATCTAATATACAATCAGACTGCTTCAGGCTTATGCCTTCCTATTAAAAAGAATACTTTGTGGAGCCTTGGGAATTATCCATTTACATGCTGAAACTGGGATTACAAGGATACAAGTTAAGAAATTCAACACATGCATAAAACCTTTTTTTTCTCTACAATTACAAACAAGGTGGAAGGAAATAACAATGGTGGAAGAGTTTGTCTATGAATCGTTTGCATTGCTGTGAATAATAATGAACCCTTACGCTATGAAACAACAATAAAGATCATGATTTACATAGTAAATCTTAATTTAAAAGAATATCACCGTCATTGGTCCATCTGTAAAAGAATCAAGCTGCCACCTGAATGTGTCTTCCCAGTATAGAATCATAGAATCATAGAAAGTTACAGCACAGAAGGAGGCCATTTCGGCCCATCATGTCCGCGCCGGCCAACAAAGAGCTATCCAGCCTAATCCCACTTCCCAGCTCTTGGTCCGTAGCCCTGCAGGTTACAGCATCCCTAGTGCACATCCAAGTACTTTTTAAATGTGGTTAGGGTTCCTGCCTCTACCTTCCTTTCAGGCAGTGAGTTCCAGACCCCCACAACCCTCTGGGTGAAGAACTTTCCCCTCAAATCCCCTCTAAACCTTCCACCAATTTCTTTAAATCAGTGCCCCTGGTTTTTGACCCCTCTGCTAAGGGAAATAGGTCCTTTCTATCCACTTTATCTCGGCCCCTCATAATTTTATACACCTCAATAAGGTCTCCCCTCAGCCTCCTCTGTTCCAAGGAAAACAAACCCAGCCTATCCAGTCTTTCCTCATAGCTAAGATTCTCTGCTCCCGGCAACATCCTTGTAAATCTCGTCTGTACCCTCTCTAGTGCAATCACATCTTTCCTGTAATGTGGTGACCAGAACTGCATGCAGTACTCTAGCTGAGGCCTGTTATGGCACTGTTCTGATGGACCAGCCAGTACAGCTCCTCCACACCGTATTAACTTAGGCAGTTTGGACACTGTCAGCAGACAGGGAGTACCAAATCATTCCTCTAAAAAGTTACATTTCAGTGACATGAGAGAGCTCCACTCCCAAAGCCTTGGGAACACCTTGTAGCTTCAGAGATCAGGAAAAAAAGTAGGGGATTAGGAAATTTAAAAAGATTCAATAACTAGGAATTTGTTTAAAGTACAGAACAGACAGAAATAAGTTTAAAGGGAGAGCAGGTAAGAGAAGTTAAAGTTAAAGGGGAGCTGTGGCGAGGATCTCAGGAGAAAGGGAACACCTGTGAGAATTGGAAGACAAAGGGGCCATCCAAAACAAGCCATAATGAAAAGAAATACCCTGATGGATGTAAAAATCACAAGGGGGCACCACATAGGAGCATCCGAGATTAATAAAAAGTAAAACTTAAAGCGGGCAAAGGAAGAAATAATATAACTAAGATGGAGGCAATGTGGCATCTTGGTGCTAGGCATTATCCAGTAGTGCAGAAGGAAACAAGGTTCCAGAAGAAGAGGCAGTTTAAAAAGCAGAGAGAACAGCCTGGACTAAGGTGCAGTTCGCAGGTAGCACAGAGATTGTCGTTGTAGGGCATTCATGACATCAGTGGAAATGAAAATAGGGCAGGTGCAAAATAGGCGGCTGATTCACTATCACCCATTTTCCACCAGGCGGTAAAAGTGAAAATTCTCCCCGATGCCTTCAATATAAATGAAATAGAAATCCTAAAACAGTGAAGAGGGCTGAAAATAAATAAATCATTAGGGATCGATGGTATTTATCCTAGGCTGCTAAGAGAGACTTAGGAGGAGATTTGTAAGACACTGACAATCATTGCGAAGAACTCAATAGACACTGGAAAATTGCCAATGGATTGGAAACACACTAGCATGGTTCCCATATTCAAAAAGGGTAACAAAACCGATGCATTTGTCTCATTTCCATTCCATGTAAAATAATGGAGTAAACTTGAGGATTATCTCTACAATAATATCAACATGGATTCAAAAGGGGGAGATCCTACCCAGCCAAACTGCTCGACTACTTTGAGGAAGAGACAACAATGTGAACTGTGGAAAGCCCCATGACGCATTGCATCTAGACTTCAAGAGGTTTTTGACAACAGTTCCACAGAAATGGCTATTAGTTAAACTGAAAGCTGGCAAGAATCAAGGTAAATCTTGTGAATGGATACGACATTGACTAAGGGTAGAAAACAATGGGGGAAAAATTCATGTGCGTGCCAACAGAATTGTCGGTGTCACCAGCAACTCGAGTTAATGGCTGCCGAAAATGGCCGCAGCACTACCATTGAAAAATTGGCACTGGAGGTTGGTGATGTCAAGCACAGCGCTAACTTACCATGTAACACCCTCCTGGTGGTGTTAATGGAGGCCTCGGACCCGAAGTTCCCGTCGACAGTCAGCGTTACTGCTTCTTACAGCCTGTGGGAGCGAGGCTGTGGAGTTTGCAAGGCATTGTGGGCCATTGAAGGGGCTATGAATTAAAGGGGCAATGCATTCAAAACTAATAAAAAGTAAAATCAAGTGAATAAATGCAGTTTTCAGCCTTTACTGCTTTTCAAAAAACACAAACATTAAAAAATAATTCACAAATGGCAGTCTACAGCTCTTAAAGCTGAATTGTCTTCCACATCTAAAAAAAAGTGCTACGGCTCTAACACAACTGGCTCAGCAAGCCAGGGAAGGGGCAGCCAGGGTCTCGCACACAGCACTCCAGCTTTGTGCAGAGGGTCAACACTGCAAGAAAGGTCATCTACCCACAGGGGCCAGGAGGCCCTCCAGAAAGAACAATGTGGGACCAGATCATTGAGGCTGTCACTGCCAGCAGTGTCGCCCCCACCACCTGGCTCCAGTGCCCAAAGAAGCTTCATGACCTCAGACCACTGGTCAAGGTCAGTGAATGCATCTTCAAAAGCCATCTCCTACCAACTGCGTCACTAGCCTCATACACTAATTAATGCATGACTCCCCCCTCCATCATCATTCACCTACCAACAATCAATCACAAGGCACATCTCCCTTTCCTAGCCTCACCTCACCCCCTTGGAGGAAATGGTGCAGGCCATTCTTGGCAGGGGCATAGCTGAGCCCTTGGCCAGCGAAAGGGCTGAAAGGATGCAAGATGCTGGTATCCTCATACATTATCCTCCTTCTCCCATGCACCTCCTGCTTTCCCACCCTCCCCTCACCACAACTGCACCCTCATGCCTTTCTCATTTCACACACTCAAGAAATGCAGCCTGCCCAGCCAGTGGTTGACCAAGAAGAGGGAGAGGAGAGTGAAGAAGAAGAAGAAGAAGAAGAAGAAACACCGTCACTTGATTTCACACTCCCAGCGACCAGCTCCTTGAGGTCGACCAGCAAGGGCATCTGCAGTGTACCCCACTGAAAGTCAGCAGCCTTCCACCAGCCATGCTGCAGCCACTGGGGTAGCACTGCATGACATCAGTAGAATAGGCTAAGGCACACACAAGACAGTCAATAAGAGAATGCATAAAGGTGATGAGTTGATTTCTTGATGTCATGTTGGATGGATAGATGTATAATGTTGGATTGGAAGGTTTGCTTTGTGGTGGCTTTTATTTCAACATCATGGCCAAGAGGACGCTATGACGGTCAGTAACAGAGGGAAGGTAAGGTGTGGGACAAATATTGAAAGGGGAATTGGGGTTGTGGTTACAGGGAACACAGACGGATGATTTCATCCCGGATATCCCAGCCAGAAAGGGGCTGTCTGGGTTGCATCCTTCCTTCAGCTTCTTCCTCTTCTGTTTCTTTCTCTTCTGTGTCTTCCTCTTCCCTCTGCGAGTGATGCTGTAAATCTGAAATGACAGCATAAAATGCTGGAAATACTCAGCTGGTCAGGCAGCATCTCGACCTGAGAGATAAACTCTGTTTCTCTCTCCATGGATGTTGCCTGACCTGCTGAGTTTTTCCTGCATTTTCTGTCTTCTCAGAGGCCTTCCCTTATCATCTGAGGTCTTGCCAGCATCCAGCAGCACTCCCTGTACACTTAAAAAACTTTTAACATCTATTGCAGCAAGTCACCACTTCAATAAAATAAAAAAAAAAGTCCAAAAGCTTAAATCCAAACTTACCTGACAGATGTGTGTGTACCTTTAAGAGGTGCTGACATCGCCACTGTCAGCCTGCTTGCACACCAGGATTACCTGGCATGCTTAGGCTTCAGCGCTAGGGTCAAAGTGCGGAATGGTGACCTTGAGTCGGTGTTGCACGCCGATTGACGTCACCGTGCTGCTATTTTTTTTTCCCAGGGCGCTGCCAGTTACCAACAGCGTAAAGGGAGGGAGGAAAATGACGGCCGTCACGGGACCCGCCACCAGCTGGTGACAGAGTGGCAGCCGCCATTTTTTCGCCATTTCATGGCGCTACAGAGTGACGGTAAATAGATGAATTTCTAGCCCAATGAGTCTTCATTATAGGAGTAACGTCGGATTGAGCGGAAGTGCTGAGTGGGGTGCGCCAGGGCTTGCTATTGGGACCACAATTGTTTCTAATTTACATAAATGACCTGGATTGAGAGGCTCAATGCAAGGTGGTCAAATCTATTACCAAACTAGAAGGGGTGGTGCAATCAGAAGGTGCAGTTCAGCAATTACGAATAAGTTAGATAAAACATCTAAGTAGGCAGAGCAATGGCACTTGAAATTTAATGCTAACAAGTATAAAATACTAGACATAGGAAGGAAAAATAGGTGACAGACGTACTTGAAGAATGTTGTTGAAATAGCTAAGGAGGAAACTGATATAGAGCTCGGAGTCCGAATGGACCAAGGACCAAGCTCGTCCAACCAGTGCAAAGCAGCAATTGCCAAAAGCCAATAAAATGGTGAGCCATGGTCGCCGAGGCAGAAGGGAGTTATTCAAGAGCTAGAGGCAGTGCTGAAGTTTAAATTAGGAGGGAAGACTGGAGAAACGTGGGGGGTGAAATTGTGCTAGGTAGCGCCCGTTTTTGGGTACTACGAGGCCCCTTAAGCGTCCAAAATGGCGTCAGCGGCACGCGCGCGCACTTCCGATTGGATGTGCACTGGTGGCGTATTTGTAAAGGGGTTAGCGCGCGCACCTCACATCCGTCGGCAGCGTGCAGAGCAGGCAGATCATGGCGTCAATCAGCGCTGCATGCTGACTTGTTGCCAGCGCTGTAATTTCGGAGCTCCACACTCCAGCCTATGCCCCCTCTTAACCTCGCACAGCGGAACACAACGTTAAACAGCATGAGTGACCCCCCCCCCGGCCAGCACTATTTAAAGGGATCATCAACTACTTACAGGATAGTTGCTGGTTTATTTCTTCTGGCTGTTGCTGCAATTCTACACATTTTGGGTGCTTTCTACAGTTGGTTAAAGTTTCAATAATCTACAGTGAGTGGTGTGGCAGGTGCTGAAGTACTTTTTTGCTGACTTCAAGGCTTCTACACAAACTGTTGCTTCCAGACATAGGTGCACGAGTCGGCCACGCAGAGCAGGAAATGCTGCTAGAAGAGGGAGGAGGAGGAGGAGGAGGGAGGAGGGCTCTCAGCAGAAGGCCAGATCCGCAGAGGGTGTTTCAGAAGCAATTCTCCTACCTGAACTTCAGCCATAACCAATGCTGGAGATGTTTGCGCTTCACAAAAGAAGTCATCACTGAAATCTGCCACCTGCTGCAGCCACAACTCTAACCTCAGAGCAGGGCAAGGACCGCATTGCCTATGGTTGTCAAGGTGACTGTAGCTCTGAAATTTTATGTGCCTTGCTCCTTCCAGGCTGCTGCTGAAGATATAAGCAACACCTCGCACTTTGCAGTGAACTGCTGCATAAGGGAGGTCACTGAGGCTCTCGATGCAAAGAGAGACAGCATCATCTCATTCCCTCTTGCAAGAGAGAAGCAGGCAAAGCGAGCACGGGTGTCTGCAAGGATTGCAGGCTTCCCCATGGTGCAGGGTGCCATTGATTGCACGCACATTGCTTTGCGTGCGCCTCATGCCAACTCTATCATGTACCTGAACCGAAAGGGATTCCACTCCCTGAATGTGCAGCTGGCGTGTGACCATAGGCAGCGTTCATTCTGCAGCAGTCCTCCGTGCCAGCTGCATTTCAACCACTGCGGCAAGCCACAGGGTGGCTACTGGGCGACAAGGGTTGTCTGCTCACAAAATGGCTCATGACTCTGCTGCACAACCCACGTACATGTGCACAGCAGGCATACAACTGCCACAAGAAATCTGACAGAGCAGAGCACTGGTGTCCTGAAGCAACGATTCCGCAGCCTGGACCGCTCTGGAGGAGCCCTGCTGTACTCGGCCGAGTGGGCCTCAAGATTTGCCGTGGTATGCTGCATGCTGCACAACCTTGCCATCATGAGGGAACAGCCCTTGCCACCACCTATCAGGCGAGAAGCTGAAGAGCAGGAGCACAAAGAGGAGGTGGAGGAGGCAGAGGAGGAAGAGGAGAAGGCAGAAGAGGAGGAAGAGGAGAAGGCAGAAGAGGAGGAAGAGGAGAAGGCAGAAGAGGAGGAAGAGGAGAAGGCAGAAGAGGAGGAAGAGGAGAAGGCAGAAGAGGAGGAAGAGGAAGGGAGGCTGCAACCTAGACAACCCCTTTATGCTCGGGCTCTACGTGAACAAATAATTAATGAGCGATAATTAATGGCTGCAGCATGGCTGATGGAAGGCTTCAGACTTTCAGTGGGAGAGACTGCAGATGGCCTTGCAAGACCCTCTCAAGGAGCTGATACCTGAGAGTGTGAAATCGAGTGAAAGTGTTTCTTCTTCTTCTTCTTCACTCTCCTATTCCTCTTCTTGTTCAACCACTGGCTGGGCGGGCTGCCTTTCTTGGGTGTCTGAAATGAGGAAGGCACAAGGGTGGAGTTGTGGTGAGGGGAGGGATGTAAGGTAGGAAGTGCATGCTTACATCATGTGCAGCTTGTAAATCAGAAGATATTGTGGGATGAGACGGAAGTGGGATGTGAGAAGGAGGATAACGTAGGAAGTTGCCGGCATCTTCTATTCTTTCAGCCACGCCGCTGGCCAAGGGCTCAGCCGTGCCCCTGCCAAGAATGGGCAGCACCGTCTCCTCCAAAGGGTTGAGATGAAGCTAGGAATGGGAGGTGTGCCTCATGTTTGGTAGAGATTGTTGGTAGGTGAGTGATGGGGGTGTTGTGCTTTGAGTAGTGCGTGAGGCTAGTGGTGCAGTTGGTAGGAGACGGCTTTTGAAGATGCATTCGCTGACCTTGACTACTCGTCTGAGGTCATGAAGCTTCATTGGGCACTGGAGCTAGGTCCTTTGGGTGACACTGCCGGCAGTGACCGCCTCGGTGATCTGGTCCCACATCCTTCTTTCTGGAAGGGCTTCCGGTCCCCTGTGGGTAGAGGACCTCTCTTCCAGTGTTCACCCCTGCACAAAGCCCGAGTGCTGCGTCCGAGACCCAGGGTGCCCTGTGTGGGACAAATGTTGAAAGGGGAATTGGAGTTGTGTTCACTGGTACCACAGGCGGATGATTCGATCCTGGATATCCCAGCCAGAAAGGAGCTGTCTGTGCTGCCTCCTTCCTTCCGCTTCCTCCTCTTGATCCAAATGGTCTGTTGAGCCATTTGGATCAGTGCTAAAGCACTTTTAACATTTTTGATCACCAGTTGCGGACTGCTACATCTCGGCATGGGCGGCAGCAGTCTGGGCTGGCTGGCTGACAGGCAAAAGCAAGGGCACTGGCGGAGTGGGAGGACGAATGCTGCCATCCGGAGAGAGGACAGCAGGTTCGTGCTCCATGAAGCCACTGCCACTCCCGGGGTGGCGCCTCAGTAATCCAATACTCTGTTGACGAGCAGATTGCTGGAGTGCTGTGATGCCCTGGAAGCCCTTTTGAACAGTGGTTTCCAGAGCCATGATGGCAGCAGTCTGAGCTTGCATGGCAGCAACTGAGATAGTATGACAGCAAGCTGAGATTGCATGACACCAGTCTGAGCTTCCACTGCAGCACTCAGACGTTGGGCGGCTGCTGCTTGTGCTGCAATAGAAGCTGAGACATCGGCTATCAAAAGCTGCATCATGATTGGTCCCACAGGTGTGCTGCTGGAGGTTGCCACCCGTTCCATGTTGGAAATGATGGGCTCCAAGCTCTGCGCAAAGCCCTGTGCCAAATTGGTGCTGGACTCCTCCATGCTCCTTGACATTGAGCGCAGGCTTTCTGGCAGGCTTTCCAGTGCACCAAGCATTTGAGTGTGTACACCCATCAGCCTTCTACTGTAGCCTGGCCCATCAACGACATCATCTGATTCCTCTGCAGCAGATCTCGTGTGCAACCTCGCACTCCGGTGAGCTGGCACCTGCGCTATCCTGTCCCCCTGTCCTGGCTGCAGTGCACTTGTGCCCGGTGTCTCACCACGTGCAGATCCCGCCTCTATGCTATCCTCTAAATTACGTGCAGCGTCAGTATCTGAGCTGATGGCTGCAACTGTGAAATCGAGTGACGGTGTGTCTTCATCTTCACTGTCTCCTTGCTTTTCCTGCACTGCCTGGGCAGGTTGCAGGTCTTGGGTATCTGAAAGGAAAAAGGGAGAAAGGTAGGGTTGTGGTGATGGTCAAACTGCCAGCTATTCAACCATGAGGGCCACATCACCCACACAGATTGCACGACACTCACTCACACACTTCCCTCGGTGTTGCGGGAGATGGTGGTACACAACCAAAGGCAGCAGGAACTAACCGGAGGGGGAGAGGTGCGCCTGCATGTTCTGACCCACATGGGGGAGACGGTGCTGGCCATTATGGGAAGGGCCATTGCTGAGGCCATGGCCAGCGGTGGGACTGAAGCCACTGAAGATGAGGGAATCCGCATACCTAATCCTCCTTCTCTCATCCCACTTCTCCCTCATCCCACAATCTCTTCTGACAGGGTAGTTGCTGATGGTGTACCTTTTCATTGTATTAGAGATATTTTTGTCGACTGTAATTTTTAACTTATATTTTAGTGTTAATGCTCAATTCTACAGAGATGGATCAGTGCCAAACACTGTCCCATGTTAGGACTGATGCTATGGTAACTTGTTGAGATTCTTTCTGCCTCTGTGAAATGTGATATCACAGAGCCATTTCCATTGTTTATAATGTACCCATATCATCAGCTAGTCACTGTGGGCAGCTTTCTGATTGTCTTCGGCCCAACATAGTGCCCTGTACAATGTAAAAAGTGTGCTTTATAGTATATTAGCAAGATTAGTTTTTTCATTAAAATCTGGAGAGAACACTAAAATGCTGAGAGGAAATGTATCGGCAGAATTCATTTAAAGTAATGAAAAATATGATGGATCCAACATTTTAATTGCCTATCTCCTCAAATGACTTGATTATGTTCAATAATTCTATAATTTAAAGCAACTCATTATGACATTTCTCAATAACCCAAGATAGCTGGGGAACTGGAAATCTGCTGCAATCTTCTCCGTAATACTTCTGTTGAAGTGTTTTAATGAAATACTCTAGGGAAGGTTCAGCAATATAAATTTCTCAGAGTGTTCACTCAGTTATTTCGCAGTTCCGAAATCAAAACTTAAATTCAAATTTACCCGGAGACTGGTAGAATAATGAGGCAGTACACTACCTTTCCTGCTTTAATAAGAACATCAGAATTAGGAGCAGGAGTAGGCCATACATCCTTCGAGCCTGCTCCGCCATTCAATAAGATCATGGCTGATCTTCGACCTCAACTCCACTTTCCCACCCGATCCCCATATCCCTCGATTCCCCTTGAGTCCAAAAATCTATCTAGCTTTGGGACCTATGTTCAAATCTAACCAAAACTGATGTAATGAAAGTCTCCATTTTTGGAAATCGTAACCCAGTATCTTGTGGGAGTTCACCAACACCTCAAAACATCTCTCAGGTCAGCACTAGCATTAAGTTGGCAATCACATTTAGAAAGGCCATAAAATGGCTGATTTGAGTCTAGTACAGTGGTGGATATCTTTCTCAGTTTATTGTTAAGATATTTTTGCTGGGAGAGTGTAGTGGGGGCTTTACTCAGATAGGTGTGCTTGAAGCTGATACTGGGTGACGTAACTGAAAAACTGGCCCACTTCCAACACTGACATCCTTCACCTTGATGAATGAAAACAGCCTCAAAAAAACTTATCTCTATGGGGGCGATTTTGCCTCCCTGGGGAGGCAGGTTTGGAGGCGGGACTGCCGGGAAAATGGCAGAATCTGGGGGCGGGTGCCCATCCCGCCCCCAACCCGCCTCCGCTCCATCTTCCCGGGAGGCGGGTAGCCGACCCGCGCCGGGTCCCGTCTCCTGGAGGCGGGAAGGGGATTACAGCCACTTAACTGCCTGTTAACAGGTAGTTAACAGGCAGTTAAGAGGATTATCCCCATTTTTCCAACAGAGGTGCGGGCTTCCTGACATCGGGAAACCCCGCCAGGGTCAGCGAGGCGAGCAGTGGGTCTGCGGGGGTGAGAGGGGTCCAAAAGTGCGCTGTGAAGGTAAGTGATGGGTGCAAGTGTGGAGAGGTAAGTATGTGAGGTGAGTGAAAAGTGTTAGAAAAAGTTTACTTACCTTTGTTTCTTCCTGCAGGCTTCAATCGTTGGGGATCCGGAGGCTCCGACATCTCCACGGCAGAGATGACAGAATGGCTGCTGCATTCTCCGATGCAACAGCCATCTGCATTCTGCTCAGGAAATAGGTTTGGTGAGTCTTGAGTACAAGAGCTCACCAAACAACAGAGAATGTCAGTGTTTGACAGCTTCTCAAAGCTGTCAAACGATGACAATTAATCTGTCAAAAAATTTTGACAGATGAAACGTCATACGCTGACATGCTCTCTCACCGGCTTTCCCTTAATTGGCCTGCTAAGCCCGCTAGCGGGCTTAACAAGGTCAATCAAGGGAAAATAGCATGGGTTGGCCACAAGTCGATGGAGGCGGGACTAAAACCCGACAAGCAGCAGTCCCGCCTCCAACGCAAAATCATTGGCAAAATCACCCCCTATAAGTTTGTTCGGTTTTTAAAGTCTGATTACAGCTGTCTCATGCTTCTGCATATTTATGGCCATCAGATAACCTGTGCCCAGTGATTCTTCAGCTTCTAAATTGTGCACTGAATGCAAATACAATTTATTATAAGTGTCTCCAGTAATTTCAACAGCAATCTTCTACACTCTTCACAAAAGCACTTCTGAATGCTTCCATATCAGTTCACATCACTTTTGAGTGCTGGAGTGCTTTGAAATGAATGCAAGAAGCAGCTAGTGATAGGATGAGGCAGTTGCTGGAGAATTAAAAAGAAACCACTTAATGTAGATCGGTTTCAATTCCATTTTCGATATTAGGTACAACCATAAATTAAGACAGTGTTCAAAAATATGGATTTGGCCGAGTCTTCCCTGGAGTATTCATTAACAGTCTGATCTTTATCTGTCGACGTCTGCATAAAAATTATGTTGTTCAAACTCTTGAAAACACCAAATAATGAAACGCTTCTAAAATTGAAATGCGTTGCTATTGGTTACAATGTTGGCTGATTGAAGCTGTTACAGCGATTGCTCAGCTATGTGCCCTTCCCAGGAATATGGCACGAACTCTATAAATTATTAAAAATTGCTTTGCATTTGACTCTTTAGAGAGTTTTTATCCTGCAACAAAAGCAGACCGGTGAAGAGGAGGACGAATGGGACTTAACTCGATCATATCAACGGAATAGGCATTCCTATGTTTCCGAAGGGTACTGGAGGTGCTTGTAGAGATTTTTGATTTTATGGTCTGGCCTTATTCCATTTTAAGTTCAAATGGTGAAAGAACTGCTATCAGGGGCCAAGTTTTCCACAAGACTGTTGTATTATTGATAGGAGTGACAAAAGTGAAGTGTTTGGAGAGATCAGAATCTGTTGCTTAGTAACCTGCTACAGACCTGAACAGCCCATTGCAATATGTGCCCAGAATGTCTCATAAAGTGTTTTTTTTTGTTGATGATCTGGTGAGTCTTGCTGCACAAGAATGGAAGGAGGTGATCGAGACAGTAATGTTTTACTCAGTTACTAATCAATCAGGTTTAATGTCTCCCACTGGTAGCCTCATAACTGGAGCCATCTCAAAATCTATGTGATCAACTTATCGATCACATCATTTGCAACCACTCTGAAATCTCTTCTGCCCCAGTTAGTCTGCAGTTTAGCCTGGCTTACTCCAAACTGCTGCTATTTGTTGAATATTTAAGAAATGCCCTTGAAAATAAAGACGACAGAATTGTCGCTGTTTATGACCGGTAAAAAGAAACCATTGCATTCTGTGCTGAACATCTTTATAAGAGAAGAACAGTGGATTCTGTATAAACAGTGACAAGCTCTCCCACCTACCCACATTGGAGCTGAATTTAACAAGAAATCAGCAGGGAAATTCTGATTTGTGGGGAATGCCAGGAAAATAATACTTTGCCCCAATGTTTACAGTTAGAGGTTTGAGCTGATAACTTTTATACTCATCAGGATTCTTGTTATTTGAGAAAAAGAAAAGGAAAGAAAGCAGCAAGCAGTAGTGGGAGTGTGCATGGTGTTTTTTTTTCTCAAATACGTGACAGGAAAATCAACCACTGAGAGAGTGGGAGGGGACTGTCTCATGTTGCTCGCTTGTAATGAAGCCCCAGGTAGTTAAATAGCATTTATCCAAAGCTTCACTCCACATCACAACAAAGAACAGGCGTAGCAGTTTATTCAATTGTAAAAACATTTGAGACAAGTGCTTTATTGCGACTGATCTAAGGAAACGCTTATACAACCTTCACTTGTCTTATTGACCTTTTCTTTCGTTGTCCCAAATTTTCTTCCCTCTTCTGAAGATGCTGGCTGATTTCCCCAATCTCACCCCTAGTTGTACACTGAGCATTAAACAGAGCAAAATTGACCCATCAGCACATTCTGGGACACAGATTCACAGATGCGAGCACTCTCCAGTACCTAGCCCAAGTGAACATTTTTCAGGGTTAGGCCTATATAGTCACTGCTCGCAAGGGAGGAGAGGGGGCACTATAGCCAAGTCCAATCCTTTCATCAACTAATGGGCACACATTTGCACTTTCCATCAGGGTAATTAAATGGGAATTAGGAGTGGGAACATTTCCCTAATCTTTCCTCTCCCTTTCTCAGGGCTTCTGATGTTTACTATAGGGCTCCCTCTGCCTCTCGGTTAACTTAGCATAGATAAGGAAGCACACCTAGGACCTTTCTGCACTGTATAGGGTTACATTTCAGAGATACTGTCCTGCAGATGAGACATTAAATTGAGGCTCCATCTGCCTGTTCCTGTGATTCACTTTGGTAACATCCCGTTGCAGAATTGGAAGAACAGCAGGGAGTTCTCCCAGTGTCCTGGCCAACATTCCTCCCTCAACCAATTCCACCAAGAATGACGATTCATCCAATTGCTATTTGTGTGATCTTGCTCTCATAAATTGGCTGCTTTATTTTCCTGCATAACAAGAACATCATTTATAGCATATGAAGTGCTTTGGGATATTTCTGACGGATGTGATAAGGTACTACTTTAAATGTAAGTCTTTATTTTCTTACCTTTTCCACTTTGAAGCATTGACTTTTAATGCAGACTAAAGTTGCTTTACATGTATTATTAGAAGTCTTGCATATAAACTTTTTATGTCGCCATTTTATATTAAAACTGCCTATAAATATTTTATAATGGAATTCCACAAGTAACATTTTCAATGACAAGCAATATGTAAACTGTTACCTGTCACAAAGTGATTGCAGGCTGCAGCCACTAGGTGACGCTGTGGCAGGAGTCTCTCAACTCTGTCTCCTAACTTTGGCCGCCATTTCGTTTTTATTCCATTTTTCCTTCTCTGCAAGTTAAGCATTATTTTTTTTATTTTATTATCTATTTCTTTTAATTAAAAAAAATAGATTTACTAATTTTCATTGTTTTAAACTTTGACTCCCCTATCTTTCTACTGCCATCTCTGCCCCACCAGCTCCAAAATCTCTGCTATCCATTCCAACCCGCTTACATTCTCTCGTGTTGTTTATTTCCTGTTGACTGGCTTAAAAAAAATGTCAACTTCAGTCTCGAGCCCCGCCTCCACTCCCCATTGGCTGGCTCAAAGAAATAGTAACACATCAGGCCTGCGGCCTATCTCTGCTGGTTGGCAGATCCCTAAAAATATTTGGACTTCAGGCCTATGGCCCGTCCCTGATGGCTGGATGAAAATTAAAGTAAACGTTGGCCTGCAGCCCTGCTCCCCACTGGCTAACTGACCCTAAATAAAATAACATTTCAGGCCTGTGGCACCTGTTCCCACTCCATGGTGGCCCAGAAAAATGTATAATATCTTTGGATCTTCAGTCCAGAATCTTGCTGGCTGCCCAATGCCTGGGTAAGAAAAATGAAAAATCTAGCACCTACATCCTCAATCTCCGTATTGCCCTCCAAAACGTAAAATTTAAGGCCTGCGCTATGGCCCCATTTATCTCTCACTGTTGACTCTCAGAATTTTTTTTAATTCATGTTTTTGGCCCCAACTGCCTGACACTCGTTCCCATTACCCGCTGAATTTTGTTTTAATATTCAGCTGTGGTCCCCACCATTTGGCCTGATGCCCTGGTACCAACTGTTCCAGCTCTTTTTGAGGTGAGGCTTGGCCTCCCCATGCCTCATTCGTCCCAGCTCAGCAGTGTCGCCCTTAAAGATAAAGCTATGGTTCTGCTCTCAGATCTGCTGCCAACAGTAAAAAAAAATACACAGTTTTAACACTCCGTTCCCATTCCATGCTTTTCACACCTCAGTAATGTGGCTCCATTAATTGCAACAACTGTTCCAAACTGTTTAAAAATAAAAATTCTGGCCCTGCTTCCCACGTTTCCTGGCTCTGCAATACAGCCTTATTAATTGTAATAAAAAAAAAACTATTATCTGGCTCCCAGCTGTTTAAAAATAAGACTGTGGCCCTGTTCCCAGCTGTTTACCCTGCCAGAAAAAATTGGCACAGTAACCTTACTGTTATAAAACAGCACATCCTCTGACTCATGATGAGCAACACCACGGGACACCCACTAGTATTCTCTCCAGCGAGTGGAATAGAATCAGTGCACAGTGACTTAGAAAGGGCCCTGACATAATTGCAAACTTGTCACTTTCAATGTCAAGACAATGTAGTGAAACAATTAAAAATGCAAATAGAATGGAATATGAAATCAGATCAGTATACTATAAGCATGCAGAGTTATGCTAAGCCTTTACAATGTCTATAACAACAACTTGCATTTATATAATGGGCCGTATTTTCCGATTGGAGGCTTCCTGCGTGCGGAGGCCTCCGATCTGGAAAAAATCTACGGACTTACCTGAGGGCTCCCGAGGTGCGTATACTTCCGCTCCTGGGCCTCTCCAACTCGAAATGCGCTGGGCCCACGTATCCCAGAGGTGCAGGCGGTTCGCAAGCGTCCCTCGGATCATGTGGGCCATGGGGAGCCAATAGTAGAAGGGAATCTCCCTTCATACTTTTGACAGATAGACCTGTCAAATATATGAATGGAGATCACCCCAAAAAGACACTAAAACATTAAACAAATGTTTTTTAAAAATCACATTTTTAAAATGAGTTGTAATTACAATAAATTAAATATTTTAAACAAAAATTTAATTTTTTGAAAAAAATATTTAAAGTTTTTTACGGGGCTAAAAATAAACTTACCTTTTTTAAAAGTATTTTTAAATGATAAATGAGTGAATTTTTTTTTTTTACTTTTTTTCAACTCTTATGCTGGTAAAAGTAGGCCTTACGCGTTCTTTTACCAGGCGTAAGACTTCTAAGGGTTTTCTGCGGGCGGAGGTTCTGCAGAAAGCGGAACTCTCCCCCCGCAGAGGCCCTTCTCCAGGGCAGGCGTCCGATCTGTCAAGAGCTTTCTTGACAGATCGGAATGCCGGTTTTCAGCGCATGTGCTTCGCATGCCTGAAACTGGCATTTCCGATGTCCCTATGGGTGTGTACACAGCGCGTACACACCCGTAGGGATCAGAAAATACGGCCCAGTGCCTTTAACGTAGTAAAACGTCCCAAGGCGCTTCACAGGAGCGTATTCAGAGTGCTGTGCTTAATACTAGTTACCATGCTAAAAAAGGACATGGAATGGTAATTCAATTATCCTGCACTCCCAATGTTCACAGGCAGGATAAGTCAGAGATCGGGCTATCACACTGCTGCTTCCTGTGAGCAAGGACTAGAGGATACAGGGAAAAGTGATCACAAGTATGAAGGGGACATGAGGAAAGATTAGAGAAACTCAGTCTCTGCAGCTCAGGGAGAAGACGATTATTGTGTACCCTCATCAAAGTAATATAGAATAGTAAATGGTGCAGATATGATAATCCCAATATTATTTTGGAACAGAATAGTAGGATCAGAAGGGATAAATTGAACTTGGTAAAATAAAATACATTTCAAATGGATATATTGGGAAGTATTTCTTTATTCAAAGGGTGGTAAATGTTTGGAATAAACGGTCAGACAGGATGGTGGAGACAAAGATATTGGCCCCCATTTTAAAATCAGGGAGTGGGATCGTTGCGCGATAGGAAGCCTTGCCTACAAAATCAGGGAATCATGTGCGATACCTGTGGCTGGCGGGTGACGGTCCCCCATCAGTAGCACACACTTGGAGATTAACCCCAAATTTGATGTTAGCAGTGTGGTATTCAGTTTCTATTTCAATTGAATTTACCTCTCAATAAGTCACTAGCAGAATGCTCTGGGGTGATTTCTAAGTTCTTAAAAGTAAAATAAATGATAAAAAATATTTTAATTTATTTTGCAGATCAAAGATGGAAAGGGTATTTAATCAGCAGCAGAAAATCCGGGGGTAGAAATTCGTCTCGGGCGGTCGTGTGAAACGAGCGCCTCACACAGGCGCCTGGTATACGCCCCGCCAGATATTCAGATTAATTGAAGTCAAGGGATAATGGGCGGTCATGCAACACTGCCCGGTTTGTGACATTGCCCAAGACAAATTTCCACTCTGGTGTCTTTTGCTGGATAAGCAAAAAAACGTTCAGGGTCATTCAATAGTAAACTTTTGAATTCCTATCTATCATTGTAAAACCTGTCAGGGCAGCAAAGTGTTAGTGAAGCATGATAAGACGTAATAGTCTGCTCGATAGAGTCGTGTGATATTCAAGTGACAGTATCCGAGGAAACATGAAAGCAATTAATAATGAGAATACGATGAATTAATTTGCTGAGTAACAAAAATGGTCCTCATCTCAAGACTGTAGAATTTGCCAGCAAAAAACAGGCCCATTTTACTGCACAATCCCAGCAATCTTTGCTGTAATTTGCTTCCTGCAGAGCCAGGATCTATCAAGATGCTAATCGAGGTTCCAATTGAAATCTGCTTCCAGACGTCTGACATCCAGTGATAATCAATAAAGGAAAATATTTCACCAGAGATCAAGAAATACTTCACTTGGTGCTTCAGCGGGTTCATTCACAATGTAGAATCATCTCATCAATCACCTATCCATATAAATAGTAGGATTGACTATTAATGAAGCTAAAACTGAAAGCAAAATCTAATCAATGGAAAAATAAACCTTCCATTTTGACAACCTATTTCAATTCATTTAATTTCTACAATCTTCTACAGGGAGTGGGAGAAAGAAAGACTTGCATTTATATAGCACCTTTCACAACCTCAGGAGGTCCCAAAATGCTTTACAGCCAATGAAGTACATTTGAAGTGTAGTCACTGTTGCAATGTAGGAAACGTGGCAGCCAAATTGCACACAGCAAGCTCCCATGAACAGCAATGAGATAATGATCAGATAATGTGTTTTTAGTGATGTTGGTTGAGGGATAAATATTGGCCAAGACGCCAGAGCGAACTCCCCTGCTCTTCTTTGAATAGTGCCATGGGATCTTTAACATCCACCTGAGAGAGCAGACAGGGCCTCGGTTTAACATCCCATCTGAAAGACAGCACCTCCAACAGTGCAGCACTCCCTCACTCCTACACTGGAGTGTCAGCCTGGATTATGTGGTCAAGTCTCTGGAGTGGGACTTGAACCCACAACCTTCTGACTCAGAGGTGAGAGTGCTACCACTGAGCCACAACTGACACTGAGGAGGCAAAGCCATTGGCTTGCCCCAGTTTGAGGATCAGTACCATCCTCTTGTTATGCCTTCTCCCCTACTCACACGCTCGCTGTCATGTATGACGGCACTCAAGCACAACTTCAGGGAAGTTCTGGCACAAAGCTTTGCCCACCAAGAGCATGCATCATGCACTTGCAAGTGCACTCCCCACGATTTCCCATTCATTAACTTCAACTTTTTTCCCTGTCAGAAACATATATTTTTAAGATCGATCCAACAGTATATTGCTCTGTGAACAATGCTTGAAACAGTTGTAGAATTATAATGTATGGGCCATTTCTGTTTTTGTAGGCTTGCCACAGAAGTCATTCAGCAGTCCCAGTGTACAGAATTGAGCAGCATGTCAGAGAACCCTGTGTCACTCAATCCACCCATCATACTTTTACCTCCATCAGCTGCATACTCAAAAGGGAGGCTTGCTCATATTTGGGGAACCATTTGTCTCTATAACACTGTTGCAAACCAAACCAGAAGCATTCATTGGCACACCTTTCATATTCCAAGCAAGCCTTTCAATGATGGTGGGCCAGGCCATAAAACTGTCCACTCAAAACCACTTGCGTGCTGCACATTCTTGCACTCTTGGTTTGGAAAGTACAGTGGCCAAACGCATAGCAGTGGCAGGGCTCATGGAACAGTCAGCACTTTGCCAATCATCATCAGGAAGAGGCTAAAAACTGGAACACCTAACCTGAAGTCCCTAACCCATTTAGAAATATTAACCCTGGGAATTATGGTGATCCACTCATTGGAGAGGGGCATGCAGATACATAAAATTACATACAATTACATATAATTACATAGAATGTACAGCACAGTAACAGACCATGCAGCCCAACTGATCCATTCTGGTGTTTATGCTCCACACGAGCCTCCTCCCACCCCTCTTCACCTAACTCTATCAGCATAATCTTCTCTTCCTTTCTCCCTCATGTCTTTATCTAGCTTCCCCTTAAATGCATCTATGCTATTTGCCTCAACTGCTCCTTCTGGTAGCACATTCCACATTCTCACCACTCTCTGGACAAAGAAGTTTCTCCTGGATTCCTTATTGGATTAATTAGTGACTATCTCATATGGGTGGCATCTAGTTTTTGGTCTTTTTTTAAATTCGTTTTTATGGGATGTGGCGTCGCTGGCAAGGCCAGCATTTATTGCCCATCCCTAATTGCCCTTGAGAAGGTGGTGGTGGTGAGCCGCCTTCTTGAACCGCTGCAGTCCGTGTGGTGAAGGTACTCCCACAGTGCTGTTAGGGAGGGAGTTCCAGGATTTTGACCCAGCGACGATGAAGGATCGGCGATATACTTCTAAGTAAGGATGGTGTGTGACTTGGAGGGGAACTTGGAGGTGGTGGTGTTCCCATGCGCCTGCTGCCCTTGTCCTTCTAGGTGGAAGAGGTCGCGGGTTTGGGAGGTGCTGCCGAAGAAGCCTTGGCGAGTTGCTGCAGTGGATTTTGTAGATGGTACACACTGCAGCCACGGTACACCGGTGGTGGAGGGAGTGAATGTTTACGGTGGTGGACGGGGCGCCAATCAAGCGGTCTGCTTTGTCCTGGATGGTGTCGAGCTTCTTGAGTGTTGTTGGAGCTGCACTCATCCAGGCAAGTGGAGAGTATTCCATCACACTCCTTACTTGTGCCTTGTAGATGGTGGAAAGGCTTTGGGGAGTCAGGAGGTGAGACACTCGCGGCAGAATACCCAGCCACTGACCTGCTCTTGTTGCCACAGTATTTATGTGGCTGGTCCAGTTAAGTTTCTGGTCTCTGGTGACCCCCAGGATGTTGATGGTGGGGGATTCGGCGATGGTAATGCCGTTGAATGTCATGGGGCGGTGGTTTGACTCTCGCTTGTTGGAGATAGTCATTGCCTGGCACTTCTGTGGCGCGAATGTTACTTGCCACTTATCAGCCCAAGCCTGAATGTCGTCCAGGTCTTGTTGCATGCGGGCATGAAATGCTTCATTATCTGAGGAGTTGTGAATGGCGCTGAACACTGTGCAGTCATCAACGAACATCCCCACTTCTGACCATATGTTGGAGGGAAGGTCATTGATGAAGCAGCTGAAGATGGTTGGGCCTAGGACACTGCCCTGAGGAACTCCTGCAGCGATGTCCTGGGGCTGTGATGATAGACATTCAATCACCACAACCATCTTCCTTTGTGTTAGGTCTGACTCCAGCCAGTGGAGAGTTTTCCCCCCGATTCCCATTGACTTCAATTTTACTAGGGCTCCTTCATGCCACATTCAGTCAAATGCTGCCTTTATGTCAAGGGCACTCACTCTCACCTCACCTCTGGAATTCAGCTCCTTTGTCCATGTTGGGACTAAGGCTGTAATGAGGTCGGGAGCAGAGTGGTCTTGGCGGAACCCAAACTGGGCATCAGTGAGCAGGTTATTGGTGAGTAAGTGCTGCTTGATAGCACTGCCGACGACACCTTCCATCACTTTGCTGATGATTGAGAGTAGACTGATGGGGCGGTAATTGGCTGGATTGGATTTGTCCTGCTTTTTGTGGACAGGACATACCTGAGCAGTTTTCCACATTGTCGGATAGATGCCAGTGTTGTAGCTGTACTGGAACAGCTTGGCTAGAGGCGCGGCTAGTTCTGGAGCATATGTCTTCAGCACGATAACCGGAATATTGTCAGGGCCCATAGCCTTTGCTGTATCCAGTGTGCTGAGCCATTTCTTGATTTCACGTGGAGTGAATCGAATTTGCTGAAGACTGACTTCTGTGATGGTGGGGACCTTAGGAGGAGGCCGATATGGATCATCCACTTGGCACTTCTGGCTGAAGATGGTTGCAAACACATCAACCTTGTCTTTTGCACTCACGTGCTGGGCTCCACCATCATTGAGGATGGGGATATTCATGGAGCCTCCTCCTCCTATTAGTTGTTTAATGATCCACCACCATTCATGACTGGATGTGGCAGGACTGCAGAGCTTTGATCTGATCCGTTGATTGTGAGATCGCTAAGCCCCGACTGTAGCATGTTGCTTCCGCTTTTTAGACTGTGTTGCAGCTTCCCCAGGTTATCACCTAATTTTTAGGTATGCCTGGTGCTGCTCCTGGCATGCTCTACTGCACTCCTTATTGAACCAGGGTTGGTCCCCTGGCTTGATGGTAATGGTAGAGTGAGGGATATGCCGGGCCATGAGGTTACAGATTGCGGTGGAATACAATTCTGCTGCTGCTGATGGCCCACCGCGCCTCATAGATGCCCAGTTTTGAGCTGCTAGATCTGTTCTGAATCTATCCCATTTAGCACGGTGGTAGTGCCACACAACACGATGGAGGGTGTCCTCAGTGTGAAGACGGGACTTCGTATCCACAATGACTGTGTGGTGGTCACTGCTGCCAATACTGTCATGGACAGATGCATCTGCGACAGGTAGATTGGTGAGGACGAGGTCAAGTAGATTTTTCCCTTGTGTTGGTTATCTCACCACCTGTCCCAGACCCAGACTGGCAGTTATGTTCTTTAGGACTCGGCCAGCTCGGTCAGTAGTGGTGCTATCGAGCCACTCTTGGTGATGGACATTGAAGCCCCCCACCTAGAGTACATTCTGTGCCCTTGCTACTCTCAGTGTTTCTTCCAAGTGGTGTTCAACATGGCGGAGGACTGATTCATCAGCTGAGGGAGGGCAGTAGGTGGTAATCAGCAGGAGGTTTCCTTGCCCATGCTTAACCTGAAGCCATGAGACTTCATGGAGTCCGAAGTCAATGTTGAGGACTCCCAGGGCCACTCCTTCCCAACTGTATACCACTGTACCGCCACCCCTGGTGGGTCTGTCCTGCCGGTGGGACAGGACATACCCAGGGATGGTGATGGAGGAGTTTGGGACATTGGCTGAAAGGTATGATTCTGTTAGTATGACTACGTCAGCCTGTTGCTTGACTAGTCTGTGGGACAGCTCTCCCAATTTTGCCACAAGTCCCCAGATGTTGGTGAGGAGGACTTTGCAGGGTTGACTGGGCTGGGTGTGCCGTTGTCGTGTCCATAGCCGGTGCCGAGGTCAATACCGGGTGGTCTTATTATTTTGTTTTGTAGCGGTTTGTTACAACTGAGTGGCTTGCTAGGCCATTTCAGCGGGCAGTTAAGAGTCACATATAGGCCAGACCAGGTAAGGACAGCAGATGGGTTTTTACGACAATCCGATAGTTTCATGGTTACCATTACTGATACTAGTAATTATTCCAGATTTATTTAATTAACTGAATTAAAATTCCCCAGCTACCATGGTGGGATTTGAACTTACGTCTCCAGATCATTAGTCCAGGCCTCTGGATTACTAGCCCATCGGTGTGCAATGACAGTCATTCATCTCCCCCACAAGTGGAAACATCTTCTCTATGTCTACCCTATCAAACCATTGCATAGTCTTGAAGACCTCTATCAGGTCACCCCTCATTCTTTTCGGATATCAAACCTACATCTGCAGGTTAATACACATTCTTCATTCAATGAATTTGTTACTGTTAGGGTAAAAATTACAGGGCTTAAAGCAGCAAAGTAAAAATTAAAGAATGTGCTGTAAAAGGTAAATTCGTAAATACAGAATGGTTTCGCTGACACAGTGCGATGAGTAATGTCTGTGGTTAACATGCGTACGTGCGAGGCACCAAGGAGGCCCACTAAGACAATAATAGTACAACGGTTACACTTGAGAACCAATCACCGCATGACCAGCCAGTCCGGCCGGGACAGATGTGACGCAACACTCTATGTTTGTAGTTTCGGATGGGAAGTAACAAGAAAAATATAGCTTAAAGTGCAGATTATAATTAGGAGCCTGTTGCTGGGGGAATGTGATTGGGTGAAGACATTTGTATGTAATGAATTGCGGAGCCGACCCTATAATGTATAAAAGAAGTTCCGATACCACTGTAATGTCGAGAAGTGGATCACTAGACCGCGGGGTCTATGGCTCTTCTCCCAGAGCGCTCTGTTAAATAAACTGTGATCTTCTGCTTTGAGACAGACTCGAGTGAATTCATTTTTCACCAACAGTTACACACTCAGGCATTCTGTCAACAGGAAGCTTACCAGGCCCCACAACATTAAGGCATGGATTGTGTTGGCCACTGAAATGTGTTATGAGGTGTGTCTTGTAGATTGCTTCTTCCATAGGTACAGCTGAGGAGCAGCAGCTCACAGAGCCTGAGGCTATGGTGCCATCTGCCTCACGGGCCTGCCACTGACACCACCTGCAGTGAACATTAGCCCGAGAGTAAGCCACTCTAGGGGAATCAGATGCTCCTGGCAGCTCCATATGCAGGTAAGTAAATTTGAAAAACTTACCTTGTAGGTAACAGGTGGTCCCAAGGTCTTGTTATACTGAATGCCGGCTGCTTCAGGGCAAACCAATCTCATATTGGATGCCTCAAACAGGCCTTAGCCCCCTTATTTGTATATGCCTGCTTCAGGCGTGGGCACTGTATGCCAATTTCAGGCTGACCTCGGGCTCTCTCAATTTGGGCGCGCATTGCCTCCGCAATGCCAAGTCTCAGGCCCAGACGGAATATCACCCCAAGGAGCGGTGTGCAATGACAGTCATTCTAATGGGGAAACTGTGATCAGCAGAATATCTACAGAATGGTC
Source organism: Squalus acanthias (assembly GCA_030390025.1). Classification (NCBI taxonomy): domain Eukaryota; kingdom Metazoa; phylum Chordata; class Chondrichthyes; order Squaliformes; family Squalidae; genus Squalus; species Squalus acanthias. The sequence goes on along the minus strand of CM059429.1, from coordinate 103,494,135 downwards.
TTGAGGTTCTACTGTTCACGTTGTGGTTGATTTAACGAATGAGCACGAACTACATGATTCATGGACAGAAAACCGAGTTAAGTGTTTGACCTCCTCACTGCATCAGGAGTGCTAATTCATAAAATCTACTAATACACACAAATCATTTTGAGGAAGCTATCGAAAGTATAATGTCAACATTCACAAATGATACCAAGTTGGGTCGGAAAGTATGATGCTCATAAGAAAGATAAAATGCAGAAAGAACTACAGTGATTTTGCAACTGGGTAGATGGATCATAAATGGCATTTACTGCTGAGAACTTAAAAATAAAATATATTAGTAGTGGAAATAAATGAGATTAAAAATGATGGGCTAATTTTTTAAAAAGTTGAGTCAGGAAAAAGATGCAGCTGTAAGAGTTGACAAAACACAAAGTGATGAATGGCAGCAGATGCAAAGGCAAATAAAACATTGAAATGGATAATTAGATCATTAGAATGGAAAACCTCAATCTTTGTAGTGATGTATCAAGCAATAGGGAGACTGCTACTGTTGTCTTTGTGGCCACCATATCTACAGCAACATCAACTTGTATTTATATAGCGCCTTTACCATAGTAAAACGTCCCAAAGCATTTCACAGGAGCATTATAAAACAAAATTTGACACCAAGCCACATAAGGAAATATTAGAGCAGATTGGTCAAAGAGGTAGATTTTAAGGAGCGCCTTAAAGGAGAAACGAGAGGTGGAGAGGCGGAGAGGTATCGGCAGGGAATCCCAGAACTCATGACCTTGGCAGATGAAGGCACGGCCACCAATGGTGGAGCGATTAAAATCGGGGATGCCCAAGAGGTCAGAATTAGAGGAGCGCAGAGATCTCGGAGGGTTGTGGGGCTGAAGGAGATTACAGAGATAGGGAGGGGCAAGGCCATGGAGGGATTTGAAAACAAGGATGGGAATCTTAAAATCGAAGCGTTGCTTAACCCGGAGTCAATGTAGGTCAGTGAGCTCAGGGGCGATGGGTGAACGGGACTTGGTGCGAGTTAGGACGGGGCAGCAGAGTTTTGGATGACCTCAGGCTTACGGAGGGTAGAACGTGGGAGGCCGGCCAGGAGTGCGTTGGAATACTCAAGTCAAATAGAAAAAGATATAGGCTGGGATTTTATGCTTTTGCAAAATCCCAGTGTATCTTTGACAGGGTAGGTCTTCTCCCACTGCAAGGATGTGCTCCTGAAACCAGTCACCCCTTGGGAATCTATGATGGGTCAGGGCAAGGGAGGGGCGGAGATTGGCTGTGGTAGGTCTCAGAGCCTGCCACAGCATACCAGCCTCCGTGCTGCCTTTTAAAGTGGAAAAAAGAATTCAACATTTTTAAAAATGGTGACTAAAATTTGTCATCAATTGCGTTAGCTTTTTGGTCAATTCAATTTTAGAAGCTATCGGGAATGGTAGCGTAGTGGTTATGTCACTGGACTAGTAATCCTGAGGCCTGGACTAATGATCCAGAAACGTGAGTTCAAATCCCACTACGGCAGCTGGGGAATTTAAATTCAGTTAATTAAATAAATCTGGAATAAAAAGCTAGTATCAGTAATGGTGACCATGAAACTACCAGATTGTCGCAAAAACCCATCTGGTTCACTAATGTCCTTTAGGGAAGGAAATCTGCCGTCCTTACTCCGGTCTGGACTATATGTGACTCCAAACCCACAGCAATGTGGTTGACCCTTAACTGCCCTCTGAAATGGCCTAGCAAGTCACTCAGTTGTAACAAACCACTACGAAAAACAATAGTAAGAATAAAACTGGACGGACCACCCAGCATTGACCTAGGCAACAGCTTCGGACAGGGCAAACCCGCCCAGTCAACCCTGCAAAGTCCTCCTCACTAACATCTGGGGACTTGTGCCAAAATTGGGAGAGCTGTCCTGCAGACTAGTCAAGCAACAGCCTGACATAGTCATACTCACAGAATCATAGCTTTCAGCCAATGTCCCAAACTCCTCCATCACCATCCCTGGGTATGTCCTGTCCCACCGGCAGGACATACCCACCAGGGGTGGCGGCACAGTGGTATACAATCGGGAAGGTGTGGCCCTGGGAGTCCTCAACATTGGCTTCAGGTCAAGCATGGGCAAGGAAACCTCCTGCTGATTACCACCTTCTGCCCTCCCTCAGCTGATGAATCAGTACTCCGCCATGTTGAACACCACTTGAAACAAGCACTGAGTGTAGCAAGGGCACAGAATGTACTCTGGTTGGGGGACTTCAATGTCCATCACCAAGAGTAGCTCAGCAGCACCACTACTGACCGAGCTGGCCGAGTCCTGAAGGACATGTCTGGGCCTGCGACAGGTGGTGAGAGATCCAACATGAGGAAAAAACCTACTTGACCTTACCTGTCGCAGATGCAAAAGCCCATGACAGCATTGGTAACAGTGACCACCGTACAGTCTTCACACTGAGGACACCCTCCATTGTGTTGTGTGGCACTACCACCATGCTAAATGGGATAGATTCAGAACAGATCTAGCAGTTCAAAACTGGGCATCCATGAGATGCTGTGAGGCAGCAGCAGAATTGTATTCCACCACCATCTATAACTTCATGGCCCAGCATATCCCTCACTCTACCATTACCATCAAGCCAGGGGTCCAACCCTGGTTCAGTGAGGAGTGCAGAGGAGCAGCACCAGGTGTTCCTAAAAATGAGGTGCCAACCTGGGGAAGCTGCAACACAGGACTACATGCATGCTAAACAGCAGAAGAAGCATGCTATAGACTAGAGCTAATCAATGGATCAGATCAAAGCTCTGCAGTCCTGCCACATCCAGTCGTGAATGGCAGTGGACAATTAAACAACTAATGGCAGGAGGAGGCTCCATGAATATCCCCATCATCAATGATGGCAGAGCCCAGCATGCAAGTGCAAAAGACAAGGCTGAAGCATTTGCAGCCAGAAATGCGGAATGGATGATCCATATCGGCCTCCTCCTGAGGTCCCCACCATCACAGAAGCCAGTCTTCAGCCAATTCGATTCACTCCACATGATATCAAGAGATGGCTGAGTGCACTGGATACAGCAAAGGCTACTGGCCCCGACAACATCCTGGCTGTCGTGCTGAAGACTTGTGCTCCAGAACTAACCACGCCTCTAGCCAAGCTGTTCCAGTGCAACTACAACACTGGCATCTACCCGACAATGTGGAAAACTGACCAGGTATGTCCTATCCACAAAAAGCAGGACAAATCCAATTATCGCCCTATCACTTTACTTTCAATCATCAGCAAAGTAATGGAAGGTGTCGTTGACAGTGCTATCAAGCGGCACTTACTAACCAGCTCACCGATGCTCAGTTTGGGTTCCACCAGGACCACTCGGCTCCTGACCTCATTACAGCCTTGGTACAAACATAGACAAAGGAGCTGAATTCCAGAGGTGAGGTGAGAGTGACTGCCCTTGACATCAAGGCAGCATTTGATCGAGTGCGGAATCAAGGAGCTCTAGTAAAACTGATGTCAATGGGAATCAGGGGGAAAACTCTCCACTGGCTGGAGTCATACCTAGCACAAAGGAAGATGGTTGTGGTTGTTGGAGGTCAATCGTCACAGCCCCAGGATATCACTGCAGGAGTTCCTCAGGGCAATGTCCTAGGCCCAACCATCTTCAGCTGCTTCATCAATGAACTTCCCTCCATCATAAGGTCAGAAGTGAAGATGTTCGCTGATGATTGCACAGTGTTCAGTTCCATTCGCAACTCTTCAGATAATGAAGCAATCCATGCCTGCATGCAGCAAGACCTGGATGACATTCACATTTGGGCTGATAAGTGGCAAGTAACATTCGCACCACACAAGAACCAGACAATGACTATCTCCAACAAGCGAGAGTCAAACCACCGCCTTGACATTCAATGGCATTACCATTGCCGAATCCCCCACCATAAACATCCTAGGGGTCACCACTGACCAGAAACTTAACTGGACCAGCCACATAAATACAGTGGCAACAAGAGCGGGTCAGAGGCTGCGTATTCTGCGGCGAGTGTCTCAGCTCCTGACTCCCCAAAGCCTATCCGCCATCTACAAGGCACAATTCAGGAGTGTGATGGAATACTCTCCACTTGCCTGGATGAGTGCAGCTCCAACAACACTCAAGAAGCTCGACACCATCCAGGACAAAGCAGCCCGCTTGTTTGGAACCCCATCCACCACCTTAAACATTCACTCCCTCCACCACCGGCGCACCGTGGCCGCAGTGTGTACCGTCTACAAGATGGACTGCAGCAACTCGCCAAGGCTTCTTCGGCAGCACCTCCCAAACCCACGACCTCTACCATCTAGAAGGACAAGGGCAGCTGGCGCATGGGAACACCACCTCCTCCAAGTTCCCCTCCAAGTCACACATCATCCTGACTTGGAAATATAGCACCGTTCCTTCATCATCGCCGGGTCAAAATCCTGGAACTCCCTCCCTAATAGCACTGTGGGAGTACCTTCACCACATGAACTGCAGCGGTTCAAGAAGGCAGCTCACCACCATCTTCTCAGGGACAATTAGGGATGGGCAATAAATGCTGGCCTTGCCAGCGACGCCCACATCCCGGAACGAATATTAAAAAATGCGTCCCTAATCCCTATTCCACCCTTAACAGCACTGGTCACCAGGGATAAACAGGTTTTTCTTGCCCAGTGTTGCTATGTTGCAAATGATAGAAGATAGGTTGGATGTTGTATTTCTGTAACTTCTAAGCATTAGAATGTGTGCACCCTTATATGGGCTATTGTATGTGTCCTGTCACTTATGTTGGAAAATCCTGGAAGTGGTGAGGGAGAGTGGGGAGCTGGTGGAGCAGGGCCTTCTGGAGGGACGGGGCGGAGGATTCAGAGAGAGGCAAAAAATATGGCCTTATATCAGTGAACTGGAAAAAGGCATGTGAATCTAAATGTATTTTTAATGGAAAAAACACAGTAATGGTGGACAGAGTCCATGGGGGAGAAATTTGGTATCACCCCATTTGGGGCGCAATTATCGGCCGGACACAAAGTTTAGCACCTGGTGCTAATTATCGCCTCCGACTGCAAACCTGGCTTCTATCGCCCCTGGAGGTGATTGGAGCGCTAAATCAGGTGCTACACACCTCTCTTAAGGCGCTAACGCCGAGGAGCGACGCACTAGCTCAGAGCGCTGGCGAAGCTCATGTGATGTCAGTCATCAATGGAACACAGACACACTGGCGCCAGCCAGTTCTTAAAGGGGGGCGTCAATCTTGCTCTCCATCCACACCCTACTCACTGCAGCCTTGAATCTCGGCCTGGAGAGACCTGTACATCAATTCTGCTGGAAAGAACAATGGAGAGACCCAGGGAAAGAGCTCAGAGTGCAGCCCCCAAAGTCCCTTCTAAATCGATGCAAGGAAGGTCAAATCAAAATGAACCTGCAAAGTGCTGCTTAGTACCCAAAACTCCTTCACACAGCGTTGAATCTCTCCAGAAGTCTCTCTCTCTCTCTCTCTCAGAATGCGTGGTGCAAAAATGTCGCCGACAAAAAAAGGCAGGAAGCGGTCGCCTTTAAATAGCGCTCCCCCAGTCCCCTCCCGACTGCAAAACGTTCCCCTCAACCTGTCGTTGCTAGCGGCAGGCGCTACCGGGGCGTTGCGCACTCGACTGACATCATGATCTGCGGGCGCAGGAGATCGTAGCAGTAGTGTTTAGCGCCACCGCAAAATGTCTGGTCATTTTCGCGAGCGGCGCAAACATCGCCGCACCAGGCACTAGTTGCTTTGCACCCCATTAACGACCTCTTAAGGCGCTAACGGGAGGCGCAAAGCAACCGAATTTTTCCCCCCAAGCCTTTTAAAGAAAGAAGGGCATTGATACGGTAACTTTATTATAAGATAGAGAAGTTACAAGGTATACAAGTAATAACATCTTCAAGCTTAGGGCTATTGACTTGTGGAATAAAATGTCATCTAGTGCAATAAACAGCAATTTGTTTCAAGCACTTCGAGGCGAATGGGTTCAATTTCTGTTTTAAGAGAGACAAGGGATTTGGGTTTAAAATAAGTACAAAATGGTCAAATTAAGTCCCCAAACAGGATATAGACTATAGAACAGGTTTGTTGAACTAAATTACCTTTTCATTTCTTATTTTTTCTTCTCAAAAAATCAAACACCCAGAAATTATTATTTTTTCTGATGAAAGGAAAGACAGTGGATGAGCAATCATTTATCAAGAGAATATAGGATGGGCAGAAGAAACATGAAACCATTGTCCTAAAAGAATTTGAAAGAGAACTAGATTCAGCAATGAGAGCCAGGTTGATAACAAGCATCACAGACAAGGAGCTTGTCAACCTGCAGTAAGAAAGGGGTCAGATTTATCCTGTTGGTAATTTTAACAAATAATTTGGTATGAGTATAATGGAATGATGGGCAGGTCGTGTGAGTTTAATGGCTGCAATTATTCTGAAAGTTTTACATGCCCAAAAACCTGTGACATGTTTCATTTTTGCAAATTTAAGTAGTATTAATTATTAAAAATCTTCTATCAACTGATATAATCAATACAGTTGATCAGAATGTACTGAGGACATTACAGTCCTAATGGCAGTTCAGTATTAGGGCATTAGTGTGCTCCAATTATGTGTGAAAAAGCAGAAGTAAACAGATTTGTAATGCTCACTCATATATTATCACAAATCCTAAAGAGTTTGCACCTTTGTTAGGGAGAGGAAATTCACCGAATGAGATTATAATTAAGTCATTACATGGAGGAAATGGATGAGAAGAGATACATGTCCAAAATGCAAATTCACCTGAATTTTTGGTTGAATTCAATTAAGCTGAATTGTTGTAACCTCAACACAGAGCCGAATGCATTCACGTTGGTTTTGATATACTTTTGATAAATTTGCTTGTTGTGCCAGCTTACAGTCAAATCTGGGACCTTGGGTCAAACATTCAGGTGTGTGTCTGTGTTTATTTTAAATTCATACTCAGGATGTGGGCGTTGTTGGCCAAGCCAGCATTTATTGGCCATCCCTAGCTGCTCTGAGAAGGTGATAGTGGGCCGTCTTCTTCAACTGCTGCAGTCCGTGTGGTGAAAGTACCTCCACAATATTGCTAACTCCAAGTTCCCCTCCAAGTCAGGATGGTGAGTGACTTGGAGGGGTACTTGGAGGTGATAGTGTTCCCATGCACCTGATGTCCCTCTCGGCAGTTGAGGTCATGGGTTTCAGAGGTGCTGGTAAGGAAGCCTTGGCGAGTTGCTGTAGTGCAACCCGTAGATATTACACACTGCAGCCACAGTATGCCGGTGGTAGAGAGGGTGGATGTTTAGACTAGTGGATGAGGTGCTTTTTCCTGGTTGGTGTTAAGCTTCTTGCAGCTGCACCCATCCAGGCAAGTGAAGAATTTTCCCCAGATCCCTATCGACTTCAGTTTTACTAGGGCTCGTTGATGCTACACTCAGTCGAATGCTACCTTGATGCCAAGGACAGTCACTCTCACCTCTCCTGTGGAATTCAGCTCTGATGTCTACATTTGATCCAAGGCTGTAATGAGGTCTGGAGGTATAAAGTCCGGGCAGAAACTAAACTGAGCATCAGTGAGTAGGTTATTGGTGAGCAAATGTTGTTTGATAGCACTGTTGATGACTCCTTCCTTCAGTTTGCTGATGATTGAGAGTAGGCTGACAGGGCTGACACCCCCAGGTTAGATTTGTCTTGCTTTTTGTGGACAGACAGTTTTCCACATTGTCGGGTAGATGCCAGTGTTGTAGCTGTACTGGAACAGCTTGGCTAGGGGTTCAGCTAATTATAGCGCACAGGTCATCAGCATTACAACTGGGATGTTGCCAGGACCCATAGCCTTAAGCGTGTCCAGTGCAGTCAGCCATTACTTGATGTCACGTGAAGTGAATTGAACTGGCTGAAGACTGTCATCTGTGATGGTGGGGACTTCAGGAGGAGGCCGAGAAGGCTCATCCACTCGGCACTTCTGGCTGATGCTGGTATGTGCTATGCTCCTCCATCATTGAGGATGGGGTGTTCATGGAAGCTCCTCCTCCCGTTAGTTGCTTAATTGTCCACCATCATTCACGATTGGATGTGGCAGGGTTGCAGAGCTTTAACCTGATTCATTGGTTGCGGGATCTCTTAGCTCTGTCAATAGCATGCTGCTTTTGCGGTTTAGCATGCAGGTAGTCCCGTGTTGTAGCTTCACAAGATTGCCACCAGCATCAAGCACACCAATGTCTAACATAGTGCAGTGTGAATGCAGAGTAAAATCCTGAATCAATAATTGTTTCAAAGTCCCTCTATGTAGTACATATTTGACCAAGCTTTCGGTCACCTGTCCTCATATTTCTTTATGTGGCTCGGTGTCAAATTTTTGTCTGATTATGCTCCTGTGAAGCGCCTTGGGAGGTTTTACTGTGTTAAAGGGGCTATATAATTGCAAATTGTTGTTGTTGTTATTTGGCAGACATGTAACGTCATAATGGGTACCTGATTGTGCCCACAGGGTAAATGCAATGAATGCTGGAAGTTTTAACTAAATGTGCCCTAACCCAAGCCCAAACAAACACCTATTTAACCATACTGTCAGGCAAATGCAGCAAGCATAGGAAAATAGGAACATAGAACAGGAGTGGGCCATTCAGCCCCTCGAGCCTGCTCCACCATTCAATGAGATCATGGCTGATCTGCGACCTAACTCATAGACACTTGCCTTTGGCCCATATCCCTTAATACCTCTGGTTAACAGAAAGCTATCAATCTCCGATTTAAAATTAACAATTGATCTAGCATCAATTGCAGTTTGTGGAAGAGAGTTCCAAACTTCTACCACCAATTGTGTGTAGAAGTGTTTCCTAATTTCACTCCTCAAAGGTCTGGCTCTAATTTTTAGACTATGCCCCCGAGTCCTAGAATCCCCAACCAGTGGAAATTGTTTCTCTCTATCTACCCTATCTGTTCCCCTTAATATCTTGAAAAGTTCAATCAGATCTCCCCTTAACCGTCTAAATTCTAGGGAATACAACCCTAATTTGTGTAATCTCTCCTCGTAACTTAATCCTTAAAGTTCGGATATCATTCTAGTAAACCTACGCTGCACTCCCTCCAAGACCAATATATCCTTCCTAAGGTGTGGTGCCCAGAACTGCTCACAGTACTCCAGGTGTGGTCTAACCAGGGTTTTGTATAGCTGCAGCATAACTTCTACCTCCTTGTACTCTAGTCCTCTAGATATAAAGGCCTGCATCCCATTAGGCTTTTTGATTATTTTCTGTACCTGTTCATAACATTTTAATGATCTATGTACCTGGATCCCCAAGTCTTTTGGACATCCACTGTTTTTAGCTTTTCACCATTTAGAAAGTACCCTGTTCTATCCTTTTTAGGTCCAAAGTGGATGACCTCACATTTGCCTATATTAAAATCCATTTGCCACAGTTTTGCCCATTCACTTAATCTGTCGATATCCCTTTGTAATTTTATGCTTCCATCTACACTGCCTACAATGCCGCCTATCTTTGTGTCATCGGCAAATTTGGATATATGACTTTCTATACCATCATCTAAGTTGTTAATAAATAGTGAATAGTTGAGGCCCCAAAACAGATCCCTGCGGGACACCACTAGTCACATCCTGCCAATTAGAGTACCTGCCCATTATCCCTACTCTCTGTCTCCTGCCGCTCAGCCAATTTCCTAACCAGGTCAATAATTTGCCCTCAATTCTGTGGGCTTCTACCTTAGTTAACAGTCTCTTATGTGGGACTTTATCAAATGCCTCTGGAAATCCATATAAATAACATCCATAGACATTCCCCTGTCCACTTCTTTAGTCACCTCCTCAAAAAGTTCAATCAGGTTTGTCAGGCATGACCTACCTTTCACAAATCCATGCTGGCTCTCTCTGGTCAACTGAAAAATTTCGAGGGGTTCAGTCACCCTATCCTTAATTATAGACTCTAGCAATTTCCCAACAACAGATGTTAGGCTAACTGGTCTATAATTCCCTGGTTTCCCTCTCTTGCCATTCTTAAATAGCGGAGTGACATGCGCAATTTTCCAATCTAAAGGAACAAGCAGAAGCTAAGATTTTTCCTATTGGAAAATTGGGAAGAATTATCAGATGAAACACCAAAGCATCTCCTAAAAGTTGGCTAAAGTGTGGCATCATGAGAGGCCTGAGAGAACGGTTCTTGCCACCCTCTCAGCAAGTGGAATGCCATGGCTGTGGGTTGGGAAGGGATTTGACAAGAAAAGGGTATCTATATAACACTTACTTTATCTGGGTACACTAAGTGGTATCTGTCATTCCATACTATAACTATTAAACAGGAAATAATGAGCAGAAATTCTTCATGAAAAGAAAGTACAAAAGTTCGCACTCTGGTGGTGAGCGTAATGTTCCAATTGAGAGTTTCATAATGGAGCCAAAAATAATGTCATCTAGAATCCGTCTGTTGAGGATTGATCCTGGTACCCTGCAGTGTCACACAGGTCTTAATGTAGGTAATATGCAACATGCAGGACCTTTATCAGTGCAGTACAATGGAAACATATGCCTTGAGCAATGTTTCAAACCTTACTGTACTCCATTTACTACAATTAGTAAAACAATACTCTCTCAATACTGTGAAAAAAGCAACATTAATATTACCAGCTCATTGTGATTCTAGCAGCTGTAGCTGCGTTCTGTACCATGTTAACTGTTTCAAGATTGTTGATCTGATTTTAATTAAGAAAAAAATTCCTGAGCTGTGTTTGATTAATGCATTTGATGTTTATTGAATATTGTTAGCATGGGAGAGGAGCATTAATGCGTCACTGAGAATAATAATAACTGCAGGAACACAATTTTAAAAAGATTTTAAAAATTACATTTCTCATATGGCTGTAATGTGTGTCTCACATGTGTAATAATCCTACTTTATGGATCTAATTACTTCAAGTTCTTGGCTTTTTTGTGGTCTGCAGCTTCAGCTTTCTCCCCAGTGTTCTGTAACTCCACGCTCCCAAATGCATCGGGAAGATCATGCTATTTTCCTTGTGAGATCTGAACTACAATGTAAGCACCATCACATGTTTGTGCCTAATCCACTAATAATGATATTTGGGTGCAGATCGAATTGCTTTGAATCCAAACTGGGCTCATTCGGTAGAAACAATTTTAAGGTTCATTTTAAACATTCGATTCCAATGGAGCGACAGTGTAAATGTGAAGTAACTTATATGACCATCTTTGTTTTGGCATAAAATTTTGATGAAATGCATCGTTCACCAAGAAGTGTGGGTTTACGGTAAGAAAAAAACTAAAAAGAAAATGCTCAGAGCAATTTCCGTAACAGGACCTGAATGAAAGAATGATCTGGATGGGCTGACTGCCATTTCTCATTCTAACATTCTCATCTTCTAAAATCTTCCAGCACTATAAGTACCTGAACTAGATCCTGTAGGATAAATGTTATATCCTATAAAATGTGTAGGTCTTATGAAATATAAGAATCTGGAGGACAATTTGACAGTTTTATATATAAGTTGTGGGTGAACGAGACTATGGCAGGTATACAAACAAAACATATTCCCTTCAGATTGTTGCCTCCTCACCTGAAGGGACTGATGGACTGGGGTTTGGTTTCAAACATCCTCCAACATTTCACCCAAGTGTCCTTTCTTCATTGGTGCAGTGAGCATTGGCAGGCTATTTGGTCACAAAGGGCATCACAAGTAGGCTTGAACTTGTCCTTTCCTAGTGTCTGTATCCACGTATTTTGCTGCAGGGATCACTGAATAGTGATCAAGGACAGGAATCCTGCCTGATTGTCCCCCTCCCTAGCCTGAGGTCAATAGCAGCACCACCCTGGCAGAGATCAGCTACATCAGCACAAACATTGAACCTGCTGGTCTGTATGGGTCAATTACATTCTGGCTCTGCTGATATGTGATCAAGGTAACTTTTGTAATCCCTCATTTAAAAGTATTGCTACTTGGTCATGGCTATTAATGAACTCTATTAGTCACAATTACATTTTCATGAAATGTAATTTTGGTTGGAAAATTCTGATTGAAACCAAAAAAAAACAAATGTGGTCAATTCTCCTTTGAATTATCTTCCTTTGTTCCCGAATACTTCATCCTGAAAGCTCTTCAATGCATCCTGACTCTATTGAAATCAAGGCTCATTGTACCACCTGTTGCTATCATTCTTTCCCAGGACCTTAAAAATCAGTGGAACTACTTATGTATCTAAGCCTTCCCTTCCTCCTACAATCTGCACGCTTTCAAAATCTAAGTTTGGGGCCACCTTGCCACTAATTCTTGATATAGCTCATCTTCTCCACAACCTTGATGATGTCCTGCAGTATAGTCCTTGGTTTAGGTATCTCAATTTAAAAAATAATGGAAAATGTCATTCCTTAGTTGTTAATAGGGAAGTAAATATGGTATGGCTGAAAATGGATTAATGGACTGAGACAAAAGAAGACGATTAATTGCTCCCTTTCTATTGTTGCTCAAACTTGATAACATTCCTGTTTATAGAGGTGGGTTTGTTGTTGCTGGGAGCTCTTAAATATTCACAAGCAATGGGTGTGCAGAAGACCCGATATGACTGTCCTCCCTAAAATGAAACCTGTTAACATAATTTAACAATATTTTATCCAACCAGTCAATTTTGATTAATAAAGTATCTGATCCAAACAACCAACACCAATTATTAGCATACCTAATCTAGTTAACACCATACCTGATCTAAATAGTAAATTGCAAGTAAAAGAACCTATGATCTGACATCCAACTCAGCGTAGCATGGACCAATTCATGCACCTGTCACTGCCATTACAGAAGCATTTCCAAAGCCTTTCTACCATCTACAAGGCACAAGTAAGGAATGTGATGGAATACTCTCCACTTGCCTGGATGAGTGCAGCTCCAACAACACTCAAGAAGCTCGACACCATCCAGGACAAAGCAGCCCGCTTGATTGGCACCCCCTCTACCACCTTAAACATTCATTCCCTCCACCACCGGCGCACCGTGGCTGCAGCATGTACCATCGACAAGATGCACTGCAGCAACTCGCCAAGGCTTCTTCGGCAGCATCTCCCAAACCCGCGACCTCTTCCACCTAGAAGGACAAGGGCAGCAGACACATGGGAACACCACCACCTCCAAGTTCCCCTCCAAGTCACACATCATCCTGACTTAGAAGTATATCGCCGATCCTTCATCGTTGCTGGGTCAAAATCCTGGAACTCCCTACTTAACATCACTGTGGGAGTACCTTCACCACATGGACTGCAGCGGTTCAAGAAGGCGGCTCACCACCACCTTTTCAAGGGCAATTAGGGATGGGCAATAAATGCTGGCCTTGCCAGCAACGCCCACATCCCATAAAAATAATTTTTTTTTAAATTCTGAAGCTGCATTAAACTTGATTGTCTAATACTAATCTAGGTAGAAAATGTTCCCAGTTAATCAAGTTTTCAGACCACAGCACACCAATTATTAGCAACCCAGCTAACACGCCAAAACTATTTCTAAAGATTACATTCCGTATAAATTATTTTACATTTTACAATGAGCTAACATATTATTGCAAATTGGTTAGCAGTAAGCAGACATCAGAATTCCTTGTCCAAGGGCAATCCTGATCCAGACCTAAAATGTATTGACAAATTAATAATATGTTAATGAGAATTCAGTGGTATACGATTGCCTGCCCATGTCTCACCTTTGGAAGTGAAGCTCGAGAGCCAGAACTCTGTGTAGTCATTGTCAGCACTGTTGTGATGCCTAGAGCTACTCTCGCTGGAGCAGCATCCATGTTAATCCAGAACGATACCCAGGACAGAATGACAATCAGCAGACTCGGAATGTACATCTGGATCAAATAATAGCCCATCTGTCTTTCCAAATGGAACTTCACTTCAATGCAGGTAAATTGCCCTGTTAAAGAAAAAAAGGGTGTCAATAAGATAGACTTGATACACTTCCTTAAAGCTTTAGTACATTTGTAGCAGCATTCTATACTGCCCATGGTATCCCATCTTACTCATGTTTCATTGATAATTGTATTGTCAAGTGCATTTAGGAAGTTAGTATTGCCTCAGGGTGCTTTACATTTGAATACCAAACTCAAGTACAGACAGAAGAAATGGCAAATATTCTTTCATTAGTAGCTGTTCAATTGAGGATAAAAAGTAAAGTAAAGTCATTGTAATCTCAACCCATTCCCTAGTTGAGAGAAAGCCACAACACAAATTGCTCATGACCCATCACTGAATATACATGCATTCATTTTGTTTGATGTGGGAAGGTGCTATTTTTGCCAAAAATTCCTGCAGTATTGGTAATCCTTGCTGCAAAGGAAATTGCAACAAATTAACTGCTGAGGACGGAAATTCTTTTGAGGCTCCTTTTTAGATTTACCTCTTAGCCATTTGCTTGCAGATACAATAGACCTGGAAGACAACCTACTCTCTAGGCCACCTCAATCCAAGCGACTTTCACCTCAGCTTTGACACGGACGGTGGCCTTCCACTCCAGAATGAGCTACCTCCTTTGCTGCACTTCCTGCAGCAGGCCTTCCAAGGGGTCTCTATTGACTGCTGGTCAGTCTACCAGTCGGGAGGTGAAGTGGCCCCCGTGATTTGGAGGCCCCGACCTCATTTATGTTTGCCAGGCGAGCTGCAGGGTGCTAAATGGGTGTCCCGACACTGCTCCCCAGATTCAGTAAAAGAAACTAGGTCCAATTGCTAAAAAAAAAACAATTAGCAGACTATTTCATCATCCCAGACACATTACCTAAAGCTTAATTGGATACTCTTAAAGGTACGGGGGTTGGGACTTAACAATGAGAGCGACCTACGATATGAGCGTCACAATAATCTAGAATAAGAAGGGTAAAAAGACTTAAAAACTTAACATTCCTCTTTAAAGGTGAGTGGTAGCCCTTTAAGAGTTGCTGCCTCATTTGATTTCCTGTCTCCCAGTTAATTGCACCAGTGGCTGGGCTCTTCTTGTGCAAGTTTTGCATGCAGTGGGAGCCTATGAATATGCACTAGTCTCATAATATTTGGTGAGGCCAGTGCTCTCAGATAGTGGAGATTACATAGTATTTACAGCACAGAAACACGCCATTCGGCCCAACAGGTCAGTGTTTATGCTCCACACGAGCCAGATGCAGTGGATTTTCACACTAAGGTCTTGATTAGAATCCAGCGCATACTGTTAGATATGGGACTTTATGTGAAATGAGTTGGAGCTGTCCAACCAGAGTTCCCAGTGGGCCAGGTTCCCCAGCAGAGAATTGGCCTTAATTTGACACTAAATTGTGAATCACACATAGGGAGGCCATAAGAATGGTGCATTTCTGAAGTCCTGTTCAAAACCATTATTGGCCAGATCTGGATGTAATGGGGGTACTTGACAATGACACAGGAAGGTAAAAATTACAATGAATGGGTTAATGCCTCTATTAAAGTAGCAGAGAGAAATTTTGAGAGGAACACGGCAAGCATTTCCACAATAATGGCCTGAATTTTCCAGGGCCTATGACCACGAACGCATACGCAAGTTCCGGGTTTCCGCATGAGATGCGCATGCCCGAAAACCCAGAACTTGCGATCTGGCAAGTTTCAGCTTGACAGATCGTATGAATTCGCAGGAAATCGTCATTCACTGGCTCAGGGTTGGGCTACCTGCCCAACTACTGCCCAGTGAATGCCCACAAAACCCGTAAGGGCTGAAATAAATAATTTCTTTTGAATGATTTAACCATACAAAAATCTTTAAAATTAGTTTACATTATTTTTGGCCCCTTGAAAAATGTTTACATTGATTTTTCAAAAAAATTAAATTTTTGTTTTAAATGTTTAATTAAATTGTATTATAATTAATTTTGAACATGTGATGATTTATTTTTATTTAAGTGCTGTGAAAGGTATTTTTTAGGGGATTCCTAATTATGCTTATGGGGATTCCGTACATAAGTGGAATCCCCATCAACATAATGGGAATCACCCTTTGTGATTGGTTGGCCTGGCCCACGTGATCCCAGGGACGCTTGTGAACCGCATGCACCCCTGGTGTGCGTAGCCTCTACGCAGGCGTACACCTGCAGGCCCAGGAACGTGAGTCTTCGAAGATACAGAGGCACCAGCTACGTGCAAGGTTTATTTGCGGTTCAGAGGCATTCGCCCGCGGGAAGCCCAATATCACTGGTGGTAATTTCTACCTTTAAGTAGCAAAAAGTAGAAATACATTCCGTTTGCAGCAATGACATTCTTCACTTGATGAGCATAATATATTGAAAACCCTTTTTTTTGAGAATATTTTTCGTTTAGATAATAAACGGTGATGATATTGGCGGAATTGTCTTGGAGGAATTGCTGTCCCGGACGGCATAATGAAGCAGTATTGACACCAATGCATATGGCCATTAACCCTGGGGGCTTTAGTTACCATGTCATTTCAACAGCCCATTCTAACCTACTTCCCTCGTAGTGCCAAGTAGAGTAATTTTTCCAAGCCAATTCCTCTGATGATGATATTCACTAGAGTAGAGGTGCACTGAACTAATGTCACAGTATCAGTTCTGTCAGACTCAATGAGCTACAACAAATGGAGAGGACCCCTGGTGCAGCACTGAGCATTCTTCTCAGGCCTGGTTGAGCTTTGTTCTCCGGGCATTTTAGGAGCAGCTCACTTGCTCTACATAAAGAAAAGTGCTTAAAGCGATGTAAAAGGAATTTCAGTCGCACCTGAGTAAACAGCTGAAAGGTGGAGAGTCTCCTCAATTGTGACCCAGTCTACTGCACTCAATGTACCACTGTGATGCAGTAATTGCTTCACACAAAGGCAGTTGAGAGGCATTATAACAACTACTTGTATTTATATAGCACCTTTAATGTAGGAAAACCTCCCAAGGCGCTTCACAGGAGTGTAATCAGATTTTTTAAAACTGACGCTAAGCCAAAAAAGGAGATATTAGTTCGGATGACTAAAAACTTGGTACAAGAGGTAGGTTTTAAGGAAAGACTTAAAGGAGGAGAGGGAGAGATGGAGAAACCGAGAGGTTTAGGGAGGAAATTCCAGGGCTTAGGGCCTAGATAGTTGAAGGCACAGCTGCCAATGGTGGGGCGAAGGAAGTGGTGAATACACAACAACAACTTGCATTTATATAGCACCTTTAGCATAGCAAAATGTCCCAAGGCGTCAAGAGGCCATAGTTGGAGGAGCGCAGAGTTCTTGGGGGGTTGTAGGACTGGAGGAGGTTGCAGAGGTAGAGAGGGGCAAGGCCTTGAAGGGATTTGAATACAAGAATGGGAATTTTAAAATCGAGGTGTCGGTGGATCGGGAGCCAACATAGGTCAGTGAGAACAGGGGTGAAGGGTGAGCAAGAATTGGTGTGAGTTAGGATACGGGCAGCAGAGTTTTGGATGAGCTACAAGTTTATGGAGGGTAGAAAATTGGAGGCCGGCTGGAAGAGCATTAGTCAAGTCCAGAGATAACAAAAGGATGGATGAGGGTTTCAGAAGCAGATAAATTGAGGCTGGGGAAGAAAAGAGCAACATTACGGAGGTGGAAGTAGGCAGTCTTTGTGATGGAGAGAATATACAGGCCAGTATTTGGTATGCAAATTACAAAAGAAAAAGGGAAACTATTCAGTAGAATGTTTAAAAAAATCAGGGTGGCATTTTTATACGAATTATTATAAAATGCCAATTGAAAATACGTTACTCGGAGATTCTTGATGTATGTTTCCTAGCAACACCCTTGATAGTATTACAATGCTTGAATGTTTTAGTAACATAGAAACATAGAAGATAGGAGCAGGAGTAGGCCATTCGGTCCCTCGAGCCTGATCTGTCATTCAATGTGATCATGGCTGATCATCCAAATTCAGTGGTTGCTTTCTCCCCATAGCCCTTGATCCTCTTAGCCTTAAGAAATATATCTAACTCCTTCTTGAATATAGTTAATGAATTGATCTCAACTGCCTTCTGTGATAGAGAATCCCACAGGTTCACCACTCTCTGGGTGAAGAAATTCCTCCTCATCTCAGTCCTAAATGGCTTACCCCTTATCCTTCGACTGTGACCTCTGGTTCTGGACTCTCCCGCCATCGGGAACATCCTTCCTGCATCTAGTCTGTCTAGTCCTGTTAGAATTTTATAAGTTTCAATGAGATCCCCTCTCATTCTTCTAAACTCTAGCGAATATAAGCCTAATCGACCCAATCTCTCTTCATACGTCATTCCTGCCATCCCAGGTATCAGTCTGGTGAATCTTCGCTGCACTCCCTCCATGGCAAGAACATCCTTCCTCAGATAAGGTGACCAAAACTGCACACAATACTCAAGGTGTGGTCTCACCAAGGCCCTGTACAACTGCAGCAAGACATCCTTGCTCCTGTACTCGAATCCTCTCGCTATGAAGGCCAACATACCATTTGCCCTCTTAACCGCCTGCTGCACTTGCATGCTTACCTTCAGCGACTGGTGCACAAGGACTCCCAGGTCTCGTTGCACTTCCCCTTTTTCCAATCTATTGCCGTTCAGATAATAATCTGCCTTCCTGATTTTGCCACCAAAGTGGATAACCTCGCATTTATCCACATTATACTGCATTTGCCATGCATCTGCCCAATCACCCAACCTGTCCAAATCATACTGGAGTTTCTCTGCATCCTCCTCAAAGCACACACGCCCACCCAGCTTTGTGTCGTCTGAAAACTTGGAGATATTACATCTAGTTCCCTCGTCTAGATCATTAATATGTATTGTGAATAGCTGGGGTCCTAGCACCGATCCCTGCGGTACCCCACTAGTCACTGCCTGCCACTCGGAAAAAGACCCGTTTATTCCAACTCTTTGCTTCCTGTTTGCCAACCAGTTTTCTATCCAAGTCAGTACCTTACCCCCAATCCCATGTGCTTTAACTTTGCACGCTAATCTCTTATACGGGACCTTATCGAAAGCCTTCTGAAAGTCCAAATACACCACATCCACTGGTTCTCCCTTATCTATTCTACCAGTTACATCCTCAAAAAATTCCAGTAGATTAGTCAAGCATGATTTACCTTTTGTAAATCCATGTTGAATTTGTCCGATCCTGTCACTGTTTTCCAAGTGCTCTGCTATTACATTTTTTATAATGCCCTCTAGCATTTTCCCCACTACTGATGTCAGGCTTACCAGTCTATAATTCCCCGTTTTCTCTCTCCCACCTTTTTTAAATAGTGGGGTTACATTAGCTACCCTCCAATCCATGGGAACTGTTCCAGAGTCTATAGAATTTTGGAAGATGACCAGCAATGCATCTATTATTTCTAGGGCCACTTCCTTAAGTACCCTAGCATGTAGATTATCAGGCCCTGGGGATTTATCGGCCTTCAATCCTGTCAATTTCCCTAACACCATTTCACTAAAAATACTGATTTCATTCAGTTCCTCCCTCTCATTAGACCCTATGTTCCCCGACATCTCTGGGAGTTTATTTGTGTCCTCCTTTGTGAACACAGAACCAAAGTATGTATTTAATTGGTCTGCCATTTCTTTGTTCCCCATTATAAATTCCCCTGATTCTGACTGTAAGGGACCTATGCTTGACTTCACCAATCTTTTTCTCATCACATATCTATAGATGCTTTTACAGTCAGTTTTTATGTTCCCTGCAAGCTTACTCTCATACTCTATTTCCCCCCTATTAATTAAGCGCTTTGTATCCTTTGCTGAATCCTAAACTGCTCCCAATCCTCAGGTTTGCTGCTTTTTCTGGCCAATTTATATGTCCTCTCCTTGGATCTTATGCTATCCCTAATTTCCCTTGTTAGCCACGGTTGAGTCACCTATTTTGTTTTATTTTTATGCCAAACAGGGATGAACAAATTCTGTAGTTCATCCATGCAATCTTTAAATGTTTGCCATTACCTATCCACCATCAACCCTTTAAGTATCATTCCCCAATCCATCCTAGCCAACTCGCGCCTCATACCATCATAGTTTCCTTTATTTAAATTCAGTACCCTAGTCTCTGAGTCAACTACTACTTCACTCTCCATCTTAATGAAGAATTCTACCATATTATGATCACTCCTCCCCAAGGGGCCTCGCACAACAAGATTACTAATTAATCCTTTCTCATTACATAATACCCAGTCTAAGATGGCCTGATCTCTAGTTGGTTCCTCGACATATTGGTCCAGGAAACCATCCCGTATACACGCTAGGAATTCCTCTTCCACAGTATTGTTACTAATTTGGTTAGCCCAATCTATATGTAGATTAAAGTCACCCATGATAACTGCTGTGCCCTTATTGCACGCATCTCTAATTTCCCATTTAATGCCATCCCCAACCTCAGCATTACTGTTTGGGGGTCTGTATACATCTCCCACTAATGTTTTCTGCCCCATGGTATTTGTCAGCTCTACCCATACAGATTCCACATCATCAGAGCTAATATCCTTCCTTACTATTCTGTTAATCTCCTCTTTAACCAGCAATGCTACCCCACCTCCTTTTCCTTTTTGTCTGTCCTTCCTGAATATTGAATACCCCTGCATGTTGAATTCCCAGCCTTGGTCACCCTGGAGCCATGTCTCCGTAATCCCAATTATATCATATCCGTTTACATCTATTTGCGCAGCTAATTCATCCACCTTATTACGAATGCTCCTCGCATTAAGACACAGAGCCTTCAGGCTTGTTTTTTTAACACTCTTAGACATTTTAGAATTATTGTTTACTGTGGTCATGTTTGATTTACACCCTTGATTTCTCTGACTTCCACTTTTGCTTTTCTCCTTCCTGTCTTTTGCTTCTATCCTTGCTTCCCTTTCCTCTGTCTCCCTGCACAGGTTCTGAACCCCCTGCCATTTTAGTTTAAACCCTCCCCAACAGCACTAGCAAACATTCCCCCTAGGACA
Organism: Squalus acanthias; assembly: GCA_030390025.1. Classification (NCBI taxonomy): domain Eukaryota; kingdom Metazoa; phylum Chordata; class Chondrichthyes; order Squaliformes; family Squalidae; genus Squalus; species Squalus acanthias. The sequence continues at coordinate 103,473,205 of CM059429.1, read as the reverse complement.
TCGGTCCCGGTCCTGCCCACACAATATAATAAGCTGTATTGGAACCAATTGTATATCTGAATAGAGAATAATTCAAAAATCAATTCTCAACTACGGATGGTTAATCACTCAGGTATTTTTTTTATTATTCACTCATGGGATGTGGGCATCACTGGCAAGGCCAGCATTTATTGCCCATGCCCAACTGCCCTTGAGAAGGTGGTGGTGAGCCACCTTCTTGAACCGCTGCACTCCGTCTGGTGAAGGTATTCCCACAGCGCTGTTAGTTAGGGAGCTCCAGGAGTTTGACCCAGCGACGACAAAGGAATGGCAATATATTTCCAAGTCAGGCTGGTGTTTGACTTGGAGGTGGTGGTGTTCCCATGCGCCTGCTGCCCTTGTCCTTCTAGGTGGTAGAGGTCGCGGGTTTGGGAGGTGCTGCCGAAGAAACCTTGGTGAGTTGCTGCAGTGCATCTTGTAGATGGTACACACTGCAGCCACGGTACGCCGGTGGTGGAGGGAGTGAATCTCTAAGGTGGTGGATGGGGTGCCAATCAAGCGGGATGCTTTGTCCTGGATAGTATCGAGCTTCTTGAGTGTTGTTGGAGCTGCACTCATCCAGGAGAGTATTCCATCACACTCCTGACTTGTGCCTTGTAGATGGTGAAAAGGCTTTGGGGAGTCACTTGCCGCAGAATACCCAGCCTGTGACCTGCTCTTGTAGCTATACTATTTATGTGGCTGCTCCATTTAAGTTTCTGATTAATGGTGACCCCCAGGATGTTGATGGTGGGGGATTCGACGATTGTAATGCCATTGAATGACAAGGGGAGGTGGTTAGACTCTCTCTTGTTGGAAATGATCATTGCCTGGCACTTGTGTGGTGTGAATGTTATTTGCCATTTATCAGCCTAAGCCGGAATGTTGTCCAGGTCTTGCTGCATGCAGGCAGGGACTGCTTCATTACCTGATGAGTTGTGAATGGAACTGAACACTATGCAATCATCAGCAAACATCCCCAGTTCTGACCTTATGATGAAGAGAAGGTCATTGATGAAGCAGCTAAAAATGGTAGGGCCTAGGTTACCTATGATTGGCCTCCAGCAACCACAACCATCTTCCTTTGTGCTGGGTATGACTCCAGCCAGTGGAGAGTTTTCCCCTGATTCCCATTGACTTCAATTCAACTAGGGCTCCTTGATGCCACACTCGGTCAAATGCTACTTTGATGTCAAGGGCAGTCACTCTCATCTCGCCTCTGGAATTCAGCTCTTTTGTCCATGTTTGGACCAAGGCTGTAATGAGGTCTGGGGCCGAGTGGTCCTGGCGGATCCCAACCTGAGCATCGGTGAGCAGGTTATTGGTAAGTGCCGCTTGATCGCACTGTCGATGACACCTTCCATCACTTTGCTGATGATTGAGAGTAGACCAATGGAGCGGTAATTGCCGGATTGGATTTGTCCTGCTTTTTGTGGACAGGACATACCTGGGCAGTTTGCCACTTTGTCGGGCAGATGCCAGTGTTGTAGCCATATTGGAATTGCTTGGCTAGAGGCATGGCTAGTTCTGGAGCACAAGTCTTCTACACAACAGCCGGGATGTTGTCGGGGCCCGGAACCTTTGCTGTATCCAGTGCGCTCAGCCATTTCTTGATATTACGTGGAGTGAATCGAATTGGCTGAAGACTGGCTTCTGTGATGGTGGGGTCCTCAGGAGAAAGCTGAGATGGATCATCTACTCGGCACTTCTGGCTGAAGATGGTTGCAAACGCTTCAGCCTTGTCTTTTGCACTCGCGTGCTGGGCTCCACCATCATTGCGGATGGGGATGTTCATGGAGCTTCCTACTCCCGTTAGTTGTTTGATTGCCCACCACCATTCACGACTGGATGTGGCAGGACTGCAGAGCTTTGATCTGATCCGTTGGTTGTGGGATCGCTTTGCTCTGTCTATAGCAGGCTGCTTCCGCTGTTTAGCATTCAGGCAGTCCTGTATTACAGCTTCACCATGTTGGCACCTCATTGTTAGGTCCCCCTGGTGCTGCTCCTGGCATGCTCTTCTACACTCTTCATTGCACCAGGGTTGGTCCCCTGGCTTGATGGTAATGGTAGAGTGAGGAATATGCCAGGCCGTGAGTTTACAGATTGTGGTGGAATACAATTTTGCTACTACTGATAGCCCACAGCGTCTCATGGATGCCCAGTTTTGAGCTACTAGATCTGTTTTGAACTATCCCATTTAGCACAGTGGTAGTACCACACAATATGATGGAGGATGTCCTCAGCGTGAAGATGGAACTTCGTCTCCACAAGGACTGTGCAGTGGTCACTGCTACCAATTCTGTCATGGACCGATCCATCTGCGACAGGTAGATTGTCGAGGACAAAGTCAAAGAGTTTTCCTCGTGTTGGTTCTCACCACCTGCCGCAGGCCATCTGGCAGCCATGTCCTTCAGGACTCGGCCAGCTCGATCAGTTATGGTGCTACTGAGCCACTCTTGGTGATGGACATTGAAGTCCCCCACCCAGAGTATATTCTGTGCCCTTGCTACCCTCAGTGCTTCTTCCAAGTGATGCTCAACATGGAGGAGTACCCACTGTGCTGCTACCTCTGGTGGGTCTGTCAAGACAGGGATGGTAATGGAGAAGTTTGAGATGTTAGCTGAAAGGTATGATTCTGTGAGTATGACTTGGCAGACTGTTGCTTGACTAGTCTGTGGGACAGCTCTCCCAATTTTGGCACAAGTCCCCAGATGTTAGTGAGGAGGACTTTGCAGGATTGACAAGGCTGGGTTTGCCCTGTCCGAAGCTGTTGCCTAGGTCAATGCCGGGTGGTCCGTCCAGTTTTATTCTTACTATTGTTTTTTGTAGTGGTTTTTTACAACTGAGTGACTTGCTAGGCCATTTCAGAGGGCAGTTAAGAGTCAACCACATTGCTGTGGGTCTGGAATCACATAGGCCAGACCAGGTAAGGACAGCAGATTTCCTTCCCTAAAGGACATTAGTGAACCAGATGGGTTTTTACGCCATTCGGCCCCTCGAGTCTGCTCCGCCATTCAATAAGATCATGGCTGATCTTCGACCTCAACTCCACTTTCCCGCCCTATCTCCATAACCCTTGACTCCCCTAGAGTCCAAAAATCTATCTATCTCAGCCTTGAATATACTCAACGACTGAGCAATGGCCACACAGTGGGCTGAGCAATGGAGCAGCACCATTAACAAGGCTTGGGAGCTGTTAATTGTACTGAAGAACCATTGAAATCCCTGCAGTAAAATACTCAGCAATAGCACTGTACAATGCTGGCATTCATGTCAACACAGAACAGATCTGCTGGCCAAAATCAGTATACCAGGACGTCTAGGAGAGGAAAGAACTACGTTATGTAACAGGTGGGAAGCTTCCCCAGCAGCTACAACATGCTTGGGAACCAATTTCAGACAGGATGGTTACTCTGTCCATAACCTAGAGACGCAAAGAAGAAGATGGTGTGATATCTTGGGACACAGCATATATATACACAACAGCACAACATGGCTTCCGGTAAGAACTGTACTGCTCATGGCTTTATTATTATATACTATACATCAGTAGTCCACCAGGTGGCTCTATTACACTTCTCCCTCCTTATTGAAGAAGTTAATCATAGCAAATAATCATTGTTATTGACTTCCATGTTATACACAACTCTTGGTATACATTTTTCAAATGGAACCCATTTTATGTTTTCAAATTCTACGATAGAATTCTGTAACACAAACAAAAGAAATGAACTTATTTTCCATATTTACAGATTAAACTTAACCACTGGTTTTCTGTTTCGAAGAGGATAGCTTCTTTCTTGAACAGAACTTTCAGATCTTGTTGTAGGACCTTGACTCATTCTAGGCTGAGCCTGCGGAGAACTTTTCTCCAAGGGCTGACCTTGATCTATATTTGGACTCTCTACACTGTCAGACTGTTTGTCTGCCTGACTCAGGCTCAGACTTAAATTCTGACTTTGCCTTGGACTTGTTTCTGGTACGTCTGATGTAGGATTTGCTACTCTACTTGTAACAGGACTATCTGACTCATCAGAATAAATTGAATCATCCCAGCTTTCAACTCCTTCCACATCTGTAGGTAAGATGTGATCAATGTGAACAAACCTAACCCTTCCATGATCAAACATCTTGACCAAATATGTGCAAGGGCCACATATCTTCACTACTCTTCCTGGTAACCACTTTAACCATTTATGGTGATGGTTCTTCACTCTAACCTTCTGGTTCAACTTCACACTCTCTCTCTAACCCTACCTTTATCATGACTCTCTTTCTGCCTTGATTGTTTCTCTTTTATGGACTGTGTCAAGTTTGGCTTTAACAATGAGAACCTGGTTCATGGCTGTCATTTGAGAAACAACTCTGCTGGTTTTCTACCAGTAGTGGTATGAGGAGTATTCCAATAGGTAATCAGAAAATTTGCCAGTTTGTGGTCCGATGACAACTGACATTTCTTTGGATTTGGATCCAACATTTGCTTGATGAGGGCACGTTTGACAATTTGTACTGTGCGCTCTGCTGCACCATTTGAAGCAGGGTGGTATGGTGGAACTTTGGTATGTTTCACACCGTTTCTGCTCAGGAACTGTGTGAACTCTTCGGAACAAAATTGCAGCCCATTATCAGACACAATTGCTTCTGGGAGGCCGTATGAAGAAAACAATCTTCACAAATTGTCTAGTATTTTGCTTGTTGTTATTATCCGCATCGGAAACACCTCTACCCACTTCGAGTGACTATCTATCACTATGAACAATTGCTGCCCTTCTAACTCAGCAAAATCTACATGTAACCTTTGCCACACTCTGGGAGGCCATTTCCATGGCTATAATGATACTGATGGTGGTTTCTTGCTCACCGATTGACATGTTGTACACTGACTGACTATGCACTCTATCTCTTTATCTCAACCTGGCCACCATAACTAACTGCGTGCAAAGCTCTTGGTCAAGCACATTCCCAGGTGCTGGTCATGAAGATCTCCTAACAATTTAGACCTGAACCTATTTAGGATAACCACTCTTGTGCCCCACATGATACAATCTTTATCCACTGACAATTCATTCGTACAAACGAAGTATGGATGGATATCTTCCTCTGATACCTGGTTTGGCCATCCATTTGCTATGTAATCATACACCTTTGACATCATTGGGTCACGTTTGGTTGCCCTACCAATCTCTTCAGCTGTGACTGGCAGCTCATCAATGCATGAGAAATAGAACACTTCTTACTTATTAGGTATAACTTGTGATGGGGATGGCAACCTGGACATGGCATCAGCATTTCTGTGATCAGCTGATTGTCTGTACTCAATGTCATACATATACACTGACAAAATCAAAGTCCATCTCTGCATTCAGGCTGCAGCTAAGGTTGGAACTGGAGGCTTTGGATGGAGGATTGCTGTCAGGGGCTTATGGTCAGTAACTATGGTAAACTTATGACCAAAAAAGTATTTGTGAAACTTCTTGACCCCAAAAATCAATGACAAAGCTTCCCTTTCGATCTGCGCATAATTCTGCTCACTGGCACTGAGAGTGCATGAAGCAAAAGCAATTGGTCTCTCCTCCCCACTATCTAGTACATGAGAGATCACTGCCCCAACTCCGTACGGAGAGGTGTCACACGCTAGCTTGATCTCCTTAGATACATCATAGTGAACTAACATGGTACTTTCTTCTAACTGGCCTTTACACTCTTTGAATGCTGTGTCGCATTCTTTTGACCACTTCCAAGGGACCTGTTTTCTCAACAGCTCATTCAGTGGTGTAACAATGTAGCCAAGTTTGGGAGGAACTTTCCGTAATAATACAAAAGACCCAAAAATTATCGAAGTTCAGAGACATTCTTGGGAGTGGGTGCATTTCTGATTGCATCCAGCTTTCCCTTGTTTGGCTGTAAACCATCTTTGTCTACTCTGTGCCCTAAGTACTCCACTGAGTTTTGAAACAACTCACACTTGTGAGCGGTCACTCGTACTCTGTGCTTCTCTAGCCGTTTGAGCACTTCATTCAACACCTCATCATGGATTTGCCTGTTTGGTGCTGAAATGAGCATGTCATCCAAATGACACACTACTCCTTCAAACCCTTGCAAAATTTGGTTCATCATCCCCTGGAATATGCTGGGGACAGAAGACACTCCAAATGGTAGCATATTGAATTGATATAGGCCTCGGTGAGTATTTATAGTCAAGCATGACTTGGACTCTTCATCTAACTCAAGTTGTAGGTAGGCGTTTGTTAGATCTAACTTTGACAAGATCTGGCCACCTGTCAGCGTTGTGAACAAATCTTCCACATTTGGCAACGTATTGGGTAGATTACACTCTAGAACCTGGTTTACAGTTACCTTATAATCACCACACAACCTTACCTTACCATCTGACTTAGGTACAACAACAATGGGTGTAGTCCAATTACTCAGATCTACCTTTAATGGGCCAGAAATTCGGTTTTCCGGCTTCCTGCAGGTGCAAGCATCGCGCGCGTATTTACCTACCGCGCCTGCCGTTGTGCTTTGGGCCCACGAGAACTTCGGGTCCTGGGCCTCCTCCAGCTGCCGGCGCGCAGTGCTTGCGTGTCCCAGGGGCGCAGTTAGTTTGAAACGTCCCCTGGGATCACGTGGGCCATGGAGAGCCAATCCTAGCAGGGCATTTTCATTCATAGATTTGACAGGAAGACCTGTCAAATCTATGAATTGAAATCGGCCCCAAAACCACACTTAAACTTCAAATAAATTTAAAAAAAACATCACATTTTTAAAATAACTATAAGTTAAATAAATTAACTACTTTAAACAAAAATTTAAATTTTTGAAAAAATTAATTATACTTTTTAACGGTGCTAAAAATAAACTTACCTTTCTTTAAAGTATCTAAAAAAGATAAACCTGTTGAAAAATTTTTAAATTGTAATTAATTAACCACTTACTTTGTTAAAAACGGGTCTTGCGCCTCCTTTTTAAAAGCGCAGCTTCTTCAATACTTACCTTCCCGGAGAAACCTGAAAAAAACCCGAAGTTCGCTGCGTGCGCGCAGCCTCTCCCGCGCACGCGGTTCACCTCTGAACCCCTCCCTTCACGAGACCGGAAGTTCCGGTTTCCCGCGCATGTGCAGTGCATGCAGGAAACCAACACTTCAAGTGGCCTTACGGGTGAGTACACAGTGCATACTCACCCGACAAGCGCCGAATTTCTGGGCCATTGTTCTCAGTTTCTAGTTTTTTGAGTTCTTGCTCAATTTTCTCCTTGAGTACGTATGGTACGGGACGTGGCTTGCAGTAAACTGGTTTTGTGTCCTTCTGCACTCTGACACTTGCCTTGAAGTCTTGGATCGGACTGCCCGTTTCACGGAACACCTTCGGATACTGCTTGATGACATCATCTTTCGATGCAAATTTCGCTTCCACACGAAAAATCTCATTCCAATCCAGCTTCAGTGATCCCAACCAATTTCTACCTATCAAGGCAGGCTTGCCTCCTGCCGCTACTATGAGAGGCCAGCTCTGACACTGATCCTTGTATTTCACTGGTATGGTGACACTTCCTACTATAGGGATTTGCTCTCCTGAGTAGCCTCATAGCTCGACCTTCGATTTCTCTAGTCGATAATCACGCAACTTGTAGCGATATAGTGATTCCGGTACTAAGCTGATGGATGCACCAGTGTCGATTTCCATGGGTATCCTGGTTCCTGTGACATCTACTTGGATGACGATACCTCACGAATCGCTGTTAGATCCTTTGTGCTCCTGATGACGTGACTCTCCAGAAACTCCTCGTCCTGCTGCTTCTCTTTAACGGTATGTAGTGTCTGGCGATTTCTACTTCTAGCATTGCCAGTCGGTTTACTCTTCTGTCGGCACACCTTCGCAAGATGCCCAGTTTTCTTGTGGTTGAAACACTCTGCCTTCACATATGGACAGCTTTGAGTGATGTGTTGTCCCAGGCACCGATAACACGACTTCAATGCACCTTGGCCAGTTGCTGAGGCCTTGGGGCCCAACTGCCTTTTACTTTTAGCCTGCAGCCGATTCACCTCAGTTGTCTGACGACTGGAAATGGCGCAGAGCTCTCGGGAGTATCGGTCGGCCATATCCATCAACATAGCTGTCTGACAAGCTAAGTCAAAAGTCAAGTTAGGGGTTGTCAACAATTTACTTCTGATACATTCATTTTTCAACCCACAAACAAAGTGGTCACACAAAGCTCGGTCCTGAAAGTTCCAAAATGACAGTGAATGGGTAGCTTTTTTAAAGCTACAATGTACTCACTGATACCCTCATCATTTAATTGATCACAATAACTTTCAGCAATTTCCAGGGGCTCAGGACTGTAGTGCTGTTCTAACTTGGGTAGGATCTCCTTCAGTGGCGTGTCCTTCGGCTTGGCGGGAACAAGCACATTTTTCAGGGTTTCATACACCTCGGGGCCTGCTTCAGTCAAAAGAAATAGCCCGTTTCGTTTCTAAAACCGCCCGGTTATGGTTTACATCATAATCATTATGATGGCGCAGCCATTTGGACTCTGGCAACATCGATAGTTCAGCCACGTGTGCTCGAAATTTACCTCGGATTTTTAAGTTTTTCTGCAAAACAAAGAACCTCTAACAGTCCCTCTGTCGGTTGGCAGGATTATCCTCCAACAAAAATTTCAGCTAGGGAATCCGCAATCGCATCCTCATCGCCAATTCTGTGATATCTTGGGACACAGCATATATATACACAACAGCACAACATGGCTTCCCGGTAAGAACTGTACTGTACATGGCTTTATTATTATATACATCAGTAGTCCACCAGGTGGCTCTATTACAGATGGCTGATCTCAAGAAAGCAGTTACAGTAAACATAAAGTACTGTTTAGAATGTCTAGTACATGCCACAGTTAGCCATGCCACAAAGTATGCCCTCAAAAACCTGTGACCATTTTTGCTGAACCAGGTTAACCAGAAATAGAAGGTTCGCCAGTACAGCACTGCCGTGAGAGAAAAAAGACAATGAATATTTACAAGTGTTCCACAGGACAAATACACAAGTACTTCAAGTACAACTACTCAACAAACACTGTGTACAGTTGTGGTCGCCATATTATAAAAAGGATATAGAGGCACTGAGAGGGTGCAGAAAAGATTTACAAGGATGATACCAGAACTGTGAGGTTATATCTCTCAGGAAAGGTTGAACTGGCTGGGTCTCTTTTCTCTTCAAAAGAGAAGGCTGAGGTATAACCTAATAGAGGTCTTTAAAATTATGAAAGCTTTTGATAGAGTAGACACAGAGACAGTGTTTCCACTTGTGAGGAACAGCAAAACTAGAGGCCATCAATATAAGAAAGAAGAAACCTCTTTACCCAGAGAGTGGTGAGAATGTGTAAGTCGCTACCACAGGGAATATTTGAGGCGAATAGTATAGATGCATTTAAGGGGAGGCTAGATAAGCTTATGAGGGAGAAGGGAATCGAGGGTTATGCTGATAGTTAGATGACAAAGGATGGGAGGAGGCTCGAGTGGAGCATAAACACCAGCATAGATTGGTTGGGCCGAATGGCATGTTTCTGTGCTGTATATTCTATGTACTCTATGTAATCTATGAAGTATTATAAGCACAACTATTTCAAAAGACACAGGTACAAGTATTACCAGTACAGGTACTCTATTGGGCACAAGGTACAGGTACTCCACAGGACACAAGATACACGTACTACAATTACGTGCTCCATAGAAGCAAAGTACAGTATTGCATGTACAAGAATATCACCCGACAAATGGATAAGCAATGCAAGTAAAAATACTTCACGGAGCATAAAGTATACATACTACAAGTGCAAGTACTCTGCAGGACACCAAGTATAGGTTCTTATACCTAGTGTAAGGCGTCTGAGCTATGAGCAGAAGTTGAAAAGCTGGGATTATTAACTCTGGAGAAAAGAACACTTGTGGGAGTTCTTATCCCTAGTATTCAAGATCTTTAAGGAAATAGATAAATTGAACAACAATAATATGTTCAAGATTGTGACAAACTCTAGAACCAGGAGACATGGCTCAAGCTTACAATCTGGATGGTGCACAGACAGTTTAGATTTAACTGCTTTACACAGAGGAGGTAAATGTGTGGGATGGACTACCCAGAGAGGCAGTGGAGGCAGTGAGTGAGAAAGAATTTAAGGGAAAATTAGATAGGTATTTGAAGGTCTGGGCGATGTATTCGTTTTTGGACTAGTCAGATGCACCGCAGAGTCTTTTCCATTCCTATACTTCCTATGTTCCTACCAGTGCAATTACTACATGGGCCAAATGTAAGGGTCGCAAGGTGCAAGTATTTCAAATGTTAGTATTCCACAGGACAGAAGTACATGCAATACAAGCACTTCGCAGAATGCAGGGTAGAAGTACTACAAGAAAGAAAAATAAAGAACTTGCATTTATATAGCACCTTTCATGACCTTAGGATGTCCCAAAGCACTTTACAGCCAATTAAGTACTTTTGAAGTGTAGTCGCTGTTGTAATGTAGGAAACGCGGCAGCCAATTTCTGCACAGCAAGCTCCCACAAACAGCAATGTGATAATGACCAGATAATCTGTTTTAGTGATGTTGATTGAGGGATAAATATTGGCCAGGACACTGGGGAGAACTTCCAGCTGGAATTGCGCTGACTACCATGTTGGGTAAGGACAAACAAGAGGCATCCTTTACCCATGCCTGAAGCAGGTGTTAGCATTTTTGCATATGCAAATAAGGGGCCTAATGCCTGCTTCAGAACCCCACTCCAACATTGTTTTCCCCAAGGCAGCCAGGGCCATCGTGGGCTGCACTCAGGGAAACCAGCCTTTGGGATTGCATGCCAACCAAGAAGGTAAGTAACTTACCTGAATGTGGAGCCCTGCTCCTCCCGACCCAACATTAAAGGACCCAATCACTGCTCCCGACCCCTTCATCGCTGCCACTCCCGACCCCAACCCCGACCACAAACTCCAGGCCCCCAACCCCGACCACAAACTCCCGACCCCAACCCCGACACCCCCAACTCGGCCCCAAAAAATAAATCTCATGCCTTCAGCACTCACAATTCCTTTCAGGAAGTTTTAAATCCACAAGTGCTGTAAACTCTGCTTTTGTGTATTTTAGATATTATCACTTGCAATAAAAATGATGGAATGTCGGGTATACCTGCAGTTTGTGTTATAACAAGCCTGCGTCCCACTGCATTTTCAGTCTAAATACTCATAAGAACATAAGAACATAAGAAATAGGAGCAGGAGTAGGCCAATCGGCCCCTCGAGCCTGCTCCGCCATTCAATGAGATCATGGCTGATCTGATCCAACCTCAACTCTAAAGAACACAATAAGTAGGAGCAGGACCAGGCCACTCGGCCCCTGGGCCCGCTCCACCATCCACAGGGCCTTGACCGATCCGAACTCAAACTCATGTCCAATTTCCAGCCCGCTCCCCGTAACCCCTGATTCCCTTTACTTCTAGGAAACGGTCTATTTCTGTTTTAAATTTATTTAATGAAGTAGCTTCCACAGCTTCCTGGGGTAGCAAATTCCACAGACCCAGTACCCTCTGAGTGAAAAAGTTTCTCCTCATCTCAGTTTTGAAAGAGCAGCCCCTTATTCTAAGATTACGTCCCCTAGTTCTAGTTTCACCCATCATTGGGAACATCCTCACCGCGTCCACCCGATCAAGCCCCTTCACAATCTTATATGTTTCAATAAGATCGCCTCTCATTCTTCTGAACTCCAATGAGTAGAGTCCCAATCTACTCAACCTCTCCTCGTATGTCCACCCCCTCATCCCCGGAATTAACCGAGTGAACCTTCTTTGTACTGCCTCGAGAGCAAGTATGTCTTTTCTTAAGTATGGACACCAAAACTGTATGCAGTACTCCAGGTGCGGTCTCACCAATACCCTATACAACTGCAGCAATACCTCCCTGTTTTTATATTCTATCCCCCTAGCAATAAAAGCCAACATTCCATTGGCTTTCTTGATCACCTGCTGCACCTGCATACTAACTTTTTGATTTTCTTGCACCAAGACCCCCAGATCCCTTTGTACTGCAGTACTTTCCAGTTTCTCGCCATTAAGATAATAACTTGCTCTCTGATTTTTCCTGCCAAAGTGCATAACCTCACATTTTCCAATATTGTATTGCATCTGCCAAATCTCTGCCCACTCACCCAGCCTGTCTATATCCCCTTGTAGGTTTTTTATGTCCTCCTCACTCTCTACTTTCCCTCCCATCTTTGTATCATCTGCAAACTTTGATATGTTACACTCGGTCCCCTCCTCCAAATCGTTAATATAGATTGTAAAGAGTTGGGGACCCAGCACCGACCCCTGCGGAACACCACTGGCTACTGGTTGCCAGTCCGAGAATGAACCATTTATCCCAACTCTCTGCTTCCTGTTAGATAACCAATCCTCCACCCATGCCACAATATTACCCCCAATCCAGTGATTTTTTATCTTGAGTAATAATCTTTTATGTGGCACCTTGTCGAATGCCTTCTGGAAGTCTAAATACACTACATCCACTGGTTCCCCTTTATCCACCCTGTACATTATGTCCTCAAAGAACTCAAGCAAATTTGTCAGACATGACTTCCCCTTCATAAAGCCACGCTGACTTTGTCCTATTAAATTATGTTTATCTAAATGTTCCGTTACTGTCTCCTTAATAATAGACTCCAAAATTTTACCCACCACAGATGTTAGGCTAACTGGTCTATAATTTCCAGCCTTCTGCCTACAACCCTTTTTAAATAAGGATGTTACATTAGCAGTTTTCCAATCTGCCGGGACCTTTGCTGAGTTCAGGGAGTTTTGGAAAATTATTACCAAAGCATCCACAATTCCTACTGCCACTTCCCTCAAGACCCTAGGATGTAAGCCATCAGGTCCAGGGGATTTATCCGCCTTGAGTCCCATTATTTTACTGAGTACCAATTCCTTAGTGATTTTAATCGTATTTAGCTCCTCCCCCACTAGAGCCCCCTGTTTGTCCAGTGTTGGGATATTCTTAGTGTCCTCTACCGTAAAGACTGAAACAAAATATTTGTTCAGCATTTTTGCCATCGCCATGTTTCCCACCATTAATTTCCCGGTCTCATCCTCTAAGGGACCTACGTTTGCCTTAACCACCCGTTTTCTTTTTATATAACTATAGAAACTCTTGCTATCTGTTTTTATATTTTTAGCTAATTTATTTTCATAGTCTATTTTCCCTTTCTTAATCAATCCTTTAGTTACTTTTTGTTGTCTTTTGAAGACTTCCCAATCTTCTATCCTCCCACTAACTTTGGCTACCTTATATGTCCTTGTTTTCATCTTCACATTGAACAAGGCCGATAGTTAGGGCTGTTTTTGGCCTGTCGGCTTTTTTGAAGCTCACATTCTCTTCTTTGCCTTTTTTTAAAGGTTGTTGATAACCCACTGTCCCCTTTTGTGATGTCAGTAAAAAGATAACTTCATGCTGTCACTGCAGGAGGAGTTCCACACAAAATGACTGTTCACTGCCTCTAACCAGCAATTTAAAGCCTGAATCACGGCTGCCAGTCAAGGTACAGCAATTTATTTCATAACATTTAGGTGTATGTGATATTTAGATTCATATAATTCTCTTTTATTGTTGTGATAGATCTGACAATGTATGGGCGAGCAAACATGATGAATCAGCTGGTAGGCTCACTGAAGGGAAAATGTAAGTGTGTTGTGTAACGGAAAGCTATAAAGTGCATATGATTTTAAATGACATAGTTAACTTACGCAATATTCAACAGGTTTTTAATACAATAAAATGAGCTGCTCACATAATGATTTTTTAACAGCTAGAAACGGAGTGGGTGCATTTATAAATTGTCCACGAGCACCAGTTTTCTGGCTACGAAAAGGCATAAAATAAAAGTACTGATTGTATAGGAATGATACCAGTTTGTTCCTCACTTAGTATAGAGAATGGGGCCCCGATATTTACTGGGGCAGGGAGGAGTTATGGTCGGGAAACCTAGAAGTGCAGGTTTTCCCAGACGCCATGGAATTTTAACTCCAGTGCGTGTTTTCCCAGGTTCCCCACCGGACCGCCAGCCTGATTGACGAGTGTGGCTGCCTGTTGGACACGGAAGGCTACGGCACAAGGCCGCATCCCAGGGGCAGGTAGGTTTAATGGTGGTGGTGGAGGGAGAGATTTCAGAAGGGTGGGTAGAGCATGGTTGGGGATCGCGGGGAGTCGTTGATCGCTGGTGTGGGGAGGGAGGGGGGGAAAGTTCACGGAGGGGGTTTACAGGATTAGCTTGTTGGGCCTGGAGGAAACACTCCTGTTCCTTGTAAAGTTTCGCAATTATCGCGATTCAAAATAACGAAAGAGAAGCAGATTCGTTTGATCAGTTTATTTAAATGAAATGCTGTCATGATTAAAAAGGACACAGAAGCCTGTAAAATGGCCGCCGCGCATCGTGGCAGAAGCTTCCAGAAATACAGTGGGCAGACAAGATGGCGTTCGAATAAACATTTCAGTATAAGATAATACTCGGCAAACATTGATAAAGACAGGATGCAACCTGTTTGCATTTGTGACAATAGCAAAAGATATGAGTGCTGGAATTGTTTTCCATGCACAAGTAAGGACCATTGTACTGGGCAATCGAAGGCCCATCCAGACACATCAATACACAAATACCCCCACGGCTCTACAATGAGAGACATTGACGGGTGATTAAACAAGTATTCGGGGGCCCCCAAAACCAGTCAGGGAGACGATTCATACACATCCTGGCTGGGTCAACAATGGGGAAAACATTAACGGATAGTTGGCCAGTTCCAGGTGCTACCGAAACCCGTTAAAAAGATAATCGCCCCATGCTGGGAGTTTTGAGCGCCAATATTTCACAAAGGACAAACATTAAGATTTGGGCGGGAGATAAGGGAACACAGCACTATAACTATAGTCAACAAACGTCCATCGGTCTCTTGATTCGACTCTTATTCTCCGGGCTCTTGACGCTCTTATCTCTGCTGACTCTTGACTCGGGCTGAACTCTTATTCTCCTATTCTGATCCTCGGGTATCGCTCTGCTGGACGAGCAGCCTTCTGTGTTTCTCTGGACTCTGTTGACTCTGGACTTTAGCCGCACTGGACGGTTATTCCAACAAGACAAGACGAAATGACAAGAAAAGAAGAAGAATCCACGTGCCGCCGCGGTCAGTAAACCCTGACCACGCCCGAAAATATAAGACCCACTTCTTGAACTCTACAGATTATTGCACGAACCGGTCAAAGACTCTTCTTTGAATTCTACCGACAACTGGTGTCGGTACAGGAAGACTTTTCTTTGAGTTCTACAGCCGGGCCCGAGTTCTGTCGAGTTCTCCATGACAACGGGGAGCCCGGCCTGCTTGCCGCAGCAGCGAAGATAAACAAGTGGGGTACAGAGGCCCCTCCAAACACGTGACAGTCAGGCGCTGCAGCGAAACGAGCCGAGTGCCTCACTTTAAAATTCTCCGAAGTATCACGAGTGGTGAGCATGTTTCCCGATCCTACAAATCTAGATGTAGTGAAGGTATTGATAGGGGAGGGTGGTTTTATTAAGGATAAAGTATAATGTGTTCCCCTTTTTACGATGTGCCGTGCGTTCTTCATTACCATAGACCAAGCTTTATGAATGTATGTATACTTGTACTATCGTTAATTTGTGCCTATGACATGTACTTCATGATTTTAGACGCTATGCAATAAAGATTTCCATTTCGTACTATTCAACCGAGTCTATCTGAGTTTTTCTCTGCATTACTGCTCTCGCACCTAAGTCCAGTGTTAGAACCGTAAGGGTGAGTGGGTCGAACCACTCACAGGTGCTTATTGCAACAAGGCTGGCTGGAGACCAGAGCAAGCAATAGTATTAGGCAACGAATGCCTAACCTCGCACCAGCACCGTCTGCGATACAAGCACGCCGAAACCCCTTACAGAAAATGGCGACCGCGGCAGGACTCTGGCAGCGAGAGAGTAATATTTTAGACCCTGGTGTGAATAGGCGAAATGTGATGGATGCGAGGGTAGCCGACTATGTGTTTGGGAAGGTTAACTTAACCAAAAGGCGGATAAGTGACCTACTGATGGATAAGCGTCCGCTAGACGCAACCATCAAATGGACAGGCAGTAAAGAGTATAAGAAGTCGGTGGAGAAAGCGGTCTGGCTGATGTGCAACAAGAAGCAAGTCCAACTTTCGGACCAGGTCATTGTAGCACAGGCAGCTCAGATCAGGGAATTGGAAGTTGAGATGGAGGAAAAGATCACGGGAGGACAGAAACTCATTGCATCCTTGAATGCGTTACATCAGGAACGCCAGATAGTAGCCAACCACCATGAGGCTAAAATTGATTACCTAGAGTGTCAGGTCACGGAAGCAAAATTAAACGAGGGTAGGATTAGAGAACGGTGTGCCCGCCTAGCTAACCAGATAAAAGCCCAGGAAGAAAGCTTGAAGGGAGTTAGGGTGGCATATAAGATGGCCCTCGAGGATAGGCATGAGGGAGCCGACCACAGTGTTTGCCAGAAGGAGATAGGGAACCTAAGAGAGGCCCTGAATAAGGCAAACGGCATGGTGTGCCTCATCAGCCCGTCAGCCAACCAGCCACAGGTGGGTGGGGAATTCCCAAAATCCCTACCAGACAAAGCAGAGGAGGTATTTGCCACTGCGCCCTCCGCGCCACCCAACTATTCGGCAACCTGGGTAAGGGAGGAAGAGGTGGAAATAGAAAAGGAGGTTCCCGAGGTAGGGCAGTCCCCGGAGGTAGAGTCGAAACCGGGACCAATGTGTCCGCTCCGAGGTCACAAGAGAGGCCCGAATGCAGCCAATGGGGATGACGGGGATTTCCTGAACCAGCTTGTATTGCCCCACAGCTCACACCAGCTGAGAGCAATGATTAGCCATGTACGGAAGCTGTCCGAATCAGATGACCCTTCCGTACACTTTAGGGAGGTAGAACAGACCGCAGCAATTAATGGCTGCGACGATGTGGAAAAGACCAAAATGTTGCTGTTCTCGTTAGATAGCTCGATCCTTCAGTGTCTCTCCGACGAGAGCAAGAAGGGAAATAAAACCTATGAGGAGTTACGGGACGAGGTCCTAGAAGTGTTAGGGGTGGATGACGAAGGTCCGTTCGTCAGATTGAGTCAAACCCTACAGATGGAGGGAGAACCCCCGAAGGTTTTCGCCGACAGGCTGTGGCCAGTATACCAGCGTAGCTGCCCAGGTGCGCCGGGGCGCGACTACCTGAACGGTGCCGGTTTAGCTCACTGGCTCAGGTGTTTAGTAGCCAACAGCTTACCAGCCGTCAGGGAGCAGGCCAAAGCGTGGTTTGATCCCACTAACCCCGCCACCACAGAGGAGTCTGTCCTAAATCGTCTCACCATAGGGTATCGGAACACTAGGAGCACGGGAGCGCGTCCCCTTAAGGGAAAGGTGCATGAGGCACTGTCCGCAGCCCCGGCTCAAAAGGAGTGGCATCAGGAGGGAAACCGCGCCCCACAAGCCAGTAGTGCTTGTTACGGGTGCGGGAAGACAGGTCACTGGCGTAAGAACTGTAGGAACCCCTGGAAGGACCCCAGGGATAAAAATCCCGCAGCCCGAACCCAAGCGCCTGTCTCTGAGAGAGGAGCTGGTGTGCCTATCCATCCCGATGCGATAGAATCAATGTTGGGAGCTATGCGGTCCCTTATGATTTTGCAAGGAAGGGTGGCAGTCACTACTGGCCTCACAGATGCCACAACCCCGTCCACCAGTACCCAATGACTAGAGCCCGCGCAGCCCGTTTATCTGTGTCCGCTCAGCTATGATGCATGGAAAAGACCCCTGGTTGAGATGGAGGTAGAGAAGCAGAAGGGTAGTTATTTGTTGGACACGGGAGCTTCATGCACCGTGATTCATACGGATAGCCCCTTTGACTCACCGCTGTCTACCAAGGTCCCATACACATTAGCGGGGTTCACGGGAAAAGAGCAGGCTGGCGCATTCTCCATTCCACTCTCCATTCATTTAGGAGCACTCCACACCACGTGGAAGTGCATCCTGATGAAATGGCAAGAGGTGGGTGGCAAAGGTATCCTCGGATCGGATCTCCTATCGGAACACGGGATCCTTGTGGACCTTAGGAATCACTGTCTCTGGGGAGCCAAGGGTGGAAAAGGCAAGGTAGTTGTAATCCCAGGGAAGGAAGGTAAAGGGGCCCTGTGTACCATGAAGCCATCCGGAGGTTACGACCTCGGGCTTATGGTCGCAGATGTCCCAACGGACATGCAAGCGTATGTGTCAGATAATATGCACGCGTTTGCAACCCACAAGCACGATTGTGGGAGGGTTACCGGGTTTGAGGTCAGCGTAGACGGGGACCCCTGACCCGGCCCCAAAAGCAGTATAACTTCCCCAAAGAAGCAGAACCCGACATGGAGACAGCAATGTCCTCATTGGTGCAGCAGGGCGTGTTGAGGCCGATAGCCACACACGTGAACTCCCCATTATGGCCGGTGAGGAAGCCGGATAATTCTTGGAGGGCCACGGTGGACTACAGAGTCCTTAACAGTAACATCCCCGCCTGCGCGCCCACAGTAGCAGCAGTTGCTGACCTAATAGGGAGTATCCCAGCGTCCGCGACCACGTTCACGGTGCTGGATATCTCGAACGGTTTTTGGTCCATCCCGTTGCGACGAGAGGACCAGTACAAGTTTGCCTTTACTTTTAAAGGACAACAGTACACATGGAACTGTTTGCCACAGGGTTTCCACAACAGCCCCAGTATTTTCCATCAGTGTATGGCAAGAAGTTTAAAGGAGTTTAGTCAGCCCAATCAGATAGTGCAGTACGTGGATGATTTGCTCCTGTTCACGGACTAAAGGGAGGAGCATGGACCACTGTTAGCCGAGTTATTGGAGCTGCTAGCGAGAAAGGGTTTTAAAGTTAACCCTAAGAAAGCACGTATCGGTCAGCAGGAAGTAAAATTCCTGGGTCTGACCATTCGCGCTGGGGAAAGAGCCATAGATAAGGCTAGGAGGGAGTCGGTGCAGGAGTTACCGATTCCCAACACCATAACGGGTGTGAGGTCCTTTCTGGGACTGACCGGTTACTGTAGAGACTTCATCGAGGACTATGCGGCCACAGCAGCTCCGCTGCTCCGACTCCTCCATAAGGGAGTGGAGTGGTCTTGGGACGAGGGTTGCCAGGCTGCATTCGAGAAGTTAAAAAGGGATTTACAGACCGCACCAGCTTTAGGGGCCATAGATGGGGGGAAGGAGTTTTTCCTGGAGGTAGCTGCCAGCGGGGACAGCTTGAGCGCAGTGCTGCTCCAAGAGCATCACGGCAAGCTGAGGCCGGTTGTCTATTCGTCCAGGGTGTTAACGGATGTGGAGAGGAGTTTTTCCAACTGCGAAAGGCATCTTTTAGCCACGCATTGGGCTGTGAAAAGATCAGCGATCTTCACAGGGCTCTCTCCCATCACTCTCCTCACCCATCACACACCAACTAAGATGCTTCTAGATGGGAGGATTAAGGATGGGACTGTAAGCAGCGCTCGCATTGCGCGCTGGACCCTTCTCCTTTCCCAGATGGATCTTAGAGTTAAAGGTCTTTGCGAGCCCAGGCTTGCGGCCAACTTGGTATACCCCGGAACAGCCCACCGATGTTCGGTGGAAGGGGTGTGGGAGGTCAACATAGGTTCGCGGGCCGGGATACATCCCACAGGTCGCGAGATTTATGTTGATGGTTCCAGCACAGTGTCCGCTGGCGAACGACTCACAGGGTGTGGAGTTTATGACCCTGCGGCAAACCTTGCCCTGGCGATTAAACTCCCCAGCACCATGAGCGCGCAGCAGGCTGAGCTGTCTGCGGTGGCGTACGTAGTGACCCACCCAGAGATCTTCACAACCCCATACACGATTTGTTCGGACAATATGTTTACGTGCAATTCGTGTACGGAATACCTGGCCATTTGGTCCCGCCGTGGATACACCTCCGCAGACGGGCGACCTTTAACGGTGAAGCCCTTGCTGGAAAAGATCCTAGCAGCAGTAGGGGAGGAAGGGGAGATTTTCATCCATAAGGTGGAAGCTCACTCCTCCACAGAGCCCCGCGGGGAGGGCAACCAGCAGGCGGATGCGCTAGCCAGGGAGGGTGCCCGTAGCGGCATTTTCTGGGACCCCTATGGACCCGGACCCGTGGCAGCGATCCGAGGCAGGGAAGGGAATCCTGGGAACACCAGGGTAGCACTGCCCCTAGACCTTAAGACCGTCCAGAACCAGGATCCCGCCCTAAAAGCAGTTCTCAGAACGATTACTGAGGGCAAGCAGGTAGAGGGCCCGTACAGTACGGCAACCCTCTCCGTTAAAGAAGGCATGCTGTTCCGCGAGGAACTGTGGGTTGTGCCGCAGCAGCACAGGAGGGAATTCCTCCAGTTGGCTCATGAGGGGCCGGGGGCAGGGCACCCCGGGCCCGAGGTTACCTGGCAACGGGTAGAGCAGGCGGGATGCTGGCCGGGACTCAGGGAGCAGGTCCGCGAGTTCTGTGCAAACTGTCTTGTGTGCGCTGCAAACAACCCAGACCCCCAGAAAAGGAAAGTGCACATGGGACACATCAGGAGGGTGGAGGGACCATGGCAGTCGATACAGATCGATTACATAGGGCCCCTGCCCACCACCCAGGGAGGCTACAAATACTGCCTCGTCTTGGTGGATGTGTTTTCCAAATGGGTAGAAGCCTTCCCCTGTAGAACAGCTACTGCGCTGGGTACTGCCAAGATCTTGGTCCAGGAAGTGTTCTCGCGGTGGGGACTCCCCCGTTTCGTGGAGTCAGACCAAGGGAGTCATTTCACCGGCCAGGTGATGCAGAACACCCTCATGCTTTTGGGCATTGAAGGGAAGTGGCACGTAGCGCACAATCCCCAGTCATCAGGGATTGTTGAACGCATGAACCGGACCCTGAAGGAGAAGCTGAGGAAAGAGACTATGAACTCGCCCCAAAAATGGGCGGATGTTCTGCCTCTAGTCCTCATGGGGATCCGGGCCAGTCAGTCGAAAAGTACGGGGTACTCCCCGTATGAGGTGATGACTGGGAGGATCATGCGAACCCCCACCCATGTACTAGCCCCGGTGCTCACTGAGGGTCAGCTCGAAGAGGTGAAATGGGACAAGTTTGTCCAGACCCTCTTGGAGCGCCTGAAACAGGTTTACGAGCAGGCGGCTGGGAACATGGGAAGACAGCATCAGGGCAATCGCCTGTTGCTGGAACCCCATAAGAAGCAGGAGTGGGAAGTAGGAGATCAGGTCATGGTTAGGACCTATGCCAGAGTAGGGAGTTTGGAACCACTGTATACGGGACCCTACAGTATTGTAGATAAGGCGAGTCCCATGGTGTACGCCGTAAAGGTACCTCGGCGCACGAAATGGTTCCACATCAACCTGTGCAAGCTGTATAAACCGGGTGCACAAGGGCCAAAACTGCGAGTGGGGACTTGCAGCCCCGGGTAGGACCACAGGGCACACAGACCGGTAAAGCAGCCTGCTTGAGGGGAGAGGACATTCTAGAAAAGTGTAGGATCTTTTCTTGGTGTTGGGATTCAGATGAGGAAGAGCTCGAGGAGCTCGACCAAGGTAGTGACCCGGTCGGAGAGGTGCTGGGGTCGGAGGACGAAGGTTTCGTCCTCGACTCAAGCTCAGGGGAGATAGGGGCTGCGAGTGGAGATCCACACAGGGTGGAATCGGAAACTGCAGATCCCGAGCCCAGGGGGGCGTAGCTAGGGGAGACGGAGCCAGCGGCTGTGGTAGGACCACAGGCCGTGACGGTGGAAGTCTCGGTACCCGGTCCGTCGGCCCTGGAAGTCTTGCCCTTGGGGGAGGTAGGGATTGCGAGTGGAGGACCACATACTGGGCCAAGTAGGGTGGAGCCAGAAACTGCAAATCCCGAGTTCAGGGGGGCGGAGCCAGGGGAGACGGAGCCAGCAGCTGTGGTAGGACCACAGGCCATGATGGTGAAAGTCTTGGTTCCTCGTCCGTCGGCCCTGGAAATCTTGCCCAAAGTAGCCCTCCGTAGGTCAAGTCGGACACCCCAGCCCAAGAAGTCGTGGCCAAATCCCCCGTGCACCCCCAGGCGTAAGTTCAAGGTCAAGGCAGCCCAGGGAGATCCCAGTCCCAGCGCAGCGGCGACAGGCTGCGGCAGATCAGAGGAAGGGGTCAGTGCCCTCCCACCACTGGGAAAAGCTCGTGGCAGCCTTCGCAGAATTTAGGTAGACCGCCCTGGGAACGGGCGGCGCTGTACAGTTTAAGTTTAGGTTAAGTTTATAAGTTTAAGTTTATAGTTTTATAAGTTTGGTAAGTTTGCAGTTTTAATTTTAACAGAAAATGGTAAAATGATGGGAGTTAGAGATAGGAATAGTTAAAGTCTATCCAGCATACATGTCGTTATACGTGAGACGAGGTCAAGGGACCCGCTCACCCTTCACAAAAGCCAGAGACTCTTGGGAGGCTGGCTACATCATTTTATCTGATCACAGGAACCAGGAAAGATGGAACGGATTCTGATAGTGCTCGCAACGATCGGATATGGATTGGCCTATCGGGGCCTCACCAAGGATGTCGTTGTGTTCGGTTGCTCCGGGGACACGGGCCCCATCGCGACGGATGGGACCGGGGAGCGAAAGGCTGAGGAGACCGCCACTTATTTCCACAAGGGAAGGTGGCCGGGATGGCTGGGAACGAATTTGACGGAATACTCCAGCGCATCCGGATTTGCCTACAAAGAGACTTCTTTACTGTGCCCCAGAGTGAGGATCATTGCACCCAGAATCAGCGTCACCGTCGGCAAAAGGATTTGTTTGACATGCAATGGGAAGGTCCCATTGAGCCGATGGTGGCGGTTACGGAAATTAAGCAAGACTATGAGAAATTCCTCGGTTGAGTGGGAGCGATTGGGTAACAATACCCATCGGACAATTACGGGGACTAACGGACAATTGAAAGTCTGTTGGGACAAATGGTGGGAACCGGATGAGGGAATATATGTTTGTATGTGGGGATCGAAGTACGTTTGCCCCAAGGGTATATCCATATTTTTCGTACACCAGTGGCAGGATAACGGGAAAGGGATGAGGTGGGATGTCAACACAAAGGGGTGCGGAGCTCCATTCTCCCCGATCCCGGTAAACGCCACTGAACTCATCACGCGCCCACGCAAGGCTCCGCCCACGATTCCGGTGGTTTTGGCTCAGGAGGAAGGGTGCCCTAAAACCACTAAGGGGCCCGGGAATGGTTTGGTACTGGTCCCAACAGACCAGATACTATTTCAGGGGGTACATTACGCGGTGGCTTCGGTGATTCTAAATCTCACCGAGGTGCGTTTACCAGAGTGGTGCCCCAAAGAGACGGAACAATTGTACCAGGTCCTGTTGACA
The DNA here is from genome assembly GCA_030390025.1 of Squalus acanthias. NCBI lineage: Eukaryota > Metazoa > Chordata > Chondrichthyes > Squaliformes > Squalidae > Squalus > Squalus acanthias. Next base: position 103,449,745 of record CM059429.1, on the reverse strand, counting down.
AACATGTTCAGACAATTCTACGAGTTTGATTTTGCGGAGATTGACAAAACAAGCTTGTACACCACACCACACGAAGTTTTGGGTCAGGTGGGGAGACAAAGAAGGGGTATTGTGAACGATATGTTCACTGCCTTTAATACAGGAACATCTGTGGTCAACGCTCTAGACAACGTGGAGCTGCAGACCCAGATCAATGGTTTAAAAACACAATTAAAAAGCATCCTCACAAGCGAAAACAAGGTAGTAGGGTCTGAGTTACATGAGGACCAGGCCATGACACTACACTTAAAAGAGATTATAGCAGAGCTGGAGAAGCATGCGAGAACGGTAAATGCCCTGATCAGGGAAGATCGGAATGCATCCGATCAAGCTGCGCAGAACGAGGTGTGCGTACTATACGGGGCGTGGGCCGCAGTAATTTGGAGGATTTAAAACAAGGTTTGGTCCCATCCTGGATAAGTAACAAACACCTGCAGGCGCTCCACCCTTTTCAGAATGCATTAAGCCCGTGCCAGCTCAGGCTAGCCTCAGAGGCATACCCAGTCCCCGTGGACTGCGGACGGTCAAATCATACCATCATGGGTATAGTACTACGTATGCCGGTGTTGGGCGACACGGCAAAGCCCGCTCCGGTGTACCGGGTGGAGAACATTGGTGTCATTCAGGGGGGAGCCCACATTCGCTACGCAGCGGTCCCACCTTACTTCATCCGCTGGGAGCAAACGATGACAGGTACCGACCTATCGGGTTTTCGTGGCCGGGGAGCACACATCATCCTGTGTCCCCAGCACTTGAATGCCTTTTTAACACCACAATGCGGGTTCAGGATGGCTGGCGCCAAGCCCATGAATTGCACCATGGAAGCAATGACACAAGATCATGTGCCCCCACAGGTGGCATACATAGGGGGTGGAACATATTGCGTTACCACTGCAGCGCAACACTACCAGCATGGAAACCACAGCCGGTGTCCGGTGAGTGACAGCAGTTTCTGTTTTAAACCCAGGGCTGAAGTTCAAGTGGCAAAGCAGCGAATTGTCCCAATCCCTGAACCATCCACTGTTCACCTTACAGTAAAAGAGAATTTCACCGACTTGCAGCGATTCGTCGCGCATTTCGGATACATCATTCCCCCTCTCCCTGAACACCTCACCAAGCTTTTGAAAGCCGTCACGGTATCACAAAAACATTTTTACACCCTGGAACAAAAGACTGTCGAGATAGGGACAGAAATTTTGGACATAGTAATCCCACCGTGGTGGGATCTGTTCACCAATATTGAAGTTCCTTCATGGATCAGGATAGCCTCCCACATTTTGGTTGTGTGCCAAGTTATAATTGTAGTGTACCTATTGGTCGTACACTGCAAGAGAGGCAAACGCCTCACAAAGCAGGAGAACACAGCGGAGTGGAGAGAACGTTACGTGCGGGTGAACGAAGAAAGCGCCGCGTAAACGGCCAGGATGACGCCGCTCCATTTTACCATGTGTGTTTTGTAATTGATTGTTTAGTTATGTAGATGTGTAACTAAGTTTGGAACTTTGTATTTTAAAAGAGTTGTTTTGATTATTTTTTACTTGTATAATAAAAACATGCATATACAGGTGGTGCGAGAGGCATCGGCCTGTTGCACCTGGAAGGCGTATACGCAATGTAAGTTTGAAGGCAATACTGCCTACAATTTGTCCAAGTTTAAACAATGTAATTTCCCTGGGAAATGAGGACGGCATGGAGGCCATAGATAGTTTAAGTTAACGGAGTGTTTGGATGTGGGGAATCGGGATAATTTTGCTCGCCACCACTTTTAATTGATACGATAAGCGGAGTTATTCGCATCAACAGGAGGGACTGTAAAGTTTCGCAATTATCGCGATTCAAAATAACAAAAGAGAAGCAGATTCGTTTGATCAGTTTATTTAAACGAAATGCTGTCATGATTAAAAAGGACACAGAAGCCTGTAAAATGGCCGCCGCGCATCGTGGCAGAAGCTTCCAGAAATACAGTGGGCAGACAAGATGGCGTTCGAATAAACATTTCAGTATAAGATAATACTCGGCAAACATTGATAAAGACAGGATGCAACCTGTTTGCATTTGTGACAATAGCAAAAGATATGAGTGCTGGAATCGTTTTCCATGCACAAGTAAGGACCATTGTACTGGGCAATCGAAGGCCCATCCAGACACATCAATACACAAATACCCCCACGGCTCTACAATGAGAGAGACATTGACGGGTGATTAAACAAGTATTCGGGGGCCCCCAAAACCAGTCAGGGATACGATTCATACACATCCTGGCTGGGCCAACAATGGGGAAAACATTAACGGATAGTTGGCCAGTTCCAGGTGCTACCGAAACCCGTTAAAAAGATAATCGCCCCATGCTGGGAGTTTTGAGCGCCAATATTTCACAAAGGACAAACATTAAGATTTGGGCGGGAGATAAGGGAACACAGCACTATAACTATAGTGAACAAACGTCCATCGGTCTCTTGATTCGACTCTTATTCTCCGGGCTCTTGACGCTCTTATCTCTGCTGACTCTTGACTCGGGCTGAACTCTTATTCTCCTATTCTGATCCTCGGGTATCGCTCTGCTGGACGAGCAGCCTTCTGTGTTTCTCTGGACTCTGTTGACTCTGGACTTTAGCCGCACTGGACGGTTATTCCAACAAGACAAGACGAAATGACAAGAAAAGAAGAATCCACGTGCCGCCGCGGTCAGTAAACCCTGACCGCGCCCGAAAATATAAGACCCACTTCTTGAACTCTACAGATTATTGCACGAACCGGTCAAAGACTCTTCTTTGAATTCTACCGACAACTGGTGTCGGTACAGGAAGACTTTTCTTTGAGTTCTACAGCTGGGCCCGAGTTCTGTCGAGTTCTCCATGACAACGGGGAGCCCGGCCTGCTTGCCGCAGCAGCGAAGATAAACAAGTGGGGTACAGAGGCCCCTCCAAACACGTGACAGTCAGGCGCTGCAGCGAAACGAGCCGAGTGCCTCACTTTAAAATTCTCCGAAGTATCACGAGTGGTGAGCATGTTTCCCGATCCTACAAATCTAGATGTAGTGTAGGTATTGATAGGGGAGGGTGGTTTTATTAAGGATAAAGTATAATGTGTTCCCCTTTTTACGATGTGCCGTGCGTTCTTCATTACCATAGACCAAGCTTTATGAATGTATGTATACTTGTACTATCGTTAATTTGTGCCTATGACATGTACTTCATGATTTTAGACGCTATGCAATAAAGATTTCCATTTCGTACTATTCAACCGAGTCTATCTGAGTTTTTCTCTGCATTACTGCTCTCGCACCTAAGTCCAGTGTTAGAACCGTAAGGGCGAGTGGGTCGAACCACTCACAGGTGCTTATTGCAACAAGGCTGGCCGGAGACCAGAGCAAGCAATAGTATTAGGCAACGAAGGCCTAACCTCGCACCAGCACCGTCTGCGATACAAGCACGCCACAACCCCTTACATCCTCCTGGCCCACAAGCAGTGCTGTAAAGGCACTTACCTTATGGATCCAGTCCTTCTCGCCTCCTTTTACCTGCTGTGTTTCCCAGGCCTCAGGAAACTCGGGCGGCAGTGATTAAAAATAGAAACATTAGGGTGAACTTCCACCTTCAAAAACGGGTGGGTTGGAGTCAGGGGAGATGTTAAAATTTTTTAAATCTCCAACCCGACCCCAACCTGCCTCCAACCTGCCCACTTCTGGGTTTAACAGAGGCAGGACAGGGCGGGCAGCCAACCCGCTCCCAGGAGGCGGGTTGGCAATTTAAATATTTAATGAGGCTGGGAGACTCAGATTTAACCTGCTTTGCAGGTTTAACCCTACCCTGCCGGGTTTCCCGGGCCTTGGGAAACCCGACAGCTGAAGAGAAGCGAGGACAGCTTCGGGGAGAAGTGCCTTTACAGCACTGCTTATGGGCCAGGAGGACCTGGAGTGCTTCCCCCCAGCCCTCCAAGCTTACCTTCTTCCCTTGGATTTGACACACCTCCATCAGAAACCACCCACCCCCCAACCATCCAAAGACCTCCCAGGGTTGGGGGTCGGAACCCTGCCCAAGCTCCCAGTAGCAGCTGTAGGCTCCCTACCTCCCTCCTCAGTGCTCCCCGCCAGACTGGAAGCCAAGCCTGTCACTCAGAAAAAAGTCAGACGCTGCGGAGTCAAAACTCCACAGCATGCGGGAAAACTCAGCCCCACCCCCCACCACCTACGCAACCCGCCCCTGTCAATACCAGAACCATTGTTAAGATGGAGGCATGCAGCCTCCTTAAAAGATTTCAATGACCAACCCGTCTCCTGAGAGTCAATTGGTCACCCAAACATCGTTCCGCCTCCGTTACAAACGGGTGTGGGCCAGTTCGAGGCGTGTTTGAAATTATTAACATTTTAACTTCCCACCCAACCCAAATCCACTCTTTTTTGGGGGTTATAATTACCACCTAGATGTCAGATTCAGTTGAATTTGCATATAAATCTGACGTGTGATTTTTTTTCAGCTGGTTCACAAAGTCACCCCATTTTGTATTATGTCTGTCAGCAGGAAAAAGAAGTGTCACTATTGTGGCTGGCAGCCCATCCCCTGGCAGCCAATCAGTGCAGCACATAGAAACATAGAAGATAGGAGCAGGAGTAGGCCATTCGGCCCCTCGAGCCTGTTCTGCCATTTAATGAAATCGTGGCTGATCATCCAAATTCAGTACCCTGTGACGTAAGAAAACTACTAGGCACTTGGTCTAAGCTTCAAACAAAGCTTTAATCAACTGTTTTTCATCGAGTTGTGTCCTTCACTAGCTCCTGTGAAAGAATGTCCTGAGCAAGCTGGGGCCATGCCCGAGTATTTATACTCTCCCTGGACAGCGCCACCAGCAGGCTGCCCAGTATTATTTCATAAGTCATTTCCACATGAATGACAAGATTCATCTCATTCTGTCCCTGCTTTCTCCCCATCCCAGATATCAATCTATTTTCCCCCTCTTAATTAATCCCTTTGTCCTCCTTTGCTGAATCCTAAGCTGCTCCCAATCCTCAGGTTTGCTGCTTTTTCTGGCCAAATTATATGACCTCTCCTTGGATCTTATGCTAACCCTAATTTCCCTTGTTAGCCACGGTTGAGTCACCTTTTTTGTTTTATTTTTATGCCAAACAGGGATGAACAAATTCTGTAGTTCATCCATGCGATCTTTAAATGTTTGCTATTGCCTATCCACCGTCAACCCTTTAAGTAATGTTCCCCAATCCATCCTAGCCAACTCGTGCCTCATACCATCGTAGTTTCCTTTATTTAAATTCAGGACCCTAGTCTCTGAGTCAACTACTTCACTCTCCATTTTAATGAAGAATTCTATCATATTATGATCGCTCCTCCCCAAGGGGCCTCGCACAACAAGATTGCTAATTAATCCTTTCTCATTACATAATACCCAGTCTAAGATGGCCTGATCTCTAGTTGGTTCCGTGACATATTGGTCCAGGAAACCATCCCGTATACACTCTAGGAATTCCTCCTCCACAGTATTGTTACTAATTTGGTTAGCCCAATCTTTATGTAGATTAAAGTCACCCATGATAACTGCTGTGCCCTTATTGCACGCGTCTCTAATTTCTCATTTAATGCCATCCCCAACCTCAGCATTACTGTTTGGGGGTCTGTATACAACTCCCACTAACGTTTTCTTCCCCTTGGTATTTCTCAGCTCTACCCATACAGATTCCACATCATCAGAGCTAATATCCTTCCTTACTATTCTGTTAATCTCCTCTTTAACCAGCAATGCTACCCCACCTCCTTTTCCTTTTTGCCTGTCCTTCCTGAATATTGAATACCCCTGGATGTTGAATTCTCAGCCTTGGTCACCCTGGAGCCATGTCTCGGTAATCCCAATTATGTCATATCCGTTTACATCTATTTGCGCAGCTAATTCATCCACCTTATTACGAATGCTCCTCGCATTAAGACACAAAGTCTTGAGGCTTGATTTTTTAACACTCTGAGTCCTTTTAGAATTATTATTGACTGTGGCCCTGTTTGATTTACACCCTTGATTTCTCTGCCTTCCACTTTTGCTTTTCTCCGTCCTGTCTTTTGTTTCTATCCTTGCTTCCCTTTCCTCTGTCTCCCTGCACAGGTTCCCAACCTCCTGCCATTTTAGTTTAAACCCTCCCCAACAGCACTAGCAAACACTCCCCCTAGGACATCGGTTCCGGTCCCGCCCAGGTGCAAACCATCCAGTTTGTACTGGTCCCACCTCCCCCAGAACCGGTTCCAATGTCCCAGGAATTTGAATCCCTCCCCCTTACACCATTCCTCTAGCCACATATTCATCTGAAATATCCTTCTATTTCTACTCTGACTAGCACGTGGCACTGGTAGCAATCCTGAGATTACTACCTTTGCGGTCCTATTTTTTAATTTACCTCCTAACTCCCTATATTCAGCTTTTAAGACCTCATCCCGTTTTTTACCTATATCATTGGTACCTATATGCACCATGGCAACTGGCTGTTCACCCTCCCCCTCCAGAATGCCCTATAGCAGAAATGGTTTGCACTTGAAACGTCTCTCTCCAATGACCTAGATGAAGGGACCGAGTGTAATGTATCCAAGTTTGCTGATGATATAAAGCTAGGTGGGACAGTAAGATGTGAGGAGAACATAAAGAAGCTGCAAAGGGATTTAGATAGACTTAGTGAGTGGGCAGTAAGGTGCCAGATGGAGTATAATGCGGGGAAATGTGAGGTTATTCACTCTGGTAGGAAGAATAGAAAAACAGAATGTTTTTTAAATGGTGAGAAACTTTCAAATGTTGGTCTTCAGAGAGATTTCGGTGTCATCATGCAAGAAACACAGAAAGCTAGCATGCAGGTACAGCAAGCAATAAGGAAGGCAAATGGCATGTTGGCCTTTATTGCAAGGGGCTTGGAGTGTAAGAGTAAGGAAGTCTTGCTACAATTGTACAGGGCTTTGGTGAGACCACACCTGGAGTACTGTGCACAGTTTTGGTCTCCTTATCTAAGGAAGGATAGACTTGCCTTGGAGGTGGTGCATCGAAAGTTCACTAGATTGATTCCTGGGATGAGAGGGCTGTCCTATGATGAGAGATTGTGTAGAATGGGCCTGTACTCTCTGGAGTTTAGAAGAATGAGAGGTGATCTCATTGAAACATACAAGATTCTGAAGGCGATTGACAGGTTAGAAGCTGAGAGGTTGTTTCCCCTGGCTGGAGTGTCTAGAACTAGGGGGCATAGTCTCAGAATAAGGGGTCGGCCATTTAAGACCGAGATGAGGAGGAATTTCTTCACTCAGAGGGTTGTGAATCTTTGAAATTCTCTGCCCCAGAGGGCTGTGAATGCTGAGTCTTTGAGTATATTCAAGGCTGAGATAGATCAATTTTTGGACTTTAGGGGAATCAAGGGATATGGAGATCGGGCGGGAAAGTGGAGTTGAGGTCGATGATCAGCCATGATCTTATTGAATGGTGGAGCAGGCTCGAGGGGCTCTTATTTCTTATGTTCTACTACACAGACAATGAACATGGTTAGCAGAAGGAAAAGTACTGTGGATTCGAACTCAGCAAATCTGTCAATTTGTCCACGTCTCAACCCAAGAGCTGAAGTAGATTTGGACCAATTTGATGGTTGGGAGTTCAGATGATTCACTGTACAAAACAGGTGACAGATTGGTCCAAATTATGTAAAAATTTGACATCATTTTTCTATACTGAGCACAGTATTAGAGATGGGTTTAAACATTTTTGATTCACCATGAGGGCTGGACTAAAAAAAGATTTATACACTGCTAAAACTGACTTTACGGGGCAACGATCTATGTGAATACAGACACATGTACATAGGTAGCACACACCCATCAAAAACAACCTTCTTATGGCACATTGGTAATGTTGTAGTGGTGAAGACTTGTGCTCTATAACTAGCTGAACCTCTAGCCAAGCTGTTCCAGTACAGCTACAACACTGGCATCTACCCGACAATGTGGAAAACTGCCCAGGTATGTGCTGTCCACAAAAAGCAGAACAAATCCAATCCGACCAATTACCGCCCCATCAGTCTACTCTCAATCATCAGCAAAGTGATGGAAGGTGTCGTCGGCAGTGCTATCACGCAGCACTTACTCACCAATAACCTGCTCACCGATGCTCGGTTTGGGTTCCACCAGGACCACTCGGCTCCCGACCTCATTACAGCCTTGGTCCAAACAAGGACAAAAGAGCTGAATTCCAGAGGTAAGGTGAGAATGACTGCCCTTGACATCAAGGCACCATTTGACCGAGTGTGGTACCAAGGAGCCTTAGTAAAACTGAAGTCAATGGGGATCGGGGGAAAACTCTCCACTGGCTGGAGTCATACCCTATGTTCCCTGTAATTTTTTTTGGCCCTGCGCATGTACGGTTTTTACATTGAAATGCCAGCAAGCTGACTGTGCGGGTTCCTTGGAGCAGTGTGCAGGGAACACTGGTCATACCTAGCACAAAGGACAATGGTTGTGGTTGTTGGAGATCAATCATCTCAACCCTAGGACATCACTGCAGGAGTTCCTCAGGGCAGTGTCCTAGGCCCAACCATCTTCAGCTGCTACACCAATGACCTTCCCTCCATCATAAGGTCAGAAGTGGGGATGTTTGCTGATGATTGCATAGTGTTCAGTTCCATTCGCGATTCTTCAGATAATGAAGCAGTCCGTGCCCGCATAGAGCAAGACCTGGACAACATCCAGGCTCAATAAGTGGCAAGTAACATTTGTGCCACACACGTGCTAGGCAATGATCATCTCCAACAAGAGAAAGTCAACTACCTCCCCTTGACATTCTGTGTCATTACTATCATAGAATCTCCAACAATCAACATCTGGGGGTTACCACTGACCAGTAACTTAACTGGACCAGCCACATAAATGCTGTGGCTACAAGAGCAGGCCAGAGGCTGGGTATTCTGTGGCAAATGACTCACCCACTGACTCCCTAAAGCCTTTCTACCACCTACAATGCACAAGTCAGGAGTGTGATGGAATGCTCTCCTCTTGCCTGGATGGGTGCAACTCCAACAACACTCAAGAAGCTTGACACCATCCAGAACAATGCAATCTGTTTGATCGGCCCTCCATCCACCACCTTAAACATTCACTCCCTCCACCACCAGCGCACCACGGATGCAGTGTTTACCATCTACAAGGTGCACTGCAGTAACTTGCCAAGGCGTCTTCGACAGCACCTTCCAAACCACAACCTGTACCACCTAGAAGGACAAGGGCAGTGGGAACACCACCCCTCCAATTCACACACCATCCTGACATGGACATATATTGCCGTTCCTTCATCGTCACTGGGTCAAAATCCTGGAACTCACTATTTAACAGCACTGTGGGAGCACCTTCACCACACGGACTGCAGCGGTTCAAGATGGTGGGTCACCACCACCTTCTCAAGGGCAACTAGGCATGGGCAATAAATGCTGGCATTGCCAGCGACGCCCACATCCCATGAATGAGTAAATAAAAAAATTAATTAAAATAAAAAATGTCAGAGGCTTCTTGGAGACTCATCTGCTTCTGGAGGCATCTATGAAAGCCTTGTATTTGTAACAATGCTGCCTCCAAGGACAGACTTGTCTCTGGAGATAGCACTGTAATGCAAGTGTCACCTTAGCTACTTTCAATAAGCAATATTTTATGGAATGTTATTGCCAATCTCAATGCTAGCTAAACCCATTGTTCAGCAACATTAATAAAAACGCAAGAACTTGCATTTACATAGAGCCTTATGAGATCATTAGGGCATTCCATGGTACTTACAGCCAATGGATTACTTTTTGAAGTGTAGTTACTGTTGTTATGTATGCAAATGTGCCAGCCAATTTGCACATGGGTCCCATGAATAGCAAGTGAATGAATGACCAGGTAACCAGATAACCAGAATTACTAGAACGTTAGAGGTATAATTACCCTGACCCATTACCAAACAGACTGATCTACAGCTGAACGGACAAATAGTTATAAACTGAGGGGCAGGCTAAACATTACGATGTCCAGCTTGGGACTTATGGAGCTGGCTTTTCCTCAGAATGGCAGTTCCAGCAGGATGGGCCATCCATCCACGCCTCCGACACCACCACAACCCAGACTCATTTTCCTGGGTTGGGGGTTCAGTACCCATGCACAGCAGGGTCGCAACAGGATTTCCACCACCAAGAGGGAGCCTATCAGTGTTACTGAGGAAACTCCAGGGGTAATGCAGCATCACAAGAGGTGGTGAGGGATCTTAAAGGAGCAGACGAGCCTCAAAGATGCCCCAAGCTGTAGCTGGTGAAGACCTCAACAGAGACCCAGGCAAGTGAGTAGGAGGGTCAGAATGAAGGGAGAGGAGGTCTCTACTAGTCCCTCTCTATCCATTGCTGCACTTTGGGGGCATTACCTCCATTAGCCTGGACAGGCAGTCCTGGGGTGCAGCAGTAACAAGAACTGGCAGGAAGGAAATCCCACCCTCCTTGGATATTGACATGCAGCAGGCAGTTTGGGGCGACCAGCAGTGTCCCCACGGGGGTGACAGGGAGGAAACGTGAGGTCAGGGTGGCAAGGTGGCAGTAGGCCTCACCCTCTCAGTTTCCTACCATTTCGGGTGGTATAGTAGAGGAAAATTCAGCCCACATGGAGTGATAACCAGCAGCACAACAATAAACGAATAGCTTAACCACAACTGTTGAAGGAAAAGGAGATAGATTTGATGATTAATTTCTCTCATGTGACAAGTGTGCATATCAGGAATTGAAGTGTAGAGGTCATGATTTTCTGCCCATTCATTTTAATGGATGGAACATTGTGCAGTGCATGCATCTATGCCCAAATATTTGATATTCACTCGCCGGGAGTGTTAATTCACAAAATCCACCCCAGTTTTAATATAAGAACATAAGAAATAGGAGCAGGAATAGGCCACTTGGCCCCTCGAGCCTGCTCCGCCATTCAATAAGATCATCGCTGATCTTGGGCTCAAATCAATTTCCCTGCCCGCTCCCCATAACCCTTCACTCCCTCATCTTGCAAAAATCTGTCTATCTCCACCTTAAATGTATTTAATGAACCAGCCTCCACAGCTCTCTGGGGCAGAGAATTCCACAAATTTACGACCCTCTGAGAGAAGAAATTCCTCCTCATCTCAGTTCTAAAAGGGCGACCCTTTATTCTAAAACTGTGCCCCCGCGTTCTAGATTTCCCCACGAGGGGAAACATCCTCTCTGCATCTACCTTGTTGTGCCCCCTCAGTATCTTATGTGTTTCAATAAGATCACCTCTCATTCTTCTAAATATGGGCTGCTCAATTGTACAACAGGAAATATTTAATAAAGGAAACATTTTGCTTACTGGGGAGCTAAGAATTCCCCTGGTCATCCTCTCTAGCGATATCATTCTAAAAGAATGGATTCATCATTTTGCTCTAATTACCAAACGGAAGAGACCTTCACAATGTTTATATTTAATTAGACATGCTGACCAGATTAATTCTTACCCTCACAAGATGAGTTCCCATTAAGAGATTCTACTGTTCCGACGATGAATCAGACCTACCTGTATTATAATGCTTTGTGCAATATCCTAGCTCCTTTTCGTCCTTTAGAAGAAACTGTGGCAGGGTCAGCCCATCTGCAACCTGCACCGCCCCTGCTTCCAACCACTCAAATATCAGATCGTTCATTGTGTATCCAACTGCAGGCCAACAACAAAGGTATCAATGAATGAACTCAAAGAGATTTCAAATCAACAAAACACATTATGAACCAGATGGGTGAGGCATGTTCAAAGATGTAAAGTGAAGCACTGGAATGAAGACTGGCTTACTGAATCTTTACCTTCGATGTCCAATGATGAAATGTTTTCATGGATCTGGAGCATGGAAGATGTTCAGATGGGGATGGTCAAGGATACAGTGGAAATGGTTGGAGACAGAAGTAGGCCACACATGCCAGTAGTCCAATGGAGATGAAGAGAAGCAGACTGTATCGGCATTGAATTGAAATGCTGTATTAATAGCGAAGTCAAGGACAATCTCAGACTGTTCCCTCTGATTAGAGGTTGTTTGTATGATGGAGAATTAAGATGGCTGCACATTAAAGAGCATATTTATTTAGCTCTGAAGTTTTGGTCATTTGTTGCTGACAGACATGTAAAAACAATTACTACAAGGATTGGATGAAACAATAACGTCTTTTCTTTTTATTTATTTTTATGGATGTGGGCGTCGCTGGCAAGGCCAGCATTTATTGCCCATCCCTAATTGCCCTCGAGAAGGTGGTGGGGAGCCACCTTCTTGAACAGCTGCAGTCTTGGAGCTCATGGGCCAGCAGATTTAGTTTTCAAACTTAATATGAAAACAAAATATAATAGGTGGCTTTGGTGTATAACACATGACTTAAGAAATGGAATGGGATAGATGTCACTACACGATTAGCAAGGTTTATGAATGTGTTTATTATTCACTGCTGTTATTTGACATGGTTCAACAAAGGCTGAAACGAGTCTTGTGTACATGTACATGTAATCCAGTTACTTACAGCTCTCTAACTGCATCGCACATGTTTGTACATCCATTGGAAAATTTTTCAAGTCCATTGGGCAGGATAATGTTAGCGTCAGCCTGAGAAAAATAGGCAACATATTAGGGAATGTTTTTCAGTAAAGGAGAATGGATAATACAGCGACTTAGACCTGGAATTGCCATCTGTTTCATTTTGAATGGTGGATCCAGAAACTTCAAATATTAAAACCAGACACCAAAGAGTTAATTTTGCACGGTTTCTCTACCTCTGTGGAGCTTTATGCAATGTGACTGCTCACCGGAGATAGAGGCCTGTAACATTGCTGGTTCATGCTTGCTACTCGCGAGACTCCATGCTGGCAGTGGAGCCTTGCAAAATTAGGCCTCAAAGGTCTGATTTTTAAACCGAAGTCCATCTTATGCTTTTACCTCTGTCTCTCATGTTGTGGGGCATTAATTATTAAGGTTTCCAATGAATTTTCATCATCACCAAATATCAGAAATAAGACGATGAGCTTAATCCACGTCTGATTTTGTGACAATCTACTGTTACCATTGTCCTTTCACCTTTGTGACCTGGATCCAAATTCCAGTCCAGGTAGATCGGGTGGGGGAGGGAGAGAGAAATAGCCTCTTTTTGCTGGTTGTTAAGTGCCCTAGGTGAAACACGTTTGATTTAATTTCAACACAGCACTTTAAAGAGATGAGATCCTGGTACAGAATTACCTATTATTTAAAGAAGAATTTTGTTGATCTGTGGGGGGAAAGGAAGGCTGAGCATAATTTTCACTGTGATGACAGCACACACAAGGGCAACTGACACTTTTGTGACTCATTAACACATTTCAGTGCAATCTCCATTAGATTTGCTGAACGTGGAAGGTCGGTTTGCCACACAATTATTTTTTTTTCATGAAGGTGGTGTTCTTTTTTGTGCTAGTGGCTATCGATTGCAATGCAATCTTACTCACAGAGGTGATAGGGTGGTCACTATGAGAAAAGGAAATGTGGTGCGGGTGCAGGAGGCAAGATGGTCAATTTGAACTGCCAGTGGAGAACGGGCAGGCAACAGGCCGAGCATGTCCGTCTGACCTTGCTGGAGGGAGGCCCGAGCCATTTCTAAGCCTGAGCATCTTTGCCATTTCTCCAAAGAGCTGCACATCCCGAATGGGCATCCCGCTGCAGCTCACTGACACCAGCCACCACAATATTGGCCAGCTCAGGTGCCAAGCTAGCCCGCAGGTAGCTCCTGGGGGCAGGGAGATGAAGTGAACACGAAGATGGGCGGGCTTGAGCTGGGCGTGACCCTCAAGTTGTTTTTTTGTGGAGCCAGAAGGAGCAGGAGGCGTTCCTCCTGGCTCCACAAAAAACATAACACCCCAAAAAACATTCTGGGCTGTTCTTGGAACGCCAGCAGTGCTCCCTTTCAGAAAAGCTGCTCAGGTCAATCACCACCCAGTACAACTGGGAAGAGCGTGCGTGCGTGGCACTTGCTCCGCCCATAGGTACCACCAAATTTGCATCAGGATCCAAAGAACATCACAGAAAACTTATCTGCATACTTCAGTGAGCCTCCCGCTTAATTCAGGCAGATGCCTGGGCCGTCTATGTAAAGGCCCCAGGAAAAATGTCGCCGGCGGGATATGAGCAGGAACAGGGTGGTAGGAGCAGCACTCCGATTTTAGGGCTACCACCTGGTAGACCAAGTTAAAATTGGCCCTAATCTTCTTTTGAGGCCAATGTTAAAGGGACATTATTGGGGCAGTGTGAGAAAGCGCCAAAGTACTGTGTTCTATTTAATTACTGGGAAGGAGGGGAAAGCGTGAGTGCTTGGTGTTGAAATTAAGAGGATAAGCATCCCAGAATTAAAACAATATATATCAGAGGACTCCCAGCATCTGAAAAGAGAAAATGTGCTCATTTTTCCAATACAGACCCTTTGTCAGAACGCTTCTAACAAAGACTCTACTCTCAAGATACTAACCCATCTTTTCAGAAGCTGCTGGACCTATTGTATATATCAAGCATTTTCTGTTTTTATTTGGGATATAAGTGTCCCATTCCTCAGCACTGTTAACTTTACTGCAATAAGTAGAAAATTCATTGAACAAATCTATTTTTTTTTAAAAAACAGTTTAACATTTTTATTAACGATTAGTGGAATTTACTAGAAAACATAACAAACTGGAAAAAGAAAAGGCACATTCAAAGGCAGTAATTATGTAATGAAAACATTGGCTCTTTTTCTGGTATTTACTGTCAAGCTGTTATACTTTATTGTAGCTTAAAAAGACTCAACCAAAACCTTGTTAAGCAACACCTCGATTTCAAAATTCTCATCCTTGTTTTCAAATCCCTCCATGGCCTCGCCCCTCCCTATCTCTGTAATCTCTTTCAGCCCCACAAACCCCCCCCCCCCCCCCACCCCGAGATATCTACGCTCCTCTAATTCTGCCCTCTTAAGCATCCCTGATTATAATCGCTCAACCATCGGTGGCCGTGCCTTCAGCTGCCTAGGCCCTAAGCTCTGGAATTCCCTGCCTAAACCTCTCTGCCGCTTTCCTCCTTTAAGACGCTCCTTAAAACCTACCTCTTTGACCAAGCTTTTGGTCACCTGCCCTAAATTCTTTTGTGGCTTGGCGTCAATTTTTTTTGTCTTATAACACTCCTGTGAAGCGCCTTGGGATGTTTTACTACGTTAAAGGCGCTATAGAAATACAAGTTGTTGTTGTCGTCATTTTCCGCTTTTAAGGAAGCAGATGTTGGCCATACTGCCTTGTGTTGTTCCCTCTGTTAAGTATTTTTTATTGATATTCATTAAAAGTGAAGCACAATAAGTCGAGCTTATCCAAAATTCTGCTGCCCATATCCTAACGTGCACCAAGTCTGACTCTCAGTCCGCCAATGCCGCAATTTTAAAGTTCTCATCCTTGTTTTCAAATCCCTCCATGGCCCCGCGCCTCCCGATCTCTGTAATCACCTCCAGCCCTCTACAACCCGTCGAGATCTCTACGCTCCTCCAGTTCCGGCCTCTTGCGCATCCTCGATTTTAATTGGCCCACCATAGGCGTCCATGCCTTCAGCTGTCTTGGCCCCAAGTTCTGAATCCCCTCCCGAAACCTCTCCGCCTCTCGAGCTCTCTCTCCTACTTTAAGAGCCTCTTTAAAACCTACCTCTCTGACCAAGCTTTTGCTCACCTGTCCTAATATCTGCTTATAAAATACTTGCAATTAAAAAGCAACGTTCACGACCACCGGATGACTCAAAGCGCTTTACAGCCAATGAAGTACTTTTGAAGTGCAGTCACTGTTGTAATGTGGGAAACGCGGCAGACAATTTTTAAATAATTATTCCTTCATGGAATGTGGGAATCGCTGGCAAGGCCATCGTTTATTGCCCATCCCTAATTACCTTTGAGAAGGTGGTGGTGAGCTGCCTTCTTGAACCGCTGCAGTCCGTGTGAGGAAGGTACTCCCACAGTGCTGTTAGGGAGGGAGTTCCAGGATTTTGACCCAGCGATGATGAAGGATCGGCGATATTCTTCCAAGTCAGGATGGTTTGTGACTTGGAGGGAACTTGGAGGTGGTGGTGTTCCCAAGCGCCTACTGCTCGTGTCCTTCTAGGTAGAAGAGGTTGAGGGTTAGGGAGGTGCTGCCGAAGAAGCCTTGGCGAGTTGCTGCAGTGCATCTTGTAGATGGTACACACTGCAGCCAAGGTACGCCGGTGGTGGAGGGACTGGTTGTTTAAGGTGGTGGATGGGGTGCCAATCAAGCGGGCTGCTTTGTCCTGGATGGTGTCGCACTTCTTGAGTGTTGTTGGAGCTGCACTCATCCAGGCAAGTGGAGAGTATTCCATCACACTCCTGACTTGTGCCTTGTAAATGGTGGAAAGGCTTTGGGGAGTTAGGAGGTGAGACACTCGCCGCAGAATACCTAGCCTCTGACCTGCTCTTGTTGCCACAGTATTTATATGGCTGAGTCAGTTAAGTTTCTGGTCAATGGTGACCCCCAGGATGTTGATGGTGGGGTATTCGGCGATGGTAATGCCGTTGCATGTCAAAGGACAGTGGTTAGACTAACGCTTGTTGGAGATAGTCATTGCCTGGCACTTCTGTGGCGCGAATGTTACTTGCCACTTATCAGCCCAAGCCTGAACGTCATCCAGGTCTTGTTGCAAAGGGGCATGGACTGCTTCATTATCTGAGGAGTTCTGAATGGCGCTGAACACTGCACAGTCACCAGTGAACATCCCCATTTCTGACCTTATGTTGGAGGGTAGGTCATTGATGAAGCAGCTGAAGATGGTTGGGCCTAGGACACTGCCCTGAGGAACTCCTACAGCGATGTCCTGGGCTGTGATGATTGACCTCCAACCACCACAACCATCTTCCTTTGTACTAGGTATGACTCCAGCCAGTGGAGAGTTTTCCCCCCGATTCCCATTAACTTCAGTTTTACTAAGGCTCCTTGATGGCACACTCGGTCAAATGCTGCCTTGATGTCAAGGGCAGTCACTCTCACCTCACCTCTGGAATTCAGATCATTTGTCCATGTTTGGACCAAGGCTGTAATGAGGTCTGGAGCTCAGTTCTCCTGTCGGAACCCAAACTGGGCATCAGTGAGCAGGTTATTGGTGAGTAAGTGCTGCTTGATAGCACTGTCGATGACACCTTCCATCACTTTGCTGACAATTGAGAGTAGACTGATGGGGCGGTAATTGGCCGGATTGGATTTGTTCTGCTTTTTGTGGAGAGGACATACCTGGGCAGTTTTCCACATTGTCGGATAGATGCCAGTGTTGTAGCTGAACTGGAACAGCTTGGCTAGAGGCGCGGCTAGTTCTGGAGCACAAGTCTTCAGCACTGATAGCAGGGATGTTGTCAGGGTCCATAGCCTTTGCTGTATCCAGTGCGCTCAGCCGTTTCTTTAGATCAGGTGGAGTGAATCGAATTGGCTGAAGACTGGCTTCTGTGATGGTGGGGCCTTCAGGAGGAGGCCGATATGGATCATCCCCTCGGCACTTCTGGCTGAAGATGGTTGCAAACACTTTAGCCTTGTCATTTGCACTCACGTGCTGGGCTCCACCATCATTGAAGATGGGGATATTCATGGAGCCTCCTCCTCCCGTTAGTTGTTTAATGGTCCACCACCATTCACGACTGGATGTGGCAGGACTGCAGAGCTTTGATCTGATCCGTTGATTGTGGGATCGCTTAGCTCTGTCTATAGCATGCTGCTTCCGCTTTTTAGCATGCATGAAGTCCTGTGTTGCAGCTTCCCCAGGTTGGCACCTCATTTTTAGGTACGCCTGGTGCTGCTCCTGGCATGCTCTTCTACACTCCTTATTGAACCAGGGTTGGTCCCCTGGCTTGATGGTAATGGTAGAGTGAGGGATATGGTGGACCATGAGGGTACAGATTGTGGTGGAGTACAGTTTTGCTGCTGCCCCACAGCGCCTCATGGATGCCCAGTTATGAGCTGCTAGATCTGTTCTGAATCTATCCCATTTAGCACGGTGGTAGTGCCACACAACACGAAGGAGGGTGTCCTCAGTGTGAAGACGGGACTTCGTCTCAACAATGACTGTGCAGTGGTCACTGCTACCAATAATGTCATGGACAGATGCATCTACGACAGGTAGATTAGTGAGGATGAGGTCAAGTAGGTTTTTCCCTCGAGTTGGTTCTCTCACCACCTGTCACAGGCCCAGACTGGCAGTTATGTTCTTCAGGACTCGGCCAGCTCGGTCAGTAGTGCTGCTACCGAGCCACTCTTGGTGATGGACATTGAAGCCCCCCACCCAGAGTACATTCTGTGCCCTTGCTACTCTCAGTGCTTCTTCCAAGTGGTGTTCAACATGGAGGAGTACTGATTCATCAGCTGAGGGAGGGCAGTAGGTGGTAATCAGTAGGAGGTTTCCTTGCCTATGCTTGACCTGAAGCCATGAGACTTCATGGGGTCCGGAGTCAATGTTGAGGACTCCCAGGGCCACTCCTTCCTGACTGTATACCACTGTGCCGCCACCTCTGGTGGGTCTGTCCTGCAGGTGGGCCAGGACATACCCAGGGATGGTGATGGAGGAGTTTGGGACATTTGCACACAGCAAGCTTCCACAAACAGCAATGTGATAATAACCAGATAATCTGTTTTTGGTATGTTGATTGAGGGATAAATATTGGTCAGGACACCGGGGATAACTCCCCTACTCTTCTTAGAAATAGTGCCATGGGATCTTTTATGTCCACCTGAGAGAGCACTCGGGGCCTCAGTTTAAGATCTCATCCGAAAGACGGCATCTTCGACAGTGCAGCACTCCCTTAGCACTGCACTGGAGTGTCAGCCTAGCTTTATGTGCTGCAAGTCCCTGGAGTGGGACTTGAACCCACGACCTTCTGACTCAGAAGCGAGAGTGCTACCCACTGAGCCACTGCGATGACACTGCGGCTCAGTGTTAAATTTTGTTTGATAACATTCCTGCGAAGCGGCTTGGGACATTTTACTCAGTTAAAGGCGCTATATAAATGCAAGTTTTTGCTGTAGAAAAGTTACTGAAATAGTACTCTTTGAAAAGGGAAATTCGGTGCTTCGTAGCCTTTGTGAAATGCAAGTGAAAAAGTTACTGCGTGAAAGATCGTTAATTAAGAAAAATAATTTCTAGCTTTCTTTTTGCCTTTCTTCCTCCTCTCCACTGCAGTGACTCATGTCGCAATAAAACTCAACGGGTGCCAGGAGATCTTCGGAACCTCACCTGTGACCCTTTCTCACCTATGAAATTAGAGTGAGGGTCAATCAGCTATGTGGTCACGAAGGGCGTCTCCCAATTTCTGTCTTCATCCAACATCCACCTGCACCACTTTCCAGCAGCTGTAACTGGATTGCAATCCCTAACTGATCGTTTCCTTCACTGGTCTAGGTTAGAAACCCGAGGACAGTTGTACCACCACTTCAGCTGAGGTGAGCTAACTCACCACAGATCAGGGAAAGAACCTGGAACGTTCCTGATCTTATTTTTTTATTCGTTCATGGGATGTGGGCGTCGCTGGCAAGACCAGCATTTATTGCCCATTCCTAGTCGCCCTTGAGAAGGTGGTGGTGAGCCGCCTTCTTGAACCGCTGCAGTCCGTGTGGTGAAGGTACTCCCACGGTGCTGTTAGGGAGGGAGTTCCAGGATTTTGACCCAGCGACGATAAAGGATCAGTGATATACTTCTAAGTCAGGATGGTATGTGACTTGGAGGGGAACTTGGAGGTGGTGGTGTTCCCATGCGCCTACTGCCCTTGTCCTTCTAGGTGGAAGAGGTCGCGGGTTTGGGAGGTGCTGCCGAAGAAGCCTTGGCAAGTTGCTGCAGTGCATCTTGTAGAGGATACACACTGCAGCCACGGTGCGCCGGTGCTGGAGGGAGTGAATGTTTACGATGGTGGATGGGGTGCCAATCAAGCAAGCTGCTTTGTCTTGGATGGTGTTGAGCTCCTTGAGTGTTGTTGGAGCTGCACTCATCCAGGCAAGTGGTGAGTATTCCATCACACTCCTTACTTGTGCCTTGTAGATGGTGAATCTGCATGGATCAGCACTGCAGCATGCAATGTGTTTACCCACTGAGCCTTTTGGGGGAAGCTGTATGAAAAGCATATGTAAATGTAAAATAAACACAAGATAGGCTGTATTGAATATATTCAGATTCAGCATTTATTTAAAAATCAGTCAAGAACCAACTCCTTGTAACTGGTTCTTCGTATTCATCTGTCAACACTTATATCAAAGAACTAACAATTGGTTTGCTATACTATCTACTAGTTTGAGACCAGTACCTGTTTGGAGAGATATGGGACTGTTAGATCCAAATTATACTGCTGGCTCGCTTACCAAGAAAATGAAGCTTTTGCATCCCAATATCTGTTAAATGTTAATGTTAACAGTTGGCTCTCTGCTAACATTAAAACGATTCAAAATTCAAGCCTAAAGTTGATCCTGGAGGTCTCCTTGTACATTTTGTCTAAACTCCACTTGGACAATGGCACACCCCAGTTCAAACACATATTTTCTATTGATGCGAATTGAAATCCCTTCACATGGACAAAGAAAGTGTAGCATAACTGACCCACCATGCAAACTGTGGCTGTAGATAGAGTGAATGAACTAATAATGCACACCTTATGGACATATATAGCTCTGGTTTGACAATAGCATTATATAAGAGTGTTCACAAAGGCAGTACAATATTTCATAAACACAACATAAGGGCAGGATTGCTTTATGCTCTGGTGGCTCTCAGTGAGATGAGAAGCTGGCAATGTTGGGCTGAATACCAATGAATGCAAAAACAACACTGGATATCTTTTAGTCTCAGTTACACCTTATGCAAGAAAATCCCCTCAACTCCAATACTGTCTGAGTAATCTCTTAAAATGGGAAGCATCTAATGACAAGCAGTGATTAGTAGTTAAACACCAGTAATCTAGATACAGTCGTGCTTCACGATCGAGTGCAGGTATGTCACTGGGAAATGTTATGCTTGGGGTTTGGGGCTGGGTTTGTTTTATGGTCACTGGCTTTGAAATAAAAAGCATGCCTCTTAAGAAACCAATATCAACAGCTGTGTATTCTGGCAATGCTCCAAAATGTAGAAAGGCCTGTTACCAGTGAGATATTTACTACTTCGCAGATGCCTCCATTATATATTAACCAAGTAACAGCAATACGAGTTGTCAATGTCACCCAGCTAAGATTTTAATTCATTATAAATGGTTGCAGCCTTCAATTTTTAAGATTACTTGACATTCACAGACCTGAATGTAATGACCACAAGAGAAAATGGTCACTAATGCAAGGTCTTTTTTTTTAAAAGAGACTTGTTAATGTCACCGTCATTAATTTAATGTAAATGGTAGCAAAATGGAGGCAACCAAACGGTTTTATGAAAATAATGACCTTTCTATATTCCAGGACTCATTTACCACAGTGACATTTAGCAACTTGACAGTGGCAGGAGTCTCACAAAAAAGTTACATTCAAAGGCATCATGGCTTAAATGCAGCTACTCTCTGGAGATATCAAGGGCATCCATCATTTTGTGATAATTTGGACAAAAGGAACAGATTTAACAAAATATACTGATGCTGGCAGTAACATGATTTTGGAGCCAGCAATATTGGGATAATCCACTGTTAGGATAATTAGGCCATTAATGAAGCTACAAAAATAAGGCAATAATGCATTAATTAGTCATTAGCATTCTCCTAGAAGTTTACTATTGGTGTTCTGTGCCTCACAACGTCCAGGTCTGCCTCCGAGGGTTTATGGAGGTTAATGAGGTGAGATTAGGTTGCCCATCAGTGCACATCCTTTGAACCAATTCTCTTGCAGGGTATTGTTCACTGCGTTTCATGATCTTACAGCTCTTACTCCTATTAATTATTTAGTAAAGTGCAAACAAAAGAGCACAAGAGGGTGTGTGAAGATAATCTGAGGTTGCCTTTTGTCTCACTACCGCCCCATTTTAAGGTGTAAACAGGGTGGTAATTAGACAAAAGTCTCAGAAAATCATTTTTGACAGACTGCTGGAGGTCTGCCCATTCAGATTTTTTGGGGCGGATGTCAATTTAAGTAGCCTGCGCTTCCAACCGAAACAGGCTGGTGCCTAATAAATATATGTAAATCAGGCTCACATTACGTTCTCAGTAACCTGACACCATTTTTGTGTCTACCCACTTTGCTATCACCACTTCCTCAACCTGCCCACAAATCATGGGTGGTGTGAGTTGGGAGATGGAAAATATGTGCAGTACAAGTCAGGGGACCACCATTTCCAGCAGTGCCTTGAGGGATCCTCAGCTACTCTCGGATAAAGCATTGGAAAGTTTGGGGAGACATTTTGCTTCTATTACACAGTGAGTTTTGGTTACTTAGACAATTACAAAATGCTCGTAGTGCCTGTAGAACATTCTGAACTCTTAAGAGGCTTCTGGCAACATGTCTTTTTCACCATAGGGGTGCTTTTAGTAATTCCACTCCGACAAGAGTTGGAAGAGGTGAAAGAGGAGCATCAGAAGGAAGGAGCACACAGGGCTGCAGTGACAGGGAGAGCAAATACAAGGAAGCAGGCTCGTTGAAATCCTTAGCTGTACAGGCTCAGGACAACATACCTTCACTTCCATGAGGAGCAGTGTGTAAGGAAGCTGCAGCAAGACATGCAGCCAACTACCACAGCTAGCACAGCATTGTCTGTTGTGGTCAGGCCCACTGCATCCTTCAACTTCTTTGCTTCCAGCTCTATCCAAGCTGTCACAGGGGATATCAGGAACATCAGTTGGTCTACGGTTGATGCCAGGTTTGCTAAAGAAAGCATGTTTTCCATGGACATGTGGAAACAGCAGGATAGAGGTCTAGGGTTTGCTCAGATTTTAGGCATTCCCCATGTCCAGATCCTCTTTGACTGCACCTACGTCACTTAGCAGGCTCCACTGGATGAACCTACTGCCTTCATGAAGTATAAGGGCTTCCATTAATGTGCAACTGGTGTATGATCACCAGCAACATAGAAGCATAGAAGCATAGAAGATAGGAGCAGGAGTAGGCCATTCGGCCCCTCGAGCCTGCTCCGCCATTTAATGAGATCATGGCTGATCATCCAAATTCAGTACCCTGTCCCTGCTTTCTCCCCATATCCCTTGATCCCTATAGCCTTAAGAAATATATCTATCTCGTTCTTGAATATATTTAATGAATTGGCCTCAACTGCCTTCTGTGGTAGAGAATTCCACAGGTTCACCACTCTCTGGGTGAAGAAATTCCTCCTCATCTCAGTCCTAAATGGCTTACCCCTTATCCTTAGACTGTGACCCCTGGTTCTGGACACCCCGGCCATCGGGAACATCCTTCCTGCATCTAGTCTGTCTAGTCCTGTTAGAATTTTATAAGTTTCAATGAGATCCCCTCTCATTCTTCTAAACTCCAGCGAATATAAGCCTAATCGACACAATCTCTCTTCATACGTCATTCCTGCCATCCCAGGTATCAGTCTGGTAAATCTTCGCTGCACTCCCTCCATGGCAAGAATATCCTTCCTCAGATAAGGCAACCAAAACTGCACACAATACTCAAGGTGTGGTCTCACCAAGGCCTTGTACAACTGCAGCAAGACATCCTTGCTCCTGTACTCGAATCCTCTCGCTATGAAGGCCAACATACCATTTGCCTTCTTAACCGCCTGCTGCACCTGCATGCTTACCTTCAGCAACTGGTGCACAAGGACTCCCAGATCTTGTTGCACTTACCCTTTTCCCAATCTATTGCTGTTCAGATAATAATCTGTCTTCCTGTTTTTGCCACCAAAGTGGATAACCTCGCATTTATCCACATTATACTGCATCTGCCATATCACCCAACCTGTCCAAATCATACTGGAGTTTCTCTGCATCCTCCTCACAGCACACACGCCCACCCAGCTTGGTGTCATCTGCAAACTTAGAGATATTACATCTAGTTCCCTCGTCTAGATCGTTTATATATATATTGTGAATAGCTGGGGTCCGAGCACCGATCCCTGTGGTACCCCACTAGTCACGACCTGCCACTCGGAAAAAGATCCGTTTATTCCAACTCTCTGCTTCCTGTCTGCCAACCAGTTCTCTATCCAAATCAGTACCTCACCCCCAATCCCATGTGCTTTAACTTTGCATGCTAATCTCTTATGCGGGACCTTATCGAAAGCCTTCTGAAAGTCCAAATACACCACATCCACTGGTTCTCCCTTATCTATTCTACCAGTTACATCCTCAAAAAATTCCAGTAGATTAGTCAGGCATGATTTCCCTTTTGTAAATCCACGTTGACTTCGTCCGATCCTGTCACTGTTTTCCAAGTGCTCTGCTATTACATCTTTTATAATGGACGCTAGCATTTTGCCCACTACCGATGTCAGGCTTATAATTCTCCGTTTTTTCTCTACCACCTTTTTTAAATAGTGTGGTTACATTAGCTACCCTCCAATCCATGGGAACTGTTCCAGAGTCTATAGAATTTTGAAAGATGACCAGCAATGCATCTACTATTTCTAGGGCCACTTCCTTAAGTACCCTAGGATGTAGATTATCAGGCCCTGGGGATTTATCGGCCTTCAATCCCGTCAATTTCCCTAACAATACTGATTTCATTCAATTCCTCCCAATCATTAGACCCTATGTTCCCCGACATCTCTGGGAGTTTATTTGTGTCCTCCTTTGTGAAGGCAGAACCAAATTATGTATTTAATTCGTCAGCCATTTCTTTGTTCCCCATTATAAATTCCCATGCTTCTGACTTCAAGGGACCTACGCTTGACTTCACCAATCTTTTTCTCTTCACATATCTATAGAAGCTTTTACAGTCAGTTTTTATGTTCCCTGCAAGCTTACTCTCATATTCTATTTTCCCCCTCTTAATTAATCCCTTTGTCCTCCTTTGCTGAATCCTGAACTGCTCCCAATCCTCAGGTTTGCTGCTTTTTCTGGCCAATTTATATGATCTCTCCTTGGATCTTATGTTATCCCTAATTTCCCTTGTTAGCCATGGTTGAGTCACCTTTTTTTTAATTTTTATGCCAAACAGGGATGAACAAATTCTGTAGTTCAACCATGCAATCTTTAAATGTTTGCGTTTGCCTATCCACCGTCAACCCTTTAAGTAACGTTCCCCAATCCATCCTAGCCAACTCACGCCTCATACCATCGTAGTTTCCTTTATTTAAATTCAGGACCCTGGTCTCTGAGTCAACTACTTCACTCTCCATCTTAATGAAGAATTCTATCATATTATGATCGCTCCTCCCCAAGGGGCCTCGCACAACAAGATTGCTAATTAATCCTTTCTCATTACATAATACCCAGTCTAAGATGGCCTGATCTCTAGTTGGTTCTTCGACATATTGGTCCAGGAAACCATCCCGTATACACTCTAGGAATTCCTCCTCCACAGTATTGTTACTAATTTGGTTAGCCCAATCTTTATGTAGATTAAAGTCACCCATGATAACTGCTGTGCCCTTATTGCACGCATCTCTGAGTTCCTGTTTAATGCCATCCCCAACCTCAGCATTACTGTTTGGGGGTCTGTATACAACTCCCACTAACGTTTTCTGCCCCTTGGTATTTCTCAGCTCTACCCATACAGATTCCACATCATCAGAGCTAATATCCTTCCTTACTATTGTGTTGATCTCCTCTTTAACCAGCAATGCTATGCCACCTCCTTTTCCTTTTTGTCTGTCCTTCCTGAATATTGAATACCCCTGGATGTTGAATTCCCAGCCCTGGTCACCCTGGAGCCATGTCTCGGTAATCCCAATTATATCATATCCGTTTACATCTATTTGCGCAGCTAATTCAACCACCTTATTACGAATGCTCCTCGCATTAAGACACAAAGCCTTCAGGCTTGTTTTTTTAACACTCTTAGTCCTTTTAGAATTATTATTTACTGTAGCCCTGTTTGATTTACACCCTTGATTTCTCTGCTTCCACTCTTGCTTTTCTCCTTCCTGTGTTTTGCTTCTATCCTTGATTCCCTTTCCTCTGTTTCCCTGCACAGGTTCCCAACCCCCTGCCATTTTAGTTTACACCCTCCCCAACAGCCCTAGCAAACACTCCCCCTAGGACATCGGTCCCGGTCCTGCCCAGGTGCAAACCGTCCAGTTTGTACTGGTCCCACCTCCCCCAGAACTGGTTCCAATGTTCCAGGAATTTGAATCCCTCCCCCTTGCACCATTCCTCTAGCCACGTATTCATCTGAAATATCCTTATATTTCTACTCTGACTAGCACGTGGCACTGGTAGCAATCCTGAGATTACTACCTTTGAGGTCCTATTTTTTAATTTACCTCCTAACTCCCTATATTCAGCTTTTAAGACCTCATCCCATTTTTTACCTATATCGTTGGTACCTATATGCACCACGAAAACTGGCTGTTCACCCTCCCCCTCCAGAATGCCCTGCAGCCGCTCCGAGACATCCTTGACCCTTGCACCAGGGAGGCAACATACCATCCTGGAGTCTCGTTTGCGGCCGCAGAAATGCCTATCTATTCCCCTTACAGTTGAATCCCCTATCACTATAGCTCTCCCGCTCTTTTTCCTCCCGTCCTGTGCAGCAGAACCACCCATGGTGCCAGGAAGTTGGTTGCTGCTGCCTTCCCCTGATAAGCCATCTCCCTCAACAATATCCAAAGTGGTATATCTGTTTGAGAGGGGGATGTCCACATCATGCATATCTGTGCCTACTTTCCTGGAAGCTGCCATGATGTTTTTATATTGTCCCAATCCTTCTTAACCCGCCCCCACTAATCCTTGGCCCTTGGAAAACAAGAGGCCGGCTGCTTGGGAGCAAAGGCCACCCCCGACACTTGGCTCATGACCGCTCAGGAACTCACACTCAGTGGCTCTACAATCAGATCTATGGCTCGGCTAAAGCCCTCATCCAGCAAATCATTGGAGTCCTCAGGCAACATTTCCACTGGTGTCTTCGTGCAGTACTGCTCACAAAGAGTATCCCATATGATACTGGCTTGCTGCATAACTTTGCTCTGCAATGGGAAAAACACATGGAGGGCCATCGGATGAGGACCTTCAGCGTGATGAACAAGAGGACACTGATGACATAGAGGATGGCAAAGAAGCTGGAGAAATCCAACAGTTACCTATAGCCAGAGCTCATCGGCAGCAGCTCATTGACGAGCACTTCAGCTGAACAATCCCTATTCCCCTACATTAACAGGCATGACTAACATTTTTGCCAGTCCTTCCACCTTCAAATACAGGGCATGCAACCAAAGCCTAACATTATTATTCATGTCAACTAACATGTTCCCTTCCCATTGTAAGACTGCCCCAATATTGGGCTGTGACCCACTCTTCCAGTGATCTGCAGGGGAGCAGGCTATTGGAGATCTGTGGCCGATTGAAGCCCCTATCTATTCAGTCTGCCACCTTGTCCAAGGTGAAGGAGATAGTGGAGCCAAGAGCCTGCATGGCCCCAGTATGAGTATCCCTGAGATATGCTATTACTGGGCCCAGCTGCAGCGTTCATTGAGGTGACCACCCCCTCCATGGATGACTGGAGAGCGCTGATACCTTGCTCTAGGACCCCACACAAGTTGGTAGCGAACTCCTCCACACTCTCCGACATGCCGCAGCAGCCCCCTGGCAGGTAGTCCAATGTATTGTGCAATTGGTGGTGCACAGAAAGCATCCTTCTTTTAAAGGCTGGGATCCTGAAGTCTGCATTCGGTCAGCAGAGCTAGTGCATGAGCTTGCCCACTGTTTAGCTATTTCCCGAGATGTCATTTCCACTTGCACTTGCTCCTGCTTGCTTAAGCTCAATGAATCATCCTGTGCAGACCCATCTAACTCACTCACCGGGAAGTTCCTCAGGAACTTCTCCTGCTCTGCCATCGTAAAATTTGGTGGAGGTTCAGTGAAAACCCCGTTTACATGCTAAAACAGACCTCTGTCAAATTTACAACAGCAGTGTTGGAAAAAAACTCTGAGGAAATTCCTGGTAACTATCTATAGCAGGCAGGGGTGCCGGGGCTAGGAAGAGCAAGAGCGAGTGTCGGTGCTTCTTCGGGAGTGTTCTCCACCTCAGTGTGTGCTGCAGCAAACCCAAGATGTCTAATGGACTTAGAAAGAGGGGACAGGGACAAGGGCTGGCATGTAGCAGCCAGAGCAATGTGCCACCAGGTTGGCATGTTGAGTATGTGACTTAATTAAAAGAAAAGGAAGGCAAGATGCCCATACGCCCTGCTGTGCATGCCCTCCAGCCTCGCCATCTCCAATGCTGTGTGGCCTTTCCCTGCCAATTATGTTGATGGCGGCCTCGTTCATTGGCTGTGAGCATGTGCACTGAGGCAAGACAGTTCTTGCACTCTGCCTTCCGTGGTATGTGAGCTTCTCGTGAAGGAAAGTGGAAGTGGGCTAGCGTGTGCCCGGTTGGAGGGTTCTGAAGAGTTGTGCGACAGATTAGCATAGTGTATATGATGAGCGGTGAGCCGAATGAAAAAGTAGTTGTGAGGGAAGTAGCAGGTCCGGAGTGTGCAAGTGCAAGCAGGAGAAGGAGCAGTGCAGTGTCCCGTTGTGATAGGAGGAGAGCCATGGGAAGCAGGGGAGGGGAGGATTACTAATGTTGGGGCCAAAGCAGGATGATGCAGGACTGAGCAGAGACTAAGAGAGAGATGAGCCTTACCTTGGCCATCCTGGTGAGGTAATCAAATTGCTTCCTTCACAATTGCCTGGCCCTGGTACAATGCTAGTGACACTGATGTGCTCTGCTGCCTCTCTACATTGTTGTTAGCAAGATTGCCTGGCTGCCCAGTGCCCATCAGAGGGGAAGGGGACCACCTTCCTGCTACTCACTTGCTATATGAGCATCTCCATGGCACCATCAGAAAATCTGGGGGCCCTGGATGAAATCATTTTGCCGGCAGATTCAGAAAATCAATTGCCACGAAGCAGCATTGAAAAGCAGCACTCCCCTTGAAGAGGTGCAGGCTTCCTTTAAGTAATGGCCGTCCTGGATTTCCAGCCCTCCCAATCAGTGAGCTACCTGTAGGGAGCGCAATTAATACGGGCAGCTCACCAAGTACTTGAAATCTGGCCCAGCCGTGATAATGGATCAGGCCTCCTGCCAACATCATCAGGCGGGCGGTATGGTTCTCCCACCCACTGCCCACCCGATCTGCACTCCACACGAACTTTGACCTCTTTGTGTTCCTGTGAAAATGGGCAACATGTTAACTAGGCATCCTGGGGGAAGATTTCCTCTATGCGCCAGGCACTTCAAAATTATAAAGCCTGTTTTTAAAAAAATACCTACTAGATTCAGCCATTTAAAGAGCCAAGCTTGATTTTAACCTAATACTAATTCCTGATTTTCCTCATCATCTCTTTCACTCCCTTCAACCTACTGTTCTGCACCTCGCGCCAAACCACTTTTCATGAATAAAAGCAAGATTGTTTTCTTAATGACCTCACTGATACGACTAATTTCTTAATGACCCTCACTAGTAGGACTAATTTCTAAACAACTTTACTTTGTGGTAATGTAAAAAAAAAGTGACAGTCATTGGGCAAAAATGGTACACAAAACATAAAACTCATAATTCACAATAAAAAAATTGCAAACTTCCAAGATCATTACAAAATGATAATTTAATTTGTTTGATCATATGCTCAATGATAAACAGCTTCTGTAGGAACAGGAGTAGGCCATTTAGCCCCTCAAGCCAGTTCTGCATTAGGATAAGCACCTTGGTCTATAGCTCTAGCATTTAGTCCATGTGACACCATTAAACAGACTCAGAACAAGTGATATCAGTTAAATATACCGGGGGAGACTTTCGGGTTGGCACATTTAGTTGAATATTTACTTGAATATCACTCCAAGTATCAGTTCACAATTTGGCTGGGCAGTCGGGAGGTCCAAATCACTTTCACGTTCGAGCCTCATTAACATGTTGCCAGTGAGCTGCGGACACGATGCAGCTCTCTGGTTTCCTGCGGCAGAAGATCCGCTGATTACCTTACGCAGCCGGCCAGCAGGCTAGACCTGTTGCGTTAAGGGAGAGAATGTCCAGCGGGACGGGCGAGAATAGGGTCCGCAGCAGGGCTGGGAGATTTTTGTGGGAAGGCCAAATGAGCCATTCCTGCTTCTCCTGGTCCCACGTACCTTTTGGGAGAGGTCTCCAGCGGACCCTTTAAAGACTGCGATTAGGCTTCTCAACACCTGGGGGAATGTGACTGGCGCTCGCCGTGCAAGTTTCGGCCATTGTTCCTGAACAGTTACAATCGGGATCCTACAACAGACGTCGGACTCTCGATTTACATACCTAAACAGTCACTTTGGACGGGAGTGCTGGCACCCATTTAAAGCCTGCCTGAAAGTCAATTCAGGCTGGCAAACAGGTGCAAGGGTTTAAAGGTGCAAAATACCAGACTTTTAACTGCCGTTCAGCCATTTTTTAAGACAGCCGACTGTTGGAAGTCTCCCCCCCGTATTGTTTTTTTAATATAATTAAGAATACTAGAGCAGTTTATAAAGCGGACACCATCTGAGACAACCTCGGTCAAAGGACTTCATCCAATGCTCCAACCATACAAGGAAATACTATAATTCGTTATGGGAAAGCCAATCTTACCTTATACTGTACAAAACATTTCCATTTTTAAAAATGCGAAGCAGTTTGTTGTCCGTTGTCACTTCATGAAAGTTGGCACCCTTTTCATTAGCAAAGAACAAATCAGGCTTCCAGATGGAATCCAACATGGAAGGATCCAAATCTAAGGAATCATCTGGGTATTCACTGTAGGCTAATCGTGGATCATTCCACGCCTGTCGCAGGAATATATTCACTCTGTAGTCCTAAACAAATGTGAAATTATTTTTAAAATTGTGTTAATGGAACAGATGTGCTTCCATTTACAGATAAATTATATGGGAATCCAAGTTTAATTGAAGGTATAAGCACAGTATAGCCTAGGTCCCACAACAATGAAATCAATAATGATCTTTATTACACACCCTCTTTTTCTCACTTTTCTTTTTAATTACCTTTATTTTTTTGGTATCAAGCCACACTGAAAACTGCTGGGCACATACTTGAGATATTCTAGCTCTATAAGTGCATTATTTTAGCTAAAATAAGAAAAAAGGACAACTTCTGCGTTGAAAGAACCATTTAAAACACTGAACAAAATGTGATTTATTTAACCAGTTTGAGGCTTCTTTTCAATTCTGGACAAGGGCATCAGGCACAGTGATCATTTAGTGACAGTGCTCAATGCAGAAGGTGCAGCCTTGAAATGCAAATTATGTAAAAAAATAATGTAATGCTATACCAAAGTTTAGGGTCCTCCCATTCACCAATTAAATTTCTAATGTTTCATTGATGATCTACTAATGTAGCAAAGCTGTGTGTGTTTATCAAATGAGAAGTAGAGACACCACAGCAGCACACAAGTTTGCATTGAAGGCCAAGTGAGGGGGAGGGGATCTTGTTCAAACGCTCCTCCTCTTCAAACATAATTGCATTAATCCCAGGGGAACCACATCATTTACTAGCTTTATTGGGGGCTATTTTGGAACAGGGACCTCCCTGGTTGCCGTGGTCTTGTTGAAAGATTGTATGTCTATGTTTATATACGGTGTACTGTTGTAGATTCACTCATTGTACCTTTGCCTGACGAAGGGGCGACAGCTCCGAAAGCTTGTAATTTTAAATAAATCTGTTGGACTATAACCTGGTGTTGTGCGACTTCTCATTTTTGTTGGGGGTGTGTAACAGCATTGCTAACATACCAAGTACCTGTATTCCTGCAGCAGTATCGGCACCAAGCATGCGATTCACTGTTTTAATGCAGTGCAATTTATAGCCATTCCTTTTAAAAGTAATTTATACTTTTCTAACATTTGACTTGACATTAACATTTCAGGAGTTGATTCACAAACGTGATGAACAAAATCGGCAGTCACATTTATATAGGGCAGCACTGTACACTTTAGTTTCCAAATAAATTACCTCGCGCTCTTGATAAAAGTTAGTTAGGTACTTATGTGACAGTAGTAAACTAATGATGCTAAGGTGGCTGATAAGATTTGCCTACATAATAACAGTCACTGCAATTTAAAAAGGATTCAATTGTAGAGACATTTTGAGATGTTTTGATGTGAACACACCACATAAACGGAAGTGTTCTTAATATTATTGTTAATATATGGAGATTAATTAAATGATAATAGTAAAACGTAACACAATTGTGGCTTTGTGCCAGTTCTGTGAA
Source organism: Squalus acanthias (assembly GCA_030390025.1). Lineage (NCBI taxonomy): Eukaryota > Metazoa > Chordata > Chondrichthyes > Squaliformes > Squalidae > Squalus > Squalus acanthias. Next base: position 103,417,380 of record CM059429.1, on the reverse strand, counting down.
CCTCAAGACAATAGCTTATTGTAGTGGTTTTAATTTTATTTGATAGCACTTTTCCAATGGAATTGGCTCAAGCTGTGGTAAGCCGCCATATCACTTGACCACTCAGACTACTGCGCCAACAAATGGAAGACCTTTGGGTAAGCAATATCACACATGATTTTTGCTTGGCAGAGCCAAATAGGTTCAGCATATTTAATCACAATTCAAGCAAGTGGGTGATATGACTCAAATAAACATCTTGTGAATGGGTGGTTATAGAACAAATGTCATCTTTTGATGACAGATATCGTAACCTGCTTGCCCTTTAATCCCAGGAGTTCTGCTAAACATTGTCAACCAAAGATCTATTCTTGTATAAACTATTGCTCCCTGCTCCCTCCATTTAACACTTAGGGTGCAATGATTACAAATAGTTTAAGACAATAACCCTTGAAACTTAATGAAACTGAATATAGATTTTTTTTTAATGTTCCTGTATTTTCAAGCATTTACTTTCACATATATATTTTATAAAGCCATTGTACATTTTGATTGCACAGTGCTTGAGGGAGGAGTACATTGATACACTAAGGCTTCTTGGCTTGATTGGGTTTGCATTAGACAGATTCAGGTTTAAGGACTGAAGCAATTTGTTTATTCTTGGTCCCTGTAGGAACACCTTGAGCCATTTAAAAAATTCTACACAAAGATAGAGTTTAAATATTTTCCCCGCTGTATAATTATCATTATTGACCAAGTAGGACTTCTCAATCCATCATTCTTATATTCATGTATACTGTATGCAAATTACAGTCCCTGTTGTAGTCTACACTACCTAAATCCTAATAAAACCTAAACTAATATAATGCAATGGTAATATCATGCAAATTTGGAGATGCTTTACTGTTTTTATGTTTTTAATTAGATTTGATTAGGTTGGATTATTCAAGACATGATCATTTTAAGGTTCATTAAATAGTTGGTTTTCGTCACATCTACAGTCATATTGTATAATTCCCCCATCACCACCAAAGAACACACACATTCTCTGCATAATGCTATGCTAATAAGGATATGACTAATGCAGAGGAAGCAGACCAGTTACAGTACAAAAGTTTGACCAAGTCATAAGGTCTTCATAAAATCAGCCAACTTCTTTCTTTCATAATTTGTTTATCCCTTCCAATGTTCTTCCCCTCCCCTCTCTTCTCAAAGGTGACAACTCACTATAAGGTATGGATCCACAGGCAGCGTTGGATAATCTGATACCATCTATCACACCACAGTGCAGAAAACAAGTAAGTCAAATGTTTAAAACTTTATTTATAATAAAAAATGTTGGGTACTGCAATGGGTTGGACACTGGCCTTTCATCTCCATATAACCTAACCACGCTAACATACCTAAGACCTTTGGATAAGTATTATCATGGCTGTTTAAAAAAAAACCAGGCCAAGTAGCTTTGAACTCATCTACATTAAACCCAACCCAGTCTGATAGCTTCCACTGGCTATAAGGTGACTAAGTCAAATGTATTTGTGTCGTCTCAATACATGGGTCAACAACTTGAAACTACAACTGATTTAGCACTAAACTGGCTCTCTCAATCAAGAGACCACAGGATAATTGATGTATTAAATGAATAAAAGTCACAGTGGTGCTCCAAGGTAGGGGCTTGAAGCACACCTTGGACACAGTAGTTACATGCATGACCCAGGAGTGCTTAATGCTGATAGTGGGTGCCCAAAATGAACACAAAAAAAGCAACAAAAATTAACATCTTTAAACAAAAAAGGTACAGAACATATAAAGTAAGTTAAATTAGGCAGAAGAAAGTCAAGTTAAAATAATTAAAGAGCATGATAGAAAATGGAGAAGATGAGAGTGGAGGAACAGCAGACCACAGGGCAGGCCATGCATTTTTTTATTTAAATTGTTTTGTAAGTTTTATTGAATAGGGTTAATATATTAGAATAATAATGATATTATAGGAACAGGAGTCGGCCATTGAGGCCCTCGAGCCTGTTCCACCATTCAATGAGACCATGGCTGATCTGCGATCTAACTCCATATACCCGCCTTTGGCCCATATCCCTTAATACCTTTGGTTAACAAAAAGCTATCAATTTTCCGATTTAAAATTAACAATTGATCTAGCATCAATTGCCATTTGCAGAAGAGAGTTCCAAACTTCTACCACCAATTGTGTGTAGAAGTGTTTCCTAATTTCACTCCTGAAAGGTCTGGCTCTAATTTTTAGACTATGCCCCCAGTCCTAGAATCCCCAACCCAGTGGAAATAGTTTCTCTCTATCTACCCTATCTGTCCCCCTTAATATCCTGAAAACTTCGACCAGATCACTTTAACCTTCTAAATTCTAGGGAATACAACCCTAGTTTTTGTAATCTCTCCTCATAATTTAACCCTTGAAGTCCGGGTATCATTCTGGTAAACCTACGCTGCACTCCTTCCAAGGCCAATATATCCTCCCTAAGGTGTGGTGCCCAGAACTGCTCACAGTACTCCAGGTGTGGTCTAACCAGGGTTTTGTATAGCTGCCTCCTTGTATTCTAGTCCTCTAGATATAAAGGCCAGTATTCCATTAGCCGTTTTGATTATTTTCTGTACCTGTTCATGACATTTTAATAATCTATGTACCTGGATCCCCAAATCTCTTTGGACCTCCACTGTTTTTAGCTTTTCATCATTTAGAAAGTACTCTGTTCTATCCTTTTTAGGTCCAAAGTGGATGACCTCGCATTTGCTTACATTGAAATCCATTTGCCACAGTTTTGCCCATTCACTTAATCTGTCGATATCCCTTTGTAATTTTATGCTTTCATCTACACTGCCTACAATGCCGCCTATCTTTGTGTCATCGGCAAATTTGGATATATGACTTTCTATGTCGTCATCTAAGTTGTTAATAAATATTGTGAATAGTTGAGGCCCCAACACAGATCCCTGCAGGACACCACTAGTCACATCCTGCCAAATTGAGTACCCATTATCCCTACTCTCTGTCTCCTGCCGCTCAGCCAATTTCCTAACCAGGTCAATAATTTGCCTTCAACTCTGTGGGCATCTACCTTAGATAACACTCACTTATGTGGGACTTTATCAACTGCCTTCTGGAAGTCCATATAAATAGCATCCATAGACATTCCCCTGTCCACTACTTTAGGCACCTCCTCAAAAAATTCAATCAGGTTTGTCAGGCATGACCTACCTTTCACAAATCCATGATGGCTCTCTCTGATCAACTGAAAATTTTCGAGGGGTTCAGTCACTCTATCCTTAATTATAGACTCTAGCAACTCCCCACAACAGATATTAGGCTAACTGGTCTATAATTCCCTGGTTTCCCTCTCACACCATTCTTAAAAAGCGGAGTGTAATGTGCAATTTTCCAATCTAAAGGGACAGTTCCTGAATCTGGAGAACTTTGGAAGAGTATAGTTAGGGCATCTGCAATGTGCTCACCTACTTCCTTTAAAACCCTGGGATGGAAACCATCTGGCCCCTGGGGATTTGTCACTCTTTAGTGCCATTATTTTCTTTATTATTTTACCTACGTTAATTTTATTAAGTCCCTGTTCCCGATTCAATATTAGTTTCTTTGGGATTTCTGACATATTGCTGACATTACTATTGTAATATTAACCCTACACGTCAATCTTCGAATTTCCCAGGAACTGCCAGGGGTCTTAGGGTCAATAATTGCACTAAAGCTAATGGCAACCTTTGGATAAGGAGAAGCAACATTGCCAGGATGGAAAAATGCAATGCTGCAATCAGATATTTTTCCAGAATATGACAGCCCATTGAAGTATATGTGTACATATTTCCATATGAGTGTAAAAAAGGAGTAATTTTAAATATTTCAGCTTCCATGATCAATTAGCATGTCTATATATGCAGTGTGTATAGATTATGCTCCACTATTGTGCTTGAGAGTTTATCTGCATACTGAAGGTTTGTTGAATTTTAGTTTCCCCCCCAACAAGTCTTTAACATACGTTATGTTTCTGGATCATTCTGTTCAGCAACGTCTACCTCCATCAGCTGCAACTAAGTTCAAATTCCAAGAAAGTAACAGTCTCCATTTATATTCCACTAAACCTCTCAGAGTCTGAATTGATCCCTTGACTGGCAATCAAAGCTGCTTGACCTGTCTTACCAGGTGTTCGTTCAAGGTATTACATGGTGGTAACAGTCTAATTCAGGATTAGGAGCGTTTAATACTGCGTGTCCCATCTGCCTTGTGTATGCTGTTAATGGGCTGTTTTTACTGGCACATATGTGGCATAAACAAATTTTACAAAGATCCAACTTCAAATAAGACACCCTACACAAAAACAAACACCTTCTGCTGTCATTCAAAGGATTAGCAACTCTCGCGTATAAAAGAATCAATAAATAGGTATTATTACCAACTTTGAATTTAACTTTCTTTATAAATTTGAACTGATTTATTCAACTTCATTGTGATGGTCTCAGTAACTCAGATAATTTGCTATTTTACGCAGGCATGTTGTACTATGCCTTATTCTGCTAAAATGGAACTACGTCCCTTTCAGACCACAAAGTCTAATTGTTGTTCTATAAACACAAGCCGAGGTCACTCAAGAGTTTTACTGTTGTGTGATGAGGGAACTTTGCATGTTGAAATGCGCTTGGCCGTTGCTGGTTACAGCCGAGAAGCAGTCTTTTAAAAGTGTTTTCCATTTGTACCCAAGTGTGACGTCTGGAGTGTGACATCTGGACATGCAGACATTCATGTCTTTAGTATATTAAGCTACTATATACAGTACTTTTTGACTTGTTGGCTGGAGAGATTAAATTAACCCTTTATTTGGTGGATAAAATTAGTGGGCTAAGTGGTGCATAACTCTCCTTTTACTTCTGGGACCTGGATTTTGAATCCATCCCAGACTGATGTGACAAGAATCTCATCTCTCAACTGACTAGAAGGGTTCACTTGAAATGCATTTAGGCAGGCTCATCTTAGTGGGCATCAGACCACAGCATTAAATCCTCACAATTCAGCATTAATTGAATACTAAACTGACAAGCTCGCTCAGATAAGCCATAAGGAAATCTGATGTATGAGGTGACAAAGTGTTCACAGCAATAAATTTCTGATACTGGGATTAAGTGTACTAATGAGGCAGAGTAGAGTTGGCTTAATTCTGCATCTGGTGCTGCTATATCTGACCTGGTAGTGCTTGATGCTGACACTGGTGTGAAAAATGGAAAATGTTCCCTTCTTCAGTATAGTTCCCCATTGAAAATCCAGCAAGTGTACTGCACTTCCAGTAGCACTAACACAGCATGAAACCAATAAGAAAAGTAAAAGTTAAAATAAAAACTTTAATCAAATGAACCCCAAATCTTTGAAATGTAAGTGTTTCAGATTTTCTAAAATATGAACTTAAAGTAAACAGTTTTATAAAGTGAAAGTTACCAGTTATAAACTGATGCTGAATTTTCTCTCACTGCTCCCAAAGTTAATTAGCATGAAAAAAATGTAGTGTTAATCATTTTATTATTCTACCTATAATGTGATTGTTTTTGTATCCTTAACTTAATTTGCAAAGCACTGAGTAAAACATAAAATAGATGGACACATGACAATTATCTAGATAAATTCAACAAAACATGCAGACATAAACTGCAGTTGATTAAAATGTTGTTCATTAAAATTCCACTGTATCTTTTGTGTGTTAATGGCAGCAGGAGGTAGGACTGTCAGTTAGTGCCAATTGAGTTTGTACGGTTTGTATTGATGCCAAAATAAGGTTTTACATAGAATTTACAGCACAGAAACAGGCCATTCAGCACAACTGGTCTGTGCTGGGGTTTATGTTTCACACGAACCTCTTGGTCAAAGGCTTGACTGCCAGTTAAAGCCAATGTGAGATCTGGCTTTTAGTTAATGGCAGTATGAGATTTGATTGTTCATTGATGGCAATATAAGACGTAACTTCTAGTTAATAGCTGCAATGATATATGACTGTTTATTAATGACAGTACGATATCTGACAGTTAATGGCAGTGTAAGATCTGAATGTTAGTTAATGGCAGTATGGGATTTGACTGTACGTTAACAGCAGCGTGAGATCTGATAGTTAATGGCAGTGCAAGATTTGGCTGGTAGTTAGGAGCAGTAGTGAGATTTGATTGTTAATTAATGGCAGTGTGAGATCTGAGTGCTAGTTAAGGGTAGTGTGTGATTTGACTGTTCTTTAACTGCATTTTGAGAGCTGACTGTTAGTTATTGGCAGTACAGTCATCACCTCCTATAGCGGGCCCATTGGTGTTAACGTGATTTGCCCACTATAGGAGGTGGAGAGTAAAATCCTAATAGGTTGCTTCCTACTGGGGGATGATTGACAGACTCAAATGTAAGTAGCCAAGGTAATCGCACCTTAATAAGAAGCTGCTGGGAGACCTGAAATTGCCTGAAATCAGTGGCGTTTTTAGACCAGTAAATACAGGAAATTGAGTAATTAAGGCATTAGCACCTTAACGAGGAGCTTATTGAACAGCAGAGTCTGCCTGAAATAGCTTCAGGTCTACATGTGGCTTAACAGAGGGTCCAAAAATGGGTGCCCCCAAATTTCTAGGCCTTGATGTTTTATTAATGGGCGTAGAAGATTTTGATCTAATTCTGCTAATGAAAATGTGAGGTTAGTATGCCTGTTAAAGGCAGTATGAGGCTCGAATGTTTGTCCTTGGCAGGAGGATAGCCACCAGTAAGACATGAAACAACTGCTGCCACCAGATGTTCTTGGTTTCCCAAGTATAAAGTTAAACATACTTGACACTGCAGTGAGTGGAAACAGCCCTCTACATGACATTTTGATCTCTTAATAGAAGATGGAGCATTGCATCTGTGTGGTAGCTACAAATGGTAACTCAAATCATTCTAGAATACAAGCTTGGAAAAGGTTCAAAACTATCTTTCAGGTATGAAACCTTATGCAGGGAGAACAGCTGGAAAAAGAAAAGCAAGCACAATCAGTTTCTTCCTAAACTTCACTAATTGGTTCGAACTGAAGACTGAATTCTGAAATTGTGTTTCCAACTTTGTTCAGTGGTATTCCAGAACAATTAGCTTAGCCTCTCTGAGCATATAAATATAGAATAAGTACATATAAAATGCCAGGAAGTCAGTATTCTATACCTGCAATAACATTGGTTGTACGATTAATAAGTTTCTAGAACATAACAGGAGTAGGCCTTTCAAGTCCATGGAGCCTGCTCCATCCTTTTGTTAACAATGGAAGCCTTATCTTATACTTTCAGTTCCCTGCCCTTTCATCTTATCCCTTAATACCTTTATTTCTTCAACTCAATTGATTCTGCATTGATGGTGATCTGGCACACTGCATTTCACATTCTCATAAACCATTGTTTGATTTACTTTTAACTAGCCAAGTTCAAATTCTAAGATAATATCCCCTTGTTCTGGGCTCCCCAGGGTTCCCCTGCCAAAAAGTAGAATGTTCTTTATCTACTCTCAATCATCTTCAAACCATTTAATCAGTTCACCCCTTAGCCTCCTCATCTCTAAGGAATATAACTCCAGTTTACGCAGTCTCTCATAGGTAAGTCCTTTCAGTCTAGTAAATTGTCGTTGGACTTTCTCCAAAGCTAATATATTCTTCCTAGAGTGGATGTCCAAAGCTGAACACAATACTCCAAATGATATCAGACTAAAGCTCTGCACAGCTGTGGTAGGACTTCTTTACTATACCTTTTGTGACGAAGTGTAGCATTAGCCTTTTTGATCATTCTTTGCACCTGCAAGCAGGTTTTCAGTGACTATGTACCCAGTTGCCAGTTTGATAGGCCGATAAAGCCAAGAGTTGGAGTTGATTATATCTACTCTTGTTTCTTGGGTAACTGATCAAATAAATGCTGAAAATAGAATTAATTTGTGGAACAATGTATTGTAGTCCAATTGCAAACAGTGAACTTTGAGAGAGACAAATTTGCAGCACTCTGTGTATTAATATAATTAGGAACTGGCAGTTCCTTTGTCTCACAGAGGCCTGGAGACTCCAAGGGATCACTTAAAAGTACCAAGTCTAATCTTTGTAACATGGACACAGCTCATAGATTCACTGGACTTCATTGACATCTCTTTTTGCTGCCATTAGCAGGTTTATACTTTGCTGTCTACGCTTCAAGCTCCACTACATTAGCGGGCTTTCTAAATTCTTTAACATAAATTATTTCTGGCAGCTAGCTGTTAAAATTACAGGTACAAATTGTTTTTTAACAATCGTAAAAACGAAAGCACTGCGAACGTTTTCTCACCGCTGTCGATTGTCAATATTATCGCAGAAACATTTATTATAAGCTAAAATAATCAACTGGCAGCTTCTTGATACCTTCAGAAAAAAATGTGACTGTATTTGTGAAAAGCCTCAAGTTTGGAACCTCTTGGCCAGGGTTTTTCACTCATCTGCTCGCAATCTCAAGATTCCCACTGCCATTTATTTTAATGGGCAGGAAAGTCAGGAGTTGGCAAGCACAGAAACAGAAAACCCCAGCCCACCATGTGTTAAAAGGAAAGCTTGAGTTACCATTTGTAGATAATATGAATGGAGTACCTCATATTGCCATCCAACTTTATAAAAATGAAATAAGGTTCTAGAAGAGAAATGTAGATATTTCAGAATGTATAACTTTGAAGAGCATGTAAATATAATCAGTACTGTTTGAATAATTATGGAAACATTTCACTGTTTTATATAAACGTGTGTTGTTATCCCTGTCATGTAAATAGCCACATGTGTGCTATGATTTAGCAACAAATGGAATAACAAAAACAGTTCAATGACTTCTCTGACTTTCTACTCTATTTGATCATATTAGATTGTGTTTTCCAATAAATAACTTGAATTTACACAAAAGGAACATGATTTTTAATCAATACTAGACATGTGGCGCTTTCAATCTTTCACTTACAGGTGACATCAATGGAAATAAAAACCAGGAGAGATATAAAACAGGCTACAGACTCGCTACCACCCATTTTAATCTATCGCACAAAGTCAAGATCTACCCCATAGAATCATACAGCACAAATGAGGCCATTCGGCCCATCGTGCCTGTGCCGGCTCTTTGAAAGAGCTATCCAATTAGTTCCACTCCCCTATTCTTTCTCCATAGCCCTGTAATGTCTTCCCCTTCAACTATAGATCCAATTCCCTTTTGAACATTATAAAAGCATATTAATTGACTTAAAGCATAAAAGAAAATTAATCTACTTTTGTTTTACTGTGGCACTACCTGGTTACTTAATATTGTTCAACTGCAAATATTTTAATTTGCTGTAACAGAATGGTGAACATAATCACTGGATGACAATTACTGCACTTGTTTTCTATTAGCTCCCTGCTATTCCTCTTTTAGGACTTCTTATTGAAATACTGAAGTTGTCTATTGTATAAACTACATGGGACTTCAGATGGGCGGTCTGATTTGCTGACGATAATTACTTTAGGAACAAAGTATGAATTTCTGCTGATTAACCTGCCATTTATTCTTATTGTTCCTTGCCTCAAAGCTTCCCAAATCAGTTATTCATTATAACTAAAAATAACCCATTTTCCAAAAGGTGATGGGGAACCGTCAGCACAAATTTATAAACTACAGAGCATGCTTGACTAATTAAATTACATTCTTCAAGTGAATTGATAAGTGTATAGGCAAACAGTATGCAATGGATTGTCATATTTGGACTTTCAAAAAGCACTTGATAAAGTACCATACATGAGGCTTCTTATAAAATTAAGGGCATGGAGCAAATTATATCAAAATGTTCTGTTCTGATGATACCAAATTAAGGGCAATGAAAAACTGTGAAGAAGAATGCATCAGACAATAGGAGGATTTAGACATGTTGGAGAAGTGAGTGGAAATGGGACAAATGCAGTTCAACATAGATCACTGTGAAGTAGTCCAATTTGAAGAAAATGACAGAGAATTGAAATATACCCCAAATGATAAAATTCTTAGTGGAGCGAAGGAACAGAGAGATTTAAGGGTGCAGATAAATAAATCTTTAAAAATAGGAATGCAGGTAAAAACAACCATATAAAAAGGTTAAATATGATTCTGGGTCTATGTATAAGAGCATTAAATATAAAAATATCTGTACAGGACATTGGTTAAACTACAGTTGGAATTCTCTGTGCAGTCTGGCTACCCCATTATAGGATCATAGAATGATACAGCACAGGAGGCTATGTGGCCCATCGTGCCTGTGCTGGCTCTTTGAAAGAGCGATCCAATTAGTCCCACTCCCCAGCTCTGTCCCCACAGCCCTGTGATTTTCTTTCCCTTCAAGTATTTATCCAATTTCCTTTTGAAAGTTACTGCTGAATCTGCTTCCACCAACCTTTCAGACAGTGCATTCCAGATCACAAAAACTCGTTGTGTGAAAAATGTTTCCTCATGTCACCTCTGGTTTTTTTTGCCTATCATCTGTGCCCTCGGATTACTGACCCTTTTGCCACTGGAAACAGTTTCTCCTTATTTACTCTATTAAAACAGTTCATAATTTTTAACACCTCTATTACACCTCCTCTTAACCTTCTCTGTTCTAAGGAGAACAACCCCAGCTTCTCCAGTCTCTCCACATAACTGAAGTACCTCATCCCTGGTACCATTCTAATAAATCTCCTCTGCACCCTCTCTAAGGCATTAACATCATAATACTCCAGCTGAGGCCTAACGAGTATTTTATGAAGATTCAGCATAACTTCCTTGCTTTTGTACTCAATGGGCTGGATTTTCATTGACCCGTGGAGGCGGGTTTGGAGGCGTGTGGGGGGTTAAAATTGCGAAAACTGGCGGGCGGGCACAAGTCCGCCTCCATCCCGCCTCCACGCAATTTTCATTAAATCGTGTCTGCTGGTCCCGACTCCGTCCCGCCTTTAAGAGGCGGGATAGGCTGTTAAGGCTCTTAACAAGCACTAAATTGGCTCTATAATGCCATTTTGAAAGGCCTTTGTGATTTTAACCCTTTTTCTACGTGAAGCACGCCTGTTGTGAACCACGATTGTGAAACCTGGTGGGAGCACATTTGGCTGGCTGGCTATGGGGATGCATATATGGATGGATAGAGAGGAGACATATCTGGGAGTGGTGGTGTAAAAATATCTAGGAGCAGACTTAGGGCAGCTGCTCATTTTGTAGGTCCTCTCACAGCAAAGGCCAGGCAGTCTTTGAAGACCTTCAATGCAGCAGCAATGATGACATCATCAAAGGCGACTTTCAGACTGAAAACAGTAATTGGTTCATGTGTTCCCACATGCTGGAACTCAATTGCCCAATTAGGTGAAAATTGCATCAATCTCCCACATCCAATTGCAGTCAGGTGGATAACACGAAAAGTGGATGACACGACCCCAACCCGCCCCAGTATCAAAATCCAGCCCTATGCCTCTGTTTATAAAGCCAAGGATCCCATATGCTTTTTAAACATTCTTCTCAACGTGTTTTGCTACCTTTAAAGATTTGTATATATACACCCCCAGGTCTCTTTGTTTCTGCACCCCTTTAAAATTGTACCATTTAGTTTATATTGCCTCTTTTCATTCTTCCTACCAAAATGTATCAATTCACACTTCTTTGCATTAAATTTAATCTGCCATGTGTCTGCCCATTTCATCAGTCTATGTCCTCCTGAAGTCTTATCACTATCCTCCCCATTGTTTACTACATTTCCAAGTTTTGTGTCATCTGCAAACTTTGAAATTATGCCCTGTATAACAAAGTCCAGGTCATTAAAATATAAGAAAAGGAGCAGTGGTCGTAATGCTGACCCCTGGGGAACACCACTGTATATCTCCCTTCTGTCTGAAAAACAACCGTTCACACTACTCTCTGCTTTCTGTCGCTTAGAGGAGGGGGTGTCGCAATATTAAAAACAAAAAGGGGGCAAGCACTTTGCTGGGAGTGTACTATAGGCCCCCAAACAGTCAGGGGGAGATAGAGGAACAGATATGTAGGCAAATCTCAGAGAAGTGTAGAAATAATAGGGTAATAATAGTAGGGGATTTCAACTTCCCCAATATTAACTGGGATAGTCAGAGTGTGAAAGGCTTAGAGGGTGCGGAATTCTTAAAGTGCATCCAGGAGAGCTTTTTGAGCCAGCATGTAGAAAGTCCTACAAGAGAGGGGGCGGTACTGGACCTAATTCTAGGGAATGCAGCCGGGCAAGTGGTAGAAGTGTCAGTAGGAGAGCTTTTTGGTGACAGTGACCATAATTCGGTGAGATTTAAGGTAGTCATGGAAAAGGACAAAGATGGACTGGAAATAAAGGTTCTAAATTGGGGGAAGGCCGATTTTAATATGATAAGGCAGGATCTGGCCAAAGTGGACTGGGATCAGCTACTTGTAGGAAAATCCACATCAGAGCAGTGGGAGTCTTTCAGAAAGGAAATAGAGAGAGTACAATGCCAACATGTTCCCGTAAAGGTCAAGGGTGGGACCAACAAACCCAGGGAACCCTGGATGTCAAGGGATATACAAGAATGGATTAGGAAAAAAAGGGAGGCTTTTGGCAGATACAAAGGACTAAAAACAGTGGAAGCCCTAGAGGAGTACAGAAAGTGCAGGGGGTACTTAAAAAATAAATTAGGAGAGCGAAGAGGGGGCATGAAAAAACACTGGCAGGCAAAATAAAGGAAAATCCCAAGGTGTTTTATAAGTATATTAAGGGCAAGAGGATAACCAGGGAAAGAGTAGGGCCCATTAGGGACCAAAGTGGCAATCTGTGTGTAGAGCCGGAAGATGTGGGTGAGGTTTTAAATGAATATTTTGTATCTGTGTTCACTATGGAGAAGGACGATGTAGGCATAGAAATCAGGCAGGAGGATTGTGATATACTTGAACAAATTAGTATTGAGAGGGAGGAGGTACCAGCAGTTTTAGCGGGCTTAACAGTGGATAAATCCCCAGGCCCAGACGAGATGTATCCCAGGCTGCTGTGTGAGGCAAGGGAGGAGATTGCAGGGTTTCTGACACAAATTTTCAGATCCTCTCTGGCCACAGGGGAGGTGCCAGAGGACTAGAGAACAGCTAACGTAGTACCATTATTCAAGAAGGGTAGTAGGGATAAACCAGGGAATTACAGGCCAGTGAGCCTAACATCAGTGGTAGGGAAATTATTGGAAAAAATTCTGAGGGACAGAATTAGTCTCCACTTGGAGAGGAAAGGATTAATCAAGGATGGTCAGCATGGCTTTGTCAGGGGGAGATCACGTCTAACTAATTTGATTGAATTTTTTGAGGGGGTGACTAGGTGCGTGGATGAGGGTAGTGCAGTTGATGTAGTGTACATGGACTTCAGTAAGGCTTTTGACAAAGTCCCGCCCAGGAGACTGGTCAAGAAGGTAAGAGCCCATGGGATCCAGGGCAATTTGGCACATTGGATCCAAAATTGGCTTAGTGGCAGGAGGCAGAGGGTGATGGTCGAAGGTTGTTTTTGTGACTGGAAGCCTGTGTCCAGTGGTGCACCGCAGGGATCGGTGCTGGGTCCTTTGCTGTTTGTAGTGTACATTAATGATTTAGATATGAATGTAGGAGGTATGATCAGTAAGTTCGCAGATGACACGAAAATTGGTGGAGTGGTAAATAGCGAGGAGGGAAGCCTCAGGCTACAGGACGATATAGACGGGTTGGTCAGATGGGCAGAACAGCAGCAAATGGAATTTAACCCTGAAAAGTGTGAGGTGATGCATTTTGGGAGGACTAACAAGGCAAGGGAATACACAATGAATGGTAGGACCCTATGAAGGACAGAGGATCAGAGGGACCTTGGTGTGCATGTACATAGATCCCTGAAGACAGGTAGATAAGGTGGTTAAAAAGGCATATGGGATACTTGCCTTCATTAGCCGAGGCATAGAATATAAGAGCAGGGAGGTTATGATGGAGCTGTACAAAACGCTAGTTAGGCCACAGCTGGAATACTGTGTGCAGTTCTGGTCGCCACACTATAGGAAGGATGTGATTGCATTGGAGAGGGTGCAGAGGAGATTCACCAGGATGTTACCTGGGCTGGAGCGCTTTAGCTATGAAGAGAGACTGGACAGGCTGGGGTTGTTTTCCTTAGAGCAGAGAAGGCTGAGGGGGGACCTGATTGAGGTGTACAAAATTATGAGGGGCTTAGATAGGGTAGATAGAAAGGAACTTTTCCCCTTAGTAGAGGGGTCAATAACCAGGGGGCATAGTTTCAAGGTAAGGGGCAGGAGGTTTAGAGGGGATTTGAGGAAAAACTTTTTCACCCAGAGGGTGGTTGGAATCTGGAACTCACTGCCTGAAAGGGTGGTAGAGGCAGGAACCCTCACAACATTCAAGAAGCATTTAGATGAGCACTTGAAACGCCATAGCATACAAGGCTACGGACAAAGTGCTGGAAAATGGGATTAGAATAGACAGGGCTTGATGGCTGGCGCGGACACGATGGGCCTCTTTCTGTGCTGTATAACTCTGACTCTATGGGCTCAATTTTGCCAGGCCCGAGGAGGCGGGAATGGAGGTGTGTGGGGTGTTAAAATTGCAAAAAATGACGGGCGGGCCCGACCCCACCTCCATCCTGCCTCCGAGCAATTTTCCCAAATGCGTCGTTTCTGATCCCGTCTCCGTCCCGCCTCCAAGAGGCGGGATAGGCCCTTGAGGCCCTTAACAACCACTTAATTGCCTCTATAATCCCATTTTGAGAGGCCTTTCTGCTTTTAAGACTTTTCCGACGTGATGCACGCCTCCTCTGAAACATGACGGTGAAACCTGGCGGTAGCACACTTGGATTGCTGACTTTCAGCTGCAGATCCACCATTAAGAGGGGGATTTGATCAATCATCATTCTGAGGGAACTTTTAGCAGTCATAACCATGGTGGTGGTGGTAAAAAAAAATCTGGGAGCAGACGTAGGTCTCCTGCTGCTCATTTTGCCTCCAGGTCCCTCTCACAGCAAAGGCCAAAAGGTTCCCAGTCTTTGCAGACCTTAAATGCAGCAGCAATGATGACATAATCAGAGGCGACTTTCAGTCTGAAAAAACTAATTGGGTCATGGGTTCCCACATGCTGGAACTCAATTGCCCAATCTAGGGAAAATCGAATAATTCTCCCACATCCAATTGGAGTCGGGTGGCTAACACGAAAAGCAGATGACACAACCCCAGCCCGCCCCAATGACAAAATCGAGCCCATGACTCTAGCCAATTTTGTGTCCATGCTGCCACTGTCCTTTTAATCCCATGGGCTTTAATTTTGCTCACTAGTCTATTATGTGGTACTTTGTCAAACGCCTTTTGAAAGTCTATATACACATCAACCACACAATCCTCATCAACCCTCTCCATTATTTCATCAAAGAACTCAATCAAGTTAGTCAAACATGATTTGCCTTTAACAAATCCATGCTGACTTTCATTAATTAGCCCATACTTTTCCAAGTGCCAATTCATTTTGTCCCGGATTATTGTCTCTAAAAGTTTTCCTACCACTGACGTTAGGCTGACTGGACTATAGTTGCCGGGTTTATCCCTCTCCCCTTTTTTAAACAGAAGTGTAACATTTGCAATCCTCCAGTTCTCTGGCAGCACCACTGTATATAAGGAGGATTCGAAGATTGTGGCCAGAGCCTCCGCAATTTCCATCCTTACTTCCCTCAGTAATCTAGGATGCATCTCATCCGGACCAGGTGACTTTTCTACTTTGAGTACTGCCAACCTTTTAAGTACCTCTTCTTTATTTATTTTTATCCTATCCAATATCGCTACTACCTCCTGCTTTACTGCTACATTCGCAGCATCCTCTTCTCTAGTGAAGACTCATTTAGTACCTCAGCCATGCCCTCTGCCGCCACAAGAAGATTTCCTTTTTGCTCCCTAATCGGCACCATTCTTTCTTTGACTACCCTTTTATAAATTATATGTTTATAAAAGACTTTTGGGTTCCCTTTTATGTTAGCCACTAATCTATTCTCCTATTCTCTCTTTCCCCTCTTATTCCCTATTTTAGATCTCCTCTGTACTTTCTATATTCAGCTTGGTTCTCTACTGCAGTATGAACCTTCCAATTGTCATAAGCCTCTTTTATCCATTTCATTTTAACCTCAATATCTTTAGTCATTCAGGGAGCTCTAGCTTTGGATGCCCTTCCTTTCCCTCGCATGGGAATGTGTCTACCCTGTATCCAAACTATCTCTTCTTTGAAGGCCTCCTATTGTTCAATTAATGTTTTGTCTACCAAATTTTGATTCCAATCCACTTGGCCCAGACCCCTTGAAATTAGCCATCCTCCAGTTAAGTAATTTATGCTTGATTGTTCCTTGTCCTTTTTCATAAATATTCTAAACCTGATGATATTATGATCCTTGTTCGCTGAATGCTCCCTGACTGAAACATACTCCACTTGCCCCACTTCATTGCCCAGAGCTAGATCCAGCATCGCTTCCTTCCTGGTTCTGCTGGAATTTTACTGATCAAAAAAGTTCTCTTGTACACATTTCAAGAATTCCTCCCCCTCTTTGCCATTTACACAGTTACTATCCCAGTCTATATTAGGATAATTGAAGACCCCCATTATTATTACTCTATTGTTCTTGCATCTTTCTGTATTTTACCTGAAAATTTGCTCCTCTATCTCCTTCCCACTATTTGGTGGCCTATAGTATACACCCAATAGCGTAACAGCTCCTCTATTGTTCTTTAATTCCAATCAAATAGATTCTGTTGACCCCTCAACTACATCATCCCTTTCCAGTGATATAAACGTTTTTTTGATCAATACTGCCACCCCTCTAGTTTTATTCCTTCTCTATCTTTCCTGAATACCCATCATAGAAAGGAATTGAAACCATAGTAAAAGGGGTAATAGATTCAGTAGGTATATCAGAGATGAGAGAATATAGCGACAATGAAACACTTGAACAACTAGGGCCGTATTCATTGGAACAGAGAAGATTATGGGGGACATCTAATAGAAGTGTTCAAAATTTTGAAAGGGTTAGAGAGATTAAATAGTGAAAGATTATTTCCATTGGTTGATGAATCAGGAACAAAGAGACATAAGCTCAGGGTTAGTATTAGAAGCATCATGGTGGAGGTTTGTAGATATATTTTCACACAAAGGCCTACCAGAATGTGAAATGCATTGCAACAAGTGGCTATTGAAGATGTCACTGATAACAGTGAAGAGAGAATTAGATGAACATCTGAATAAAGAAAATAAAAAAGTGGAAAAAATAGGGAAATAGAATTTGAGTAGATAGCTCCAGTGGCAGCATTAGTACCAGTACAGACATGATGGACCAAATGGCCTCTTTCTGCCCTGATACTCCTATTACGATAGTAAATACTTAATTCTGCCCATAAAATCTATTCTTTGACACTGACTTTAAGTTCCTTCTCTTTTTCTGCCTCTGGGGGTGGAGTGATTTGATTTCCGTCCAAAGCAGGTGCAAAATCAGTGGCGTGGCCCCAACGTCAGGAGGCATTATTTAGGTTTCGGCTTCATTTAGATGCCGCCGGTGAGCTGCGGGTGCCCAAAGTGTGTTCACTGCAGCTCGCTGGTTGTGGGAGGGCTCAGCGCACACGCCACCTATTTAGACCTGAAAATTGCAATTGGGCTGCCACAACCAAAGTAGGATCCCGATTTGCATACTTAAGCAGCCTTACGCCAGAAACAAGTGGGCATACTGCTCACCCATTTAGAGGTGGCACTGGTGTGGATCATTTAGACTACACAGAATCATAGAATCATAAAATCATGCAGCTATTCGGCCCATGGTGCCTGCTCTTTGAAAGAGCTCTCCAATTAGTTCCACTCCCCTGCTCTTTCCCCATAGCCCTGCATGTTTTCCCCTTCAAGTAATT
This sequence comes from Squalus acanthias, assembly GCA_030390025.1. NCBI lineage: Eukaryota > Metazoa > Chordata > Chondrichthyes > Squaliformes > Squalidae > Squalus > Squalus acanthias. The sequence goes on along the minus strand of CM059429.1, from coordinate 103,399,495 downwards.
ATCCAATTCCCTTTTGAAAATTACTATTGAATCTGCATCTAGCACACTTTCAGGCAGTGCATTCCAGATCATAACAACTTGCTGCGTAAAAAAAATCTCCTCATCTCCCCTCTGGTTCTTTTGCCAATTACCTTAAATCTGTGTCCTCTGGTGACTGAGCCTCCTGCCAGTGGAAACAGTTTCTCCCTATTTAAAACCCCTCTGATGGCATTGGTATGGATTATTTACACTTCATGGCTGCCTCCAATGGCACTGCTGTGAATCATTTACACTACGTGATTGCCTCTGATGTCACTCTTGTCATCAGAAGCAGCCACGTTGTGTAAAGATGCACAAGGGTTAAAAATAAGCAAATCACCAAATAGTCCGGTCATCATTAATGAGGAAAAATGACAACTTTTAAACTTTTCGCTTAACTGGGATATTTCATAACCTGTTTTTTATTTAATTAAAAAATGAGTGGATGAAAATTTCCTTTCTGGGTTTAAGCCACCTATTTTTTTTATCGTGTTTTTAAATAAATATTCACCGTGGTATATATAATGAGACTGGATTTCTCAATTTCATCATTCTGCAATAATGCACTAGAACTGCTGGAACACCCATTGAGAACCAATCCCATCAGAAAATGACATGCAGCAAGTAAAAGCATCATGAAAAAATAACTTAAATCCAATTAGCTTTTGACTGCCATCAAGTTAAATATTGCGGCCTCTTTGCATGAGACTTTCAATAAATGATTTGTTCAAATGTTCTTGAAAGCAGTTAGCACGCAGTAAAAATGCATCTGGTACATAACTAGCATCCGTGCACAGACATCCATTGAGAGCCATCTTGTAATTTAAGTGTTAAGGCAGAGTTTCCCAGGTACCACGTGATCCATCCGCCATTATGTGCCATTTATAGAGGTGAACTCTGCCACAGTATTGAAAGACAAATGATTATAATTGATTTTGTTCTGACAGTGAAGGACTGTTCAATTAATATTCTACGGGTGTGAAATAACTGAGCTATTATCTTCAACCATTGTACAAATCCATAAATGCCAGCCATCCATGTTTTGTGGGAACAATCAGCATTTCTGTGGTACTATCTGCGTGTCAGCATTTGCTGGCGAAAATCTACTCTCTTCGTTCCCCAGCAGCACTTTGGGCTGAGTCACCCCAAATGGCCGAGCGAAAGCGATAGGAACATGGTGAGTAATGGCTTGGAGCGGGGACATTACCCAGAGAGCACTGCGACCTACATGCCAACTATCAGGGTCAAGCATTTTGAGCCCACTGTCCCTTGTCAGTGTTTGCTGACAAAAATCAGCGTGTGATTTAAACATCCTGCACTATGCTGAGTTTGCCCATAACGCACCCGGACAAAGCTCTTCTGGCCACATAAGACGGTGTCGGGGCTTGCACGCTTTGCATTCTCCTCAGCAGCTGATTTTAGGCAGGCGTAGGTAAGCAGCATCTGTTGATTATGACAGTACCACAACATCTTAGAGCATGAAAAAATGATTGTGTAGTCTACTCTTCAATTTGAAATCACTAAATTCATATTATCTGATAATTTAACTTTGTTAAGGACTAAATTCCCACTTTTATGACGGCAGAAATCTCAGTAGGGCCCTGATTTAGTACCTTTAATATGATTAACACAGGGGAATGTTTTCAACTGGTAAAAGATAAATATTCTGCCTGTTCGACAACAGCTGGAAGCTGAACATTACACAGAGTGAGAGTGACGAGCCACTAACAGAATGGAAAATTAGCTTTTGGTGCTATGTGGAATTTTTTGCATCCTCTGAAGTGAACAGGTGAGGTCAGGGCGAGACTGCAGTAGCAGAGGGGTAGGGCGCCTGGGTGGGACTAGCTCAGTTTAAGGGTGAGGGTGGCTGGATGGGATTAACACAGTGTGATGGGAGTTCTGGGTGCAACGTGTAAGGGGGGGGTGGGGTCATCTGGGTGCAGCTGACACACACTGAATGCATTAGGGATTTGGGTGGCTCCGTCAACTCTTATGATCAAGGGAGCAGGAGGTAGGTATCAAAGAAGGGTTAAGTTCGGAAAGATCATGGGGATGAGGTGGTGAGAAGCTGCAGAGTGATGAGGGTTGAGGACTGAAGTGCTTGAGAGACTGGAGAATGGGTGGGGGGGGCAGAGGAAGGGGACACTGTGCATCGGTTTTTTGATTTCTCATCTTCTTCGAAGCTATTCATCAGCTTTTTCAAGTTTTGTAGTTCGGAATGTATGCAAATCACATACTCTCCTTGTTAAGGTGCAGTGTGTTGGACAGCAGTTCAAGACAGCCTAATGCTCTCTATGCTGCCGATAGGTGCAAAGTCAACTTTGCACTCATTCAGATTCCATCAAAACAATACAATTAGAGTCTGCTCCTAATAATTCCAGATCATTTTTTGCACAAAACATTTGAAATATCCAGTTATTTGAATAATCAGTAGCACAGCAAAGTAGGAATCTAGTACTTAAAAAGTTAAATTATCTGATAATATGAATTTAGTGACTTTGAATTGAGGAGTAGACTACAGATGCTCTAAGATTGTATGGTAATCATTCTCCATTTCGAGACTGGTGGAGAAACCTGCTCGGAAATGGGAACTAGTCACACTGATTTCTTTTTTTTTATCCTTGGATGTGCATCGTTTTTGGTCAGGGAGAGTGAAATTTTGCCCAAAGGCAGTGCCTTATTCTCTAGCATTTAGAATTTCAAAATAAAGTTTAAACGGTTCCCAGAAGGACAACTTTTTAACGCTGACTTTGCATTGTGTGACTGGGGCCAGTGCAAACCCAAAGCAGTGTGAGGCTAGCTCCTCTGTCAACACATTCTGTTAAACTGAGGCCGGTGCTGTTATACTGTGCACTTTGTATTGCTGCACGGCCGAAACGGCTTTGTAGCGATGCACAATGTGCAGTACAACTGCCTTATAAGATTTGAGAATTATTGGTTGATATTGTTGTGCGATTCCCTGGCCGGCAGGTGAAATGTTATTTATGAAGCAGAGTATTTGATTTTAGGGCTAACTGTGATGCCTAAAATAAAATTAAACTGTTTTAACAGCAGATTTGAAATCTGTGGAATTTACAGATATTTCTCTGTCTTAACAATTGTAGCCTTGTTTGGTATAAAAAACAACAATTAGTTGACGTATATTTTCCTGTTGATGTCGTTTAGGTACAAGTATTTAGTACATTCATACTACTTTCCTTTGTGTGTTACTTTTAGGCAGATGTTAACCCACTTATTTTAAATAGGTAGTTCTCTTAAAATAAATGGATTCATGTCTGCTTAAAAATAGCATACAAAAAATGAAGTATGAGCTTATTAAGTGTTTGTAAATAAACTTTGCTGATTGGAAAATGCATCTGTAAGTGCTTTACCATAATACTGTTAATAATTTTAGAATTGTATTTTATTCATTCTCATGATATGGATGTTGCAAGCAAGGCTGGCATTTATTGTCCATCCCTCGTTGCCCTTGGTTGGTGGTGAGACTTCCTCTTGAACCATTGCAGTATATAAAAGCCAAGAAGCTATGTTACAGCAACAATCTGTTCCCCCTCTAAAATTCAATCTCCTTAGGCCTTGAATTTACATTGCATGAAGATTAACATACGGCTGCTTAATGTGTTGCCATGGAATCCCTTGGCCTGCTATTTTAACGGAGGTGTTAATCTATTTAGAATAAATCACCAAGCACCTCCATTAAAATATTGCACAAAGGAATTTAATTAACAAAATTATGCTGTGTGAGGATTAGTGTGCACACAAGTTAAGTGTTCGTACATTAATCTTCACACAGCATAATTTCAAGGCCTCAGAAACACGTCCACCTTTACAATAATGGTCCGTAATTTCCTGAAATCTTTTAGCAAAACAACAGCGTAAGTACGGCATAATGCCAATTTTCTGTGCAAACGATCGAGGAAATTCGGGAATAAGTAACTTATGCCTGTTTTTACTCAACGCCTGAACTTCCACGATCTTTTACGCCGATTCTGCGAAACCTCACAAAACCCTTTGGCGCTCATTAACATAGCCCCACCCCCTATGCAAAAGACCAGATTGTTCGAGTTTCCAGTATTTACGCCGGTTCCGAATGGGCTGGACCCAAATTCATATTTATGGTGTTTTATGCTGATGTTTTAAGCGATTTAAAAAAAAAATTCTGCTCACTGAGACCTGCACTGTATTTTCTGTATCCACGAATGCAGTTTTATGGCATCAGAATGAGTTATGTTAAAAATTGAAATTGCATTTTCTTGAAGCATGTTTTGATGGCTTCAAACTTTAATTTTTGTACATAAAGAAGGATTTAAAGAAGGAATGTGGCATAAGTTCCACATTTTCCTCAGGTTCCCATTGTTTATGCTGATTTCTGCTTGCTTTATGGCAGTTTTTACATTTTGTAAGCTGTTGGGATGCTCAGGAAACTTTGGCGTATAGTTTGGTGCAAATTGCTGTCTACACCCCTCGATGAAATTACAGGACAATGTTTTTAGATTTTTTTTTTTAGGAACGGAAATTGTTATTAGCCTGAACAAAGTACTTCTCAACAGAATGGCCATCTACTCACCTTACTTTCTCCACAATGCGAACGCTACATTTTACAAAGACTATAATGGGGTTTTATCTTTTAAAAAAATATTTCATGCTGGTATTAACTCTTAGGACAGATCATCCGTAACCAGTGGTTCGACACCCAATTATTCACAGAATAGGAACTGGCACTTGACATAAGTAATTTGGAGCAGTATAGCTTGGTTCTGGTCACCTGGTTGGTAAAGGCCCTGGTGGTAGGCTGGCAAACTAAGCAATATATTACAAGATGGCCTCAATGCTCAGTCCCACTCACCATTGTTGTTTCTGCTATTGAACCAAAGCTGTTGATAAATATGTTGCATGTAACATTAACAGGAGGACCTGCAATTTGAATGATAAAACAAAAGAAGGAAAATTGACAAGCTGCTACCGTACAAGACATCAAGTTATTTGACAGTGGCCATCAACACTTACCATTGTGGTCTCCGTGACAGAGCCGAAACTGTTGATAAAAATATTGCATGTAACGTTTACTGGAGGACCTGTGAAATGCAAGGACAACGTTGCAATACAAGTTGGAGCAGTGAAAGTACATGGGAGATGCCATGATGACATACTTTGATAAGTGATGAAACATAACCAGTCATTCCAAAATACTGTGGGGTAGAAATTCATCTTGGGCGATGGTGCGAAAGGGGTGGTATGGAATAAGCCGCTAGTTATATTGACTTCAATGGAACCGAATATGGGGCGGGGTGTATAATGGGCGTTCGGTGTGATACCGTCCATTCAGCACCACCGCCTGAGATGAATTTCTACCCGTGTACGTGGTGCATTTTTTCTTACTTCTCTCCATATTGCTTCATTATCCATTTGTTTTCCTTTCCTATTGCACCTCCCCCCCGCCCCCCCCACCCAACCACGTCACCGCTTCTCAATTTTCTCCCCCTTCTTTCTTGAAGGTATTTAGTCATTTTGGGGCACAATTCTGTGGGTGCTGGCCACCCTCTTGTACTTCTGTCCTTCTATATCTGTGACTTGAAAGAGTGAGCATCATGAGGACTGCTAAGTCCAATTCTGCGCTCACATGTACTTTCCAGCGGCGGAGGGCGGAGGAAATTCGGACAGGGTTTCCACTTCTGATTGCTGACAAGCTGGAGCAGTGAATGTACATGGGAGATGACATGGTGACATACCCGCCAATAATACCCCCACCAGTAATACCCCCATTGCTACCATGGCCTGAGGTAAAAACAAACTCACAGACTGCTAACTAAACCTGGGGCTTTCCTGACCCGTGTGACATAGTTTTACAACAGGCAAAGCCTTTACCATCTGGCCCATTAAGGAAGCCCCACTCTTTTTTTTTGATTCGTAAAATAATTTGTCCTGTTGGTGATGTCAGAGATGTAAACATCTCCAAACTGAATAATCAAATGAGGTCACACCGGGCAGAATAATGAACAGCGCCGGACACTGACATAAAGCAGTATGGGAGGAAAAGTAAGGAAAATTGGAACAAACATTTCATAACTTAAAGTTATAGCAGCCTCCAGCGGGTTATGTCCTGGAATATGGGGCACAGAACTAATGAATACAACTTTAGGTCCCCTATTCCAGAACACAAGCTATTTTTATCTGCAGCACAGGTATCAGCAAAGCTTCAGTCTCATATTTAAGTAGCATCCATCAGACAGCCTTTCTATAACGTGTGAGTATTTGGTACATTAATGACTAGCTAATTAGCCTATGAAACATGCATAAGCCTCTTATGTTTTAACAATGAATATTATCCGCTGTACTCTCTATTATGTGTGCAAATACAATCAATTATTCAAATGTTGTAATATTGCAAGAAGTACTTTACTCCAAACTGTCCATGAATAGTGTGAACAGCACAAAACCCAGGTCAATGTTGGGAATCAGTAACATAAAGCAGTACTTTCCGCAGTGGTCTCTAGACTCATTTATTACATACTACTAAAACACTTTATAATGAATTTCCTAAATGCACAATGTTTAACAAAATTGGGATCCTGTTCATAAAGACACAGGTTCATGATAATCTTCTCCCATTGAGCCAACTGTACTCTGCAGTGAAATCATATAATGTTCAGTGACATTCAGGGGAATTTTAACCTAAAAGAAGTGTGTGGGTTTGGAGCGTGTGGGTAGTTAAATTGTTAATAATCGGATTCCCGACCTGAACCCGCCTCCAACCCGCCCACCATCAGTTTTAACGGAGGCGGGACAGGGCGGGCAGCCAACCCGCTCCCAGGAGGCAGGACGTCAATTTAAATATTATAATGAGGCTGGAAGTCTCTTCTTTAACCTCCATTTTGTTTTTAACTGCAGCTGGTCGGGTTTTACACACCTCGTAAAACCCGGCAGTTACAGCAAAGCGAGGACTGCTGCATCCAGGAGGTAAGTGCCTTTACACTTACCTCCTGGATCTAGGATCCCTACCTAACCCACCCCCAGCGATCGGAGACTACCTCACGAGGCCTCCGATCGCCTTCCTGGACGCCCCCCCTCTACCGATGATCCTGAGGCCGGCCCCATCCTCTGGTGGCCGGCTCCGATTTCCTCTTGCCTCACCCCCCACCCCTGATGACCCTGAGGCTGGCCCATTCCTCCAGTGGCCAGCCCCGATCTCTTGCTTCCCTTCCCCCCAACCCAGTCCCTCGATGGCCCCGATGTCCACTTGCCCCGCTCCCACGATGGCCCCGATCTCATGCTTCCCTCTCCCCCCCCCGCCGCCCCCCCCCCCCAATCCTCCGGAGGCCCCGATCTCTTGCTTCCCTCCAAACCCCCCCACCCCCAATCCTCCGGAGGCCCCGATCTCTTGCTCCCCCCCCCCCCGATCCTCCGGAGGCCCCGATCTCTTGCTTCCCTCCAAACCCCCCCACCCCCAATGCTCCGGAGGCCAGTACCAGCCCCCACCCAATCCCTCCCTCCCTCCTCGCCATCTCGCTGGCTGTGGGTGGGAAACAGAGGCTTCAGATGCAAATCTCCAGGGTTTCCCACCCGCTTCGGAGCCACCCCGCCCCCAACCCGCCCGCCCCATGAAAATCCAGCCCTGTCTCGCTAGTATAAATAGTTAGTATCTGGTCAGTGCAAATAATCTATTGTGAATATAACTTGTCCAATGTGTAAATTTGCCAATTATGAATATGCCTGAAGGTGACCATAATGCATTGTAAAAATATAATGTATTTATCAGATCAATATTATGTCAAAACTGAATCTCATTTTCAAAGACAACAATATTTCATTTCACAGAAACTTTGAATTGTTCGTGTTTAACAAGATAAAACATGGTAATATTCTTCATTAATGGGAAGAGAGATTTTAAGCCAACAATCAACAGCTATGCATTTCTAGGGATGTTTGACTGTTCCAAGTTTCGCTCCTACTGTAAAGCGTGTGATAGTAAATTGAGGACTCTTAAGGCCCCTGCTGAAGGCTAGTTAGGAGAAACTGTTGCAGAATTGAGCAGGGAGGGATAGGGCAAGATTTTGAAGTATCAGCAACTGCTACTGCTTATTATTTAAACATGATCTAAAAACAGAGCCACCCTATAACAATACAATGAATAGTTCAAATACGTTTTACATGTATTATATATCTTATATAACCAAATATATTATATAACCAAAAGAATCCAATAACAATTTATTAGGCATGCAATTTTTATTTACCTGATGTACTGTAAAGGATCAATTGTAGCTTTGTCTGTCTTTTGAAGGGCTGATATATTGTGCCACAGCAACAAAAATGATGGCCTGGCCTTGGCATCAATGATAACACCTGATCTAGACACCCACAAGTGGGTCTACGCCATGTGGAGCACTTTACCACAAGGACAACTCAGGATTGTCTGCCCTCTCCATGCTGCCCTAGCCATTTGTCTCAGCTTCCTCACTGTCTCACATGCTGGTTTTATTTCTTTCGGGTCACTCTACACACTTTGCTGCTTGAGAAAATCGTAATAAAAAAAGTAGATTTATATTTAGGAATTCACCATGTCCTCATAACCTAGAAAATTAACTCAAATGTGGTGTATTTTAAATATGCACACAACGGTTGCAGAAATAAGCTATGTAAAGCCATCAAGCATTGTCTGCGCAGAAAAATTATGAAAGAATGTAGTCAAAAATGATAATAATACTCTATGAAAGTAAATTGCATTGTTGCTAATCCTGGCTTTAGTTTAAACGGTAATTGTTACTGATTATTAGAAACATAGAAACTAGGAGCAGGAGTAGGCCATTCGGCCCGTCGAGCCTGCTCCACCATTCAATACGATCATGGCTGATCATCCAAATCCATTACCCTGTCCCTGCTTTCTCACACAGAATCCCCACAGTACAGATAGAGGCCATCTCAGCCCATCGAGCCTGCACCTATCCCACCCTATCCCCGTAACCCCACATATTTAATTCCCCCTAACATATCCCATCCTATCCCCGTAACCCCGCATATTTAATTCCCCCCTAACACTAAGGGTCAATTTATCATAGCCAAATCAACCTAACCCGCACATTTTTGGACTGTGGGAGGAAACCGGAGTACCCGGAGGAAACCCACGCAGACACGGGGAGAATGTGCAAACTCCACACAGACAGTCACCCGAGGCCAGATTCGAACCCAGGTCCCTGGCGCTGTGAGGCACTAGTGCTAACCACTATGCCACCGTATCTGTAATATCATTTTTTGTTGATTTTTTCAATATGATCCTTTGCTTGAATAGTTTTGTTTAAATAGTGAGTGCTTCTAACATGACTGGAAGTACTGGTTTGGAAGAGTTATCAAATCCGTAGATGCGAGGGTGTTGAAATAATTCTTGTAGCGAGTTAAATCATCAACCCAACATTGATTCCACTGCGTATGGAAATTCAGCTCTCTCCCACCAACAGGTCTAATTATCCTTCCAACCATCACCCAGCATCATCACTCCCTGACTAAGTAAAAAGGATATTTATTTTTAAAACAGAAAGATAAATTTAAAAAATGATAATGAAGTTAATTATAATTCTGTGCACTGTCAAATTCTAGAAAGAATACCACTGTTTACAGCAATTTTTAAGGATTCATTAATAAGCTTCTTCGCACACAGACATTATTCCCACTATGTATAAAGTATTTTGTATCTCCATTCCTATAGTAAAGATTACAATCTCCAGAAGACAAAAACATTTAAGAAACATAACCAAGAGAAAAAGTCCATTCAGCCCATCACACCCAGTCCTACTACATCCATGTACAATTTACCGGATCATAGACTCTACCCCACTTACTGAATTTCCTGATCAGATGACTTCTATTTCTCATTGATCTGTCGTTTAGCTCTTCCAACCGTTTCCAAGTCATTATTTTGGTTTTGACTGTCTTCTGCATTTCTTGACATTTTAGTGCATTTATTACATTAACAATGATGATCCATGCCTTTCAGTAGTCTTCTGTGATTATAGAATGGTTACAAGGATTGCGGACTTCAGTTTCTGTACTGTGAAGCCAACAGATAAAGTCTCACTTCACTGAAATGAGGGAGCGAATTTTCCTCTCAGGGTCCCACTGAATGCTCAACAAGTGCAACATACCAGAGGTGCACTGCTCCTGTGAGGGGAGATGTCCGTTCAAATTTGCATGGCCTGGTGGAGATCTGCTCCCTGCCAGAGGCTTGATCTGAGGGTAGCTGCATGCCCGAGAGACCTACAACTGCGCTGCTGGTCACTGGCATCAGGCCCTTCTGGCTATTTCTGGAGATTGTCAGCCAGAAGGGCCCGAAGCCCAAAGAGAGGGACCCGTGCAATGTTTCTGGGCCTGTGCCTACACTCCATTTTAGAAACCCCTGGCATAGTGAGGCCGTGATTGAATACAGTGAGTTGAATTTCTCTCCTGCCACCGGAGGAGGTTTGTCATGAGACTTCATGGCCGAGTGTAATGTAGCCAAATTTGTTGATGATACAAAGATAGGTGGGAAAGCAAGTTGTGAAGAGGACACAAAGGGCAGGATTTTGTCAATGGGGACGTGATGTAGGCGGGACTCCCACTTTTTGGGTTGTAGTCCCACCTCCATCGACTTGTGGCCAACCCACTGTATTTTCCCTTGATTGACCTTGTTAAGCCCGCCCAGCGGGCTTAGCAGGCCAATCAAGGGTCCCTTGGATACAGATGATGTCAGCCATTGAAATTTCATCTGTCAAGAGCTTTTGACAAATGAAATTTCAGCGTTTGACAGCTCTGTGAAGCTGTCAAACACTGACAATATGATTTCTAACTTGAGTCCCTGTACTTAGACTCAGTTAGAAATCAATCCAGCACAGAAAGCAGAGACTGCAGCTTTTGACAGCTCCGCAGCCATTCTGCTTTCTGTGCCGTGGATGTGAGGGACTCCCGACACCTTAAGGAAGCTAGCCTGCAGGACAAAGTTAAGGTAAGTAAAAGTTCTTAAAACACTTTACACACACCAAACACACTTACCTCTGCACTCATGCACCCATCACTCACCTGCATCTCGACCCCTCCAAGCCCTCCAGACCGACGGTCCACCTCGCTAAATTGGCATGGTTCGGACCTGTCGGGAAGCCCACACTTCAGGGCTAAAAATAGGGATTAGGCAAAAAACAGCCTGTTAACTACCTGTTAACAGGCAGTTTATTGGCACTAATCCCCTCCCGCCTCGGGGAGGCGGGTCCCAGCACAGGTCGGGTACCCGTCTCCTGGGAAACTGGCATGGAGGCGGGATGGGTTCGGGACCCCCGAATCTGCTATTTTCACACCACTCCCACCTCCAAACCCGCCTCCACGGGCCGGTGAAAATTGAGCCCAAAGAATCTGCAATGGGATATAGATAGGTTAAGTGAGTGGGCAAAAATTTGGCAGATGGAGTATAATGTGGGAAAATGTGAGGTTATCCACTTTGATAGGAAAAATAAAAAAGCAAATTATTATTTAAATAGAGGGAGACTACAAAATGCTGCGGTACAGAGGGATCTGGGGGTCCTAGTACATGAAACACAAAAAGTTAGCATGCAGGTACAGCAAGTAATTAGGAAGACAAATTAAATGTTGGGCTTTATTGCAAGGGGGATGGAGTATAAAAGTAGGGAAGTCTTACTACAACTGTACAGGGCGTTGGTGAGACCACACCTGGAGTACTGCGTACAGTTTTGGTCTCCTTATTTAAGGAGGGATATACTTGCATTGGAGACAGTTCAGAGAAGGTTCTCTAGGTTAATTCCTGAGATGAAGGGGTTGTCTTATGAAGAAAGGTTGAGCAGGTTGGGCCTATACTCATTGGAGTTTAGAAGAATGAAAGGTGATCTTATTGAAACATATAAGATTCTGAGGGGGCTTGACAGGGTAGATGCAGAGAGGATGTTTCCCCTCGTGGGGGAATCTAGAACTAGGAGGCATACTTTCAGAATAAGGGGTCGCCCATTTAAAACGGAGATGAGGAGGAATTTCTTCTCTCAGAGGGTCGTGAATCTTTGGAATTCTCTACCCCAGAGAGCTGTGGAGGCTGGGTCATTGAATATATTTAAGGTGGAGATAGACAGATTTTTGAATGGTAAGGGAGTCAAGGGTTATGGGGAGCGGGCAGAAAAGTGGAGTTGAGGCCAAGACCAAATCAGCCATGATCTTATTGATGGCGGAGCAGGCTCGGGGGGCCAAGTGGCCTACTCCAGCTCCTATTTCTTATGTTCTTAAGTTCTTATGTTCCATCGATCCCGTTGTGAACCCACCCCATCTTCCTGGATCAGGGCTCATTAGCAATGCAGGGCAGTCTCCTTGCTGGCTCCTCACGAGAGAGTCCACTGCTACCAGGGACAGAAAGTCTGGTAGTACTGCAGCAGATAGGTTCTGCACCACCAGGAAAGCAGGAGTCCATTTAAAGGGGGCAGAAGAGCTCCAAAGATCTTGGGGGAAAAATTCAGTTGGTTGCGCCTCCCGTTAGCGCCTTAAGAGGGCGCTAATGGGGCACAAAGCATCTAGCGCCCAGGCGCGGTGATGTTTGCGCCGCTCGCTAAATTAACTAGACATTTTGTGGCGGCGCTAAACACTACCGCCACAATCTCCTGCGCCAGCAGATCGTGACATCAGTCGAGTGCGCAACGCCCCGGTATCGTCCCGGAGCAGATATTGAGTGGCGCCCCCTGCCTTACCGCCTGACGCTAGCAACGACAGGTTGAGGGGAGCGTTTTGCAGTCATGAAGGGACTGGGGGAGCGCTATTTAAAGGCAACCGCTTCCTGCTTTTTATTGTTGGTGCCATTTTTGAACCACGCATTCTGAGAGAGAGAGAGAGAGAGAGAGAGAGAGAGAGACTTCTGGAGAGATTCAATGCTGTGTGAAGGAGTTTTGGGTACTGAGCAGCACTTTGCAGGTTCATTTTGATTTGCCATTCCTTGTATCGATTTAGAAGAGACTGTGGGGGCTGCACTCTAAGCTCTTTCCCTGGTACTCTCCATTGTTCTTTCCAGCAGATTTGATGTGCAGGTCTCTCCAGGCCGAGATTCAAGGCTGCAATGAGCAGGATGTGGATTGAAAGCAAGATCAACCATTCCCTTTAAGAACTGGCCCGTGCCATTGTGTGTGTGTTCCATTGCTGACTGACATCACATGAGCTTCGCCAGCGCTCTGAGGTAGCGCCTCGCTCCTCGGCCTTTGCGCCTTAAGACAGGTGTGAAGTGCCTGATTTAGCGCTCCAATCACCTCCAGGGGCGATAAAAGTCAAGTTTGCAGTCGGTGGCGATAATTAGCGCCAGGCGCTAATCTTTGCGCCCAGCCGATAATTGCGCCCCAAATGGGGCGACACTGAATTTCTCCCCCCTATAATTTTATTTTTTTTAGGCCTTAGATGGGGCCAAAGCCTAAAACCGGTCAGTGAATTAGACCTGAGGAGTGGGAGAGGTGCCCACAATTGGACCCTTCCTTTCCAAAAAGAGCATTAACATGCCTTTTGCCACTATGCTAGGGAATACTACTACCCTTCTCCTGGCAGTGCTTGTGGTTGGCAGGATCAGCAGCAGGAGGCAGGAAAATTTAGCAGATTACCAGGTCCCGTCTCTCCTCCGTCATTTGCATACAACGAGTGAAGAGGGCGGCTGGCGAAGGGGGCGGGGGTGGAAACTAGCGGTAGGGGAGGGAATGCGGTGATAGGCTTCACCGCCTGATCTTTCCACTGTTTCCATCACTGAACCACCCAATATGGGACAGCAGGCCAGTGAGTCTCTGGCCCCATTTCCCTTCACAGTGCCTAGAAACTGAGTGTACCCCAGGCACAATGAAGGAGAAAATCTATTTTGTATCTCCTCTTACCCACCTTTTACCATCATGAATTATGCCATCTGCTTGGGTCATTTGCCTCATTTCACCTAATAAATTGTAATAATTTCCACGTACCTCCAATTGGATGGCTTAATAATTTACCATCAAATTAAGATGCAGAGGAACTACAAATGAGGTGCAATAAACTAATCGGTAATTGTATGTAATTACTGCTGTAAGTCAATGCCTAGAAGTACCTTTTGTGTTCAATGCTCAGGAAATAGGATTCCAAATAATTTGTTATTCATATTTTGTGATATAATCTAGAGGCCCGTATTTTCCGATCGGAGGCTTCCTGCGTGCAGAGGCCTCCGATCTGGAAAAAATCTATGCCCTTACCTGAGGGCTCCGGAGGTCCGGACATTTCCGCTCCTGGGCCTCTGCTCTACAAAATGTGCAGGGCCCAGGTATCACGTGGGCCATGGGGAACCAATGAAAGAAGGGAATCCCCCTTCATACTTTTGACAGCTTAGACCTGTCAAAAGTATGACTGGGGATCACTGAAAAAACACATCAAAACGTTAAATAATTTTTTTTTTAAATCACGTTTTTAAAATGAGTTAAAATTACATTAAAATATATATTTTAAACAAAAATTTAATTTTTTGAAGAAAAAATTAAAGGTTTTTACGGGGCTAAAAATAAACTTACCTTTTTTTAAAAGTATTTTAAAATTATAAATGAGTGCAAAATAAATTATTTTTTTACTTTTTTAAACTCTTATGCCAGCTTTTACCAGGTGTAAGATTTTTAAGGGTTTTCAGCGGGCGGAGGTTCTGCAGAAAGCGGAACTCTCCACCCACAAAGGCCCTTCTCTTGTGCAGGCGTGCGATCTGTCAAGAGGATTCTTGACAGATCGGAAGTGCTGGTTTTCAGTGGACGCGCTTTGCATGCCTGAAACCAGCACTTGCGAGGTCCCTACGGGTGTATACACAGATCGTACACACCCGTAGAGATCGGAAAATACGGGCCAATGTATTTTTTTCTAGGTTAAAGTAACTCAACCAGCAAACGCTAGCCTAAATTTATTATTCAACGAGCAACAAGTTGTTTTGCACCATCCGTGGTTCAGTGGGTAGCACTCTTGCCTCTGAGACAAAAGGTCGTGGGTTCAAATCCCACTCCAGGGACTTGAGCACATAATCTAGGCTGACACTCTTGTACAGTACTGAGGGAGAGCTGTCTTTCAGATGAAGATGTTAAACTGAGGCCCCAATGAAATCAGCACCCATGAGCTGGGTCCCTGAGTTTAAATTACACAACCTGTTCTTATCCTGGTGGCAAAATTGCAGACCCAGGTACTTTTGTGCAAAGGCAAGATCCACAAACAGCAGTGAGATGTGTAACCAGCTAATCTATTGTTGATTGAGGGGGGGGAAGTGCTGGCGAAGACAACGGGTGAGCCCTGTGCTCTTCTTCAAATAGTGCCATGGGATCCCTAATATTCACCTGATCTGCCCATGATCAAGTAGGCGAGGCCTCAGTTTAACATCTCATCCAAAAAGTGTCACCTCCAACAATGGAGCACTTTCTCAGCATCGCATTGTAGTATCAGCATAGACTATGTGCTCCAGTCCTGGAGTGGTGTTTGAACTCACAAGCCTCCGACTCGGGCAAGAGTCTTACTATATGATGTACTGTATGCGAGAACTGCAACCAGCCACATATCTTTTGATTGCTGTACCTTTTATGTCAAATGTTTTAGTATGCATCTGCTTCATGTCATAATCACCTAATACCATCAAATTGAATACGATCATACCTCTCAAGAGTCCTGAATCATTCAGAGTGACCCAATTTGAATGCAGGAATATAGGTAAAGTCCTACAAAGAGTCTGAAACTACCTACTCAAACTACAGTGGGAGAGTGAGAGAGATGCAGTTATGAGATTATGGGGATAATTGGGAAGCAGAATTTCAACTAAACCAACAAGACATCATACAAACAGTAGGTGGGAACAAAAGTTACAGAAAACATAGGAGGCAAACAAAGAAAGCAGGAGAGAAATTTGGAGGGCAGGAAGAGGGGAAAAAATCAAATTCATCAAACGTAAAACATTCCAGCAGAAAGAACAGGAAAAGGGAAGAAAGAAGTCAAAAAGTGAAAGAAACAGAGTAAAAGGAAGATAAAACAAGAAAGAAAAATGAGGCAGAAGTGAAACATTAAAATCACTGAAGGCAGCGGCTTGATTCCAGTTACTGTCCTCCTTAGGAAGCATCTAATATCTGTCACCACACGAGGTGACACTTCCAATATCACTGACACGTCAAAATGTTGGCGGTAGAATTGCCAGAAAGTGTTTACATACATCTTATATTCTTATAAGAAAAAACAACTTGCCTAGAAAATTAGCTTCTGTTTCTAACTAGGAGGCCTAATAAAAAGGAAGATGGTGCCTCACTTTCTCTAGATTTTCAACCGAATAACAACAAGCAAGATCTTCTAACATCTTAGAGAGATGATTGTTGAACTTCTAGCTTTCACCTTGATATGATTTTATATGTTTGTGCTGGGAATTTTCTGGGATGTTCGCCCGATCTGCTGCTGCAACTTCTCCAGAAGTTTACGCAGTGTATCCAGGGTTTCCTCCGATCTTCCTCCGGTGGCTGATGGGGAGAATCCCTGTGCAAATTCTACCTTATAGCATTTAGAATTCTGTGAATTTACTTAAGTTTTGCAGAACAATCGACCGACTTTAATTCATTGGATTTAGTATAGATTTCCATCTGTTGTGCTAAACATCGCCTCTAGGCCCCGAACTGTCTGTGAGCAATGCCACAAGAGATCCAAATCATAAAATTAAAAATTAGCCAGTGACCGAACAGAGATCCATTAATGCATCCAGGCATACATGTGTACAGCTCCTTTTTCATTGAACTCAATGCAATGTAGCTTCTTTAAAGGCTGTACAAAGTGCATGGCTGTACTTTTCCTGTGCTGCGTTGATGGTGATGCAGAATATTGTTATCAACCACAGTTTCAGTGGGTAGGACTTGTCCCCCCAGCATCCATCCACCTTCTTGTCCCTTTCTGCTGAATAAGTCATGGATGTTGGAGTGATGAAGGACAGAATTGTTGTGAGAACTTCCCCCATGTTCTGAGATTACAGAATTCTCAGTCGTGTTTTGCAGATAATTGGCACATTTAATGAGTGCTAACCCTTCCTGGTGATAAAGTGACCGGTTCTTCAAGTGGAACCTTCAGTGGCACGTGGGTCCCATTGAATCCAGCTCCTGTCTCTTTGCTGTGCAGGGGACATGTCATACTTGATGAGGCCGGATACCCTGCAGAATAGGGCATCCGTGAACTGTTGAATGCAGGTCTTCACAGCTCCTTGCCCAATGTTACCGAGGTCTCCACTGCCTGACTGGAAGGAATCAATGATGTGGAAATTGAGGGCCATTGTCACCTTCATTGCCACTGACAAGGACCTGTGGGAGGTGGACTCCGGTTTTATGTCTCCATGGAGCATTTTAGATAGGTGCCTTGCTGAAGCGCAATCTGCAGATGCATAGCTCCTCCGACAGTGCCTCGAATGACATCCGTTCCCTGTACACTCTTGGGGGGTGGGGGGAGCTCAGTAGCGGGATCGGTTCAGTGTCCGGCCACAGTACCTCAGATGATGTTCCTGCTCCCTCTGCTCTTCCTCCAGGACAACCATAAAATCAGGAACAGGGGAATATTGAGTGGATAGGCCTATACAATGCTTTTGCCTTCATTACATGTAGAAATAGGTGGGGGCTCGGAAAGTAATTGTCTTCAAATACTAGCAGCACTCTGGACGGCAAAGCTGGCAAGAATAAACTGCAAAAATGAGAGATTTAGGAAAAAAATACTCAGAACAATTTCCAGACTGTTGGAGTGAGGCTTCACGGCTTTAATGGTCCCTTTGTTGATCTCCCATGCTGAGAGTCATGTGTTGGCCATAAATCACGTCTTTACCAGGTCACCCATGCTCATATGAAGAATGGCTACAGGTTGAAGTACCAGAGGGTTCCTGTCACTCGTGGAACCATACTCAAGTTAGTGCTGTGGGGGAGTTTGCAGTACAAACCAAGCCAGCCCCATGTGGATAGTCTGCATTATTTCTGCAGTTTCTCATTAACTTTTTAGTGCAACTGCCTCTCACTCTGGAGTCAACCGGGTCTGGTTAACACAAAAAAATCTTATTCACACAGAAGTGGTTTCATCGGGGCCAGGCCAATGCTACAGCTGTCAAATATGCAGACCATTAGAAAATAGACATTTCCTCAGCAATCCAAAAATCACAGACAAATACATTTACTTAATTATTTAATTCAGGAGAAACTTCTTTATCCAGAGAGTGGTTTGAATGTGGAACTCACTACCACATGGAATAGTTGAGGCAAATAGCACAGATGCATTTAAGAAGAAGCTAGATAAACACGAGGGAGAAAGGAATAGAATTTTATGATGCTAGGGTTAGATGAAGTAGAGTGGGAGGAGATTTGTGTGGAGCACGGTGTAACTCACTTACTCCATTATTTCCTGGAACATTTATATATTAACAATGACGCATGCTGTTCATACGTCATTACTATCGCGCGAGTTCACAGCAAATTCAGGCCCATTGTCTTTTCTGCATACTGAAAGTTTTGTCTCAGTCTATATAACAAAGTAACACATCGAACCACACAGTATCCTGACTGAAATTGGTTAACTTCTTCCACTTTGGGCATGTCAATTTCAAGCATTAGGTGAGGCCAAGACTTGAACCTGACCCTGGTCCTAGACTCCAGTGTTCAACTGCTGGAGTTACTCAGCTGCAATCGCAAGAAGACTACTTTGGTTTGCATACCGCACCTTTCCCAGTCGCCTGTTTAAAATGAAGTCCTAGTTACAAACAAATTATTAGCACGTTTCTCTTCAGTTCCTGTGCACAGCGGGTTTACCATCCACTCCTTATGGCCGGGTGAATAGCATTAATGCCAACGCGCCCGTTATAAGTGGTGGGGACTGTAGCTCTGAGGCTCAGTTGGTAGCACTCGGGTCTGAGTCAGAAGGTTGTGGGTTCAAGACCCACGAGAGACACTTGAGCATAAAATCTAGTCTAACACTTCAGCGCAGTACTGAGGGAATGCTGCACTGTCGGAGGTGGCGTCTTTCTTTGAGACCGGTACGGACTCGGTGGGTCGAATGGCCTCCTTCTGTGCCATTATGACTCTATGGGGGAAAAATTCAGTTGGTTGCGCCTCCCGTTAGCGCCTTAAGAGGGCGCTAATGGGGCGCAAATCATCTAGCGCCCAGGCGCGGCCATGTTTGCGCCGCTCGCGAAATTAACTAGACATTTTGCGGCGGCGCTAAACACTACCGCCACGATCTCCTGCGCCGACAGATCGTGACGTCAGTCGAGTGCGCAACGCCCCGGTATCGCCCCGGAGCAGATATTGAGTGGCGTCCCCTGCCTTACCGCCTGACGCAAGCAACGACAGGTTGAGGGGAGCGTTCTGCAGTCATGAAGGGAAAGGGGGAGCGCTATTTAAAGGTGACCGCTTCCTGCCTTTTATTGTTGGTGCCATTTTTGAACTACGCATTCTGAGAGAGAGAGGGAGAGACTTCTGGAGAGATTCAACGCTGTGTGAAGGAGTTTTGGGTACTGAGCAGGACTTTGCAGGTTCATTTTGATTTGCCATTCCTTGTATCGATTTAGAAGAGACTTTGGTCCTGCACTCTGAGCTCTTTGCCTGGTACTCTCCATTGTTCTTTCCAGCAGATTTGATGTGCAGGTCTCTCCAGGCAGAGATTCAAGGATGCAATGAGCAGGATGTGGATGGAAAGCAAGATTAACCATCCCCTTTAAGAACTGGCCCGTGCCATTCTGTGTGTGCTCCATTGCTGACTGACATTACATGAGCTTCGCCAGCGCTCTGAGGTAGCGCCTCGCTCCTCGGCCTTTGCGCCTTATGACAGGTGTGAAGCGCCTGATTTAGCGCTCCAATCACCTCCAGGGGCGATAAAAGTCAAGTTTGCAGTCGGTGGCGATAATTAGCGCCAGGTGCTAATCTTTGCGCCCGGCCGATAATTGCGCCCCAACTGGGGCGATACTGAATTTCTCCCCCTATGACTCTATGACCTTAAAGCAAGGCCCCGTCTGCCCTCTCAGGTGGACGTAAAAGATCCCATGACACTATTTCGAAGAAGAGCAGGGGAGTTGTCCCTGGTGTTTTGGCCAATATTTATCCCTCATCCAACATCACTAAAAACAGAATACCTGGTTATTTATCTCATTGCTTGTTTATGGGAGCTTTCTGTGTGCAAATTGGCTGCGCGTTTCCATCATTACAACAGTGATTACACTTCAAAATGACTTAATTGGCTGAAAAGTGCATTGAGACGTCCTGAGGTCATGAAAGGTGCTTTAAAACTGCAAGTCTTTCTTTCTTTTCTTAGTATGCAAATCCACTTTGGTGACACAGTGGAGCTCTGTGTTTGCACTGCCAACTGTCAGCAACACGGCTTCATGACTATAATTTATTAGTTCCTTTGTAGGTACTGTAAATGTGCATATAAGTCTCAATAAAAATGTTTCTCTACAATGACTATCGTGTTTAGTGTCAGAAAAAAACCACAACAAGGCCAAGCTAGCAAAGAACAGCACAGTTACTGCTGGGAAAGTACAAGATTGTTACACTGAGGAGGTGCTGCACTGTTGGAGGTGACGTTAAACCGAGGCCCCATTTGCCCTCCCAGGTGGATGTAAAAGATTACACGGCGCTATTCGAAGAAGAGCAGGGAAGTTTTCCCAGTGTCCTGGCCAATATTTATTCCTCAACTTAAAACAGATGATCTGGTAATTTATTTCATTGCTGTGTTTCCTACAGTACAACAGTGTCTACACTTCAAAAATACTTCATTGACTGTTAAGCGCATTGGGGTGTCCTGAAGTCGTGAAAGGCTCTTTGTCAATCTGTCTGTTTTTCTTTCTTTCCTTCTTTCCCATATGCGAAGACCATTAAACACACCGTTTCTCTGTGGTTTCCATGGATCTTCCATCAAAGTTACAGCAGTCGATTGGCCGTGGAAATGAATGGTGCAAATGCCTACTGGGTGAAGGGTTGATGGCCGTTTCCATTGGCGCACAGCCATGAGACACTGCAACAATTTGGCAAGCGCTGCTCAGGCCCTGCAGTCTGTTGCTTTCTCCCGTGTCCTAAGATGTGGTGCCTGTGTTATCTCCCACAGACAGATGAAAAGCAGGAGCCTTGCTGGAAAACCCAAGACCTTCCTTCAGTGCTAACATTTGAACTACCTAATCATCTGCTGCTTATGAAGAACAGTAAGTGTAATATATGTGGGTAGAACAAATGAAGGACAGAGAGACGAGGAGTTGCCAGTCCATGTGCTTGCTTTACTAGGCCAGAGCGAACTGAGCATGCTCATTCTAAACCATGTGACAAACCATGTAATAATAGATTACATTGTTTTCCCCCTTAAAAAAAATATACGTATTGCCCTCTCAAATACAACAAAACTATGGTCCCACCTGTCCCAGCATTACGTATACCACATAACAAAAACTCCTGGCTTTTTTTTAAAATGAACTACAAATCCAGTTTAATAACAGGTTTGCGGAGCCTTCCTGATCTCCTTACAGAAGGTATTTGTGTTGAACCAATTTTCGGGCTGTTTTGTTTTGGTTCCGAACTCAAAGATGATCCTGTTTCTATCTCAGACTTGTTTGAACCTAGTACTTCAGTGACTGAAGTCTGAACTGAGTCAAACACATGTATGTGTTCATGATCAAGTGGTTCAAGATCACTGTCCAATCCAGGCCAGTAAACAAAGCTTCTTGTAATTGATTTCATACTGACGATCCCTGGATGTTCAGTATGAAGTTCGGCCAGAATTCTATCTCTCAAAGAAGTAGGTACCACCACTCTGTTTCCCCACTTGATACAACCTTGCTCACAAGACAATTCTGTTTGACGGTTATTGAATGGTTTCAATTCTGTGTCCAGACACTGATCAGTCCATCCAATCAAAGTGTTTTCATACACTCTTTTCAGTACTGAGTCCTTTTGAGTCTCATCTGCAATCTCAGTTGCATTCACGGGAAAGTCTTTGTCAACTGCACCGAGCGTGAAAATCTCACTTTCACTCACAACACACGAGTCTTCATGTGGCAACCTGGACAAGATATCTGTGATTGCATTTTTTTTTAAGTGCAATATTCAATCGTGTAGTCACATTGTGACAACAACACTGCCCAACGTTGCATTCTTGATGCGGTCATTGCAGGGATGGCAGATTTGGGCCCCAATATTGCTAGGAGCGGTTTGTGATTGGTTATCATGGTAAACTTTCTGCTGATCAGGAGCTGTTGAAATTTCTTGATTCCAAACACTATGGTGAGTGCTTCCTTTTCAATTTGCGCGTAGTTTCTTTCACTCTTCGTGAGGGTTCGCGATGCAAACACGATTGGTTTCTCTTCGCCGCCATCCATTACGTGGCTTATGACAGCTCCCACACCGTAGCTGAAAGCATCACACACTAACTTAAGCTCACGCTCTGTGTCGTAGTGCACAAGTAGAGCATTGCTAGAGAAACTCCTCTTACAAGTGTTGTAAGCTTCCTGTTGCGCTTTCATCCACTTCCACTGCACATCCTTCGAGGAGCTCGTGCAATGGAGCTAACATGGTCGCTAACTTAGGTAAGAAACGTGTGTAGTACTGGACCATTCCAAGGAAAGATCTTAACTCAGACACGTTCTGTGGCTTTGGAGCATTGATGACAGCATCAATCTTTTCCTTCACTGGTTGCAAGTTATTTGCATCAACTTTCAGACCAAGATACACAACCTTGGGCTGCACAAAAGCACGTTTGCTCCTTTTCAATTTGACATTGTGCGAATTCAACTTTTGAAGCACTAAATCTAACACTTCTAGATTTTCTTCCTCGCTGTTTGTTGCGATCAGCACATCATCTTGATTGCATAAGCAATTTGGGACTCCTTGCAAAATCTTATCCATCGTAGCCTGGAAGATTTTGGGAGCAGACTTTACACCATACGGTAGCTTGGTGTATGAGTACAGTCCCTTGTGTGTGTTGATAGTGAGATACTGTTGACAAGCCAAAGTCTAAACACCGCCCCTTGACATTCAATGGCATTACCATCACTGAATCCCCCACCATTAACATCCTGGGGGTCACCATTGACCAGAAACTTAACTGGACCAGCCACATAAATACTGTGGCAACAAAAGCAGGTAAGAGGTTAGGTATTCTGCGGCGAGTGTCTCACCTCCTGACTCCCCAAAGCCTTTCTACCATCTACAAGGCACAAGTAAGGAGTGTGATGGAATACTCTCCACTTGCCTGAATGAGTGCAACTCCAACAACACTCAAGAAGCTCAACACCATCCAGGACAAAGCAGCCCGCTTGATTGGCACCCCCTCTACTACCTTAAACATCCAGTCCCTCCACCACCGGCGTACCGTGGCTGCAGTGTGTACCATCTACAAGATGCACTGCAGCAACTCGCCAAGGCTTCTTCGGCAGCACCTCCTAAACCCGCGACCTCTTCCACCTAGAAGGACAAGGGCAGCAGGCGTATGGGAACACCACCACCTCCAAGTTCCCCTCCAAGTCACACACCATCCTGACTTAGAAGTATATCGCTGGTCCTTCATCGTCGCTGGGTCAAAATCCTGGAACTCCCTCCCTAACAGCACTGTGGGAGTACCTTCACCACACGGACTGAAGCAGTTCAAGAAAGTGGCTCACCACCACCTTCTCAAGGGCAATTAGGGATGGGCAATAAATGCTGGCTTTGCCAGCGACACCCACATCCCATAAAAATGAATTAAAAAAGAGACTCTCTGTCAACATTCAGCTGAGCCTAAGCGTGCGACAGGTCAAGCTTGGAGAAAACCTTTGACCCAGAGAGTGCTGCATACAAATCTTGCGATGTAGGTAACGGGTACTGCTCATCGTCAACTGTTTGGTTGATAGTAACTTTGCAGTCACCGCACAAGCATACAGTTTTGTCTGCTTTGGGCATTACCACAATTGGGGTGGCCCATTCACTTTTGTCAGCTTTTACTAGCACTCCATTCTCTCTGAGCTTCGCTAGCTCTTCCTTCACCTGACTTTTCAACGCATAGGGGACCGGCCTTGCCTTACAGTAGACAGGCTTCGTGTTGGACTTCATGCGGATATGCGCATCATACCCAGTGATGCCCTCATAACTGTCTGAGAACATGCTTTCGTACTTCTTCAGCATTGTGTTGAGTCGCTTCTTTGAAGCATCTACACTGAAGATGTTTTTCCAGTCTAGTTTTAACTTTCTCAACCAGTCTTTGCCCATGAGAGTTGGCCTGTTGTTGTAGCTCGCTACAATAATAGGCAGCTTTACTGACTGGCCATTGTGTTGAACTGTACATTCCATTTATCCACATGTCTTTAGGATTTCTCTGGAGTAGGTTTTTAACTCTACGGTATTCTTTGTAAGTGGTACTTGATTAAACTTACTCTCATATGTGTCCTTACCCATGATAGAGCAGTCTGCCGCCATGTCGATACACATATTGCTCGTTGATCAAAAGTTTTGTACGGAAGTCTTTCTCACAACTGCTAGCGTTGCTGCTAGTGGCATAGATACTGTAGATGCCTAGTTCTTCAACATCAGGTGTGTTCACTTCAATATTGTGAACTCCTCCCTTTTGTTGTCGCTGCTTTGCATTGCCACTAGAATGGTTCTTACTTCCTGCTTTAGATCTAGCTCTGCAAGCTGTTGAAATATGGCCTTGCTTCTGGCAGTGAAAACACTTCACATTTCTGTATTGGTAGGACTGTGATGAGTGATTTCCATTGCAGCGATAACAATTCACTGAACTGGTCTCACTGACATGCTTTTGACTTAGTCTCACAGCTTTAGGTTTGGCAGTGGATTTGTGACTGTAGACCTCATCTGCACAAGTCACTTGACTTGGACGGAGCTCCCTGGCATTCTTAGACGCCATCTCCACAGATAGGGCAATTCTGCATGCTATTCCAAACGTTAGGTTCAGAGTGTTCAGTAACTTGGACTGTGTGTGCTCATCCACCAATCCACACACAAACTTACCTCGCAATGCACGATCCAAAAATGTGCCAAAATTACAATGCAAAGACAGGTCCTAAGAGCTACAATGTATTCAGTGATGGTTTCACTTTGTTTTTGGTTTCTGTACCAAACTTATAGCTCTCTACTATTTCGAACAGCTTTGGGTCAAAATAGTCCTCAAGTTTCTCGACAATGTCTTCAAACGATGCATCCTTCGCTTTCCCTGGGGCGAGTAGCTTTGTCAAGAGTGGTCTGCACAGAGCGGGATTAAACGGATTGGACTTGAACAGAGTGCTTTGGTTGGGAATTTGGAAAGATTGGGAATTTGAAGAGGGGGAATGAGTTGTTGATTTTTGTCAAAACTACTTGTAGTGCTTTGTGTTACAGGTAGATATTTAATTTCAGTACCCTTAACTTAATCTAGATCAGGTAAGTAGTCAGGAAACTACTGTAAACTAAGATACCTAATTACAAATTTAATTAAATTTAATTAAATAAATCAAGGTCATATAGGGATGGCAGTGCAGGCGGTGTGCCGCAAGTGCAGCATGTGGGAGCTTGTGGAGAGCATTGTGACCCCGGACAACCACGTTTGTAGTAAGTGCCTGCATCTTGAGGAACTTCAGCTCAGAGTTTTTGAGCTGGGGTCTGAGGTGTAGACATTCCGGGGCATCAGGGATGGGGCGAGTTACCTGGACACTTTGATCCAGGAGGCAGTCACACCCCTTAGGTTAGGTAGTGGTACAGGTCTGGTTAGTGGTCAGGGACAGGAGGGTGTGACTACAACTCAGGCAGGTAAGGGGACCCCAGGTGCAGTGCTGGAGGAGCCTCAGCCTTTGCCCTTGTCCAACAGGTATGAGGTTCTTGCTGCCTGTGTGGATGAGGGAAAAGCCTGCAGGGTGGATGAGCAAGCTGACCATGGCACCATGATGCAGGAGGCCATTCAAGTGGGGGGAGTGAAAGTGAATGTAGTTGTGGTAGGGGACAGTATAGTCAGGGGGACTGATACTGTTCTCTGCAGCCACGACCGACAGTTCTGAAGGTTGTGTTGCCTGCCCGATGCCAGGGTTAAAGATATCTCCTCGCAGCTGGAGGAGAACTTGGAGTGGGAGGGGGAGGATCCAGTTGCCGTGGTCCATGTAGGAACCAACAGCATAGGTAGAACTGGGAATGAGGTTCTGCTGAGGGTATTTGAGGAGCTAGGATCCAAATTAAAAACCAGAAACTCAAAGGTAATAATCTCTGGATTGTTACCTGAGCCACGTGCAAATTGGCATAGGGACAGACAGATTAGAGGTTTAAATGTGTGGCTCAAAGAGTGGTGTGGGAGGAAGGGGTTTCAGTTCATGGGGCACTGGCACCAGTACTGGGGAAACAGGGAGCTGTTCCGTTGGGACGGGCTCCACTTAAACCGGCTGGGACCAGTGTCCTGGCGAACCGAATAACTAGGGCAGTTTACAGGGCTTTAAACTAATGAAGGGGGCAGGGGGGGGTGGTGGGGGGGGGGCGTGGGTGGAGGGGGAGGATTCAGGAAAGAGTAAATTTTAAAGCAGTGAGAGAAATGTCAAGGCTCTAGAGCAGAGTAGAGTTTTGGGTAAAAATAAGCAGAGTGGGTCAGGAAGGGACAGAGAGAGTAACAAAGGTGATAAGGCATCAGTGATTAAGGTGACATCAGGGAAAAAGAGAAATAAGTCAAAGCTAAAGGCACTATATCTGAAAGCGCGAAGCATTCGCAACAAAATAGATGAATTAATAGAGCAGTTAGAAATTAACAGGTTTGATCTGATAGCCATAACGGAGATGTGGTTGCAAAGTGGCCAAGGTTGGGTACTAAATATTCCAGGATACTAGAAGGGATAACCCTGATAATAAAAGATGGGATAAAGACAGTAGAGAGAAAGGATCTTAGCTCTGAAAATCAAGAAGTAGAATCAGTTTGGGTGGAGCTAAGAAACAGCATTAGGCGCCCAAACAATAGTTGTAATGTAGGGAAGAGTATAAATCAGGAAATTAGAGGTGCATATAACAACGGTAACACTGTAATCATGGGGGACTTTAATTTACATATAGACTGGGCAAACCAAATTTGCAGTAATAGTGTGGAGGGCGAATTTATGGAATATATGCAAGATAGATTTCTAGATCAGTATGTTGAGGAACCAACTAGGGAACAGGCTATTTTAGATCTAGTATTGTGCAACGAGAAAGGATTAATTAATAACCTTGCAGTAAAGGGGCCTTTAGGGAAGAGTGACCATATTATGATAGAATTTTATATTGAGTTTGAAAGTGACTAAGTTAAATCCGAAACTAGGGTCTTAAATCTAAACAAAGCAAACTACATAGGTATGAGGGGTGAGTTGGCTAAGGTAGATTGGGAAACTACATTAAAAGGTATGACAGTGGACGAGCAATGGCTAGCATTTAAAGAATTAATACATAAATTACAACAAATATACATTCCCTTAAGGCACAAAAACCCCACAGGAAATGTGGTCCAACCGTGGCTAACAAGAGAAGTTAAAGATAGTATTAGATCAAAGGAAGAGGCTTATGATGCTGCCAAAAAGAATAGAAAACTGGAGGATTGGGAGGATTTTAGAATTCAGCAAAGGAGGACCAAGAAATTGATGACAAAAGGGAAAATAGAATATGAGAGTAAACGAGCAAGAGACATAAAAACAGACTGTAAAAGCTTCTATAGGTACGTAAAAAGGAAAAGATTAGCGAAAGTAAATGTGGGTCCCTTACAGGCTGAGACAGGAGAAATTATAATGAGGAATAAGGAAATGGCAGAGAAATTAAACAAATACTTTGGGCTCAATTTTGCCATTGGTGGCGGGTTGGGTGCGGGTCAGGTGGTCGGTGGGTCCTGCTCCCGCCTCCGCTGTCAGGCGGGATAAATTTGCGATTCAAGAGGCGATTCCCTGTGTGTGCTCCCCTGGCCCAATTAGTCTTTTGGATCTGAAACTCGCCACTGCTGGTGTAAATTATCCAGCTGCTATTAAGGGCTCCAAGCAGCCTTGGTTCATTTTCTCCCTCTGTACTTCCAGAGTGACTAATTTGCTAAGTGTTTGATACTCCTGAAATGTCTAGCTCAAGGCCCAAGGCCTCAGCACGGTTTGATGATGACTCCCTCCATGCTCTGGTGGAGGGAGCCAGAGCTCAAAAGGAGGTGCTCTTTCCTTCCTCTGGGAGAAAAAAATCTCCCCAGCAGACCAAAGCTGTGCGGCTGTAACTGGCTCAGGAGGTGAGCTCCCGATCGTTGTGCAGCAGAACCTGGCTGCAGTGCCGAAAGAGGTTCAATGACCTTGTCCGCACAGGAAAAGTGAGTAGACCATCACCTTTACCCTCATTCTGTCCCCCATCGCCTCTCAGCATCAGCACTCTGCATTGTCAACCTACTCCTACACATTCCACTTTAACCTTACATCCCTTGCATCCATACCCATCCCTCTCTATGTACACAATCACTTCACTATTCGACTATGCTTCCCTCACACTCTCTATCACTGTTATGCAATGACAACAACTAACAACACACAGGGAGGGCCCTTGGTATTGGGATCTCACTCCATCTTTGTCTCCTTCTAAGCATCTATGCTATGGATTCTCTACACTCGCTCCATCATTCTCACTCAAACTCCACTTGTGTCCCTCATTGCAGGAAAAGAGAGCCCACAATAAGAGGGAAAGGGCGAAGACAGGAGGAGGGCCACCCTCAATAGCCCATCTCACCATCGCTGAGGAGGCGGCCCTAGAGATTGTTGGAGCCGAGGAGGATCTGGAAGTGGGGGACGGACAGACGGGCATATCAGAGCAAGCTGGTGACAGAATAGTTTTGCATCTCTCTCATTTACATTGTATGAGTGACTGATATGGCTTCTGATGCTCATACAGGTTGACTTATGATCATCTGCAAAGGTCCATGTGCATGCTACGTTAATATCACATGTCTAACTCATGCCTTTACACCCCCACAGGACCATCGACAGCCCCCTCCCCCACTCTCCAGGAGGAAGAAGTGGAGCCAGAAGACTCCTCAGAGGAATCTGCAACCTCTGAGGGCGCAGCGTCAGTAGAATTAAGCACCAGTGCAGAATCGCACACCTCGGTGGGACCTTCAGGAGATAGAGTAGCATTGTCACCTGGTGTATCACAGCTTACAAGTGAGCATCAGTAGATGGTGGAGACAGGGACAGCAGTGGAGAGTCCTCTTCAGAGGCCGCAGGGCGCTCCCAGCTCTGCTCAGCTGCCTGTCGACCCTGTGCCTCCGGGTCCATCCAGAAGGAGAGCGGTGATTGAACTCCAGGAATAGGTGCAGGAGTCTCTGGCAGGTTTTGTCTCCAGGGTTACTGCGAGTGTGGAGAGGATGGAGGAGTCCATGTCTAACATGAGCAGTGCCTTTGTGGAGGCAATGGCGCATGAACGCACCACCACGGAAAGGATGGCAACCTCCGTGGAAAGGCTGGCTACGGCCATGGAGGAGCTAAGTCGCCAGAGTCAGGAAAACATGGTGAATGTTCAGAATAGACTGACATCTCTGGAGGAGCGATGGGCAGCTATTGAGCAGAGAAACCAGAGCTTCATGGAAGTCGTTTTGAGTAGGACTGCCAGTGCAGATACAAGTCCTCATGGCCCCCCTGATGTGCAGGAAGGTGCTGTCAAGCCACTTGCTAAACTGAAGTGGAGCTGACCCATGAGAGGGAAGTCGGTGGCAGGCAACAAGGAAGTGGGGGCTCCTCTCCAAGCGCTCATACTCCCATGCCACTGAGTAGCCCTCGGTCAGAGCCCCATCAGATTCCTCACCCAACTGAGATGGGCGTCTCAGCCTCTGCACTGCCGCAGGAGGAGCAGACTGTTGCCGAGCCCTCACAGGTTCACAAACCCAGAGGACACCCGCCAAAGGTGTCGAAGCAGGAGCAGCACGAAAGTGAGCAAGGTGGCTCCACATCTGCTGAAGCCACAGGCGAGGCACCACATAGAAGCACGTGTAAGAGGAAGATAAAGCACAATTAGTCACAAGGGTAGTCACTTGGGTGTTCTGTTCTGTTGTGTATAATTTTTGACATTGTCATCCTTTTGTGAATGGATTAAACAGAAGTGATGGCAAACAGTTGAAGTTCTGGCCTATGTGATCTCGGAAATGGAAGTTCCACAGTGAGGGCTCAGGGTGACTTGCATTTGTAATGATGGTGGTGAGAGTGATAGGAACCCACAGGTTCTTGTCCATTGTGCATGGTGTGTTAAGAAGGTGCCAGCCACATTTGTTTGATTCATCCGCTTAAGCGAATCTGGCAAAGATTAGTGCATCCCTTGCATCACGGGCAGCAATGTGCTCGCGTGCTGCTGGAACTGGCGCATCCGCCTCCACAAGGTCTTCCTCCTCCTCCTCCTCATCTGAGGAGGCTATGCACTGAGCTACTTGTTCCTCAGGCAGCTGCAAGCCACGATGCTATGCGATGTTGTGCAGTGCACAGCAGACCACGACGATTCTGGAGACCCTGGCTGCTGAATACTGTAGGGCTCCACCTGATCTATCAAGGCATCTGAATCGCATCTTCAGCAAGCTGATGGTTTGCTCGATAATGGATCTGGTCGAAATGTGGCTGGCATTGTAGCGCTCCTCAGCTTCATTCAATGGCCTCCTCAACGGCGTCATCAGCCATGACTTCAGGGGATAGACCTTGTCTCCAAGTAGCCACCCGGAAAGTTGGTTTGGCGGATTGAAGAGCAGAGGCACACTAGACTGACGCAGGATGAACGAGTCATGACAACTGCCAAGGTACTTCGCGCAAACATGCAAAATGTCCTTGTGGTTACACACCAGCTGCACGTTGAGGGAGTGGAAGCTCTTGCGGTTGACAAAAACAGTTGGGTTGTGATGGGGAAGCCGTAAGGGCTACATGTGTGCAGTCTACGATGCTTTGCACCCTTGGCAACCCTACCATATTTGCAAAGCCAACCGCACGCGCGGTTACACTTGCTTGATCCGTGGAGAAGTGTATGTAATTGTGCGCCTTGGCAAAGAGGGCATCGGTTACCCACGTGATGCAAGTGTGTGCGGCCGACTGGGAGATGCCGCTGATGTCTGCTGATGCGCTCTGGAAGGACCCTGAAGCAAAAAATTGAGGGCAGTGGTGAATTTGACAGCCGCTGGTAAGGGGTGTCCACCTGCTCTTCTGGGCTCCAGGTGTTGGTGCAGCATTGCGCAGATGTCACCGACTACCTCGCGCAAAGGTCTCAGCCTCCTTTGGCACTGCTGCTCAGTCATGTTGAGGAAGGTCATCCCCGGACTGTAAACCCTGTGTTGGGGGTATCTCCTACGGTGACGTGCATCCCTGCGCTGACACCTTCTGCCCTGTGCACCATCAGGTGGCTGAGCAGGAGGTTGGCGCTCCAGCTGTTGCTGCTGCTGTTGTTCCTGGTTCTGCTGCTGCCGCGGCTGCTCGTCCTCCGGATCTGAGGACCAGGATGAAAGGAAATAAATGGTTCCCATGCTGCTGGTAGATATCTCTGTTGAAGAAGCGCTCAGTCAATGTGGGGAGAGGGTTTTCCCAGTAGGTCACAGTGGAGATGGATCTCAGCTTCACCACTTCCAAGATCAGTAGACCTGCAAAAAGTTCTCCAAGACCTGAAAAAACAAAGTTCTGCCACCTGCAACTGATCCTTGTTGAGAGCTCTGTTTTTATGCTGGAGCTACAGCTGTCAAGAAGACAGCCACTTGTGAACTCGACACAATTAGCTGGCGTGGTTTGGGAACAACGTGGAACATGCTGAAAATGTGTTAAAATTTAAAAGTGCAGGCAAAATAGGATTACACAGGCAGTTAACAACCAATAACAAAATCCAGCCCTTTATGTCTGTCTTCACGGAAGACAACGCAAAAAACTTCCCGGAAATAGTGGAGAACCAAGGGTCTAGCGAGAATGAGGAACTGAAAGAAATTAGTATTAGTAAAAAAATAGCACTGGAGAAATTAATGGGACTGAAAGCCAATAAATCCCCATGACCTGATGGCCTACATCCTAGGGTTTTGAAAGAGGTGGCTATAGAGATAGTGGATGCATTGGTTGTCATTTTCCAAAATTACATAGACTCTAGAACGGTTGCCTCGGATTGGAAGGTAACAAATGTAACCCCAGTATTTAAGAAAGGAGGGAGAGAGAAAACGGGGCACTACAGCCCAGTTAGCCTGACATCAGTAGTGGGGAAAATGCTAGAATCTATTATTAAGGACGTGGTAACAGGGCACTTAGAAAATACTAATAGGATTGGACAGAGTCAACATGGATTTATGAAAGGGAAATCGTGTTTGACAAATCTATTAGAGTTTTTTTGAGGTTGTAACTAGCAGAATAGAAAAGGGGGAACCCGTGGATGTGTTGTATTTGAATTTTCAGAAGGCATTCGATAAGGTGCCACACAAGAGGTTATTAAACAAAATTAGGGCTCATGGGATTGGAGGTAATATACTAGCATGGATTGAGGATTGGTTAACGGACAAAAAACAGAGAGTAGGAATAAACGGGTCATTTTCGGGTTGGCAGGCTGTAACTAGTGGGGTACTGCAAGGATCAGTGATTGGGCCTCAGCTATTCACAATCTACATCAATGATTTGGGTGAGTGGACCAAATGTAATGGGCCAAAAATTCGGCCCTTCCCGGGTGAGTACGCGCTCTGTACTCACCCGTATTGCTTCCCGAAGTGTCGGTTTCCTGCATGCACTGCGCATGCGCGGGAAACCGGAACTTCCGGTATAGTGAAGGGGGCGGTTCCTAGGTGAACCGTGTGCGCGCTAGAGGCTGCGCGCACGCAGCACACTTAGATTTTTTTTCAGGTTTCTACGCGAGGGTAAGTATTGAAGAAACTACGCTAATGAAAAGGAGGCGCAAGACCCGTTTTGAACAAGGTAAGTGGTTAATTAAGTATAATTTTAAATTTTTTTCAACAGGTTTATCTTTTTTAGATACTTTAAAGAAAGGTAAGTTTATTTTTATCACTTTTAAAAAGTATTTTAATTTTTTCAAAAATGTAAATTTTTGTTTAAAGTGGTTAATTTATTTAACTATAGTTATTTTATAAATGTGATGGGGTTTTTTTTAAATTTATTTTAAGTTTAGCTGTTCTTTTGGGGCTGATTTCAATTCACAGATTTGACAGGTCTCCTGTCAAATCTATGAATGAAAGATGGTCTGCTGCCATTGGCTTTCCATGGCCCACGTGATCCCAGGGGACGCATCGCACTAACTGCGCCCCTGGAACACGCAAGCACTGCGTGCCGGCAGTTGGGAGAGGCCCAGGACCCGAAGTTCCCGTGGACCCAAAACACAACAGCAGGCGCGGTAGGTAAGAGCGCGCGCAAGCCGGAGAGGTGAATTTCTGGGCCAATATATCTAAGTTTGCTGATGATACAAAGCTGGGTGGGAATGTAAGTTGTGAGGAGGATGCAAGGAGGCTTCAAAGGGATATAGACAGGCTAAGTGAGTGGGCAAGAACATGGCAAATGGAATATAATGTGGAGAAATGTGAAGTTATCCACTTTGGTCGGAAAAATAGAAAAGCAGAGTATTTTTTAAATGGTGAGAAATTGGGAAATGTTGGTGTTCAGAGGGACCTGGGTGTCCTTGTACACGAATCACTAAAAGTTACCATGCAGGTACAGCAAGCAATTAGGAAAGTAAATGGTATGTTGACCTTTATTACAAAAGGATTTGAGTATAAGAGTAAAGATGTCTTACTGCAATTATATAGGGCCTTGGTGAGACCACACCTGGAGTATTGTGTACAGTTTTGGTCTCCTTACCTAAGGAAGGATATACTTGCCATAGAGGGAGTGCAACAAAGGTTTACCAGACTGGTTCCTGGGATGGGGGGATTGTCCTATGAGGACATATTGAGTAGACTAGGCCTATATTCTCTAGAGTTTAGAAGAATGAGAGGTGTTCTCATTGAAACATACAAAATTCTTACAGGGCTTGGCAGGGTAGATGCAGAGAGGATGTTTCCCCTGGCTGGGGAGTCTAGACCCAGGGGTCACAGTCTCAGAATAAGGGGTCGACCATTCAGGACTGAGATGAGGAGAAATTTCTTCACTCAGAGGGTAGTGAATCTTTGGAATTCTGTACCCCAGAGGGCTGTGGAGGCTCAGTCATTGAGTATATTCAAGGCAGAGATCGATAGATTTTTGAATATTAAGGGAATCAAGGGATATGGGGATAGTTCAGGAAAGTGGAGATGAGGTAGAAGATCAGCCATGATCTTATTGAATGGTGGAGCAGGCTCAAAGGGCCAATTGGCCTACTCCTGCTCCTATTTCGTATGTTCTTATGTTCTTATGTCAATGTTCCATAGACATCTGGCCCGATCTCCGTTAGAAAAATTGCTTTCTTCCGTTCACGAATTACTTTATTTTGAGCTTGAACATTCTCATCTGCACCTTCGGTCTCAATAATGTTATTGGCCTTAAAAAACATCTCCATCCGCTCAATGTAAGAACTGAATGGTTCGTGAGCTCGGTCATACATGCTGAGGCTTCCGATGAATCCCGTAGGTGCAGCCATGATTGTCATGATCCCATCAAACAGTGACTCAGCCGCTACCTGTGTACCTGTGAGAATCAGCGCCGCTGTTGCTGTGTATACATAGACTCAAAGGCGAAGCACAGATAATTCTGCATGAGCATTAACAGCAAAACATCGCAAAAATTCAGTTCAGGTGCCACAAATTCATCTTAGACTTTTCCACTCAAAAGGTTGTACACTGTGTCCTTCCAGGATCCCTAAAAATGGCTTTGGGATCCCATCCTCGTTGACAAAATGTAATGGGCCAAAAATTCATCCCGCGACGCGAGAGTACGCACTGCGTACTCTCGCGTATTCTCTCTCCAATTGCCGGTTTTCTGCATGCCCTGCGCATGCGCTGAAAACCGGCACTTGGTCTTTTGAAAAGGGGGCGGTTCCTCGGTGCATCGCGTGCGCGCTACAGGCTGCGCGCACGCTGTGCACTTAGTGCTTTGGACGCGCAGGTAAGTACGGAAGATTTTAGAAATGGAAAAAGGAGTAAGACCCACTTTTAACAAGGTAAGTAGTGAATTAAGTATTTTTTTGAATTTTTTTTAACAGGTATATCTTTTTTAGAGACTTTAAAGACAGGTAAGTTTATTTTTATAGCTTTTTAAAGGATTTTAAATTTTTTCAAAAATTTAATTTTTTATTTAAAATGGTTAATTTATTTAACTATACTTATTTTATTAATGTGATGGTTTTTTTTTAATTTAATTGAGGTTTAGCTGTTATTTTGGGGGGTGTAAGATTCATAGATTTCACAGCACGTTTGTGAAACTTATGAATGGAAGATGGTGTGCTGCCATTGGCTCTAACTGAGTCACGTGATCCCACAGCTCGCACGAATTCACTACGCCGGTGGGATACGCAAGCACTGCCCAGCTGATGTCTGGAACATCAAGTTCGTGCGAGCTGGATCTGAAAAAGCACAAGCGGAGTGAGAGATCGCGGGGAAGCCTTACCCCCGCGGGAACAGAGCGAGATCAATTTCTGGGCCAATATATATGTGTGTAGAACAAATGAAGGACAGAGACACAATGAGTTGCTAGTCAATGTGCTTGCTTTACGAGGCCAGAGTGAACTGAACATGCTCATACTAAACCATGTGACAAACCATGTGATAATACATTACAGTAGGTACCACTAATGAAGAACAGCCTCCCAAACCCACAAACTCCACCACCTAGAAGGACAAGGGCATCAGGCGCATGGGAACACCACCACCTCTAAGTTCCCTTCCAAGTCACACACCATCCCGACAAATCCCACCTCAGCAGCTGGGGAATTTAAAAATTCAGTTAATTAAATAAATATAGAACATAGAACATAGAACAGTATAGCACAGTACAGGCCCTTCGGCCCTCGATGTTGTGCCGAGCATTGTCCGAGACCAAGATCAAGCTATCACACTCCCTATCACTCTGGTGTGCTCCATGTGCTTATCCAATAACCGCTTGAAAGTTCCTAAAGTGTCCGACTCCACTATCACAGCAGGCAGTCCATTCCACACCCCAACCACTCTCTGAGTAAAGAATCTACCTCGGACATCCCTTCTATATCTCCCCCCCTGCACCTTATAGTTATGCCCCCTTGTAACAGCTGCCTCTACCCGAGGAAATAGTCTCTGAACATCCACTCTATCTATCCCCCTCATCATCTTATAAACCTCTATTAAGTCGCCTCTCATCCTCCTCCGCTCTAAAGAGAAAAGCCCCAACTCCCTCAATCTTTCCTCATAAGACCTCCCCCCCAAACCAGGCAGCATCCTGGTAAATCTCCTTTGCACTCTTTCCAATGCTTCCACGTCCTTCCTATAGTGAGGTGACCAGAACTGCACACAATATTCCAAATGTGGTCTCACCAAGGTCCTGTACAGTTGCAGCATAACCTCACGGTTCTTAAACTCAAACCCTCTGTTAATAAACGCCAACACACCATAGGCCTTCTTTACTGCTCTATCCACTTGAGTGGCAACCTTCAGAGATCTGTGGATATGAACCCCCAGATCCCTCTGCTCCTCCACGTTCCTCAGAACCCTGCCGTTGACCCTGCAATCCTTATTCAAATTTGCCCTA
Organism: Squalus acanthias; assembly: GCA_030390025.1. Classification (NCBI taxonomy): domain Eukaryota; kingdom Metazoa; phylum Chordata; class Chondrichthyes; order Squaliformes; family Squalidae; genus Squalus; species Squalus acanthias. The sequence goes on along the minus strand of CM059429.1, from coordinate 103,362,900 downwards.
CCAAAATGAATCACCTCGCACTTATCAGGGTTAAATTCCATCTGCCATTTTTCGGCCCAGCTCTGCATCCTATCAATGTCTCTTTGCAGCCTACAACTGCCCTCCACCTCATCCACTACTCCACCAATCTTGGTGTCATCAGCAAATTTACTGATCCACCCTTCAGTCCCCTCCTCCAAGTCATTGATAAAAATCACAAACAGCAGAGGACCCAGCACCGACCCCTGTGGCACACCGCTGGTAACTGGTCTCCAGTCCGAAAATGTTCCATCCACCACCACCCTCTGCCTTCTATGAGATAGCCAGTTACTTATCCAATCGGCCAAATTTCCCTCTATCCCACAACTCCTTACTTTCTTAGTGAGACGACCATGGGGAACCTTATCAAACGCCTTACTAAAATCCATGTATACGACATCAACTGCTCTACCTTCATCTACACACTTAGTTACCTCCTCAAAGAATTCAATCAAATTTGTTAGGCAAGACTTACCCTTCACGAATTCATGTTGACTATCCCTGATTAAGTTGCCCCTTTCCAAATGGTCATAAATCCTATCCCTCAGGAACTTTTCCATTATCTTACCAACCACCGAAGTAAGACTAACCGGCCTATAATTACCAGGGTCATTCCTATTTCCTTTCTTGAAGAGAGGAACAACATTCGCCACTCTCCAGTCCTCTGGCACCATTCCTGTGGACAGTGAGGACCCAAAGATCAAAGCCAGAGGCTCTGCAATCTCCTCCCTTGCCTCCCAAAGAATCCTAGGATATATCCCATCTGGCCCAGGGGACTTATCGACCCTCAGGTTCTTCAAAATTGCTAAAACATCTTCCCTCAGAACATCTACCACCTCCAGCCTATCCACCTTTATCACACTCTCATCCTCAAGAACATGGCCCCTCTCCTCGGTGAACACTGACGAAAAGTATTCATTCATCACCTCTCCTATCTCTTCTGACTCCATGCACAAGTTCCCACTACTGTCCTTGACCGGCCCTACCCTCACCCTGGTCATTCTTTTATTTCTCACATAAGAGTAAAAAGCCTTGGGGTTTTTCTTGATCCGACCCGCCAAGGACTTCTCATGCCCCCTCCTAGCTCTCCTAAGCTCTTTTTTTAGCTCATTCCTTGCTACCTTGTACCCCTCAATCGACCCAACTGAACCTTGTTTTCTCATCCTTACATACGCTTCCTTTTTCCTCTTGACTAGACATTCAACCTCTTTTGTGAACCATGGTTCTCTCACTCGGCCATTTCCTCCCTGCCTGACAGGGATATACCTATCAAGGACACGCAGTAATTGCTCCATGAAAAAGCTCCACTTTTCGTTTGTGCCTTTCCCTGATAGTTTCTGTTCCCATCTTATACTCCCTAATTCTTGCCTAATCGCATCATAATTACCCCTCCCCCAATTATAAACCCTGCCCTGCCGTATGGCCCTATCCCTCTCCATTGCAATAGTGAAAGTTACCGAATTGTGGTCACTATCTCCAAAGTGCTCTCCCACATACAAATCAAACACTTGGCCCGGTTCATTACCCAGTACCAAATCCAACGTGGCCCCACCTCTTGTCGGCCTATCCACATATTGTGTCAGGAAACCCTCCTGCACACACTGTGCAAAAACTATCCCATCCGAACTGTTTGACCTATAAAGGTTCCAATCAATATTTGGAAAGTTGAAGTCACCCATGACAACTACTCTGTGACCTCCACACCTATTCATAATCTGCTTTGCAATTTCTTCCTCCACATCTTTATTACTATTTGGGGGCCTGTAGAAAACTCCTAACAACGTGACCGCTCCTTTCCTATTTCTAACTTCAGCCCATATTACCTCAGACGGCAGATCCCCCTCGAACTGCCTTTCTGCCGCTGTTAAACTATCCTTGATTAACAATGCTACTCCTCCACCTTTCTTACCAACTTCCCTACTCTTACTGAAACATCTATACCCCGGAACTTCCAACAACCATTCCTGTCCCTGTTCTAACCATGTCTCCGTAATGGCCACCACATCGTAGTCCCAAGTACCAATCCACGCTCCAAGTTCTCCTACCTTATTCCGGATGCTCCTTGCATTGAAGTAGACACACTTCAAGCCATCTTCCTGTCTGCCGGTACATTCCTGCGACCTTGATACCCTCCTCAGTACCTCCCTACACTCACCACTGGCTCGTGGACTACAGCCCTTTTTCCCATCCCCCTGACAAATTAGTTTAAACCCCCCCGAAGAGCCGTAGCAAATTTCCCTCCCAGGATATTGGTGCCCCTCTGGTTCAGGTGCAAACCTGGAATAAAAAGCTAGTATCAGTAATGGTGACCATGAAACTATCAGATTGTTGTAAAAACCGATCTGGTTCACTAATGTCCTTTAGGTGAAGGAAACCTGCTGTCCTTACCCGGTCTGGCCTGTATGTGACTCTAGACCCACAGCAATGTGGTTGACTCTTAACTGCCCTCTGAAATGGCCTAGCAAGCCACTCAGTTGTAAAAAAATCACTACAAAGAACAGTGGTTCAAGAAGGCGACTCACCACCACCTTCTCAAGGGCAATTAGGGATGGGCAATAAATGCTGGCCTTGCCGGTGACGCCCACATCCCAGGAACGAATTAAAAAAAAGATGATTCAAATTGAAACCAAAGCCATTTGAGCACAGTGTGTGCCAACATCCTCATTCTGTGGCTAGTTAATTGCACAGTGGAGCCCACTGATAAATTTAGATCAATAATGTTTCCTATTCAAACCATTCCAATTATGTAGGGGGCACTTACACTATCACTTTTATGTTTCTGCAAAGTGGTTTCTATGTTACACAGTACAAAAGTGAGATTATAGGGATAACATCACAAGGCTCTGCTACCAGTGTAGCGCCTCAATCAATACAAGGGTTGCAGATGGGGGTTCAACACTACAGCCCTGATTCTCCAAGCTGTGCTATTCACGACCGAGGCTCTGCACTGGCAGTGGGGCCTCACATAATTACCCGCTATAACTCTGGAGTCAGGTCCCCAACTGATTCTAGAACACAATGGCCCAGAATTTGCTGGGGCGGTGCATCTCGCGGCAAGCGTCATGAATTGGATTTTTTACCTCCCCCTTCAGGTTGTATTATTTTTGCACCGCAAATTGCAGTAAGTGCAAGTTGATAACGGCCTGGTGAGGTCACTGGGGCATCTGGGACCTGGGTGAACGACAGGGCCAACAGTTTACCTCCTTAACCAATAAGATTTAAGGATAGATAAAGAAACTGGGCCAAAATCCTGGAACTCCCTCCCTAACAGCACTGCGGAAGTACCTTCACCACGCGGACCGCAGCAGTTCAAGATGGCGGCTCTCAAGGGCAATTAAGGATGGGCAATAAATGCCAGCCTTGCCAGCGATGCCCACATTCCGTGAATGAATAAAAAAAAACACCAGGACCGAGAAGGAAATAGGGTGAATTAGAATCAGATTAGATGGAGAAATAAAGAGAGGGAAAGAAAAGAGAGTGGTTTAAGAGAGAGAGAAAAAAGGAGACAGAAAGTAATAATAAGAAAGAAAAATTAATATAAAAAACCTCTAGGAAGAATTTTCTACCTGCGGGAGTGAGACTCCATCGTTTCAATTGTTCCCGTTCTGGGCCTCTAAGGTTGAGTGCCATGACAGGACCATAAATTACAACATTAACAGGGTCCTTATGACACAAATTACCAGCCCTAAATGGCTGCGGCAAAATAAATTCGTATTAACGGTGCAAATCCAGCAATTTCATGACACACACTGGGGAGGGTGACGGCGAGATTGTAATCTTTTGGGGTTTTGTCGAGGCTAACAGTGGAGCAGAGAAAATCATCCAGCAATTTGTGGCGAATCAAAACTCACGGCATATCTCTTCTTCGCCACATCTCGCTGTGTTTTATTTTTACGCACTAATAATGGCGGGAGCCGTGAACTCGCTGTTACTTTTCCAGCAATTTCTGGGCCAATGAGGTAAGATTTTGCAGGGAGGCTCTGTCACACTGCTCGAGTTCAACACGGTGTGGAGTATCACTCCAGTGCTCTGTCGAGACAGGGGGGTCTGTTCAAACTCCTGGACACGTTATAAGCTGAAGCACAATTTGATTTGTAATGTTTTTGAGAGTGTGAACATTCCAGTCCGTGCTTTTTAAATATTTGAAATTGACTCACTGGACGCTTGCAAAGAGTTCTCTCCTGGTGCCCAGGGTACAATTCACAGCTGGGGCAAGCCATAGTATAACACGGGTATTTCCGGCTGCAAATTATACTCTGGAGACTGCTAGTACAGTCCAACAGCAGTGTTAAACATCATGGCTACTTCTGTAAGAGCGAATTCTGATTGCAATCAATGGCCCGGACTTTGCAGTAGGAATAGATGCAATCAATATAAAGGAACTGACCTCGGGAAAGGAATCAGCCCTATTAAGTCTCCCTGACAGCTCAGTGTGTTTATCCAATCAGTAGCTGAGCCTTACTGACCAGGAAGATCCCAGGTTTGATAACTGTCTTTCAGCAGTTTAACGCAGAAGTTTAAGCTGCACTGGAAGTGGAAATAAAGTTAATCTTCTCCAACTGTCAAGTCCCAAAAGAGAAAAAATGTGAACTATGGAGAAGATTGTGGAGCTGAAAAAAAGCTCGGCTGTGATAAATGTCCATAGGAGGCTAGACTGGGTTGACTTTTCTACTGTTGAAGTCTGGTTTTTTTCCATACTGGAATTCATTAATATTTGACCCAGATTTTGCGGTAAGAATAACAGTGAGGCTATCAGCACTCACCCTTATTAAAGAATAAATCGGACAGCAACTTCCAGCGTCCGCACATGCGTGGAAATCAGGAAGTTGCTGTCCGAGTTGTCCTGCTCCTCTAGAAGCTGCGCTACACTGGTACCTCGCCCAGAGACTCGGCATTCACATACATGGAAAGGCATGAAGTTGCAATACTTGCTGGAAACACTCCATGGATGCTGCCTGACCTGCTGAGTGTTTCCAGCATTTTCTGTTATTTCAGATTTCCAGCATCCGCAGTATTTTGCTATTGTAAGTTGCATTACTTACCCACTAGATAAGCACTAAACACGCCAGAAAAGGTTAGGGCTTGTCCATTTATGTGTAAGTGAAATATTAACGGCATGGTAAGTCTTAATTACTGCCAAACAACCTCTCTGGCACTGAAAATGTACTTTTACAAGTGTGGAGTCTCATTCCTTCAGATTTTAATTATTGTTGGAGATTTAAAAATGAAAACATTAAAATAATTTTTTTTTACTTTTTCTTTGTCTCTTTTATCTCTCAACAACAACAACAACAACTTGTATTTATATAGCGCCTTTAACGTAGTAAAACGTCCCAAGGCGCTGCACAGGAGTATTTTAAGACAAAAAAATTTGACACCGAGCCACATAAGGATAAATTAGGGCAGGTGACCAAAAGCTTGGTCAAAGAGGTAGGTTTTAAGAAGCGTCTTAAAGGAGGAAAGAGAGGTAGCGAGGCGGAGAGGTTTAGACAGGGAATTCCAGAGCTTAGGGCCTAAGTAACAGAAGGCACGGCCACCAAAGGTTGAGCGATTATAATCAGGGATGCTCAAGGTCGCAAAATTAGAGGAGCGCAGATATCTCGGGTGGGTTGTGGGGCTGAAGGAAATTACAGAGATAGGGAGGGGCAAGGCCATGGAGAGATTTGAAAACAAGGATGAGAATTTTGAAAACAAGGTGCTGCTTAACCGGGAGCCAATGTAGGTCAGCAAGGTCTCTCTCTTAATCCCATCTTTCTTTCCCTCTCTTTATTTCGCTTTCTGTACATGATTTTACATTGAATTAAATATTCTAATTTACACTTCCTGGTTTAGACTGTGTCTCAAGTGAGGATTCTGCAATCTGATTGGTTGAGGAGGCACGCCATTGCTTGCCCTGTTCACACAGCTGCCAGATACCCGGTAGGGGGCGCCAAACTGTTTTGACTCTCTAATTACCGCAAATCACAGTGTAAAAGCCCACAGAAAGTTTGTGGGAAAGTGTAAGTATAATGTTCACCCCTGACCACAAAATCCAGGCCAATATTATTGGAACAAACTAGTCAGGATCAAATTCCCTGCTTGCCTCCTACTTGTTAATCAAACAATTGCATGGCATAATGATCTTCACAGACAAGAGCCAAATATTTAATGTTTCCAAATAGCCAATGAGTAAAAGAAATAAAATATAATTGGCATTTACTTTAGAACAGCAGAGGTATTAATGGTATTACTAGTCAGTATTCTATTTACACTTTTTAAAATAGTGCAGTATCCTTTTACTACCACTAGATGTCTACAGCACAGTTAGAATATGCTCTTCAGTGCGGTATGTACTAATTCAGGGAGTCCAAGATTATGTGGAGGCCACATATAAAAATTCCATCTATGTTCCCATTAATTTGCCCATATCTCAATTTGCTGATTAACAGATTCTGAATCCACCAATGAGGCACAACATTAAAATAGTCCTTTTCACACCTCCAGACCCACAAACCTGAAACCTGAAACAGGACAAACCAATGAAGAGGAAATGTAAACACAATTAGGACAGAGTTTCCTGGATTTTGAGCACCGGTTTGCCAGGGAGTGGGGACCAGATCTGGCCCTGGAGGTGCTGTTTGGACACTCCTGCACTAACAAACCAATAGTACGTAGTGTTGGAATATAACCTCAGTACTAATTTCTTACTGATTTTCATTGTTATAAATAACTGAGTAGAATTGTTAGTATCAATTCCTGCCTGATCTTAGTCTTTTATGTAGGAATAAAGAATAGACCTGAAACAGGTTCTATGGTAGTGTAGGAACATAGAAACAGGAGTAGGCCATTCAGTCAGTCGAGCTTGTTCATCCATTCAATTAGATCATGGCTGATCAATATCTTAACTCCATCTACCCACCTTGATTCCATAACCCTTAGTACCCTTGCCTAACAAAAATCTATGTAGAGGTAGACTAATGATAAGGGCACAACAGTTTTCGCTGTGGTATCTCTTTCTGGCTCTTCCCTCACATTGCTTTGTTTGTTGTTTTTTTTTTCTTGCTTCATAGTTCACATCAGGAAGTCAAGGAGAAAACCAAATGGGAGGTGGACGGTGTTGCTTCTACAGTTTTAGTTATGGTTCTGCAAGTCCCATTAGGTGGTTCAGGCACTGTCAGCATGGGACAGGCTGCCCACGTTCCTCGATCAATGACACATGCGGCTAGGGCTAAAATGGAAAAACCTGCAAATGCTGCAGATCTGAAATGAAAACAGAAGATGTTGGCAATGCGTAAGAGGTCAGCCAGTATATGAGAGAGAAGTGCAGCTTTTAGTATAACCCTGCCTCAGAACGTCATTGCGAAGAGTCATATCCAAAATGTTGTGTATTTACTGTGCTGAAGTAAATTTTCCACGACATATTCTTACTGACATCTTCAATGGAAGCAACTGTCGTTCAATGAGCCTTGTACAAAGGAACACTGATTGATAAATGTTTCGCAGTCACAGACTGATTAGATGTGAGTGGAGTACCAAGTATTTGCCCACAGGAAGAGAGGGAAAACAGAGCATACTGCTCTCATATACATCATAGAGGCCAGGTCAACAGCAGATTTTCAGAGGACTTGGAGCAGGTCGTAAACTCCTTGCTTTAGCCAGGGACGATTACCAGAATTACCACTAGTGAGGTTTACCATAGTTATGACCAGTGCAAAGAGGTAAGAAGGCATATAAATATACATAAATGAGTTTAATGTGCATATTTTCAGCCTTCAATGGCAGATAATCTGCGTGTGATGCTGTTTGTAACATTTAATTCTGAGGGATTCAATGGACACCAGATAAGGGTTTTTAACTTCAGTAAATATTGTGATATCAGGATACATTTCTGATTTATATCTTAGCGAGCCGGAATTCATGTAGGCAGTTTTTGATTAAACATTGCACTGTAACCTTCAGGAGATAAATGACACCAATAAGCAATATATGAAGCTATGACAATCAAAAGTTCGCCTACAAATGTGCTATCGTTTGATGAAAGATTACCAACCTAACTCCAGATTAAATATATGTAGCATCATGGAACTTTAAAAAAAATTAAAAATATACCACTGAGGTGAAGCTGGACACATCTCTCGCAAGCCTGAACGAAGTACTTAATTTACGTAGGCCTGGTTCTGTGGTTAAATTTGTGGTAAACCTATGACTCCCATCATGTATGTTGTTTATTACCACATGTTTTAGGTAAGTAGTGCGAAATGAATTGAAAAAAATAGAAAATATAATAGAAATATATTGGCTTTGCAATCACCAAATGCCGCTCCAGGAGCTGTGATACATGATTGTCACTTTTATTCATAGAGTTTCATAGAGTCATAACGGCACAGAAGGAGGCCATTCGGCTCATTGAGTCCGTGCCGGCTCTCTGTAGAGCAATCCAGTCCGTCCCATTCCCCCGCTCTATCCCCGTAGCCCTGCAAGTTTATTTCCCTCAAGTGCCTATCCAGTCTCCCCTTGAAAACATTGAGTGTCTCCACTTCCGTCACTTCCGTTGGCAGCGAGTTCCAGGTCCTCACCACTCGCTGCGTAAAATTTTTTTTCCTCACGTCCCCCCTGTATCTCTTGCCCAAAACCTTAAATCTGTGTCCCCGAGTCCTTGTACCATCAACTAGTGGGAACAGCCTTTCCCCGTCTAGCCTATCCAAATCCGTCATAATCTTGTACACCTCTATCAAATCACCCCTCAACCTCCTTTGCGCTAATGAAAACAAATCCAGCTTCTCCAACCTGTCCTTGTAGCTAAGATCCCCCATCCCCGGAACCATTCTGGTAAATCTCCTCTGCACCCTCTCAAGGGCCTTCACATCCTTCCTAAAGTGTGGTGACCAGAACTGGACACAATACTCCAGTTGTGGCCTAACCAGCACTTTATAAAGGTTCAGCATAACTTCTCTACTATTGTACTCAATACCTCTATTTATGAAGCCCTAGATCCCATATGCTTTGCTAACCACTCTCTCAATATGTCCCGCCACCTTCAGGGACCTATGCACATTAACTCCCAGGTCCCTCTGTCCCTGCACATTCTTTAAAACTGTGCCACTAAGTATATATTGCCTCTCCCTGTTCCTTCTGCCAAAATGCATCACCTCACACTTCTCTGTATTAAATTCCATCTGCCATTTGTCTGCCCATTCTGCTAGCCTTTCTATGTCCTGTTAGAATTCATGCACATGGCAACTGCTGCTTACGTATATTTTGGTGACGGTGAGCAGTTTGGGGTTGATGCAGTTATGCTGATTGATCAAGAGGAAGGGGGATGAAAAATGGCATCTGCTGATACATCACAAGACTACTGCAGTCAAAAGGCAGTGATGGTTTAAAAATTAAATACCAGCTTAGAGCCCAAATGGCGATATAAATATCCAGCTACCAGTACTTAAAAAAAAACAAATCCACTATAACAAGCTTGTGTTTTAAATCCAGTGGCTCAGTGCTATGCCCAGACATCATCCAGCAGCATGGCACATGTGTGCTGATGACACTCCGCTCAAGCTCACCACCTCCTCCACTGATTCCAGCATTGTAACCATTCTTTCCCATTGCTTAGTCAACATACAGACTTGGATGAGTTGAAATTTCCTCCCGTTAAAGATCAGCAAAAGTGAAACCACCATCTTCACCTCCCGCAAGCACCCATGGACCTCCTGGCTCGGCTCCCTGACTGCTACATTTGGCTAAGCTCAGAGGTGCAGGTGGGTTTGGGTCGGGTGGGATGCTAAAAATCTCAAACCCGAACCAAACCCACCTCAAACCCGCCCACTTCCGGTTTGAACCTCCCAGGAGGTGGGTCGTCCATTTCAATATTTTAATGAGGCTGTCCGCCTCAGATTTGACCTCCATTTTAAATTTAACCCTGACTGCTGAAGAGAGGCGAGGACTGCTGGATGCAGCAGGTACGTGCCTTTCCAGCACTGCTTGTGGGCCAAGAGGAGCAGAACTGCTTCCCCCCCAGCCCACCAATCGAACCTGCTTCCGCCCCCCCCCCCGCGAACAGCCGCTCCCCCCCCACCCCCGCGATCCAATCTCCCCCCCCCACCCCCCCCGCCAGAGCCACAATCTCCCACCGACCCAGCCTTTCTAATATCCCCTTCCCCGCAGTGATTCCAATCCCTTCCTCCTTTCTCTGTGCTTGCTGGCTGTGGCCTCCAATCACCCGCCCGACCCTTCCGATCTCCCCTTCGACCCTTCCGTTCTCCGCCCAACACTTTCGTTCTCCCCCCACCCCAACCCCAACCCATCCGATCTCTCCCCCAGCCCAGCCCCACCTCCAGCCTCCAATCTCCCCCTTCCCTTGACCCTTCCAATCTCACCCTCCACCCCCCCCCCCATCTCCATCCTCCAATCTTGCCCCCCTCCCGCCCTCCTCTGGCCTCTGTGTTAGGTAAGAGTATCAAGGGATATGGAGCTAAGGCGGGTAACTGAAGTGTAGATACAGATCAGCCATGGTCTAATTGAATGGTGCAGCAGGCTCACGGGGCTGAATGGCCTACTCCGGTAATGGCCAGCTAACTCATGAGAGACTGGGAATTGAACCTGGCACCTTCCTGGTCTGTATGGCTCAGCTACTCACTGGATAAACTCACTGATCAGAAAAGGAAATCTTCAGCTTTCTCTGTCAGGAATATGCAGGATTTTATCATTTGTATTTTCAGCGTTAATATGTGTCACAAGAATTGCCCTACTAACGGCAGCCACATTGAGAAAGGCAGGAAAGGAAGTATACAAATTCATTTATTTTAACACAATTAGAACGCCCCTTAATCTTCTATGTTCAAGGGAACACAAGCCTAGTCTCTGCAACCTGTCCTCATAATTTAACACTTTTAGCCCCGGTATCATTCTGGTGAATCAGTGCTGCACCACCTCCAAGGCCAATATATCCTTCCTCAGGTCCGGTGCCTAGAACGGAATGCACATGGGGAACTATTAGTGGCCTCAACGCATGTATGTTAGGAAGGGAAAAATCAGCCAAGATTCCCATTCCTGATTGCTATCCAGCGATTTCCAGCTAGAAGTGCATGTGTAGATGTTGGGTGAGGACAGGATGTAGCTTGCCTAGGCTGCCACTCATAGGCAAATAACCTGCCGAAACTCAGCATCAAGCTCGCATCAGAAAAATCGACTCTTGGGTAAGGTACTGGAAAGTTCTTAGCACTCATGGAACTAGAGCCCACCAAGACTTTAATCCTGCTACCAAATCTGGAGAGTCTCTTCTAACATTTTTCTTGCACTTCTGGTCAGCATACAAGGAAAAGCAGGTTGTCTGACATATCTTCCCTCTTCCAGGTATTGGGCAAAATTTTTCTTAGACTTCTGCCTGCCTTCCCAGCACTGACACACCCTTGACCTATTTTCCTGTGTTGAGGTTCATGACACATGCAAAGTGGGCTCCTGACAGGTTTCCTGGAACTCTTTACCTAATAGAATTTGGGAGCACCTTCACCTCATGGACAACAGCGGTTCAAGAAGGCCCACACTACTTTCTCAAAAGAAACTAGGGATAGATAATAAATGCTGGTCTTGCCAGCGATGCCCATATCCCGAAAATGATTTTTAGTAAAGAAAGGATCTCGCCAACGTTAATGAGGAAATTCCTAGGGTGCTGCAAAGGGCGAGCAAGAGCGGGTGAGGCACTTAAAGGGACAGAACAGCCCCAAAGACAGCAGGAGCAGCAGCCTTTATAAGTGAATATTGAACTCAAGGCTGGTCACTGAGTTTAATACTCTAACTCACTCTTTCTCGGGATCTGAAAACCAGATACATGCCAGCCTAGAAAAACCAGCAAAAGCTGACCAACATCTTAAAAAAACCTGACATAACCCTCAAAAAGTTGACAATGCAAGTATGACTCTGACATATGGAAACACACCATGCACATTGCAACTTAAGCTGTAGGTATATAAAGCATTCCCTTGCTTGTATTACAGAACAGAAGTACATGAAATCCTGCAGGGAAAATCCAAATGTTGAATCACTCAGTTGGTGGTGCATTTCTGGAGAGAATCCTGGAGTATGCTCCCAGAAAATGTTTCTTTTTAGATTAAACATTATGCATTTTGATTTATTTTCAGCACTATTATACTGGCCCAGTTCACAAAAACACTTTACCGCCTCAGGAGCCAGCTCACAGAGACAGTGCCCGCGATTTTACAAACCTCGGCGGGTCCGTGGTGGGCGATGTCGGTGGTGGGTCCCGACCCCGCTGCTGACTCCATCCCGGCCTCTGAAATGAATTTCCCTTGATTGGGTTTGTTAAGCCCGCCCAGCACGTTTGCCGGCCAATTAGAGGAAGCAGGTCTGGTGACGTCATTTGATGACACATCATCAGCCAGTTTCCTTAAAGGGACCATGGCCAGCTTTATATTGAAGTTTGTGCTGTCAGTGTTTTACAGCTTTGCGGTGCTGCAAACACTGACAAGCACTGCACAGAGGTGCACGGCTGCACCCAGGCTCACGCATGACTCCCTCCATATGCTTATGGAGGGAGTCACAGCACGCAGGGAGGTCCTCTTCCCTTCCCATGGGCGGAAGAGACCTCCCCAGGAGATCAACACAGCCTGGTTGCACATTGCACAGGAGGGCACAAGCAGGGATGTGGTCAGGAGGACCAGGCTGCAGTGGCGCAAACCTTTCAATGATCTCAGTAGATTATGAAACGTTACTGCAAAACCACACTCAACCTCATCCTGCTGTGCCACTCATCACATCCCCATCACACTGCCTTCCCTACCCTACTCCTGCACATCCTTACTCACGCCAGCTTACCCTGCACCTCCACCCATCCCTCTCTATCTACATTATCACATCTCCATCTCACTAGCCACCCCTCACACAAACTCTCATCTTAGTCCAATCATACCAACTAACAACACACAAGGGTAGGCACTTGGGTGTTTTATGCAATGTTCATGTAAAGTTTCTGTTAATGTGGTGTCGAACATTGAAACCTTTTTTTTAACACTTTGCGTTCTTGGACAGATTTGTATGCACCTTTGGAAGTGGCTTAGTGAGTTGCAGTGAATGGTGAGACATAACGGTACCCCCCGCAATGGCAATGAGTGTGAAAGGAATGGCTTGGGTATTGTAGGAATGCTTTATGGTGTTAGTGTGGGGTGGTGCCACCCTGGCGCATCATGTAGCAGATAGGGTGTACAGCGTCAAGGGAAGTAAATCTGGCCATGGTGAGGGCATCCCTGGCCTCCCGGGCAGCAATGTGGTCGGGTGCTGATGCCCTGTGTCCTGTGCAGCATCAGGTGATTGCGGAGAAGTTTGGTGTTGTTGTTGATGGTGCTGGTGTGCCTGGTGCTGCTGGTGTTGGGGATAATCATGGTCAGATTCTGAGGACCAAGGTGAGAGAGTTTCAAGGGCACTCATGCTGATGGAATAGATGGCAGGTGAAGTAGAGATGACAGAAGTGATCTGTCAATGGTGAGAGAGGTAATGAGGTCAGACTGAATGGAGACTCGTGTAAAGACTTGTAGCATGGTGAATCTGTTGTGGAAATGCAGTGAGGAAGCATTTGTGGCTGAGGGAAGATATCTCTGTAAGGTGGAGCTTTTACTGTACATTTGAAGCTGTCAACTCAACAACTGATTCAATGGCCACTGAAATCTTGCCTCAGCTTGACAGACGTGGTCCACAACCAGTGTGGACCCCATGGGTGAGCTGTCAAATGCAGAAGGTGAGCTGAAATTCATTCTTCAGTGGCTTTAAACAAGCCACTAATTACCTGAATTGGGTCCCCCGCTGTGAACCTGCTACTGCGTGTCGGGTCTGCTCAGCGCTGACAGACCCGACATCGGGGAAAGGCACGTGGCGAGGGGTTCACAGCGAGGTCCTGACCGGCTGGGGAAAGAAAACACTTTCCCACCTGACCCGCCACCGATCGCACCCACTGACCCCCCGCAAAATCCAACCCAATGTGCCCCATCCTGCTCTCCAACCTTTCACAGAGACAAGCTCTTCTCTTCCAACCTCATGGGTCTTCTCCCTCTCCCCCTCAATTCAACTTGGCACTCTTCTCCTCCTTCAATGCCAGATAAGCTGGTACTCTTCTTGAACTCTTCCTCCAGTTCAAGCTGCCGCTCTTCCCATTGATTTCATTGGCTTGAAAAGTGGAGACAGCCTGGTTTTCCATTTCACATTTGCTGTCATGAGAGGGCCTGCTGATCGGGTGAGATCTCAGCACTAATTAAGGCTTCCTCTTCAATAAACATCTCTCTAAGAATACATTATTCATGGCTCCCTCATTTATCAAGTAACCTTACAAAACAATTTCTCAGATGACTATGGTGGGCTATTAGAAACTAAGTGCTCCTCTCAACTGGCAGCTGCATTTCACAGAGGGATGGATTTTCTAGCCTTGGTTATTCATTTTGGCAGAAAGGGAATACTGCTAAATATTGCAGGAATTGCTAAGAATTCCTTCCTGCATTGCTCCAGTGTTCCTGGCCAAGCTGGTCAAAGAATAGTAATGATGAGATCTATGGTAATGTTTGCTTTCCACTTGCCCAGGGAATGCACTGGTAAAGCATGTATAAAAATGAACATAAGAACATAAGAATTAGGAGCAGGAGTAGGCCATATGGCCCTTCGAGCCTGCTCCTCCATTCAATAAGATCATGGCTGATCTTCGACCTCAAATCCACTTTCCCGTCTGATCCCCATATCCCTTGATTCCCCTAGAGTCCATGCCTTAGAGGCTTAGCAATGGATAAAGTTGGAACTGGGTTGTTATCATGCTCTAGCCATTTCCAACACTTATTTCTCGCTAACATCCTTGGGGAAAAATACGAAACAAATTTTCCCCTCAATCATAAATCCCCTACCTGTCTGCTTCCCAGTGCCGCTGAGCCAGTGCAGGACTGATCCATGTTCTCTAAACTCCCGACTCATGCAACTTTGCTGACTTGTGCACTCATGTGCAATAAAACTCTGGGGCATGGCTGTGAAATGGAGATTTCTGAGACCTGTCATCGATACGCTGATAGAACTGAAGAAATGTTGACCGCCGATATGAAACGCTGATAGTTGGCATGTATGAAACTTTGGAACTCCTGACCAGCTTCGGTCTTTTCTTCCTCCTACAATTTTTGCAGGCTTTCAAATTCCAAGTCTGACATCACCTAATCACTATTTTACGATTTACCTCATCTCTTTTACCCTTTTCAACCTTTGTGATGTCCTGCACTGAAGACCTACAAATTGCAGTGGATAAGAGCTAAATGATCTCATCCACATTAGATCAATTTAGATGAACTTCTGAAACATTAAGACCAGAGGTGAGTTTGAATTCCAAAGAATTCTGAATACAGTAGCAGTTAAGTAAATCTTTAAACATTTTTGCTTTGGCTTTTATTGGGTTCCTGCATGACAGCTTACAGCAAAGGGGATTAATAAATGCATCATTTATGACATTATTATAGCAACATAAACTGTTCTGATACAATCAGCCTACTAATGGGCTTCATTGTAGGCTGGCAGCTTAATATTTGTTGGATCGTTACTATTTTCAGCAAGGCCTTTACTCTAATGTTCCTCTTTACCTATGTATCTCCCTAATTGAGAATGATAACGACTGTAATTACAGAGTAAAACAAATTAAACCTGGTCAGTACATCACAATAGTGTACTTCTCAGTGAACTTTAGACTACTTTGATAATGGAAACACACACAATTAACAAAATGATGTCACTGAAAATAGCAACAGCAATGTGAGTTACCCAGTCATTAAAAGTATCCATGATCAAGTGTACATGCCACACCGTCCTGCTCTCTCAGCTGAAGTAGTAAGCATGGAACTGCAGAGCAGAAGTGTAGACTTAAAGGAAAGGAAAACAAAATAATCTCTCATTGCAGGAAAGCAGTATCCCATCCATCAAACCTGGCAGTAATGCAACCTTAAGTTTCAGCTAAAGGAGATGTCAATATATTATAAGACACCAATGAGGCTGAATTCTGTCTTCTCTATCCCAGTGTAACCTAAGAGGGGGAGAAATTCGGTATCGCCCTGTCTGGGGCGCTAACTTTTAAAAGTTGAAAAAATTACACAAGGCGCTAATGTTTTTCAACTTTTAGAAAATTCAAAGTTTGCGCTCCAGGAAGGAAGTGGAGCGCTAAATCAAGCCCTCCACTTCCTTCCTGGAGCGCAACAGGCAGCAGGTGGGGCGGTAGGTGAGCAGCGCTGGACACTGGGCCGTGCAGCGCTGCCGCGTTGGAAGGTTCCTTCCCTCCCTTAAAGGGAAGGGCCATCGCTGCAGGCTCTGCAAGAGGCAAAACTTAGCCGGTCCCCGACGGCAGCCGCGATCCGGCCCGATCAGCCCGATGCACTGCAGCAGAGTGCCGGGCTGATCGATGGCTGGCGAAGACAAATGAAAAAAAAGAGAAAGAGCGTTTCAGAAATGTTTTCACCTCCCTCAGCCACCTCGCTTTAAGTATCACCCCCGAAGCACCCAGCCTCCCGATGAATGCCTCCTGCAGCTGCCGGTGTTTTCGCCCGGCGATGCTGCAGGGGGTGGGACCGAAGTTCGGGTCCATGGCACTATTCGGGTCGATGCGCACGGTGATGACGTCACGATCTCCGGGCGAAGGAGATCGGGGCACATCGCCATACCGCCGCCGCAAACCTCCCGCCGAATGTAGCGGGAGTCGATCTTCTCGCCACACCCGGTCGGTAAGTGGTTCGTGCCCCGTTGTCGCCCTCCGGAGGCGATAACGGGAGGCACTGGAGTCTTAGTAGACTCAATGGTAAATACGTCCAACCAATGCAGAGTAGCAACCAGTAAAGCTAATAGTATATTGAACAGTAGAATATAAGTCACAGGAGGCATAAATCTTGAATACTGGGTCCAGTACTGGTCACCAAGAAACTTGGGACAATTCAAGCACTGTGCAGAGAAGGACCATGAGGCTGATTCTCCAGAGGTCCAAGTTATGGGGAAAGACAGGAGAGACTTTGAGGCAAAAATTGGGTCACTTCGCCTTTGGGGTGCTAACTTCGCCGGGGCGCTACTTTTAGCACCCCGAAAAAGTTAGCGCCCCCGCACCCGAAATTCAATGGTAGCGCCCCAAGCAGGAGGCGGGGCGCTACTGGAAGCGCTCCCCCTCCCTCTTGGGGCGCTCCCAGGGAATATTGCGCCGCTACGTGCCACAGCGCCACACGCGCTGGCACATCGCGCCGCAGTACTGCACACCTTCCTCCCCTTATTAAAGGGGAGGGGCCTTGCGCAGCGCGACCCGGGGCCCAGCTGGGTCACCAGGGATCGGGGTGCTGGCAAAAGAGCCCGGCACTCAAGAGGAGTGCCGGGCTGCCCGATCGCAGCCGGCACCCTGTGGGGGGAAGGCAGAAGGGGCACCTCCCCTTTAAATATCGCCGCCCCGGCTACACATAAACCCCCCTGACCCTGTCGGACATAGCGAAGTTTGCGGCCGGGGGGGGAGCGGTGATGTCGTCATCGCCGGAGGCGCAGCGCTGCCGGGCGCTACCAGCTACCACCGCCACTAACCTCTCGCTGAATTCGCGGGAGGTGTTAGCGCGGCGCGCCCAGGTGCTAGTTGCTTTGCGCCCCATTAGCGCCATCTTAAGGCTCTAACGGGGCGCAATGCAACCGAATTTTGCCCCTTTGGCTTTTCATCCTGGAAAGGAGCTGCCGGACGTGTTGATCTTATCAAAATGTAGAAGATTGTTAAGGGCATAGAAAAAGTTAACCCACAATACTACTTTAAATTCAACTGTGGGAGTAGAACTAGGGGACATAGGTTCAAACTGGTGAAAGGTAATTTTAGGACTGATGCTAAGAAATTCTTCTTCACACAACAACTACAACTTGCATTTATGTAGCACCTTTAACGTAGTAAAACATCCCAAGGCGCTTCACAGGAGCGATTATCAAACAAAATTTGACACCAAGCCACATAAGGAGATATTAGGACAGGTGACCAAAAGCTTGGTCATAGGCTTTAAGAAGCATCTTAAAGGAGGAAAGAGAGGTGGAGAGGTTTAGGAAGGGAATTCCAGAGCTAAAGGCCTAGGCAGTTGAAGGCACGGCCGCCAATGGTGGAGCGATTAATATCGGGGATGCACAAGAGGCCAGAATTGGAAGAGCACAGAGATCTGAGAGTGTTGTGGGGCTGGAGGAGGTTACAGAGATAGGGAGGGGCGAGGCCATGGAGGGACTTGAAAGCAAGGATGAGAATTTTAAAATCGAGGCATTGCCAGACCGGGAGCCAATGTAGGTCAGCGAGCACAGGGGTGATGGGTGAACGGGAGTAGGTGCGAGTTAGGATACGGGCAGCAGAGTTTTGGATGAGCTCAAGTTTACGGAGGGTGCAAGGTGAGAGATCGGCTAGGAGAGCGTTAGAATAGTCAAGTCTAGAGGTAACAAAGGCATGGATTAGGGTTTCAGCAGCAGATGAGCTGCGGCCGAGTCAGAGACGAGCAATGTTGTGGAGATGGAAATAGGCAATTTTGGTGAGGGAGAGGATATGGGGTCAGAAGCTCAGCTCAGGGTCAAATAGGACGCCAAGGTTGCAAACAGTCTGGTTCAGCCTCAGTCAGTGACCGGGGAGAGGGATGGAAACGGTGACTAGGGAACGGAATTTGTGACGAGGACCGAAGACAATGGCTTTGGGCTTCCCAATAATTAATTGTAGGAAATTTTTGCTCATCCAATACTGGACGTCGGACAAGCACCACGACTAATCAGAGGGCAGTGGAGGGGTAGAGGGAGGTGGTGGTGAGGTAGAGCTTCGTGTCGTCAGCATACATGTGGAGCCTGAGGTTGTGTTTTGGGATGATGTCACCGAGGGGCAATATGTAGATGAGAAATAGGAGGGGGCCAAGAATAAATCTTGGGGACTCCAGAGGTAACGGTGCGGGAGCGGGAAGAGAAGCCGTTGCAGGTGATTCTCTGGCTACAACTGGATAGATAGGAATGGAACCAGGCGAGGGCAGTCCCACCTGGCTGGACAACAGAGGAGAGGTGTTGGAGGAGTTGGTGTGTCAAAGGCTGCAGACAGGTCGAGAGGGATGAGGAGGGATAGCTTACCATTGTCACAGTCACAGAGGATTTCATTTGTGACTTTGTTAAGGGCTATTTCAGTGCTGTGGCTGGGGCATAAACCTGATTGGAGAGGTTCAAACATGGAGTTGTGGGATAGGTGGGCCCGGATTTGGGAAGCAACAACATGTTCAAGGACTTTGGAGAGGAAAGGGAGGTTGGAGTTGATCAATGAGCGGAACAAACCTCCAGAAAGTATTGTGGAGGCAAAAATCCTGGAGTCATTTGAGAAACAATTGGATGCTACAATGGGAGGAATGTTAGGATCTCTGGATGGATGAATTAAGTTGGGCTGAATGGTCTTCCTCATCTCTAATGACCTTGTGACCTTTGAACTGAAAAACACAGTGAGGGATAAACTGTATTATCATCAGCCCCTTTAATGATTTGTTTGTAATAACAAATGGAAGCCAAGCCAACAAAAACATTTGAACCATTCGATTACCATTTGTCTCATCCAATACTGGATGTCAGACCAGCAGCGTGACAACTCAAAGGCAGTGGAGGGGTCACGAGAGGGAGTGGTGAGGTAGAGCTAGTCTAATCCCACCCACTAGTGAAGCAAAAATGAATCAAATTAGAATCATAAGGATAGATTTTCATCTTTAGTTCCTGACCGTAAAGCAGCATCTGGGCACAACACAGAGAGGAATATCGGGCAGGCTCCATTACGATGCTCCAATTTTCCTCCCTCCGCAGTGCCCAGGTCATGCTTTATGTCCAGGTGCTAAAGACAAAAATCTACCACATAATATCACAGATATTTATAACACAGAAGGAGGCCATTCGGCCCATCGGGCATGTACAGGCTCTTTGAAAGAGCTATCCACATAGTCCAATTCCCCTGCCATTTTAATTTTATTTCCCAAATATTTATGTACTTCCCTCTTAAAAACTATTATAGATTCTGCTTCCATTACTGTTTCTGATAGGGCATTCATGTAGTAACAACCATCTGGGTAAAACATTTCTTCTAACCTCTTTTCATTCTTTTGGTGATGATCTTAGATTGATCTCTTCTAGTTACCAACTCACCAATAAGTAGATTTTTTTAAATCCAAATTTGCCTTATCAAAAGCGATTACAATTTTGAACATTTCTATCAGATCTTCTCTTAGTTTTCTCTATTCTAATAAAGTGAGTCTAAATGAGCAATTTTAACCCCACACACTCAGCAAAAGTTGGCTGAGTGGGCAGTTAAGATCAGTCATAGGACTCACCCGCCGATGTCCCAAATTGATCCCGCAGGCTACATGCAAGAGGGACACCAGCAAGGTCCTTCTTTACATATGTAGATAGGACTCTGATTACATCATCCATGCCCGGCTGCTATTTTAACTGTGGGCCTGAGCAGGGACGTGGTCATAGCTCTCCTGCCAGGTCCAACTAGCAAGAAGAGGAGTCGGGTACAGATGAGGCTCAAAAGTAAGTCATTTTACTTTTTCTGGATTTCCTTATGGAGCCAGGAGGAACAGGAGTGCATCTCTGGACCCCACAAGAAAAGGTTGGGCCTCCCCTGCCCCTGATTTCCCAACCGTTCCTTCAGTTCCCGGCGGCATCCTGTTGACCGACACTCCACTCCCGCCCACCGGCCAGCTGCTGCTCCTGCCAGTTTATAGTGAGAAGCTGACCAGGACCATGCATATGAGGCCAGACAGTTAAAATCCCCCCGCCCTCCCCTCCCACCCCCTGCCAACCCGGGTCTCATGCTACTGAAGTCAGGACAGTTTGCCACCTGCTTTAGCCCCTGCCCGCCCGATGTCCCACCCAGAGTTAGAATGGGGGCTTAAGTTTCTCTAGTCTCCCCTCAGAATAAGAGCCTCTCACCCCTGGAATCATCTTAGTAAATAGTTTCTGTAGCCTCTGTATGGCCTTGACATCCTTCCTAAAGTAGGGCAGACAAAACTGGAAACAGGAGGGGAAATTTTCTATTTTGGTTCTCCCAGGACATGCCAGGAACACACATTGGGAAATTGTACAACCCCCAGGCCATAATTTTCTATCCACTAATTTTAATACATGAAAAATCATGGGCTGGGGGTGTACAATTTCCTGATAGACTAGGAGATCGAAAACAGAAGATTTCCCCTAATATTTGAGCTGTGGGCTAACTAATGATTTGTTCAGGTTTAGCAATGCCTCCTTATATTTGTATTCTATGCCCAATTTATAAAGCCCAGGATCCCATATATGGTTTTTAAATTTTTATCAACTTTTCTTTCCACTCTTAAAGATTTATGTATCTGAACCATTAAGTCTCTCTGCTCTTCTACTCCTTTTAAAGTTTTACTATTTAGAGAATATTTACTTAGTCTTCCTTCCAAAATGCATCACCTCACATTTTTCTGCATTAGATTTCATCCAACATCTATCTGCTCAATCTACTTACCCATGTCCTCCTTAAGTCGCTTACAGCCCTCTTCAATGTAACTATGCTCCTTATTTTTGTGTTGTCTTCAAATTTTGATACTACATAGGATTACATTACATAGGATATACGGTACAGAGACTGGCCATTCGGCCCAACCAGTCCATGCCGGCATTTATGCTCCACTCAAGCCTCCTCCCGTCTTTCCTCATCTAAATCTATCAGCATAACCCTCTATTCCCTTCTCCCTCATATACTTATCCAGCTTCCCCTTAAATGCATCTATACTATTCGCTTCAACCACTCCCTGTGGTAGCGAGTTCCACATTCTCACCACTCTTTAGGTAAAGAAGTTTCTTCTGAATTCCCTATTGGATTTCTTGGTGACTATCTTATATTGATGGCCTCTAGTTATGCTCTTCCCCACAAGTGGAAACATTCTCTCTGTATCCACTCTATCAAAACCTTTCATAATTTTAAAGACCTCTAATAGGTCACCCCTCAGCCTTCTTTTTCAAGAGAAAAGAGACCCAGCCTGTTCATCCTTTCCTGAAATGTATACCCTCGCAATTCTGGTATCATCCTTGTAAATCTTCTCTGCACCCTCTCCAGTGCCTCTATATCCTTTTTATAATATGGCGACAAGCACTGTACGCAGTACTCTAAGTGTGGTCTAACCAAGGTTCAATACAGGTTTAGCATAACTTCCCAACTTTTCAATTCTATCCCCCTAGAAATAAACCCTAGTGCTTGGTTTGCTTTTTTATGGCCTTGCTAACCTGTGTCGCAACTTTTAGTGATTTGTGTATTTGTACTCCGAGATCCCTTTGTTCCTCTACCTCAACTAGACTCGCACCCTCCAAGTGATAAGTGACCTCCCTATTCTTCCTACTAAAATATAATACCTCACATTTATCTGTGTTGAACTTCATTTGCCAATTATATGCCCATTCTGCAAGTTTATTAATGTCCTCCTGTAATTTGTTGCAGTCCTCCTCAGTATTGAATATTTCCCCCAATTTGATGTCAGCCACAACTATAGAAATTGTGTTTTTGATTCCAAAGTCTAAATCGTTAATGTAAATTGTGAACAACAGTGGTCCCAGCACTGATCCTTTTGGAACACCACTACCCACCTTCTGCCACTGTGAATAGCTACCTTTTACCCCTACTCTCTGCTTTCTGTCTTGAAGCCAGCTAACTATCCATTCTGCTACTTGTCCCCTGACTCCGCATTCTCCGACCTTGTTCATCAGTCTATTATGGGGTACCTTATCGAAGGCCTTTTGAAATTCTAGATAAATTACATCTACTACATTACCCTTGTCTACTCTCTCTGTTACCTCTTCAAAAAATTCAATGTGGTTGGTCAAGCAAGATTTTCCCTTTTGAAATCCATGCTGACTATTCCTTATTATATTTTTGGTGTCTAGATGTTCTTCTATTTTCTCCTTTAGTAGATATTGATATAATGCTCCTATACTCAAGTCCAAATCATATAAAATAAGAGTAAAAAGACCCCATGGAGGACTTTTACATTCCTCCAGTCTGAAAATATGCATAAATCACTACTCTCCATTTTCTATCTTTAGCCAACTTCCTATCCATTTTGTCATATTCTCTTTAATATAAAGTGCCTTCATTTTATCAACAAGCTCCCTTTGTGGCACCTTATAAATGACTTTTGAAAATCCATAAACACTGAATTTTCTTTATCAAGACATTCTGTTATTTCTTCAAAATGCTCTGTTGAATTTGTCATATATAATTAACATAGAATTATATAGAATGTACAGCACAGAAACAGGTCATTCGGCCCAACTGGTCCAAGCCATGTTTATGCTCTACACGAGCTTCCTCACACCCTTCTTCATCTAACCCTATCAACATAACCGTCTTTCCCCCTCATGTGATTATTCAGTTTCCCCTTAAATACATTTTACAAATCAATCTGGCTGTCCTTAATTTACCCCTGTCTTTTTAGGTGAGTGTTAATTTTACCCTATATTGTGGATTCTCGAAGATGGTCCACCATTAATGTTAGGCTGGCTGTGGTCTGTAGTTACCCAGTTTATTTCTTTTTTCCTTCTTGTATGGGGATGTTACACTGCTGGCCCTCTAGTTGTCTGGCACAACTTTCATATCTAAGAGTGATTGAAATAGAAACAGAAAATGCTAGAAATACTCAGCAGGTCAGGCAGCATCTGTGGTGAGAGAAACAGAGTTAACTTTTCAGGTCGATGACCTTTTCTCAGAATTGGAAAAAGTTAGAGATGTAACAGGTTTTAAGCAAGTGCAGGGGTAGGGAAAGAGGGATGGGGTAAGAACAAAAGGGAAGGTCTGTGAAAGGGTGAAAGACAGGAGAGATTAAATAACAAAAGGGATGATGGTGTAAGGCCTCGCACCATCATCTCTTTTGTCAATTAGTCTCTCCTGCCTTCCACCCTATCACAGACCTTCCATTCTGTTCTTTCCTCCCCTCCCCCCTTTCCCTGTTGCTGTACTTGCTTTAAACTTATTACATCTCTAACTTTTTCCAGTTCTGATGAAAGGTTATTGACCTGAAACGTTAACTCTGTCTCTCTCTCCACAGATGCTGCCTGACCTGCTGACAGTTTCCAACATTTTCTGTTTTTATTTCAGATTTCCAGCATCAGCAGTATTTTGCTTTTGTATTGATGTTTGAAAGACTGTGGCCAGAGCCTCTGCTATTTCCTCTCTGACTTCCCTCTGCATTCTAGGATGCATGTCATGAAAGCCTTGTGTATTTTCCACTCAAAGATCCAACAACTTTTTCAGAGCTCCTTTTGATCTAGAGTATCCTATCTAATTGCTCCACCTCCTCCTCTTGTACCATTTCATTTACACTATCACACTTTTCTGTGAAAACCAAGACAAAATAGTATCTCTACCATTCCTTCATCCTCCATTAGAAAATTTCCTTCTTTGTCTCCAATTGGTCCTACCATTTCTTTAACTATTGTATTACTTTTATCTTTTATGTTTCTTGCCATTTTCTCTTCATAGCCCCTTAATTTTTTTTTACTTTCCTTATGATTAATATTATTTTGTATTATTAGCCATAGATTTGGCATATGCCTTGCATTTAAGTCTCATTTTAATATCTTCTATTCATCAAAGAACTCCAGCTTTAGTTGTACCTCCTTTACTTCTGGAAGAATATCTATAGTTTGTACCCCAATCATCTCTTGTTTGAAATGTGCGCATTGTTTATCTATGGTCTTTTCTGCTATTTTTTCCAGTTTATCTGGGCTAGTTCCCTCTTTACCTCAATGGAATTTGCTTTCTTCCAGTCAGGTACCTTTATCTGTGACCATTGCCTTTCTTTTTCAATTTATATTTGAACCTAATTATATTATGATTGATATTCCCTAGATGTTCCCCTACCTGTTTGTCCAACTTCATTTCCTGTAACTAGATCCAGAACTGACTCCTTCCTTTTCGGACTAAAAACACACTGTTCTAGAAAGCAATCCCCTCTCCTTCTTTGCCACTTACATCACTTTTACCTGAGTCTATCTTTGGAAAATGAATCTCACCCATTAATATCCCTCTGTTATTTTTGCATATTTCTCTACCTATACCAATATTCTACCTTATTCCCACCATTTGGTTGTCTATAATAAACTGGCAATAGAGTAACAATTGCCTGCTAAAGCTCTAATTTTAACCAAATGAATTCATATTTGACAGACTGCTTACATCCATGTCTTTTATAATCATACATCTGTTATAAAACCACTGTCCCTTGGCCCCCAACGTTTACATGTAACCTTATATGCTATATTACTGGACATTCGCAACACTACATAATCCATTACAACACTTAGAATGCATGTTATCCTAAAACTGTCATATTAGAA
The DNA here is from genome assembly GCA_030390025.1 of Squalus acanthias. Taxonomy (NCBI): domain Eukaryota; kingdom Metazoa; phylum Chordata; class Chondrichthyes; order Squaliformes; family Squalidae; genus Squalus; species Squalus acanthias. Next base: position 103,337,529 of record CM059429.1, on the reverse strand, counting down.
TGGGTCATAGGCTGGCTCCAGCATATTTTGAAAACTGTAGTTCACCTTTGATATATGATGTGGGTATCTATATATAATGAGTTCCTAGGGTGTAGCAAACAGACAAACTACCATTCTTGGTGGACAGCTTTACTAGCATGTAGTTTTATTATGAGTATTGGTACTGTAAACAGAACCTTAACTCTAAAATCAAGAAAAAGGAAGCACAGTCATATGAAGACAATCTCTTCTGTTCAGTGTATGAAAGCACTACCCTCCACCATAAGATAGAGTCTGAATGGATCTGCCATTATTTTGCCACTTTCCTCATTAGCAATGATCATTTTAGGTTGTGTTATTATTCTGACAACTATTTTTTCATTCTTTGGGTACAATACACTATTACTTATATAGTTAAGCAGTTAGAATTAATAGCAAAAAAAACTATTAAATCAACCATTTCATATTTGGAAAAACATGAAAAACAATTGCAAAACAATCACAGAAAATGTCAGCATCCATTTCCAGAAGAATCTTTCTGAAACTCTTCCCCTCTAACGTAAATCACACAAAATATAAGGACTCTACTTCCTGCTGTTGAAGACACTCTACATTATGCTTCTTAAACAGCAGATTATTTCTCCTTGCATTCGAATAGAAGATTTAAGGTGAACAAATGAAATGCTTCACATCTACTGCACCTCTTGTCACCTGGCTTTCTTTGCCATGTCTCTGAAACCCCCTACCTCTGCAAATTGTGTGCCTACTTAATCGGAATACAAAATCATTTTGCAGTTTCTTTACATGTTCAATGAGTTGTCATTGGGGTAACGGACAGATGAGAGAACTTTCCCAATAACTCAATTCGCTTTGACAAGTAAAGTAAATCTCATACTTAAGGAATGTGTGCCACTCTGGCTGTTATTTCCTTTCAGGCACTTTATACAACAGCTTTATTATCTTTCTAAACCCCAATTTTGCTGCCACCTTGGAAAATTGAAACATTTTCTTTTAAAAAAAATTTTTGATAAAATTGCCATACTAATTAGAAAAAAGAGCTGGAATAATGAGCATGGCAAAAAGAATGTTTCTTAATAACTCTTTGAGTGAAATATTACAGCATTATAGTACTCAGAAGCGATAAGAAATTGGAAATGTTTTACGGCATAATTACAATTAAAGCAATTTCCTCAACAAACTGACAAAAGACTGCTGTGTAATATTTGGAACAATTGGGATCTAATGCAAATATTTAGCGAGAAAAATATATAACTCAACTGTGAATATTCTATTAGAGCTACATATTGGCCTTGTTAATGCATTACCAAAGTATTCTATGAAAATATTTAATGATTTATTTTGCACTATACTACTGTCATTAGATCCATTGCATAACAGCCTTTGGACAATGTTCTTTAACTTATAACCAGACAAGTAATAAACACATTTGAATTAGCAATGGTCAGAAGTCTTTAGGTATTCTTGGTATTAATTATGTTCTGTTTCTATGATAAAAATCATCAGAATCATCATGAGGCTAAGTGATCAGAAACTATTGTATTTTCAAATTATGGGGTACAGAAAACATTCTACCTGTTAACGGAATAGGTTAACCATGTCAGAAATCAAATAGTTATCAACCCTCACATGCCACTGTAATTATTAGGTGATATTCAGCCTATATTGGAACCACTCTTCATGTACAATGATTTATTCCAACCACAGATTCCTTCCTCTTTGTTCATTAATGAACAGCGGATGACTGACCAACTGGATTACATGTTTAGCCTATTTTCTTACTTGTACAGTTACACAGATCGACCATTGACTTTGCTAACATTGGACAAATAACAGATAATCGTTGAGGGAGATTATATGCATCAATTTAAGGCAGCACTTATGACTCTAAGGCTAACTTCAGGTAAATGATTAGGAGGAAATTAACCTAAAACAGGGCAATTTGAGTATTTTCTAAGCGCAAACCACAACACCCCCACCCCCCACCCCTCCTCCCTCCTCTTCACAAAATAGTTACCCTAATGCCACAGATGGATGTTGGGGCAGTATTGGTTTCCTTTAAGATGCTGGAAACAAGAATATAAAACAGCAACAAAAAAGCACCTCACAAATCACAATATAATCAGATGTAAAGAAACAAGTAGCACAGATCTTGAAAGAGAAAACACAGTAAAAAGATCGAATACGGACCTTGTTCTAATATTTGAGCCATATATAGAAATGAACATACACAAGTGGACATCAATGTGGACTCCAACAGCAACCGCAGATTATATCTACCTTTCAGCTTCTGCCTTCAATGGGAAGTGCCATAATTCACTACTAGTCTTCATTGATTATGATGTTATTCGTAATCTGCAGCCCTACTCCTCTGCAAAAAATACTGACATATAAAATATTGTTGCCACGTGCCTATTATTCCCCTGTTACCATCTCCACACACTCTAGCCCACGAACACACTGGAATCATGCATCATCTGTTGAGACCCCCTCCTCTCTCCCACCATCACCACTGTTTCTGGTATCTGAGAATGAACAATGTCACATTATTACAAAACTTATGAGGGACCAATGCAAATATATCTGACATAATCAAAAAAATCTGCATTAGTTGCAGTGTAAAGCAGCATAGGTCTTAAAGACAATAGCAAAATATTGGAAATCTGAAATAACAACAGAAAATGCTGGAAACACTCAGCAGGTCAGGCAGCGTCTGTGGAGAGAGAAACAGAGTTGACGTTTCAGGTCTGGGACCCTCCAGTTCTGATGAAGGGTCCCAGACCTGAAACGTTAACTCTGTTTCTCTTTCCACGGATGTTGCCTGACCTGCTGAGTGTTTCCAGCATTTTCTGTTGTTATTTTAGGTCATAAAGATCTGTAGAACAGCATCATCTTTTTCATAGATATCAAATAATTTGGTTCTGTGCTTTTGTTGTCTACTGTGTATGTATGGGATGGGGAGGGCTGTAGGAGAATAAATTATCTGAAGAACGTTTTCACACCAATAATCCATTATTGAATGCTTGGTATCCAGATTTAATTACATCAATGTTTTCCCAAAGGTAATAAACCCTTTGGCTATCAGTGGTCTGAATATATATTGATCCATGGGATGGTACGACCCGCTGATTAGACAACCCGATAGAACTGACTTGCAATACTTATTGGACACTGTTGGCTGTGCATAAATATTCCAGGAGCACATCAATGTTCATCAGGTGGAACACTGACTGTAAGCGTTCATATGTACATCGCAATGTCTACATTACAAACGAATCGTCTGCAAATCAAGTGATCACTATATTCCCCATGCAAAATGTTGCTCTTAACCCAAACACATTTAACGTTTGCTTTTAGTATTGGGGATAAAAAGACGGAGGGCTGATATAAATCTATTTTAGCTTTACCACGGGTGATATAAGTTGGAGAAAAAGCATACTCCGGCTGCTATATTAAAGGGAAATGGATGTCAATATCATCAGCAGGCCTCAGAACGGTTACAGTCCTCATGTAAATGAGACTGAAACGGCACGCGATTTATTTCAGCGTTCGCTTCAGTGAGCCGGATTCTGAGCATTCTATTTGATGGAAGTATCGAGCAAACGAAAATAGCATCAGCATGCTTGGAGATCGGGCAGTGCCTTCCAATTGACATACATTCACTTTTATATCTTGAGCACATTAGACGTTGGACCGGGCTGGTCCTGTAGCCTGTGCGTGTAAATGTTACTGAAGTTGCTACACTTCAACCAAAGTTGGCGATATGGGTCTACCAAAGTCAAACTACTGTTATGTTAAATCCTCTCTTACACAGATATTCAGAGTGCGCATCAGTTCCCAGAACCGATCTCTATTGAGAACGGTCAGACTGCTTCTTTCTGCATCGATGTTGGCCCATCGCTTCTTTACCTTTAAAATTTGGTCTGATTCTGGCATCGTATCCTGATGTCCTTCCCATCAATTTGTCCAGAAAATCTGAGGGGGACATGGTCTGCGAGGCCGGTTTGGTTGAAGACCTAGAATCATGTTCCTTGGAGAGAGCTAACCTGAAGAAAATACAACCCAGCGTTAGGAAGATCTGCGCTGTCAATTTGCTTCATAAAGAAAGACTTAGCGCTGGATTGTACAGCAACGACAAGGCAGTCAGTTTGAATGTCAATATGCTGGGCGCCCTCAAAATCTAGTAAGGGGTCAGTGTGTCCTGCGAAACTTATCGGTGCCCATCCTGATTCTCTTTTCAACTGCACACATTTTTCCAATGACTGTACTTAAAAAAAATGTCAGAGTCTGGCTTCAGGGGACGATGTATATCAAACAGATCTCAATCTAAACACGTTTCATTCCGCTGAAAGCCGTATTTCCAAAGCTCTTGGATGCAACAGGAATGCACAAAAAGTAGTCCACTAACACAGCTCAGCCATCAAACCTCCCTCCACCCCACAAAAAATACAGAAATGAAAACTTAATACGAGCAGTCTTTATTTATTGCAAGAGGTGTGGTAGATTCGTTGGGGGACCATCTATTATTTGCACATACTCGGTCCTATTGACAGGTTAAGCCAATCTCAACACCAAACGTCAAGAAAAAATGGAATGGCGAGGTTGCATTACCAAATATTTACGATTATCTGAAAACACTAACGCTCCACATAGCTTCACGTTCAGGAAAATGAGATGGAATTTCAAGAACTTCCGCCACCACCTCGATAAGCTCCGTGTGTTGGCGATTAAAAGGGATAGTTTTCGCCCTCCGCTTAAGAAAAAGACAGCAAAATTAAGGGGGAGTTTTACGTGGAAGTGTCCTCGCGTTTAAGGCATCAACTACTAGTATGTTTACAATATCAGGCTTCGATCCGTCACAACAACCTCTCCCATAGGCTGGGGTTGCTTCGCTACTACAATGCAATGCACAGAAGACCAAGACACATTGGAAGTAATGCCATAGGCGCCGTACAATTCCCCATTGTTCGAGTCGCCGACCTGGTTATGCTAATAACCTGCAAAAAATGGCAAAGGGGAACGAACACAAGAGAATCCGTGCACTGTTTCCCCAATACATGCCAAGCCATACCTGAAGTTGCTTGTTTCTAAGATGCACGCAAACAACGTTGTCAGGATTTTCACAACTGGTCGATTCATTCCGCCAAACTCTTATCTCTCTGTCTGTCTGGTATCGCGGGCAATGTTCTGGAAATAAAGTCCCTCCCCACCCCACCACCACCCCCCCCCTCCAAAAAAATAAATGATCGGTAAATCGTGTAGGAAACTCAGATCCAACGCTTTCCCTCCAAACTGGCAGAAAGTAGAACTGGGTTGATGCAGGCGGAGAAGGAACAATGCAGGACATCAGTCCTCAGTATCATTGTTTAGTAGAAGACTTGGAGATCGAGCTGCTGCTGCTGCGGGGAGTAAAGAGCGTCAGAATGGCATATTTTCCCAAAGCACCTCGGTAAACACGACGTCAGGGAACGGGAGGAATCAAACTTCATGTTCCGGTGAACGGCTGAGTGTCGGCTTTCCTCCCGTGAAGCAGCAGCATCATATTGGGGGTTTGAAAGGATGTGGGGTGGGGAAGCCGGAGGACGGCTCTCTCCGGCGGAGAGCGGTACAGACAGTGGAGGAATGAGAGCTTTAACACCGCTGGTACATTTCAGCACTTGGACAGCTCCCGGGGCTTCCCAACTCAACACTGCGCATGCTCCACAAGCCCCCTTAAAGGGACGTGACCGGGCTATAAAGGAGGGTTTAAGGATGGGATGGAGAAGTCAAATATATCTCCAAACTGATCAATGATTAGCATTTGAAAATCATATAGATCGGAATCCTTTTTGCTTCCCCCACCCCCCGAAGTAGAAAGCAGCGTGTCTACAAATTGCAAATGATCGATGCCATGTTGGTTAAGGACATACTTGTGGAGCATACACCATGCGACCAATTCCAAGACACCAAAGCCACTATGTGTAATCAGGGGCTCCGAGTTGACTTGTTAGCTTGGTATTTTTCTAAAACTGCTTTGCCGCCCACCTGCTAATGCAAAGTTGTTCCCCTCTGATTCTTGCACACCTCAGCTGTACGATGTGTTGCCCAATGTGTTTGCCCAGTTCTAAGAGGACGTGAGTATGGATGGGCACGGCTTCTGTTTGAACAGCGGATTTGCCATCGGGGTTAGGACGATTAAGAAACGGCAGTCTTGTATTGGATTAAGGTGGCCGTGTCTTGGACTTTCTAAGGTTGCAAATTTATACAAAAATCAAGCAATTTGTCTAATGATTTTAGAGACTGCAGTTACCAGGAGTTGGCTTATTGAAATACATATGAAGTGTGCAGTCGGTTTAAGTTTCCGACCATCATTTATGACGAATTTAATAGCGACAGTAGCTGTAATTGTTCTATTTACCAATCGATGTTTGATCAATTGGACGATGGGGGTGTCCCATGGTATTTTTATGGTGTACTGTCTATTTAGTCCAATTGCCTCAGTCTGTGAGGTTTTTTTGTGATTGACTACTTTCACTTCCCAATTTTCAACCTATAACCAAATATGTGTTTACAGCAAAGGCAGTGTTAATTGTTTTTCTTGTCTGACATTTTCCCCCCCACGATAACCTAAGACATCTCAATAGCGTTTTATAAACTATATGTGACTATGCTGAAGAAACTCAAGGGATTTGTGGAGTCTAAGGTACTTTATAGAGTTGTGTCAGTAAATGCATTTACTTACTACCAACCAGGAGTGCAGCAAGTTCACAGGACCACAAATGGTAAGTTTTAGCATCTGATCTGATAATTTGAATTATTGAAATCTATCAACTCAATTATGCATTTTACATACGCTAATAAAGTCTAACAAATGGCATGAGTGTGACATCATATGCTGGTAATAGTAGAGGCAACAAAGATCACAAAATAGAAGTGATAAATGGATTAAGGTGATCGCAGTTGACCCAATTGGACTTCTTTATTCTCATAATAAGAGTTATGTTCTATGGGATCTGTCCTTCCATATGTATGCCTATAACACCTGGCTCTATTTACTTTCTCCTCTGTTGATCCCAAAACTGCACTTTACAATCGGTTGTCAGACAATAAGATGAGCCAATATTGCTTCCAGCTTAATATTGTCAAAACCAAAGTCATCCTGTCTGGCTCCCACCAGCACTTATGTGCCTCTGGCCTCCACTCCATCAGAATTCCCAACTGTCAACTCAGGCCTCTTCCAGAGGTGCAGAACTTTGGCATATATCTCAGCCTTGAGCTCAGCTTCCTTCTTCACATCTGGCCAATTATCAAGGCTGCTTTCTTTCACTTTCTGAAATATCACCTGCCTCAGATCTTGCCTCTCCCCACACTGTTGCCAAGACCCTATTCCATGCCGTTATGTCATAGAGGCTCAGTTTCTCCATTGATCTCCTTGCATCCTCCCACCCTCCATGAACTACAGCTGATTCAGCACACTGCAGCCTGCATCCTTACCTATACAAAATCTCATACTTTTGTCATGTCTACCCTTGCCAGATTCACTGGCTCCTGTACACCAGTCATTTCAAGATCATACTTGCCTTCAAATCCCTCAATGTCAGAGCCTATAATTACCTCAACAGGCTCCTTCAGCCATGTGTCTATACATACGCTCCTCTGACTGTTTACAGCCACCTGCTCTTTGGAACTCTCTTCCTAAACCTTTCGGCCTTGCCACTTACCTCCCTGTGTTCACAAGCCTCCTAAATATTATTTTCTTTGTGCTTTCGGCTCCTAAGCTTTCTGTTTCCCTTTCTCCCTTTTGTTACAGTGTTGACTTTCTCCTCCACCCTGTAAAGCCTGCTGAAACATTTCACTGTACAGGAGGAGTGCTGAAGCAATCTAAATTGTTGTTGCAAATCAACATCACTAAAAAAAAGAAATATCTGGTCATTATCACATTGCTGTTTGTTGGAGCTTGCTGTTCACAAATTGGCTGCTGCATTTCCCACATTGCAACAGTGACAACACTTCAAAAGTACTTCATTAGCTCTATAGCGCTTTGGGACGTCCTGAGGTCATGAAAGGCGTGATCTAAATGCAAGTCTTTATTTATTTCTTTTTCAAATGCTGTCAAGTTATAAACGGGCTAAATAAAATTGAATAAATTAAATCTCAGTACAGAAATCAGATCTTTGTTTCAATTGGAGATTTCAAGACTGGGGGCTTAATTGAAGAGGGTCTATAACTATTAATTGTACCCCTTCATGTACCTCAGAAGACGCACATTCAGCTCGCTGCATTGTGTAGCCTGTCAGTGCCAGGCTAACTCTTGCCCCTTTTCTCTAGCAGCAAGGGTCTCCAGAAGATGAACTCTTGAAAGAGGACAATTCTTCTGAGGAGGCATCGTCATGTATTCCATTTCACCCAAGCGAAAGAAAGAAAGAAAGAATTTGCAATTATATAGTGCCTTTCTCGATCACCGGACGTCCCAAAGTGCTTTACAGCCAATGAAATATTTTTTGAAGTGCAGTCAATGTTGCAATGTAGGAAACACAGCAGCCAATTTGCACACAGCAAGCTCCCACAAACAGCAATGTGCTAATGACCAGAAAATCTGTTTTAGTGATGTTGATTGAGAGATAAATATTGGCTAGGACCCCTGCTCTTCTTGGAAATAGTGCTGTAGGATCTTTTACATCAACCTGAGAGGGCAAATGGGGCCTTGGTTTAATGTCTCCTCTGAAGGACGGCACCTCTGACAGTGCAGCACTCCCTCAGTGGATTGGAACCCCAGAAATTGGAACTCCAGGTGGGTTGGAGAATGGGTTACAGAGGTTTGCACATGGTGACATACCCAACACGAGAGAGCAGGTATTGGTGGCAGGAACAGTTTCAGAGATGGAAAGGTGGGGTACTCTCTTAGCTCTTCTGACCAGAACAGAGATGCGGACCTCAGGAGCCTAGCTATGAAAAGAAAACTGCTTGGGCTGGATTTTGTCTTGGGTCGGGTTGGGGTCATGTTACCCGCATTTCGTGTTGCCCCCCCGACTCCAGATTAATGTGGATGAATGATGCAATTTTCACTTAATTGGGCAATTGAGTTCCAGCATGTGGGAACCCATGAACCAATTAGTGGTTTCAGTCTGAAAGTCGCCTCTGATGATGTCATCATTGCAGGGACCATCATTGCAGAGACTGCCTGGCCTTTGCTGTGAGAGGACCTGGATGCAAAATGAGCAGCATCTGAGAGAGAGAGAGATTTTTGCAACCAAGTCCTCCCAGGCAGTCTCTGAAGACATTCAATGCAGTAGCATCAGAGGCAACTTTCAGACCTAATACTACTACTACCTTCATCACAATACTACTGCTACCTTCATCACATCTCCGTTGTAATAGTGGACCTGCAGCTGATAGTCAGCTATCCACTTGTGCTCCCGCCAGGTTTCACTGGCGTGTTTCACATCAGGCGTACTTCACGTCGGAAAAGGGTTAAACTAGCTAAAACGTTTCAAAATGGCATTACAGAGCCAATTTAGGGCTTGTTGAGGGCTTTAATGGCCTCTCTTGCCTCTTGGAGGCGGGACGGAGTCGGGAACCCCGCAACCGATTTTTTCAAAATTGCGTGGAGGCGGAATGGGGTCGGGACCCCCGAATCTGCAACTTTAACCCCCCACACGCCTCCAAACCCGACTCCACGGGTCATTGAAAATCCAGCCCCTTGTGTCACACAAGCTGTTATACAAGGGTTTGGAAGGCCTGCCAAGGGGTTTCAGCACCACGGCTGAATGTATGGAGGAGTCCACTTTCAGCTTGTGTGGTGTCATCTTGCACAGCATCACCACTCTGCAGTCTATCTTGGAGACTGTGGCCAAACCCAGCGATGCTTCAGCCAGGCCATCACAACAGGAGTCAATGTTATCAGCCTTTACAACTTTGATGGAGCTCAAATAGCTGCCAACCAGCCTCTGGTTCATATAGGCCCATGTATAAAAGTAGGCTGAGTGGTTTCAATGATCTTTAATACGGGATTAAGGGATTGGTGATAGGGGTAATAAGCACTGTTAATGCAGAGGAGGGGAATGAGCAGGTCACCAGAAGCGCGATTTTCCAAACTGCTCCCTGGCCATTGTGGCTGCAATGCATTGTGTTTGCCTTCCTTCTGCTTCTCCTTTGGCTTCATCCAATTCTTCCTCATTAGATGATGACGATTCCTGTTGCTCTGCTTCTTTCCAACTGCAATCCTTTCTACTGCCATGTTGTACAACATGCAGTGCAATACAATGTTACAGATGTTGAATGGTGGCATATTATTGGAAGCCCCCCAGATGTATTTACGCTCATGAACCTTTGTTTCATTAGCCCAATGGTGCACTCAATGATGTTCCTGGTGTTCCAATGGCTGTGATTGTACCTGAGATGTTCAGGCATGGTGGGTAGTGGAGTAGTGTCATCAGCCATGTGTGCAGAGGTAGCCAATGTTCCCAAGTAGCCATCCTCTTGCATTCCTGGAAGGGTTGATTAGTGGGGGGATGGATAAGTGTTGCAGAGTGAAAATGTCATGACAGCTGCCTGCCAAAGTGGCATAGGTTTACATGAACCTTCTGTGGTGATTACACATGAACAAGTGGTACATCTATGGAACAGGCTCCCTAGGGAAATGGTGGAAGGAGATAGTGTTGATTCATTCAAGTGCAAATTAAATAGATTTATTTCAGAAAATAATATTACTGGATACAGCAATGAGTAATTTGTGACATGACATGTGGTAAGTGTAGAATGTTGGTGGAACATGTGACTTTGGACCTATGCTTCCCAAAGCTTTCCACCCCTGGGCATTTTCTTCGTCTCATGTCTGGGTCTGTTGTAGACTAATTGATAGAGATTGATTGCTCTGATTAGTCAATAACTCCATTATTGTATCATGCAACTGCCAGGATGGTAGAAGGTAAACTAGATGAACCATGGTCTTTTTTGTCTAACAATTCCTATGTTCCTACCACATTAATTGAGTGATGGCCTTTCTTGTTGCTGAAAGTTTATGGCTGGATTTCTGGTGCCTTGATGCTACATTAGTGCAGTCTATAATGTCCTGAACACAAGGGAAGCCAGCCACTTCTGCAAATCGCAGAGCTCTCTCATTTTGACTGGTGGCATCCATGGGAAAGGTGCTGCATTCATTAACCCTGGCAAATAGGGCATTGGTGACTTGCTTGATACTGCTGTGCACTGCAAACTGGGAGATATGGGTGATATCCCCTGCGACAGCCTGGAAAGAGCCGGAGGCAAAAAAAGGTTAAGGGCGGTGATAACTTTGACAGCAACTGGCAAAGCATGGCCACCTGGGCCAGCAGGCAGCAGGTCCTGTTGCATAAATCAGTCAAAGCCTTCCTGGTGAAGTGCAGGCCCCTGATGCTATGCTCCTCTGTCATATCCAGGAAAGTGGCCTATGGGCCTTGCGGCTGTATATGACCTTCTGCATGTGGCTCTCCTCGCCTGCTGTCTTCTAACAGGCTCGCCTGCTGCTCATCCTGGACGCTGAGGCTGCTGCTCCTCTTCCTCCATTCAAAACACTGAAGCAAAAATGGCACCCGAGATAAGCTGTGGGAGCTTAATCAGGGTGAGCAAGGCAGAAAAAATCCTATAAACAAGCAATCTGCAAGCCGAAATAATCCTTGGACATCTACTCAGCACGATAGCACACGATCCCTATCTGAATACCTACAGCTGATTGCCCCTTTAAATAGTGCTTCCTGTCAGTCAGTCAGTGCCTCAAGCCAATCTCACAGGTTTTACTCAGCAGGCTGGCCGCTGGGTGGGGCTCCCATCCAGTTAAAATCGTTTTGGGGTTCTAATTACATCAATTGCCCTGTGGGAGCTTGATTCAAATAAGATAATGAAGTGTCCCGCCTCTCCACAGTGGGACACTCGGATGTCCTGTATTCAACCTTTTAACCCTGACCCTCTCCCACCCGTCGTATGGGTGTTAATATCGAGGTCTTTTTATCTGTATGTGGTCCAGAATGGTAATTTCACTATCCGTGGAGAAAGTAGTAGGAACAAGTAAACTTGTCTTTTCTCTGGACCTTTTATTGAGGATGATCTTAAATTAGTTTCCAAATCAACTTGAATTTTACTAGTTCAGTGTTGTTCAAAAAGATCAAAATTGGATCCTGTTTCCAATATGCATGTCCCTTTAAGAACATTGCTCTGCTCCCCCAGTGCCCTTGCGGATAAGGGCACTTCAAGGTGTAGTACAAAGCCATAAAGATCAGAATGTTACAGGTTCAATTCCTGAACTGTGCTGAGTGAGCTGATCTCAGCTGAGCTGCAATTACTACATCCGAGCTGGGAAAGGAATAATCAGCCAAAGTGCCTGCTCCTGTTAATTATGCAGAGGGTCCCGTTGGGAAGTGGGACTTTGTACTTTGCTAAAAATGAGCTCAGATATAATGATATAATGCCTCCCGGCACTTAGTGACAACAAAATCCGATGCATCACGCATATCAGAAATTTGTGCAATCCCTCTATCAACACATGGGCATTGAGGGCAAACTGCATCTAAACTGTGTGCACCCGGAGACATGGCCCAGTTATTTTGAAGATACAGCTGCATATAAGGACAAATGGGATCCCGTCCACATTGAGATGGTAGCCCAGCTACCTACCCTGAGACAGTGTTTTGTTAAATGCGTTAGTTAAATGGCAGATCTTTATTGCTTTGGAACATCTCCATCCCGAGTGCAAATCAATGAGTGATTGCAAGCTATGTATTAAACATATTTGAATACTTTTAAATCGTGTCATAAATACTGATTAGTGCACATTATGTACAAATTGAACCTTTGTCTATAATTCCACCTTTATACCTGCGATTGTGCTTTTGCAATTCCTAAGAGAAAAAGCACAAGGCCATCATATTAGCACCAAGACCACCCGCTGGAAAGATAAACGCTCTCGACCTCCATCCGTGCTGTCCCACTTTATCAGTGGCCTGTAGCTGGCTGTACACCGAATGACAGACCGAGTTAATAGCTTCCTGAACAAAATGCTATTGCTTTGTGAATAATGTGGCCATGTGAAGACATTTGCACTCTGCAATGGACAAAGAAAAAGTTATAAGAGACGTATGAATTCTCTGCAATCCACGTGAAAGAACAGTGACTGTAAGAAAAGGGTGGAGTTAAAATGTTGACTCCAATTTTCTGTCTATTTAGGGAATAACAAATGATCATGCATTGCAATAAATATTTGTATAAGTGACTCATAGTCAGCCATATCACTGTCATTTATTATTCCATTTACAAATACTTTTTCATTTTATGGTGTATAAATATAATCCACATCCAAAATAATGTCATCTTTGTTCATGACTCAATATAAAGGAAGTGATTAAACTGTACATTCGAGGTTAACAATTAGCTCTTGTAAGGAAACAAAATACATGTATCAATCGGTAGCAATCCATATAACAGGCCCCCAAGTGTGGGCTTTCCTTCAGTATGGTGGTAGAAGTCCACGTATTATGCTCAGTGACTCACTACCAAAATAAATAGTTATTAGAGTTAAGATACATCTACTACAGCTAGTAGGAGGATCAGACGAGGGTTTTCTGCTTGTGGGCATTAAGGGAAGCGTAGTTATTGGAGAAGATTTGACTTGCTGTAATATTTTGGTATTTTCTGACCATTTGTCCACAGAACAGGTTTGGAAAAAGCATTACATTTAAATGTAAAACAATTTTATGCTAGTTTAAGAGAAAACATTGAGATGATTGGTGATTAACATGCTAATGCATTCAGCTTTGAAGTTATTTCTCAAAGACTGAAAACAATAAGCAATTTGTTAGCCTGTCTTGGAAATCGCTAAACATTGTCATACCTACTGTGTTGGGAATTCACTGGTCCCAGGTGGACAGCAGGGAATGTCTAGCACAGGCTCCCCCCTCTGGTTGAGAAAGCAGGAAGGTTAAAATCGTGATGAGAACTCTCACTGAAGGGGGTATTTTAACTGAGAGCGGATTTTGTGTGGGGGTGGGGTGCTGAATGGGGAGCCTGTCCAACGTCATCAGTGTGAGGCCTGGTTGATTTTAACTGTTGGGCCTCAATTACATCTGATGGGTGGGCGGCCCACCTGATGGTGTTGGGAGCTGGCAGCCTGCCCACTTGTAGGGCAGGGTTTCTGGCAGGCCTCCAGAGATCTATTTAAAGTGTGAATCTACCTCTTAGAGAGAGGGTGCATTCACTTCTTGGAGATTGCTGTGTTATACTGCAGCAAAGCAATGATTGTGTGAGAACAGAGTCAGAAGAAATCCTCAAGTTCTCTGATGCCTCTCAGGGTGTCCTAGTAGAAGAGGTCAGGGCAAGGAGAGACATTTTCTGTGCAACAAATGGGAAGAAGATTCTGAGGGTCAACCTCCAAGAGGCTTGGAGACAGGTGTCGGAGCTTGTCAGTTCAAAGAGCATCACCCTCAGGAACTGGATTCAACGCAGAAAAAGATTCATTGACCTGACCAGAATAACAAGGGTGAGTACAGGTCTTCATTTCTCTATCTCTCTGCCTAACACCTGGAAACAGCCCTGTCCTCCCATTTCTCAACACTCTAAACACTTCCTTTCTCTGCATCACACTCCTTCTCCACCAATCACAAGGAAACACTGTACCACCTTTCCTTATTCCAAACACACACTAACCTCTTTCGTGGTACTGTCACAGCAGCCATTAGCAGCATTCTGTTCTCAAGGTAGCAATTACAAAATAAGGAACTCCTTTGATAACTCCTTTCTCACTTTACACTCCAGATGCTTTCTTTCCATTCAACACCGCCCCATTATTTTATAACTTGCTTCTTCTCACTCTCAGCATAGCAACTACATGAAGAAGCCCCGCACATGTACGCATTCCTTGTCAATAGCCACTCAGTAGCTCTTTCCCTATCTTTCTGCAGGAAACAATGGCTCACAACACTAGGGAGAGTAGCAAGTCTAGGGGAAGTCCGACCAACATACCAGGCCCTAACCGAGATGGAGCAGGCAGCCATGGAGATCAATGGCTCAGTTGGAATGCAAAGTTTCAGAGACGGCAAGGCTGGGGGCTTAATTGAACAGAGTGTTTGCCTATTACATTGTATCCTTTCCTTTACCTAAAGCAATCACACATTCAACCAGCTTGACAATGTCATGCCTGTCAGTGCCATTCTAACTATTGTCCATTTCTCCTTTCACTAGATCCTTTTCAGCACCTGGACCTCGTCAATGAGGAATTGGAGAAGGACTGTCCTCCAGAAGATGCACCGTCATGTGCTCCATCCATCCCAGCACAGAGATTTGCACCCCGGGCAGGTAAGAGAGTGAGTGAGTGAGAGGAGTCTGCACTTGGTGAAGCACCCAGCACAAGTGAGCAGGAGTAGGGACTAGTGGAAAGGATAGCCCAGAATACAGCTTGCCGGAGGGCACAATTTGCACCAAGCTCTGCTGAGGAGGACAGAGATACTGACTTCAGGAACTCAGCCTTCTAAAGAAAACTCCTTTCAGCACACATGCAATTATATAATGTATTGCAAAGCCTGCCAAGAAGTTGCCATGCAATCTCTGAACATTTGGAGGAGTGTACTTCCAGCTTGCGTGGTGTCCTGTCCCAGAGCATCAGCACTGTGGCGTCTTCTGTGGAGCGTGTGACCACCTCCAGGGATGGTGCAGCAGGGCACTCAAGCCAGAAGTCTGCGTCACTAGCTTTTGCCGATTTGTTGGAAGCTCAAACTGCTGCCATTCAGAGTCTGTGCTCCAATATCTGCTCCACTTGGAGAGACTGGTGGACCACTTGGAGAGACTGGTGGGCCACATGGATGGACTGCTGTGTGAAGGAATAAGCCATATACCTATTCAGAAAAATACAGCATTCTATGAAAGAATTCTGGCCTTATTAAAACATGACAAACTTGGTTTGGAAATCTAAAAACCTAACAATGGAGAAGCTGTAACAGCATACAGGCTATTGAGATAAGATAGTTGTTGACACTGAATCAATAACCTTATTGAAACAGAAGGTTAAAGGCTCCCGATGATCTGAATCTTTGGAAGAAGACATCCTGTTAAGGTGTTCTAAGTTACACTTCGTAAACAGGCACATAAAATTAAGAAACATATGCCTTCGTAAAAATGACATCAAATGAAATGCACCTGCTGTTACACCGTTTTTTTTGGTAAGCTTCGGACACCTAGGGTAGAGACACGATTCTTAATGCTACCAGCTGATCTAACTGTAAGAATAGCAGGGGTCAGCAGAAAAATGACTAGAGATAATTAGCTTACATCAGCAGAAAACTTCAAAGGAAATACCACTGAAAAAGGATATAAATATTGAACTTTTAAATGGGATTATAGTCTCGCTGTAAAGGGGCAAAGCGATTCTCAGGCTTCAGAGGCGGCTCTGTAAGTCTACAACTCTTTGTACCTCGGGGATCAAGGTACTGTATTGTATTTGATTTTGGTGGATATCCTGAATAAACTAAGAACTGTAAAACTGTAGCGAAGTTAAGATTTGAGAATAAGGATCTCTGATAATAGAATTGAGAGTTTTCTCTTTTTGAAACTGTTAATGTTGCGATTGAATCACCAACTGTAAAATACATGTCGGTTCTTTAATAAATCGATATATTTTTAGAATTGTCTCACATAATACTTCTGTATCAAACTCGTGAACTCAATCTCTGTACACTCTTTGGTGAGGAGTTGCAGAATTCTGGGGGAGTTTTCCGGACCCTCATAACATCCGGAAGGTTACAGTCTAGCTAAACTTATTAAAAGTGCTATCTGGAGGATGGTAACATCTTCAGGTTGTTCCTTTCCTTTAGGGAGAGATGGCCCAGACCTTTAGACCCAATTAAGCATCTTTAGGATTCGGCTACCTCAAACTTTAGTTGAAAGTGAACGTCTGGGGAATACGCCTGATCTGGGGTAGCCCTAAAGGGGCTAGGACTAGTAATTATCCCTTCAGGTGGGTCACATGGATGGACTGGTGGGCCACATGGATGGACTGGTGGGCCACATGGATGGACTGGTGGATCACATCGATGAATTAGTGGACCACATCGATGGACTGGTGGATCACAGCAATAGGGGCTTTAAAGGCATCACTGAATTCCTCAAGTCTGCTATTCTGCGGATCAGTGGGAGTGATGAGGTGCAGCCCCATGGGAGTAGTACTAGCACAATGGGAGTGGCACATGTTGCCCTCTCTCAGGTGTCAGCATGTCTGCCACCCCATCAACCAATACCCGCCATTGTGCCAGAAAGCCAGCTGGGCCACACTGCCCCGGCAGCAGGCCTGAGCTACCTGAGGTCATCGAGCACGAGTATCTCAAGGGTCTCTTTGTTCTTTCCTCCCCTCCCCCCTTTCACTGCCCCTGCACTTGCTTAAAAACCTGTTCCATCTCCAGCTTTTTCCAGTTCTGACAAAGGGTCATCGACCTGAAACGTTAACTCTGTTTCTCTCTCCACAGATGCTGCCTGACCCACTGAATATTTCCAGCATTTTCTGTTTTTATTTCAGATTTCCAGCATCCGCAGTATGTTGCTTTTGTATCTCAAGGGTCCTCACTTGAGCAACAACAGTCGTTCACCAGTGCTGAAGCCACTGGGAGAGCACCGCATAGGAGTGGTAGGAATATTAAACAAATTCAAGGAAGGTACTATGGGTTCAGGGTAATCATTGTTTTAGCCTTTAAAGAATTATCCCTTTCATGTTTGGCACTTTTGTCTGCAGTGTGGTTCCTTATGGCATCAGAATCTGTTACAATTTAAATAAAAGCTTTTACGATTGTATTTTAAAAAAAAACATGCTGTTCTTAATGTGCATAAATGATGGTTTGATGGCTTCAAACTTTACAGCAGTAAGGTAAAGAGGGACTTCAATGGCGTATCTTTTGCGTTTTTCTCGGGCCCCGATTGTTTACACTGATTTCCACTTGTGGCGTGCTGGGCAAGCAGGACTTGAGTAAGGATAGAGGCAGTTGAGGTTTGGATGAGCTAAAGTTTATGGAGGGTGGAAGGCTGGCGAGAAGGGCATTGGAATATTCAAGTTTGGAGGTGGCAAAGGCATAAATGAGGTTTTCAATGGTAGATGGGCTAAGGTAGGGGCAGAGACAGTCAATGTTATGAAGGTGGAAGTAGGCAGTCTTTGTGATAAAGTGTATGTGGGGTTGGAAGCTCAGCTCACGATTGAATAGGTTGCAAGTAGTCTGCTTCAGCCTCAGACAGTGGCCCAGTGGCAAGGATACAGAGTTTATGGCAAGGGCTGAAGATAATGGCTTTGGTCTTTCCAAAGTATAGCTGGAGGATATTGAGGCTCATCAAAGACAGGATGTCAGTAAAACAGTCTGATCGCACAAAAGCAATGAAGGGGTCAAGAGGGGTGGTGGACAGATAGAGCTGGGTGTCATTAACAAACATATGGAGGCTGATTTGATGTTTACAGATGATGGTGCCAAGGGCAAACTTGTGGATGATAATGAGGAAGAAGCCAAGGATGTATCCTTGGGGGACCCCCAAGGTGATGGTGTGAGAGTGGGAAGAGAAGCCATTGGTAGAGATGCTCTGGCTACTATTGTAAGAGAGCGAGGACAGATTAGGATACATTTCTTAATGCAGCTGGTTGTTGGAGCCAGGAATGTTTTCCCACAGGGAGTGGATAAAAAAGAGACCACTGCATCTTTTAAGGAAAAAAATAATTAATATTTGAAGTAAATGAAGATACAGGGCTACAAGGAGAGAGAGGCATGGGGAATAGTTCAGGATTGTTCTAGTAAATGCAGAACAACAACTTGTATTTATAAGACCATAAGAAATAGGAGCAGGAGTAGGAGTAGGCCATTTGGCCCCTCGAGCCTGCTCTGCCATTCAATAAGATCATGTCTGATCTCCACTTTCCTGCACTATCCCCACATCCCTTGATTCCCTTATTATATCCCATAATCTATCGATCTCTGCCTTGAATATACTCAACGACTGAGCCTCCACAGCCCTCTGGGGTAGAGAATTCCAAAGATTCACTACCCTCTGAGTGAAGAAATTTCTCCTCATCTCAGTCCTAAATGGCCGACCCCTTATTCTGAGACTATGACTCCTGGTTCTAGACTTCCCAGCCAGGGGAAACATCCTCCCTGCATCTACCCTGTCAAGCACTGTAAGAATTTTGTATGTTTCAATGAGATCACCTCTCATTCTTCTAAACTCCAGGGAATATAGGCCTAGTCTACTCAATCTCTCCTCATAGGTGAAACCCCCATCCCAGGAATCAGCCTGGTGAACCTTTGTTGCACTCTCTTTATGGCAAGTATATCCTTACTTAGGTAACGAGACCAAAACTGCACACAATACTCCAGGTGTGGTCTCACCAGGGCCCTATATAATTGCAGTAGACGTCTTTACTCTTATACTCAAATCCTCTTGTAATAAAGGCCAACATACCATTTGCTTTCCTAATTGCTTGCTGTATCTGCATGTTAACTATCAGTGATTCGTGTACAAGGACACCCAGGTCCCTCTGAACATCAACATTTCCCAATCTCTCACCATTTAAAAAATACTCTGCTTTTCTATTTTTCTACCAAAGTGGATAACTTCACATTTCTCCACATTATATTCCATTTGCCATGTTCTTGCTCACTTACTTAGCTTGTCTATATCCCCTTGAAGCCTCTTTGCATCCTCCTCATAACTTACATTCCCACCCAGCTTTGTATCATCAGCAAACTTGGATATATTACATTTGGTCCCCTCATCCAAATCATTGATAAAGATTGTGAATAGCTGAGGCCCAAGCACAGATCCTTGCGGTACCCCACTAGTTACAGCCTGCCAACCTGAAAATGACCCGTTTATTCCTACTTTCTGTTTTCTGTCCGTTAACAAATCCTCAATCCATGCTAGTATATTACCTCCAATCCCATGAGCCCTAATTTTGTTTAATAACATCTTGTGTGGCACCTTATTGAATGCCTTCTGAAAATCCAAATACACCACAGCCACTCGTTCCCCTTTATCTATTCTGCTAGTTACAACCTCAAAAAACTCTAACAGATTTGTCAAACACGATTTCCCTTTTATAAATCCATGTTGACTCTGCCCAATCCTATTATTATTTTCTAAGTGCCCTGTTACCACGTTCTTAATAATAGATTCTAGCATTTTCCCTACTACTGATGTCAGGCTAACTGGCCTGTAGTTCCTGTTTTCTCTCTCCCTCCTTTCTTAAATACTGGGCTTACATTTGCTACCTTCCAATCTGCGGGAACCACTCTAGAATCTATGGAATTTTGGAAAATGACAATCATTGCATCCACTATCTCTATAGCCACCTCTTTCAAAACCCTAGGATGTAGGTCATCAGGTCCAGTGGATTTATCGGCTTTCAGTCCCATTAATTTCTCCAATACTATTTTTTTACTAATACTAATTTCTTTCAGTTCCTCATTCTCGCTAGACCCTTGGTTTTCCACTATTTCTGGGAAGTTTTTTGCGTCTTCTTCTGAGAAGACAGACACAAAGGGCTGGATTTTGAAACTGGGGACGGGATGGAGGCGGGACTCCCACTTTTTTGGTTATAGTCCCGCCTCCATCGACTTGTGGCCAACCCACTGTATTTTCACTTGATTGACTTTGTTGAGCCCGCCCAGCGGGCTCAGCAGGCCAATTAAGGGCCACCCGACAACAGGTGATGTCACAGATTGACATTTCATCTGTCAAGAGCTTTTGACAGATGAAATATCAGCGTTTGACAGCTCTTTGAAGCTGTCAAACACTGACAATCTGTACTCTAAGTTAATTCCTTCCTCTCAGGCTGATTTAGAGATCTCTGCAGAACAAAAAGCAGAGGCTGCAGCTTTTGACAGCTCAACGGCCATTCTGCTTTCTGTGCCGGTGAGATTTCTGACTCCCGAGACCTGAAGGGCTGACACCTGCAGGAGGAAGTTAAGGTAAGTAAAACTTTTTTCCACACTTTATACTTACCTTACACACTTACCTCTGCACACATGCACCCATCACTCACCTGCCCACCGGACATATCGACCCCTCCAACCCCTGCAGACCCACGGTCCACCTCGCTGAAACGGCGTGGTTGGGACCTGTCGGAGAGCCCACATTTCAGGCATAAAAATAGGGATTAGGCAAAAAACTGCCCATTAACTACCTGTTAACAGGCAGTTTATTGCCACTAATCCCCTTCCCGCCTCGGGGAGGCAGGTCCCAGCACAGGTCGGGTACCCGCCTCCAGTGAAACTGGCATGGAGGTGGGATGGGGGCAGGATGGGGTCAGGACCCCCGAATCTGCAATTTTAACCCCCCACACGCCTCCAAACCCGCCTCCACGGCTCAATGAAAATTCTGCCCAAAGTATTTGTTTAATTTCTCTGCCATTTCCTTATTCCCCATTATAATTTCTCCTGTCTCAGCCTGTAAGGGACCCACATTTACTTTTGCTAATCTTTTCCTTTTTACATACCTGTGGAAGCTTTTACAGTCTGTTTTTATGATTCTATTTTCCCTTTCTTTATCAATTTCTTGGTCCTCCTTTGCTGAATTCTAAAATCTTCCCAATCCTCAGGCTTACTACTCTTTTTGGCAACATTATAAGCCTCTTCCTTTGATCTGTACTATCTTTAACTTCTCTTGTTACCATGGTTGGACCACTTTTCCTGTGAGGTTTTTGTGCGTTAAAGGAATGCATATTTGTTATAAATTATGTGTTAATTCTTTAAATGCTAGCCATTGCTTCTCTACCGTCATACCTTTTAATGTAGTTTCCCAATCTACCTTAGCCAACTCGCCCCTCATGCCTACGTAGTTTGCTTTGTTTCGATTTAAGACCCTAGTTTTGGATTTAACTAAATCACTTCCAAACTCATTATAAAATTTTTATCATATTATGGTCACTCTTCCCTAAAGGCCCCTTTACCACAAGGTTATTAATTAACCCTTTGTCGTTGCACAATACTAGATCTTAAATAGCCTGTTCCCTAGTTGATTCCTCAACATACTGATTTAGAAAACTATCTTGTGTACATTCCATGAATTCGTCCTCCACACTATTACTGCAAATTTGGTTTGCCCAGTCTATATGTAGATTAAAGTCCCCCATGATTACTGCATTACCCTTGTTACATGCACCTCTTATTTCCTGATTCATACTATGCTCTACATTACAACTACTGTTTGGGGGCCAATAAACAACTCCCACTAATGTTTTCTGCCCCTTGCTATTTCTTAGCTCCACCCAAACTGATTCTACTTCTTGATTTTGGGAGCTAAGATCCTTTCTCTCTTCTGTCTTTATCCCATCCTTTATGATCAGGGCTACCCCTCCTCCTTTTCCATTTTGCCTATCTCTTCTAAAAGTTAAGTATCCTGGAATATTTAGTTCCCAACCTTGACAACATTGCAACCACGTCTCCATAATGGCTATTAGATCAAACCTATTCATTTCTATCTGCGCTATTAATTCATCTATTTTTTTGCAAATGCTTCATGCATTCAGATATAGTGCCTTTAGCTTTGACTTATTTCTATTTTTCCCTGATGTCGCCTTAGTCACTGATTCCTTCTTACCTTTGTTACTCTCTCTGTCACTTCATGACCCACTCTGTTTATTTTTACCTAAAACTCTACTCTGCTCTACAGCCTTGACATTTCTCTTGTTGCTTTTAAATTTATTCTTTCCTGAATCCTCCCACTCCCCCTTCATTAGTTTAAAGCCCTGCCTACTGCTCTAGATATTCGGTTCGCCAGGACACTGGTCCCAGACTGGTTTAAGTGGAGCCCGTCCCAACAGAACAGCTCCCTCTTTCCCCAGTACTCATACCAGTGCCCATGAACTGAAACCCCTTCCTCCCACACCACACTTTGAGCCACGCATTTAAACCTCTAATCTGTTTGTCCCTATGCCAATTTGCACATGGCTCAGGTAACAATCCAGAGATTATTACCTTTGAGTTTCTGGTTTTTAATTTGGATCCAAGCTCCTCAAATGCCCTCAGCAGAACCTCATTCCCAGTTCTCCCTATGTTGTTGGTTCCTACGTGGACCACAGCAACTGGATCCTCCCCCTCCCACTCCAAGTTCTCCTCCAGCCGAGAGGAGATGTCTTTAATCCTGGCACCGGGCAGGCAACACAACCTTCGGAACTCTCGGTCGTGGCTGCAGAGAACAGTATCTATCCCCCTGACTATACTGTCCCCTACCACAACTACATTCACTTTCACTCCCCCCACTTGAATGGCCTCCTGCATCATGGTGCCATGGTCAGCTCACTCATCCATCCTACAGGCTTTTCCCTCATCCACACAGGCAGCAAGAACCTCATACCTGTTGGACAAGGGCAAAGGCTGAGGCTCCTCCAGCACTGCACCTGGGGTCCACTTACCTGCCTGAGTTGTAGACACACCCTCCTGTCCCTGACCACTAACCAGACCTGTACCACTACCTAACCTAAGGGGTGTGACTGCCTCCTGGATCAAAGTGTCCAGGTAATTCTTCCCATTCCTGATGCCCTGCAATGTCTGCACCTCAGACTCCAGCTCAAAAACTCTGAGCTGAAGTTCCTCAAGATGCAGGCACTTACTGCAAACGTGGTTGTCCACAATGCTCTCCACAAACTCCCACATGCTGCAGTTGTGGCACATCGCCTGCAGTGCCATCCCTATATGACCTTGTTTTATTTAATTAAATTTAATTACATTTGTAATTAGGTAACTAAGTTTACAGTGTAGTTTCTTGACTACTTACTTGATCTAGATTAAGTTATGGGTACGGAAATTAAATATCTACCTATAACATAAAGCACTACAAGTAGTGTAGGCAAAAATCAACAACTCCTTCCCCCTCTTCTCCGAATTCCCACTTTTTCCAAATTCCCAAATAAAACACTCTTTTTAAGTACACTCCGTTTTAATCCCACTCTGTGCAGACCGCTCTGTGCTCTTTAAAATAGTAAAATGTCCCAAGGCGTTTCACAGGAGCGTTATCAAACAAAATATTACACCGAGCCACATAGGGAGATATTAGGGCAGGTAAGGTAGGTTTTAAGGAGCTTCTTAAAGGAGGAAACAGAAGTAAAGTGGTGGAGTGGTTTAAGGAGGGAATTCCAGAGCTTAGGTCATTGGCAGCTGAAGGCACAGCCACCAATGGTTGAGCAATTAAAATCAGGGATGTTCAAGAGGCCAGAATTGGCAGAGCGCAGAGATCTCGGAGGGTTGTAAGGCTGGGGGAGATTACAGAGATAGAGAGGGGCGAGGCCATGGAGGGATTTGAAAATAATGATAATTTTAAAATCAAGGCATTGCTTAACTGAGAGCCAATGTAGGTCAGCAAGCACAGGGGAGATGGGTGAATGGGATTTGGTGCGACCTAGGACACGGGCAGCAGAGTTTTGGATGACTTCAAGTTTACGGAGGGTAGAACGTGGGAGGCTGGCCAGGAGTGCTTTGGAATAGTCAAGCTTAGAGGTAAGAAAGGCATGGATGAGGGTTTCAGCAGCAGATGAGCTGAGGCAGGGGCGGAGTCAGGCAATGTTACGGAGGTGGAAATAGGTGGTCTTAGTGATGGCGCGGATATGTGGTCAGAAGCTCATCTCGGGGTCAAATATGACACCAAGGTTGCAAACAGTCTGGTTGCCAGGGAGAGGGATGGAGTCGGTGGCTAGGGAACGGAGTTTGTGGTGGGGACCGAAGACGGTGGCTTCGGTCTTTCCAATATTGAGTTGGAGGAAATATCTGCTCATCCACTACTGGATGTTGGACAAGTAGTCTGACAATTTAGAGAAAATGGAGGGGTTGAGAGAAGTGGTGGTGAGGTAGAGCTGGGTGTCGTCAGCATACATGTGTAAACTGATGCTGTGTTTTTGGATGATGTCGTCGAGGGGCAGCATGTAGATGAGAAATAGGAGGGGGGCCAAGGATAGATCCTTGGAGGACACCAGAGGTAACGGTACGGGATCGGAAAGAGAAACCATTGCAGGTGATTATCTGGCTATGACTGGATAGATAAGAATTGGCCAAATCATTTCCTTCTGTACTATAAACCTCTAAGGTTCTCATGGCTACCTTTTAAAGGTATAAATTCATTCCAAATCAACAACCTTCACTGGGAGTCTGCTCCACATAGCCACTATTCTATAGGGAGAAAGGTTTTTTTTCATCATAGTATTCGAATATTTTAAAGTGGTATAAATGGCCAAGGATCCCAGTGAGCTTTGCATTTAACAGTTTAGCCAGGGAGCAATATAAGTAAAGGGGTAGGGATGGAATCTTGATCTTGGTGCTTGCAAACAAAGGAAGCTTAGAAACAGAGAATGCTGAATTTCCCTTTAGCTTCTGACCCTTACCCAGATTAGAATGCTGGTTGCTTGGAGACCCACATATCCAACATGGGAAACTGCTCTCAATTGTAGGATTTGACTGCCATAAAATAACTAGTGCTTTGATAACAGTTTCCTGCACATCCTGAGGGGCACAGACTGTGTCTCTAGCCAAGATAAGAGAAGAGGCCACAACATCAGCAGTCAGCTAAAGCAGAGCTAGAATGATGGGATAATTTATGACTAGAAGATAAGAACAGGAGATGAGTAGGTGCAGCCTAAGGCAGCCAAATAGTATAAAGCTAGAGCTCTCCCCCTTTGAAAGTTAGAATTCTCAGGATGGTCGGAAGTCCACAGACAGATTAGAATGTCAGAACTGATCATTCCATAGTCTCGGAACCAGGTTGTATTACTTGAATGTCGTTTTCTTGCTTTTCATTTAATGTAATCTGGAGACAATTGTATTATAACACTGTTGAGTCAATATATAGTAAAACTTGTTGTTGAATAAACCACTCGAGCCTGAATCACTGGGAAGTTAGGGCTGGATTTTGCGGGGGGTCAGCGGGCGCAATTAGTGGAGGGTTGGGTGGAAAAGTTTTTTTTCCCCAGTGGGTCGGGACCCCGCTGTGAACCCACTGCCACGCGCCTTTACCAAATGTCGGGTCTGTCAGCGCTGAGCAGACCCAACACGGAGTTGCAGGGGAGGCAATTAAAATCATTAATGGTTTATTTACAGCCACTTATCAATGTTTTTCCCTCCAGCTTTTTGGAGTTGACAGGTCGCCCACTGGTTTCCCGCTGTGCCTAGACCTCGTCTGTGAAGCTGAGGCCATTGAATCAGCTGATGGGTTGACAGCTACACGTGTCAAGTCAAAGCTCCCAGCTGATTGAGATATGCTCCCTTAACCACGAGCTTCTCTAAACTGCATTTCCACTACAGATTCAGAATGCTGCAAGTCTTTACACAAGTCTGACCTCATTACCTCTCCCACCATTGACAGATTGCTTCTGTCATCTCTACTTCACCTGCCATCTATTCCATCAGCATGGATGCCCTTTATACTCTCTCACCTTGGTCCTCAGAATCTCACCACGATCAGCCCCAATAGCAGTAGCACCAGGCACACCAGCAGCAGCAACAACAACACCAAACTTCTCCGCAATCAACTGATGCTGCACAGGACACAGGGCATCAGCACCCGACCACATTGCTGCCCGGGAGGCCAGGGATGGCCTCACCATGACCAGATTTACTTCACTTGACGCTGTACACCCTAGCTGCCCCATGATGCGCCAGGTTGGCACCACCCCACACCAACACCATATAACATCCCCACAATGTCCAAGCCATTCCTTTCACACTCATCACCATTGCAGGGTGTACCGTTATGTCTCACCATTCACTGCAACTCACTAAGCCACTTCCAAACGTGCACACAAATCTGTCCAAGAACGCAAAGTGTTAAAAATAAAGGTTTCAATGTTTGACACCACATTAACAGAAACTTTACATGAACATTGCATAAAACACCCAAGTGCCTACCCTTGTGTGTTGTTAGTTGGTATGATTGGACTAGGATGAGGGTGAGTGTGAGGGGTGGCTAGTGAGATGGGGATGTGATAATGTAGATAGAGAGGGATGGGTGGAGGTGCAAGGTAAGTTGGTGTGAGTAAGGATGTGCAGGAGTAGGGTAGGGAAGGCAGAGTGATGAGGATGTGATGAGAGGCACAGCAGGATGAGGTTGAGTGTGGCTTTGTACTAACGTTTCGTGATCTACTGAGATCATTGAAAGGTTTGCGGCACTGCACCCAGGTCCTCCTGACCACATCCCTGCTTGTGCCCTCCTCTGCAATGTGCAACCAGGCTGTGTTGATCTCCTGGGGAGGTGTCTTCCACCCATCAGAAGGGAAGAGGACCTCTCTGCATGCTATGTCTCCCTCCATAAGCATATGGAGGGAGTCATGGGAGAACCTGGGTACAGCCCTGCACCTCTTTGCAGTGCTTGTCAGTGTTTGCAGCACCGCAATGCTGTAGAACACTGACAGCACAACTGTCAAAATAAAGTTGACCACGGTCCCTTTAAGGAAACCGGCTGATGACGCGTCATCAAATGACATCACCAGACCCGCTTCCTCTAACTGGCCGGGAAACGCGCTGGGCGGGCTTAACAAGCTCCATCAAGGGAAATTCATTTCAGAGGCCGAAATGGAGCCAGTATTGGGGTCGGGATGCGCCACCGACATCGCCCGCCACCGACCCGCCAAGCTTCGTAAAATCGCGGCTTTCTTGTTGATGAACTAACAAACCTTTTGCTGCGACAGTAACTACGGTATAATTTATCGACTTTCATTGGCATTCCCTGATTTGGGGTCAAGTAAAAGGTTTTAAAATAACAGGTGTTAAGACAATTGACTTGTTTCTGACGGGAAGAGGGAGAAGGGATAACCACAAGCCTAAAATAGGGAGGGTAAGGAAAAGAAGGGGACCAATTTCATATGACTGAAGCATTGAAACCCCTCAAGTACCCCCAAATCTAAATTAGGGAGAAGGAGTAGGTAATTTCCCCTCAAGACTGACAGCATAGCCATGAAAAGTGCATTGGCAGGGATATGTTCTACAGACTTGACGTACGTAGAAAAATCATTAGGGTCATGTATGTCTCTAATAGATAAGTTGCTATGAGTTGTTTAACATCTATAGTCTTGTCTTTGATGTTGGAAGTATTTTAAGATGTATGTATAACCATGTGCATTATTTTTGAGATCCTTTGAGTTATGTTTTTGGTTTTGAACTGATTTAAACTGCGTGAATATTCCATGGGCTCGTGACCTGGGAATATTATATAAAATTGGCACTTTGAGTTCATAACACATAGGAACATAGGAACAGGAGTAGTTCATTTAGCCCCTCGAGCCTGTTCCACCATTCAATGAGATCATGGCTGATCTGTGAACTAACTCCATGGGGGAAAAATTCAGTTGGTTGCGCCTCCCGTTAGCGCCTTAAGAGGGCGCTAATGGGGCGCAAAGCATCTAGCGCCCAGGCGCGGCGATGTTTTGCACCGCTCGCGAAATTAACTAGACATTTTGCGGCGGCGCTAAACACTACCGCCACGATCTCCTGCGCCAGCAGATCGTGACGTCAGTCGAGTGCGCAACGCCCCGGTATCGCCCCGGAGCAGATATTGAGTGGCGCCCCCTGCTTTACCGCCTGACGCGAGCAACGACAGGTTGAGGGGAGCGAATTGCAGTCATGAAGGGACTGGGGGAGCGCTATTTAAAGGCGACCGCTTCCTGCCTTTTATTGTTGGTGACATTTTTGAACCACGCATTCTGAGAGAGAGAGAGAGAGAGACTTCTGGAGAGATTCAACGCTGTGTGAAGGAGTTTTGGGTACTGAGCAGCACTTTGCAGGTTCATTTTGATTTGCCATTCCTTGTATCGATTTAGAAGAGACTCTGGGGGCTGCACTCTAAGCTCTTTCCCTGGTACTCTCCATTGTTCTTTCCAGCAGATTTGATGTGCAGGTCTCTCCAGGCCGAGATTCAAGGCTGCAACGAGCAGGATGTGGATTGAAAGCAAGATCAACCATCCCCTTTAAGAACTGGCCGGTGCCATTGTGTGTGTGTTCCATTGCTGACTGACATCACATGAGCTTCGCCAGCGCTCTGAGGTAGCGCCTCGCTCCTCGGCGTTTGCACCTTAAGACAGGTGTGAAGCACCTGATTTAGCGCTCCAATCACCTCCAGGGGCGATAAAAGTCAAGTTTGCAGTCGGTGGCGATAATTAGCGCAGGCGCTAATCTTTGCGCCCGGCCGATAATTGCGCCCCAAATGGGGCGACACTGAATTTCTCCCCCCATATACCTGCCTTTGGCCCATATCCCTTAATACCTTTGGTTAACAAAAATCTATCAATCTCAGATTTAAAATTAACTATTGATCTAGCATCAATTGCCTTTTGCGGAAGAGGGTTCCAAACTTCTACCACCCTTTGTGTGTAGAAGTATTTCCTAATTTCACTCCTGAAAGGCCTGGCTCTAATTTTAAACTATTTCCCCTAGTCCCAGACTCCCTAACCAGAGGAAATAGTTTCTCTCTATCTACCCTATCAGTTCCCCTTAATATCTTGAAAACTTTGATCAAATCACCCCTTAACCTTCTATATTCCAGGGAATACAACCCTAGTTTGTGTAATCTCTCTTCATAATTTATCCCTTGGAGTCCAGGTATCTTTCTGGTAAATATACGCTGCACTCCCTCCAAGGCCAATATATCCTTCCTAAGGTGTGGTGCCCCGAACTACTCACAGTACTCCAGCTGTGGTCTAACCAGGGCTTTGTACAGCTGCAGCATAACTTCTACCCCCTTGTATTTTAGTCCTCTAAATATAAAGGTCAGCATTCCATTAGCCTTTTTGATTATTTTTTGTACCTGTTCATGACATTTTAATGATCTGTGTACCTGGACCCCCAAGTCTCTTTGGACCTCCACTGTTTTTAGCTTTTCACCATTTAGAAAGTACCCTGTTCCATCCTTTTTAGGTCCAAAGTGGATGACCTCACATTTGCCTACATTGAAATCCATTTGCCACAGTTTTACCCATTTGCTTAATCTATTAATATCTATTTGTAATGTTATGCTTTCATCTACACTGCTTACAATGCCATCTATCTTTATGTCATCAGCAAACTTGGATATGTGGCTTTCTATCCCATCATCTAAGTCGTTAATAAATACAGCGAATAGTTGAGGCCCCAAAACAGATCCTTGCGTGACACCACTAGTCATATCCTACCAATTAGAGTACCTGCCCATTATCCCTACCCTTTGTCTCCTGCCGCTCAGCCAGTTTCCTAGCCAGTTCAATAAATTTGCCTTCAATTCATGGGCTTCAACTTTAGCTAACAGTCTTTTATGAGGCACTTTATCGAATGCTTTCTGGAAGTCCATATAAATAACATCCATAGACATTCCCCTGTCCACTACTTTAGTCACCTCTTCAAAAAATTCAATCAGGTTTGTCAGGCATGACCTACCTTTCACAAATCCACGCTGGCTCTCTCTGATCAACTGAAAATTTTCAAGGTGTTCAGTCACTCTATCCTTAATTATAGACACTAGTTACTTCCCGACAACAGATGTTAGGCTAACTGGTCTATAATTCCTTGGTTTCCCTCACTCAACTTTCTTAAATAGCAGAACGACATGCACAACTTTTCAATCCAAAGGAGCAGTTGCCGAATCGAGAGAATGTTGGCAGATTATAGTTAGGGCATCTGCAATGTTCTCGCCTACTTCCTTTAAACCCTGGGATGGAAACCATCTGGTCCTGGGGATTTGTCACTCTTTAGTGCCATTATTTTCTTCATTACTGTTATTTTGCTTACGTTAATTTGGATGAGTCCCCATCCCTGATTCAATATTAGTTTCCTTGGGATGTCCGGCATGCTATCCTCTTCCTCTACTGTAAATACTGATGCAAAGTAATTATTGAACGTATCCACCATTTCCTTATTTTTTTTACAATATCCCTGTTATCAGTTTTCAAGGGGCTCACATTGCTCCTGACCACCCTCTTTTTCCTAATATAATTGTAAAAAATGTTTGTGCTGATTTTGTTATCCCTTGCAAGTTTCTTTTCATATTCCCTTTTTGTAGCTCCTACTATCTGTTTTGGCACGTTTTGTTGTTCATTGTAACACTCCCATGCGCCAGGATCTGTGCTAGTTTTTGCATTTTTGTACGCTTTTTCTTTTAGTTTTATGTTGGCCCTCACCTCTTTAGTCATCCATGGCTTTCTTTTTGGCAGATAGAGCTCTTGCCCCTCAGGGGTATAAACTGGTTTTGTATCACGTTAAATTATTTTTGAACACCTCCCACTGATCTTGTCATTTTACCCATTAACAGATTTGCCCAGTTTACTGTGGTCAGTCTCTGTCTCATTACATTGAATTCAGACTGACTTAAATCTAGAATCTTAGTAGCTGTTTTGCATTTCTCCCTTTCAAACACTGCGGCTTCGATTTCCCCTACCTCAGCAGGTCCAGTGTGGCCAGGGTCGGTGGCGGGTCCTGACCTTGCTGCTGGCTCCAGCCTGCTCTGTAGAATAATTTTACGCTGATTGGGCTTGTTAAGCCCGCCCAACGCATTTCCCGGCCAATTGAAGGAAGCGGATCTGATGATGTCACTTGGTGACGCGTCATCAGCTGGTTTCCTTAAAGGGACCATGCGCAAATTGCTTTTGAGAGTTGTGCTGTCAGTGTTCTACAGCATTGAGGTGCTGCAAGCACTGCACAGAGGTGCACGGCTGCACCCAGGCTCTTCCATGACTCCCTTCATATGCTTACAGAGGGAGTCACAGCACGCAGGGAGGTCCTCTTCCCTTCCAATGGGCGGAAAAGACCTCCCTAGGAGATCAATGCAGCCTGGTTGCACATTGCATAGGAGGACACAAGCAGGGATGTTATCAGGGGGACCAGGCTGCAGTGGCGCAAACCTTTCAATGATCTTAGTAGATCACAAAACGTTACTGCAAAGCCACACTCAACCTCATCCTGCTGTGCCTCTCATCACATCCTTACTCACACCAACTTACCTTGCACCTCCACTCATCCCTCTCTATCTACATTATCACTTCCCCATCTCACAAGGCACCCCTCGCACTCACTCTCATCCTAGTCCAATCATACCAACTAACAACACACAAGGGTAGGCACTTGGGTGTTTTAGCCAATGTTCATGTGAAGTTACTGTTAATGTGCTGTCAAACATTGAAATCTTTATTTTCAACACTTTGCGTTCTTGGACAGATCTGTATGCATTTTTGGAATTGGCTTAGTGAGTTGCAGTGAATGGTGAGATATAACTGTACCCCCCGCAATGGTGATGAGTGTGCAAGGAATGGCTTGTGCATTGTAGGGATGCTTTATGGTGTTGGTGTGGGGTGGTGCCAACCTGGCAGATCATGTGGCAGATATGGTGTACAGCATCAAGTGAAGTAAATCTGGCTATGGTGAGGCCATCCCTAGCCTCCCGGGCAGCAATGTGGTCGAGTGCTGATGCCCTGTATCCTGTGCAGCATCAGTTGATTGCAGAGAATGTTGGTGTTGTTGTTTGGTGCTGCTGGTGTGCCTGGTGCTGCTGGTGTTGGGGCTGATCGTGGTGGGATTCTGAGGACCAAGATGAGATAGTTTCAAGGGCACCGATGCTGATGTAATAGATGGCAGGTGAGCTTGAGATGACAGAAGCGATCTGTCAATGGTGAGAGAGGTTGTTCCAATGAGGTGACACTGATAGAGAGTTTACTCCAAACATTTGCAACCTGCATAAAGCTCAATCTGTCTTCCAAATGCAGTAAGCAACAGCTTTGAGCTTGGAAAGTGAACAGCTGTGAGATGGGAGCTTTTATAGCACATTTGCAGCTGTCAAGTAAAGAGATCATTGCATGGTCATACAACTCCCGACCTCCTTACCTGGCATGATCCCCGAGCAACTTGGACCCCACGGGTGACCTCGTAAAATTTAAAGGTGAGCTCAAAATACTTTTTAAGTGGTTCTTAACAAGGTCATAATGACCTGAATTGCCTCCCCCACCGTTGCGTGTCGGGTCTGTTCAGCGCTGACAAACCCAACATCTGGGAAAGTAGCGTGGCGGCGGGTTGACAGCGAGTTCCTGACCCGCTGTCAAAAATGTTTTTCCCATCCAACCCGCCACCAAACGTGCCCACTGACCCCCCCAACATTCAACTCAATCATATTATGATCGCTATTAGATAAATGTTCACATACTGTTAGGCTGTTAACTAAATCTGGCTCATTACTCATTACTAAATCTAATGTGGCCTGCCCCCTTGTTGGTTCGAGGACATATTGTTGCAAAACACTATCCTGAACGCATTCAAGAAATTCACTACCTTCATTCACTATCCATTACAGGGATCAATATTCATCACTATCCATTACAGGGATCAATATTCATCACTACCCATTACAGGGATCAATATTTTTTAAGTTGCATGAAAGTGTGAATATGGTTGTTGAGTATGTTCATTTCAATTTAAGATTGTGCACCCAGAATTGGGGAAAACTTTGTGATTTACCTTTTAAGTTAAAGATGTTTCTGTGATTTATTTTGACTGAAGTTTACTTGTGCAACTGTGAAAAACAGAGGAAGTTTTTGTTTAATTGGAGATTAGATTCAGCCTTGAAGAACTACAAGTTACAGTTGCTATGGTGTCTGAAATTAGATCAATTTGAACTTTTCAAAGCACTTTTTAAAATTAGATTACAGCTAAAAATTGCTAATGCCTTATGCAGTTTAAATTAAAGATGCATGGTCTTGTTTTAAATCAATTTGAATGTTTACAAAGCACTGTTTTCTTAATTTGGTTACTGCAAGTCTGAGACCTGGTATTGTGATTGTCTCCTCCCCCACCCCTAAGGTTTTGACAAGTAAGAAGTAATCAGAAATTGTAAATTTGGTTGAGAGAAAAAGCACTAAATTAACCTACGATGGAATAAAGAAGGAGAAAAGGGAAAGATTCAATCCCTTTTCTACTGTCACAAACTGCCGGAGTTCTTTTGGTTTCAGCATACTGTCTCTTTAAAAAGCCTGTATGAATGTTTCGGAGCCCACAAGCTGTTAACCCTCTCATGTAAGAGTGTTAAAGATTTTGTTTAACTGTGACAGCTAACCTTTTCTTTAGTTATATCACAGTAATTTGGAAAGGCACCTGAAGAAAGAACAAAAAGAACGATGACATAATTTACTGTTTTTTTTGTAAGGATGTGCTATTTTGATAATTTTATCCATTCTGTATTGTATTTAGTTAATAAAATATTGTCTGAATGAAATTGGAATTATTGAGGTTAACTAACGTATTAATTTGTGAAAACCTGACTTTCAGTGTGGCCACAGTGAAATTCTTGCTATTGTAATTCTGTGGAGGTCTCTAATTCTGGACTTGAGATTATCACATATAAAAGTTTTGAATTTCTTAAATGTTTAATCATTTGAAGTAAAACAAAATTGTGACATTTGAGGTGATTCTGCTTGTTTCATCATCTTGGTTGTACTGGGAAAATCTTGGGGTTGGAATCCTGTTTAAAAAAAAATGCCAGAAGCTTAAAAACAATTGGAGTTTAATTTGAAAAAAATGCTGCCTTCCCTGATAAGAATGTTTATTTTAAAGTTAATTGTGATGTTACTAATGATTTCTGTTGTTGTAGCTGATTTTCAATTCTTAAGGATTAAAAAAAAGTTTGGTAGGATCGTTGTGCAAGTCTTAAAACGTACAAAGACTTTGAGAAAAAAAGGAACATGGACTTTGGTTCTTTTTCTTGGGCAAAGTTTTTAAAACAAAATTATGTGAAGTGACACAATTGCATGCATCTGCCGATATCTTCTTATAAACATGCCAAGAAGTTAAACCTTTCCGCTGAGACCTATTTTTAATTCACCACACAACCCTTGTATTGCTGAATGAAGTTTCTTAATTTAAGTGGATATTTCCCCATGGTGACAGAAAGGAATCATGAGTTGACCCCTTGAGCTTTCAAGAATGGATTCTCTAGATTTCTTTTAAACAGGGTACCATGGTTTTCAGGACTGCATATATATTGATGGGGTAGCAAGAGACCCAGTAGTTTTAAGCATTTAAGACCTTATCTGCAGAGATCAGCAGATAGCAAATGTCACAGCATGGTGACGATTTGGACTTAAGATTTTACCTTTCAAAGGCTCAGCCTTAACCCATTCAGAGTCATTTGTTATCTTCCAAGACAAAGTGCTCAAGGGAGAGAGATATGAGAGATATCTCCAAAAGAAATTGCAAGCACTTCTGTCTCTAACGTAAAACCACCAAGCCGGGGCATCATTTGTTTCTGAAATTGGAATTGATAAGTTAAATATGAGTTGCTGTTTCAAGCACTTGAGAAAGGAAAAATTACCTGAAGTTTTATGGGATAATCAAATTTTCATTAAAAGAAACGAGAGGAGTGCAATCTAGTTGGTTCCTTCCCAATGCTGTGTATCAAGGAAGAAAGTTTGGGGAAATAAAATTGAACATTGACAAGTCCTGTCAGTCCAACAATATTGCTCTTTGGATTTGGGATAATTTTGAAATGATAAAATGGACTCGGGCACAATATAGCAGGTTATTTTAGGAAATAAAAGGTCCAAGATGAGGTTTGGGTAAGTAAAATAAACAAACAAAATGTGTTAATAACTTGGACCATGTGGGAACATTTCATCTATGTTTTCTATCTATAATATTGTATTGGCAGTAAAGTTCCTCCAGAATGAGATGAAATTGTAATTACTGTATAAAATTGAATGAGAGGAAGTGATTGAGGATATAAGATAGAAACAGGAAAATTGCACCACCAAATGGAATTTTTCTAAAATCATTTTTTTAGGCGACTTGGAAACAATCCAAAGGGGTTAGGGAAAAGATGAGGGAGTGCATCCATGAGTAATATAAATCACCTAGGCAAAATTCACCAAAGGCTATCGATCTGGTATCAATGTACATTCTAGTGAAAGTCAGGAAAGTGTAGGTGAGAATAGTCAATTGATAGCTTTTTCTTGGAAAGGTTTGTGTCCTTGCATATGAACAATAAGGAAACTGCATTTGATAGCTTGGCCACTACCTGAGATATCAGGACTATGCAGGGGGAGAAGAGCAAAGATCTCCAGACCCCCCTCCCCCCACAATCTGCTGATAAGATAACCTGAAAGCACAAGAATGGCTTGTATCGGATGTCACGTGTGGCATGATACTGGGATACCAGTGTGTGTGTGTGCAAATCTGATTTGTTGCGTTTGAGGCTACTAGCATGCAAAAGTGCATGGTGAAGATGTACTGAAGAATGGGTCTCAGACATGCTCAGTTACTTGACAATAGCACAACATGAAATGGTTAATGCTCAGGAGAGTGAGAAAACTTTGTAATCAAGGCACTGACACATGCTCCACAGAGAAACTGCCATTTTAATGAAACAATCAGGATAGAGTTAAACACACCGATACCTGTCAGGTATTTTAAATTAAAGTGAAGAGGGACAAGAATTTGGATTTACAAAATTTAGGGTTGGGTTCCGTCAAGTTAACAATGAAATTGGGACAATTCAGGGTTAGGGAGAAATAATACTTAGCAAGGATTATTCACAAGATGGATAAGGGCAAAGGTAGAGCTGGAGTATCTTTTAAGTCCAGTTTCTTGCACATTCCTGAGGGGCACAGACTGTGGGGGAAAAATTCAGTATCACCCCGTTTGGGGCGCAATTATCAGCTGGGCGCAAAGATTAGCGCCTGGCGCTAATTATCGCCTCCGACTGCAAACTTGACTTTTATCGCCCCTGGAGGTGATTGGAGCGCTAAATCAGGCGCTTCACACCTGTCTTAAGGCGCAAAGGCCGAGGAGCAAGGCGCTACCTCAGAGCGCTGGCGAAGCTCATGTGATGTCAGTCAGCAATGGAGCACACACAGAATGGCACGGGCCAGTTCTTAAAGGGGAGGGTTGATCTTGCTTTCCATCCACATCCTGCTCATTGCAGCCTTGAGTCTCGGCCTGGAGAGACCTGTACATCAAATCTGCTGGAAAGAACAATGGAGAGTACCAGGGAAAGAGCTCAGAGTGCAGCCCCCACAGTCTCTTCTAAATCGAGACAAGGAAGGGCAAATCAAAATGAACCTGCAAAGTGCTGCTCAGTACCCAAAACTCCTTCACACAGCACTGAATCTCTCCAGAAGTCTCTCTCTCTCTCTCTCTCTCAGAATGCGTGGTTCAAAAATGTCACCAACAATAAAAGGCAGGAAGCGGTTACCTTTAAATAGTGCTCCCCCAGTCCCTTCCTGACTGCAAAACGCTCCCCTCAACCTGTCGTTGCTAGCGGCAGGTGGTAAGGCAGGGGGCGTCACTCAATATCCGCTCCGGGGCGATACCGGGGCATTGCGCACTCGACTGACGTCACGATCTGCCGGCGCAGGAGATCGTGGCAGTAGTGTTTAGCGCCGCCGCAAAATGTCTAGTTAATTTCGTGAGCGGCTCAAACATCGCCGCGCCCGGGCGCTAGATGCTTTGCGCCCCATTAGCGCCCTCTTAAGGTGCTAATGGGAGGTGCAACCAACTGAATTTTTCCCCCTGTGTCTCTAGCCAAGATAAGAGAAGAGGCCACAACATCAGCAGTCAGCTAAAGCAGAGCTAGAATGATGGGATAATTTATGACTAGAAGATAA
The DNA here is from genome assembly GCA_030390025.1 of Squalus acanthias. NCBI lineage: Eukaryota > Metazoa > Chordata > Chondrichthyes > Squaliformes > Squalidae > Squalus > Squalus acanthias. Next base: position 103,299,980 of record CM059429.1, on the reverse strand, counting down.
GAACAGGAGACGAGTAGGTGCAGCCTAAGGCAGCCAAATAGTATAAAGATAGAGCTTTCCCCCTTTGAAAGTTAGAATTCTCAGGACAGTCGGAAGTCCATACACAGCCTACAAAGTTGGTACTGATCACTCCGTAGTCTAGAAACCAGGTTGTATTACTTGCAAGTCATTTTCTTGCTTGTCATTTAATGTAATCTGTATTATAACACTGACGTGTCAATATATATAAAAACTTGTTGCTGAATCATAGAATGATACAGCACAGAAGGAGGCCATTCGGCCCATCGTGGATGTGCCGGCTCTTTGGTAGAGCTATCCAATTAGTCCCACTCCCCTGCTCTTTCCCCATAGCCCTGTACATTTTTTCCCTTCAAGTATTTATCCAATACCCTTTTGAAAGTTACTATTGAATCTGCTTCCACCACCCTTTCGGGCAGTGCATTCCAGATCACAACAACTTGCTGCGTTTAAAAGAAATGTTTCCTCATGGTCGCCTGTGGTTCTTTTGCCAATCACCTTAAATCTGTGTCCTCTGGTTACCAACCCTTCTGCCAGTGGAAACAGTTTCTCCTTATGTACTCTGCCAAAATCATCCATGATTTTGAACACCTCTATCAAATCTCCTCTTAACCTTCTCTGCTCCACGGAGAACAACCCCAGCTTCTCTAGCTTCTCCACATAACTTGGTACCATTCTAGTAAATCTCTTCTGCACCCTCTCTAAAGCCTTGACGTTCTTCCTAAATCTCTAACCTTGATCTAGCCTTGTAAATTTTGTATCAAACCTGATAGAATATACAATTCACAGCATGCAACACAGTTAGAATGTCAAACCCAAAGGAACCTCATGAAATACAAGAAATACAGTGACAGAAGGTCAATGGGGATCATTTGAGTTACATACTGACAACTTTACATGAATATATCCATTGTCCTATTCAATAACAAATTGATAAGTATGTAGAGCAAGCACATAAGTCACAATACAGTGTAACTCAGTTCACTAGACATGCAGGGCCAAAGATGTGAGACTGTCCCAACGGATTCCCACCTTAACTTCAGTGGGAGTCCTTGGGGCAAAGTTTCCTGTATGCCCTTGTGGGGACGGAGTCTCCACCAGCCCCAAAATGCATCGACGTAAAGGGAGGGATGAGGAAGATGGGGGAATGTCCTATGTCAGGAGTTCCTACACCCTAACCCTCAGTTGGGGCCCACTGTGGGTGTGCCTGGTTCCAGGCACACCTCACATACAAGGATGGATGTGGGGCCCCTTAGGGGGGGTTCCACCCAACATCAGGGCCTGGACCCCTGAAGATGAGGTGCAGATTTTATTCTCTTTATTACAAGTGGCTCCCAGAAGCGGGAAGCCGCTGGGGGCAGCCTTTTCCCTGTCTAGCCCAGCAAGCTTCGGTTAGCATTTCTGGCCCTCTTGGTGAGGAACGCCAAGGTGTGCACGCTAACTGCCAAAGACCCGCTGCTCATGGACCCTCCCCCTGACCATGTGAACTTTGGCCACGGGCAGGCACATCCCAACACTTATGGTGGAATTACCCCCATCCCTCACAGATTCTCTCGGCTTCATGAAGTCATGTCCAACAAGGAACTTCAAATAAAAACAGAAAATGCTGGAAATATTCAGCAGGTCAGGCAGCATCTGTGGAGAGAAAAACAGAGTTAACGTTTCAGGTCGATGACCCTTCATCAGGAACCTCAATTGGATGTTCAGGAACTTAGATATTTTTGAGTAACATCAATTCAAATATCGTAATTCAAGCCCAAAGTTCCTGAGTAAAATGAAACAGTAGGGAAAAGAGCTAAAAGAATATTGAAGAAAGGAAAGAAATAATAAGAATGATTCTATCTTAAGAGTTTGCTAGCCAATCATAACAACCACTGATGACACAAGGACAACAGCTCAACTACTAATGAATAGATTTAGCAAACATTACTGTATGCAGCTGTCAAACTTAGTGATGTGAAGGAACAGAGACTATAGGGGGGAATTTTTCAGGGGGGTCAGCAGGCGCGTTTGCCGGTGGGTCGGCTGGGAATTTTTTTTTGACAGCGGGTAGGGAACCCACTGTCAACCTGCCGCCACGCTAGTTTTCCAGATGTCGGGTCTGTCATCGCAAAACAGACCCAACACCAAGCGGCAGGGGAGGCAATTTAGGTGATTAAGAGCTTGTTAACAGCCACTTAAAAAATATTTTGAGCTCACCTTTACATTTTATGAGGTCGCCCACAGGTTCCACGCAGCTCGGGAATCACGTCAGGTAAGCAGGTCGGGAGTTGTGTCACCAAGAAATCATCTCTTTACTTGACAGTTGCAAATGTGCTATAAAAGCTCCCATCTCATAGCTGTTCACTTTTCCAAGGTCAGAAGTTGTTGCTTACTGCATTTGGAAGACAAATTGAGCTTTATGCAGGTTGCAAGTATTTGGAGTAAACTCTCTATCCAGTGTCACCTCATTGGAACAACCTCTCTCACCATTGACAGATTGCTTCTGTCATCTCAAGTTCACCTGCCATCTATTACATCAGCATCGTTGCCCTTGAAACTATCTCACCTTGGTCCTCAGAATCCCACCACAATCAACCACAACACCAGCAGCACCAGGCACACCAGCAGCACCAACAACAACAACACCAACCTTCTCCGCAATCAACTGATGCTGCACAGGACACAGGGCATCAGCACCCGACCACATTGCTGCCCAGGAGGCCAGGGATGGCCTAACCATGGCCAGATTTACTTCACTTGACACTGTACACCCTGGCTGCCACCTGATGCACCAGGTTGGCACCACCCCACGCCAACACCATAAAGCATCCCTACAATGCCCAAGCCATTCCTTCACACTCATCACCATTGCGGGGGGTAACGTTATGTCTCACCATTCACTGCAACTCACTAAGCCAATTCCAAAGGTGCACACAGATCTATCCAAGAATGCAAAGTGTTGAAAATAAAGATTTCAATGTTTGACAGCACATTAACAGAAACTTCCATGAACATTGGCTAAAACACACAAGTGTCTACCCTTATGTGTTGTTAGTTGGTATGATTGGACTAGGATGAGGATGAGTGTGAGGGGTGGCTAGTGAGATGGGGAAGTGATAATGTAGATAGAGAGGGATGGGTGGAGGTGCAAGGTAAGTTGATGTGAGTAAGGATGTGCAGGTGTAGGGTAGGGAAGGCAGAGTGATTAGTGGCACAGCAGGATGAGGTTGAGTATGGCTTTGCAGTAACGATTCGTGATCTACTGAGATAATTGAAAGGTTTGCGCCACTGCAGCCTGGTCCTCCTAACAACATACAAAAGCAAAATACTGCGGATGCTGGAAATCTGAAATAAAAACGGAAAATGCTGGAAATACTCAGCAGGTCAGGCAGCATCTGTGGAGAGAGAAAGGGTTAACGTTTGAGGTCGATGACCCTTTGTCAGAACTCAGGGTCATCGACCTGAAACGTTAACTCTTTCTCTCTCCACAGAAGCTGCCTGACCTGCTGAGTATTTCCTCCTAACAACATCCCTGCTTGTGTCCTCCTGTGCAATGTGCAACCAGACTGCGTTGATATCCTGGGGAGGTCTCTTCCATCCATGTGATGGCGTACTGTGACTCCCTCCATAAGCATATGGAGGGAGTCATGGGAGAGCCTGGGTGCAGCCATGCACCTCTGTGCAGAGCTTGTCAGTGTTTGCAGCACCTCAATGCTGTAGAACACTGACAGCACAACTGTCAAAATTATTTTGCGCATGGTCCCTTTAAGGAAACCGGCTGATGACACGTCATCAAGTGACATCATCAGACCCGCTTCCTTCAATCAGCCGGCAAACGCGATGGGCGGGGCTTAACATGCCCAATCAACGTAAAATCACTTTGCACAGCGGGCTGGAGCCAGCAGCGGGGTCGCAACCCGCCACCAACCCTGGCTGCACCAGACCTGCCGAGGTAGGGGAAATCGCGGACAATATTGCCAGGCAGCCACATCATTTGCCCACATTGAAAGAAGAAAACAATAAGAAAGGACAAGTAGTGCTGAGGCCCCTCTTCAGAGCAGAGGGTGCATACAGAAGATGTTAAGACAAGAGAGAACAATATGAACAAGTTTTTTGAGTTCCATCCTGTGTGCAACTCCCAAGAAAAAGGCTGTAGAAAAATGACAGATAAAAGAATACAATTATTGTAGAATACTAAGTGCAAAGTATTTTTTATTAAAATTGAATAACCAAAACATATTGAAATCAAAAGTGTGGTGCTAACTTTAGATATTCTATGATTTTAATAATGATGGGGAATTTCTTCTGGCTTCTATATATTGGCTGTATTTTAAACATAGGGGGCAGATTTCCTCTGGTTGCTATTTCTGGCAAAATTGTAAAAGAGCGATAGCAACAATGCAAACAGAATGGGAGGGCCAGAATTTCGGGTTGGAACCCAGTTCTGCCAGGTTTCTGTTTCTGCACGGAGCAAAATTCTGCTCGAAGTGGGTGTTGGCGTTTCTCACGTCCACTGACTCGTCTCCTCCCACCACCAGCCCCCACCCTCGCCCTTCCCACGTGAATGTCGGCTGAAGAGATGAGACCAGCAAGACAATGTCATCTGTCAGAAATCTTGCCAGTTCTGCCTTCTTTACCCCCAGTGACAAGTATGCTCAGATGATGCAATGCACTTGCATATCAGGATGAGATCCTGGCAGAAGTGCATCTAAATGCATCTAATGCCGGTTTACAAATGGAAATTGATCGCAGAGTGACATTCGGAAAGGGGCAACTTTAAATCTGTAAATCTTTTTTACAACTTTCGGGGCTAGAAATTGAGCTCCTCTGCACCTCCTGTTAGCGCCTACAGGGGCGCTACCGGGGCACAAATGGGTTTGTGACTTGGCGCGGCGATATCAACGCCTCCCGCTAAATTCGGCGGGAGTTTTGTGGCGGTGGTAAGATGTTGCGCCCCGATCTCCTGTGCCCGGAGATCATGACGTCATTCCCGTGCGCAGCGCCCCAGTAGTGCCCCGGATAAAAAATTCCCTCTCGGCCCCTGCTTGTGCGCCTGCTGTTATCAACGACAGGTAGAGGAGGCAGCTTTCAGGCAGATGTCCCCTGGAGGAGCACTATTTAAAGGCGTCCACATCTGGTTTAGATTTCGTCGGCCAACAATGCTGCGTTGTTAGTTTCACATATGTAAAGAGGCCTTTTGACCGATTTGAGCGTTTTGCATTTTAACAAGTGTTCTGGCATTGAGGGGAGATTTAAAAGTGCAATATTTGGATCCTTTCATGGGAGCTGTACTGGCACTGGACCTCGCCCTCCAGCGTCAATGTCGGAGGTAACTGAGGTACAGAGAAAGAGTGCAAAATGTGGCCAGAGGTAGGAGGGCCAACAGGGCTCTCAACAGGAGGCCTTACCCACCCAGGGTATTCCGGCAGCAGTATTCCTACATGAACTTCACTGAGGACCAGTGTGTTAGAAGGCTCCGCTTCAGCAAGGACGTGGTCACAGAACTCTGCCACCTCCTGCAGCCAGAACTCGAGCCTCAGATCAGGACAACGACAGCTCTCTCAGTGGCAGTCAAGGTCACCGTCGCCCTGAATTTCTACGCCAGCGGATCATTCCAGTGTGTGACAGGCAACATCGCCAACATCTCCCAGTTTGCCATCTTTTGCTGCATCCGCCAGGTCACAGATGCTCTGTACAGAAGGAGAAGGGACTACATTTCCTTCCCCATGACCAGAAAGAAGCAGCGCGAGTGTGCATGTGGCTTTGCCAGGATAGCGGGCTTCCCCATGGTGCAGGGCACCACTGACGCACCCAGATTGCTTTGCGGGCACCTCATAACAATCCTGAGGTATTCCGTAACCGCAAAGGCTACCACTCACTTAATGTGCAGTTGATGTGCGAACATGGCGAATCCTGACCGTCAATGCCCGCTATCCTGGCAGCAGACACGATGCCTTCATCCTGCGCCAGACCGGTGTGCCAGCACTCTTCCAGCCACCACATCAAGCTTGCGACTGGCTGCTGGGAGACAAGGGCTATCCGCTCTCCATCTGGCTCATGACTCCCCTCCGCAACCCCAGCACTCGTGCCCAGCACTCATATAATGAGAGTCATGCTGCCACCAGGAACCTCATTGAGCAGACCATCGGAGGACTCAACCAACGGTTCCACTGCCTTGACTGCTGGGGAGGAGCTCCCCCGTACTCGGCTGAGCGGGTGTCACTTTTCGTCATTGTCTGCTGCATGCTGCACACTTGGCCATTATGAGGGCGCAGCCATTGCCACCAGGCATAACTCCACCACCTCAGAAGGAGGAGGAGGACGAGGACGAGGAGGAGGAGGAAGAGGAAGAGGAGGAGGAGGAGGAGGATGAGGAGGAAGAGGAGGAGGAGGAGGACGAGGAGGAGGAGGAGGAGGAGGAGGACGAGGACGAGGAGGAGGAGGAGGAGGAGGAGGAGGAGGAGGAGGAGGATGAACAGCAGCGACGGAGGAGGCAGCCACTCAATCGGCGTTCTGCAAGGTCGGTCCGTGATCGCCTCATCAGACTTCGTTTCCAGTGACTTTGAGTCCTCATTTCGGTTGCTGAGCACGTCGCCATCGTTCCATCACTTTATGTTTCCATACACACCCCAGAACTGAAATGAGGCACAGCACCAAATCTGCAACATTCCAGTAATAAATTTATCAAATCCATTAACCACATATATACAACAATAATATTGACTAATCACCCTTGTGCAAACCCTTGCCTCTTCTCTTTTCCCTTTCCTAATCTAGTGCTCCTACGTAGTGTCTACCCAGTGATGCAGTAGGGCTGGTGGAAGGCCGCTGAGTGTCGGTGCCAGAGACTACAGATGGCTTTATAGGACACCCTCGACCAGCTCTGGGCCTGGAAGGCCCGGCTGTACACTGCGCCACTTCAGGATGGGCAGGCAGCAGTGTGGGCTGGCTGGATGACAGGCAGCGACAAGGGCAATGGCGGAGTGGCAGTGGTGGGATCAGGAATGCTGAGAGAGGACAGCAGGTTCCTGCTCCACTGACCCACTGCCACTCCCCCGGGGCAGCACCTCAGCATCCCTACCAATCTGCTGGAGCACAGATTGCTGGCCTGCTGCAACACCGTGAGAACCCCGGTGGACTGTGATGGACCCAGCCACGATGGCAGCAGTCAGAGCTTTCATGGCATCAAGCTGAGACTGCATGAGAGCAATCTGAGATTCGATGGCAGCAACCATTGACTGCATTACAGCACTAAGACAATGGCCCAAAAATTCGGCCGAGAACGGGTGAGTACTCAGTGCGTACTCACCCGTATTCGTTCCCGAAGTGCCGGTTTCCTGCATGCACTGCGCATGCGTGGGAAACCGGCACTTCCGGTATGGTGAAGGGGGCGGTTCCTAGGTGAACCGCATGCGCGCTAGAGGCTGCGCGCACGCAGATCACTTAGGTTTTTTTTCAGGTTTCAACGCGAGGGTAAGTATGGAAGATTCTACACAAGTAAAAAGGAGGCGTAAGACCCCTTTTGAACAAGGTAAGTAGTTAATTAAGTATAATTTTTAATTTTTTTCAACAGGTTTATCTTTTTTAGAGACTTTAAAGAAAGGTAAGTTTATCGCGCGCGATCCTTACCCCCGCGGCAAGCCTCCGAGTCAAATTTCTGGGCCATTGTGTGGCTTCTGCCTGTGCTGCAATGGATGCTGCCACATGGCATGAGGTCTGTGTCCCCACGGTCTCTCTGGGAGTCTACAATCCTTTGCAGACTGCTAAGGATGGGCTCCATGGTGTGCGCAGAGCTCTGTGCAATGTTGGAGGCGGACTCCTCCACGCTCCTTACTATTGCCGAGAGGCTCTCGGGCACCCTTGCCATTGCACCTATCATCTTGGTGTACATGGCCATCACCCTTCTTGTGAACGCCTCCCCATCGTGGTCCTCATCTGAGTCCTGTGCAGCAGAACTCGCACGCTAACTCACCCTCCGGGGAGTTGGCTCCCGAGCTACCCTTTCCCCCTGACCTTGCTGTAGCCCGCTCATCCCTGGTGCATCACCCAGTGCAGACCCCTCTACTAAAGTTGCCTCTAAAGATCGCGTAGTGTCAGTATCTGAGGTGGCGCCTGCGGGTGAGAGATGCAGTGAGGTGGTGCTTTGCTCCTCCTCCTCTTCTCCTTCCTCACTCTCAGTGGGGGGCTCAGGGACAGGATGGTCATCTGGTTGCTGATTAGTTGAAAGCATAAAGGCACAAGGCTCGCGTTGAGGTGAGGGCAGGGCAGCAGGAATGGAGCAAAGAATGCAGACAGTATCAGGAGCTGGAAAGTGGGAAAGGCTTGTGGTGTGAGGGGGAAGTAGGATGAGAGAAGGAGAGGGACTGAAGATACCATTTTTGCCCCCAACGGGGTCGACGTCGCCGACGGCCAGGACACCCATGACCTGCTGCCCAATGAAGCTCATCACTTGCTCCTCCAGGTCTGAAAGCTGCTGGAGCTGCACATCACCCCCCACCTGTTCTCTGCTGCTCCCTCCTATTGTGAGCCATCTTGGCCTGCAAGAGAAATGTGTTTGAGTCAGAGTTCAGCTATGTGTTTGGGAGATATGCCTGCCGTTGTTGAATAGCTGTGATTGTAGGCAAGGCATGAGATGTGGTTGTGAGTTTGAGGAGGTGAAGATGTTTGGTGGGTGAGTGGTGGTGGTGTGGTACTTTGTGCAGTGTGTACAGACTGAGGTTCAGGTGCTGGTATGTAGGAGCTGTTGAAGCATGTACTCACCTTCACCACCCAAGTGAGGTTATTGAATTTTTTGCGACTCTGTGTCAGCAGGCTGTGTTCTACCACACTACTGGCCGAGACCTCCTGGGCCACTTCCCTCCACATTGCCCTGAAGCAATGGCCTCCTTCCAGTGGCCGGGAACAGCATTGCCCTCCTTCGCTCCACTCCAGCCTCCAATGCCTCCAATGCCACGTCTGTGAACCGACGAACTCTCTGCCTGGTAGTGGGAACAGCCATAGCCATCAGGGGATTCACTTGCTCGCAGGTCACCCCAAAGCCAGCAATGCTGAAAATGAGCATCTGCACAATGATGCAACCTTCCCTTTCAGAGCTAGAAGGAACCAGTGTGAAGGATCATTCCTGAATGCATAGTACCTGAAATTCATTAGCGTTCTGCTGGTAGCGTTCCTGTAGCGCCCCACTGAGGTCATTAGCGCTTGATTTAGCACCCCACTTCCTTCCTGGGGCTTAACACCCAATTTAGTAGAAGTTTACGATCCGTAGCGTCTGGCGCTAGATTTTCAAAATTTCAAAAGTTAGCGTCCCAAATGGGGCAATACCCAATTTCGCCCCCTAAGTTCCTTCGGCTGGAACGACAGACCTGAGGCACAGGTGCTGCACCCACCCCCAACCCAATCCAGTAACGCCGGAAATGGTAAGGATGTTCATGCCCCCATGTAAACGATCTCAACCCTGGGATATAGGACGGGTTGAGGCCTGCAGCAGACTGGCAGCCAGCGGTCTCACCCCCTGCCACACCATCTGACAGTGGAGTGAGGCCCCAAGTATTCTGGGACTAATGTGTTTGATTTTGCTTGAGAGAGTGATCAGAGGAAATCTTGGGATAGAAATTCGTCTCGGGCGGTGGTGCAAAACGGGCGGTATTGGATCAGTCGCCTATTATACACCTCTCCTGATTTTCATTTCCCTTGAAGTCAATGATTATTGTTTTGAGAGGTGTACTAACATAATGTTCATGATGCGGAGATGCCGGTGTTGGACTGGGGTGGACAAAAATGAGAAGTCGCACAACACCAGGTTATAGTCCAACAGTTTTATTTGAAATCACGAGCTTTCGGAGCGCTGCTCCTTCGTCAGGTACAGTGAAGGAATACAAATCAGCAAAGCATATATAGACAGAGAACAATGTGTAGCGTACAATGTCAGACGACTACAGTAAATCTTACTGACTGCCCTCCATGTAGTCGTCTGACATTGTACGCTACACATTGTTCTCTGTCTATATATGCTTTGCTGATTTGTATTCCTTCACTTTACCTGATGAAGGAGCAGCGCTCCGAAAGCTCGTGATTTCAAATAAAACTGTCGGACTATAACCTGGTGTTGTGCGACTTCTCATTTTTAACATAATGTTGGCTGGGAATGGCATTATAAGCAACATGCTGTACTCTGAGCAATGAAATAACAATGGCCCGGATTGTCTGGGGCCTATGACCATGTACGCACTGTGCAAGTGGGCCGTATGTGCCCTGCAAGTTCTGGGTTTATGCATGCGCCGCGCATGCGCAAAAACCCGGATCTTGCGATCTGTCAAGAATCTTTCTGACAGATCCTCCACATCCCCGGGAGATGGACACTCGCTGATGGCGAGGCGGGCTATTTGCCCAACTACTGCCCAGCGAATGCTCGTGAAACTCTTACGCCTGGTAAAAGCAGAAGGCCTTCTACCAGCATAAAGGTTTAAATAAATATTAAAATAATATTTTAAAAATCATATTAACATTCAAAACCCTGTAAAATAAGTTTGTGTTATTTTTGGCCCCTTGAAAAATGTTTAAATTTATTTTTCCAAAAATTTTATTTTTGTCTTAAATGTTGAAGCAAGTTGTATTTTAATTCATTTTAAACATGTAATGATTTCTTTTTAATTTCAGTGTTGTTAAAATTTATTTTTTGGGTGGCTCCTATGTTTATGGAGATCCTGTACATGACTGGAATCCCCATAAGCATAATGGGAATCCCCCTTTCTGATTGGTTGGGCCGGCCCACGTGATCCCAGGCACGCTTGCGAACCGCGTGCACCCCTGGGATACGTGGGTCTTTACGCAGGCGTACACGTAGAGGCCCAGGAGCGCCAATCTCCATGGATCCAGGGCCATCAAGTAGGTTTGCAGTTTTATTGCAGTTCGGAGGCATCTGCCCGCGGAAAGCCTCCGACCGCAAATTCAGGCCCGGTAAGATTGAAACAGAAAGCAGACGGAGTTTGACTGACTGAATACTACAACTACATTCAGAATTTGGTGCAGCGAATATTCCTTGTGTTATGGGCAAGCTCCTCAATATTTCAATCTTATTAATTAGACAAATATATTAAGGATCTTGAGATTTGCAGGAAGCAAGGATGAAATAAAATGACCACTGGGAGTTTGAATATTTTTTTTTTAACTTTGTCACAAATGTACGGGAAGATACATTAAACTGAAATGTGCTGATAGCTCTAAGCAAACTCGCAATTAGTTTCAGCTCTGTATTGATGGCAGTAGCAAGCAGCACAGTTAGCATTATGGATGATTGACAGTGAGTAAAAAGATTGAAATTTAATCAAATTAATCAAATGTTGTCAAAAACCATAAGAGCAAACAGTGAATGGTTTATGGAAGTCATCTTAACTATGAGATTAAATGACAACCTTACTCTCACTGCAATCCATTACTTCTTATACGATAGAATGTGGTTTTAACAAAATTAAACCACACTAATAACAGTTAAAGGTAATGTCAGTTGCATTGATTGAAGACTGTGGGATGCCATGACTAAAATAAAATTCACAATAAGGAAGAACTAGTAAATTATTTTGGAGTTGGAAATTGCAACCATAAGAATACTGAGGCTATAAGACATAATGGCCCAAAAATTCGGCTGTTCCCGGGTGAGTACGTGCTCTGTACTCACCCGTATTCATTCCCGAAGTGCCGGTTTCCTGCATGCACTGCGCATGCGCGGGAAACCGGAACTTCCTAGGTGAACCACGTGCGCGCTAGAGGCTGCGCGCACGCAGCACACTTAGATTTTTTTTCAGGTTTCAACGCGAGGGTAAGTATTGAAGATTCTACTCTAATAAAAAGAAGGCGTAAGACCCCTTTTGAACAAGGTAAGTAGTTAATTAAGTATAATTTTAAATTTTTTCAACAGGTTTATCTTTTTTAGATACTTTAAAGAAAGGTAAGTTTATTTTTATAACTTTTAAAAAGTATTTTAATTTTTTCAAAATTTAAATTTTTGTTTAAAGTGGTTAATTTATTTAACTATAGTTATTTTATAAATGTGATGGTTTTTAAAAAAAAATTATTTTAAGTTTAGCTGTTCTTTTGGGGCCGATTTCAATTCACAGATTTGACAGGTCTCCTGTCAAATCTATGAATGAAAGATGGTCTGCTGCCATTGGCTCTCCATGGCCCACGTGATCCCAGGGGTCGCATCACACTAACTGCGCCCCTGGAACACGCAAGCGCTGCGCACCGGCTCTTGGGAGAGGCCCAGGACCCAAAATTCCTGTGGGCCCGAAACACAACGGCAGGTGCGGTGGGTAAGAGCGCGCGCGATCCTTACCCCCGCGGCAAGCCGGCCACGTGAATTTCTAGGCCAATATACAGTTCTACCTTTTAAACAATGTTATGGGGTGAATTTCTTCATCGTTTACAGTTCTAGAACATGCTAGAACATGCTAGGAAATTTTGTGTGCAAGGAAAGTCAGGTGGAAGCTGGATCCGTCCGACTTCTGCAAGCTTCCTTGCATTTCTGCTGCTCACCTGTGATCTCCCCGCTGACCTGCCACTGGCCTCATTTGACTAGGTGAAAGTGAAGCACCTCCAAATTTCCTGGAGTTGGACCGTTGCTGCACCCTGGGTAAGATAGACACAGATCAGTGAGGTGCAGCAGCGGTCAGGATCAGCTGTTCAAAGCAAAAGTGAGGAGTTCCTGAAACAAAAGTGTAATGTATTATCACATGGTTTGTCACATGGTTTAGTATGAGCATGCTCAGTTCGCTCTGGCCTAATAAAGTAAGCACATTGACTAGCAACTCATCGTGTTTCTGTCCTTCATTTGTTCTACCCACATATATTACATTTTTGGCGATGAGAATGGGATCCCAGAGCCATTTTTAGGGATCATGGAAGGAGAAAGTGTTGAACCATCGAGTGGAAAAGTTTAAGGTGAATTTGTGACACCTAAACTGAATTTTTTGCGATGTTTTACTGTTAATGCTGATGCAGAATTGTCTGTGCTTCGCCTTCGTGTGTATGTTTACACAGCAACAGCGGCGCTGATTCTCACAGGTACACAGGTAGCAGCTGAGTCACTGTTTGACGGGATCGGGACAATCATGGCCGCGCCTATGGGATTCATCGGAAGCCTCAGCATGTATGACCGAGCTCACGAACCATTCAGTTCTTACATTGAGCGGATGGAGATGTTTTATAAGGCCAATAACATTATTGAGACCGAAGGTGCAGATGAGAATGTTCAAGCTCAAAATAAAGTAATTTGTGAACGTAAAAAAGCAATTTTTCTAACGGAGATCGGGCCAGGTGTCTATGGAATGTTGACAAACCTACTCGCACCAGGGAAAGCCAAGGATGTGTTGTTTGAAGACATTGTCGAGAAACTCGAGGACCATTTCAACCCAAAGCTATGAGAAATAGCAGAGAGCTATAAGTTTGGTACCAGAAACCAAAAACAAAGTGAAACCATCAGTGAGTACATTGTAGCTCTTAAAAACCTGTCCTTGCATTGTAACTTCGGCACATTTTTGGATCGTGCGTTGCGAGATAAGTTTGTGTGTGGACTGGTGAATGAGCACACACAGTCCAAGTTACTGAACACGTTTGACATAAGATGCAAAATTGCCCCACCTATGGAGATGGTGTCTAAGAATGCTAGGGAGCTCCGTCCAACTCAAGTGACAAGTGCAGCTGAGGTCTACAGTCACAAAGCCACCATCAAACCTAAAGTTGTGAGACCAAGTCAAAAGCATGTCAGTGAGAGCAGTTCAGTGAATTGTTATCGCTCCAATGGAAATCACTCACCACAGTCTTGCCAATACAGAAATGCTTAGTGTTTTCACTGCCAGAAGCAAGGCCATATTTCAACAGCTTGCAGAGCTAGATCGAAAGCAGGAAGTAAGAACCATTCTAGTGGCAATGCAAAGCAATGACAACAAAAGGGAGGAATTCACAATATTGAAGTGAACACACCTGATGTCGAAAAACTAGGCATCTACAGTATCTGTGCCACTAGCGGCAATGCTGGCAGTCGTGAAAAAGACTTCCATACAAAACTTTTGATCAATGACCAATATATTGATATGTGTATCGACACAGCAGTGGACTGCTCTATCAAGAGTAAGGACACATATGAGTGTAAGTTTAATCAAGTACCACTTACAAAGAGTACCGTAGAGTTAAAAACCTACTCCGGAGAAATCCGAGAGACATGTGGATAAATGGAATGTACAGTTCAACACAATGGCCAGTCAGTAAAGCTGCCTATTATTGTAGCGAGCTACAACAACAGGCCAACCCTCATGGGCAAAGACTTGCTGAGAAAGTTAAAACTAGACTGGAAAAACATCTTCAGTGTAGATGCTTCAAAGAAGCGACTCTATACAATGCTGAACAAGTATGAAAGCATGTTCTCAGACAGTTATGAGGGCATCACTGGTATGACGCGCATATCCGCATCAAGTCCAACACGAAGCCTGTCTATTGTAAGGCAAGGCTGGTCCCCTATGTGTTGAAAAGTCAGGTGGAGGAAGAGCTAGAGAAACTGAGAGAGAATGGAGTGCAAGTAAAAACTGACAAAAGTGAATGGGCTACCCCGATTGTGTTTGTGCCCAAAGCAGACAAAACTGTACGCTTGTGCGGTGACTACAAAGCTACTATCAAGCAAGCAGTTGACAATGAGCAGTACCCGTTACCTACATTGCAAGATTTGTATGCAGCACTCTCTGGGTCAAAGGTTTTCTCTAAGCTTGACCTGTCGCTCGCTTACGCTCAGCTGAATGTTGACAGAGAGTCAACAGTATCTCACCATCAACACACACAAGGGTCTGTACTCGTACACCAAGCTGCTTTATGGTGTAAAGTCGGCCCCCAAAATCTTCCAGGCTACGATGGATAAGATTTTGCAAGAAGTTCCAAATTGCTTATGCAATCAAGACGATGTGCTGATTGCAACAAACAGCAAGGAAGAAAATCTAGAAGTGTTAGATTTAGTGCTTCAAAGGTTGAATTCCCACAATGTCAAATTGAAAAGGAGCAAATGTGCTTTTGTGCAGCCCGAGGTTGTGTACCTTGGTCTGAAAGTTGATGCACAAGGCTTGCAACCAATGAAGGAAAAGGTTGATGCTGTCATCAATGCTCCAAAGCCACAGAACGTGTCTGAGTTAAGATCTTTCCTTGGAATGGTCCAGTACTACACACATTTCTTACCTGAGTTAGCGACCATGTTTGCTCCATTGCACAAGCTTCTCAAGAAGGATGTCCAGTGGAAGTGGACAAATGCGCAACAGGAAGCTTACAACACTTGTAAGAGGAGTCTCTCTAGCGATGCTCTATTTGTGCACTACGACACAGAGCGTGAGCTTAAGTTAGCGTGTGATGCTTTTAGCTATGGTGTGGGAGCTGTCATAAACCACATAATGGATGACGGCCAAGAGAAACCAATTGCGTTCGCATCATGAACCCTCACAAAGAGCGAAAGAAACTACATGCAAATTGAAAAGGAAGCACTCACCATAGTGTTTGGAATCAAGAAATTCAAACAGTTCCTGATCAGCAGAAAGTTTACCCTGATAACCGATCACAAAACGCTCCTAGCAATATTGGGGCCCAAATCTGCCATCCCTGCAATGGCCGCATCAAAAATGTAATGTTGGGCAGTGCAGTTGACAAAGACTTTCCCGTGAATACAACTGAGATTGCAAATGAGACTCAAAAGGATTCAGTACTGAAAAGAGTGTGTGAAAACACCTTGAATCGATGGACTGATCAGTGTCTGGACACAGAGTTGAAACCATTCCATAACCGTCGTGCTGAATTGTCTTGTGACCAAGATTGTATCAAGTGGGGGAAACAGAGCGGTGGTACCTATTTCCTTGAGAGATAGAATTCTGACCAAACTTCTGTAAAGTTTCGCAATTATCGCGATTCAAAATAACATAAGAGAAGCAGATTCGTTTGATCAGTTTTATTAAACGAAATGCTGTCCTGATTATAAAGGACACAGAAGCCAGTAAAATGGCTGCCGCGCATCGTGGCAGAAGCTTCCAGAAACACAGTGGGCAGACAAGATGGCGTCGAATATACATTTCAGTATAAGATTGGATCATACTCGGTAAACACTGATAAAGACAGGATGCAACCCGTTTGCATTTGGAACAATAGCAAAGATATAAGTGCTGGAATCGTTTTCCTATGCACAGAAAGGATCATTGTACTGGGCAATCGAAGGCCCATCCAGACACATCAATATACAAATACCCCCCCGGCTCTACAATGAGAGAGACATTGACGGGTGATTAAGTCAGTATTCGGGGGCCCCCAAAACCAGTCATGGAGACGATTCATACACATCCTGGCTGGGTCAACAATGGGGAAAACATTAACGGATAGTTGGCCAGTTTCAGGTGCTACCGAAACCCGTTAAAGAAGACAACCGCCCCATGCTGGGAGTTTTGAGCGCCAAATATTACACAAAGGACAAACACTAAGATTTGAGCGGGAGATAAGAGGACACATCACTATAACTATAGAGAACAAATGTCCATCGCTCTCTTATTCTCCCGGCTGGCTCTTATCTCGCTGCTGACTGCTGAACTCTTATTCACTTGCCTCTTCATGAACTCGTTTGACTTGTGGGCTCTTGATTTTCTCTCTGGATTTTGCTGACTCTGGACTCTTAGCCGTACTGGTCGGTTATTCAAGTGTTGGGTGGAGCTCAATCGGAACGAGCCGCCCCGACAAGGGCAAGTAACAGGGTACACCATCCCGAGTGTCGGTAAACAGTGTCTGGACCCGGAGGCCCGAAGAGACGAGACGAGACGAGAAGAAGAGGAGAAGAATCCATGTGCCGCCACGGTCAGTAAACCCCGACCGCGCCCGAAAATATAAATAAAGAACTTTTCTTTGAAGTCTACCGACAACCGGTATCGAGCACAGGAAGACTCTTCTTTGAACTGTGTACGAGGTCCGTCGAGTTCTTCATGACAACAGGGAGTCTGGCCTGCTTTTCGCAGCAGCGAAAGTAAACAAGTGGGGTGCAGAGACCCTACCAAACACGTGACAGTCAGGCGCTGCAGCAAAACGAGCTGAGTGCCTCACTTTAAAAATCTCCGAAGTAACACGAGTGGTGAGCATGTTTTCCGATCCTACAAATCTAGACGTAGTGTAGGTATTATTAAGGGAGGGTGTTTTAATAAGGTTAAGATATAATGTGTTCACCTTTCTACGATGTGCCGTGTGTTCTCCATTTCCACAGACCAAGCTTTATGAATGTATGTATACTTGTACTATCATTGATTTGCGCCTATGACATGTATTTCATGATTTTAGACGCCATGCAATAAAGATTTCCATTTCGTACTATTCAACCGGGTCTATTTGAGTTTTTCTCTGCATTACTGCTCCCTGCACCTAAGTCCAGTGTTAGAACCGTAAGGGCGAGTGGGTCGAACCACTCACAGGTGCTTATTGCAAAAAGGCTGGCCGGAGACCAGAGCAAGCAATAGTATTAGGCAACAAAGGCCTAACCTCGCACCAGCACCGTCTGAGACACGCCCCCTTACACTTCATACTGAACATCCAGGGATCGTCAGTATGAAATCAATTGCAAGAAGCTTTGTTTACTGGCCTGGATTGGACAGTGATCTTGAATCACTTGTCAGCAAATGCAGCATTTGCCAAAATTGCAGGAACAAGCCACCCAAAACTCCACTACATCCCTGGTCATGGCCAAGTAAACCTTTTCAGAGAGTACATGTAGACTTCTGTGAGAAAGCAAATGATTATTTCCCGGTACTTGTAGATAGTCACGCAAAGCGGATTGAAGTGAAACACATGGGTTCAAATACTACAACTGAACGTACCATAGATGAGTTGAGGTCTATCTTCGCATGTCATGGCTTACCTGAAGAGCTTGTTTCTGACAATGGCCCTCAGTTCCGTTCTGCTCTATTCCAAGAGTTCATGAAATGGAACGGTATCAAACACACCCTCGTTCCACCATATCATCCAGCTTCAAACGGAGCAGCCGAAAGGTCAGTCAGAATAGTAAAAG
Organism: Squalus acanthias; assembly: GCA_030390025.1. Lineage (NCBI taxonomy): Eukaryota > Metazoa > Chordata > Chondrichthyes > Squaliformes > Squalidae > Squalus > Squalus acanthias. The sequence continues at coordinate 103,281,922 of CM059429.1, read as the reverse complement.
AAGCTCTCAAAAAGCAAGTGTTGCAGGGTTGTTCGTGGCTCAGCATGAAGCAACATTTGGCAAGTTTCTTGCTGAAGTACAGAACTACTCCGCACACTACAACTGGATATACCCCAACAGAACTCTTGATGAAGAGGAGATTGAGAACACGATTGAGTCTTGTTCAACCAAATTTGGTCTCAAGAGTTGAACGGAAACAGTTGAGTCAGAAACATTATTATGACAGCAATCAGAAAGAACACAGTTTTAAACAAAACGAGTGTGTTTGTGTTCTCAGTCCCCCTGGAAAGTCGAGTTCACACAAGTGGGATACAGGAACCATAGTAGAGGTTGGTGGAACCAAGAGATATTTGGTTGAAATTTGTGACAACATCCAAAGTGTTCATGTAGATCAAATGATCTCCGCTAAAGATTAACCAAGAGTGATCTTGAACCACTTGATCATGAACACATACATGAGTTTGACTCCATTCAGACTTCAGAAACTGAAGTACCAGGTTCAAACAAATCTGAGATAGAAACAGGATCATCTTTGAGTTTGGAACCAGAACAAAACAGCCCGAAAATTGGTTCAACACCAAAACCTTTTGTAAGGAGATCAGGAGGGCTCCGCAAACCTGTTATTATACTGGATTTTTAGTTCATTTGTAGTTGATTTAAAAACAAAAACTCCTGACTTTATTTCTATGTGGTACATGTAATGCTGGGAAAGGTGGGACCATAGTTTTGTTGTATTTGAGAGGGGAATAAGTAATTTTTTTTAAAGGGGAATGCAGTGTAATGTATTATCACATGGTTTGTCACATAGTTCAGTATGAGCATGCTCAGTTCACTCTGGTCTAGTAAATAAGCACATGGACTAGCAACTCATTGGTGCAGAAATTCCGATCCCTACGGGTGTGTACGAGCTGTATATTCACCCGTAGGGACATCGGAAATGCTGGTTTCAGGCAGGCACTGCGCATGCGCTGGAAACCGGCATTTCCGATCTGTCAAGAAAGCTCTTGACAGATCCTCCAGCTGCCCTGGAGAAGGGCCTCTGCGGGCGGATAGTTCAGCTTTTTGGAGACCTTCCACCCGCAGAAAACACTTACAATTCTTGCACCTGGTAAAAAGCAGGCGTGGCCTGCTTTTACCAGGATAAGAGTTGAAAAAAAGTTTTTTAAAAAATTTCCACTGATTTATCATTTAAAAATACTTTAAAGAAAGGTAAGTTTATTTTTAGCCCCGTTAAAAACTTTAATTATTTTTTTCAAAAAATAAAATTTTTGTTTAAAATACTTAGGGGGAAAAATTCAGTATCGCCCCATTTGGGGCGCAATTATCGGTCGGGCGCAAAGATTAGCGCCTGGCGCTAATTATTGCCACCGACTGCAAACTTGACTTTTATCGCCCCTGGAGGTGATTGGAGCGCTAAATCAGGCGCTTCACAGCTGTCTTAAGGCGCAAAGGCCGAGGAGTGAGGCGCTACCTCAGAGCGCTGGCGAAGCTCATGTGATGTCAGTCAGCAATGGAACACACACACAATGGCCAGTTCTTAAAGGGGAGGGTTGATCTTGCTTTCCATCCACATCCTGCTCATTGCAGCCTTGAATCTCGGCCTGGAGAGACCTGCACATCAAATCTGCTGGAAAGAACAATGGAGAGTACCAGGGAAAGAGCTCAGAGTGCAGCCCCCACAGTCTCTTCTAAATCGATACAAGGAAGGGCAAATCAAAATGAACCTGCAAAGTGCTGCTCAGTACCCAAAACTCCTTCACACAGCATTGAATCTCTCCAGAAGTCTCTCTCTCTCTCTCTCAGAATGCATGGTTCAAAAATGTCACCAACAATAAAAGGCAGGAAGCGGTCGCCTTTAAATAGCGCTCCCCCAGTCCCTTCCTGACTGCAAAATGCTCACCTCAACCTGTCGTTGCTAGCGGCAGGCGGTAAGGCAGGGGGCGCCACTCAATATCTGCTCCGGGGCGCTACCGGGGCGTTGCGCACTCGACTGATGTCACAATCTGCCGGCGCAGGAGATCGTGGCGGTAGTGTTTAGCGCCACCGCAAAATGTCTAGTTAATTTCGCGAGCGGCGCAAACATCGCCGCGTCTGGGCGCTAGATGCTTTACGCCCCATTACCGCCCTCTTAAGGCGCTAACGGGAGGCGCAACCAACTGAATTTTTCCCCCTTAATTTATTGTAATTTAAAGTCATTTTAAAAATGTGATTTTTTTTTTCAAATTTATTTAAAGTTTTACTATGTTTTGGGGGTGATCTCTATTCATATATTTGACAGGTCTTCCTGTCAAATGTATGAAGGGAGATTCCCTTCTGTGATTGGCTCCCCATGGCCCACGTGATCCCAGGGACGCTGCAAACCGCCTGTGCCTCTGGGATACGTGGGCCCTGCGCACCGGCAGTTTGGAGAGGCCCAGCAGCGGAACTCTGCGCCTCCCGGGAACCCTCCGGTCTAGGCGCAGATTTTTCCAGATCGCAGCCTTCCGCCCGCGGGAGGCCTGCGATCGGAATTTCTGGGCATTGTGTCTCTGTCCTTCATTTGTTCTACCCACATATATTACAGAAAGAGTCTGGAAGCCTTTCAATTCAGATTTCTACAGGTAGGAAACGATTGTTAAAGCAGGGTTTTTTTTGCCATTCTGACTACAGACACCTGCACTTGCTTCAGATTGCTTCTCAATGGGTCGGAGCACCAGCAGATTTTCAAACCCACCACTCCCTACTCACCATTGAGGATTCTCAAGAGCATGTATGGCATTCCCTATGGGTCCCTATTCTCATGCTTCTTCTAGGTACCACCTGAGGGCTAGGATCGCAGGAGGGGGTTGGCTGCTCATGCTCTGCAAAGGCTCATGGGACTGAAGTAGCCCTCCTCTAATGCCAGCTTGCAACTTGGTGTCGCCTCTTAATGTTCCACTGATGTAGTGCTGTGAAGGGGACAGCGAGAGGCCTGGCATGTGCTCCAATCCCAAGAGACTGCAACAGTATGCAGCTGTGACCCCTGTGTGGCTTGGCCCTCATCATCCTCTTCACCGTTTTTGTCATCTTCCTCCTCGTGTACTACCCATTGCTGCGCTTAGAGTCATCCAGACTCGAGTCATCGTTGGCTTGTTCACAGATGTGATTTCCAGTAAAAAAAAGTAAAAAGTTTAAAGTTTATGGTTTTCCATACAGACTGCATTTGACACATTAGACCCCCTGTGACCCCACCTCATTGTCTTAGTTGTATCTTGCTATGTCTTTGATATAATGCCTCCCTGACTGACCTGATTGTTTCTCTGCCGAGGTGTGATAAAAGGCAGTCAGAAAAATTAACTGTAGTCGTCTGACATTGTACGCTACACAGGCATTGTTCTCTGTCTATATATGCTTTGCTGATTCGTATTCCTTCACTTCACCTGATGAAGGGGCAGCAGCTCCGAAAGCTTGTGATTTCAAATAAAACTGTTGGACTATAACCTGGTGTTGTGCGACTTCTCATGATTAAGGAGACAGAGCAAAGATGATGAAGGTTGTGTCTGTGTGGCGTTTCATAAGGATGCTAAGCTGACAGTGTAGGTGTTCAAGATTAATAAAAACGTTTCTGGGTTAGCACCCTTTCAGGTCTTTTTAAAAATTAATTCTCAGGTTATGGACGTCACTGGCAAGGCCAGCATTTATTGCTCGTCTCTAATTGCCTTTGAGAATGTGGTGGTGAGTCTTCTTCTTGACCCACTGCAGTCCATGTGGTGAAGGTACTCTCACAATGCTGTTAGGCAGGGAGTTCCAGGATTTTGACCCAATGACGATGAAGGAACGGCGACATACCTCCAATTCGGGATGGTGTGTGACTTGGAGGGGAACTTGGAGGTGATGGTGTTCCCATCTACCTGCTGCCCCTGTCCTTCTAGGTGGTGGATATCGCGGGTTTGGGAGATGTTGCCGAAGTGGAGGATGTAAAAGGTCCCATGACAATATTCAAAAAATTGCAAACAGTTTTCCTGGTATCCTGGCCAACATTCTTCTCTCAACCAACACCATCAAAAACAGATTAACTGGTCATTCACTTGATTTGCTGTTTGTGAGATTTTGCAGTGTGCAAATTGGCTGCCTCATTTGCCTACAAAACGGTGACTACATTCCAACAATGATTTATTGGCTGTAATGCACTTTGAGATGTCCTGAGGATGTGAAAGGCCCTATATAAATAAAAGACCTTTCTTTCTTCTTTCTTTTATATAAATGCTAGTCTCTCTTTCTCCAGTAAAGGCTCTTTGCTGTGGTATAGTTCCATGAGCCAGAGGCACCACTCAGTACTTAGGCCAAGTGACTGTTATTCATGTGAGGGTCTTGACAGTGCATGCCATCTGGCTTTTTGTCATAACCAAACCCAATCCTGCCCTCACTTGTGGTGCACAATAGCATATCCAGCCGGGATGGCAGGATATCAATCAGGACCAGAACCAAAACCTCCCTAACCTAAGTTACTAAAGCCAACTATGCTGTATCAGCAGCTGAGATCAGCTATCTCAACAGAGACCAGACATCAAACCTGGAATCTTCCTGGTTAGTAAGGCTCAACTACTCATTGGTAGACTCACAGATCCATCTGTGAGACTTTGTCGGGTATTTTCACGATCCTACTCTCCCAGTGAGGAGTCACTCTTGCAGGAGCACAGGTCAGAATAACAAGGTGACAATGTTGTAGCCCTGTCTATGACCTGCACTCCCTTTGAGCACAGTATACCTGCAGGGAACGTGGGATCATGAAATTACCCTTTATATTTTGTCACTAAAGCGGACCACTGAACCATTTAATACTGTTTTTTAATCCATATTTGCTATTAATTCTCATATTATTTCTCAATAGAGTTATGTGGAGATAATCACATTGCAAAACAAAAATTGAGCTTAACACGTCATTAGCCTGTGACATTGAATCATTTGGCGAGTGACATTTACATGTCCCTGGAGCCCAGTCATTGTGTGTTAATGCATATTTTGATTTGCCATGCTCTATCGTGAAACAATGGTGCCAAAAGGAGTGATGCCTGACTAAACATGCCTGATGATGTGACCTACTAATAGCATAAAATGAAATGAGACCTGACATATCCACTAGCACTCTAGCTTTTTCTGGTAAATTAATATTATCATTCCGTGATGGAGCAGAATTTGTAGCAAATTGTTAAGTATTAAAATGAAAATTGGGTTCAAATAAGATAAAATTGCAATGTCTAAACCAATTGTTGCTGACAACGTTGACCCACCAGTTTATCAGCAGGATCATAAACTGGAGTCCCTGTTTTGAACCAACAGAGAAGGAAGGAGTACACCTGATGATTGTCATGACGACTCATGCGTGGTCCTCGCCTGAGTGTCAATAATATTTTCTTGACAGGTTCTCTTGCAGGACCAGAGGACACATTTAACTCTGTTGCAGTGACAGTGACATTACTCTTCATGATTGAGCCCTAAACTTGCATTTCAAATACCTATGGGTTGAAATAGTACAACGCACATTAGCACACTGACGCCTTCTTATGATATTCCTCTGGCCGTCATTTTAACAAAGGTTTCAATTTATTTAAAATCAATGGGCCAATACCTTTTATGCTAATACTGGCCGAGGAATTTGACATAAACACCTTAGTGTGTTGGCATGCTAATATCATATAGTTCACCCAGTTAGAGATTAAAAGGCTGTATCAATTAAATTCTTAAGACTTGACTTCGGCTAACTGAAAAGGCTATCTAGTCGACAAAAGAACTGCATCTAAACAGAAAAAGGCAGAATTCTGGAGATGGGATTTAAGGCAGGTCAGGACACAAACTGAGCTCCTCATTCGTATTAAGGTATATCACTGTTATGCTCAGGGTTTACCTGGATCGTTGTTTATCCCTATTGCCAAATGACAAGGTGTGATGGAGGCAGAATTAGCAGCTATTCGTTATCTATGTATGCTTGACAGAAATTTGCTTTATGACCACGATGCCAATGGTACGCAGGTTAATTTATTGGCATGTCCTGTGACTATAGTATGGAGGTAGATTTTTCGTATGTCACTGTCTTAAAGGATACCAAGGTTGATGTCATCAATAGTTGTAATCAAAATAAAGGAACTGACCTCGGGAAAGGAATCAGCCCTATTAAGTCTTCGTGACAGCTCAGTGGGGGAGAAATTCAGTATCGCCCCGTATGAGGCGCGATTATAGGCCGGGCGCAAAGTTTAGCGCCTGGCGCTAATTATCACCTCCGACTGCAAACTTGGCTTTTATCGCCCCTGGAGGTGATTGGAGCGCTAAATCAGGTGCTGCACACCTGTCTTAAGGCGCAGAGGTCGAGGAGCGAGGCGCTAACTCAGAGCGCGGGTGCAGCGCAGGTGATGTCAGTTAGCGATGGAACACAGACACACTGGCGCCGGACAGTTCTTAAAGGGGAGGGTCGATCTTGCTCTCCAGCCACACCCTGCTCATTGGAGCCTTGAATCTCGGCCTGGAGAGACCTGTGACTACATTTTCCAGCCAAGGACTATGGAGAGGGTGAGAGAACGAGCTCAGCGCTTCAGCGAGCGGGCCTTGGATGCTCTGGTTGGCGCGGTGGAGCGCAGAAGATCTATACTCTTCCCTGAGAGTGGCAGGAGGCCTTTGCCGCGCGACTACAGAAGAGTGTGGAGGGAGGTGGCTCAGAGCGTCTCCTCCAGGAGCATGGTGCCCAGGACCCATATACAATGTAGAAAAAAGTTCAACGACCTCACTCGGGTCGTCAGGGTGGGTGGCTTTTTTTCAATACCTCTCCATCCCTCCATCTCAACCTCACTCAATGACCAGAGGGTCTTAAAACTCCAATGCACAACACTCATCCAACACCTATGGCCCTCTCATGAAACACACACGCACATTCCACACTTTGCATACATTAAGGGCTATTCACCTATGGGAGGCACATCAGGCAAGACCATGGCTGCATACATTAAGGGCTATTCAATTATGGGAGGCACATCAGGCAAGACCATGGCTGTATATTTACTCAGATGCTGTCCTTTTTCTTGCAGGCCAAGCTGGCGCATAATAGGAGACAGCAGCAACAGACGGGTGGAGGGCGGCCTCAGCTGCAACCCCTCAGCGATCTTGAGGCGCGCGTCCACAGGATTGTGGCAAGCCAGGTGATCGGTCCCGTCGCCCCTGGAGAGGCCGACCCCGTTTGGGACAGCAATGGTAAGGTCATCAGCTTTTTCTCCTCTCTCATTCCACTTGTCCCTCACAACACCAGCCTTTGACACTTTCAATCCAACTTACTAAATCGCTGCACTCCTTCCTCCCTTACTGCCCCCCTGTCCTCACGCTAAAGCCACTCTTGTAACTCCCTGCTTTCAGATGGTGATTCACCAGCTGAGGAGACGGGCCCTGAAGCTGCCAGTGGGATCGAAGCTGCAGGCGAGGAGGAAGAGGAAGCCGGAGCATCAGTACCACCCTCTCCCGAGGAAGCCCATGCCCACACTGGGAACACGTCTTCCCTGGAGGGGAGCAGGGGGGAAGGGTCTGATGAGGGTGAAGCTCCAGGACCCAGCGGGCTGCAGCAACGCGATGTGGCTAGGGAAGCTCGGAGGCCTTCTCCCCGGAGGGAGAATAGGCCAGTGAGTCCTGCTGCACTGGACGCAGAGGAGGAGCGGCTCATCGCTGAAATGAACACCCAGGCGGTGGACATGCACACTCAGCTCATGGGTGCAGTGGGAAGGGTGCCCGAATGCATTGATGCACTGGCAAGGAGTGTGGAGCACTTCGCTGTAGCACAGGCGGATGCCACGCTAAAGCTTAGTGCTGCAATTCAGTCACTGGCTGCCGTGATCCCATCTCAGACTACTCTCATGCAGACTCAGATTGAGGCCACGCAAGCACTGACTGCTGCCATTGTCGCTGGTTCAGACACATTTCCCCGGGGCTCTCACCGCGCCGCAGCAGGCCAGCAATCTGTGCTCCAGCAGATTGCTCCGGATGCTGATGTGCTGCCCCGTGGGAGTGCCAGTGTGTCGGTCGAGCAGGGAGTTGCTGTCCTCTCTCAAGATGACAGCATTCCTGCTGCCACCACTGTCACTTCCCCATTGCACTTGCCATCGCCTGTAGCCCAACTGCTGCTGCCCATGCAGAGTTGGTGCAGTCTGCAGCCGTGCCTTCCAGGCCCAGAGCTGGTCGAGGCCGTCCTTCAAGGGCATCTGCAGTCTCAGGTTCTGACAATCAGCAGCCTTCCATCAGCCTTGCTGCAGCCACTGGGGCCCCATTACGGAGGAGCAGTAGGCTGGGAAGGGGGAAAGTCCGCAAGGGAAGGAGATCACCCTCGAAGGGCAAAAAGTAGGAGGTGTGACGAAATGTTGGTCAATTTTTTATTAAAGGCCAAGGTTTGTGTTCAAACTTTTGTTTAGTGTTTTGGACATTATCTTCAGGTTGTGAGAACCTGTTATGTTAATGAATGATTTTTTGTGTTTGTTTCTATTAGTTTGTCATGAAGAAATTACACACACAGAGTTTGTAAAATAAAAAAGTTTTTGTATTCAAAATGTACAGGTTTGGCCTTTGGAATCATTGCTGCCTTGGCCGGCTTAGGGGTTGTGGGTTGGTTTCATTCATGTTGTTCTCCATGGCAGAAGCCATTTCCTCAGTAGGGGCCTAGAAGCGGCTTGCTATCAGCCGTTGACGGACGGCCCTTCCAGTTTCAACATTGTGGACCTCCCTCCCACCTTGGTGCTGCTGATGATCATCCTCCTCCTCTTCCTCCTCCTCTTCCTCCTCCTCCTCTGGTGGTGCTCCAAGGCCTGGTGGCATTGGCTGGGTCCTGAGGATTGCCAGGTTATGCAGCATGCAGCACACAACTATGAAGAGGGAGACTCGCTCAGGCGAGTACTGCAGGGCTCCTCCTGAGTGGTCCAGACAGCGGAACCATTGCTTGAGCACGCCGATCGTCTGCTCAATTATGTTCCTGGTGGCGAGATGGCTCTCGTTGTACCGCAGCTCAGCAGGGGTGTTGGGGTTATGGAGCGGTGTCATCAACCAGGTGCACAGTAGATAACCCTTGTCCCCGAGGAGCCAACCACTTGGCTGATGCGCTGGCTGGAAAAGGTCTGGCACAGCAGTCTGGCGCAGGATGAAAGTATCGTGGCTGCTGCCAGGATAGCGGGCATTGACAGCAAGTATCAGCTGTCTGTGGTCAGAGACCAACTGGACATTTAAGGAGTGGAACCCCTTGCGGTTGCGGAAATCCTCTGCATTCTCATGCGGTGCATGCAATGCCACATGCGTGCAGTCAATGGCGCCCTGCACCATGGGGATGCCCACTATCCTCGCAAAGCCCAATGTGTATTCATGCTGTTTGGCCTGGGTCATCGGGAAAGAGATGTACTGGCGTCTCCTTTTATAGAGGGCATTTGTGACCTGACGGATACAGCAATGGACCGCGAACTGGGAGATATTGGCGATGTCCCCAGTAGCTGCTTGAAAGGAGCCGGTGGCATAAAAGTTCAGAGCCACTGTGACCTTCACTGCCACCGACATAGATGTCCTGGTCCTCAGTAGAGGCTGCAGATCTGGCTGCAGCAGGTGGCAGAGGTCAGTGACCACCTCCTTGCTGAAGCACGCCTGCACAAATACTACTCCTCAGACAAATTAATGTAGGAGAATTGTTCCCGGAATACCCTGTGAGGGTAAGGTCTCCTGTGCAGAGGCCTGTCGGCCCTCTTCCATCTGGCCATGATTGCCACTCTCTCTCTGCGTCTCTGTGGCCTCCGAATCTGCCGGCGCAGGATGACGCCCCCAATCAGTGCAGCCCCCATAATCTCTTGGTAATCGAAGTAATGAAGGTCAAATCCAAAAGTACCTGCAAAGTGATGCTCAGTAGCCAAAACTACTTCACACAGCGTTGACTCTATGCAGAAGTCTCTCCTTCTCTCTCAGAATCTCTCTCTCTGTCAGAATGAGTGGTGCAAAAATGTCTACCACAGAAAAAGCCAGGAAGAGGCCACCTTTAAATAGCGCCCACCCAAGCCCCACACCAACTGGGAAACGTTCCAGTCTACCTGTCGTTGCTTGCGCCAGGCGGAAAGGAGGGCAGCGCCACTCAATATCCGGTCCGGGGCGCCACAAGGGCATTGCACACTCGACTGACGTCAAGATCTGCGGGCGCAGGAGATCGGGGCGGTATTGTTTAGCGCCGCCGCAAAATGTCTGGTCAATTTCGCGAGCGGCGCAGACATCGCCGCGCCCGGGCGCTAGTTGCTTTGCGCCCCATTAGCGCCCTCTTAAGGGCTAATGGGAGGCGCAAACCAACCGAATTTTTCCCTCAGTGTGTTTATCCAATCAATAGCTGAGCCTTACTGACCAGGAAGATCCCAGGTTTGATAACTGTCTTTCAGCAGTTTAACACAGAAGTTTCGGCTGCACCTGAAGCAGAAATAAAGTTAATCTTCTCTAACTGTAAAGTCTCAAAAGAGAAAGAATGTGAACAATGGAGAAGACTGTGGAGCTGGAAAAAAAGCTCGGCTGTGATAAATGCCCATAGGAGGCCAGGAGCTTGGTTGACTTTTCCACTGTTGAAGTCTGGTTTCTTCTTATACTGGAATTCATTATCTTTTCCATTATGATCCCAGAGGTCCAGTGAAAAGTTACATTATTTTGCAAACAAGGGGGGAGAACCTTCGCTGAGTTTTCCCAATTCCCACCACGACTTTCTGCAGTTCGGTGGAAACTCTGGGCTTTCCACCGATCATCCGCTAAAGTTACGGCAGGAGATCAGGAGATCAGGAGAACCCCGACAAATTCCACCCCAAGATTTAGACATTCACCAAAGGTCACTTCAGCTAGCTGCAGTGGTATATAGTTGAGAATCTTGGCAATAAGTGGATAGGGCAGCCCCTAATCTTGGGCAAATAGCATAAGAAACAAATCAAATATGTTTTGGATTTGTGGAGCAGCCAATCATGCTGACCTTTGGTTTTTCCCAAAATAATTCTTTTTGACAGGAATGTAGACTTGGTTCCAATGCCCTTGGAAACTTTGAGAAGTGAATCCATTTGACCATTCTGCAGCTTAGAAATGTATCTGGTGAAGACTAAACCTTAACTTATGGCATCTGTTTTATGCAGCTTGAAGAATTGTGTTCCTGTCCCTATAAATTACCATCCTACTCTGTTGTTGTTATCATGAGTCAAATAATTGATATGTTGTTCAGCAGCCTTTGGGAGCTGTATAAACTGCTTTTATATCTGGCACATTTATGCACAGCCTGAATTTGTCAAAAATACTACAACACCTTGAATAGCTCCTCCTCTATCACTGCCCACGATATAGATTGGAGGTATTGATCTCTAGGTAATTTTTTTGAAGTACTTTCCAGCTCCAAATCTATGGCTTCCATCAGCTGGAATTGCTTTTGGAACCTAAGGTCGCTGATAGATAAGTACTTGCAATCTTTCCTCATTTTCCCAACGCTCCAGAAATATCTGAGAAGGCATATTAATCACCTGAGACATAATAGTTTCCATTCCTCACCTTGTCTTCTTCATGTACCATGGGTAATGTATCTAGGCAGAAAATCACACGGCAAAGTTTTAGGGCACATGGCCCTATTAGCACGCTGCCACATCCATCGGGATGACTTCCCCCACAGTGCTGTCTTTCAATCACATTGTTAATTCTCTTCTTCTGATGAACCAAGATTAGCAATTGCTCCTAATCAAAAAAAAATCATTCCTCATTTCTATTCACAGACATTAAAATGTCGCTGTTGTCTCACCTCTTTAATTTGCAACATAAAATTATGTTTACTTCATAGCTTTTTTTTTACAGGAAGTGGGCTCAGCTGTGATGTTCTTTTCTTTACCCTGTGTCCACAGTTGAGAAATCTTATGAGCCCATAAGCGCCAGAGGGGAGCCTACGGTCGGCAGCACATATCAGGAGTTCGGGCATACGTTGCCCGTGACGTCTGACCATTCGTGGTCGCGGCTGGAAAATCATGGGCACTGTGCCCAAACTTTTCATCTCCGTTGCTGGCCAGCGAGAATCTCTAAGGAACAGGACAGTCTTATAAAATCTGCCCTTACATATGTAGAAATAAAATAGGGCAAGTGTAAGGGTGGCAGCACAAGCTTTTTTTCTAAATTTCAATTTTAGGCAGATATTTTTATTTAACAACTAGCTGATCTCCTCTGGTGTTGCTCATGGTGAGTTGCAAGATACGCTATTTTATAAAAATAGGAGTGTTTCTGCTCTGTTATGGAGAATGTCAAGGTCATTGCTTTAGAGTGAAGAGGTCAAATTCCATTTTTAATGAATGGTATTCTGCAACTTTTACCAATGTTTTATGGATTCCAATCCACGATTCTGTCCATTATTCTGTGAAAAATGTAAAACATAGAAACATAGAAAAATAGGAGCAGGAGTCGGCCATTCGGCCCGTCGAGCCTGCTCCGCCATTCAATATGATCATGGCTGATCCTCTATCTCAATACCATATTCCCGCTCTCTCCCCATACCCTTTGATGCCTTTTGTGTCTAGAAATCTATCTATCTCCTTCTTAAATATATTCAGTGACTTGGCCTCCACAGCCTTCTGTGGTAGAGAATTCCACAGGTTCACCACCCTCTGAGTGAAGAAATTTCTCCTCATCGCAGTCCTAAATGTCCTACCCCGTACCCTGAGACTGTGACCCCTCATTCTAGACCCCCCCAGCCAGGGGAAACATCCTCCCTGCACCCAGTCTGTCTAGCCGTGTCAGAATTTCATACGTTTCAATGAGTGGCCTTTACTTTATATATATTAATTAACTTATATTAATTTGTATCCCTTATCAGTTTTTAAATTTAAAATTGCACACAAGATGGTACGCAAGCCAGATTTAAATATCTGAGTCCCAAATTTCCTTGGGTTGCAATGTTAGGGTAAAGGGGACAGAGGAGATGTGGAGGAGGCAGAAAGTCGGGTAGCACCAGAAATATCAGGGCTCCGCCTAGAAGAGATCTCTCATGGTTCCTTCTAGCGCTTGAACAATAATATTCATTCAGACATTTTTAACAAAATGGGGCAGATTATCTCCTTTAGTGCTTGGGTGTAAAACATTGCCTGGGTGGAGTGCATAGACCAGGTGGGACGGACTGCACATTCATAATGGAGAATGCCCAATGTTCCGCCCATTCATTTAAAAGGATGGAGAATCAGACAGGCTCCAGTGTAGTTTTGAGAGCATTGCCACCTGATTGTATTCTATGTGTTCACCCTAGGCAACGCGTCGCGCCCAAGTGTAAAGATGAAAATTTTCGCCAATGCAAAAAGAAACAGGCAGTAAAGCCTGAATAATTATGCACAAAACTTACTTAATTACTGCTTAACAAACCCTCAATAAGCAAAGATTATGTCCATGCATTAGGATGCGTTCGACCTATTTATGCCCAGGATTAACTTGTCGAGCATAGTCAACAGTTACCAACAACTTTGTTGATGCACAAGTTAATCCACTTTAACATACAATTAATGTGTGTGCTAGCTCTAATACACAGAGTAATTTTACCCCTGAGGTAGAAATTATGGGTAGGTTTGCTTATTATCTTATGAATGCTCACAACATTCTTTCCCTTCTATTATTGGTTGTGATTCATTAACTTACACTAATGATTTAAGGAAAACTGAGGAGAAATATTTTTCAAATACTGGATATATAAATATAAATTTATTACAGAAGAGTAATGTATTGAAATACAACATAGATTGTTTCTGTTTCCTTGAAACCATTGCCTTTATTACAGCATTACGTGTCAATGTAAAAAGGTTACTCTTACACCACCGGCGTACCGTGGCTGCAGTGTGTACCATCTACAAGATGCAAGGCTTCTTCATCAGCACCTCCCAAACCCGCAACTCTTCCATCTAGAAGGACAAGGGCAGCAGGCGCATGGGAACACCACCACCTCCAAGTTCCCCTCCAAGTCACACACCATCCTGACTTAGAAGTATATCGCCGATCCTTCATCGTCGCTGGGTCAAAATCCTGGAAATCCCTCCCTAACAGCACCTTCACCACACGGACTGCAACGGTTCAAGAAGGCGGCGCACCACCACCTTCTCAAAGGCAACTAGGGATGGGCAATAAATGCTGGCTTTGCCAGCGACGCCCACATCCCATAAGCGAATAAAAAAACACACAAAGGACTATTTCAAATTTTGATCAAAACTATTCGGTGTTTAAACTTAAAGGGGGTTGATCTTGATTTTGTGTGATCGTGTAAAACGAGGGCTAACGAGTCGGCAGCCCATTTTACATCTCTCCCAATTTTTATGAATAGAAACAAAAATCAGGAGAGATGTAGAACAGGCTGCCGACTCGCTACCACCCATTTTACAATATCGCACAATGTCAGGATCTACCCCCAAAGACTCAAACATAACCCCATTAACTGCATTCCAAGTTTCATGCTGATCTCTGGTTAGTGCCATCCCTTTAAACATCTGGCACATTATGAAGCGGAACAACCCATCTGCCTGCCTCTTTGATCAATACATGCAGATCACCTAACAGTGGAGGGAAAGGGGACCTTGGTTTGCTGATATATCTGCATATTTACACATTATGCCATCCTCTTCTGTTAAATTAGTAAGCAATAGGTACTGAGAACTATATCAAGTCTGCCCTGTAGTGTATGATCTGCTAAACAACAGTGCAAAGGAACAAGCATCTAATTTTCAGCCACTTTAAAGGTTTGTTGGAGATATCGCCCCTGGTGACGTAGCCTGATGAAAGTGCGAGAATCAGTGGGGGCTGCAGAGCTGACATATTCATTTATCAAATGTTGAAAAGAGCTAACAACTGCCAATAAGCTCTGTAGGGTGTGAAATCACATTTCCCTTTTTTTCCTTGGATGATTGCCAAGAAGTAATACAAAAGCAGTAAACAAGGAAAGGATGTGGCAACGTGACAAAATAATAAAAATACCCGATTGCAATGACGAAAAGTGGAAGCATAGTTTTATGCACATGAAAACATAAAAGAATTTAATGAGGTGCAGTGGAGCCTTATTAGGTTTCAGAAGCAAGCCTGGCACATAAAAACAGATCCATTTTAATGGTGAGAGCTTCGTTAGAGCGCTGTAGTTTTCTGCTCGGGCAAACAATTTCATTCTTGTAATAAATTGCTATTTTTAAGTGAAAGAATCAGAGCTATTTCAGCAGTTGTGATTTATAGTCCCACATTATGACGTTCAAGGACTGGACAAGACATTCATTTTGAAATAGATTTAAGCAAAATTCTTAAACCTGGGGAAAAATTGAGTCGCGCTCCTTCTGGGGCGCTAACTTCACCAAGGCGCTACTTTTAGCGCCCCGAAAAAATTAGCACCACCGTGGCCGAAATTGAATGGTAGCACCCCAAGAGGGAAGCGGGGCACTACTGGAAGTGCCCCGCCTCTCTCTTGGGGCGCTGTGAGGGAATATTGCGGCGCTATGTGCCGCGGTATAGCAGGCCTTCCTCCCCTTCTTAAAGGGGAAGGGCCTTGCCCGGCGCGACCCGGGGCCCAGCTGGGCCACCAGAGATCGGAGTGCCGGCAAAAGAGCCCGGCACTCAAGAGAAGTGCCAGGCTCATGGAGCGCAGCCGGCACTCCGCGGGGCGGGGTGGGGGGGGGGTGTGGGTGGTGGGGGGGTGCTCAGGAGGCCAGGGACAGCAACAGAGGCAGGTGGCCAGCAACATAAATGGCCGCCCGGCACCTCGCCTTTAATTAGCGTCTCACTGGCCGCAGGTAGACCCCCCTGACCCCGTCGGACATAGCATCCTGCGGTAAGTCAGGGGGCGCTACCGAAGATCGCAGCCGGGGTGCGAGCGGGACGCTGCGCACGGCGATGACGTCATCGCCGGCGGCGCAGCACCGCGGGGCGCTAATGGGAGGCACAAAGCAATTGAATTTTCCCCCCTAAGCATTTACACTTTAAATCTAATATGAACAAAGGAACAGGAGTAGGCCATTCAGCCCCTCGAGCCTGTGCTGCCATTCAATTAGATCATGGCTGATCTGTACCTCAACCCCATTTACCCATCTTTGCTCCTTGATACCTTTACCGAACAAAAGTCTAATAGGAACACAATATTAATTTTTTTAATGCAAAATGAAAATACTACGCTGCAAGTTACCAACTCAGAAACCACCTGCTTGTTAAGAGACAAGTTACAAGTATCTTCTTGCTGTTACACTGGTCCATCTTCATACTGTTAAAGGCAATAATGTTCTTTAACTGCTAAAACAAAATTAATAGCATGTTGTAGAATTAAGAAGGAACTTGACCATACTTGTCGACCCGCCAAGCATATGTATAATGTTACAGTGTTTAGCATCTGAATAGGAAAACAGACTGCTTGGGGGGAATTTTAACAGATCAGCTGTTTTAACTGATGGATGCAGTGCATACGGTGAGGGTGACTATCAGACAGATGCATCATATTGCATAAAGATTGGGGTGAATGGCAATGGTGGATGGATAAATGGGGAGGTGATGAAGTCCATAGAAAGTGCAGCTAGATGCTGCTGAAAGTTGAGTGGGTGTGAGGCGTGAGGTGATGAAGAACACTTGGCAATACAGAGTGGGGGGAGAGGGGGGGGGAGCTTAAAGCACAGGATGTAGTTGAATCAGCAAATGTACTCACTTTTCCTGACCTGGTTAGGCCATTAAACCACTTCCTACGTTGCATCCGTCTCCTGCTGTTCACCTCCTCAGCTACATCCAACCACGCCTTCTTCGTGAGAGCAGCAGGTTTCTTCCTCCCATTGCTGTGGATAGGTATGTCCTTCCTGCTTCTGACTGCGCCCAGCAGTAATTCCAGCGATGCGTCACTGAATCTGGGTGCTGCCCTTGCTTAATGTCCACCCTCCATCCTGAACACCTCCAATTTCTATTTGTGCACTATCCCTTTAAATACAACTGAGATCGCGTCATGCGGATGTGTATCAGGCCCACTGCACAGCTTGGAGAAACCTGGAAGTCCAAATTAATTGGTACAACTCAGTTGAGATCACAGATTCTGAGGCGCTCATTTGACTTCCAGGTTTTTCACACGCAATTCCACCAACCCCTGCTAGGAGGCCACCGTCATATTAATATCGTGGCCCTCGTCTTTTAGAAGACATATCCAAAGATAATGGGGTAAGGAGGTCAAATATCCTACAGTAACAGGTAAAATCAAGGTACAGAAAATAATGGGCTAGAATTTGTTTATTGCGTCCGTAACCTTAGCAAATTGGGAAATAAAATTGTTTAGCTTACCCCACTGGTAAAATTAAATTCAGTCTGCTCCAAGTACACTCAATTTGAGGGAGTGAATTCCCTCTTTTAATGAAAAACAAAAGGGGGTTTGATTATCTGCATAACTGATCCCGTCACAAAACCATATTCTCAGAAATCACGTGTTTCAAAGTCTTGCAGTCCCCAATTTTATTGGTAAGTCATCAGCTCTGGAGAAAATAGACATACTTAATTGTGTTAAAAGAGGAACTTCATCTCATCAATGCTTATTCTGCTGCGTCACTGATAGGCGCAGAACAATATCTGTGACATCAGCTTGATAGCTGCAAGTCTGGTGATGCCTCTTACCAAGAGTGTTTTAGCAGCTTAAGAGGTCAGCTCTCCTACAGCCAATCCCATAATATACAGCCTCAGTATTTGGGGTTTTTCCTATAAATTCCTCTCCATCTGGCTCCCATTTGGATTTACCTACTTTCTTCTCTGTAGATTTCAACAGCCCAGTTAGTCTTTTAAACTTGTCTAACTCAATGTTATTTGGTGAATAAAATGTTGCCAAACAGGCAACCACAGATCAATGCAGACAACTACCATAAGTCACATGTCAAAAATAAGGCTGTGCAAATATATATGATTTCCACTTAAGTAGCAGAAGACAACGACAACAACAACTTGCATTTATATAGCGCCTTTAGCATAGTACAACGTCCCAAAGCACTTCACAGAAGCATAATCAGTCAAAATGTTGACACCGAGCCACATAAGGAGCTACTAGGGTAGGTGGCCAAAAGCTTGGTCAAAGAGGTTTGTTTTAAGGAGCGCCTTAAAAAAGGAGAGAGAGGTGGAGAGGTTTAGGGAGGGAATTTTAAATTTAACGAAGAGTCTTTCATATGGAACTTTGTCAAATACCTTTTGGAAGTCTAGGTACACCAAGTTACAGGGTTTTCCACAGTCCACTTGGGTTGTCAATTTCTCAAAGAATGTTCAAGGATTATCCCAGTTGACTGACTAATAAAGGTAAATGCCTTGATCAAGCACTCCCTACAGAGAGCCATGCTCATTGGAAGTGGAGGCCAGGCAATTAGTGTCAGAGGGTTGTAGCCCTATCTCCAGCCCATGCTTCCTTCAAGCATGCTCCTTTGGTGGGACTGGAATGATGAATTTATCTTATTGTGCCAATCAAATTGGTTCGTAGATTGTAATTTGTTGCAAGAGAAGGTATTCTGCAAGAGGTAGGCCTGAGACATGGGTCAGAAGAGCCCACTAGTGAGAAGGCAGTGTAAGAGTTAGGATTGGAGATGAGGAGAGGGCATTAGGTGAAATAAAAGTGGGGAAAATAATCAGTGATATGGATCACCCAATTGATGAGTTGATCAAAGTCACTGAGGATAGTGTAGGACTTCACCTGCTTGGCACTATAGAGTACATTCAGCATCAGTAGAAGAGAAATGGAGTTATTGCTGATGATAAACATTGAAGTTGTCAAGATGGTGTCATCAGGGGGAAGTTAGAGTTGACAGATTTGATTTTGTTTGACAAAACGTTGAACATTTCCTGAATGCTATCAAGGGTAGGATAAAAATGAGAAGTCGCACAACACCAGGTTATAGTCCAACAGTTTTATTTGAAATTACGAGCTTTCGGAGCTGCTGCTCTTTCTTCAGGTACAGTGAGGGAATACAAATCGATTACACCGTATCGATTTGTATTCCCTCACTGTACCTGACGAAGGAGCAGCGCTCCGAAAGCTCGTAATTTCAAATAAAACTGTTGGACTATAACCTGGTGTTGTGCGACTTCTCATTTTTGTCCACCCCAGTCCAACACCGGCATCTCCGCATCAAGGGTAGGATAGCAATAGAGACAACAGATGGACTTAGTGAGGGAGTGTTATCTTTAGATACAGGATATCAAATTCAAGTAATTCAAAGGTGGTATATATCAATGATCTAGACTTGAATCTAGAGGGTATGATTAAGAAGTTTGCAGATGATACTAAAATCGGCTGTGTGGTTGATACTGAAGAAGGAAGCTGTAGACTGCAGGAAGATATCAATAAATTGGTCAGGTGGGCAGAACAGTGGCAAATGTAATTCAATCTGGAGAAGTGTGAGGCAATGCATTTGGAGAGGGCTAACAAGGAAAGGGAATACACATTAAATGGTAGGACACTGAGTAGTGTAGAGGAACAAAGGGACCTTGGAGTGCATGTCCACAGATCCCTGAAGGTAGCAGGCCAAGTAGATAAGGTGGTTAAGAAGGTATACGGAATGCTTGCCTTTATTAGCCGTGGCATAGAATACAAGAGCAGGGGGGTTATGCTTCAACTGTATAAAACACTAGTTAGGCCTCAGCTAGAGTACTGCGGGAGTTCTGGTCACCACATTACAGGAAAGATGTGATTGCACTAGAGAGGGTACAGAGGAGATTTACAAGGATGTTGCTGGGAGTAGAGAATCTTAGCTATGAGGAAAGACTGGATAGGCTGGGTCTGTTTTCCTTGGAACAGAGGAGGCTGAGGGGAGACCTTATTGAGGTGTATAAAATTATGAGGGGCATAGATAAAGTGGATAGAAAGGACCTATTTCCCTTAGCAGAGGGGTCAAAAACCAGGGGGCACAGATTTAAAGTAATTGGTGGAAGGTTTAGAGGGGATTTGAGGGGAAATTTCTTCACCCTGAGGGTTATGGGGGTCTGGAACTCACTGCCTGAAAGGGTGGTAGAGGCAGGAACCCTAACCACATTTAAAAAGTACTTGGATGTGCACTTGGGATGCTCTAACCTGCAGGGTTACGGACCAAGAGCTGGGAAGTAGGATTAGGCTGGATAGCTCTTTGTTGGCCGGCGCGGACATGATGGGCCGAAATGGCCTCCTTCCGTGCTGTAACTTTCTATGATTCTATGATTCTATGAGAGTGGGAAAGCTGGAGGGATATCAGAATTAAAATAGCATATGTGTCTTCTTTGTATCAGAAGTTGGGGTAGAAAGTGTAGGAGCAGAATTGGAAAGGACAGAGATGAAACTCGGGCTTCAGTGAAAAAACAATCGATGAGACGGGGATGGCTGGGGATGGAAGTGAATAGAAATGAGATTCAAGGAGATGTCATAATGTTGCTGAGGTGTAGGTTAAAGCCAAAAGAGGAAGTAGTAGCATAGTCTGGGTTGTATCAGAGGCTGCAGTAAGTCTTTGAGCTGTGGTTTTAGACTGTTCACAATGTCAACGAAAAGAAGATAAAGCAAGGATAAGATGGGCCTTGGTTTGACGTCTCATGTAAAAGGTGGCGCCTCCGACAATGCAACACTCCCTTAGTACTTCACTGAAGTGTGAGCCTAAAATATTTGTTCAAGTCTCTGGAATAGGACTTGATCCCACAATCTCCTGATTCAGAGGCAAGACTACTGGGCCAAGTGTTAAAAGGGCAGGAGATTCTTTCGAACAAGATGGCCTTCTAGGTAGGGTAACGGAGGAAAAAACTTTGAAATGAGTCAAGAGACAGTTAAATTACATGATGGCGAAATCATAAACTTCTATGGAAACATGAGCTATAAGGACCAAATGGCCTCTATTATCTGTACTTATCTTCTGTGATTATAGTAGCCTTTATTCACTCAGATTCACTCAGCACTATCAAAAGAAGTAACTATGGTTTTCTGTCACTTTCTGTCATTATACACAGCAGATTAAATTCCTCCTTTATATGGAATGTTATTTTAAATGGCCATGAATGGCTGATTTAAAAACATGATCAAGTACTAAAATTATATGGAGCGGAACAACTTGTTTCCATCTCCAAGGTGTGAGAAGTTTCAGCTGATTGAAACGGGCCCCGCCATATCTATTGATTAAAAAAGACCACACTTCAAATCAGCACAACAGAATGGCTTTGACATTCATTTACCGCTACAGTGCGAAGGTTCACACCTGCCGTTTAGTTGCTACATCAGATATACAGTGATTTGATTTGTATATTAAAGGCAAATTTCACACTGTGATGGATGCATAATTTAATGGGGGTTTTCTGTACTTCAGTGGGGCATTAAGGCTTCCTCACTGCTGTACCTGGTGGTGATGTTGTATCACTAATTCATTTTGATTCAGTGTTAGATTCAGACTTTATTAGTCCTCGATGAATATTAACTACAGAAGCAATGATCCTCTGTCATCAAAGTACAGTATGCAGACGACGCTTGTGTCTGCGCTCACCCTGAGGCCGAACTCCAAACCATCGTCAACACCTTCACCGAAGCGTACGAGAGCATGGGCCTTACACTAAACATTCGTAAGACAAAGGTCCTCTACCAACCTGCCCCCGCCACACAGTACTGCTCCCCGATTATCAAAATCCATGACGAGGCCTTGGAAAACGTGGACCACTTTGCATACCTCGGGAGCCTACTGTTAACAAGGGCAGACGTCAATGACGAAGTCCAACACCGCCTTCAGTGTGTCAGTGCAGCCTTCGGTCGCCTGAGGAAGAGAGTGTTTGAAGACCAGGACCTCAAACCCAGCACCAAGCTCATGGTCTACAGAGCAGCAGAGATACCCGCCCTCCTGTAAGCTTCAGGGACATGGACCATGTACTGCAGGCAGCTCAAAGCACTGGAGAGGTACCACCAACGCTGCCTGCGCAAGATCCTGCAAATCCATTGGCAGGATAGGCGCACCAACGTCAGTGTTCTCGCTCAGGCCAACATCCCCAACATCGAAGCTTTGACCACGCTCGATCAGCTCCAATGGATGGGCCACATCGTCCGCATGTCTGATACGAGACTCCCAAAACAAGCGCTCTACTCGGAGCTCCGGCACAGCGAGAGAGCCCCAGGTGGGCAGAGGAAACGCTTCAAGGACACCCTCAAAGCCTCTTTGAAAAAGTGCAACATCCCCACCGACAAGAGGGAATCCCTGGCCCAAGACCGCACAAACTGGAGGAAAAGCATCTGGGAAGGCCCGAACACCTCGAGTCTCTTCGCCAGGAGCAAGCGGAAGCCAAGCGCAAACAGCGGAAGGAGCGCACGTCAACACAAGCACCCCACCCCAGCTGCCCCTTCAACCACCGTCTGCTCCACCTGTGACAGAGACTGTAGGTCCCGCATTAGACTCATCAGTCACCTGAGAGCTAATTTTTAGTGTGGAAGCAAGTCATCCTCGGTTCCGAGGGACTGCCTAAGAAGAAGAAGAATGATTTTCATGAGGAAAAGTAGTACAGTCCTGCCCACTTATGCTAAACACGTTTATGTCAATATAACATTTATATCGACCAGTTCCAGCCCATTCTCTGGACATTAACACCAAAAATGAAGCGCATATTAGACATAAATTCTGACACAATTAAGACGACTAAATTTTTTAAGTTCCTAACGGTATCAATGGCTTTCGTTTATTATGGTTTAAGTCGACAGGTGTAACAGGAGGGTGAGTGTGCCCCGTGGGTGAGTGTGGTCCGTGGGTGATTGTGCTCCGTGGGTGAGTGTGGTCCGTGGGTGAGTGTGCCCCGTGGGTGAGTGTGCTCCGTGGGTGAGTGTGGTCCGTGGGTGAGTGTGGTCCGTGGGTGATTGTGCTCCGTGGGTGAGTGTGGTCCGTGGGTGAGTGTGGTCCGTGGGTGAGTGTGGTCCGTGGGTGAGTGTGCTCCGTGGGTGAGTGTGGTCCGTGGGTGAGTGTGGTTCGTGGGTGAGTGTGGTCCGTGGGTGTGTGTGCCCCGTGGGTGAGTGTGCTCCGTGGGTGAGTGTGTCCCGTGGGTGAGTGTGGTCCGTGGGTGTGTGTGCCCCGTGGGTGAGTGTGCTCCGTGGGTGAGTGTGTCCCGTGGGTGAGTGTGGTCCGTGGGTGAGTGTGCTCCGTGGGTGAGTGTGGTCCGTGGGTGAGTGTGGTCCGTGGGTGAGTGTGGTCCGTGGGTGAGTGAGGTCCGTGGGTGAGTGTGGTCCGTGGGTGAGTGTTGTCCGGGGGTGAGTGTGGTCCGTGGGTGAGTGTGCTCCGTGGGTGAGTGTGGTCCGTGGGTGTGTGTGGTCCGTGGGTGAGTGTGCCCCGTGGGTGAGTGTGGTCCGTGGGTGAGTGTGGTCCGTGGGTGAGTGTGCCCCGTGGGTGAGTGTGGTCCGTGGGTGAGTGCGGTCCGTGGGTGAGTGTGGTCCGTGGGTGAGTGTGCTCTGTGGGTGAGTGTGCCCCGTGGTGAGTGTGCTCCGTGGGTGAGTGTGGTCCATGGGTGAGTGTGGTCCGTGGGTGAGTGTGCTCCGTGGGTGAGTGTGGTCCGTGGGTGAGTGTGGTCCGTGGGTGAGTGTGGTCCGTGGGTGAGTGTGGTCCGTGGGTGAGTGTGCTCCGTGGGTGAGTGTGGTCCGTGGGTGAGTGTGGTCAGTGGGTGAGTGTGGTCCGTGGGTGAGTGTGGTCCGTGGGTGAGTGTGCTCCGTGGGTGAGTGTGGTCCATGGGTGAGTGTGGTCCGTGGGTGAGTGTGCCCTGTGGGTGAGTGTGGTCTGTGGGTGAGTGTGCCCTGTGGGTGAGTGTGGTCCGTGGGTGAGTGTGGTCCGTGGGTGTGTGTGCCCCGTGGGTGAGTGTGCTCCGTGGGTGAGTGTGGTCCGTGGGTGAGTGTGCTCCGTGGGTGAGTGTGGTCCGTGGGTGAGTGTGGTTCGTGGGTGAGTGTGGTCCGTGGGTGTGTGTGCCCCGTGGGTGAGTGTGGTCCGTGGGTGAGTGTGCTCCGTGGGTGAGTGTGGTCCGTGGGTGAGTGTGGTACGTGGGTGAGTGTGGTCCGTGGGTGAGTGTGGTCCGTGGGTGAGTGTGCCCCGTGGGTGAGTGTGGTCCGTGGGTGAGTGTGGTCCGTGGGTGAGTGTGCCCCGTGGGTGAGTGTGGTCCGTGGGTGATTGTGCTCCGTGGGTGAGTGTGGTCCGTGGGTGAGTGTGCTCCGTGGGTGAGTGTGGTCCGTGGGTGAGTGTGGTCCGTGGGTGAGTGTGCCCCGTGGGTGAGTGTGCTCCGTGGGTGAGTGTGGTCCGTGGGTGAGTGTGGTCCGTGGGTGATTGTGCTCCGTGGGTGAGTGTGGTCCGTGGGTGAGTGTGGTCCGTGGGTGAGTGTGGTCCGTGGGTGAGTGTGCTCCGTGGGTGAGTGTGGTCCGTGGGTGAGTGTGGTTCGTGGGTGAGTGTGGTCCGTGGGTGTGTGTGCCCCGTGGGTGAGTGTGCTCCGTGGGTGAGTGTGTCCCGTGGGTGAGTGTGGTCCGTGGGTGTGTGTGCCCCGTGGGTGAGTGTGCTCCGTGGGTGAGTGTGTCCCGTGGGTGAGTGTGGTCCGTGGGTGAGTGTGCTCCGTGGGTGAGTGTGGTCCGTGGGTGAGTGTGGTCCGTGGGTGAGTGTGGTCCGTGGGTGAGTGAGGTCCGTGGGTGAGTGTGGTCCGTGGGTGAGTGTTGTCCGGGGGTGAGTGTGGTCCGTGGGTGAGTGTGCTCCGTGGGTGAGTGTGGTCCGTGGGTGTGTGTGGTCCGTGGGTGAGTGTGCCCCGTGGGTGAGTGTGGTCCGTGGGTGAGTGTGGTCCGTGGGTGAGTGTGCCCCGTGGGTGAGTGTGGTCCGTGGGTGAGTGCGGTCCGTGGGTGAGTGTGGTCCGTGGGTGAGTGTGCTCTGTGGGTGAGTGTGCCCCGTGGTGAGTGTGCTCCGTGGGTGAGTGTGGTCCATGGGTGAGTGTGGTCCGTGGGTGAGTGTGCTCCGTGGGTGAGTGTGGTCCGTGGGTGAGTGTGGTCCGTGGGTGAGTGTGGTCCGTGGGTGAGTGTGGTCCGTGGGTGAGTGTGCTCCGTGGGTGAGTGTGGTCCGTGGGTGAGTGTGGTCAGTGGGTGAGTGTGGTCCGTGGGTGAGTGTGGTCCGTGGGTGAGTGTGCTCCGTGGGTGAGTGTGGTCCATGGGTGAGTGTGGTCCGTGGGTGAGTGTGCCCTGTGGGTGAGTGTGGTCTGTGGGTGAGTGTGCCCTGTGGGTGAGTGTGGTCCGTGGGTCAGTGTGGTCCGTGGGTGTGTGTGCCCCGTGGGTGAGTGTGCTCCGTGGGTGAGTGTGGTCCGTGGGTGAGTGTGCTCCGTGGGTGAGTGTGGTCCGTGGGTGAGTGTGGTTCGTGGGTGAGTGTGGTCCGTGGGTGTGTGTGCCCCGTGGGTGAGTGTGGTCCGTGGGTGAGTGTGCTCCGTGGGTGAGTGTGGTCCGTGGGTGAGTGTGGTACGTGGGTGAGTGTGGTCCGTGGGTGTGTGTGGTCCGTGGGTGAGTGTGCCCCGTGGGTGAGTGTGGTCCGTGGGTGAGTGTGGTCCGTGGGTGAGTGTGCCCCGTGGGTGAGTGTGGTCCGTGGGTGAGTGTGCCCCGTGGGTGAGTGTGGTCCGTGGGTGAGTGTTGTCCGGGGGTGAGTGTGGTCCGTGGGTGAGTGTGGTCCGTGGGTGAGTGTGGTCCGTGGGTGAGTGTGCCCCGTGGGTGAGTGTGGTCCGTGGGTGAGTGTGGTCCGTGGGTGAGTGTGCCCCGTGGGTGAGTGTGGTCCGTGGGTGAGTGCGGTCCGTGGGTGAGTGTGGTCCGTGGGTGAGTGTGCTCTGTGGGTGAGTGTGCCCCGTGGTGAGTGTGCTCCGTGGGTGAGTGTGGTCCATGGGTGAGTGTGCTCCGTGGGTGAGTGTGGTCCGTGGGTGAGTGTGGTCCGTGGGTGAGTGTGGTCCGTGGGTGAGTGTGGTCCGTGGGTGAGGGTGCTCCGTGGGTGAGTGTGGTCCGTGGGTGAGTGTGGTACGTGGGTGAGTGTGGTCCGTGGGTGAGTGTGGTCCGTGGGTGAGTGTGGTCCGTGGGTGAGTGTGGTCCGTGGGTGAGTGTGGTCCGTGGGTGAGTGTGGTCCGTGGGTGAGGGTGCTCCGTGGGTGAGTGTGGTCCGTGGGTGAGTGTGGTCCGTGGGTGAGTGTGCTCCGTGGGTGAGTGTGGTCCATGGGTGAGTGTGGTCCATGGGTGATTGTGCCCCGTGGGTGAGTGTGGTACGTGGGTGAGTGTGGTCCGTGGGTGAGTGTGGTTCGTGGGTGAGTGTGGTCCGTGGGTGTGTGTGCCCCGTGGGTGAGTGTGCTCCGTGGGTGAGTGTGCTCCGTGGGTGAGTGTGCTCCGTGGGTGAGTGTGGTCCGTGGGTGAGTGTGGTTCGTGGGTGAGTGTGGTCCGTGGGTGTGTGTGCCCCGTGGGTGAGTGTGCTCCGTGGGTGAGTGTGTCCCGTGGGTGAGTGTGGTCCGTGGGTGAGTGTGGACCGTGGGTGAGTGTGGTCCGTGGGTGTGTGTGCCCCGTGGGTGAGTGTGCTCCCTGAATGAGTGTGCCCCGTGGGTGAGTGTGGTCCGTGGGTGAGAGTGCCCCGTGGGTGAGTGTGGTCCGTGGGTGAGTGTGCTCCGTGGGTGAGTGTGGTCCGTGGGTGTGTGTGGTCCGTGGGTGAGTGTGCCCCGTGGGTGAGTGTGGTCCGTGGGTGAGTGCGGTCCGTGGGTGAGTGTGGTCCGTGGGTGAGTGTGCCCCGTGGGTGAGTGTGGTCCGTGGTTGAGTGTGGTCCGTGGGTGAGTGTGGTCCGTGGGTGAGTGTGGTCCGTGGGTGAGTGTGCCCCGTGGGTGAGTGTGGTCCGTGGGTGAGTGTGGTCCGTGGGTGAGTGTGCCCCGTGGTTGAGTGTGCCCCGTGGGTGAGTGTGGTCCGTGGGTGAGTGTGCCCCGTGTGTGAGTGTGCCCCGTGGGTGAGTGTGGTCCGTGGGTGAGTGTGCCCCGTGGGTGAGTGTGGTCCGTGGGTGAGTGTGGTCCGTGGGTGAGTGTGGTCCGTGGGTGAGTGTGGTCAGTGGGTGAGTGTGGTCCGTGGGTGAGTGTGGTCCGTGGGTGAGTGAGGTCCGTGGGTGAGTGTGGTCCGTGGTTGAGTGAGGTCCGTGGGTGAGTGTGGTCAGTGGGTGAGAGTGCCCCGTGGGTGAGTGTGGTCCGTGGTTGAGTGTGGTCCGTGGGTGAGTGTGGTCCGTGGGTGAGTGTGGTCAGTGGGTGAGTGTGGTCCGTGGGTGAGTGTGCCCCGTGGGTGAGTGTGGTGCTTGAGTGAGTGTGGTCCGTGGGTGAGTGTGCCCCGTGGGTGAGTGTGCCCCGTGGTGAGTGTGGTCCGTGGGTGATTGTGGTCCGTCAGTGAGTGCGGTCCGTGGGTGAGTGTGGTCCGTGGGTGAGTGTGGTCCGTGGGTGAGTGTGCCCCGTGGGTGAGTGTGGTGCTTGAGTGAGTGTGGTCCGTGGGTGAGTGTGCCCCGTGGGTGAGTGTGCCCCGTGGTGAGTGTGGTCCGTGGGTGATTGTGGTCCGTCAGTGAGTGCGGTCCGTGGGTGAGTGTGCCCCGTGGGTGATTGTGGTCCGTCAGTGAGTGCGGTCCGTGGGTGAGTGTGCCCCGTGGGTGATTCTGCCCCGTGGGTGAGTGTGCTACGTGGGTGAGTGTGGTCCGTGGGTGAGTGTGGTCCGTGGGTGAGTGAGGTCCGTGGGTGAGTGTGCTCCGTGGGTGATTCTGCCCCGTGGGTGAGTGTGCTACGTGGGTGAGTGTGCCCCATGGGTGAGTGTGCTCCGTGGGTGAGTGTGCCCCGTGGGTGAGTGTGGTCCGTGGGTGAGTGTGGTCCGTGGGTGAGTGAGGTCCGTGGGTGAGTGTGGTCCGTGGGTGAGTGTGCCCCGTGGGTGAGTGTGCCACGTGGGTGAGTGAGGTCCGTGGGTGAGTGAGGTCCGTGGGTGAGTGTGGTCCGTGGGTGAGTGTGGTCAGTGGGTGAGTGTGGTCCGTGGGTGAGTGTGCCCCGTGGTGAGTGTGCTCCGTGGGTGAGTGTGGTTCGTGGGTGAGTGTGGTCCGTGGGTGAGTGTGCTCCGTGGGTGAGTGTGCTCTGTGGGTGAGTGTGGTCCGTGGGTGAGTGTGGTCCGTGGGTGAGTGTGGTCCGTGGGTGAGTGTGCTCCGTGGGTGAGTGTGCCCCGTGGTGAGCGTGCTCCGTGGGTGAGTGTGCCCCGTGGGTGAGTGTGCCCCGTGGTGAGCGTGCTCCGTGGGTGAGTGTGCCCCGTGGGTGAGTGTGGTCCGTGGGTGAGTGTGGTCCGTGGGTGAGTGTGGTCCATGGGTGGGTGTGGTCCGTGGGTGAGTGTGGTCAGTGGGTGAGTCTGGTCCGTGGGTGAGTGTGCTCCGTGGGTGAGTGTGCTCTGTGGGTGAGTGTGGTCCGTGGGTGAGTGTGGTCCGTGGGTGAGTGTGCTCTGTGGGTGAGTGTGCTCCGTGGGTGAGTGTGGTCCGTGGGTGAGTGTGGTCCGTGGGTGAGTGTGCTCCGTGGGTGAGTGTGGTCTGTGGGTGAGTGTGCTCCGTGGGTGAGTGTGGTCTGTGGGTGAGTGTGCTCCGTGGGTGAGTGTGCCCCGTGGGTGAGTGTGCTCCGTGGGTGAGTGTGCCCCGTGGGTGAGTGTGCTCCGTGGGTGAGTGTGGTCCGTGGGTGAGTGTGCCCCGTGGGTGAGTGTGGTCTGTGGGTGAGTGTGGTCCGTGAGTGAGTGTGGTCAGTGGGTGAGTGTGGTCCGTGAGTGAGTGTGCCCTGTGGGTGAGTGTGGTCCGTGGGTGAGTGTGGTCCGTGGGTGAGTGTAGTCCGTGGGTGAGTGTGGTCCGTGGGTGAGTGTGGTCTGTGGGTGAGTGTGGTCAGTGGGTGAGTGTGGTCCGTGGGTGAGTGTGGTCTGTGGGTGAGTGTGGTCAGTGGGTGAGTGTGGTCCGTGGGTGAGTGTGGTCCGTGGGTGAGTGTGCTCCGTGGGTGAGTGTGGTCCGTGGGTGAGTGTAGTCCGTGGGTGAGTGTGGTCCGTGGGTGAGTGTGCACTGTGGGTGAGTGTGGTCCGTGGGTGAGTGTGCCCTGTGGGTGAGTGTGCTCTGTGGGTGAGTGTGCCCCGTGGGTGAGTGTGCCCCGTGGGTGAGTGTGCTCAGTGGGTGAGTCTGGTCCGTGGGTGAGTGTGGTCCGTGGGTGAGTGTGGTCCGTGGGTGAGTGTGCTCCGTGGGTGAGTGTGGTCCGTGGGTGAGTGTGGTCTGTGGGTGAGTGTGGTCCGTGGGTGAGTGTGGTCCGTGGGTGAGTGTGGTCAGTGGGTCAGTGTGCCCCGTGGGTGAGTGTGCCCCGTGGGTGAGTGTGGTCCGTGGGTGAGTGTGCCCCGTGGTGAGTGTGGTCCGTGGGTGATTGTGGTTCGTGGGTGAGTGTGGTCCGTGGGTGAGTGTGGTCCATGGGTGAGTGTGGTCCGTGGGTGAGTGTGCTCCGTGGGTGAGTGTGGTCTGTGGGTGAGTGTGCTCCGTGGGTGAGTGTGCCCCGTGGTGAGTGTGGTCCGTGGGTGATTGTGGTTCGTGGGTGAGTGTGGTCCGTGGGTGAGTGTGGTCCGTGGGTGAGTGTGGTCCGTGGGTGAGTGTGCCCCGTGGGTGAGTGTTCCCCGTGGGTGAGTGTGCCCCGTGGTGAGCGTGCTCCGTGGGTGAGTGTGCCCCGTGGGTGAGTGTGCCCCGTGGTGAGCGTGCTCCGTGGGTGAGTGTGGTCCGTGGGTGTGTGTGCTCCGTGGGTGAGTGTGGTCTGTGGGTGAGTGTGCTCCGTGGGTGAGTGTGCTCTGTGGGTGAGTGTGGTCCGTGGGTGAGTGTGCTCCGTGGGTGAGTGTGCTCCGTGGGTGAGTGTGGTCCGTGGGTGAGTGTGCCCCGTGGGTGAGTGTGCCCCGTGGGTGAGTGTGCCCCGTGGGTGAGTGTGGTCCGTGGGTGAGTGTGGTCCGTGGGTGAGTGTGCCCCGTGGGTGAGTGTGCTCAGTGGGTGAGTTTGGTCCGTGGGTGAGTGTGCTCCGTGGGTGAGTGTGGTCTGTGGGTGAGTGTGCTCCGTGGGTGAGTGTGATCTGTGGGTGAGTGTGCTCCGTGGGTGAGTGTGCCCCGTGGGTGAGTGTGCTCCGTGGGTGAGTGTGCCCCGTGGGTGAGTGTGCTCCGTGGGTGAGTGTGGTCCGTGGGTGAGTGTGCCCCGTGGGTGAGTGTGGTCTGTGGGTGAGTGTGGTCCGTGAGTGAGTGTGGTCAGTGGGTGAGTGTGGTCCGAGAGTGAGTGTGGTCAGTGGGTGAGTGTGCCCCGTGGGTGAGTGTGGTCCGTGAGTGAGTGTGGTCCGTGGGTGAGTGTGCTCCGTGGGTGAGTGTAGTCCGTGGGTGAGTGTGCACTGTGGGTGAGTGTGGTCCGTGGGTGAGTGTGCCCTGTGGGTGAGTGTGCTCTGTGGGTGAGTGTGCCCCGTGGGTGAGTGTGGTCCGTGGGTGAGTGTGCCCCGTGGGTGAGTGTGCCCCGTGGGTGAGTGTGCCCCGTGGGTGAGTGTGGTCCGTGGGTGAGTGTGGTCCGTGGGTGAGTGTGCCCCGTGGGTGAGTGTGCTCAGTGGGTGAGTCTGGTCCGTGGGTGAGTGTGGTCTGTGGGTGAGTGTGGTCCGTGGGTGAGTGTGCTCCGTGGGTGAGTGTGGTCCGTGGGTGAGTGTGGTCTGTGGGTGAGTGTGGTCCGTGGGTGAGTGTGGTCCGTGGGTGAGTGTGGTCAGTGGGTCAGTGTGCCCCGTGGGTGAGTGTGCCCCGTGGGTGAGTGTGGTCCGTGGGTGAGTGTGGTCCGTGGGTGAGTGTGGTCAGTGGGTCAGTGTGCCCCGTGGGTGAGTGTGCCCCGTGGGTGAGTGTGCCCAGTGGGTGAGTGTGGTCCATGGGTGAGTGTGGTCCTTGAGTGAGTGTGGTCCGTGGGTGAGTGTGGTCCGTGGGTGAGTGTGGTCCGTGGGTGAGTCTGGTCCGTGGGTGATTGTGGTCGGTGGGTGTGTGTGATCCGTGGGTGAGTGTGCTCCGTGGGTGAGTGTGGTCCGTGGGGTGAGTGTGCTCTGTGGGTGAGTGTGGTCCGTGGGTGAGTGTGGTCCGTGGGTGAGTCTGGTCCGTGGGTGATTGTGGTCGGTGGGTGTGTGTGATCCGTGGGTGAGTGTGCTCCGTGGGTGAGTGTGCTCCGTGGATGAGTGTGCTCCGTGGGTGAGTGTGGTCCGTGGGGTGAGTGTGCTCTGTGGGTGAGTGGATTCCGTGGGTGAGTGTGGTCCGTGGGTGAGTGTGGTGCGAGGGTGAGTGTGGGCAGTGGGTGAGTGTGCCCCGTGGGTGAGTGTGGTCCTTCGGTGAGTGTGCCCCGTGGGTGAGTGTGGTCCGTTGGTGAGTGTGCTCTGTGGGTGAGTGTGCCCCGTGGGTGAGTGTGGTCCGTGGGTGAGTGTGGTCCGTGGGTGAGTGTGCTCCGTGGGTGAGTCTGGTCCGTGGGTGAGTGTGGTCAGTGGGTGAGTGTGCCCCGTGGGTGAGTGTGGTCCTTGGGTGAGTGTGCCCCGTGGGTGAGTGTGCTCCGTGGGTGAGTGTGCTCTGTGGGTGAGTGTGGTCCATTGGTGTGTGTGCTCCGTGGGTGAGTGTGCCCCTTGGATGAGTGTGGTCCGTTGGTGAGTGTGCCCCGTGGTGAGCGTGCTCCGTGGGTGAGTGTGCTCCGTGGGTGAGTGTGGTCCGTTGGTGAGTGTGGTCCGTGGGTGAGTGTGCTCCGTGGGTGACTCTGGTCCGTGGGTGAGTGTGGTCTGTGGGTGTGTGGGCCCCGTGTGCGTGTGTGGGTGGGTGTGGTCAGTGGGTGAGTGTGGTCCGTGGGTGAGTGTGGTCCGTGGGTGAGTGTGCCCCGTGGGTGAGTGTGGTCCGTGGGTGAGTGTGGTCCGTGGGTGAGTGTGCTCCGTGGGTGAGTGTGGTCCGTGGGTGAGTGTGCTCCGTGGGTGAGTGTGGTCCGTGGGTGAGTGTGGTTCGTGGGTGAGTGTGGTCCGTGGGTGTGTGTGCCCCGTGGGTGAGTGTGGTCCGTGGGTGAGTGTGCTCCGTGGGTGAGTGTGGTCCGTGGGTGAGTGTGGTACGTGGGTGAGTGTGGTCCGTGGGTGTGTGTGGTCCGTGGGTGAGTGTGCCCCGTGGGTGAGTGTGGTCCGTGGGTGAGTGTGGTCCGTGGGTGAGTGTGCCCCGTGGGTGAGTGTGGTCCGTGGGTGAGTGTGCCCCGTGGGTGAGTGTGGTCCGTGGGTGAGTGTTGTCCGGGGGTGAGTGTGGTCCGTGGGTGAGTGTGGTCCGTGGGTGAGTGTGGTCCGTGGGTGAGTGTGCCCCGTGGGTGAGTGTGGTCCGTGGGTGAGTGTGGTCCGTGGGTGAGTGTGCCCCGTGGGTGAGTGTGGTCCGTGGGTGAGTGTGGTCCGTGGGTGAGTGTGGTCCGTGGGTGAGTGTGCTCTGTGGGTGAGTGTGCCCCGTGGTGAGTGTGCTCCGTGGGTGAGTGTGGTCCATGGGTGAGTGTGCTCCGTGGGTGAGTGTGGTCCGTGGGTGAGTGTGGTCCGTGGGTGAGTGTGGTCCGTGGGTGAGTGTGGTCCGTGGGTGAGGGTGCTCCGTGGGTGAGTGTGGTCCGTGGGTGAGTGTGGTCCGTGGGTGAGTGTGGTCCGTGGGTGAGTGTGGTCCGTGGGTGAGGGTGCTACGTGGGTGAGTGTGGTCCGTGGGTGAGTGTGCCCTGTGGGTGAGTGTGCTCCGTGGGTGAGTGTGCCCCGTGGGTGAGTGTGGTACGTGGGTGAGTGTGGTCCGTGGGTGAGTGTGGTCCGTGGGTGAGTGTGGTCCGTGGGTGAGTGTGGTCCGTGGGTGAGTGTGGTCCGTGGGTGAGTGTGGTCCGTGGGTGAGTGTGGTCCATGGGTGAGTGTGCTCCGTGGGTGAGTGTGGTCCGTGGGTGAGTGTGGTCCGTGGGTGAGTGTGCTCCGTGGGTGAGTGTGCTCCGTGGGTGAGTGTGCCCCGTGGGTGAGTGTGCCCCGTGGGTGAGTGTGGTCCGTGGGTGAGTGTGCTCCGTGGGTGAGTGTGCTCCGTGGGTGAGTGTGCTCCGTGGGTGAGTGTGGTCCGTGGGTGAGTGTGGTCCGTGGGTGAGTGTGGTCCGTGGGTGAGTGTGCTCCGTGGGTGAGTGTGCTCCGTGGGTGAGTGTGCTCCGTGGGTGAGTGTGGTCCGTGGGTGAGTGTGGTTCGTGGGTGAGTGTGGTCCGTGGGTGAGTGTGTCCCGTGGGTGAGTGTGCCCCGTGGGTGAGTGTGCTCCGTGGGTGAGTGTGTCCGTGGGTGAGTGTGGTCCGTGGGTGAGTGTGGTCCGTGGGTGAGTGTGGTCCGTGGGTGAGTGTGCCCCGTGGGTGAGTGTGGTCCGTGGGTGAGTGTGCTCCGTGGGTGAGTGTGGTCCGTGGGTGAGTGTGGTTCGTGGGTGAGTGTGGTCCGTGGGTGTGTGTGTCCCGTGGGTGAGTGTGCCCCGTGGGTGAGTGTGCTCCGTGGGTGAGTGTGTCCCGTGGGTGAGTGTGCCCCGTGGGTGAGTGTGGTACGTGGGTGAGTGTGGTCCGTGGGTGAGTGTGGTTCGTGGGTGAGTGTGGTCCGTGGGTGTGTGTGCCCCGGGTGAGTGTGCTCCGTGGGTGAGTGTGCTCCGTGGGTGAGTGTGCTCCGTGGGTGAGTGTGGTCCGTGGGTGAGTGTGGTTCGTGGGTGAGTGTGGTCCGTGGGTGTGTGTGCCCCGTGGGTGAGTGTGCTCCGTGGGTGAGTGTGTCCCGTGGGTGAGTGTGGTCCGTGGGTGAGTGTGGCCCGTGGGTGAGTGTGGTCCGTGGGTGAGTGTGCCCCGTGGGTGAGTGTGCTCCCTGGGTGAGTGTGCCCCGTGGGTGAGTGTGGTCCGTGGGTGAGTGTGCCCCGTGGGTGAGTGTGGTCCGTGGGTGAGTGTGCTCCGTGGGTGAGTGTGGTCCGTGGGTGTGTGTGGTCCGTGGGTGAGTGTGCCCCGTGGGTGAGTGTGGTCCGTGGGTGAGTGTGGTCCGTGGTGAGTGTGGTCCGTGGGTGAGTGTGCCCCGTGGGTGAGTGTGGTCCGTGGGTGAGTGTGGTCCGTGGGTGAGTGTGGTCCGTGGGTGAGTGTGGTCCGTGGGTGAGTGTGCCCCGTGGGTGAGTGTGGTCCGTGGGTGAGTGTGGTCCGTGGGTGAGTGTGCCCCGTGGGTGAGTGTGCCCCGTGGGTGAGTGTGGTCCGTGGGTGAGTGTGCCCCGTGTGTGAGTGTGCCCCGTGGGTGAGTGTGGTCCGTGGGTGAGTGTGCCCCGTGGGTGAGTGTGGTCCGTGGGTGAGTGTGGTCCGTGGGTGAGTGTGGTCCGTGGGTGAGTGTGGTCAGTGGGTGAGTGTGGTCCGTGGGTGAGTGTGGTCCGTGGGTGAGTGTGGTCCGTGGGTGAGTGTGGTCCGTGGGTGAGTGTGGTCCGTGGGTGAGTGTGGTCAGTGGGTGAGTGTGCCCCGTGGGTGAGTGTGGTCCGTGGGTGAGTGTGGTCCGTGGGTGAGTGTGGTCCGTGGGTGAGTGTGCCCCGTGGGTGAGTGTGCTCGTGGGTGAGTGTGCCGTGGGTGAGTGTGGTCAGTGGGTGAGTGTGCTCCGTGGGTGAGTGTGGTCCGTGGGTGAGTGTGGTCCGTGGGTGGGTGAGTGTGGTTCCGTGGGTGAGTGTGGTCCGTGGGTGAGTGTGGCCCTGTGGGTGAGTGTGGTCCGTGGGTGAGTGTGGTCCGTGGGTGAGTGTGGTCCGTGGGTGAGTGTGATCAGTGGGTGAGTGTGGTCCGTGGGTGAGTGTGCCCAGTGGGTGAGTGTGGTCCGTGGATGAGTGTGGTTCGTGGGTGAGTGTGGCCCAGTGGGTGAGTGTGGTCCGTGGGTGAGTGTTGTCCGTGGGTGAGTGTGCCTGTGGGTGATGTGGTCGGTGAGTGTGGCTCCGTGGGTGAGTGTGCCTGTGGGTGAGTGTGGTCCGTGGGTGAGTGTGCCCGTGGGTGAGTGTGGTCCGTGGGTGAGTGTGGTCCGTGGGTGAGTGTGGTCCGTGGGTGAGTGTGGTCCGTGGGTGAGTGTGCCCCGTGGGTGAGTGTGCTCCGTGGGTGAGTGTGCCCCATGGGTGAGTGTGCTCCGTGGGTGAGTGTGCCCCGTGGGTGAGTGTGGTCCGTGGGTGAGTGTGGTCCGTGGGTGAGTGTGGTCCGTGGGTGAGTGTGGTCCGTGGGTGAGTGTGCCCCGTGGGTGAGTGTGCCCCGTGGGTGAGTGTGGTCCGTGGGTGAGTGTGGTCCGTGGGTGAGTGTGGTCCGTGGGTGAGTGTGGTCAGTGGGTGAGTGTGGTCCGTGGGTGAGTGTGCCCGTGGTGAGTGTGGTCCGTGGGTGAGTGTGGTCCGTGGGTGAGTGTGGTCCGTGGGTGAGTGTGCTCCGTGGGTGAGTGTGGTCCGTGGGTGAGTGTGGTCCGTGGGTGAGTGTGGTCCGTGGGTGAGTGTGCCCCGTGGGTGAGTGTGCCCCGTGGTGAGCGTGCTCCGTGGGTGAGTGTGCCCCGTGGGTGAGTGTGCCCCGTGGTGAGCGTGCTCCGTGGGTGAGTGTGCTCCGTGGGTGAGTGTGGTCCGTGGGTGAGTGTGGTCCGTGGGTGAGTGTGGTCCGTGGGTGGGTGTGGTCCGTGGGTGAGTGTGGTCCGTGGGTGAGTCTGGTCCGTGGGTGAGTGTGCTCCGTGGGTGAGTGTGCTCTGTGGGTGAGTGTGGTCCGTGGGTGAGGTGTGTCCGTGGGGTGAGTGTGGTCCGTGGGTGAGTGTGCTCCGTGGGTGAGTGTGCCCCGTGGTGAGCGTGCTCCGTGGGTGAGTGTGCCCCGTGGTTGAGTGTGGTCCGTGGGTGAGTGTGGTCCGTGGGTGAGTGTGGTCCATGGGTGGGTGTGGTCCGTGGGTGAGTGTGGTCAGTGGGTGAGTCTGGTCCGTGGGTGAGTGTGCTCCGTGGGTGAGTGTGCTCTGTGGGTGAGTGTGGTCCGTGGGTGAGTGTGGTCCGTGGGTGAGTGTGCTCCGTGGGTGAGTGTGCTCCGTGGGTGAGTGTGGTCCGTGGGTGAGTGTGGTCCGTGGGTGAGTGTGCTCCGTGGGTGAGTGTGGTCTGTGGGTGAGTGTGCTCCGTGGGTGAGTGTGGTCTGTGGGTGAGTGTGCTCCGTGGGTGAGTGTGCCCCGTGGGTGAGTGTGCTCCGTGGGTGAGTGTGCCCCGTGGGTGAGTGTGCTCCGTGGGTGAGTGTGGTCCGTGGGTGAGTGTGCCCCGTGGGTGAGTGTGGTCTGTGGGTGAGTGTGGTCCGTGGGTGAGTGTGGTCAGTGGGTGAGTGTGGTCCGTGGGTGAGTGTGCCCTGTGGGTGAGTGTGGTCCGTGGGTGAGTGTGGTCCGTGGGTGAGTGTGTCCGTGGGTGAGTGTGGTCCGTGGGTGAGTGTGGTCTGTGGGTGAGTGTGGTCCGTGGGTGAGTGTGGTCCGTGGTGAGTGTGGTCCGTGGGTGAGTGTGGTCAGTGGGTGAGTGTGCTCAGTGGGTGAGTGTGGTCCGTGGGTGAGTGTGTCAGTGGGTGAGTGTGGTCCCGTGGGTGAGTGTGGCTCCGTGGGTGAGTGAGTCCGTGGGTGAGTGTGGGTCGTTGGTGAGTGTGGTCCGTGGGCGAGTGTGCCCTTGGTTGAGTGTGTCAGTGGGTCGAGTGTGCTCCCCGTGGGTGAGTTGTGGTCCCGTTGGTGAGTGTGGTCCGTGGGGTGATGTGGGTGGGTGTGGCCCGTGGGTGAGTGTGGGTCAGTGGGTCGATTGTGCCTCCTGTGGGTGAGTGTGGTCCCCGTGGGTGAGTGTGGTCCAGTGGGTGAGTGTGGTCCAGTGGGTGGAGTGTGTCCGTGAGGTTAGTTGGTCCGTGGGTGAGTGTTGCTCTGTGGGTGATGTGGTCCGTGGGTGAGTGTGGTCGTGGGTGAGTGTGGTCCGTGGGTGAGTGTGCTCGTGGGTTAGTCTGGGACCGTGGGTGAGTGTGATATGTGGTAGAGTGTGGCGTGGGTGAGTGTGCTCCGTGGGTGAGTGTGGGTTGTTGGTGAGTGTGGTCCGTGGGTGAGTGTGGTCCGTGGGTGAGTGTGCTCCGTGGGTGAGTGTGGTGTGGGTGAGTGTGCTCCGTGGGTGAGTGTGCCCCGTGTGAGTGTGGTCCGTGGTGAGTGTGGTTCGTGGGTGAGTGTGGTCCGTGGGTGAGTGTGGTCCGTGGGTGAGTGTGGTCCGTGGGTGAGTGTGCCCCGTGGGTGAGTGTGCCCCGTGGGTGAGTGTGCCCCGTGGTGAGTGTGCTCCGTGGGTGAGTGTGGTCTGTGGGTGAGTGTGCTCCGTGGGTGAGTGTGCTCCGTGGGTGAGTGTGGTCCGTGGGTGAGTGTGCTCCGTGGGTGAGTGTGCTCCGTGGGTGAGTGTGGTCCGTGGGTGAGTGTGCCCCGTGGGTGAGTGTGCCCCGTGGGTGAGTGTGCCCCGTGGGTGAGTGTGGTCCGTGGTGAGTGTGGTCCGTGGGTGAGTGTGCCCGTGGGTGAGTGTGGTCAGTGGGTGAGTGTGGTCCGTGGGTGAGTGTGGTCCGTGGGTGAGAGTGCTCCGTGGGTGAGTGTGGGTCGTGGGTGAGTGTGGTCCGTGGGTGAGTTGTGTCACGTGGGTGAGTGTGGTCCGTGGGTGAGTGTGTCCGTGGGTGAGTGTGCCCCGTGGGTGAGTGTGCTCCGTGGGTGAGTGTGGTCCGTGGGTGAGTGTGCTCGTGGGTGAGTGTGGTCCGTGGGTGAGTGTGGTCCCGTGGGTGAGTGTGGTCCGTGGGTGAGTGTGGTCCGTGGGTGAGGTGTGGTCCGTGGGTGAGTGTGGTCCGTGGGTGAGTGTGCCCGTGGTTGAGTGTGGTCCGTGGGTGAGTGTGGTCCGTGGGTGAGGTGTGCTCCGTGGGTGAGTGTGGTCCGTGGGTGAGTGTGGTCCGTGGGTGAGTGTGCCCAGTGGGTGAGTGTGGTCCGTGGGTGAGTGTGTCCGTGGGTGAGTGTGGTCCAGTGGGTGAGTGTGGTCCGTGGTGAGTGTGGTCCGTGGGTGATTGTGGTCCGTGGGTGAGTGTGGTCCGTGGGATGAGTGTGCCCGTGGGTGAGTGTGGTCCGTGGGTGAGTGTGCCCCGTGGTGAGCTGTGGCCCGTGGGTGAGTGTGGTCCGTGGGTGAGTGTGCCCCGTGGGTGAGTGTGCTCAGTGGGTGAGTGTGGTCCGTGGGTGAGTGTGGTCCGTGGGTGAGTGTGGTCCGTGGGTGAGTGTGCTCCGTGGGTGAGTGTGGTCCGTGGGTGAGTGTGGTCCGTGGGTGAGTGTGGTCCGTGGGTGAGTGTGGTCCGTGGGTGAGTGTGGTCAGTGGGTGAGTGTGGTCCCTGTGGGTGAGTGTGCCCCGTGGTGAGTGTGGTCCGTGGTGAGTGTGGTCCGTGGGTGAGTGTGGTCAGTGGGTGAGTGTGCCCCGTGGGTGAGTGTGGTCCGTGGGTGAGTGTGCCCAGTGGGTGAGTGTGGTCCGTGGGTGAGTGTGGTCCTGGGTGAGTGTGGTCCGTGGGTGAGTGTGGTCCGTGGGTGAGTGTGGTCCGTGGGTGAGTGTGGTCCGTGGGTGAGTGTGGTCCGTGGGTGAGTGTGATCCGTGGGTGAGTGTGCTCCGTGGGTGAGTGTGCTCCGTGGGTGAGTGGGTCCGTGGGTGAGTGTGATCAGTGGGTGAGTGTGGTCCGTGGGTGAGTGTGCTCGTGGGTGAGTGTGGTCCGTGGGTGAGTGTGGTCCGTGGGTGAGTGTGTCAGTGGGTGAGTGTGCCCTGGGTCGTGGGTGAGGTGCCGTGGGTGAGTGTGGTCGTGGGTGAGTGTGCTCGTGGGTGAGTGTGGCTCCGTGGGTGAGTGTGGTCGTGGGTGAGTGTGGTCCGTGGGTGAGTGTGGTCCGTGGGTGAGTGTGGCTCCGTGGGTGAGTGTGGTCCGTGGGTGAGTGTGGTCCGTGGGTGAGTGTGGTCCGTGGGTGAGTGTGGTCCGTGGGTGAGTGTGGTCCGTGGGTGAGTGTGGCTCCGTGGGTGAGTGTGGTCCGTGGTGAGTGTGGTCCTGTGGGTGAGTGTGGCTCCGTGGGTGAGTGTGGTCCGTGGGTGAGTGTGTCCGTGGGTGAGTGTGGTCCGTGGGTGAGTGTGGTCCGTGGGTGAGTGTGGTCGTGGGTGAGTGTGCCCCGTGGGTGAGTGTGGTCCGTTGGTGAGTGTGGTCCTGGGTGAGTGTGCTCCGTGGTGAGTGTGGTCCGTGGGTGAGTGTGGTCTTGGGTGTGTGGGCC
Organism: Squalus acanthias; assembly: GCA_030390025.1. Taxonomy (NCBI): domain Eukaryota; kingdom Metazoa; phylum Chordata; class Chondrichthyes; order Squaliformes; family Squalidae; genus Squalus; species Squalus acanthias. The sequence goes on along the minus strand of CM059429.1, from coordinate 103,242,689 downwards.
CCGTGGTGTGTGTGGGGTGGGTGGTCCGTGGGTGAGTGTGGTCCGTGGGTGAGTGTGGTCCGTGGGTGAGTGTGCCCCGTGGGTGAGTGTGGTCCGTGGGTGAGTGTGGTCCGGGTGAGTGTGCTCCGTGGGTGAGTGGTCCGTGGGTGAGTGTGGTCAGTGGGTGAGTGTGGTCTGTGGGTGAGTGTGCCCCGTGGGTGAGTGTGCTCCGTGGGTGAGTGTGCCCCGTGGGTGAGTGTGGTCCGTGGGTGAGTGTGCCCCGTGGGTGAGTGTGGTCGTGGGTGAGTGTGCCCTGTGGGTGAGTGTGCTCCGTGGGTGAGTGTGGTCCGTGGGTGAGTGTGCCCCGTGGTGAGTGTGGTCCGTGGGTGAGTGTGGTCCGTGGGTGAGTGTGGTCCGTGGGTGAGTGTGGTCCGTGGGTGAGTGTGCCCGTGGGTGAGTGTGGTCCGTGGGTGAGTGTGCTCCGTGGGTGAGTGTGGTCCGTGGGTGAGTGTGTCCGTGGGTGAGTGTGGTCCGTGGGTGAGTGTGGTCTGTGGGTGAGTGTGGTCCGTGGTGAGTGTGTCCGTGGGTGAGTGTGGTCCGTGGGTGAGTGTGCTCCGTGGTGAGTGTGCTCCGTGGGTGAGTGTGTCCGTGGGTGAGTGTGGTCCGTGGGTGAGTGTGGTCCGTGGTGAGTGTGCCCGTGGTGAGTGTGGTCCGTGGGTGAGTGTGGTCCGTGGGTGAGTGTGGTCCGTGGGTGAGTGTGCTCAGTGGGTGAGTGTGCTCCGTGGGTGAGTGTGGTCCGTGGGTGAGTGTGGTCCGTGGGTGAGTGTGGTCCGTGGGTGAGTGTGCTCCGTGGGTGAGTGTGCGTCCGTGGGTGAGTGTGGTCCGTGGGTGAGTGTGCCCGTGGGTGAGTGTGGTCGTGGGTGAGTGTCCCGTGGTGAGTGTGGTCCCGTGGGTGAGTGTGCTCGTGGGTGAGTGTGGTCCGTGGGTGAGTGTGTCCGTGGGTGAGTGTGTCCGTGGGTGAGTGTGGTCCGTGGGTGAGTGTGTCCGTGGGTGAGTGTGGTCCGTGGGTGAGTGTGGTCCGTGGGTGAGTGTGGATCCGTGGGTGAGTGTGTCCGTGGGTGAGTGTGGTCCGTGGGTGAGTGTGTCCGTGGGTGAGTGTGGCTCCGTGGGTGAGTGTGGTCCGTGGGTGAGTGTGTCCGTGGGTGAGTGTGGTCCGTGGTGAGTGTGCTCCGTGGGTGAGTGTGGTCCTTGGTGAGTGTGGTCCGTGGGTGAGTGTGGTCCGTGGGTGAGTGTGGTCCGTGGGTGAGTGTGGTCCCGTGGGTGAGTGTGGTCCGTGGGTGAGTGTGGTCCGTGGGTGAGTGTGCCCGTGGGTGAGTGTGGTCCGTGGGTGAGTGTGGTCCGTGGGTGAGTGTGGTCCGTGGGTGAGTGTGGTACGTGGGTGAGTGTGATCAGTGGGTGAGTGTGCCCCGTGGGTGAGTGTGGTACGTGGGTGAGTGTGGTCAGTGGGTGAGTGTGCACTGTGGGTGAGTGTGGTCCGTGGGTGAGTGTGCCCCGTGGGTGAGTGTGGTCCGTGGGTGAGTGTGGTCCGTGGGTGAGTGTGCCCCGTGGGTGAGTGTGGTCCCTGGGTGAGTGTGGTCCGTGGGTGAGTGTGCCCTGTGGGTGAGTGAGGTCCGTGGGTGAGTGTGCCCCGTGGGTGAGTGTGGTACGTGGGTTTGTGTGATCAGTGGGTGAGTGTGCCCTGTGGGTGATTGTGGTCCGTGGGTGAGTGTGGTCCGTGGGTGAGTGTGCTCCGTGGGTGAGTGTGCTCCGTGGGTGAGTGTGCCCCGTGGGTGAGTGTGCCCAGTGGGTGAGTGTGGTCCGTGGGTGAGTGTGCCCCGTGGGTGAGTGTGGTACGTGGGTGAGTGTGATCAGTGGGTGAGTGTGCCCTGTGGGTGATTGTGGTCCGTGGGTGAGTGTGGTCCGTGGGTGAGTGTGCTCCGTGGGTGAGTGTGCTCCGTGGGTGAGTGTGCTCCGTGGGTGTGTGTGGTCCGTGAGTGAGTGTGCCCCGTGGGTGACTCTGGTCCGTGGGTGAGTGTGCTCCGTGGGTGAGTGTGGTTCGTGGGTGAGTGTGCTCCGTGGGTGAGTGTGGTTCGTGGGTGAGTGTGGTTCGTGGGTGAGTGTGATCCGTGGGTGAGTGTGCCCCGTGGGTGAGTGTGGTTCGTGGGTGAGTGTGGTCCGTGGGTGAGTGTGGTACGTGGGTGAGTGTGGTCAGTGGGTGAGTGTGCCCCGTGGGTGAGTGTGGTCCGTGGGTGAGTGTGGTCCGTGGGTGAGTGTGGTACGTGGGTGAGTGTGGACCGTGGGTGAGTGTGGTCAGTTGGTGAGTGTGGTCCGTGGGTGAGTGTGCCCCGTGGGTGAGTGTGGTCCGTGGGTGAGTGTGGTCCGTTGGTGAGTGTGATCCGTGGGTGAGTGTGCCCCGTGGGTGAGTGTGGTCCGTGGGTGAGTGTGGTCCGTTGGTGAGTGTGGTCCGTTGGTGAGTGTGGTCCGTGGGTGAGTGTGGTCAGTGGGTGAGTGTGCCCCGTGGGTGAGTGTGGTCCGTGGGTGAGTGTGGTCCGTGGGTGAGTGTGGTCCGTGGGTGAGTGTGGTCCGTGGGTGAGTGTGGTCCGTGGGTGAGTGTGCCCCATGGGTGAGTGTGGTCCATGGGTGAGTGTGGTCCGTGGGTGAGTGTGGTCCGTGGGTGAGTGTGGTCCGTGGGTGAGTGTGCCCCATGGGTGAGTGTGGTCCGTGGGTGAGTGTGGTACGTGGGTGAGTGTGGTCCGTTGGTGAGGGTGCCCCGTGGGTGAGTTTGGTCCGTGGGTGAGTGTGGTCCGTGGGTGAGTGTGGTACGTGGGTGAGTGTGGTCAGTGGGTGAGTGTGATCAGTGGGTGAGTGTGCCCTGTGGGTGAGTGTGATCAGTGGGTGAGTGTGGTCCGTGGGTGAGTGTGGTCCGTGGGTGAGTGTGGTCCGTGGGTGAGTGTGGTACGTGGGTGAGTGTGGGCAGTGGGTGAGTGTGCCCTGTGGGTGAGTGTGATCAGTGGGTGAGTGTGGTCCGTGGGTGAGTGTGGTCCGTGGGTGAGTGTGATCAGTGGGTGAGTGTGGTCCGTGGGTGAGTGTGGTACGTGGGTGAGTGTGGTTGTGGGTGAGTGTGCCCTGTGGGTGAGTGTGGTCCGTTGGTGAGTGTGGTCCGTGGGTGAGTGTGCCCTGTGGGTGAGTGTGGTCCGTGGGTGAGTGTGCCCCGTGGGTGAGTGTGGTCCGTGGGTGAGTGTGGTCCGTGGGTGAGTGTGGTACGTGGGTGAGTGTGGTCAGAGGGTGAGTGTGCCCTGTGGGTGAGTGTGGTACGTGGGTGAGTGTGGTTGTGGGTAAGTGTGGTCCGTGGGTGAGTGTGCCCTGTGGGTGAGTGTGGTCCGTGGGTGAGTGTGGTCCGTGGGTGAGTGTGCCCCGTGGGTGAGTGTGGTACGTGGGTGAGTGTGGTCCGTGGGTGAGTGTGTCCAGTGGGTGAGTGTGGTCCGTGGGTGAGTGTGGTCCGTGGGTGAGTGTGGTCCGTAGGTGAGTGTGCCCCGTGGGTGAGTGTGGTCCGTGGGTGAGTGTGGTCCGTAGGTGAGTGTGGTCCGTTGGTGAGTGTGGTCCGTGGGTGAGTGTGGTCCGTGGGTGAGTCTGGTCCGTGGGTGAGTGTGCCCCGTGGGTGAGTGTGCTCCGTGGGTGAGTGTGGTCCGTGGGTGAGTGTGCCCAGTGGGTGAGTGTGCCCAGTGGGTGAGTGTGGTCCGTGGGTGAGTGTGCTCTGTGGGTGAGTGTGGTCAGTGGGTGAGTGTGGTCCGTGGGTGAGTGTGCCCCGTGGGTGAGTGTGGTACGTGGGTGAGTGTGATCAGTGGGTGAGTGTGCCCCGTGGGTGAGTGTGGTACGTGGGTGAGTGTGGTCAGTGGGTGAGTGTGCACTGTGGGTGAGTGTGGTCCGTGGGTGATTGTGGTCCGTGGGTGAGTGTGCCCTGTGGGTGAGTGAGGTCCGTGGGTGAGTGTGCCCCGTGGGTGAGTGTGGTACGTGGGTGAGTGTGATCAGTGGGTGAGTGTGCCCTGTGGGTGAGTGTGATCAGTGGGTGAGTGTGCTCCGTGGGTGAGTGTGCTCCGTGGGTGAGTGTGGTCAGTGGGTGAGTGTGGTCCGTGGGTGAGTGTGGTACGTGTGTGAGTGTGATCAGTGGGTGAGTGTGCCCTGTGGGTGATTGTGGTCCGTGGGTGAGTGTGGTTCATGGGTGAGTGTGCTCCGTGGGTGAGTGTGCCCCTTGGGTGAGTGTGCCCCGTGGGTGAGTGTGCTCGTGGGTGACTCTGGTCCGTGGGTGAGTGTGGTATGTGGGTGAGTGTGGTCCGTGTGTGAGTGTGGTCAGTGGGTGAGTGTGGTCCGTGGGTGAGTGTGGTCAGTGGGTGAGTGTGGTCCGTGGGTGAGTGTGCTCCGTGGGTGAGTGTGGTCAGTTGGTGAGTGTGGTCCGTGGGTGAGTGTGCCCAGTGGGTGACTCTGGTCCGTGGGTGAGTCTGGTCCGTGGGTGAGTGTGGTCCGTGGGTGAGTGTGGTCCATGGGTGAGTGTGGTCCGTGGGTGAGTGTGCTCCGTGGGTGAGTGTGGTCCGTGGGTGAGTGTGCTCCGTGGGTGAGTGTGGTCCGTGGGTGAGTGTGGTCCGTGGGTGAGTGTGCCCCGTGGGTGAGTGTGGTCCGTGGGTGAGTGTGGTCCATGGGTGAGTGTGCTCCGTGGGTGAGTGTGGTCCGTGGGTGAGTGTGCCCCGTGGGTGAGTGTGGTCCATGGGTGAGTGTGCTCCGTGGGTGGGCCCCGTGGTGAGCGTGCTCCATGGGTGAGTGTGCCCCGTGGGTGAGTGTGCCCAGTGGGTGAGTGTGGTCCGTGGGTGAGTGTGCCCCGTGGGTGAGTGTGGTACGTGGGTGAGTGTGGTCCGTGGGTGAGTGTGCCCCGTGGGTGAGTGTGGTACGTGGGTGAGTGTGATCAGTCGGTGAGTGTGCCCTGTGGGTGAGTGTGGTCCGTGGGTGAGTGTGATCCGTGGGTGAGTGTGGTCCATTGGTGAGTGTGCTCCGTGGGCGAGTGTGCCCCTTGGATGAGTGTGGTCCGTGGGTGAGTGTGCCCCGTGGGTGAGTGTGGTCCGTGGGTGAGTGTGCCCCGTGGGAAAGTGTGGTCCATGGGTGAGTGTGCTCCGTGGGCGAGTGTGCCCCTTGGATGAGTGTGGTCCGTGGGTGAGTGTGCCCCGTGGGTGAGCGTGCTCCGTGGGTGAGTGTGCTCCGTGGGTGAGTGTGCCCCGTGGGTGAGTGTGCTCCGTGGGTGAGTGTGCTCCGTGGGTGAGTGTGGTACGTGGGTGAGTGTGCCCCGCGGGTGAGTGTGGTCCGTGGGTGAGTTTGCCCCGTGGGTGAGTGTGGTCCGTGGGTGAGTGTGCCCCATGGGTGAGTGTGCTCCGTGGGTGAGTGTGCCCCGTGGGTGAGTGTGGTACGTGGGTGAGTGTGCCCCGCGGGTGAGTGTGGTCCGTGGGTGAGTTTGCCCCGTGGGTGAGTGTGGTACGTGGGTGAGTGTGCCCCGCGGGTGAGTGTGGTCCGTGGGTGAGTGTGCCCCATGGGTGAGTGTGCTCCGTGGGTGAGTGTGGTCCGTGGGTGAGTGTGGTACGTGGGTGAGTGTGCTCCGTGGGTGAGTGTGCTCCGTGGGTGAGTGTGCCCCGTGGGTGAGTGTGGTCCGTGGGTGAGTGTGGTCCGTGGGTGAGTGTGGTCCGTGGGTGAGTGTGGTCCGTGGGTGAGTGTGGTCCGTGGGTGAGTGTGCTCCGTGGGTGAGTGTGGTCCGTGGGTGAGTGTGGTCCGTGGGAAAGTGTGGTCCATGGGTGAGTGTGCCCCGTGGATGAGTGTGGTCCGTGGGTGAGTGTGCCCCGTGGGTGAGTGTGGTCCGTGGATGAGTGTGGTCCGTGGGTGAGTGTGGTCCGTGGGTGAGTGTGCTCCGTGGGTGAGTGTGCCCCGTGGGTGAGTGTGGTCCGTGGGTGAGTGTGGTCCGTGGGTGAGTGTGCTCCGTGGGTGAGTGTGCTCCGTGGGTGAGTGTGCCCCGTGGGAAAGTGTGGTCCGTGGGTGAGTGTGCTCCGTGGGTGAGTGTGCTCCGTGGGTGAGTGTGGTCTGTGGGTGAGTGTGCTCCGTGGGTGAGTGTGCCCCGTGGGAAAGTGTGGTACGTGGGTGAGTGTGCTCCGTGGGTGAGTGTGCTCCGTGGGTGAGTGTGCCCCGTGGGTGAGTGTGGTCCATGGGTGAGTGTGGTCCGTGGGTGAGTGTGGTCAGTGGGTGAGTGTGCCCCGTGGATGAGTGTGCTCTGTGGGTGAGTGTGGTCCATGGGTGAGTGTGGTCCGTGGGTGAGTGTGCCCAGTGGGTGAGTGTGCTCCGTGGGTGAGTGGATTCCGTGGGTGAGTGTGGTCAGTTGGTGAGTGTGGTCCGTGGGTGAGTGTGGTCTGTGGGTGAGTGTGGTCAGTTGGTGAGTGTGGTCCGTGGGTGAGTGTGGTCTGTGGGTGAGTGTGATCCGTGGGTGAGTGTGCTCTGTGGGTGAGGGTGCTCCGTGGGTGAGTGTGCCCCGTGGGTGAGTGTGGTCAGTGGGTGAGTGTGGTCAGTTGGTGAGTGTGGTCAGTGGGTGAGTGTGGTCCGTGTGTGAGTGTGGTCAGTGGGTGAGTGTGGTCCGTGGGTGAGTGTGGTCCGTGGGTGAGTGTGGTCCGTGGGTGAGTGTGGTCCGTGGGTGAGTGTGCTCCGTGGGTGAGTGTGGTCCGTGGGTGAGTGTGCTCCGTGGGTGAGTGTGGTCCGTGGGTGAGTGTGCCCCGTGGGTGAGTGTGGTCCGTGGGTGAGTGTGCCCCGTGGGTCAGTGTGCTCCGTGGGTGAGTGTGCCCCGTGGGTCAGTGTGCTCCGTGGGTGAGTGTGCCCCGTGGGTGAGTTTGCCCCGTGGGTGAGTGTGCTCCGTGGGTGAGTGTGCCCCGTGGGTGAGTGTGCCCCGTGGGTGAGTGTGCTCCTTGGGTGAGTGTGGTCCGTGGGTGAGTGTGCCCCGTGGGTGAGTGTGCTCCGTGGGTGAGTGTGCCCCGTGGGTGAGTGTGCTCCGTGGGTGAGTGTGGTCCGTGGGTGAGTGTGCCCCGTGGGTGAGTGTGGTCCGTGGGTGAGTGTGGTTCGTGGGTGAGTGTGCTCCGTGGGTGAGTGTGGTTCGTGGGTGAGTGTGGTCCGTGGGTGAGTGTGGTACGTGGGTGAGTGTGCTCCGTGGGTGAGTGTGCTCCGTGGGTGAGTGTGCCCCGTGGGTGAGTGTGGTCCGTGGGTGAGTGTGGTTCGTGGGTGAGTGTGCTCCGTGGGTGAGTGTGGTCCGTGGGTGAGTGTGCCCCGTGGGTGAGTGTGCTCCGTGGGTGAGTGTGCCCCGTGGGTGAGTGTGCTCCGTGGGTGAGTGTGGTCCGTTGGTGAGTGTGCCCCGTGGGTGAGTGTGCCCCGGGGTGAGTGTGCCCCGTGGGTGAGTGTGCCCCGGGGTGAGAGTGCTCCGTGGGTGAGTGTGGTCCGTGGGTGAGTGTGGTCAGTGGGTGAGTGTGCTCTGTGGGTGAGTGTGCTCCGTGGGTGAGTGTGGTCCGTGGGTGAGTGTGCACTGTGGGTGAGTGTGGTCCATTGGTGAGTGTGGTCCGTGGGTGAGTGTGCTCCGTGGGTGAGTGTGGTCCATTGGTGAGTGTGGTCCGTGGGTGAGTGTGCTCCGTGGGTGAGTGTGCTCCGTGGGTGAGTCTGGTCCATGGGTGAGTGTGGTCCCTGGGTGAGTGTGCCCCGTGGGTGAGTGTGGTCCGTGGGTGAGTGTGCTCCGTGGGTGAGTGTGCTCCGTGGGTGAGTGTGGTCCATGGGTGAGTCTGGTCCATGGGTGAGTGTGGTCCCTGGGTGAGTGTGCCCCGTGGGTGAGTGTGGTCCGTGGGTGAGTGTGCCCCGTGGGTGAGTGTGCTCCGTGGGTGAGTTTGGTCCGTGGGTGAGTGTGCCCCGTGGGTGAGTGTGCTCCGTGGGTGAGTGTGCCCCGTGGGTGAGTGTGCTCCGTGGGTGAGTGTGGTCCGTGGGTGAGTGTGCCCCGTGGGTGAGTGTGCTCCGTGGGTGAGTGTGCCCCGGGGTGAGTGTGGTCCGTGGGTGAGTGTGGTCCGTGGGTGAGTGTGGTCCGTGAGTGAGTGTGCCCCGTGGGTGAGTGTGCCCCGGGGTGTGTGTGCTCCGTGGGTGAGTGTGCTCCGTGGGTGAGTGTGGTCTGTGGGTGAGTGTGGTCCGTGGGTGAGTGTGCCCCGTGGGTGAGTGTGCCCCGGGGTGTGTGTGGCCTGTGGTGAGTGTGACACATGTGTGCGTGTTTGTGTGCAGATATGAGCCTGCATTGCGAGTGCCAATGGACAGTCTGTCTACGTTCACAGGAATCAAACGTAAACTTGCCTTGTAAACACTTGAGGATAAATATTGTGCAATCGTAGCAATTGAGAGTGGAAGGACAGGAAAAGACGTCGAGAAAATCTAGAGATTGGGTCGATTCGTCTTATATTCGCTACAGTTTAGAAGAATGAGAGGGGATCTCATTGAAACTTATAAAATTCTAACAGGACTGGACAGACTAGATGCAGGAAGGATGTTCCCGATGGCGGGGGAGTCCAGAACCAGGGGTCACAGTCTAAGGATAAGGGGTAAGCCATTTAGGACTGAGATGAGGAGGAATTTCTTCACCCAGAGAGTGGTAAACCTGTGGAATTCTCTACCACAGAAGACAGTTGAGGCCAATTCATTAAATATATTCAAGAATGAGTTAGATATATTTCTTAAGGCTAAAGGGATCAAGGGATATGGGGAGAAAGCAGGGACAGGGTACTGAATTTGGATGATCAGCCATGATCTCATTGAATGGCGGAGCAGGCTAGAGGGGCCGAATGGCCTACTCCTGCTCCGATCTTCTATGTTTCTATTTAAACTTTCTCCGTGAAGCGCAGCAGCCCATACTGAAATTTACTGAAGTCGGGTACGTTGAAGCAAGATTCAGGTTGCAGATTAAAAAAAAGAAAACCAGCAAATATCTGACGATGTTGAGGATGCATTAGCCACGAAGTTTAATGGAAAAAAAAATCACCGAAAATCCCACCATCGCAATTGATCGTGAAATGTTTCTTGTGAACGCCAGGGCTATTGTCCATCAGATTGGAGTGACAAATTTTACCACCGGCAATGGGTGGTTCAGCTGCTTTAAGGCTCGGGACGGTGTTGTGTGCTAAAAAATAGTAGCTGTGAGGATATCTCTGCCGACTTATCTCGCCTTGACAAGTGGAAGAGTCGTCACCAGGAAGTCCTGTGGGACCACAACTCAGACCATTTTTACAAAACCAACAAGACAGCCATGTTTCGAAAGTGCACCCTGGAGAAAACTTAGTGTCAAGAGACAACAGTTTACTGCTGCTCCATAACATAAAGACTGTGTTTCAATGCTGGTCACCGGCAACATGGCTGGAATTGATAAGCTAGAGCTTCTCGTAACAGGCAAGCCAAAAAACCTGCGATTCCTTGATAAACGTAGAAGTCCAACAGCCAATTATGAGGCTAAGGTTAAAGCCTGGACGACATCTTATACTTTTACAAGATGGAATCAAAAACTCGATCTAATGCTGGCAATGCTAGATCGGAAAATAGTGTTATTAGTCGATAACTGCTCTCATGTCAATGGGTTGTAGATGTCATATTCTGACTGCAGTCAATTATTTAATTTCAGTTGTTTTAAATACCAAAAAATTATTTTTGGCCTCAACTAATGGGGTAAAAATTTAGTTGGTTGCACCTCCCGTTAGCGCCTTAAGAGGGCGCTAATGGGGCGCAAAGCCGCTAGCGCCCGGGCGCAGCGATGTTTGCGCCGCTCGGGAACTTAACTAGACATTGTGCGGCGGCGCTAAACCTTACCGCTGCGACCACCTGCGCGCGCAGATTGTGACGTCATTCCATGGTGCAACGCCCTTGTGGCGCCCCGGAGCGGAAATTGAGTGGCGCCCCCTGCCTTACCGCCTGGCGCATCCAACGACCGGAAGACTGGAACGCTATCAATCGCTGTGGGGCTGGTGGGGGGGCGCTATTTAAAGGGGGCCTCTTCCTGTCTTTTTCTGTGGTTGACATTTTTGCACCACTCGTTCTGAGAGAGAGAGAGAGATTCGGAGAGAGAGAAAGAGAGACTTCTGCATTGAGTCAACGCTTTGTGAGGTAGTTTTGCCTACTGATCCTAACTTCGCTGCTACTTTGGTTGCTGTCCTTCATAACTTTGCTTGCAAAGAGACTATGGGGGCTGCACTGATTGGGGGCGTCGTCCTGCTCTAGCTGAATCGGAGGACACAGAGACGCAGAGAGAGAGTGGCAATGATGGCCAGACGGAGGAGGGCCAACAGGCGTATGTATTGGAGAGCTTACCCTCCCAGGGTATATCGTGAACAGCTCTCCTACATTCATATATCTGAGGAGCTGTGTTTGCGAAGGCTGCGATTCAGCAAGGAGGTGGTCACTGAGCTCTGCCACCTGCTGCAGCCAGATCTGCAGCCTCAACTGAGGTCCAGGACGTCTCTGTCGGTGGCAGTGAAGGTCACAGTGGCTCACAACTTCTATGCTACTGGCTCATTTCAAGCTGCTGCTGGGGACCTCGCCAATATCTCCCAGTTCGCGGTGCATTGCTGCATCCGGCAGGTCACAAATGCCGTCTTTAAAAGGAGACGAGAGTTCATCTCTTTCCCCATGACCCCAGACAAGCAGCGTGACCGCGCTCTGGGCTTTGCGAGGATAGCGGGCTTCCCATGGTGCAGGGCGCCATTGACTGCACGCATGTGGCTTTGCGTGCTCCACATGAGAATGCCGAGGAATTCCGGAACAGAAAGGGGTTCCATTCTTTGAATGTTCAGTTGGTCTGTGACCACAGACAGCTGATACTCGCTGTCAATGCCCACTATCCTGGCAGCTGCCACGATGCTTTCATCCTGCGCCAGACTACTGTGGCAGAACTTTTCGAGGCACCGCATCAGCCAGTTGGTTGGCTTCTCGGGGACAAGGGGTATCCATTGAGCACCTGGCTGATGACACCGCTCCGTACGCCCAACACCCCTGCTGAGCTGCGGTACAACGAGAGCCATCAAGCTACCAGGAACATCATTGAGCGCACAATCGCCGTGCTGAAGCAACGGTTCCGCTGTCTCGACCATTCTGGAGGAGCCCTGCAGTACTCGCCTGAGCGAGTATCCAACTTCGTAGTTGTGTGCTGCATGTTGCATAACATGGCAATCGTCAGGACCCAGCCAATGCCACCAGGCCTTGGAGCACCACCAGAGGAGGAGGAGGAAGAGGAGGAAGAGGACGAGGAGGATGATCATCAGCAGCACCAAGGCGGGAGGGCGGCCCACAATGGTGAAACTGCAAGGGCCGTCCGTCAACGGCTGATAGCAAGCCGCTTCTAGGGCCCCTGCTGTGGAAATGGCTTCTGCCATTGCTAACAACATCAATGAACCCAGCACGCAACCCCTAAGCCGGCCAAGGCACCAATGATTCCAAACACCAAACATGTATATTTTGAATACAAAAACTTATTTATTTTACAAACTCTGTGTGTGTCATTTCCTCATGACAAACTCATAGAAATAAACACAAAAAAACAGTCATTAACATAACTGGTTCTCACAACCTGGAGATAATGTCCAAAACACTAAACAAAAGTTGGACCACGAACCTCGGCCTTTAATAAAAAAATGACCAGCATTTTGTCACACCTCCTACTTTTTGCCCTTCGAGGGTGATCTCCTTCCCTTGCGCACTTCCCCCCTTCTAACCCTACTGCTCCTCCGTAATGGGACCTCAGTGGCTGCAGCAAGGCTGGTGGAAAGCTGCTGATCGTCAGACCCTGACACTGCAGATGCCCCTGAAGGACGGCCTCGACCAGTTCTGGGCCTGGAGGGCCCGGCTGCAGACTGCACCAACTCTGCATGGGCGGCAGCAGTCTGTCCTACAGGCGGTGGCAAGTGCAGTGGAGAAGTGACAGTGTTGGCAGCAGGAATGCTGTCATCGTGAGAGAGGACAGCAACTCCCTGCTCGCCCAACACACTGGCACTCCCACGGGGCAGCACTTCAGCATCCGGAGCAATCTGCTGGAGCACAGATTGCTGGCCTGCTGCGGCGCGGTGAGAGCCCCGGGGACATGTGAACGAACCATCGAGGTTGGCAGCAGTCAGTGCTCGCGTGGCCTCAATCTGAGTCTGCATGAGAGCAGTCAGAGATGGGATCACGGCAGTCAGAGACTGAATTGCAGCACTAAGCGTTAGTGTGGCATCCGCCTGTGCTACAGCGAAGTGCTCCACACTCCTTGCCAGTGACTCAATGCATTCGGGCACCCTTCCCACTGCACCCATGAGCTCAGTGTGCATGCCCACCGCCTGGGTGTTCATTTCTGCGATCAGCCGCTCCTCCTCTGCGTCCATTGCAGTAGGAGTCTCTGGCATACTCTCCCTCTGGGGAGAAGGCCCCCGTTCTTCCCTACCCCCATGGCGTTGCTGCAGCCCGCTGGGTCCTGGAGCTTCACCCTCATCAGACCCTTCCCCCCTGCTCCCCTCCAGGGAAGGCGTGTTCCCAGTGTGGGCATGGGCTTCCTCGGGAGAGGGTGGCACTGATGCTCCGGCTTCCTCTTCCTCCTCGGCTCAGCTTCACTCCCACTGGCAGCTTCAGGGCCCGTCTCCTCAGCTGGTGAATCACCATCTGAAAGCAGGGAGGTACAAGAGTGGCTTTAGCGTGAGGACAGGGTGGCAGCAAGGGAGGAATAAGTGCAGCGAGTTAGCAAGTTGGATTGAAAGTGTCAAAGGCTGGTGTTGTGAGGGACAAGTGGAAGGACAGAGGACAAAAAGGTGATGACCTTACCATTGCTGTCCAGAACGGGGTCGGCGTCTCCAGTGGCGACGGGACCGATCACCCAGCTTGCCACAATCCTGTGGACGCGCTCCTCAAGATCGCTGAGGGGTTGCAGCTGAGGCCGCCCTCCACCTGTCCGTTGCTGCTGTCTCCTATTATGCGCCAGCTTGGCCTGCAAGAAAAAGGACAGCATCTGAGTAAATATACAGCCATGTTCTTGCCTGATGTGCCTCCCATAGGTGAATAGCCCTTACTGTATACAGCCATGGTCTTGCCTGATGTGCCTCCCATAGGTGAATAGCCCTTACTGTATGCAAAGTGTGGAATGTGTGTGTGTGTTTCATGAAAGGGCCATAGGTGTTGGATGAGTGTTGTGCATTGGGGTTTTAAGACCCTCTGGCCATAGAGTGAGGTTGAGATGGAGGGATGGAGAGGTATTGAGAAAAAGCCACTCACCCTGACGACCCGAGTGAGGTCGTTGAACTTTTTGCGGCATTGAACATGGGTCCTGGGCACCATGCTCCTGGAGGAGACGCTCTGAGCCACCTCCCTCCACACTCTTCTGTACTCGCGTGGCAAAGGCCTCCTGCCACTCTCAGGGAAGAGTATACATCTTCTGCGCTCCACCGCGCCAACCAGAGCATCCAAGGCCCGCTCGGTGAAGCGCTGAGCTCGTTCTCTCACCCTCTCCATCCTTGGCAGCAAAATGGATTCACAGGTCTCTCCAGGCCGAGATTCAAGGCTGCAATGAGCAGGGTGTGGCTGGGGAGCAAGTTGGCCCCCCCCGCTTTAAGAACTGGCCGGCGCCAGTGTGTCTGTGTTCCCTCGCTAACTGGCAGCACCTGCGCTGCGCTCGCACGCTGAGTTAGCGCCTCACTGCTCGGCCTTTGCGCCTTAAGACAGGTGTGCAGCGCCTGATTTAGCGCTCCACTCACCTCCCGGGGCGGTAAAAGTGAAGTTTCCAGTCAGTGGCGATAATTAGCGCCAGGCGCTAATATTTGCGTCCAGACAATATTTGTGCCCCAAACGGGGCGCGACCTAATTTTTCCCCCCAATGTTTTTATGGATATCTATTTTAATATTAATGTTTCTGATCCAAAATGCATTGATAACACACAAGTACTAATGTGATTCCAGTCCACTAGATTTCAATTAGCTTATATCAGAAGCAGGCTTGGGTTTGCACTGACCTCTCTTTATAAGTTTAAATCTGCACTGTACAGTGATGGTAAGATCACAGAATCCAAATTACATTGTCAGTCCATTTATGTAAAAAAAAGTAATTAATGATGTATCACAGAAAGGATCCGAGCTTTGTGCGGAATTTATTTTTAATCAACCTATGCTGATTAAGATGTTCATTGCTAAACCACAGTTGTTCTTTTATGATTAAGACAAACTGCAATTGAAAGTGTTTTTGGCTGATTACTTAGCTTACAGAAGGTGACATTGCGCAAATCAGTTTGAAAGTTCAGCTCGAATAATTTTTTGGTATTTAAAACAACTGAAATTAAATAATATGCTAATTTGGCTTAAATTTCTTTGCCTCACAGGATTTGTTTTATTGATACATGTATCCCAGGTCAGTCAATAAGAGCTGCAGTTAGGCTAAAATGAGGCCTTGTGGACAAGATGAAGAAACACTATAAAGGACAATATTCATTTTTACCCTCGAGATTTCTGACCACATATCCATACCATCACTAAGACCGCCTCTTTTCACCTCCATAACATCGCCTGACCCTGCTGAAACCCTCATCCATGCCTTTGTCACCTCTAGACTTGACTATTCCAACGCACTCCTGCTGGCCTCCCATTATCTACCCTCTGTAAACTTGAGGTCATCCAAAACTCTGTTGCTTGTGTCCTAACTCGCACCAAGTTCCGTTTACCCACCACCCCAGTGCTCGCTGACCTACATTGGCTCCCAGTAAAGCAACACTTCAATTTTAAAATTCTCACCCTTGTTTTCAAATCCCTCCAAGGCCTCGCTCCTCCCTATCTCTGTAATCTCCTCCAGATCTACAACCCCCCGAGATATCTGCGCTCCTCCAGTTCTGGCCTTTGAGCATCCCCGATTTTAATCGCTCCACCATTGGCGGCCGTGCCATCAGCTGCCTTGGCCCTAAGCTCTGGAGTTCCCTCCCTAAACCTCTCTGCCTCTCTACCTCTCTTTCATCCTTTAAGACGATCCTTAAAGCCTACCTCTTTGACCAAGCTTTTGGCCATCTGCCATAACTCTCCTGTGAAGTGCCGTGAGACGTTTTACTACGTTAAAGGCGCTATAGAAATACAAGGGGGGAGAAATTCAGTATCGCCCCATTTGGGGCGCAATTATCGGCCGGGCGCAAAGATTAGCGCCTGGTACTAATTATCGCTTCCAACTGCAAACTTGGCTTTTATCGCCCCGGGAGGTGATTGGAGCACTAAATCAGGCGCTTCACACCTGTCTTAAGGCGCAAAGGCCGAGGAGCGAGGCGCTACCTCAGAGCGCTGGCGAAGCTCATGTGATGTCAGTCAGCAATGGAACACAGACACACTGGCTCCGGCCAGTTCTTAAAGGGGCGGGTTGATCTTGCTTTCCATCCACATCCTGCTCATTGCAGCCTTGAATCTCGGCCTGGAGAGACCTGTACATCAAATCTGCTGGATAGAACAATGGAGAGAACCAGGGAAAGAGCTCAGAGTGCAGCCCCCACACTCTCTTCTAAATCGATACAAGGAAGGGCAAATCAAAATGAACCTGCAAAATGCTGCTCAGTACCCAAAACTCTTTCACACAGCGTTGAATCTCTCCAGAAGTCTCTCTCTCTCTCTCTCTCTCTCAGAATGCGTGGTTCAAAAATGTCACCAACAATAAAAGGCAGGAAGCGGTCGCCTTTAAATAGCGCTCCCCCAGTCCCTTCCTGACTGCAAAACGCTCCCCTCAACCTGTCGTTGCTAGCGGCAGGTGGTAAGGCAGGGGGCGCCACTCAATATCCGCTCTGGGGCGCTACCAGGGCGTTGCGCACTCGACTGACGTCACGATCTGCCGGCGCAGGAGATCGTGGCGGTAGTGCTTAGCGCCGCCGCAAAATGTCTAGTTAATTTCGCGAGCGGCGCAAAGATCGCCGCGCCCGGGCGCTAGATGCTTTACGCCCCATTAGCGCCCTCTTAAGGCGCTAACGGGAGGCGCAACCAACTGAATTTTTCCCCCAAGTTGTTTTTGTTGTCGAGGTCGGTTTGAGTGCTTCTCCGCCATTTTGAAATGTTTTGCCCAGGTTTTTCCGCTTCTGCACTTTGCCGTTTTCCGCCGATTCGCGCTAATGTGTGGCAAACCCCAGCCTGTATTTCTTAAAGTGTTAAAATAAAAAAATTCTCTAAACCATGCTGTTAGTGTCCAAATATTTAGCCCATTTAACACCTCCATTAAAATACCAGAAGGAGGAACTTCAGATAAATATGTTAAGTGTGTGCACAATCAATTTCCCATCACATTATTTCAGGGCCTCTATTTCTAACAATTTTACAAGTTGCTTTTTTTTCTAAGCCATTCCATCACTTCTTTCAAGCTGTGCATTGCCATGAAACCACATACAATCAAGACTCGCAGAAATGTTCTCACCAGTAAGCCAGAGATAACATTGAATAACAACAGCCTCCCAGAAAATAAATCTAAACATTTGAACGCAGTACCATATTAGGTGTCCTATATCTCAAAGGCTTTACACTTACCTTCCCTCTCCCACCAAGGCACCGTATGTGCTGCTAACAATAGTTCTGCCACATTTGATTCAACTGGTTAATCTCTGCACACTACTATAATTCAATCTTTCCAGGCTAGTGTTACTCAGGAGAAGTTCTTTCATTATTCCCCTGTGGAGATCTGTAAGCATCTATTTCAGAAAGTAGTGTGGAGTGGAGGTGCAGAGCTATTAAACAAGAGGATTCCCTTCAGCAAATCCACTCCACAGAATATGTCAATGTAAGCTCGAGGAACAGCACCTCATCTTTCAATTAGGCACTTTACAGCCTTCTGGACTCAACATTGAGTTCAACAATTTCAGACCATAACCTCTGCCCCTATCTTATTTTCCCTTTATTTTTATTTTTTTCTCTCTCACACATGGCAGCTGTCTTTCATCCTGCCATCGCCATTTACACTTCATCTAGAGCCATCTTTTGTTTCTTAACTTGTCCCATTACCATCTCCTTTTGCCTTGCACCATCATTCCTTTTGTCCCTTAATCTCTCCTGCCTTCCATCCTATCATAGACCTTCCCTTTTGTTCTTTCCTCCCCTTCCCCCCTTTCCCTGCCCCTGCACTTGCTTAAAAATCTGTTCGATCTCCAGCTTTTTCCAGTTCTGACGAAGGGTCATCGACCTGAAACGTTAACTCTGTTTCTCTCTCCACAGATGCTGCCTGGCCTGCTGAGTGTTTCCAGCATTTTCTGTTTTTATTTACCACAGAATATGTCATTGGTGAGATTTCCTTTATTTTTCATTAAGTTTCCATTGAGTTCAGGCCCCTGCTCACATTGTCAACATTGAGGCCACTCCACACCTCCTTCTTGAAGTGGATGACGAAAGGGCTCCATTAAAGATTACTAATATAAAAAACTTTATAATAATTTATTATAAGGCAGAAGGTTTAATTAAGTACCTATCAGTGGACTGAACTACTCCAGGACAAAATAATATCAAAGCCCAAAATAACCAAAACCTAATAACAGAGGGGTATGTTTTACTTTGTGTGCAAAGTCATAGAAAGACTACCTTTACTAAACTCTGGTTATTAAACAATAACACAGAGAGCAAAACATATCCAACTCTGGCAATGAAGCTTCTAAATCACACAAATAACTCTTGTCAATTAATTACAGAGCTCCAGTTCACAGTCATTGTACCTTCAGGAACAGGAAATATAGATCTCCAAGCCTCCTTCTCTAATCTCTTGCAGCCGAAGAACCCATCCCCACAGCAACACTCCCCATCCCTACCAACATTGTTAATAAGAGGATCATTCTCATTACCTTGTAACAGATAATTGTAATTCAATTGTACTACAACCCAAGGTTTATTCCCCGTCCCTATCCTGTGTCCGTGTGCTAACCCAAGGCCAGAGCATATAATAAACAACTCATAGCAGTCTACTCCAGAACAGGGGCTAAAAGTGAAACTTCCTTCTACAGCTTCTGAATTAGATATCAAAAGAAAGACATTTTTTAGTCTGTCCAGTTTGAATGCAGGTTAACTAGTCCCCCTACACCCTTTCCTACATGTGCAGTTTAAAGGAGTGTAGAGAGACTAGTTAACCTGCAGTCAAACTGGACACTCTTTGCGGGAGAGGAACGTGAAGAGCCACATGTCATTATGGTCATCGTGGTGTCACATCCAATTGATGTATTTCACTGCAATTTTCATTACACAATGCATTTTTAAGCAACCAAAAAAAGGTTTCTCACAATTTGAAGACAGTACCCCTGTAACTTGAACATTTCGGGGGTGAAATTGGGTACCTTTGCACCTCCCGCTAGTGCCCCCGGGGGGGCGCTAATGGGGCGCAAATGGCTTTGAGACTGGGCGGGGCGCTGACATCGACTCCCGCCATATTCCGCGGGAGTTTTGCGGCGGCACTATGGCGTTGCGCCCCGATCTCCTTCGCCCAGAGATCGTGACGTCATTGGCGTGCGCATCGCCCCGGTAGCACCCCGGAACCGAAATTGACTTCCGCCCCCTGCAACAGCGCTGGTCGAAAACACCGACAGCTGCAGGAGGCGTGCATCGGGCGGCCGGCCACTTCGGGGGCAATGATTTTTTTTTTAAATTCGTTTATGGGATGTGGGAGTCGCTGGTAAGGCCAGCATTTATTGCCCATCCCTAATTGCCCTTGAGAAGGTGGTGGTGAGCCACCTTCTTGAACTGCTGCAGTCCGTGTGGTGAAGGTACTCCCACAGTGCTGTTAGGGAGGGAGTTCCAGGATTTTGACCCAGTGACGATGAAGGATCGGCGATATACTTCTAAGTCAGGATGGTGTGTGACTTGGAGGGGAACTTGGAGGTGGTGGTGTTCCCATGCACCTGCTGCCCTTGTCCTTCTAGGTCGAAGAGGTCACGGGTTTGGGAGGTGCTGCCGAAGAAGCCTTGGCGAGTTGCTTCAGTGCATCTTGTAGATGGTACACACTGCAGCCACAGTACGCCAGTGGTGGAGGGAGTGAATGTTTAAGGTGGTGGATGGGGTGCCAATCAAGAGGGCTGCTTTGTCCTGGATGGTGTCGAGCTTCTTGAGTGTTGTTGGAGCTGCACTCATCTAGGCAAGTGGAAAGTATTCCATCACACTCCTTACTTGTATTCCTTAAAGGCGAGGTGGCCGAAGTAAGTAAAAAAAAACTTACCTTTCTTGTTCCAGTTTTTTTCCTGGGTTCCTGCCCGCGATCGATCAGCTCGCCACTCTGCTTGAGTGCTGGGCTGATCGCGCAGGATCGCAGCTGCCTTGGTGGGCCAGGTTACTTTTTCTATTGTAGAGCCTGCAGCGATGGCCCTTCCCTTTAAGGGAGGGAAGGAGCCTTTGAACGCGGCAGCGTTGCGCGGCCCAGTGTGCAGCGCTGCTGAAGTCTCCGCCCCGCCTGCTGCCGATTGCGCTCCAAGAAGGAAGTGGAGAGCTTGATTTAGCCACTCCACTTCCTTCCTGGAGCGCAAATGCCGAATTTTTCAACAGATTGAAATCGTTAGCGCCTGGCGCTGACTTTTCAAACTTTAAAAATTAGCGCCCCAAATGGGGCGATAGTGAATTTCTCCCCCTTAGCCTTCATAGAATCATAGAATCATAGAATAGTACAGCACAGAAGGAGGCCATTCGGCTCATCGAGTTTGCATCGGCTCTTTCGAAGAGCAATCCAGTTAGTCCCACTCCCTGTTCTTTCCCCATAGCCCTGCAATTATTTTCCTTCAAATATTTATCCAATTCCCTTTTGAAGACTACTATTGAATCTGTTTCCACCACCCTATCAGGCAGTGCATTCCAAATCCTAACCACTCGTTGCATAAAAAGGTTTTTCCTCATGTCACCTCTGGTTCTTTCACCAATCACCTTAAATCTGTTGCCTCTGGTTATCGCCTATTTTTAAGAAATCAGGGGAGTTCTTTTAAAAATGGACACCACCCCACCCCTTCCCAGTTTTCTCCACTTAATTTGTTCTGCCTCAGAAAATTACTTTATGATCTGGAGTGAGGTTACAACCCTTAACCTTTAGACATAAACATTAAAGGTGGCCTCATTAATGCATTGCATTGCCATGACTGTCTGATAGCCTCCGTGTGGTGCTATTCGGAAAACTTGGCTCCGTATAAAATAAAAACTGCAACATTGAAAGAATATTTTGCTCCCCACCGTTAGACTGTATTATGAGATAAAGGAATCAAGCAAGTAAGCAAGCAACTCATAGTTTTGGATCATTAATCTCCAAACAGGCATGGCCAAGTGATACCAAAGATCTGAAGCAAAACCACTGACAACATGCTTGTTAATAAGAGCCCCCTTAAGGTAAACCACAAGCTACTTCTCAAACTGAGCTAATTATAGAATGTGTCCAGCCACATAAAACTGTCAGAATGTTTCAGTCAAGTACAGTACCTGTTCCAGCACAGCAACAATATTTGCATCTACCCGACAATGTGGAAAACTGCTCAGGTACGTCCTGTCCACAAAAAGCAGGATTAAATCCAATTACCGCCCCATCAGTCTACTCATAATGATCAGCAAAGTGATGGAAAGTGTCGTCCTCAGTGCTATCAAGCGGCACTTACTCACCAATAACCTACTCACCGATGCCTGGTTTGGGTTCCGCCAGGACCATTCGGCTCCAGATCTCATTACAACCTTGGTCCAAACATGGACAAAAGAGCTGAATTTCAGAGGTGAGGTGAGAGTGATTGCCCTTGACATCAAGGCAGCATTTGACTGAGTGTGGCATCAAGGAGCCCTAGTAAAATTTAAGTCAATGGAGTCAGGGGGAAAACTCTCCACTGGCTGGAGTCATACCTAGCACAAAGGAAGATGGTTGTGGTTGTTGAAGGTCAATCACCTCAACCCCAGGACATCGCTGCAGGGGTTCCTCAGGGCAGTGTCCTAGGCCCAACCATCTTCAGCTGCCTCATCAATATGACCTTCCCTCCATCATACGGTCAGAAGTAGGGATGTTCGCTGATGATTGCACAGTGTTCAATTCCATTCGCAACTCCTCAGATAATGGCCCAGAAATTGATCTCGCTCTGTTCCCGCGGGGGTAAGGAGCAGGCGCGATCTCTCACTCCGCATTGGCTTTTTCAGATCCAGCTCGCACGAACTTGATGTTCCAGACATCAGCTGGGCAGTGCTTGCGTATCCCACCGGCGTAGTGAATTCGTGCGAGCTGTGGGATCACGTGACTCAGTTAGAGCCAATGGCAGCACACCATCTTCCATTCATAAGTTTCACATACGTGCTGTGAAAGCTATGAATCTTACACCCCCCCAAAATAACAGCTAAACCTCAATTAAATTAAAAAAAACCATCACATTAATAAAATAAGTATAGTTAAATAAATTAACCATTTTAAATAAAAAATTAAATTTTTGAAAAAATTTAAAATCTTTTAAAAAGTTATAAAAATAAACTTACCTGTCTTTAAAGTCTCTAAAAAAGATATACCTGTTAAAAAAAATTCAAAAAAATACTTAATTCACTACTTACCTTGTTAAAAGTGGGTCTTACTCCTCCTTTTTCCATTTCTAAAATCTTCCGTCCTTACCTGCGCGTCCAAAGCACGAAGTGCACAGCGTGCGCGCAGCCTGTAGCGCGCACGCGATGCACCGAGGAACCGCCCCCTTTTCCAAAGACCAAGTGCCGGTTTTCAGCGCATGCGCAGGGCATGCAGAAAACCGGCAATTGGAGAGAGAATACGCGAGAGTACACAGTGCGTACTCAGCAAGACCTGGACGACATTCAGGCTTGTGCTAATAAGTGGCAAGTAACATTCGCACCACACAAGTGCCAGGCAATGACTATCTCCAACAAGCGAGAGTCTAATCACCGCCCCTTGACATTCAATGGCATTACCATCGCCGAATCTCCCACCATCAACATCCTGGGGGGTCACCATTGACCAGAAACTTAACTGGACCAGCCACATAAGTATTGTGGCTACAAGAGCAGGTCAGAGGCTGTGTATTCTGCGGCGAGTTTCTCACCTCCTGTCTCCCCAAAGCCTTTCCACCAAGGCACAATTCAGGAGTGTGATGGAATACTCTCCACTTGCCTGGATGAGTGCAGCTCCAACAACACTCAAGAAGCGCAACACCATCCAGAACAAAGCAGCCTGCTTGATTGGCAACCAATCCACCACCTTAAACATTCACTCCCTCCGCCACCGGCACATAGTGGCTACAGTGTGTACCATTTACAAGATGCACTGTAGCAACTCACCAAAGCTTCTTCGACAGCACTTCCCAAACCCGCGACCTCTTCCACCTAGAAGGACAAGGGCAGCAGGCGCATGGGAACACCACCACCTCCAAGTTCCCCTCCAAATCACACACCATCCTGACTTGGAAATATACCGCAGTTCCTTCATCATCGCTGGGTCAAAATCCTGGAACTCCCTCCCTTACAGCCCTGTGGGAGTACTTTCACCACACGGACTGCAGCGGTTCAAGAAGGCGGCTCACCACCACCTTCTCGAGCAATTAAGGATGGGCAATAAATGTTGGCCTTGCCAGCGATGCCCACATCCCAGGAACAAATTTTTAAAAAGTCAGCTTATTTCCTGGTCAGATCAGTGAATTCCATAAAGCCTCCCAACAAGATTCTCTCCACTTTCTTGAACTTAAGAGAACAGAATAAGTTGGGTAGAGGTGGGTGCATGGGCAGGGGGCACAGGAGGCTGCAGTGGATCCCTAACTAAAAAGTCTATTTCACTGGGCATCCGGTTTTGCTTGTTCGTGCCAGAGTTTGGGGAACAGGTCTGGGAAGAGCACAAGCTTCTTGCTGTCTAGAATTAGATTTCCTCCATTAAACCCTCACTATTGCCAGCTGCCTAAGTTTAACTCTTTGAGGAATCTCGGCATTCATTTCCCAGTGGTTTGTAAAGTACTCCTGTGTGATCTTTCGATTTTAAATAATGTGCTCAGCAGGAGAAAGAGCACTATGTTTAAATCTCTGTGGAGCCTGGTAAGCCCAAGGTTTGCTGAAGATTGTTCCTACTGGAACATTTTTCAAGGTCATAACGAAAAAAAAGACTTGCACTTGCGGGGATGTGGGACTAAGCACGACTGCTCTTTCTAAGAGCCAGCACAGGCACGATGGGCCTCATTCTGTGCTGTAAGCTGCTATTATTCTATGATTCTATATAGCGACCTTGCATGACCTCAGGTCATTCCCAAGAGTTTTACAGCCAATGAAATATTTTTGAAGTGTAGTCAATGTAGGTAACGCAGCAGACAATTTTCACACAGCAAGGTCCCACAACTAGCAATGAGATAATGACCAGATAATCTGTTTTAGTGATACTGGTTGAGGGATAAATATTGGCCCAGGACACTTCTTCAAATAGTGTCTTGGGATCTTTTACGTCTCCCTGGGAGGGCAGATAGGGCCTTGGTTTAACATTTCATCTGAAAGACAGCACCTCCGACAGTGCAGCACTCTCTCAGTACTCCATTGGAGTGTCAGCCTAAATTATGTGCTCAAGTCTCTGGAGTGAGACTTGAACCCACAATCTTCTGACTCAGAGGCAAGAGTGCTACCACTGAGCCGTGGGCTGTGCTTTCAGATGACCTAGACTTCAGTGCTGCTATGCCTTTGATTTTGTGAGGCTCCACTCCCAGCACAGGTTCTTGCTCAAGAGCTATCGGAGAGTCAGACGTGGAGAACAGCATGCCCAATTCATGGTGCTCCCGATTTACTGGCGATTCATTTTAATGACCCATAAATCTGGCCTGATTCTCCGATCTGCACTCCTGTCGAGCAAACTCAATATCAGGAACAGAGACTCACAACATTTTCTCTTTTAGTGTCCTCCAGTGAGGACTGTCAGATTTCTAGCTCCATGTTCTTTCTTTAAGTTTTTGTCAGAAAACTTCGAGCTTGTTCTTTATTCTCATCTACACCCTTATTCATGCAGAACTTGATATTTTTAAGCTCCTGTATCAGTGTTTGGCAGCAGGCCTACTATCAGCTTATTGCCGGTGAGGCTGCTGGTGATGGATATCCTTTCTTAACTTTCCTGTGGTATTTTGTTACCCATGGCAGTGATGAAGCATCTTCAGAACATTCAAATCAAAAGTCTAGTTACCAAGCATAATTTTAATAGGATTAAAACAACGGATTAGGGTTATCACACTGTAGTTCTTGCACCAGTGTTTTATACGACTCCTGTTGAGGTTGAGTTTAATCACCAGGCTCTCTGTCATTCAACATAAGTCTGAGTAAGTCAGGGCACGGTAGCATTGTGGTTATGTTACTGGACTAGTAATCCAGCAGACCTGGACTAATGATCTGTGAGACAAGAGTTCAAAGTCCCACCACGGCAGCTGGGGAATTAAAATTCAGTTAATTAAATAAATCTGGAATAAAAAACTAGTATCAGTAATGGTGACCATGAAACTACTTGATTGTTGTAAAAAAAACACCTGGTTCACTAATGGGAAAGAAATCTGCCGTCCTTACCCAGTCTGGCCTATGTGTGACTCCAGACCCACAACAATGCCCTCTGACATGGCCTAGCAAGCCAATCAGTTGCATCAAAACCACTATGAGAAACTACCTTCACCACATGGACTGCAGTGGTTCAAGATGGCGGCTCACCACCACCTTCTCAAGGGCAATAATGGATGGGCAATAAATGCTGGCCTTGCCAGTGATGCCCACATTCCCTGAATGAATTTTAAAAAAAGTAAAGGGAAACGATACATTTGTGTTAAAAGTTTTATTATGGTCAGTGATTAAGAGATTTTGATCTCTTTTTGTTTATGCTTATTTCCTTACATAGTGCTCCATAGTCCCCCTAATTTCACTCTCTTATTTATTTATTCACTGAATCAATATAATTATTGAAAAAGCCAGGGGGGGGGAAGTTGAGGAGATTTTCTTTTACTCAGTGAGTTGTTATGATCTGGAATGCGCTGCCTGAAAGGGTGGTGGAAGCAGATTCAATAGTAACTTTCAAAGGGGACTTGGATATATACTTGAAAAGGAAAAAAAATTGCAGGGCTGTGGGGAACGAGCAGGAGAGTGGGACTTTCAAAAAGCCGGCACAGGCACGATCAGCCGAATGGCCTCTTTCTGCATTGTATCATTCTATGATTCTAATTGGTAGCTCTATCAGAGAGCCAGCACAGGCACGATGGGCCGAATGGCCTCTTTCTGCGTTGTATCATTCTATGATTAATTCTTTTCAATTTCTGTCTTCATTATCTTTAATTTTATTTAGAAAACTAGGTATCAAAAAAATCAGAATAAATAGTATTAACAGACATAGAGGCCATACATTTAAAGCAAAACATCATTTAAATTGGGATGAGTTATATGCAAGTTTTTTTTCTCTGGAGCGGAAAATTCAAGTTTGGATTGTAGCCTATTTTCAAGGCAGCCAATAACCATGTCAATATATTTTCCCCGGATGTAAAGTGAAACAAAAAACTAGATAAGTAAAGAAGTGAGTAAAACCAGTAGTGAACAGAAACACCAACAATCTGTTTCTAGTACTACAGCAAAAAGAGCAAAAGGCACTGATGACAATGTCAAAAAGACTTCCAAAGAACTGTAACACAAAAGCGGATGCTGGAAATCTGAAATAAAAACAGAAAATGCCGGAAATACTCAACAGGTCAGGCAGCATCTGTGGAGAGAGAAACAGAGTTAACGTTTCAGGTCGATGAGCCTTCGTCAGAACTGGGGATCAAAAGTATAGTTAGCAAGCATAAGTTTAATAGGATTAAAACTATTCTGACGAAGGGTCATTGACCTGAAACGTTAACTCTGTTTCTCTCTCCACAGATGCTGCCTGACCTGCTGAGTATTTCCAGCATTTTCTGTTTTTATTCCAAAGAACTGTGATGGGCGTGTTAAAGGCCACCTGATAAAACTGTGCAACCTCGCACAAAGGGGATAGAAACAAAGCTTGAGTTCAGAACTTCCACTCAGAGCGGGTGTTAGTTAAATGAAAGAAGCTTAATGTATTAATGCAGCTAGCACTTATTGTAGGAAAATAATCAGTAGTGGATTTAGGGGAGAAGTGGAGGATGCTTTCTATGTGTCCTTAGATTGTATGGGTATTGAAAGAAAAGCACCAAAATGTTTCTACTCCGAGATGGGATTGTATGGAATGACAGGTGAGTGACCTTAAACTTGACAATGGAGGATCTGCAAGCAGTTCATTGAACTCAAGTAAAAGCAAGAGAAAGCAATAGCTGCTACCTGGGCACTTCTTCGACAGCACCTCCCAAATCCAATGATACTTTGACAAATACTCACGTGAAAGCACACATGAAAACACCTCCACCACCTAGCAGGACAAGAGCAGCAGTTGCATGGGAGCACCATCACCCCCAAGATCCCTTCCGTCACACACCATCCTGATTTGGACATATATCACTGAGTCAAAATCCTGGAACACTTCACTTCACAGCATGTGGGCACACTTTCACTACATGGGCTGCAGCGGTTTAAGAAGAAGGCCCACCACCTCCTCAATGGAAACTCGGGATGGGAAATAAATGCCGGCCTTGCCAGCAACTCCTACATCCCATGAATGAAGTTTGAAAATCCTAGGCTGCGGAGCTTCTATGGACTGTGGATGCCTGGGGCAGTAGAACCTCTGCACTCCTACTTATATCTGTCTCAGGAATGCAATATCTGTCCTTCCAAGGGGTGAGTTTGGAGATGATAGTCGCTCAGTAGATGATGACAAGAAGTTAAACAGGTCATTCATGTCAGGCTATCCATCCTCCTGGAGGAGTTTGACCTAATTATTTTCTTACTAAGAAAATAATAATAATAATACTGTCTTGACAGCAGTGTGTTTTTTTTAAATTGTTTATGGGATGTGGACGTCGCTGGCAAGGCCAGCATTTATTGCCCATCCCAAATTTCCCTTGAGAAGGTGGTGGTGAGCCGCCTTCTTGAACCGCTGCAGTTCGTGGGGTGAAGGTCCTCCCACAGTGCTGTTAGGTAGGGAGTTCCAGGATTTTGACCCAGCGACGATGAAGGATCGGCGATATACTTCTAAGTCACGATGGTGTGTGTCTTGGAGGGGAACTTGGAGGTGGTGGTGTTCCCATGCGCCTGCTGCCCTTGTCCTTCTAGGTGGTAGAGGTCACGGGTTTGGGAGGTGCTGCCGAAGAAGCCTTGGCGAGTTGCTGCAGTGCATCTTGTAGATGGTACACACTGCAGCCACGGTACGCTGGTGGTGGAGGGAGTGAATGTTTAAGGTGGTGGATGGGGTGCCAATCACGTGTATACATTCAACAGAGGAACAGAGTAGCCCTGATAGTTTGCTATTGATCTTTCCTTTTGGGAACAGTCTGTGCCTCAGTTGCTGGAACCTACTTAACAGATGTTCCAGGTCTCAGCTTGCACAATGCATTTTACGAAATCTTTGTCAGTCGATTTTGACTAAGCTTGGTGCATTCTACGGCTGATGAAGAAAATATTCATATTGTGTGATGGCGACATGTCAATGCCGCTACTTGACAGGTGTGAATTGGGGCTTATTTCAGGTGCATTGTGATTGGCTGGTTCCTGATCCTTTTTTTCAAATTTGTAATGGTTGAAACTGGTAGCAGTGTAATCATGAGCACTGCCGTTATGATTGGTGGCCACTAAACACCACCAAAGATAAAGTATGAAACTCTTTCGGAGCAAAAGAGGAAAATATACCCTAAGTCACTGAATTAAATCAGAACAAGATGTATAAATAAATAAATAAATAGAACAAGCCAGTATGTGAATGGTCACTAGAAATGTACACGGACTCAATCGCACAGATACACACAGATAGCGACACATAAACAAACACACACACTAGCACACATGCTCGCATTCACACAAATATACATGTACACAAACACACACATAGGGCTGGGTATTAACTCGGAGGCAGAGAGGGAGCGGGGGGGCTGCTTTGAAGAATGGGTTTCCCGCAGGTCCTAGCGAATTTAACGCCAGGTCCTGATTAGCACTTTTCAGCTCCTTTTCCCAGCCGCTGCCAGCCAGATTGAGAGGCTGGCTGGCTGTCAGGCGGGTAGGCCTCTGGCACCAGGCCATAGTCAGGGAGTGGAGAGGAAGGAGAGAGGGATCAGAAAGGCCGGGGAGCGGGGGGGGGGGGGGGGGCGGCGAGATCGGAGGCCAGAGGTAAGATTGGAGGCCGGAGTTAGAGGAGATCGGAGGCCAGGGTCGGGGGAGATCGGACACCAGAGGGAAGATCAGAGGCCGGGTTCAGGGAAGATCAGAGGCCAGAGGGAAGATCTGACGCCGGAGCAGGGGAAGATCGGAGGCCAGAAAGCAGATTGGAGGCCGGAACAAGGGGAGATCGGAGGCCGGAACAAGGGGAGATCGGAGGCCGGAACAAGGGGAGATCGGAGGCCGGAACAAGGGGAGATCGGAGGCCTCATGGAGGAGATCGGAAGGGTCGGGGAGGTGTCCGATCGCAGGAGATTGGTGAAGCAGGTAAGCTGGAAAGGCACTTACCTCCTGGATCCAGCAGTCCTCGCCTCCCTTTAGCCGTCGGGTTTCCCAAGACCCAGAAAACTCGGCCGGCCAGGGTTAAATTTAAAATGGTGGTTAAATATAAGGCACGCAGCCTCATTATAATATTTAAATGGCCAACCCGCCTCCTGGGAGTGGGTTGGTTGCCCGCCTCCGGCCCGCCTCCGTTAAAACTGGAAGTGGACGGGTTGGAGGCGGGTTGGGGTCAGGATTCAGATTTTTAACATTTTAACACCCCACCCG
Organism: Squalus acanthias; assembly: GCA_030390025.1. NCBI lineage: Eukaryota > Metazoa > Chordata > Chondrichthyes > Squaliformes > Squalidae > Squalus > Squalus acanthias. Next base: position 103,213,850 of record CM059429.1, on the reverse strand, counting down.
ACCCAAACCCGTCCATTTTTGGGGGTTAAAATTTCCCCCATAGTGACACGGTCACCTGTACAAACATGTTCACATTATGATACACACATGCACAAATAGGCTTACAGACATACAAGTTATCCTACTGTTGTATAAAGTTCTAGTATGACCACATCTGGAGCACTGTGTTCAGTTCTGGCCACCGCACCTCAGGAAGGATATATTGGCCTTGGAGGGGGTGCAGTGAAAATTCACCAAAATGATATTGGGGCTAAAAGGGTAAAATTATGAGGATAGGTTGCATAGACTAGGCTTGTATTCCTTTGAGTATAGAAGATTAGGGGGGGATCTAATTGAGATGTTTAAGATGATTCAAGGAATTGATAAGGTAGATAGAGAGAAACTATTTCCTCTGGTGGGGGAGTCCAGAACAAGGCTGTATAACCTTAGAATTAGAGCTAGCTTGTTCAAGGGTGATGCCAAGAAGCAGTTCTTCACACAAAAGTTAGTGGAAATCTGGAAATCTCTCCCCCAAAAAGCTGTTGAGGCTAAGTCAATTGAAAATTTCAAAACTGAGGTTGATAGAGTTTTGTTATGCAAGTGTATTCAGGGATATGGTACCAAGGCAGGTAACAAGATACCAAACAGCCATGATCTAACTGAATGACAGAACAGGTTTGAGGGGCTGAATGGGCTATTCCTGTTCCTATGTTCCAAATGGCAACATGGATGAATAGACACACGCACAAACACACAGACAGGAGCACGCATGAAGAAACACTTGAATTTAAACACATACATATATGCATAAGCGTGCTCACATATGAACACAAGCAGCTGCATACATGTATAGTAACATCTTGCATGTATTTGTCACACGTGAAGTATCCGCTTTGCAAAAAAATCCTGATCAGCTCAAATTCTCCAAGGAACAATCTAAACACTTATTTCACTATCTCTGAGCACATTCACAGAAACTTCTTTCCAAATCCTTTCCTCATTCTGAATACTCGGCACCTCCACACCCACCTTCAACAGCATATCATCGGCTTTAGTCGATCAGCTGGTATATAAATAAAATCAGAATGCGGCTATCACAAAGACCTAAGAATATTCAACTAAAATTAATGGGCCGTGAAATTCCCCCTCTTAGCGCCGGCATTTAAGGCCGGTTTCGGCAGAAAAATGGCAGCCGCCTCGCTTCTGGCCACTTCTGGCGTGGAGCGCGGCGGTCGCCATTTTGGGCAGGTCGGTAGCGTGGCCGTTGCCTGCGTTCGGCAGAATAATGCAAATCAGGCATATCATGATGTGCAACGCTGGTTGGACGCACAACCTACTCCCCTCCCTCACCTCTTTTTCCGGTACATTGATGACTGTATCGGTGCCGTTTCCTGCTCTCGCCCCGAACTAGACAATTTCATTCACTTTGCCTCCAATTTCCACCCTTCCCTCACCTTCACATGGTCCATCTCCGACTCTTCCCTCCCCTTCCTCGACTTCTCCGTCTCCATCTCTGGGGATAGGTTATTGACCAACATTCACTACAAGCCCACTGACTCCCACAGCTACCTGGACTACACTTCCTCCCACCCCGCCTCCTATAAGGACTCTATTCCCTTCTCCCAGTTTCTCCGTCTCCGCCGCATCTGCTCTGACGATGCCACCTTCCATACCAGTGCTTCCGACATGTCTTCCTTTTTCCTCAACCGAGGATTCCCCTCTACCGTGGTCGACACGGCCCTCGACCGTGTCCATTCCATCTCCCGCACTTCTGCCCTCACCCCAGCCCCTCCCTGCCGGAACCACGATAGAGTTCCCCTTGTCCTCACCTTTCACCCCACCAGCCTCCACATTCAACGGATCATCCTCCGCCATTTCCGCCACCTCCAACATGATCCCACCACCAAACGTATCTTCCCTTCACCTCCCCTTTCAGCATTCCGTAGGGACCGCTCCCTCCGAGACACCCTAGTCCACTCCTCTATCACCCCCAGCACCCCATCCCCTTCACCCGGCACCTTCCCGTGCAAGCGCAGGAGATGCAACACCTGCCCTTATACATCCCCCCTTCCCACTGTCCAGGGCCCCAAACACCCCTTCCAGGTGAAACAGCGATTTACTTGTACTTCTTGCAATCTAGTATACTGTATTCGCTGCTCACGATGTGGTCTCCTCTACATTGGGGAGACCAAACGCAGATTGGGTGACCGCTTTGCGGAACACCTCCGTTCAGTCCGTAAGGGTGACCCCGAGCTTCCGGTCGCTTGTCATTTTAATTCACCCCTCCACATCCACTCAGACCTCACCGTCCTCGGCCTCTTGCATTGTTCCACAGAAGCGCAGCGTAAGCTCCAGGAACAGCACCTCATCTTTCGTTTAGGCACTTTACAGCCTTCTGGACTCAATATCGAGTTCAACAATTTCAGATCATAACCCCGGCCCCTACCACATATATATACATTTTATCCACTCTTTTGGTCCGTGCCTTTTTCCTTTTTTTCTGTCTCTCCCCCCACGGCAGCTGTCTCTGATTCTGCCAGCATTTCACACCTTACCTTTTGTTTCTCAACCTGTCCCATTACCATCTCGTCTTGCCTTGAGCATCTCTTAATGTCTCTACTTACCATAGACCATCCCTTTTGTTCTTTTATTCCTCCCCCCAGCCTCCCCCTCGCATTTTTATCTGTTTATTTCCTGCTCTTTCAGTTCCGACGAAGGGTTTCGACCTGAAACGTTAACTCTCTTTCTCTCTCCACGGATGTTGTCTGGCCTGCTGAGTTTTTCCAGCGTTTTCTGTTGTTATTTCGGATTTCCAGCATCCGCAGTATTTTGCTATCCTACTATTTTAGACATTGCTGCTGGACTGCATGCCCTCTCCAAAGCACACAGAGCTGAGCGTGCATTCAACTGCATGACGGACACTCCCCCCCACTAGCGATATTTAAAGGGATCATCAGCAACTTTCAGATCATTTGCTTTTTGATTTCTACTGGCTCTGTGTAAGTTTGAGGAAGTGTTTGTAGCTTTCTAGAGTTGTTTAAAGTTGGTGAGGTGACAGGGAGTGGTGCTGCAAGTGGAGAATACCTTGCTTCTGAATTCAAGGGTTCTGGTCAGACCACTTGCTCCCAGTCATGAGGGCTCTACTTGCAGTCTCCCTCACGCTGCAGCATGACAGGGAACTGGAAAAGAGGCAGCGAAGAAGCTCTCCGAGATCTCTGTAACCTCCTCCAGCCCTACAACACTCCGAAATCTCTGTAACATCCTCCAGCCCTACAACACTCCGAAATCTCTGTAACATCCTCCAGCCCTATAAGCCTCCAAGATCTCTGTGACCTCCTCCAGCTCTAAACCCTGCAAGATCTCTGTGACCTCCTCCAGTCCTACAACCCTCCAAGATCTCTGTAACCTCCTCCAGCCCTCCAACCCTCCAAGATCTCTGTAACCTCCTCCAGCCCTATACCTTCCGAGATCACTGCGCTCTTCCAGCCCTACAACCCTCTGAGATCTCTGCGCTCCTCCAATTCTGGACTCTTGAGCATCCCCGATTTTAATTGCTCCACCATTGGCGGCCATGCCTTCAGCTGCCAAGGCCCTAAACTATGGAATTCCTTCCCTAAACGTCTCGCTTCTCTACCTCTCTCTCTTCCTTTAAGGTGCTCCTTAAAACCTACCTCTTTGACCAAGCTTTTGATCACCTGTCCTAATATCTCCTTATGTGACTCAGTGTCAAATTTTATTTGAAAGCGCTCCTGTAAAGCGCCTTGGGACGTTTTACTATGTTAAAGGCGCTATATAAATGCAACTTGTTGTTGTTTAAAAGAATGGCGCAATTAAACTAAATTAACACCTGTAGACATAAACACAATTCAAAACCGTGAAAAGCTGGCTATACATACACAAAAATGCTGAAAAAATATACAGAAGGATTTTATTGTTTAAAGATTTTATATACAACCCACAACCTTCTACCTTTTGAATCAGCAGCTTGTGGGTTCACGCCCTACTGTGGGACTCGAGTATATAATCTAGGGTTACACTCGAGAGCAGTACTGAGGAAGTGCTGCATTGTTGGATGGGATGTTAAACTGAGACTCTTGTTTGCCTGTTCAGGTGAATGTAAAAGATCCCATGGCGGTATTCAAAGAAGCACAGTGTCCTGGCCGACTTTAATCCTTCAACCAACACCACCAAAACAGATTACTGCTCAATTATTTAATTGCTGTTTGTGGGACCTAGCTGTGCGCAAATTGGCTGCTGTGTTTTCCTGCAGTGTGGCAGGGCATATACTTTAAAAGTACTGCATTGGCTAACTGTGGGACCGTGCTGTATGCAAATTTTCTCCTACAACCGCCTAAATAAAAACAGTGACTACACTTCAAAAGTAATGGATTGGTTGCAATGTCCTGTGATGGCCTGAGAAGGCAAAAGGCATTATACAAACGCAATCTCCTTCTTTCTTTCTTTGCCTGGAGACAAAACAAAAATGATACAGGCATACACAGAATAATGAAAATAAGAAAAGGGGAGCGGCCACAAAGGGCAACGATCTCTCTATAATAATAAATGTCTGAGCACAGTCTCTGTTGGTTGTGAACATCTGACTGCAGCTTCTGATTATTCTGAGGATGTGAGCACAGGACTTTCCATTGTGAGTGTCTGAACACAGCTATGTTCATTTGAAGTCTCTGAACACAGCTCTCTCGATTGTGAGTGTCTGAACACAGGTCCATTCATTGCATGTATCAGAATTCAGCTCTCTCCATTGTGAGTGCCTGAATAGATGGTTGTCTGAGGGCAGCTTTTTATTATTTCGCAGAAGTTAAAAGGATGACATACTCGCACTGCCAGTCTCTTACCTACGAATCTACAGCACCATTGTGACCAATGCCCACACTTGCCCACCTTGAATTAGGTTAAGTATGTTAGCATCTTCTTTCGTGCCTGGGGTGTGTTGGTAAGTATACTATAGAGACAAGCTTGGAGCAATTGCCTCTATGCCAGGAATTAAACTTCTAGATATATTTTTTGCTTACTGATTTAGTAGAGGAAATGATACTCACAGACAACACACATGGCAATGCCAAGGCTGCAGGAGACCTCACATTACAGTTGCTGAGCTCAGGAGCAAGGTAGCCAACCCGTGATCTTCAAACTTCCCATGACAATGGTACACAATTATAGCTCGGCTAAAGGTCATTACCTCAGACTTCTTCCATGATCTTTACCCTTGGTTGCATCAACTACCATCAGCTCATCATTCCACAGAGTTGTCTCTGTGGGGTATCAGTGGGTGAAAGTTCCAACATGGGCCTTAGGATATAACATAAACTGTCTTGTCTCCTTACATGTACAGAAAAGGTAAACATAGTGCCGGGAATTTTCTGGGGTCCGTGTGGGCGCGATTGGAGGCGGATCGGGTGGGAAATTTGAAAAGTCTTGCAGCGGGTCAGAAACCCACCGTCATCCACCCCCACGGGCCTTTGCCTTGGGCGTGTTTGCTGGCGAGGCAGTGGCCCGAACAGCAGAGGCGGGCAAGCTAATTTAAATCATTATTAGATACTTGTCAGACCCTTAAGCGCCTTTTTAACCCTACCTTTCAAATTTCCTGGATGACCACGGGAATCACGCAGCTCGGGAACCATGTCTGTGAACCTGAGACAGAAGTTGAGTGGCCATTGATCCAGCTCATTAGTGCACAGCATGAAAAGTACAATAAAAACTCCAACCTCAAAGCTGATCACTTTCCTACGGCAGATGCTGTTGCTGACTGCATTGTCAGCACAGATTTAGCTTTCTAGAGGTTGCAAGTGTTTCCAGCAAAGTCAGCATCCACTGTCACCTCATTGGTAGAACCTATTACACCATTGACAGATTCCTTCTGTCATCTCTACTTGACCTATGAAGAATGGGTACAGATACCATTATGCACATGATAAACATTCACTGGCTGCTGGCATCAGTCCCCATATGAGTGACTGCTGTAATTCTGTCACCAGGTTGCTGAGATGTCCCCCTCACTCCGTCTCCCACATCCAGCTGCTCTGCGACTACAGACACTTCCAAGGCAGCCTCTTCTGCTGATGTTAGGGTGGCCAATGATGGAGTGTCACCTCCGGTTCTCTCCCCTTCCCACTTATTGTGTGCTCTCTTTTCCTGCAAGGAGAGAAAATGGAAGGTTGAGTGAGAGTGATGGAATGAGTGTAAGGTGAGGGTGACTATGATGGAGTGGGGTGCCAATGCCAAGTGGCCTCCTTGTGTGGTGTTAGTTGGTATGAGTGCATTAGGATGAGGGTGAGTGTGAGGGTGGCTAGTGAGATGGAGATGTGATAATGTAGATAGAGAGAGAGGGCGTGCAAGGTATGTTGATGTGAGTAAGGATGTGTAGGAGCAAGGTTGGGAAGGCAGAGTGATGGGGATGTGATGAGAGGCACACCAGGATGAAGGTGAGTGTGGCTTTGCACTCATCTTTCCTGATCTAATGAGATAATTGAAATGTTTGCGGCACTTCACCCAGGTCCTCCTGACCATTTTCCTGCTGTTGACCTCCTCTGTTATTTGGAGCCAGGCTCGTTTTCTCTCCTGGAGAGGTCTCTTCCACCCATTAGAAGGGAAGAGGACCTCCCCGCGTGCTCTGACTCTGTCCACAAGCATATGGAGGGAGTCATCGGAGAACCTGGGTGCAGCCCTCTGTCTCAGTGCAGTCATGTTTGGCACTCTTTGCAGCAGTCCAATTGTGCAGTGTGCTGCCTGCACACTCCTAGATGAACCTTCAAAGGCGATGTGGCCATGGCTCCTTTACATATCCCGGCTGAAAATGCGTCATCGATCTCAGGAGCGGCATAGTATGAAGAATGAGTTCGCGACCCACCACAGCAACCGCCCACACCTGACCCACCCAGGTACAGAAAATTCCTGCCATAGTCATCAAACAGATATATTTATCTACTAATATCTACACCAAGGCCGCAAAATTCGGCTCCTTTGCGCTCCATTAGCGACCCCCCAAGAAATTCAGCGGGGCGCTACTGAAGCGCTAGTCGATAGCGCTGCGCCCCCCACTGGTAGCACCCCAGGCTGTTGTGCCACCGGCGATGACATAATCGCCATGCGCCGTGACCCCTTACCACCCGCTGCGACCCCTTACCGCCCTACGGCAGAAATTCGGCTGCGCCCAGCGAGGCTGCCACGGGCAGTGTCAGCACCAGCCTCGCTGGGTTGCAAGCTGGGCCGCCCTCCGCACGTGGGGCGCTAATTAAAGGGAGGTACGGCCACGACACCGCGTCTTGGTGCCGGGCTGCAGCTACGGCTCCACGCCACCCTGGTGGGCTAGTGTGGGCCATCAGAGGCCCTGTAGAGCTCGTAGCGTCCCTCCCCTTTAATGGAAGGGGAGTGGCACTGAAACGCATCAGCACTATGCGGAGCGGCCCCATAGCACTCCGGCGCTACCGCATTTTGCGCCCCCGACACCACCCAGAGCGGAAGTGGAGCGTCCGAGATAGCACTCCACTTCCTCGCCAGGGCGGTAAGCTGAATTTAGCGGCCAGGGCGGTACTTCCACGCCGGCCGCTAAATCTCCGGTGATATTTTGATTACCGCCCCCAAAAGGGGCGGAAACGAATTTCGCCCCCAAAGAATCAGAAAATCATCATATGACGACAATGGTTCCAGCCTTGCAAGAGGCCTTAGCAGCCCGTGCTGACTGTTGACATTTTACAGATACTGTCCGTTTCAACAGATTCTGCAAAAACTGTCTTTTAACCATTAAATAGAGTCCTGAACATAAAATGGATTCCTTACTAAAATCTTTCCTGCCAGCACTCCTAACAGTTGTCTGCTCTCTTACTGTCTGGTAAAGCTGGTAGTTTAAGAAACAAAGAGCACCCACGGTGCTTGTTTCTTGTATAGAGATATGTTAGACTGTCAATGCAGCATAGTGGCTCCCTCAACACATGATGTAAATGCCAACATCAATAAACTACACTCACTGCAGGCACACATGACAAATTAATAGCACTGGTCCTGGTAAGTTGAGAGAAGCATAAATGCAAGGGGGAGTGAAATGACTACTGACTGTACACCCACGCAGGCATTTTCCACACCAGTTTATTGGGAAATATTACCCTCAGTCCATAAAATAATTTATTTCTGTTATGCATTTTTATTACCAATAATAAATAAGGGCTATGGCCTGTGTTACAATTCAGGCTGCTTGCAGGGGATCAATCGGTATTGTAGGAGGGAAGTCCATGACAGAATAATCATACATCGACTTCTGGATGGAGCAGGCACGTTGGACTGAATGGCCTTTACCTCATTCTGGATTGTGTTGTGTTCTTACTTTACTTCCTAATATTTTTATTTATGTCATTCTCTTCGAGAGAGAGAGGGAGAGCGGAATGAAAGGTAAATAAGTGTTCTCAACACAGATTTTCAAACTCATGGATCTGCCTGTTTCAACTGAATCCCGCTTCAATGTACTCAACATGGCAGAATGTTAGACAAGTAAAAGGAAAAGTAGACTACGGTGGGGCGGAGGGGTGGTTGGCGTGGGGTCAGTACTTTCAGTATAATATACTCCTCCGTCCACGTTTTCCTTTATATTTGTTCTTGGGATGGAGGTGACACTGACATGGGGGCAGCATTTATTGTCCATCTCTGGTTGCCCCAAGGGCATTATGAGTCAACCTGATAGTCTGGGCCTGGAGTCACATGTAGGCCGGACTGAGTAGGGGTCGTAGAATCCCATCCCAGAAGAACATTTTTTATAACAGTCCTACAGCTTGGTGGCCCTTGTTTTCTGGTGCTAGTCCACAAATCACCAGATTTTATTGAATTCAGTTTCACAATTTGTCATTCTGGGTTTTGAACTCAAGGGGGGTCATTTTGATTTGGGCCGATAGTGTAAAATAGGCAGCATTAATTCAGCCACCCCGTTAGACATCTCTCTCGATTTTCATTTCCATTGAGGTCAATCGAAATGAAAATGGGCAGAGATGCATAACGGGCGGATCGATATTGCCCGTTTCACAGTACCACCCAAAGTTAGAATTACCCCAAGATGTCTGGATTGCTGGTCTAATACCATAATCACTAGGCTAACATGCCATAAAATTCTAGAAAGATCTTTTATCTTGGAGGGGATTCAATTCATATTGAATGCAGCCCAAACGGATGGGATGACAATATCGCCTGTCTACCACCTGTAATGGTAATCTCAACCTTATTCCATTTTAGTGCGCAGGCAAAACCAAGTGTACACTATGTACAATACTTTGTTTTGTCCTCATATATTATGTTTGAAGAACCATATCTCAGTAAATAACTTCACTCTCTCAACTTTAAAAGAAAATTCCATGAACTTGCATATAATTTTATATTCATGCCATTGGCAAGCCAAGTACTGCACATTCACTGACAAGTTAAAGAATATTTTGAAATATATAATAGTTTTTTGTAGCATCCTTAGCATGAGGACATTATAATATATCATTCAGTGCTTCACAGCAGTGCTGTCACTGCTGTCTGCAGATGCAGAGTTCAGCTCTAACTGTGGTCATTATGAGTGACAATGATGCTGCAGATTCCATTAAGTCACAATGATCCATCTTTTCAGTGACAAATCCTTGTTAAAGATAGAAAAAAGAAAGAAAGACTTGCATATATAGCGCCGTTCACAACCACAGAACATCCCAAATAGCTTTACAGTCAATAAAGCACTTTTGAAGTGTGGTCACTGCTGTAATGTAGGAAACGCGGCAGTCAATTTGCAGACAGCAACCTCCCACAAACAGCAATGAAATAAATGACCAGATAATCTGTTTTTAAGTGTTGGTTGAGTGATAAAGGTTGCCCAGGACACTGAAGAACCCCCATGTTCTTCTACAAATAGTGCCATGGGATCTTTTACATTCATCTGAGAAGCCAGACGGGGCCTCGGTTTAATGTCTCCTCCAAAAGATGGCGCATCTGACAGTGCAGCACTCCCTCAGTACTGCACTTAAATATCAGCCTGGATTTTGTGCTCAAGTCTCTGGAGTGGACGTGAACCCACAACCTTCATGACCCAATCGAGAGTGCTACCACTGAGCCAAGGCTCGCACTTGTTGGTCATTGATAAGGGACAAAAATACCTGTCAAAACATTCCTGATAAAGTCACAAGTGGAATCGCTAGCCCTTGTTGAAAATGGCTATGATTGCTCAGGGAAGATAATGGTCATTTTTAAATGTCTGGATGGGAAATTATTACAAATAAGATTACATACATAAGGTTGGATTTTCCAAGTTGTTGTTTCTTCTCCCTAAATGCTGGCCAACTCTGAAAAGGATGTGTCCACTCAAAGCTGAGTTGCTGCACGTGCAGCATTTTTTTTTCCTGGTTGTCAAAAGGTTGTGCTGGACAAAAGAAATGGCAGGCAAAATCCAGCAGATGCCAAAAAAAATATGGAGGCAGAAAATGAAGTCTATGGGCAAGCGATGGAATGGTGCGGCACCAAAATTCTTTGTTTGCTGGATGGCAAAGTGGAGGTACTGCTGCCAGAGGTGGGCCTGAAGAGGACTGCACTGTTTGGCACTCCAGGGCACCATCCCTAAAGGAGAGCAGAGTAGCATGTCTGACAGGGCAAATGATGTTCTGACCCTTGTAGACTGGTGGGACCAATTCTGCTAACTGTGAACTATACCATTTAATATATGGAAGGAAACAGAAATTCCGTTGGTTATTCCCAGTGTGGGAAATACTTACAATTCATTCTATTCATAACAGGAAGTCAGGATTCAAGACAAAGAGCAAGATAAAATGGGTTGGGCATCATGGTGATAGAATTATTTGAAAAGGGGAATTTTAATGTTTCTCTCTTTATATTCCTCCTGTCAAATAATTCTGTAACTTGTGGTACATTACTCATTTGTGAGGTCTCTCTTGAACAATAATCCTTACCAAGGAACCTTTAAATGGCCTCTGGGGTAGAATTCAAATATCTAACTCTGCTCACCGGATCCTTAACATTCATTGACGTCTGAGCTGCAGAGGTTGTTGGAACTTCTCCTCTTATCATACATGTTACTCAGAGTTACTCCTCCCAATATGAAAAATAACCCAGTGTAGTATATCACCTGTGTCCTAGGTTTTCATCATTTGGATAGTTTGGACACAATTTTTTGGTAACCAGGATTTTTGCAGCATCACAAAACAAAATGAGCCACAATACTAAAGTGGCCCTTTAGCTAATTTACAAGTCACAATTTAAAAAAAAATCAACCCTAACTATAACAGCGGCTTAGCTGAAAGACCATTAAATCATGAGAGCTCGTTTTTATTTTACTGTCCAACTAATCCAGGTTGCTAGTGCCACAAATTGAGATTTTAAATCTAACTATTGCAGTAGGTTTGCTGGTCACAAGATCATGTATGAAGAAAGGGAGCAGATGTCTCTTCAAGTCTTTTGACAGGAAAAGATAAGGACCTGCATCCTGTCCCACACCAAGTCCTATTCATGGACCCGGTCCTTGCTGACCCCCATCGGAGTGCTTTATTTCTTTTAATACCCTGGGGTGCAAAAAGTGCAGAAGACTGAAAGGTGAAGTGTATCACAAATTAAAACTAAAGGCTAAAGGGTGACTGTAACATTTACATATTGAGTTGTCATTGGCCTGCAGGCATCTGTAAGGACTACTATTGCTTGAAAGACCCAGGCTAGGGGTCCTAATGCCATGCTTTTCCCCTCTGGAGCTGCTATGAGTAAGAACACAGACCTAATGCTTAATAAACAAAGGTAAACCGTAATACTCCGTTGTCCTTCAATTTACAAAGTGTGCAAAAAACAAGACAGTGACCTAATAGACATCTTTAAAGGGATTTGATAGGGTGGACGTAGAGAAGATGTTTCCACTTGTAGGGGAATCCAAAACTAGAGGCCATAAATATAGGGTTGTCACTAATAAATCACATAAGAAATTCGGGAGAATCTTCTTTACCTAGAGAGTGGTTAGAATGTGGAACTCACTACCACATAGTTGAGGCGAATAGCATAGATGCATTTAAGGGGAAGCTAGATAAACACACGAGGGAGAAAGGAATAGAAGGAAATAGGCTGATAGGGTGAGATGAAGCAGGGTGGGAGGAGGCTCGTGTGGAGCATAAATACCGGCAAAGACCAGTTGGGCCGAATGGCCTGTTTCTGTGTTGTAAATTCTATGTAAGGCTAGAATTTGCAGAAACCTGTTTCTGGTGGTACAATTGTATCGAAGTGAGCCTTCCATGGCCTCTGTGGCCTCACCTGCCCTACTGTGCCATCGGAATCTTGGAACAGCCAGATGGTGCTCTGACAAGGGGAACAAAAGCCCTGAACGGGCTGAAGATTAAAGTAATTTTGTTTCCTGCGGAGAATCTTTTACATGCAATATGCAGATAATCAAGTCCTGCTGTCATGGATTTATATCTTCGGGTCTTTTGTAGGCAACATAGTGGGATGAGGTTACAAAGGGTGGAATTCCCAGAGTATCCCAGGACACTCCCCTGAAATGCTGCTGGGATACAGGAGCGGCAGGCAGGTGATGCTTTAGCCCTATCTCAACCCCTATCCCCCTCCCCCAGTCAGAATTTAAAGGGTAAGTTAAATGGGATGGAAACCCAGTTTATCCAGGTTCCATCCCAGATTCGGATCCCCAGCCGCAACTTTGCCTGAAATCCAACGCTCATCCCGCCCCTGGGAGAGGGGTGGGGGACACTGTATTTTGAGGCTAAAACATAAAAGTAAGAGAAATAAAGATTGGGTCAGAATATTGTAAATGTGTTCCAAGTGGAAAAAATAAGGAGGTATAGAAAAAGAAGGTCTAGAATGAAATAACGATGAGGGGATGAGTGAGAGAAAATGGAATAAGAACATAAGAAATAGGAGCAGGAGTAGGCCATCCGCCATTCAATAAGATCATGGCTGATCTTCTACCTCAACTCCACTTTCCTGCACTATCCCCATATCCCTTGATTTCCTTAATATCCAAAAATCTAGCGATCTCTGTCTTGAATATACTCAACGACTATATTCACTCATCCCTCTGGGGTAGAGAATTCCAAAGATTCACTACACTCTGAGTGAAGAAATTTCTCCTCATCTCAGTCCTAAATGGCCGACCCCTTATTCTGAGGCTATAACACCTGGTTCTAGACTCCCCAGCCAGGGGAAACATCCTCTCTGCATCTACCCTGTCAAGCCCTGTAAGAATTTTGTATTTTTCAATGAGATCACCTCTCATTCTTCTAAACTCTAGAGAATATAGGCCTAGTCTACTCAATCTCTCCTCATAGGACAATCCCCCCATCCCAGGAGCCAGTCTGGTGAACCTTTGTTGCACTCCCTCTATGGCAAGTATATCCTTCCTTAGGTAAGGAGACCAAAACTGTACACAATACTCCAGGTGTGGTCTCACCAGGGCCCTATATAATTGCAGTAAGACGTCCTTACTCTTATACTCAAATCCTCTTGTAATAAAGGCCATCAAACCATTTGCTTTCTTAAGGTACGGTGGCATAGTGGTTAGGGTACTGGACTAGTAATCCGGAGGCCTGCACTAATGATCTGGTAGACATGAGTTCATAATCCCACCACGGCAGCTGGGGAATTTAAATTCAGTTAATTCAATAAATCTGGAATCGAAAGTAATGGTGACCATGAAACTACCGGATTGTCGTAAAAACCCATCTGGTTCATTAATGTCCTTTAGGGAAGAAAATCTGCTGTCCTTACCCGATCCGGCCTATATGTGATTCCAGACCCACAGCAATGTGGTTGAATCTTAACTGCCCTCAGTTGTACAAGGTAGATCACCACCACCTTCTCAAGGGCAATTAGGGGTGGGTAATGAATGCTGGCCTTGCCTGCAATGCCACATCCTGTGAATGAATAAAAAAACAAAATTACTTGCTGTGCCTGCGTGTGATTTCGTGATTCGTGTACAAGGACACCCAAGTCCCTCTGAACACCAACATTTCCCAAACTCTCACCATTTAAAAAATACTCTGCTTTTCTTTTTTTCCTACCAAAGTGGATAACTTCACATTTCTCCACATTATATTCCATTTGCCATGTTCTTGCCCACTCACTCAGCTCCTTGAAGCCTCTTTGCATCCTCCTCACCGCTTACATTCCCACCTAACTTTGTATCATTTGAAAACTTGGATATATTACACTTGGTCCCCTCATCCAAATCATTGATATAGATTGTGAATAGCTGAGGCCCAAGCACTGATCCTTGCAGTACCCCACTAGTTACAGCCTGATCACCTGAAAATGACCCATTTATTCCTACTCTCTGTTTTCTGTCCGTTAACCAATCCTCAGTCCATGCTAGTATATTACCCCTACTCCCATGAGCCCTAATTTTGTTTAATAACATCTTGTGTGGCACCTTATCGAATGCCTTCTGAAAATCCAAATACACCACATCCATTGGTTCCCCCTTATCTGTTCTGCTAGTTACAACCTCAAAAAACTCTAACAGATTTGTCAAACATGATTTCCCTTTCATAAATCCGTGTTGACTCTGCCCAATCCTATTATTATTTTCTAAGTGCCCTGTTACCACGTTCTTAATAATAGATTCTAGCATTTTCCCTACTACTGATGTCAGGCTAACTGGTCTGTAGTTCCCCGTTTTCTCTCACCCTCCTTTCTTAAATAGTGGGGTTACATTTGCTGCCTTCCAATCTGCGGGAACTGTTCTAGAATCTATGGAATTTTGGAAAATGACAACCAATGCATCCACTATCTCTATAACCACCTCTTTCAAAACCCGAGGATGTAGGCCATCAGGTCCAGGGGATTTATCGGCTTTCAGTCCCATTAATTTTTCCAGTACTATTTTTTTACTAATACTAATTTCTTTCAGTTCCTCATTCTCGCTAGACTCTTGGTTCTCTACTATTTCCGGGAAGTCCATGAAGTCAGACACAGAGGGCTGAATTTTGCCGGCGCTCAGAGTGCGGGTTTGGAGGCGGGTCCGCTGTCAAAATCAAAATGATTGACAGCGGGTTGGGAACCCACTCCGAACCCACCTCTATGTAAGTTTCCAAAGTGTCGGGTCAGCGATTTCAGAACAGACCCGACACCAAGCGGCAGGGGAGGCATTTAAGATAGTTAAATGCTTGGTAAATGCTTGTTAACTGCTATTTTGCCAGCCTATTTCTATTTTACCACATTTTTAACAGGGTTCACGTCGTTCGAAGATCACGTCAGGTAAGTAGGTTGAGTTCTCTATGTCTCCCCATTGCTGTGAATAGGTGACAGCTGCAAAAGTGGTATGAAAGCTACCATTTCACAGCTGGTCACTTTTCAATGTCAGAAGCTTGAGCCTTCAGGACTTGGAAGACACTTTTGCGCTGTATGCAGTTTGGAAGTGTTTGTAGTAAACTCTATATCCACTGTCACCTCCTTGGAGCAAGCTCTCTCACCATTGACAGATCGCTTCTGTCATCTCAATTTCAGCTGCCATCTATTCCAGCAACATCGGTGCCCTTGAAAAAATTTCACCTTGGTCCTCTGAATCCCTCCACGATCAGCCCCAACACCAACATCACCAGGCACACCAACATCACCTTTCTCCGCAATCACCTGATGCTGCACAGGACACAGGGCATCAGCACCCGACCACATTGCTGTCCGGGAGGCCAGCGATGGCATCACCATGGCCAGATTTACTTCACTTGATGCTGTACACCCTGGCTGCCACATGATGTGCCAGGTTGACACCACCCCACACCACCACCATAAAGCATCCCTACAATGTCGAAGCCATTCCTTTCACACTTATAACAATTGGGGGTGGAGGGGGGCTGGGGGGAGTTATGTCTCAACATTCACTAGAACTCACTAAGACACTTCTAAAGGTGAGCACAGATCTGTTCAATAAGGTAAAGTCTTGAAAATATAGATTTCAATGTTTGACAACACATTAACAGAAACTTCACATGAACATTGGCTAAACCACCCAGGTGCCTACCCTTGTGTGTTGTTAGTTCGTATGATTGCACTAGGTTGAGGGTGAGTGTGAGGGGTGGCTAGTGAGGTGGGGAAGTGAAAATGTAGATAGAGAGGGATGGGTGGAGGTGCAAGGTAAGTTGGTGTGAGTAAAGATGTGCAGGAGTAGGTTAGGGAAGACAGAGTGATGTGGATGTGATGAGTGGCACAGCAGGATAAGGTTGAGTGTGGCTTGGCAGTAACGTTTCGTGATCTGCTCAGATCATTGAAAGGGTTGCGCCACTGCAGTCAGGTACTCCTGACGACATCCCTGCTTTTGTCCTCCTGTGCAATGTGCAACCAGGCTGCGTTGATGTCCTGGGGAGGTCTCTTCCGCCCTTAGAAGGGAAGAGAACCTCCCTGCGTGCTGTGACTCCCTCCATAAGCATAAGCATATGGAGGGAGTCATGGGAGAGCCTGGGTGCAGCCGTGCACCTCTGTGCAGTGATTGTCAGTGTTTGCAGCACCTCAATGCTGTAGAACACTGACAGCAGAACTGTCAAAATGAATGTGGCCATGGCCCCTCTAAGGAAACCGACTGATGACACGTCATCGAATGACGTCACCAGACTCGCTTCTGCTTAATTGTCCGGGAACCCCGCAGGGCGGGCTTAACAAGCCCAATCTACGTAAAATCACTCAGAGAGAGCGGGCTGGAGCCGGGAGCGGGCTGGGACCGCATCACTGACCCCGGCTGCCCCGGACCCGCCTCAGTCGGCGAAATCGCAGCCAGAGTATTTGTTTCATTTCTCTGCCTTTCCTTATTCTCCATTATAATTTCTCCTGTCTCAGCCTGTAAGGGACCCACATTTACTTTTGCTAATCTTTTCCTTTTTACATACCTATAGAAGCTTTTACAATCTGTTTTTATGTCTCTCGCTAGTTTACTCTCATTCTATTTTCCCTTTTTTATCAACTTCTTGGTCCTCCTTTGCTGAATTCTAAAATCCTCCCAATCCTCCCAATACTCTTTTTGGCAACATCATAAGCCTCTTCCTTTGATCTAATGCTATCTTTAACTTCTCTTCTTAGCCACGGTTGGACCACTTTTCCTGCGGGGTTTTTGTGCCTTAAAGGAATGTATATTTGTTGTAAATGATGTATTCATTCTTTAAATGCTAGCCATTGCTTGTCTACTGTCATACCTTTTAATGTAGTTTCCCAATCTACCTTAGCCAGCTCGCCTCTCATACCTATGTAGTTTGCTTTGTTTAGATTTAAGACCCTAGTTTTGGATTTAACTGAATCACTTTCAAACTCAATCTAAAATTCTATCATATTATGGTATAGAATAGAAGTACAAAATAAGAAAAACAATACAGAAAAGGGAAAATAAAATGAATGAACAAGCAGAAAACGAAGACGATGAAAGACAATAGAAAAAAAAAACAAAAGAGGCCACAGGAGCAAAGTATTGGGACAGGTTTTCTTGTTTCCATGGCTGGGTGAGTTGGATTGTGTGGGTGCAGTGAACAGAGATAAATTGAACAGAGAACATTGCACACCTGTAAGGCAGACCTGCTGATCTTCTGTCCTGCCTAATTTTCTTCTATTTGCTGATCCTGGACAATCCAATACTCATAGGCACAGGAACATGACTATAATTCCCATTGAATTTTGAATTGACATCTATTCTTAGAAACACAAATCAGTGTTTTTGCATTCTTTGTAATATCAGGTTTAACTGCCTCAGGTGCCAGCTGATTTCAGAGCACCACAGAACCACAGAACATGGTGCTGTTGCATTGCAGCTACCGGTTTGAGACTCCTACCTGCTTAGTGAGCTGCTGAGCCGGCAGTGTTGAATTATACTGCTGGTTCTGCATCATTCTCTGGTCAGAAAGATGCACGAGCAGAGGTCCCCTTTCCGACATACAAAGGCCAAATATATTTTGATTGCTGGAGCTGGCAGGCCAGCCTTTTTCAATTTAATTCTGCTCTGAGTCGCAGTGAAGCCAAAGCACTGTTAGACTACCTCCCCAAGGTGGTTTTACAACAATTGCCAAATTCAATGTCATCTCCGTAACCTTGCTGCCTAATTATACCACAATTTTGTGTTAACGCAATGCAAAATGAGCATGGCATTGACACAAAAGCTAAGTTATAAATTACAAAGCACAATTCGCGGCTCAGTAGCTCAATGCATATTTCCAATGCATTCTGAACATGGAGGCTTGTGTTCCAATCATAGCCTCAGATGGCGTTTACAGCTGGACTCTTCTCAGATGATGAGTTGATAATTATGGAACAGATTCAAAAAATGGAGCCAACATGAAAGGGGAGAAAATCAGCAATGGTTGCAGTTCAGCACCCTCTCGCAGGAAGCCACCAAGGAACGTTGGCAACATCTATGGATAGCCAGAGTTCTTC
This sequence comes from Squalus acanthias, assembly GCA_030390025.1. Lineage (NCBI taxonomy): Eukaryota > Metazoa > Chordata > Chondrichthyes > Squaliformes > Squalidae > Squalus > Squalus acanthias. The sequence continues at coordinate 103,195,490 of CM059429.1, read as the reverse complement.
TTACTGAGTCCAGGATGGATATACCAAGAGAATGGCCTGCACACCTGTTGGGAGGGTCGTACCTAATGAGCTCTGTCCTCTGCCATGCTACCTGATTTTCCTGGCCTTGACACACTGCCAACATCTTAGGAAAAGTTCCAAAACAAGTTTTTTTATGGAAATGTCCCATTTTAATACTCTACAAAGACCAGGTATTATAAGAATTAGCTGGGTATTCATTACCTTTACCAAGTGTGGTACTACCAGTCTCTTCTGGTAAGGAGATTAGGTTATTCTGTCATAATCATTTTGCTTCCTATCCCAGTGGCATAACAGGAGGATTTGGTGCTCAGGCCAATTATTTAAAACCTATAGAAAGTAACAATGTCCTACATAAGAACATAAGAAATAGGAGCAGGAGTAGGCCAATTGGCCCCTCGAGCCTGCTCCGCCATTCAATAAGATCATGGCTGATCTGATCCTAACCGCCAATCTACTAAAGGTATAGGAAATAGAGCACTAGCGCTTTAAGGTGCATTAAAATCAGACTGCAGTAAGGTTATCGATATAGCTTCCTAAATGATTTGTCAGTCGCTAATTAATTTTATATCTCTAATTATAATGGTCTTATAGTGAAAATACTAAAACCGCAGGCTTGTTATAAAAACATATGGGCAATTCGGTAGAGTCGCTGTGCCACAGGGGCAAGGGGGTCACAGAACTGAGAGAGTAAGTCTTGCACCCATTTTCTTCTGGGCTGCAATTCTGCAGTTTTCTGCATTTTATCTGCTAAAGTGCTTGTGCTAATTTCATGCCTTAGCCTAATTAAGATCTCAGTTTTGATGCAAATATATTTAAATGAACAACTCACACAATTGTACAGGATTTGCCTCAGGCTTGCTCTTCTTTCCTTCCGGAGAAATTTGAAATACAAGCTCCAGAATTACTTGGAGTTTTTTTTGTAATTGTTTACAGAACCTTTTAATACTGTATTATTTTTGATTAGATGCTTTACCAAATTCTGAAATTTGTATTAATATTTCGTGGGGATAATTTTGGAATTTTTAATTTAATTTTAAGCTATCGTCAGCCGTGGCTTGGTTGTAGCACTCTCGCTTTTGAGTCAGAAGGTTGTGGGTTTAAATCCCCACCCCAGGGACTGAAGCACAAAATCTCGGCTGACACTCCAGTGTACTACTGAGGGAGTGCTGCACTGATGGAGGTGCCGTCTTTCAAATGAGACGTTAAACCGATGCAAAAGAGCCCACGGCACTATTTTGAAGAAGAGCAAGGGAGTTCTCCCCAGTGTCCTGGCCAATATTTATCTGTCAACCAACATTGCTAAAAAAAAACTAGATTATCTGGTCACCATCTCATTGCTGTTTGTGGGAGCTTGCCATGCACAAAACTGGCTGACCGCGATTCCCTACATTACAACAGTGACTACATTTCAAAAGTACTTCATTGGCTGTAAAGTGTTTTGGGACCCCCTGAGGTCGTGAAAGACGTTGTATAAATGCAAGTTCTTTCTTTTTTTCTTTAAATTTGCTATTAAAACACCTCTAATACGGTATTTTATGGTTGAATTGGCACAAAGTGAAAGGAGGCATGTCAGGGAGATCAGCAGGCACCAGACCATATCTGTATACCTTGGCACACCTACCTGTTAGCAACCCAACATAATGGCTCCATGTTTTGCCAGGGTCAGCAGGAAGCTAGTTATAGAGCTCAACATTAACCAAATCTTACAATCTGTCATTCTTTATTGTGCCGAAAAATAACGCATTAGTCATCCACAAAGTAGAAGGGCTGACTCCTGAATTGTCCACAGTCAGGGCCCTGTGCCACAACTGTTACTGACATGAATATTAACTGCTGCCCTGTGATACTCCATGCATGCCACTGTTGGAGGGCATCTTCTCACCATGAGAATAGAACAGTAATCATCTATGAAATCTCATAGTCCACCCCTCATAGTTGCCCATAATTGTGCTCTCAGCTACTTGAAGCCAACCATGACTGCATCTTGTAAAAATGCCTCTTTAGCAGTATTGAAAGCGTACGCGAGAGTTGTTCCGACTGTGCCAATGGCCGGAGCTCCCCATGGAGATGCCACATACTCAAAGGAAGGCTGCAGTATAGACAACTGTTTGACTATGACATCACTCATGGGAGATAGTGGTAGATATATGAATGTTGGACTCCCCAAACTACCTTGATCACATTCCGCTGTCAAGGTAGTTGCTTTCAGCTGTGCACTCTCTCTCCCATAATGCCATTTATAAGGTACTGGCCTATAGTTTCCGCTAGTTTGCGTTGGTGTTACCAGTGCAATTCACCTGAATTCGGCCGAACTAGTGTAAAAGATCACGGAATTTTAAGCGCAAGCGTAAATCGAGTTTCCGCGATCTTTAATGCTGGTTTAAAAAACATCGCGCTGGAAGCTGGCCCCGCCCACAAAACTGGCCAGGCCCCAGATCAAATTAATGGGCATGATGAGAGTCCGCCGATTGCGTCCACTTGCGATCATTCGAGGAGGCTCTTCAAATTAAGTTCTTTCTTTTAGGCGCAAAGGCAGTAGTAGGCGCGTTTTTAACGTTTGTAAATATTTTAAAAAATTTTATTTACTACGAAACTGACTAGTGTACATCAATGAAACTAGTATACGGTTCAGTATAGTTTTATTCAAGTCATTTTCAGAGATTTAAAATCAGGTTACTCTCACGTGGTGGACTAGACACTTATTAAAAATGCTTATTTTTTGTGATAAACCCATTTTTAGCTGTATTAAGAAAACTGCGCCAGGTTACCACTCTTAAATACATCAATGAATATTTTTAATGCAAGGAAAAAATAAACAATTACCTTGGTTCATGGAAGATTTTACATTTTTGATTATGCAAATGAGTTTGGCAGAAACTTGAACCATATTTCACTTCGAAAACCAGCGCCATTTGAAGCACAATTTGCACCTGGATTGCCAACTGCGCCCAAAGCAGAATTCCACTCCTATGTGGTTAGTCCTGTTATTTTTATGTCTAATGCACTACTTGCTACATTCTTGTTAATAGATTGGGGGAGTGGGTGGTGCAGTTCTTTATTCTGGATGATAGACTAAGATGAGCCAAATGGCGCCTCTCATCGATCTATCTTGTGATGTTTCTGAGTCAGTACAGGTTTTTGGCAGTTATTTTTCATAACTTCAACTTTTCATCATGTGCTTATATATCCTGTGCTGCTATTTGACAGCAATATTCATGCTTGCCTTCGTGCTTTTTCTCAAGTCTTAGAACTTTTTTCTCACTTCTGCCGAAGCCCTTCTCATTGTTGCTACTGTGCTAACCAGCTTGGCAGTACACTCCCATGCTTGCATCCTTTCCCTACATATTTGTAGGCAATCCTCTGCTCCGAAAATATTCTCTCAATGCTGCATTACAGAGCCCCACAAGGATTTACCGTACTTGGTCGCTAAGATGAGATTTCTCTGCTGTCATTTGTAATGATATGCAAAGATAGATGGAATGCGGAGGCTGTGCGTTTGCATGAAATTTCTTTTCCACTTTTTAACAAGGACCTGCTTCCCTCAACACCTTCATCACCACCTATGTCAAAACAGTGGACTGTGGAATTCCATAGTGTTTGTTACTAATATTGTGCTGTGTGGTTTCAATCCCAATTGTGACTATTTTCAGGAGAAATAATTACATGCGTTACTGTTCATTTGGATCAACTTTATATAGTGAGGTAATTGAACTTATTATTTTAATTCTAAAATCGAGGATTTTCTCTATTTGCTGTATGATATGACGTCGTTAACATGTACATATAGCAAACACAGAAAATCCTCCCCAATGTGTCTTTTTTTTCTTGTTTACTTTCTCCCCACAACCCCTTTTCCTCCCCCGAAGGTACCACTTCTTGCTGGGATACAATTCCATTGAAGCCAACTGTCCTCTGGTACCTTGCGCAATAGTCCATTATTCATGTGTGAGTCTTGGCAGTGAGTTTTAACAGCTGTTTGACCATGCGTGGCATCACAGCCAAATCTGAGGTAGACACATGTACACATCCAGGACAGGTTACTGTGTAATGATCAGCACCAGAAACCCAGGACAATTTTCCCCTTCCTAACCCAGAGGCACCCAAGTCAATCCTGTCACCCAGGCTAAGATCAGTTAACTCATCACAGACCAGGATTGAACCTGGGAGTCTCTTGGTCACTGTGTAAACCTCTTTAGGGTTAGGGATGGATCAACTAGTGACACACTGTATAAACCTAATGAGACATCAGGGAACCATTTATAATGTGTTGAAACAGGCATGCCAACTACAGGAACATTTATAAATCTTTACAGAATTCCTCACCAATTGTTAGTGCAATGGAAACTCAAACAATATTATTTCACAGGATTACCTTTTTTTTTGCCCATAACCCTTCCCTCAAGTTTGAACAGAGTTCAGGAGACAGTTGTGAGCTGTTAAAACAGCTCATTAACAAAGCATCTGGCCTAATACGTATTTCACTTTTTCAAACATTATGCGCCACATGCTATTCCACGGGCAATTCACTTGGCACAGAAGACTTGACAGAATATCAATATACTTTTTGGGCCAATCCTAAGGTTAGAACCTGGGGGCTGACTTTCTTATGGTCAGTACTCTATATACTGAGAAAGAGACAAATAGATAAAGACAAGAGAGACCAAGATCTGAACGAGAGAGAGAGAGAGTAGTTCACTTTGATTTCCTCCTCTCATTGCCCAGCTGGCTTTTCATGAAGGCAGTGGCCATCTGAAAACACTACAGATTGGAATTCATTGCCAGAGAGAGAATTCCATTTCCGTGGGCCATAATCAACTCTCAAAAAAATGAACCGATTCTCTACTCCTCGTCTCCATGGCAACCATTAGCCTGGACAAACATGGGGATGGCACCATCTGGTGCAGCGTAAGACAGCAGTTTTTTTATTCATTTGCTGATGTAACAACTGTGAGCACCATCGTGGAGACCAATAATCTTTGAATACTGGGGTTTCTGAGAATATCCCTTTACAAATGTATGCCTCTACTAATTGACGTCCATAATAAGCACTTACTGTATTGTGTGTGTACACAGTATCAATACATAAATACCCTAAATATTCCATCAGCAGCTTTCCATTAGGTCATCAGCAAAAGCTAGCAAGCAAAATTGAAAGAGTAATTACAATAAATTACAATAAATAAATAAAATTATAATAAATAAATAGCTGATCACGGGAGCTCCTTCCAAGGGACGGGATAGATCAGTTCGAGCACAAGACGGATCCAGGTGAGGAAGACCATTTGGCTCATTTTAGCTCAACAATGGAATAATAACATTTTTCTTTCCTATTTAACAAGTTAGATTGCTAGCTGACGGAAAGGTTTCAATAAAATTACCTACGGGGTTTTCATAATTGATCATTTCTCAAAAGTCAAAACCCCAATTAATGTGTTTGGATGCATTTAAATGATTAAATCATGAGATCAATACATAACAAAAAACAACTGCAGTTGGACTTGTTCAGCTTTACAATACGTTGGCAGCAAAGAAGTTGTGGAGATAGACCTTTCCCTTCCATACATTCTGCATGATACGCCTCTGTTGTTGACTTTCTGCAGGAGTAGCATCTTCAAAATGAAATTCATTAAGGGGGTATTGTTGCCATACTGGAGCCTTGGGCAGACTCTCTTCTCCATTGCTACCATGTTGCATGGCTACTGGGGGATGTTTGTACTACAGCAGCTAGTTGGTGCAATGTGTGCAGTCTCACATTCTTAGCCTAATTTTTATTCAGATTCTGAGAATCCTGTAGTAACAGATAGGATTGGTAACCCCGCCACTGCACACTCCCCTGTGTATAAATAAGTTTTGCAAGTCATTTTATTTTTCACTTTTTTTCTTCCTCCTCCAATGTTCTGCACCCCCTCTCCCCGCCCCACCGCCCCCCCCCCCCCACCATGCCTTCACTCCTGAAGGTGGTGATTGATGCTAATGTACAGTTCCATGCATGTCAACAGGTCTCCAGTATCTCACCTAAGTGGTTATTCTCCATGTGCAAAAAGGAAATGAACTTGTATTTATATAGCGTCTATCACGTCCTTAAGATGTCACAAGACGCTTTGCAGCCAATGCAGTATTTTTGAGATGTAGTCACTGTTGTAATGTAGGAAAGGCGCCAGCCAATTTGCACAAAGCAAGGTCCCACAAACAGCAATGAGATAATGACCAGATAATTTTTTTTTTTAGTGATGTTTGTTGAGGGATAAATATTGGCTCGGGCACCAGGGAGAAGTCCCCTGCTCTTCTTCGAAATAGTGCCATGGGATCTTTTACATCTAGCTGAGAAGGCAGACGGGGCCTCGGTTTAACGTCTCATCCAAAAGATGGCACCCTCGACAGCGTAGCGCTCCCTCAGCACTGCACTGGAGTGTCAGCCTAGAGTTTTGTGTGCAAGTCTCTGGAGTGGGACTTGAACCCACAAGAAAGGTGAGTATCGGTGGATTTGTTGGCTATGAGGAATTAGAACAGAGTCCAATTCAATCCTCTCCACATGTACACTTCCAGCAGGGGTCACTGGATAGCAATCAGGAATGAGAACCATGAACAATTTCTTCACTCCAGAGCCTGAGCACACCAGAGCTGATTGTAGCATCTCCATTGTTACTTCAGGTGAGATGGATTAGCTCTGCACATAAGATAGTGTTAGTGAGGATGTGGCACCGGATGATTCAAAGAACACGAGGGAACGGAAGGAGTGGGAAGTGCGCAAGAATGTGTCACCTTCCCAGCGGAGGCTGAGGAGATGGTTGCCCATGGCTTCAGAGTTGTAGGACCCAGAACGTATGGGACTCGGGGTGGGGGAAACTGAGATTGGGACTCGCAGGGGAGAGAGACTGAGAGTGGGACTGGGACTAGGGGGCAGTCGAGAGATTGGGGCTCAGGGCAGGGGGAGAGAAAGAAATGGTGGCAGGGGACTGGGGGGTCAGGGGAGAGGGTGTTTTGATCGGGGATGGGGGCGCGGGGAGAAAGGGAGACTAGCTAATAGGGGTGGGGAGATGGCTCAGGCGGGTTAGAGATTAGGAAATGGAAGTTGAGGAAGGCTAGGGAAATGGGGGTTGGGGATTGGGGAAGAGAGGGAGCCTAGGGAATTGGTGTCAGGCGGAGGGAAAGAGGGAAACTAGGGAATGGGGGTTGGGAGGAAGGAAAGAGGGAGACTAGGGAATGGGGGTCGGGCAAAGGGAGAGAGGGAGACTAGGGAATGGGGGTCAAAAGATTGGGTCTTGGGAGAGGGGAGAGAGGGAAACTGGGGATGAGGTCAGGGCATTCGGAGCTTGAACAGGGGAGAGTGAAACTGGCGGTCGGGGACATTGGGGCTTCGGTGGGGGAGAGAGAGGACTGGGGAATGGGGAGGGGGGTGGTGTGGGCCCAGGATTTCCTGCAGAGTCAGGAGCAGCAGCAGCAACATGGTGAGTGGAAGCAGAGCCGAGAGAGGAGCAACCAGTAAAGGGGTGAGTGAAACCTGGGGATCTTGCTGTGGGTAAACAGTGAACATTGTTTCCACTGGCGGGAAAATGGGGAACAAGGTAAGGAGACTGAGGACTCTCCCTGAGTTTACATCCCAAGCTCCAATACATGAATCAAGGGATATTGGGACCGGGCGGGAAAGTGGAGTTGAGGTCGAAGATCAGACATGATCTTATTGAATGGTGGAGCATGCTCGAAGGGCCTACTCCTGCTCTTAATTCTTACGGTCTAATGAAGGAGATGCAGAAGGGTCGAGTGCTGGTTGGCAGCAGTGCTGTGGAGCTGGTCCCAGATAGGGAAATATCACAGCACAAGGAAGAATTCGTAAAACTTCACCTATTGTTCCAGAAGTGCAGTGGAAGTTTGTGCTTAGAAGCCTCTGGTACAGCTCAATATTGAAGGCTCCTTTGTTTCTTATTGTTAATTAGGACCTTCAATTTTAATTGACTGATGTATTATGGTAGTTTCTTTGCAATTAACAATATCGCAGATCAACATAGCTTTGATGTGTTCAAAGTATCCATCATTTGTATAAATGTTTTATTTATGTAATTTTTAATACAAAGTTAAAGTAGCTGACAATTGTACAAAAAAGGAGGATGAATTATCAAGTATTCTAGATTTGGTCTCATTAAGAACCATTGCCTTTGATGTTCCTTCTTTGATATTTTCACAACAGAATTTTGCTAAACTGGTACTTCAACCTTAAGTACACTTGTTTCTTGGTTTGTTTCTGTATATGTATAATAAATTGCCCTAATATAAAGATAAAATATTACATAATTGAGAAAAGGTTTAAATTTCACTTTGTTTAATTTCTACTTTGTTTTAACCCTTGAATTCTAGCAGGTCCAGGACTATCACTGTCAGTCTGAGCTGGCTGATTTTGCACATTTTTCACTTCGTCACTTGTTGATGTTGAAATAAACAATATTACAGTAGCAAAATTATTCAAATGTAAGGAGCAGCTTTAATACTGTCATATTGGGAGAAAAATTCAGTTGGTTGCACCTCCCGTTAGTGCCTTACGAGGGCGCTAATGGGGCGCAAAGCATCTAGCGCACGGGCGTGGCGATGTTTGTGCCGCACGCGAAATTAACTAGACATTTTGCGGTGGCGCTAAACACTACCGCCATGATCTCCTGCGCTGGCAGATCGTGACGTCAGTCGAGTGCGCAACGCCCCAGTATCGCCCCGGAGCGGATATTGAGTGGCGCCCCCTGCCTTACCACCTGCCGCTAGCAATGACAGGTTGAGGAGAGCGTTTTGCAGTCAGGAAGGGACTGGGGGAGCGCTATTTAAAGGCGACCACTTCCTGCCTTTATTGTTGTTGACATTTTTGAACCATGCATTCTGAGAGAGAGAGAGAGACTTCTGGAGAGATTCAACGCTGTGTGAAGGAGTTTTGGGGACTGAGCAGCACTTTGCAGGTTCATTTTGATTTGCCCTTCCTTGTATCGATTTAGAAGAGACTGTGGGGGCTGCACTCTGAGCTCTTTCCCTGGTACTCTCCATTGTTCTTTCCAGCAGATTTGATGTGCAGGTCTCTCCAGGCCGAGATTCAAGGCTGCAATGAGCAGGATGTGGATGGAAAGCAAGATCAACCCTCCCCTTTAAGAACTGGCCCGCGCCATTGTGTGTGTGTTCCATTGCTGACTGACATCACATGAGCTTCGCCAGCGCTCTGAGGTAGCGCCTCGCTCCTCGGCCTTTGCGCCTTAAGACAGGTGTGAAGCACCTGATTTAGCGCTCCAATCACCTCCAGGGGCGATAAAAGTCAAGTTTGCAGTCGGTGGTGATAATTAGCGCCAGGCGCTAATCTTTGCGCCCGGCCGATAATTGCGCCCCAAACGGGGCGATACTGAATTTCTCCCCCATTATCTTTAAACGATAAAAATAAACATTCAAAAATGATTTTACTTAAAAATAACAAAAAATGAAATACTTTAATTCTACTTACTTGGTTGTCCTTCTTTCCTCATTCTCATCTTTACCATTGTCTCTCTCTCGATCCTATTTTTATTTTGTTAACTTAAATTTAACCTTTTCACTGCTTAATCGATCTTTAAAAGCCACTAGTTAGGCCGAAAGTAGACCAGGTAATCCTGAATGCAACAAACCCCAATGTCTGTCATGTTCAACGCATTGCAGTTTGGGTCCTAAAGGAGGCGTTAGGCCCTTTATTAGCATAATCAAGGGACACCTCTACAGTGCCCAAACCAATATCGCGTCAGACATGGTTTTACATCATGCATATCTGATTCTTAAGCTTATTAGTAACATAGAGTCAAATACAAACAAAACACTTAAAAAGGAGATTTCCAGCTAATTTCATGCCTTGTTAAAGCACCAACAATATGCGCTAGCATGGACAAAATAACGTGCCCATTAGCTGTGGGTTTTTGAAGAACAGACGTGCATGTACTTACACAGGAGGCACTATTTAAGAAGGCTTATGCATGTCTATTACCAACAATCACTTGAACATGTATTAATTAAGTACTCAACAACACTTGCATGATTTATTAAATGTTCTTCCATCAGTAAAGTGTTTGATCAGCAGGGGTAATTAAATGACGCGCTGAGGGAGAAATTACGTCAGTTTTTAAAAACAAGTCTTGTAATTATTACAGAAGCTCTCTGGACAATGTCAAGACGGTTCCTAATCTAAGGTATTAACTAATCCTTTTCTCTCTTATTTAAACGCTTAGGGTAAACTTCCTCTATTTTGCTACCTATTCCCTCAGTTGGTTTCCAAGGCCAAACATCGACTGTAGCTGGGAGGAAGAGGTGGCCAGCTACTCTGGGTCTCCACCAATGCTGCTCTGAACTGACCACACAAGGCTTGAGAGTGGCCTCGGGATATTCTTCTCTATATATCTCTCTGTGTGGGGAAACACCTGGTCTTGGCTCTGTGCCTATCCACAACAATATGGGGGTATGAGAATAGAATGGTAGCCAACATAAAAGGTAATCCAAAAGTCTTCTATAGACATATAAAAGGGTATTTTACTATTAGGGGCCGATTAGGGACCAAAAAGAAGACCTTTGCATGGAGGCAAAGGGTATGGCTGAGGTACTAAATGAGTACTTTGCATCTGTCTTCACCAAGGAAGAGGATGCTGCCATAGACAAAGTGAAGGAGGAGGTAGTGGAGACACTTGATAGTATAAAAATTGATAAAGAAGAGGAATTAGAAAGGCTGGCTGTACTTAAAGTAGATAAATCATCAGGAGTGGATGAGATGCATCCTAGGATGCTGAGGAAATTGAGGGTGGAAATCGCGGAGGTACTGGCCATAATATTCCAATCCTCCACCGATACGGGGGTGGTGCCAGAGGACTGGAGAATTGCAAATGTTACACCATTGTTCAAAAAAGGGTGTAAAGATAAACCCAGCAATTACAGGCCAGTCAGTTTAACCTCGGTAGTGGGGAAGCTTTTAGAAACAGTAATCAGGGACAAAATTAACAGTCGCTTGGATAGGTGTGGATTAATTAAGGGAAGCCAGCATGGATTTGTTAAAAGCAAATCGTGTTTAAACAACCTGATCGAGTTTTTGATGAGGTAATAGAGAGGGTTGATGAGGGTAATGCGATTGATGTAGTGTACATGGATTTCCAAAAGGCGTTCGACAAAGTGCCATTTCATAGGCTCGCCAGCAAAGTTGAAGCCCATGGAATAAAAGGGACAGTGGCAGCATGAATACGAAATTGGCTAAGTGACAGGAAACAGAGAGTAGTGGTGAACGGTTGTTTTTCGGACTGGAGGAAGGTATACAGTGGTGTTCCCCAAGGGTCGGTTCTAGGACCACTGCTTTTCTTGATATATATTAATGACCTGGATGTGGATGTACAGGGCACAATTTCAAAATTTGCAGATGTCCCAAAACTTGATAGTATAGTGAACAGTGAGGAGGAGAGTGATAGACTTTAGGAAGACATAAACAGGCTGGTGAAATGGGCGGACACATGGCAGATGACATTTAACGCAGAAAAGTGTGAAGTGATACATTTTGGTGGAAAGAATGAGGAGAGGACATATAAACTAAATGGTACAATCCTAAAGTGGGTGCATGAACAGAGAGACCTGGGGGTATATGTGCACAAATCGTTGAAGGTAGCAGGGCAGGTTGAGAAAGCAGTTAAAAAGGCTTATGGGATCCTGGGTTTCATAAATAGAGGCATAGAGTACAAAAGTGTGGAAATTATGATGAACCTGTATAAAACACTGATTCGGTCTCAACTGGAGTATTGTGTCCAATTCTGGACACCGCACTTTAGGAAGAATATGAAGGCCTTAGAGAAGGTGCAAAAAAGATTTACGAGAATGATTCCAGGAGTGAGGGACTTCAGTTACGTTGATAGACTGCAGAGACTGGGGTTGTTCTCCTTGGAGCAGAGAAGATTGAGAGGAGATTTGATAGAGGTGTTCAAAATCATGAGGGGTCTAGACAGAGAGAAACTGTTCCCATTGGCAGAAGGGTCAAGAACCAGAGGACACAGATTCAAGGTGATTGGCAAAAGAACCAAAGGCGACATGAGGAAAAACTTTATTACGCAGCGAGTGGTTAGGATCGGGAATGCACTGCCTGAAAGGGTGGTGGAGGCAGACTCAATCACGGCTTTCAAAAGGGAGTTGGATAAGTAGCTGAAAGAAAAAAATTTGCAGGGCTACGGGGAAAGGGGGGGTGAGTGGGACTAGCTGAGAGTCGGCACAGGCTCGACGGGCCGAATGGCCTTCCTTCGTGCTGTAACCATTCTATGATTCTATGATTCTATGAATATTGTTGAGAACATGATCTCAACAACTTGAAGGACTAAGCCTACTTCCAATACCTCACAATACCAAACACTGCTGCTCCAATGAACTGTGCCTCTGCACGACTGAATAATCCATTCTATCAAAATGAGTCTTCTGAACCTCTACTAGTGCAACTAAACAATTGGTTATGGGATTTTCTGTGCAATTTCTTGGGACAGATTTGGAGCTGCTATGTACATCACTCTAGTCAATAGTTAAGTTCTAAAGAAACTGAAACCTTTGAACAGATTGTCAACATTAGCCACCTTTTATAGATTTTCTATTATTGCAGATGATACCAAATCAGGAGACGAGACAAAAAGTGGGACAATTTAATGGAAATCTTTTGGGTAACTGCACGAATAGGTGGCAGATGCAATTCAATATGGTTAAATGAAAAAATAACTAGTATGGAAGCCAGGAGCCAAAAGAGGGAGTGCGTGTTTAATAGTGTCTCTGTTAAATGGAACAGTGGTACAGTGTGCTGACTGGGAGAGAAATCTGAGTTATAGTGGATGAATCTATGAAACCATCAGCGCAGTTGCAATAACTTTGTCTATGGAGCCACCAACCATGACGGTAGAGACGTCCCATGTGTAGAGCTACGCCGGAATTTGAAGAATCGCTCATGAGGCGTGACATTAGTAGATGTGGAGAGAAGAGACCTGATAGAGTGTAACGCGTCGGGGAGCACCGTTTCCCACTGCTGGTCCGGCAGGTTGCGTGACCTTAGTACCAGACGGACAGCGTTCCAGATGATGGCATTGTATCGTTCAACCTGTCCGTTACCGATTGGGTGATATGGTGTCGTCCTACTTGAGGCGATTCCCCGTTGGGAGAGATAACTTTTAAGTTCACTCGACATAAAGGAGGGACCCCGATCAGTGTGGATAAAATTGGCCGTCCCGCAAAGGGAAAAGACCTGATCGAGGCATTTAATTACCGTAGAGGTAAGCATATTAGGGCAGGGGAAGGCGAAGGGAAAGCGTGAATACTCGTCCACCATCGTAAGTAGGTAGGTGTTCCTTGTCGACGAAGGCAATGGCCCTTTAAAGTCTATGCTGAGCCTCTGCATAGGCTGCATTGCATGTATGAGTAAGCCATCTGATGGGCGAAAGAATTGTGGTTTCAATTCTGCACAAATCCTACAGGAGGAGCATGTTTTCTTTACGTCCTCGGTTGAAAATGGTAGATTTTTGGAGCGCACAAAGTGCAACATGCGGGTCACACCAGGATGGCATAAGTCCATATGCAAATCCGCCAGAGTCGACGTTGACATTGAGGAGCAAAATGCCCGTGTGAAGGTATCTGGGGCCACGTTCTGTTTGCCGGGTCGGTAACAGATAGTATATCCAAAGGCAGCCAGCTCCATCCTCCAGAGTTGAATTTTATTATTTTTGATTTTCGTGCGCCTCCGGTTATCCAACATGAAGGCCACAGAGCGCTGGTCAGTTATAAGCGTAAAATGATGCCGAGCAAGAAAATGACCCCATTGGCGTACAGCCTCGATGATGGCCGTAGCCTCCTTCTCGACGGGGGGGTAATGGAGCTCGCTACCCTGCAAGGTTCTGGATAGGAATGCCACGGGTCGGCCACCTTGATTCAAGGTAGCGGAGATCGCCACCTCCGATGCATCGCATTCGACCACAAAAGGAAGATTTTCGTCAATGGAGCGAAGCGTGGCTTTCTCCAGCTGTCGTTTGAGGAGGTTGAAGGCAGAAATAGCTGTAGCTTCCAATGGAAAAGACTTCGCATGGAGCAGGGGCTGTATTTTATCGGAGAAGTGTGGTATCCATTTTGCGTAATAAGCAAACATGCCAAGTGCCCGACGAAGAGAGCCGAGGTTCGTCGGGGGAGGGAGCTCCTGAAGTGGACGAAGTCGCTCTGGGTCCGGTTTAATAACACCGTTGCCCACCCAGTAGCCAAGAATGTTCACCGATGGCACCGACTTCACCGATTTGGATTCGTTTAATGTTAAGTGGCGACGGCGGAGTACGTCAAAAAATCTCTGAAGATTGGCGTCATGCTCCTTTTGATCATGGCCGGCAATAGTGATATTGTCTAAATACGGAAAGGTATCCGTCAAGTTCTCTTGCCGGACTAGGCCATCCATGGCCCGTTGGAAGACGGCCACCCCATTGGTGACCCCGAATGGAAGGCGGCGAAACTGGAAAAGCCGACCATTGGCCTCAAAGGCCGTATACTTCTTGTCGGAGTCTTGCAGTGGCACCTGATGGTACGCGCTTTTTAAATCGAAGGTCGAGAATACCTTGTATTTGGCAAGGTTGTTGACCATGTCATCTATGCGTGGCAGCGGGTAGGCATCCAGATCGGTATATAGATTAATAGTCTGCGAATAATCGATACACAGACGTTTTTTATGTTGTTTTAAGGGATTCCTCACGATGACGAACTGAGCCCGCCAGGGAGATGAACATGGCTCGATAATACCGTCGAGTAAAAGGCGAGAGATTTCCGCCTCAATAAACGCTCGATCATCTTGGCTAAAGCGCCGCGATTTGGTGGCTATGGGTTTACAGCGGGGGGGAAGATTGGCAAACAGGGAGGGTTCACCGAGTAAGGCCGCCGAGAGTGCACAAAACGGCACCTTAGAAATGGTAAGCTCCGGCCTTGACCCTCCAAACTCAAAAGTGATCTTCTTGTGCTGCTTCTGGAAGTCCTGTCCCAGAAGCACATCGCTGCATAAGTTTGCGAGTACTCCGAGCCGGGTGGAGAGATACGTGCGGCCGTTGAGGATGAGGTTGACCAGACAGAAGCCAGAAGAATTGATGGTCAGAGTCGTCAGAGCCATTGCAATCTCCCTGTCCGAGGGATAAATGTGCAGTTTTAACCTGTTGACAGCCCGCTTACTAATGAAGCTGTCAGAGCTGCAGGAGTCGATTAGCGCGCTTAGAGTGTGCCCATTTACTAAAACCTTCGTGGCTGCATGGGACAAACTTTGGGGAAAAACAGCCGTGATGGGAGGAGGGGCAATTTTCCCTTCGGCAACTGTAGCCTTAACAGTACTTCTTGGGGGAGGAGCAGCTCCATAGATAGCAGCTGTGAAGCTAACAGGAGCTCTCGACCGGTATACTTTAGAGGAGCGGCCTTTCTTGTTAGCAAAGGCCCGTGACTGGCATACCTTGGAAAAGTGTCCTTTCTTGCTGCAATGATTGCAGGTCACATTACGAGCCGGGCAAAATTTTCTGTGATGGCACGCCCCTCCACAAAAGAAACACTTTCTTCCTGATTGCCAGGATGCTGCTAGGGCGGGGTCGTCATCAGCGAAGGCCTCGAGGGTAGGGTCGTCGTCTGTTAGAGTAGAGTCAACATCAGTGGGGGCATCCGCCCGAGACCTACCGAAAGACTCATTAAAGGAGATAGCCGCCGCACGTGCACGTGGTGGGAGATAAGTGTCTGCATTTTTCTTGGCCAAGTCCAAGGAACACGCCTGGTCATAAGCAGCCCGTAAATTGAGGGTTTTATTTTCCAGCAGGCGCTGACGTATAAAAGGGGACGCGATTCCATTGATAAAGGAATCGCGGATTAGTTCCTCTTGA
Organism: Squalus acanthias; assembly: GCA_030390025.1. Lineage (NCBI taxonomy): Eukaryota > Metazoa > Chordata > Chondrichthyes > Squaliformes > Squalidae > Squalus > Squalus acanthias. Next base: position 103,179,600 of record CM059429.1, on the reverse strand, counting down.
TACTGTTCAGCTGAAACTGCTTTAAGGTTACAATCCTTGCTGAGCCTGCGAAGTTTCTGGAGAAATTCATCGAGTGATTCCCCAGGCTGCTGCCGAGTTGTGGCCAGTAGGTGTCGAGCAAAGATTTCATTTGGGGACTTGACATATAGCTGCTGTAAGATTTCGATAGCAGTGTCATAGTCTATACAGTCCTCAATATAATCATACACATGAGGAGACACGTAGTTGATAAGCATTCGTAACTTATTAGGGACATCCGCCCCACATTCTTCAAGAAAGTTGCTAAAGGTACGAAACCAATGCTTCCATACCTTTGCTGCCGCAGGTGCATTCGGGTCCAGGTCGAGACGAGCGGGTCTAAGGAGTTTTTCCATGATGGATCAGTTTCTTGCCCAAGTTCCCTTCTGTGGTTCAAGTTGCAGCTGGTTGTTCCGAATCACCCAAAGCGTGGAGACGATACCAAGTTGATTAAATTGACGTAATAAAGACTCACTACGCACTTGAACATAAAGCAAGGCTTTAATCAACTTGTAACAAAACATGGCGGTCTAGTTAGCAGTCACTAGCTTCCTGTTTCCAGATTGTCTCTGCCCAAGGTGGGCCCATGCCTGAGTATTTATACTCCCTGGACGGCGCCCCAGCTGGCCGCCCAGTAGTACTTCCTGAGTTGTTACTTGCGATTTATGACAGTGGGGATGGTCTTAGCAAGGTGTTCGTCGTCATCGATGACATGTTGAAGGCTGCGAAGAACATGGCGTAGTTTCTCCGCTCCGGGGAAGTACTGGACGACGTAGGGTACTCTGTTGGTTGTGTCCCGTGTTCGCCTTCTGAGGAGGTCTATGCGGTTTTTCGCTGTGGCCCGTCGGAACTGTCGATCGACGAGTCGAGCGTCATATCCCGTTCTTACGAGGGCGTCTTTCAGTGTCCGTAGGTGTCCATCGCGTTCCTCCTCATCTGAGCAGATCCTGTGTATTCGCAGGGATTGTTCATAGGGGATGGCTTCTTTAACGTGGTTAGGGTGTAAGCTGGAGAAGTGGAGCATCGTGAGGTTGTCCGTGGGCTTGCGGTAGAGTGAAGTGCTGAGGTGTCCGTCTTTGATGGAGATTCGTGTGTCCAAGAATGAAACCGATTCTGAGGAGTAGTCCATGGTGAGTTTGATGGTGGGATGGAACCTGTTGATGTTATCGTGTAGTCCTTTCAGTGATCCTTCGCCGTGGGTCCAAAGGAAGAAGATGTCGTCGATGTATCTGGTGTACAGCGTTGGTTGGAGGTCCTGTGCAGCGAAGAAGTCTTGCTCGAACTTGTGCATGAAGAGGTTGGTGTATTGGGGTGCGAATTTGGTCCCCATGGCTGTTCCGTGTGTTTGGGTAAAAAATTGGTTGTCGAAGGTGAAGACATTGTGGTCAAGGATGAAGCAGATGAGTTGTAGGATGGTGTCTGGAGATTGGCTGTTGTTGGTGTTGAGTACTGAGGCTGTCGCAGCGATGCCGTCATCGTGGGGGATATTGGTGGACAAGATTCCGAAAGGACTACAGACCACGAACCCACTCAAGTCGACATACAACACAGACTACGCTGAGAGACTTTGCCGTCGTACCTCTCGCACACTCCTCAACCATCTCGTACACCAGCTCTACAGCAGACGCCGTAACCTCGAAACCAAGATAGAGTCCATGCTCTCAGCCTGTGCTCAGGACACAGCAGACCAGCTACAAGACACCGCCAAACAGACGAGGCAACGGAACTACGCTTCCTACATGCGCATCAAGAACAGGAAGCTTGAGAAACTCGGCATCACCACCAGCTGCAACCAAGCCTCCCCCGGTACCACGGTTGCAACCACAGGGAAGTCCATCGTCAACCTGTCGGACCACACCCTTCAACCAGACGAAATCGAAGTTCTCGCCCTAGGGCTCAAGTTCTGCTCCACCACCAAAATGGACCCCATCGGTCTCGCGGCAGACACAGAGGAATTCATCAGGAGAATGAGGATCCGGGAATACTACCACAAATCCCAAGATGTCAGCAACAAATCCAATGAGACAATCAATGATCCGGAACAGCAGACAGAGGGAACCGCAGTGCAGCAACCAAAGAAGAAAGAGTCAAATTGGACCCCTCCGGAGGGTCGCAACCCTAAGCTTGACATGTATGCTCAAGCTGTCAGGAAATGCATCAACGCCAGATTCATCAGCCGCACTCACAAGACAGTCCAGAATGTCACCCGAGCACAACGCAACGCCATCCACGCTCTCAAGACCAACCGCAACATCGTCATCAAACCAGCGGACAAAGGAGGAGCCATCGTCATACAGAACAGAATGAACTATTGCAAAGAAGCATACCGACAACTGGACAACCAGGAACACTACAGACAGCTACCCGCAGATCCGACCAAAGAACAAACCCGCCAACTCAATAGACTGATCAAGACCTTCGATCCAGACCTTCAAAACATCCTACGCGCTCTCATCCCACGTACTCCCCGCGTAGGAGACTTTTACTGCCTCCCAAAGATACACAAAGCCAACACACCCGGACGTCCTATCGTATCAGGCAACAGAACCCTGTGTGAGAACCTCTCTGGGTACGTCGAGGGCATCCTGAAACCCATCATACAGGGAACCCCCAGCTTCTGTCGCGACACTTCTTGCAGAAACTCAGCACCCATGGACCAGTTGAACCAGGGACACTCCTCGCCACGATGGACGTATCAGCACTCTACACCAATATCCCCCACGATGACGGCATCGCTGCATCAGCCTCAGTACTCAACACCAACAACAGCCAATCTCCAGACGCCATCCTACAACTCTTCCGCTTCATCCTTGACCACAATGTCTTCACCTTCGACAACCAATTTTTTACCCAAACACATGGAACAGCCATGGGGACCAAATTCGCACCCCAATACACCAACATCTTCATGCACAAGTTCGAGCAAGACTTCTTCGCTGCACAGGACCTCCAACCAACGCTGTACACCAGATACATCGACGACATCTTCTTCCTTTGGACCCACGGCGAAGGATCACTGAAAGGACTACACGATAACATCAACAGGTTCCATCCCACCATCAAACTCACCATGGACTACTCCTCAGAATCGGTTTCATTCTTGGACACACGAATCTCCATCAAAGACGGACGCCTCAGCACTTCACTCTACCGCAAGCCCACGGACAACCTCACGATGCTCCACTTCTCCAGCTTCCACCCTAACCACGTTAAAGAAGCCATCCCCTATGGACAAGCCCTGCGAATACACAGGATCTGCTCAGACGAGGAGGAACGCGATGGACACCTACGGACACTGAAAGACGCCCTCGTAAGAACGGGATATGACGCTCGACTCGTCGATCGACAGTTCCGACGGGCCACAGCGAAAAACCGCATAGACCTCCTCAGAAGGCGAACATGGGACACAACCAACAGAGTACCCTACGTCGTCCAGTACTTCCCCGGAGCGGAAAAACTACGCCATGTTCTTCGCAGCCTTCAACATGTCATCGATGACGACGAACACCTTGCTAAGGCCATCCCCACGCCTCCACTACTCGCCTTCAAGTAGCCGCCTAACCTCAAAAGTACCATCGTTCGCAGCAAATTACCCAGCTGTCAGGAGAACAGCGACCACGACACCACACAACACTGCCACGGCAACCTCTGCAAGACATGCCAGATCATGAACACAGATACCATCATCACACGTGAGGACACTACCCACCAGGTACATGGTACATACTCATGTGACTCGGCCAAGGTTGTCTACCTGATACGTTGCAGGAAAGGATGCCCCAGAGCATGGTACATCGGCGAGACCATGCAGACACTGAGACAACGTATGAACGGACACCGCGCAACAATCGCCAGGCAGGATTGTCACCTCCCAGTCGGGGAACACTTCAGCAGTCAAGGACATTCAGCCTCGGATCTGCAGGTTAGCGTTCTCCAAGGCGGCCTTCGAGACACACGACAACGCAAAATCATCGAGCAGAAACTGATAGCCAAGTTCCGCACCCATGAGGACAGCCTCAATCGGGATATCGGGTTCATGTCACGCTACAGAACGTGACTCGACATCGTTGTCTGTCTTTCCAGTTTTTATTAAAAAAAACACAAAAAAAACAAACACAAAAAAAAACTGCAGACAGCAGGATTTGACACGTTGGACCCCCTGTGACACATCTCATTGTCTTGGCTGTGCTCTTGGTGTGTCTTTGATGTAAGGACACCTTCCCTGAAAGATTGTATCTCTGCAGTTTCTGTGTTTATATATTGTGAAATATTGTAGATTCACTCATTGTAACTTTACCTGAGGAAGGGGCGACAGCTCCGAAAGCTTGTAATTTTAAATAAATCTGTTGGACTATAACCTGGTGTTGTGCGACTTCTAAAATTAGGAAGTTAGTTAGGAGTAAGAAAAGAAGTCAGGCAGGAAATAGACTTGTGACTTACTGAGGAAGGCCATTGAGGGAGACAGTTCAAGTGGATTCAAGAGATAATTAGATCCGTTTCTACAGAAAGATGGGATTGAGGGATGTGGTAAGAAGGTTAATAGTCGGGGTTGTTTAATGGGAAAGGGGTAGATTTGTTTTGGGCAAACGTCGGTTTTCTTGTTCAGTATAATTAATGGGCCAGAATTTGCTGTCAAAATAACGGTGAAGCTAATAGCACTCGCTGTTATTTATGCATAGGTGGTACAGCAACTTCAGGCGAGGAGCAGATGTGCAGTTAAACACTGAAATACAAAAGTTGCTGTCTGAGTCGCACCGCTGCACTGTTAGCTTCACTGTCGGCCTCACCATTGAAATGCACTGAATGGCGTGAAGCTGCTGTATTTGCACAGTAGATCCGAAATAAACTCGCCCATTGTGCCTGTGCTGGCTCTTTGAAAGAGCTATCTAATTAGATCGACTCCCCTGCCCTTTCACCATAACCCTGCAAATCTTTCCCTTTCAAGTATTTATCCAATTCCCTTTTGAAACTTATTATTGTATCTGATTCCACCACCCTTTCTGGCAGTGTCTTCCAGCTCATAATATCTCAGTGTGTAAAACCCCTTCTGCCACTGGAAGCAATTTTTTCCTTATTTACTCGAGCAGATCTCTTCATGATTTTGAGCACCTTTATTAAATCTCCCCTTAAACTTCTCTGCTCTAAGGACAACAACCCAGTTTCTCTAATCTGTTCACGTAAGAATTGTAAAAACGTAAGGACGTAATAATAATTATAAAGTGTCTTTCACGACTTCAGGATGACCCAAAACGCTTTACAGCCAATGAAGTACTGTTTTTTGAAGTGTAGGCACTGCTGTAATGCAGGAAACACGGCAGCCAATCTGCGCCCAGCAAGGTCCCACAAACAGCAATGAGAAAAGGACCAGATAATATTGGCCCGTAATTTCCGATAGGGGGCTTCCTGCGTGCGGATGCCTCCTATCGGAAAAAAAATCTACGCCCTTGCCTGAGGGCTCCCGAGGTCCGGACACTTCCGCTCCTGGGCCTCTCCACAGTCGAGATGCGCAGGACCCACGTATCCCAGGGGCGCAGGCGGTTCGCAAGCATCCCTGGGATCACGTGGGCCAGGCCAGCCAATAGGTGAAGGGAATCATCCTTCATACTTTTGACAGATAGACCTGTCAAAAGTATGAATGGGGATCACTGAAAAAAGACACTAAAACATTAAATACATTTTTTTTAAATCACGTTTTTAAAATGAGTTAAAATTACATTAAATTAAATATTTTAAACAAAAATTAAATTTTTTGAAAAAAATAATTAAAGTTTTTTATGGGGCTAAAAATAAACTTACCTTTTTTTTAAAGTATTTTTAAATTATAAATGAGTGAAAAATAAATTTTAAAACTTTTTCAACTCTTATGCTGGTAAAAGTAGGCCTTACGCGTTCTTTTACCAGGCGTAAGATTTTTAAGTGATTTCAGCGGGCGGAGGTTCTGCAGAAAGCGGAACTCTCCCCCCCGCAGAGGCCCTTCTCCAGGGCAGGCGTCCGATCTATCAAGAGCATTCTTGACAGATCGGAAATGCCGGTTTTCAGCGCATGCGCTTCGCATGCCTGAAACCGGCATTTCCGATGTCCCTATGGGTGTGTACACAGCTCGTACACACCCGTAGGCATTGGAAAATATGGGCCATTCTGTTTTAATGATGTTGGTTGTGGGTTAACTATTGACCAGGATAAACTATGCTGTCCCTGTGGATTTACCTATTAGTAATGTTTAGCATTATTGTAAGCAAGCACTGTAAATCTATTCCCATGGCAAGCATTGCCCATGGCTGTTTTTCTTATCAGAGTGACATTAATCATCAGACAAGTCATTGTCTATTTAGCTGTGCTGTCTTGGAGTGTATTTCAGATCAAGAACACTTTTTGAATTTGAAAACCTATGAACAAAGATGATGTCATTTGTTTTGAAAGAAGGTTGTGGTAATCAGATTTTACTACCGTTTACTTATGTGGCAACAAAATAACGGAATAAAGTACATCTGATTACCAGAAACCCGAGGTAAGTCTGATAATAATGAAATGTTTTTAAGCATTGGCCCATTATCTTCTAAAGGGAATCTCAACCCTTGGGGTTATAGGACCATTGTTGACTTCTAAACTTGTCCTTCCAAAATCCTATTGTTAATTTTGACAGCTCTAGTTTTGAACATTGTGGTGTAGTGACTCATCAGATCAGTAGGATGAGCAAGAACAATTGCTATGTGACAGTGATTGTCACATCAAATACAATGCATGTGTGCATAAGCAGATCCTTAGAGTACAATGTCAAAGAAGTGATACTGACTCGATATACCACACCACAAAACTAATTGGATTAATATCGGCAAATTCGCCAATCTCGCACTCCCAGTGGGAGCCATGTCTGAAGGGAATGCTGGTCAGAGAATTAGCGCTGCAGTGTTGTAGCTTTAGCTCTGACCCATGTTCCCTTCAACCACAGCTCCCTGCTAGGAGCACAAGATTGGTGAAATCAAACTTATATTTAAAACTGATCCATAAAAATGGAATCACCAAATTCCTAATTTATCAGTAGTAACTTCGGTCATCTCTCTCTCACCCTTGTTCACCCTGTTCCATGCTTTAGAACTGGGTTTATAGGTATTTTGTGAGCAGACATTTTAACTCATGCAGGGAATCAGGCAAGTGGGAGATTGGGTGAGCGGCAAGCCCCATTAATGTCGCCAACATACAGGCAATTTTAATCCCCAGGCCTCATTTAATACAATTGACAGGGTCCCCACCCCATTGTGTCAGGAAACAGGCATCCCGCCTATTTTCGTGGGGCATTTTCCATTGGGCCCCCCCCACCCAGGGCATTTTCCATTGGGCCCCCCCCACCCACCACCTATTTAAAGCAAGAATGCACCTCTTAAAGTGAGGTTGCATTCCCTGACACCAGATTTCTTTGCAACAGTGCGGAGAGAATTATTTTCACAGTAATGAGTCGCAGGGTTGCCCTCTGCTTTCCCCATGCCTCCCAGCAGGTCCTTGTGGATGAAGTCAGAGCAAGGAAAGAGATACTAGGAGAATTATTTTACACAGCGTGTTGTTATGATCTGGAATGTGCTGCCAGAAAGGATGGTGGAAGCAGATTCAATAGTAACTTTCAAAAGGAAATTGGATAAATACTTAAAAAGGAAAAATATGCAGGGCTAATGGGAAAGAGCAGGGGAGTGTGGGACTGATTGGATGGCACTTCCAAAGAGCCGGCACAGGCACGATGGGCCGAATGGCCTCCTTCTATGCTGTAAGATTCTACGATTCTGTGATTCTATGATTAAGAATTTGACAGTAGAGCATAGATTAAGAATTTAGAGGTTGAAGTTCCTCAGGCGTTCTCCCGATCGTCCACCGGAATTTCGACAGAAGATCTGCAGAAACCCCAGAAAAATGGCATAAAGACTTTGGGCCAAAAATTGATCCCGCTGCGCGAGAGTACGCACTGCGTACTCTCGCGTATTCTCTCTCCAATTGCCGGTTTTCTGCATGCACTGCGCATGCGCTGAAAACCGGCACTTGGTCTTTGGAAAAGGGGGCGGTTCCTCGGTGCACCGCGTGCGCGCTACAGGCTGCGCGCACGCTGTGCACTTAGTGCTTTGGACGCGCAGGTAAGGACGGAAGATTTTAGAAACGAAAAAAGGAGGAGTAAGACCCACTTTTAACAAGGTAAGTAGTGAATTAAGTATTATTTTGAATTTTTTTTAACAGGTATATCTTTTTTAGAGACTTTAAAGACAGGTAAGTTTATTTTTATAACTTTTTAAAAGATTTTAAATTTTTTCAAAAATTTAATTTTTTATTTAAAATGGTTAATTTATTTAACTATACTTATTTTATTAATGTGATGGTTTTTTTTTAATTTAATTGAGGTTTAGCTGTTATTTTGGGGGTGTGTAAGATTCATAGCTTTCACAGCACTTATGTGAAACTTATGAATGGAAGATGGTGTGCTGCCATTGGCTCTAACTGAGTCACGTGATCCCACAGCTCGCACAAATTCACTACGCCGGTGGGATACGCAAGCACTGCCCGGCTGATGTCTAGAACATCAAGTTCGTGCGAGCTGGATCTGAAAAAGCCAACGCGGAGTGAGAGATCGCGCCTGCTCCTTACCCCCGCGGGAACAGAGCGAGATCAATTTCTGGGCCAATATGCCATTTCTTCAGGGTTTCTGCAGATCTTCTGACGAAGTTGTGGAATACATTGGGGAGAATCCTCGCAGAAATTAATGGCGTTACTGGTACAACATAAATCAAGAATTTGATGGTGCTCTCTACATTAAGAATTTGAAGGTATTGTCTCTCAAATTCGTGCCCACCATTCCCGCATCTGCATGTTTGAACCTCTCTAATCAGGTTTCCACCCCAGCTACAGTGCTGAAACGGCCCTAATAAACAAAACACAAATGACATCCTCTATGATTGTGACCGTGGTGCATTTTCGCCCCTCTTCCTCCTCGGCCTTTCTGCAGCCTTTGACATGGTTGACCACACCATCCTCCTCCAACACCTCTCCTCATTATCCAGCTCAGTGGTTTTGCTTGGTTCCATTTTTACATATCCAGTCATAGCCAGAGCATCTCCAGCGATGCCTTCTCTTCTCACCCCAGCACTTTTAACATCTGGTGTCCCCCCAAGGATCTATCCTTGGCACCTTCCTCTTCCTCATCTATGTGCTGCTCCTTGACAACATCATCTGAAGGCATGATGTCAGGTTCCACATGTATGCTGATGACACACACAGCTCTACCTCTCCACCACCCCTCTTGACCCTTCCACTGCATCTGTGTAATCAGATTGCTTGTCTGACAGTCTTGGATGAGCCTCAATTTCCACCAGTTAAACACTGTCAAGACCAAAGCCATCACCTTCAGTCCCAACACAAACTCACTCCGTACTCTTGCACTGATTCCATCTCTCTTCCCAGCCACTGTCTCAGATTGAACCAGTCTGTTCACAACCTCAGTGTCGTATTCGAACCGGAGCTGAGCCTCTAACCCCATTTCCTATCTATCAAAAAGACTGCCTGCTTCCACCTCTGTAACATTGTCTGCCTCTGCTCCTGCCTCTGCTGATCTTCTTATTCATGCCTTTGTCACCTCCAGACTCGACTATTTCAATGCTGTCCTAACCTCCACGCTCTATAAGCATCAGTGCATCCAAATCAATACCAACATATCCTATACCACACCAAGTCCAGCTCATCCATCACTTCTGTCCTTCTTGATGTACAGTGGCTCCTAGTCCCCCAATACCTCCAATTTAAAATTCTCATCTTCATGTTTAAATCCCTTCCTGGCGTCGCACCTCCCTATCTCTGTAACCTCTCCCAGGCCTACAAGCTCCCCAGAAATCTCTATTCCTCTGACTCTGGCCTCTTGTGCATCCCCCCCTCCCTTCACCCCACCATTTGTGCCTGTGTCTTCAGCCGTCTGGGTCCACACGCTAGAATTCCCCTCCTAAACCCTTCTGCCTCGCTGCTTTGAAGACCTTCTAAAAACCCGACTCTTTGCCTAAGCTTTTGGTCACTCCCTCCTATCTCCTTCTTTGGCTTGGCATCCATTTCTTTTGTTTGATTGCACCTCTGTGAAGCACCTTGGGATATTTTTCTACATTAAGGGTGTTAATACACATACAAGTTGTTGTTGTATAGTATAGCTGTCATAGATAGAGTTATACAGCACAGAAAGAGGCCCTTCGGCCCATCGTGTCTGCGCTGGCCATCAAGCCCTGTCTATTCTAATCCCATTTTCCAGCACTTGGTCCATAGCCTTGTATGCTATGGCGTTTCAAGTGCTCATCTAAATGCTTCTTGAATGTTGTGAGGGTTCCTGCCTCTACCATCCTTTCAGGTAGTGAGTTCCAGATTCCAACCACCCTCTGGGTGAAAAAGTTTTTCCTCAAATCCCCTCTAAACCTCCCGCCCCTTATCTTGAAACTATGCCCCCTGGTTAGTGACCACTCTACTAAGGGGAAAAGTTCCTTTCTATCTACCCTATCTATTCCCCTCATAATTTTGTACACCTCAATCAGCCTTCTCTGCTCTAAGGAAAACAACCCCAGTCTGTCCAGTCTCTCTTCATAGCTAAAGCACTCCAGCCCAGGTAACATCCTGGTGAATCTCCTCTGCACCCTCTCCAATGCAATCACATCCTTCCTATAGTGTGGCGACCAGAACTGCACACAGTATTCCAGCTGTGGCCTAACTAGCGTTTTCTACAGCTCCATCATAACCTCCCTGCTCTTATATTCTATGCCTCGGCTAATGAAGGCAAGTATCCCATATGCCTTTTTAACCACCTTATCTACCTGTCCTGCTGCCTTCAGGGATCTATGTACATGCACACCAAGGTCCCTCTGATCCTCTGTCCTTCCTAGGGTCCTACCATTCATTGTGTATTCCCTTGCCTTGTTAGTCCTCCCAAAATGCACCACCTCACACTTTTCAGGGTTAAATTTCATTTGCCACTGTTCTGCCCATCTAACCAACCTGTCTATATTGTCCTGTAGCCTGAGGCTTCCTTCCTCGCTATTTACCACTCCACCAATTTTTGTGTCATCTGCGAACTTACTGATCATACCTCCTACATTTATATCTAAATTATTAATGTATACTACAAACAGCAAAGGACCCAGCACCGATCCCTGCAGTACACCATTGGACACAGGCTTCCAGTCACAAAAACAACCTTCGACCATCACCCTCTGCCTCCTGCCACTAGCCAATTTTGGATCCAATGTGCCAAATTGCCCTGGATCCCATGGGCTCTTACCTTCTTGACTAGTCTCCCATGTGGGACATTGTCAAAAGCCTTACTGAAATCCATGTAGACTACATCAACTGCACTACCCTCATCCGCACACCTAGTCACCCTCTCGAAAAACTCAATGAAATTGGTTAGACATGATCTCCCCCTGACAAAGCCATGCTGACTATCCATGATTAATCCTTGCCTCTCCAAGTGGAGACGAATTCTGTCCCACAGAATTTTTTCCAATAATTTCCCTACCACTGATGTTAGGCTCACTGGCCTGTAATTCCCTGGTTTATCCCTACTACCCTTCTTGAATAATGGTACTACATCCTCTGGCACCTTCCCTGTGTGGAGATGCCAGCGTTGGACTGGGGTGGAAAAAAATGAGAAGTCGCACAACACCAGGTTATAGTCCAACAGATTTATTTAATTTTACAAGCTTTCGGAGCTGTCGCTCCTTCCTCAGGTAAGTTAGCAGTGAGAGAATCTCCCAGAATTCACAATTTAAATACAGACAAAATCTATTCAAATATTTCCCTACATCAAAGACACACTAAGAGCACAGCCAAGACAATGAGATGTGTCCCAGGGGGTCCAACGTGTCAAACCACCTGCTGGCTGCATATCCTGTCAATTTGTGTTGGTTTCTTGTGTTAGTCTTTTTAAAAAAAACACCTGGGAAGACCGGCCATGATGTCAAGTCACGTTCTGTATCGTGACATGAACCCGATATCGCGATTGAGGCCATCCTCATGAGTGCGGAACTTGGCTATCAGTTTCTGCTCTATGATTTTGCGCTGTCGTGTATCCCGAAGGTCGCCTTGGAGGACGCTTACCCGCAGATCCGAGGCTGAATGCCCCTGGCTGCTGAAGTGTTCCCCGACTGGGAGGCAACCCTCCTGCCTGGCGATTGTTGCGCGGTGTCCGTTCATACGTTGTCTCAGTGTCTGCATGGTCTCGCCGATGTACCATGCTCTGGAGCATCCTTTACTGCAACGTATCAGGTAGACAACGTTGGCCGAGTCACATGAGTATGTACCGTGTACCTGGTGGGTAGTGTCCTCACGTGTGATGATGGTATCTGTGTCCATGATTTGACATGTCTTGCAGAGGTTGCCGTGGCAGGGTTGTGTGGTGTCTTGGTTGCTGTTCTCCTGAAAGATGGGTAATCTGCTGCGAACGATGGTACTTTTGAGGTTAGGCGGCTGCTTGAAGGCGAGTAGTGGAGGCGTGGGGATGGCCTTAGCAAGGTGTTCGTCGTCATCGATGACATGTTGAAGGCTGCGAAGAACATGGCGTAGTTTTTCCGCTCCGGGGAAGTACTGGACGACGTAGGGTACTCTGTTGGTTGTGTCCCGTGTTCGTCTTCTGAGGAGGTCTATGCGGTTTTTCGCTGTGGCCCGTCGGAACTGTCGATCGACGAGTCGAGCATCATATCCCGTTCTTACGAGGGCGTCTTTCAGTGTCCGTAGGTGTCCATCGCGTTCCTCCTCGTCTGAGCAGATCCTGTGTATTCGCAGGGCTTGTCCATAGGGGATGGCTTCTTTAACGTGGTTAGGGTGGAAGCTGGAGAAGTGGAGCATCGTGAGGTTGTCCGTGGGCTTGCGGTAGAGTGAAGTGCTGAGGCGTCCGTCTTTGATGGAGATTCGTGTGTCCAAGAATGAAACCGATTCTGAGGAGTAGTCCATGGTGAGGACTACACGATAGCATCAACAGGTTCCATCCCACCATCAAACTCACCATGGACTACTCCTCAGAATCGGTTTCATTCTTGGACACACGAATCTCCATCAAAGATGGACGCCTCAGCACTTCACTCTACCGCAAGCCCACGGACAACCTCACGATGCTCCACTTCTCCAGCTTCCACCCTAACCATGTTAAAGAAGCCATCCCCTATGGACAAGCCCTGCGAATACACAGGATCTGCTCAGACGAGGAGGAACGCGATGGACACCTACGGACACTGAAAGATGCCCTCGTAAGAACGGGATATGACGCTCGACTCGTCGATCGACAGTTCCGACGGGCCACAGCGAAAAACCGCATAGACCTCCTCAGAAGACGAACACCGGACACAACCAACAGAGTACCCTACGTCGTCCAGTACTTCCCCGGAGCGGAAAAACTATGCCATGTTCTTCGCAGCCTTCAACATGTCATCGATGACGACGAACACCTTGCTAAGGCCATCCCCACGCCTCCACTACTCGCCTTCAAGCAGCCGCCTAACCTCAAAAGTACCATCGTTCGCAGCAGATTACCCATCTTTCAGGAGAACAGCAACCAAGACACCACACAACCCTGCCACGGCAACCTCTGCAAGACATGCCAAATCATGGACACAGATACCATCATCACACGTGAGGACACTACCCACCAGGTACACGGTACATACTCATGTGACTCGGCCAACATTGTCTACCTGATACGTTGCAGTAAAGGATGCTCCAGAGCATGGTACATCGGCGAGACCATGCAGACACTGAGACAACGTATGAACGGACACCGCGCAACAATCGCCAGGCAGGAGGGTTGCCTCCCAGTCGGGGAACACTTCAGCAGCCAGGGGCATTCAGCCTCGGATCTGCGGGTAAGCGTCCTCCAAGGCGACCTTCGGGATACACGACAGCGCAAAATCATAGAGCAGAAACTGATAGCCAAGTTCCGCACTCATGAGGATGGCCTCAATCGCGATATCGGGTTCATGTCACGATACAGAACGTGACTTGACATCATGGCCGGTCTTCCCAGGTGTTTTTTTTAAAAAGACTAACACAAGAAACCAACACAAATTGACAGGATATGCAGCCAGCAGGTGGTTTGACACGTTGGACCCCCTGGGACACATCTCATTGTCTTGGCTGTGCTCTTAGTGTGTCTTTGATGTAGGGAAATATTTGAATAGATTTTGTCTGTGTTTAAATTGTGAATTCTGGGAGATTCTCTCACTGCTAACTTACCTGAGGAAGGAGCGACAGCTCCGAAAGCTTGTAAAATTAAATAAATCTGTTGGACTATAACCTGGTGTTGTGCGACTTCTCATTTTTGACCTTCCCTGTGGCCAGAGAGGTTCTGAAAATTTGTGTCAGAGCCCCTGCAATCTCCTCCCTTGCCTCACACAGCAGCCTGGGATGCATCTCGTCTGAGCCTGGGGATTTATCCACTTTTAAGCCCGCTAAAACCGCTAGTACCTCCTCCCTCTCAATACTAATTTGTTCAAGTATATCACAATCCCCCTGCCTGATTTCTATGCCTACATCGTCCTTCTCCATAGTGAACACAGATGCAAAATATTCATTTAAAACCTCACCTACATCTTCCGGCTCGACACACAGAGTGCCACTTTGGTCCCTAATGGGCCCTACTCTTTCCCTGGTTATCCTCTTGCCCTTAATGTACTTTTAAACATCTTGGGATTTTCCTTTATTTTGCCCGCCAGTGTTTTTTCATGCCCCCTCTTCGCTCTCCTAAATTCTTTTTTAAGTACCCCCTGCACTTTCTATACTCCTCTGGGGCTTCCACTGTTTTTAGTCCTTTGTATCTGCCAAAAGCCTCCCTTTTTTTCCTAATCCATTCTTGTATATCCCTTGACATCCAGGGTTCCCTGGGCTTGTCAGTCCTACCCTTGACCTTTACGGGAACATGTTGGCGTTGTACTCTCTCTATTTCCTTTCTGAAAGACTCCCACTGCTCTGATGTGGATTTTCCTACAAGTAGCTGATCCCAGTCCACTTTGGCCAGATCCTGCCTTATCATATTAAAATTGGCCTTCCCCCAATTTAGAACCTTTATTTCCGGTCCATCTTTGTCCTTTTCCATGACTACCTTAAATCTCACCGAATGATGGTCACTGTTACCAAAATGCTCTCCTACTGACACTTCTACCACTTGCCCAGCTACATTCCCTAGAATTAGGTCCAGTACCACCCCCTCTCTTGTAGGACTTTCTACATGCTGGCTCAAAAAGCTCTCCTGGATGCACTTTAAGAATTCCGCACCCGCTAAGCCTTTCACACTCTGACTGTCCCAGTTAATATTGGGGAAGTTGAAATCCCCTACTATTATTACCCTATTATTTCTGCACTTCTCTGAGATTTGCCTACATATCTGTTCCTCTATCTCCCCCTGACTGTTTGGGGGCCTATAGTACACTCCCAGCAAAGTTTTTTATCCCCCTTTTTGTTTTTAAGTTCTACCCATATGGCCTCATCAGAGGAACCTGCTAAGATACCATCCCTCCTTACTGCAGTAATTGACTCCTTGATTAATATTGCGACACCCCCTCCTCTTTTACACCCCCCTCTGTCTCACCTGAAGATTCTATATCCCGGAATATTGAGCTGCTAGTCCTGCCCCTCCCTCAAACATGTTGCTGTGATAGCAACAATATCATACTCCCATGTGTTCATCAACACCTTCAATTCATCTACCTCACACGCAAGACTCCTTGCATTAAAATAAATGCCACCCAGCCTTGCCATACTCCCTTGTGCCGTTACATATTTGCTCTGCCTTCCAGGCTGACTTGTTTTTTCCTCTATATTTGGCTGTGCATCACCCCCGACTATAGCTCCACTCCGTATCCCATCCCCCTGCCAAGTTAGTTTAAACCCCACCCCCAACAGTACTAGCAAACCTCCCCGCAAGGAGGTTGGTCCCATTCCGGTTCAGGTGCAACCCGTCTGACTTGTACAGGTCCCACCTTCCACAGAAGCAGACCCAGTGATCCAGGAAACTAAAGCCCTCCCTCCTGCACCTACTCTTTATTTGTGCCATTAATTCATCCACCTTGTTGCGAATGCTACGTGCATTTAGATAAAGTGCCTTCAACTTCGCCTGTTTAATATTTTTCTGCACTTTGGCCCTCTTTACTGTTGGCCTTTGTTTCTGCTCGCTACTAGTTTTGCTGGCTACTTTTCTAACTTGCACTTCCAGCTTTATTTCTCTCTGTTCTGGGCCCACACTTAGATTCCCAGCCTCCTGACAAACTAGTTTAAATCCTTCCCAACAGCACTAGCAAACCCCCCTGCGAGGACATTGGTACCAGTTCTGCCGAGGTGTAATCCGTCAAGCTTGTACAGGTCCCACCTTCCCCAGAATCGGTCCCAATGCCTCAGGAATTTAAATCCCTCCCTCCTACACCATCTCTCCAGTCATGCATTCATCTGCTCGATCCTCCTATTCCTATACTCACTGGCACGTGGCACCAGGAGTAATCCAGAGATTACAACCTTTGAGGTCCTGCTTTTTAATCTGCTACCTAGCTCCCTAAATTCTTGTTGCAGGACCTCATCCCTCTTTCTACCTATGTCGTTGGTACCAATGTGAACCACAACCTCTGACTGTTCACCCTCCCCCTTCAGAATGCCCTGCAGCCGTTCCGTGACATCCTTGACCCTGGCACCAGGGAGGCAACATACCATCCTGGAGTCACATCTGTGGCCACAGAAACGTCTATCTGTTCCCCTTACGATAGAATCCCCCATCACTATTGCTCTCCCACTCTTTTTCCTCCCCTCCTGTGCAGCTGAGCCACTCGTAGTGCCACGGACTTGGCTCTTGCTGCATTCCCCTGAGAAACCATCTCCCCCAGCAGTATCCAAAACAGAAAATCTGTTGGAGAGGGAGATGGACCCAGGGGACTCCTGCACTACCTTCCTAGTTCTTTTACTGTCTGGCAGTGATCCATTTCCTGTCTGCCTGTGCACTCTTTACCTGCGGTGTGACCACCTCGTTAAACGTGCTATCCACGAAGATCTCAGCTTCGCAGATGCTCCACAGTGACTCCAGCCGCAGCTCCAGCTCCGAAACGCGAATTTCGAGTAGCTGCAGCTGGAGACACTTCCTGCACATATGTTAGCCCTGGACACCTAAAGTGTCCCTGACTTCCCACATAGCACAGGAGGAGCACTCCACGCTGCCGAGCTGCCCTGCCATGTCCTACCCTTAATTTACTCCCTTTACTTCCTTTAAATTAAAGAATATTAAATACACTAGGGACCTTACTTCCCTTTAAACACTACTTACTCTAAACTAGTGACCTTACTTTTACTTTAACTACTGGACTATAGAAATACTCACCAGGTCCAACTTACCTATCAGCTCCTTCCCTGGTTATGAAATCACTTTAGCGGTTTTGCAGTTGTTGTTGTTTGACTGCTCCCGCTCTCGGACTCTTTCCTTGGTGTAAAGTAAGAACCAATTCCCAACTCGCAGCACTCTGTTTAAACCGCACTTTTATTTTCCTCCAGATGCGGTTGAGGGGTGTCACAGAGCCGAACTCCCACTGGTTCTCTGCCCCCTCTTGTGCAGCTTTTTAGCTCCTGCTCTCCTGGAAGCTGACAAAGATAGAAAAAGAAAGGAACACCTCTCTCCCCTCCCCTCCCTCACTCCCTCACTCCCTCCCTACTCAATCACTCACTCCCTCCCTCCCTCCCTCCCTCATCAAACTCACAGTGGCGGCAGCAGCGAGAGCGGCCCTGGGTGAAGTCTGAGAGCGAAGACCGAGGAGTTAAAGAGTGGGCAGAGAGAGCAAGAGGGCCAGACTCACCGGCAGCAGCAGCGAAAGCGGCCCTGGGTGAAGACTGAGAGCGGAGACCGAAGAGTTAAAGAGCGGGGAGAGAGCGAGAGCGGCCCAGACTCACTGGTGGCAGCATCAAGAAGTAAAAAGTAATCGAAGTGTGACGTCACCAGAAAGCAGGTAAGTGATTGGTTGGTGAGTATTTCTCTATTTCTCCCTTTTTTCCAAACTTAATTTTTGTGGTTTATAGTTTCTAGGGTCGCTGTTGTGTAGCAGGGAGTGCTAGTAAACAAGGGCCCTTGAGTATATCATTTAATTGTCGTGTAATTAGTGGTATTGATTTGATTTAATTTAATTTGAATTAATTAAAGGGTAAGTCATGGCAGCACAGCTCGGCCCCATGGCATGCTCCTCCTGCACTATGTGGGAAATCAGGGACACTTCCTGTGTCCCTGACGACCATGTGTGCGGGAAGTGTATCCAGCTGCAGCTACTGACAGACTGCATTGCGGCGCTGGAGCTGCGAATGGATACATACTGGAGCATTGGCGATGCTGAGGACATCGTGGATAGCACGTTTAGGGAGTTGGCCACACCGCAGGTAAAGGCTGCACAGGCAGGAAGGGAATGGGTGACCATCATGCAGAGTAGTAGGTGCAGGTAGGTAGTACAGAGGTCCCCTGTGGCCATCCTCCTTTCAAACAGATATACCATTTTGGATATTGTTGGGGGAAGGCAGCAGCAGCCAACTACCTGGCACCATGGGTGGTCCTGTTGCACAGGATGGGAGGGAAAAGAGCGGGAGAGCTATAGTGATAGGGGATCCTATTGTAAGGGGAATAGATAGGCGTTTCTGCAGCCGCAAACGAGACTCCAGGATGGTATGTTGCCTCCCTGGTGCAAGGGTCAAGGATGTCTTGGGGCGGCTGCAGGGCATTCTGGAGGGGGAGGGTGAACAGCCAGTTGTCATGGTGCATATAGGTACCAACGATATAGGTAAAAAATGGGATGAGGTCCTAAAAGCTGAATATAGCGAGTTAGGAGGTAAATTAAAAAATAGGACCTCAAAGGTAGTAATATCAGGATTGCTGCTGGTGCGACGTGCTAGTCAGAGTAGAAATAGAAGGATATTTCAGCTGAATATGCGGCTAGAGGAATGGTGCAAGGGGGAGGGATTCAAATTCCTGGGACATTGGAACCGGTTCTGGGGGAGGTGGGACCAGTACAAACTGGACGGTTTGCTCCTGGGCGGGAGTGGAACCGATGTCCTAGTGGGAGTGTTTGCTAGTGCTGTTGGGGAGGGTTTAAACTAAAATGGCAGGGGGTTGGGAACCTGTGCAGGGAGACAGAGGAAAGGGAAGCAAGGATAGAAACAAAAGACAGGAAGGAGAAAAGCAAACGTGGAAGGCAGAGAAATCAAGGGTGTAAATCAAACAGGGCCACAGTAAATAATAATTCTAAAAGGACTAAGGGGTAAAAATTCACTTGGTTGCGCCACCCGTTAGCGCCTTAAGAGGGCGCTAATGGGGCGCAAAGCCGCTAACGCCCGGGTGCAGCAATGTTTGCGCCGCTCGAGAACTTAACTTGAGATTGTGCGGCGGCGCTAAAACTTACCGCTGCGACCACCTGCGCGCGCAGATTGTGACGTCATTCCATGGTGCAACGCCCTTGGGGCGCCCCGTAGCGGAAATTGAGTGGCGCCCCCTGCCTTACCGCCTGGCGCTTCCAACGACCAGAAGACTGGAACGCTATCAATCGCTGTGGGTCTGGGGGGGGCGCTATTTAAAGGGGGCCTCTTCCTGTCTTTTATTGTTGGTGGCATTTTTGAACTACGCATTCTGAGAGAGAGAGGGAGAGACTTCTGGAGAGATTCAACGTTGTGTGAAGGAGTTTTGGGTACTGAGCAGCACTTTGCAGGTTCATTTTGATTTGCCATTCCTTGTATCGATTTAGCAGAGACCGTGGGAGCTGCACTCTGAGCTCTTTGCCTGGTTCTCTCCATTGTTCTTTCCAGCACATTTGATGTGCAAGTCTCTCCAGGCCGAGATTCAAGGCAGCAATGAACAGGATGTGGATGGAAAGCAAGATTAACCATCCCCTTTAAGAACTGGCCCGTGCCATTGTGTGTGTGTTCCATTGCTGACTGACATTACATGAGCTTCGCCAGCGCTCCGAGTTAGCGCCTCACTGCTCGGCCTTTGCGCCTTAAGAGAGGTGTGCAGCGCCTGCTTTAGCGCTCCACTCACCTCCCGGGGCGGTAAAAGTGAAGTTTCCCGTCAGTGCCGATAATTAGCGCCAGGCGCTAATATTTGCGTCCGGACGATATTTGCGCCCCAAATGGGGCGCGACCTAATTTCTACCCCAAAGAGTGTTAAAAAATCAAGCCTGAAGGCTTTGTGTCTTAATGCGAGGAGCATTCAGAATAAGGTGGATGAATTAGCTGCGCAAATAGATGTAAACGGATATGATATAATTGGGATTACGGAGACATGGCTCCAGGGTGACCAAGACTGGGAATACAACATCCAGGGGTATTCAATATTCAGGAAGGACAGGAAAAAAGGAAAAGGATGTGGGGTAGCATTGCTGGTTAAAGAGGAGATTAACACAAAGTAAGGAAGGATATTAGCTCTGATGATGTGGAATCTGTATGGGCAGAGCTGAGAAATACCAAGGGGCAGAAAACGTTAGTGGGAGTTGTATACAGACCCCCAAACAGTAATGCTGAGGTTGGGGATGGCATTAAATGGGAAATTAGAGACACATGCAATAAGGGCACTGCAGTTATCATGGGTGACTTTAATCTACATATAGATTGGGCTAACCAAATTAGTAACAATACTGTGGAAGAGGAATTCCCAGAGTGTATACGGGATGGTTTCCTGGACCAATATGTCGAGGAACCAACTAGAGATGAGGCCATCTTAGACTGGGTATTATGAAATAAGAAAGGATTCATTCGCAATTGTGTTGTGCGAGGCCCCTTGGGGAGGAGCGATCATAATATGATAGAATTCTTCATTAAAATGGTGAGTGAAGTAGTTGACTCAGAGACTAGGGGCTGGATTTTGAAACTGGGGTCGGGTTGGTGTCGTGAATCACACATTCTGGCTTGTAAACCTGCCTCCATCGAGATAAGAACATAAGAACATAAGAAATAGGAGCAGGAGTAGACCAATCGGCCCCTCGAGCCTGCTCCGCCATTCAATAAGATCATGGCTGATCTGATCCTAACCTCAAATCTAAAGAACACAAGAAGTAGGAGCAGGACCCGGCCACTCAGCCCCTGGGCCCGCTCCGCCACCCACAGGGCCTTGACCGATCCGAACTCAGCCTCATGTCCAATTTCCTGCCCGCTCCCCGTAACCCCTAATTCCCTTTACTTCTAGGAAACTGTCTATTTCTGTTTTAAATTTATTTAATGATGTAGCTTCCACAGCTTCCTGGGGCAGCAAATTCCACAGACCTACTACCCTCTGAGTGAAGAAGTTTCTCCTCATCTCAGTTTTGAAAGAGCAGCCCCTTATTCTAAGATTATGCCCCCTAGTTCTAGTCTCACCCATCCTTGGGAACATCCTTACCGCATCCACCCGATCAAGCCCCTTCACAATCTTATATGTTTCAATAAGATCGCCTCTCATTCTTCTGAACTCCAATGAGTAGAGTCCCAATCTACTCAACCTCTCCTCATATGTCCACCCCCTCATTCCCGGGATTAACCGGGTGAACCTTCTTTGTACTGCCTCGAGAGCAAGTATGTCTTTTCTTAAGTATGGACACCAAAACTGTATGCAGTATTCCAGGTGCGGTCTCACCAATACCTTATATAACTGCAGCAATACCTCCCTGTTTTTATAATCTATCCCCCTAGCAATAAAAGCCAACATTCCGTTGGCCTTCTTGATCACCTGCTGCACCTGCATACTAACTTTTTGATTTTCTTGCACTAGGACCCTCAGATCCCTTTGTACTGCAGTACTTTCCAGTTTCTCGCCATTAAGATAATAACTTGCTCTCTGATTTTTCCTGCCAAAGTGCATAACCTCACATTTTCCAATATTATATTGCATTTGCCAAATCTCCGCCCACTCACCCAGCCTGTCTATATCCCCTTGTAGGTTTTTTATGTCCTCCTCACTTTCTACTTTCCCTCCCATCTTTGTATCATCTGCAAACTTTGATATGTTACACTCGGTCCCCTCCTCCAAATCGTTAATATAGATTATAAAGAGTTGGGGACCCAGCACCGACCCCTGCGGAACACCACTGGCTACTGGTTGCCAGTCCGAGAATGAACCATTTATCCCAACTCTCTGCTTCCTGTTAGATAACCAATCCTCCACCCATGCCAGAATATTACGCCCAATCCAGTGATTTTTTATCTTGAGCAATAATCTTCTATGTGGCACCTTGTCGAATGCCTTCTGGAAGTCTAAATACATTACATCCACTGGTTCCCCTTTATCCACCCTGTATGTTATGTCCTCAAAGAACTCAAGCAAATTTGTCAGACATGACTTCCCCTTCATAAAGCCATGCTGGCTTTGTCCTATTAAATTATGTTTATCTAAATGTTCCGTTACTGTCTCCTTAATAATAGACTCCAAAATGTTACCCACCACAGATGTTAGGCTAATTGGTCTATAATTTCCAGCCTTCTGCCTACTACCCTTTTTAAATAAGGGTGTTACATTAGCAATTTTCCAATCTGTCGGGACCTTTGCTGAGTCCAGGGAATTTTGGAAAATTATTACCAAAGCATCCACAATTCCTACTGCCACTTCCCTCAAGACCCTAGGATGTAAGCCATCAGGTCCAGGGGATTTATCCGCCTTGAGTCCCATTATTTTACTGAGTACCAATTCCTTAGTGATTTTAATCGTATTTAGCTCCTCCCCCGCTAGAGCCCCCTGTTTGTCCAATGTTGGGATATAGTGTCCTCTACCGTAAAGACTGAAACAAAATATTTGTTCAGCATTTTTGCCATCTCCATGTTTCCCACCATTAATTTCGCAGTCTCATCCTCTAAGGGACCTACGTTTGCCTTAGCCACCCTTTTTCTTTTTATATAACTATAGAAACTCTTGCTATCTGTTTTTATATTTTTTGCTAACTTATTTTCATAATCTATCTTCCCTTTCTTAATCAATCCTTTAGTTACTTTTTGCTGTCTTTTGAAGACTTCCCAATCTTCTATCCTCCCACTAAGTTTGGCTACCTTATATGTCCTTGTTTTTAGTCAGATACTATCCTTAATTTGTTTACTTAGCCATGGATGGCTGTTTGTTCTTTTACACCCTTTTTTCCTCAGTGGAATATATATTTTTTGAAAGTTGTAAAATAACTCCTTAAATGAACACCACTGCTCATGTACCGTCTTACCCTTTAATCTATTTTCCCAGTCCACTTTAATCAATTCCGCTCTCATACCATCATAGTCTCCTTTATTCAAGCTCAGTACGCTTGTTTGAGAACCAACCTTCTCACCCTCTAATTGTATATGGAATTCAACCATGTTATGGTCACTCATTCCAAGGGGATCCTTAACTAGGACATTATTAATTAATCCTGACTCATTACACAGGACCAGGTCCAAGGTTGCTTGCCCCCTTGTTGGATCAGTTACATACTGCTCAAGAAGTCCATCCCTAATACACTCAATAAGCTCTTCCTCAAGGCTGCCCTGCCCAATTTGATTTGTCCAGTTAATATGATAGTTAAAATCCCCCATAATTATAACTGTTCCCTTATTACATGCCCCAACTATTTCCTGATTAATACTTCTTCCAGCAGAGTTGCAACTATTAGAGATGTGGCCAACCCACTGTATTTTCCCTTGATTGACCTTGTTGAGCCTGCCCAGTGGGCTCAGCAGGCCAATTAAGGGCCACCCGGCAACAGGTGACGTCACAGATTGACATTTCATCTGTCAAGAGCTTTTGACAGATGAAATATCAGCGTTTGACAGCTCTGTGAAGCTGTCAAACACTGACAATATGATTTCTAACTTCAGTCCTTCCTCTCAGGCTGAGTTAGAAATCATTCCACCACAGAAAACAGAAGGCTGCAGTTTTTGACAGGACCACGGCTTTTCTGCTTTCTGTGCTGGTGAGATTTCTGATTCCCGAGAACTGAAGGGCTGACACCTGCAGGCGAAGTAAAGGTAAGTAAAACTTTTTCCAACACTTAGCACTTACCTTACACACTCACCTCTGCACACATGCACCCATCACTCACCTGCCCACCGGACATATCGACCCCTCCAACCCCTGCAGACCCACGGTCCGCCCCGATAACTTGGCGTGGTTGCCACCTGTCGGGAAGCTCACATTTCACCTGTCAAAATAGGGATTATGCAAAAACTGGCATGGAGGCGGGTTGGAGATGGGATGGGGTCGGGACCACCGAATCTGCAACTTTAACCCCCCACACACCTCCAAACCCGACTCCACGGGTCATTGAAAATCCAGCCCTAGGGTCCTGAATTTAAATAAAGGAAACTATGATGGTATGAGGCACGAGTTGGCTAGGATGGAATGGGGAACATTACTTAAAGGGTTGACGGTAGATAGGCAATGGCAAACATTTAAAGATCGCATGGATGAACTACAGAATTTGTTCATCCCTGTTTGGCATAAAAATAAAACAATAAAGGTGACTCAACCGTGGCTAACAAGGGAAATTAGGGATAGCATGAGATCCAAGGAGAGGACATATAATTTGGCCATAAAAAGCAGCACACCTAAGGATTGGGAGCAGTTTAGGATTCAGCAAAGGCGGTCAAAGGGATTAATTAAGAGGGGGAAAATAGATTATGAGAGTAAGCTTGCAGGGAACATAAAAACTGACTGTAAAAGCTTCTATAGATATGTGAAGAGAAAAAGATTGGTGAAGTCAAGCATAGGTCCCTTGCAGTCAGAATCAGGGGAATTTATAATGAGGAACAAAGAAATGACAGCCCAATTAAATACATACTTTGGTTCTGTCTTCACAAAGGAGGACACAAATAACCTCCCAGAGATGTCGGGGAACATAGGGTCTAATGAGAGGGAGGAATTGAATGAAATCAGTATTTGTAGGGAAATGGTGTTAGGGAAATTGATGGGATTGAAGGCCGATAAATACCCAGGGCCTGATAATCTACATCCTAGGGTACTTAAGGAAGTGGCCCTAGAAATAGTAGATGCATTGCTGATCATCTTCCAAAATTCTATAGACTCTGGAACAGTTCCCATGGATTGGAGGATAGCTAATGTGACCCCACTATTTAAAAAAGGTGGGAGAGTGAAAACGGGGTATTATA
Source organism: Squalus acanthias (assembly GCA_030390025.1). Lineage (NCBI taxonomy): Eukaryota > Metazoa > Chordata > Chondrichthyes > Squaliformes > Squalidae > Squalus > Squalus acanthias. The sequence goes on along the minus strand of CM059429.1, from coordinate 103,154,493 downwards.
GACCGGTAAGCCTGATATCGGTAGTGGGGAAAATGCTAGAGTCCATTATAAAAGATGTAATAGCAGAGCACTTGGAAAACAGTGACAGGATCGGACAAAGACAACATGGATTTACAAAAGGTAAATCATGCTTGACTAATCTACTGGAATTTTTTGAGGATGTAACTGGTAGAATAGATAAGGGAGAACCAGTGGATGTGGTGTATTTGGACTTTCAGAAGGCTTTCGATAAGGTCCTGCATAAGAGATTAGTGTGCAAAGTTAAAGCACATGGGATTGGGGGTAAGGTACTGTCTTGGATAGAGAACTGGTTGGCAGACAGGAAGCAAAGGGTTGGAATAAATGGGTCTTTTTCCGAGTGGCAGGCAGCGACTAGTGGGGTACCGCAGGGATCGGTGCGAGGACCCCAGCTATTCATAACGGCCCGAAAATTAAATCTAATACATGAGAGTACGCACTGTGTACTCTCACATATTAGATCCCGAATTGCCGGTTTTCTGCATGCACTGCGCATGCACGGGAAACCGGCACTTCGTGAATTACAAAGGGGGCGGTTCCTAAGTAAACCGCGTGCGCGCTACAGGTTGTGCGCACGCAGTGCACTTAGTTTTTTTTCAGCTTTGAACGCGCAGGTAAGTGGTGAAGATTTTACACATAAAGAAAGCAGGCGTAGGACCCCCTTTTAACAAGGTAAGTAGTTAATTAAGTGTTATTTTAAATTTTTTTCAACAGGTTTATCTTTTTTAGAGACTTTAAAGAAAGGTAAGTTTATTTTTATAACTTTTAAAAAGATTTTAAAAATTTTCAAAAATTTAATTTTTTGTTTAAAGTGGTTAATTTATTTAACTATACTTATTTTATTAATGTGATGGCTTTTTTTTAAATTTAATTGAGGTTTAGCTGTTCTTTTGGGGGTTTGTAGTATTCATAGCTTTGACAGCTCTTGCTGTCAAAACTATGAATGAAAGATGGTGTGCTGCCATTGGCTCTAACTAAATCACGTGATCCCAGAGCTCGCACGAACTAATTGCGCCTCTGGGATATGCACACACTGCGCGGTTGCAACAAGAAGAGGCTCTGAAACTAAAGTTCGTGTGGGCCCCAAACAAAAAGGTAGGCGCGGAGTGCGATATCGCGGGGAATCCTTACCCCCGCGGGAACCATCGATGTTTAATTTCTGGGCCAATATATATAAACGATCTAGACGAGGGAACTAGATGTAATATCTCCAAGTTTGCAGACGACACAAAGCTGGGTGGGCAAGTGTGCTGTGAGGAGGATGCAGAGAAACTCCAGTATGATTTGGACAGGTTGGGTGATTGGGCAGATGCATGGCAGATACCGTATAATGTGGATAAATGCAAGGTTATCCACTTCGGTGGCAAAAACAGGAAGACAGATTATTATCTGAACAGCAATAGATTGGGAAAAGGGGACGTGCAACGAGACCTGGGAGTCCTTGTGCACCAGTCGCTGAAGGTAAGCATGCAGGTGCAGCAGGCGGTTAAGAAGGCAAATGGTATGTTGGCCTTCATAGCGAGAGGATTCGAGTACAGGAGCAAGGATGTCTTGCTGCAGTTGTACAGGGCCTTGGTGAGACCACACCTTGAGTATTGTGTGCAGTTTTGGTCGCCTTATCTGAGGAAGGATGTTCTTGCCATGGAGGGAGTGCAGTGAATATTCACCAGACTGATACCTGGGATGGCAGGAATGACGTATGAAGAGACATTGGGTCGATTAGGCTTATATTCGCTAGAGTTTAGAAGAATGAGAGGGGATCTCATTGAAACTTATAAAATTCTAACAGGACTGGACAGACTAGATGCAGGAAGAATGTTCCCGATGGCGGCGGAGTCCAGAACCAGGGGTCACAGTCTAAGGATAAGGGGTAAGCCATTTAGGACTGAGATGAGGAGGAATTTCTTCACCCAGAGAGTGGTGAACCTGTGGAATTCTCTACCACACAAGGCAGTTGAGGCCAATTCATTAAATATATTCAAGAAGGAGTTAGATATATTTCTTAAGGCTAAAGGGATCAAGGGATATGGGGAGAAAGCAGGGACAGGGTACTGAATTTGGATGATCAGCCATGATCTCATTAAATGGCAGAACAGGCTCGAGGGGCCGAATGGCCTACTCCTGCTCCTATCTTCTATGTTTCTATGTTAACACTCTGTTCCGATCTGCACTCCATGACAAACTGCACTCTAGCCTCCCTTATTTATACTGCTGAGATTTAAATAAGTGAGCTCTCTGGCAGTTACAGAACCAGATTCGACCAGTTAATTAATGAATTACTCTCACCTGCTCTCCAGCACAGAGCTTGCTTAGCCCTACCCAAGCCTGGAAGAAACTTAAAACTTGAAACAGTAAATTTAAATTTAAGTTAAATGCTAATTGCAAGCACAGAAGACTAGATTTTATTTAAAAAAAGAGATTAAGCTTTAAGATTCACTCCCTCACTCACCAAACTCGTAGTTTAACACTCTGTTCCGATCTGCACTCTGTGACAAACTGCACTCTAGCCTCCCTTATTTATACTGCTGAGATTTAAATGTGTGGCACCATCGGGTTGAGCCTACTTTATTGCTCTGTGATGCAGAACGTTAGTTTGGCATTGGAACATAGATTCATGCCACTTATTGATGTTCAATAGTATTGTAGTTTAGGCAAGGTTAGTGCATAAGCATGGCATTTATGCTGGCTGGGCTCCAATACTTAGAGAAAAATAAATTGTCAGTTACACGATAACAGTCACTGCACTTCAAAGTAATTCATTGTATGTCAAGCACTTTGAGAGACACATGATAAGGTGTTTTAGAAATGTAAATCTTTCTTTCCAGTACTTAGTGAATAATGAATTTAATTGGCACATGAAAAGGAGCATGTACAAGTTAGAAAAAGTGAGAATGGATCCAGTAATCTTACTCTTAACTGCATTTAAAGTGACCCCCTGGGACACATCTCATTGTCTTGGCTGTGCTCTTGGTGTGTCTTTGATGTAAGGAAAGATTGTATCTCTGCATTTCCTGTGTTTATATTCTGTGAACTTTTGTAGATTCACTCATTGTAACTGTACCTGAAGAAGGGGCGATAGCTCCGAAAGCTTGTAATTTTAAATAAATCTGTTGGACTATAACCTGGTGTTGTGCGACTTCGCATTTAAAGTAGGAATAGAAAAAGTATACAGCTCGGTCCCAAAACTCCATGGGGCTATTTGCGATGTTGCGATGCTGAGTTGATACTTTCACCCACCGATGCTGTCCAGCAGTGATCCCACAATCAATCCTGGGGTCAGCTCATTTAAATATCCCATGGTGTTTCAATAGTGTAACTCTTGTGTAACACAGGGGCAGTGCACTGGGGAGTTGGAGGGGGGTTGAGGGGTGTGGGGCGGGGGGGGGGCTTGAAAATTAGGAGTGTGACCTTTAAAAAGCCAAGATTGCAGCATCAGGCTGAGGGAGCAGCAGGTAAGCAGGAAAGTGTTCAGTACAGTGAGTTTACTATCAGGTAGTTGTAAAGGATTGCTCAGGTGGCACTGTCAAAGCATGTCTTCAACTGAAGTAGCTGGCAGAGGCAACAACAACAACTTGTATTTATATAGCGCATTTAACGTAGTGAAACGTCCCAAGGCACTGCACAGGAGTATTTTAAGACAAAAAAATTTGACACCGATCCACATAAGGATAAATTAGGGCAGGTGACCAAAAGCTTGGTCAAAGAGGTAGGTTTTAAGGAGCATCTTAAAGGAGGAAAGAGAGGTAGAGAGGCGGAGAGGTTTAGGCAGGGAATTCCAGAGCTTAGGGCCTAGGCAACAGAAGGCACAGCCACCGAAGGTTGAGCGATTATAATCAGGGATGCTCAAGGGGGCAGAATTAGAAGAGCGCAGATATCTCAGGGGGGTTGTGGGGCTGAAGGAGATTACAGAGATAGGAAGGGGCGAGGCCATGGAGGGATTTGAAAACAAGGATGAGAATTTTGAAATCGAGGCGCTGCTTAACCGAGAGCCAATGTCGGTCAGCGAGCACAGGGGTGATGGGCGAACGGGACTTGGTGCGAGTTAGGACATAGGCAGCCGAGTTTTGGATGACCTCAAGTTTACGTAGGGTGGAATATGGGAGGCCAGCCAGGAGTGCATTGGAATAGTCAAGTCTAGAGGTAACAAAGGCATGGATGAGGGTTTCAGCAGCGGATGAGCTGAGGCAAGGGTGGAGATGGGCGATGTTATGGAGGTGGAAGTAGGCGGTCTTTGTTATGCTGCAGATATGTGTTCGGAAGCTCATTACAGGGTCAAATATGACACCAAGTTTGTGAACAGTGTGGTTCAGCCTCAGACAGATGTTAGGGAGAGGGATGGAGTCAGTGGCTCGGGAACGGAGTTTGTGGCGGGGACCGAAAACAATGGTCTTCCCAAAATTTAATTGCAGAAACTTTTTGCTCATAAAGAACTGTATGTCGGACAAGTCTGACAATTTAGAGACCGTGGAGGGGTCGAGAGAAGAGGTAGTGAGGTAGAGTTGGATGTCGTCAGCGTACATGTGGAAACTGGCACTGTGTTTTCGGATGATGTCGCCAAGGGGCAACATGTAGATGAGAAATAGGAGCGGGCCAAGGATAGATCCTTGGGGGACACCAGAGGTAACGATGCGGGAGCAGGAAGAGAAGCCGTTGCATGTGATTCTCTGGTTATGATTAGATAGATAAGAATGGAACCAGGCGAGTGCAGTCCCACCCAGCTGGACGATGGTGGAGAGGCATTGGAGAAGGCACCTAAAGAAAGGAGCAGGGTATTGGAATAAGACATAAAAGAGCGCACAATTTTACTGAGATCAACTTTCATATACTGCTGGATGTATTACAGCATAGGAGAGAAAGACGGCTGGGTGCCCGTGGGAGGAAACCTCAGAAAAAATGTTTTGCATGCCATGTGGAGGGAGGTGACAGATTGCCCTCTCTCTCACCTCCAGTGCCAGAAGAAGTTCAATGACCTGATGAGGGCAGGCAAGGTAACAGATCGGCTGCCTTCCCTTTCCTCCTTGGAGATGATATAATCGTCTATAAAATTATTAGCTGCACAAGTACTTCTTCACATTGCACTGTGGTTAATGGAGTCACTAACGCGCAAACTTACAATGTGTCTCCCCTAATATTAATTAGTTGCATACAGAACTTTAAAACCCCTTTCCTCCACTTTAACAAGGTGATAGCAGTAGATCTATTACATCAGCTGACTGATGCTACTGAGGAGATATCCCACAATTGCTGGCCCTCACCAAATTCCCTCAATCTTGTTACAGGAGAAACTTGCACACAATGATCAGAGCGGGCAGTCCAGCCATTGAGGAGCTCCATCACTATGAGGACCAGGCCACAGAGATGCTAATGAGGCACTCTGCTGTATAAGTGGGAGATGGTGAGATTGGTGGGACCGTGAAGGTTAGTGGGTGCACACCGAGACAGTCACCATGACATACCTTGAAGCAGCAGACAGCCAGTAGCTTCCACATAATTTTCTGCTTTCCAAGGGCATTATGCTCATCTATTCTTAGGTTATACCCTCCTTTACTGATGATCATATGCAGTAACGGGGGCAGAGGATGATGAAGAAGAGGAAGAAGATGAGGAGGAAGAGCATGAGGGAAGACAATCCTTTCTAATGGACTATGGTCGTAAAAACCCATCTGGTTCACTAATGTCCTTTAGGGAAGGAAATCTGCTGTCCTTACCTGGTCTGGCCTATATGTGACTCCAGACCAACAGCAATGTGGTTGACTCTTAACTGCCCTCTGAAATGGCCTAGCAAGCCATTCAGTTGTAACAAACCACTACAAACCAAAATAATAAAAATGAAACCGGACGGACCACCCGGCATCGACCTCGGCACCGGCTACAGACACGACAATGGCACACCCAGCCCAGTCAACCCTGCAAAGTCCTCCTCACCAACATCTGGGGACTTGTGTCAAAATTGGGAGAGCTGTCCCACAGACTAGTCAAGCAACAGCCTGACATAGTCATACTCACAGAATCATACCTTTCAGCCAATGTCCCAAATTCCTCCATCACCATCCCTGGTTATATCCTGTCCCACCGGAAGGTCAGACCCACCAGGGGTGGCGGCACAGTCATATACAGTCGGGAAGGAGTGGCCCTGGGAGTCCTCAACATTGACTCCGGACCCTATGAAGTCTCATGGCTCCAGGTCAAGCATGGGCAAGGAAACCTCCTGCTGATTACCACCTACCGCCCTCCCTCAGCTGATGAATCAGTACTCCGCCATGTTGAACACCACTTGGAAGAAGCACTGAGAGTAGCAAGGGCACAGAATGTACTCTGGGTGGGGGACTTCAATGTCCGTCACCAAGAGTGGCTCGGTAGCACCACTACTGACCGAGCTGGCCGAGTCCTGAAGGACATAGCTGCCAGTCTGGGCCTGCGACAGGTGGTGAGAGAACCAACACGAGGGAAAAACCTACTTGACCTCATCCTCACCAATCTACCTGTTGCAGATGCATCTGTCCATGACAGTATTGGTAGCAGTAACCACCACACAGTAATTGTGGAGATGAAGTCCCGTCTTCACACTGAGGACACCCTCCATCGTGTTGTGTGGCACTACCACCATGCTAAATGGATAGATTTAGAACAAATCTAGCAGCTCAGAACTGGGCATCCATGAGGCGCTGTGGGCCATCAGCAGCAGCAGAATTGTATTCCACCACAATCTGTAACCTCATGGCCCGGCATATCCCTCACTCTACTATTACCATCAAGCCAGGGGACCAACCCTGGTTCAATAAGGAGTGTAGAAGAGTATGCCAGGAGCAGCACCAGGCATACCTAAAAATGAGGTGCCAACCTGGGGAAGCTGCAACACAGGACTACATGCATGCTAAAAAGCAGAAGCAGCATGCTATAGACAGAGCTAAGCGATCCCACAATCAACAGATCAGATCAAAGCACTGCAGTCCTGCCACATCCAGTCGTGAATGGTGGTGGACCATTAAACAACTAACGGGAGGAGGAGGCTCCATGAATATCCCCATCCTCAATGATGGTGGAGCCCAGCACGAGTGCAAAAGACAAGGCTGAAGCGTTTGCAACCATCTTCAGCCAGAAGTGCTGAGTGGATGATTTATATCGGCCTCCTCCTGAGGTCCCCACCATCACAAAAGCCAATCTTCAGCCAATTCGATTCACTCCACGTGATATCAAGAAACGGCTGAGTGCACTGGATACAGCAAAGGCTATGGGCCCTGACAACATCCCGGCTATCGTGCTGAAGACTTGTGCTCCAGAACTAGCCGCGCCTCTAGCCAAGCTGTTCCAGTACAGCTACAACACTGGCATCTAACCGACAATGTGGAAAACTGCCCAGGTATGTCCTGTCCACAAAAAGCAGGACAAATCCAATCCGGCCAATTACCGCCCCATCAGTCTACTCTCAATCATCAGCAAAGTGATGGAAGGTGCCATCGACAGTGTTATCAAGCGACACTTACTCACCAATAACCTGCTCATTGATGCCCAGTTTGGGTTCCGCCAAGGCCACTCGTCTCCCGACCTCATTACAGCCTTGGTCCAAGCATGGACAAAGGAGCTGAATTCCAGAGGTGAGGTGAGAGTGACTGCCCTTAACATCAAGGCAGCATTTGACCAAGTGTGGCATGAAGGAGCCCTCGTAAAACTGAAGTCAATGGGAATCAGGGGGGAAAACTCTCCATTGGCTTGAGTCATACCTAACACAAAGGAAGATGGTTGTGGTGATTGAAGGTCAATTATCACAGCCCCAGGACATCGCTGCAGGAGTTCCTCAGGGCAGTGTCCTAGGCCCAACCATCTTTAGCTGCTTCATCACTGACCTTCCCTCCAACATAAGGTCAGAAATGGAGATGTTCGCTGATGACTGCACAGTGTTCAGTGCCATTCACAATTCCTCAGATAATGAAGCAGTCCATGCCCGCATGCAACAAGACCTGGACGACGTTCAGACTTGGGCTGATAAGTGGCAGGTAACATTCACGCCACAGAAGTGCCAGGCAATGACTATCTCCAACAAGCGAGAGTCTAACCACCGCCCCTTGACATTCAATGGCATGACCATCGCCGAATCCCCCACCATCAACATCCTGGGGGTCACCATTGACCAGAACCTTAACTGGACCAGCCACATAAATACTGTGGCAACAAGAGCAGGTCAGAGACTAGGGGCTGGATTTTGAAACTTGGGTTGTAGTCCCGCCTCCATTGACTTGTGGCCAACCCACTGTATTTTCACTTGATTGACCATGTTGAGCCCGCCCAGCGGGCTCAGCAGGCCAATTAAGGGCCACCCGGCAACAGGTGATGTCACAGATTGATATTTCATCTGTCAAGAGCTTTTGACAGATGAAATATCAACGTTTGACAGCTCTTTGAAGCTGTCAAACACTGACAATCTGTACTCTAAGTTAATTCCTTCCTCTCAGGCTGATTTAGAGATCTCTGCAGAACAAAAAGCAGAGGCTGCAGTTTTTGACAGCTCAACGTCTATTCTGCTTTCTGTGCCAGTGAGATTTCTGACTCCCGAGACCTGAAGGGCTGATACCTGCAGGAGGAAGTTAAGGTAAGTAAAACTTTTTTCCACACTTTACACTTACCTTACACACTTACCTCTGCACACATGCACCCATCACTCACCTGCCCACCGGACATATCGACCCCTCCAACCCCTGCAGACCCACGGTCCGCCTCGCTGAAACGGCGTGGTTGGGACCTGTCGGAGAGCCCACATTTCAGGCATAAAAATAGGGATTAAGCAAAAAACTACCTGTTAACAGGCAGTTTATTGCCACTAATCCCCTTCCCACCTCGGGGAGGCATGTCCCAGCACAGGTCGGGTACCCGCCTCCAGCGAAACTGGCATGGAGGCGGGTTGGGGGCGGGATGGGGTCGGGACCCCCGATTCAGCTATTTTCAATCCAGTCCCGCCTCCAAACCCGCCTCCACGGCTCAATGAAAATTCTGCCCTATGTATTCTGTGGCGAGTGTCTCACCTCCTGACTCCCCAAAGCATTTCCACCTTCTACAAGACACATGTAAGGAGTGTGATGGAATATTCTCCACTTGCCTGGATGAGTGCAGCTCCAACAACACTCAAGAAGCTCGACACCATCCAGGACAAAGCAGCCCGCTTGATTGGCACCCCATCTACCTCCTTAAACATTCATTCCCTCCACCACCGGCGTACCGTGGCTGCAGTGTGTACCATCTACAAGATGCACTGCAGCAACTCATCAAGGCTTCTTCGGCAGCACCTCCCAAACCCGCGACCTCTTCCACCTAGAAGGACAAGGGCAGCAGGCGCATGGGAACACCACCACCTCCAAGTTCCCCTCCAAGACACACACCATCCTGACTTAGAAGTATATTGGCCGATCCTTCATCGTCGCTGGGTCAAAATCCTGGAACTCCCTATCTAACAGCACTGTGGGATTACCTGCACCACACGGACTGCAGCGGTTCAAGAAGGTGGCTCACCACCATCTTCTCGAGGGCAATTAGGGATGGACAATAAATGCTGGCCTTGCTGGCGACGCCCACATCCCATAAACGAATAAAAAAAATGATAGGGATGACGATGATGAGGAAGGAAATGTTGAGGACAGGGACACACTTGGGTCCTAGGAACAAAATCCTGTCCTAAGTTCCTCCACCCAATCCCATCATATCACAACCTGTGTCACCTGCTTTCTCACTCCCATGCACCAGCCGAGATACATTCACCCAAGCAGATTTAGATAGCCTAAGTGTGGGCGTGCCACTGGGTGATTCACAGCGTATGAGGAAGCTGGAGGAGTGGGGAGTGCCACTTGCCCAGCGTAGGCAAGGATGGTGCTGATCAGGGCTTTGGAGTGAATCTCACAAGTACTCTGCTGAAAAGTAGGATGCGTGAGAAACATGTTGAATCTAAGTGCAGGCTCTCAGGCCAGTCTCCAAGGATGTGCAGCAAATGACATCTGTGACTCTGCAATTCACAGCCCACATAAGTGGTAACAGCAGGGAAGAATTTTCTTCATTGCAGGCATCAATGGAGTGACAGGTAGCTTCACTGGAATCTACAGCAACCCAACTCTGAACGTCAGAAGCAGCCCAGGACCAAACGGTGCCTCCTCCTCCATGCACTCCATACTGCAGTCCTGGTGCCAGTAGTGAACAGAATAAGCAGTACCCTTGTGCCACTTTTCAAGCACTGGGAGCCAGGATGTAGGCTATTAACCAGCAGGGCTTTCAGGATCTGATTATTTCCATTAGACTAGCCAGCCCATTGTTCTGTGGACACACCGATCCAGGGCCCAGTAGAATGCTGACAACCTGCATGAGGCTAACGTGTCTCAGGACAGCAGCACATGCCAGGCATTTGACCTTCCTCTCAGTGCACCGCACAAGTGGCACATAGAAGGAAACATGACATTGAAACTGAGAACTCCTCTCGCGACAGGCATCTTGATGCTCTCCTGCATGCTCTTCTGCCTTCAATGAAACTAGGGTCATCTCCCCAGGAATCTCCATGTCCAGGTCATTTTGGAAGGTAAATTTGTACAGGGCACCTATACAGGATACACACCCTGGAGTGTATTCCATAGCCCCTCATGATCTATCAAGGCAGTGAAAGACCCTGATGGTCCTGTCAGTGACCACTCCAGTAGGCGTATGTTGCTTCATTGTGGTACTCCTCAACTCTGTTCTTGCAACTCTTAGAATTAGCCACCCATTTTCATTTAAATACGATGAGACAGTTAAGGGGCGGACAAGAGAAAACTTCCAAATTGCAATTTAAGGGGTGGGCATCTGGCGGTAGGCCTCACCGCCCAATGTTCCCTGCTCCACCTCTACTATACCACCCAAGTTCAGGCAGTATAGTGGAGGAAAATTCAGGCTTTATCTCTTATTACACAGAGCGCGGACCTGAGCGGGAGTGGTGGCAGCGGAGGCAGCGGCCGCAGCATAAAGGGAGCTGAGCGGCGATTAAAAAAAAACACAAGGAGTGACATCACAGGATAGCTGGTAACTGATTGGTTGGTAAAAATGGTTGAAGGCCAACTTCAGTGGGATGAGAACAGATCTGGCCCGGGTAAATTGGAATCAAAGATTGGCAGGCAAAACTAGAGTGGAACAATGGGTTGCCTTTAAAGAGGAAATAGTTCAGGTACAGTCGAGGTACATTCCCACGAGGGGGAAAGGTAGGGCAACTAAAGTCAGAGCTCCCTGGATGATGAAAGAGATAGAGAGTAAGATGAAGCAAAAGAAGAGCGCGTATGACAGATGTCAGGTCGAGAATACATCTGAGAATCAGGCTAAACACCGAAAGTTCAGAGGAGAAGTGAAAAAGAAAATAAGACGGACAAAGAGAGGGTATGAGAATAGCATGGCAGCTAACATAAAAGGTAATCCAAAAGTCTTCTATAGGCATATAAATAGTAAACAGGTAGTAAGAGGAAGGCTGGGGCCAATTAGGGACCAAAAAGGAGACCTATGCATGGAGGCAGAGGGTATGGCTAAGGTACTATATGAGTACTTTGCATCTGTCTTCGCCAAGGAAGAAAATGCTGCCATAGATATCGTGAAGGAGGAGGTAGAGGAGATACTGGATGGAATAAAAATTGATAAAGACGAGGTACTAGAAAGGCTGGCTGTACTTAAAGTAGATAAGTCACCAGGACTGGATGGGATGCATCCTAGGATACTGAGGGAAGTAAAGGAAGAAATCGCGGAGGTACTGGACATAATCTTCCAATCCTCCTTAGGAACGGGGGTGGTGCCAGAGGACTGGAGAATTGCAAATGTTACACCCTTGTTCAAAAAAGGGTGTAAGAATAAACCCAGCAACTACAGGCCAGTCAGTTGAACCTCGGTAGTGGGGAAGCTTTTAGAAACAATAATCAGGGGCAAAATTAACAGTCACTTGGACAGGTGTGGATTAATTAAGGAAAGCCAGCACGGATTGTTAAAGGCAAATCGTGTTTAACCGACTTGATCGAGTTTTTTGATGAGGTAACAGAGAGGGTTGATGAGGGCAATGCGGTTGACGTGGTGTACATGGATTTCCAAAAGGCGTTCGACAAAGTGCCATGTAATAGGCTTGCCAGAAAGCTGAAGCCCATGGAATAAAAGGGACAGTGGCTGCATGGATATGAAATTGGCTAAGTGACAGGAAACAGAGAGTAGTGGTGAACAGTTGTTTTTTGAACTGGAGGAAGGTATACAGTGGTGTTCCCCAGGGGTCAGTACTAGGACCACTGCTTTTCTTGATATATATTAATGACTTGGATGTGGGTGTACAGAGCACAATTTCAAAATTTGTAAATGACACAAAACTTGGAAGTATAGTGAACAGTGAGGATAGTGAGAAACTTCAAGAGGACATAGACAGGCTGGTGGAATGGGCGGACACGTGGCAGATGAAATTTAACGCAGAAAAATGCGAAGTGATACATCTTGGTAGAAAGAATGAGGAGTGGAAATATAAACTAAAGGGTACAATCCTAAAAGGGGGTGCATGAACAGAGACCTAGGGGTATATGTGCACAAATCGTTGAAGGTGGCAGGGCAGGTTGAGAAAGTAGTTAAAAAAGCTTACGGGATCCTGGGTTTCATGGATAGAGGTAGAGAGTACAAAAGCATTGAATTTATGATGAACCTGTATAAAACACTAGTTTGGCCTCAACTGGAGTATTGTGTCCAATTTAGGAAGGATGTGAAGGCCTTAGAAAGGATGCAGAAAAGATTTACAAGAATGATTCTAGGGATGAGGGACTTCAGTTACGTGGATAGACTGGAGAAGCTGGGGTTGTTCTCCTTTGTAGGGTGTTTTTGCATGCCCCGTGTTTCTATGACTCTCCCTTGAGTCGACCCATGCCACAAAAACTCCCCGGTTTGGGTTGTTTCCCTTGGACGGCAGGAGCTTATGCCAATAGTCCCTGCCCAGCCCGTCGATTAGTGGGTAATCCCACAGAGAGAGAGAGACCAAGGCCAGATAGGTCTTCTCCTATGCCCGATGCGCAGCGTCCCCAGCGGGATTACTGTGTAACCCGGCCGTGACCGGATGCCACCCGGTTGGTCTTCCGAATTATACTGCGAACCACAAGCCCCATAACCCCCAAGTTCGGACCCAAGGAGTTACTATGGATAGATTATAAATGATTCAGACAAAACGAAACGGTTCAGGTTGGTCAAAGATCGATTCCTTTTATTACACTCACAAAAACGACAATCCCTACTCCTCTCGCTTATGGCAGAACGAGTAGGTGACCGTGGACACTAGCTTATACCTTTAGACTAAAATACCCACCCTGATGGTTACGCCGAACCAACCCCTTCCCAGAATCTAAGCCTAGATAATGGAAAAAACCTTCTAACTAAACCCCTCTCCCGGTTTGGTCAGAACCCACACTTGGAAGCCTCCTCACACACTCACCCATGTTAGCCTGCGTCTTGGACACTTGCAGTTCCTCAGCAGCAAAACATGCGGGCGGTCCTGGGGATTTCTAGAGGTGTATGCTGGATATAATTACCAGCCCTTGTCATTGATTCACGTGGTCCAGGCTCCGTTCGACTCCAGAGACAAAACCGTGCCTAACAGAGGCATGCGATGAGGCCTAGAGAGTTACGTTCAGGCGGTACAACGAGGCACTCACTTCGGGCGTTCCTGGAGAGTTGACGGACGCGTGGTTACGCAGAGAACCCCATTACAGATGGTAGAGAAAAGCAAGCAAGCAAGCCCCAAAGTTCAGCATGTTTATACCCCGTGCAATACACAAAACTTGCTGGGCGATTCCTGGTTACCATGGTCGCAGAGATGCTAGTTGGCCTTCCTGGTGATGTCTTTGTCCTGGATTGGTCATCTTGCAGAAAACAATGGTAGGCCATTACTGTAGATGAGCAGTTCTCAAATTGCTAACTGTTTGTTAAGTTCTTGACTGCTCCTTCATTGAAAGAGTCCAGAGGTGTTACTTTTGGCCTGCAAACCTCATTGTCCATCCAGACATCCTGGCTCCATGGACAAAAGGTGGTTTTCCCCAAATCACACAAGTTCGAATATGAAAAGGCTCCTGCCTTTCATGACGTCAGCGTTGAGACAGGTCCCATGGCAACCCAAAAGACAGACAGTTCCTGCTATCTTCACAGAAAACAACAGGCAGTCCCTTTTAAAGTCCAAAAGTCCAAACTCCATTTTTAAAAGGGTACATATCCATTTTAAAAGTCCAAAAATCCTTGAGGCACATGCACCCACTGATGTTGGCACCGGCCAAACCCTACACCTTACAGCTGAGAAGATTGAGAGGAGATTTGATAGAGGTATTCAAAATGATGAGGGGTCTAGACAGAGTAGATAGAGAGAAACTGTTCCCATTGGCAGAGGGGTCAAGAACCAGAGGACCCAGATTTAAGGTGATTGGCAAAAGAACCAAAGGCGACATGAGGAAAAACTTTTTTACGCAGCGAGTGATTAGGATCGGGAATGCACTGCCTGAAAGGGTGGTGGAGGCAGACTCAATCACAGCTTTCAAAAGGGAATTGGATAAGTACCTGAAAGAAAAAAATTGAACAACTACAGGGAAAGGGCGGGGGAGTGGGACTAGCTGAGGTGCTCTGGCAGAGAGCCGGCACGGGCTCAGCGGGCCGAATGGCCTCCTTCCATGCTGTAACCGTTCTATGATTCTATGATTGAAGAATTAATCTTCAGTGGCTAATTGTTGGGTACAACTCTGAAATCAGAAGGCTTAAAAATCTACAAATTATAAAAGAATATGAGACTCATTCTTTGAATAATGCCTTGAGCTATCAACTTTCTGACTGCTGACATGAGGTATATTTGAACAGTGATTTAGTATTTATTTTACTTCAAAAAATATCTCATGGTTGAGAATACAGTAGGCATGGAACAATTTAGCTTTATTTGCATAATAAAGACTTCATCTTAAAACTTATTTGAAGCTTGGGAGGAGGTTTGTACATTCAAACTTCATGTTCCAATGGCTTATTGGTTAATTATGTACCACTGCAAAAAGCATACCGCAAGTATTGTCAGAAACTTGATCCATCTCTCTTGGAGACTTGATTACATTCAGTTTATGATTTATGATTTAATTATAGAGCTCGGTAGAAGGATGCAAGGTCATTCTGAGATTATGCTTCAGAGAAGAAGCCATTTTCTTTGTAACTGATTACTACCATTTCAAATATTGGCTGAAATACTGAAATATTGGTTGATTAACAATAAGCCCCACCACATTTTCCTATCCTGTTGCCCTGTGTTAATATGTGGCACACTGGCTATATGTTTTTTTCAGATGACAGGTCTCATCACACTGCCGAATATGATTTTCAACAGGATTTCAGCAATTGATTCGAAAGCAAATGACCTAATCATACAAAACTGCATTTAAAACTATTGGGAATGGTAAATATTGGTGACATGAACTTAAGTACCACTTTAAATCAAGTAACAAATGAACATTTTGTAGGTTTTAGGAGGAATAGTAGAAAATAACGAAGTTAGGATAACTTTACATGAGCAGAAAGCATTATGGGTTAATGATCATAAAGAGTACAGCATGTGTTATAAACATCTCTTTGCAGAACATAAAGCCTGAGCTGAGCAAGATAAGGCAACTGTGTAGAAGTAACTGTATTCCTGTAAACAATAGGCTCTTAGATGAAACTATAAGTATAAAATAGTTAAGGGGGGTGACGTAATAAAGACTCACTACGCACTTGAACATAAAGCAAGGCTTTAATCAACTTGTAACAAAACATGGAGGTCTAGTTAGCAGTCACTAGCTTCCTGTTTCCAGATTGTCTCTGCCCAAGGTGGGCCCATGCCTGAGTATTTATACTCCCTGGACGGCGCCCCAGCTGGCCGCTCAGTAGTACTTCCTGAGTTGTTATTTGCGATTTATGACATTCTTCCTCCCTAAAAGGTTTGGAAGTCCAGTCTTCCTTTAGCGGACTAGGCGGACCAGAAATAGCCGCAGACGTTTAGCTCTCTGCTTGTGACTGGAAGGCACGTCTCCCCGGACCGTGTCCTGGTCCCTGGGTCGCTTGGCCCGTACCGGTAAGTCAGTAGAGTCCGCGTCATCTTGATCATCCTGTGGAGGACTGGGAATATCATGACTCCGGGTGCGGGTCCCCACAGGTGCTGAGTTGGCCTCATCCCAGGTCGTGGCTGGAGATTGTCCAGCGTCCTGGTTTCGGGTGGCCATCCTACGGGGAGCGTCCAGCTCCCTGAGTTGATCCGGTAGCGTTGCCGGCAGATCCCCCGATGTCCCAGGCGGGGCGTCATTTTCATAGGGGTGCGGAGTGTTGATATCATTGTCGGGGGATCCTTCATCATTCGGGCCCGTGTGACCGGTTGGGCAGGGAGCCAGATCTCGGAGCGAGACGGTGGTCTCCCGGCCATCAGGGTACCGTACGTGCGCATACGTGGGGTTTACCTCCGTTAACTCCACCTCGTCAACGAGAGGGTCGTTTTTGGCAGACCGGACGAACTTCCGGAGTAGCACCGGGCCTGGAGCCACCAACCATGACGGTAGAGACGTCCCATGTGTAGAGCGACGCCGGAATTTGAAGAATCGCTCATGAGGCGTGACATTAGTAGATGTGGAGAGAAGAGACCTGATAGAGTGTAACGCGTCGGGGAGCACCGTTTCCCACTGCTGGTCCGGCAGGTTGCGTGACCTTAGTGCCAGACGGACAGCGTTCCAGATGAAGGCATTGTATCGTTCAACCTGTCCGTTACCGATTGGGTGATATGGTGTCGTCCTACTTGAGGCGATTCCCCGTTGGGAGAGATAACTTTTAAGTTCACTCGACATAAAGGAGGGACCCTGATCAGTGTGGATAAAATTGGCCGTCCCGCAAAGGGAAAAGACCTGATCGAGGCATTTAATTACCGTAGAGGTAAGCATATTAGGGCAGGGGAAGGCGAAGGGAAAGCGTGAATACTCGTCCACCATCGTAAGTAGGTAGGTGTTCCTTGTCGACGAAGGCAATGGCCCTTTAAAGTCTATGCTGAGCCTCTGCATAGGCTGCATTGCATGTATGAGTAAGCCATCTGATGGGCGAAAGAATTGTGGTTTCAATTCTGCACAAATCCTACAGGAGGAGCATGTTTTCTTTACGTCCTCGGTTGAAAATGGTAGATTTTTGGAGCGCACAAAGTGCAACATGCGGGTCACACCAGGATGGCATAAGTCCATATGCAAATCCGCCAGAGTCGACGTTGACATTGAGGAGCAAAATGCCCGTGTGAAGGTATCTGGGGCCACGTTCTGTTTGCCGGGTCGGTAACAGATAGTATATCCAAAGGCAGCCAGCTCCATCCTCCAGAGTTGAATTTTATTATTTTTGATTTTCGTGCGCCTCCGGTTATCCAACATGAAGGCCACAGAGCGCTGGTCAGTTATAAGCGTAAAATGACGCCGAGCAAGAAAATGACCCCATTGGCGTACAGCCTCGATGATGGCCGTAGCCTCCTTCTCGACGGGGGGGTAATGGAGCTCGCTACCCTGCAAGGTTCTGGATAGGAATGCCACTGGTCGGCCACCTTGATTCAAGGTAGCGGAGATCGCCACCTCCGATGCATCGCATTCGACCACAAAAGGAAGATTTTCGTCAATGGAGCGAAGCGTGGCTTTCTCCAGCTGTCGTTTGAGGAGGTTGAAGGCAGAAATAGCCGTAGCTTCCAATGGAAAAGACTTCGCATGGAGCAGGGGCTGTATTTTATCGGAGAAGTGTGGTATCCATTTTGCGTAATAAGCAAACATGCCAAGTGCCCGACGAAGAGAGCCGAGGTTCGTCGGGGGAGGGAGCTCCTGAAGTGGACGAAGTCGCTCTGGGTCCGGTTTAATAACACCGTTGCCCACCCAGTAGCCAAGAATGTTCACCGATGGCACCGACTTCACCGATTTGGATTCGTTTAACGTTAAGTGGCGACGGCGGAGTACGTCAAAAAATCTCTGAAGATTGGCGTCATGCTCCTTTTGATCATGGCCGGCAATAGTGATATTGTCTAAATACGGAAAGGTATCCGTCAAGTTCTCTTGCCGGACTAGGCCATCCATGGCCCGTTGGAAGACGGCCACCCCATTGGTGACCCCGAATGGAAGGCGGCGAAACTGGAAAAGCCGACCATTGGCCTCAAAGGCCGTATACTTCTTGTCGGAGTCTTGCAGTGGCACCTGATGGTACGCGCTTTTTAAATCGAAGGTCGAGAATACCTTGTATTTGGCAAGGTTGTTGACCATGTCATCTATGCGTGGCAGCGGGTAGGCATCCAGATCGGTATATAGATTAATAGTCTGCGAATAATCGATACACAGACGTTTTTTATGTTGTTTTAAGGGATTCCTCACGATGACGAACTGAGCCCGCCAGGGAGATGAACATGGCTCGATAATACCGTCGACTAAAAGGCGAGAGATTTCCGCCTCAATAAACGCTCGATCATCTTGGCTAAAGCGCCGCGATTTGGTGGCTATGGGTTTACAGCGGGGGGGGAAGATTGGCAAACAGGGAGGGTTCACCGAGTAAGGCCGCCGAGAGTGCACAAAACGGCACCTTAGAAATGGTAAGCTCCGGCCTTGACCCTCCAAACTCAAAAGTGATCTTCTTGTGCTGCTTCTGGAAGTCCTGTCCCAGAAGCACATCGCTGCATAAGTTTGCGAGTACTCCGAGCCGGGTGGAGAGATACGTGCGGCCGTTGAGGATGAGGTTGACCAGACAGAAGCCAGAAGAATTGGTGGTCAGAGTCGTCAGAGCCATTGCAATCTCCCTGTCCGAGGGATAAATGTGCAGTTTTAACCTGTTGACAGCCCGCTTACTAATGAAGCTGTCAGAGCTGCAGGAGTCGATTAGCGCGCTTAGAGTGTGCCCATTTACTGAAACCTTCGTGGCTGCATGGGACAAACTTTGGGGAAAAACAGCCGTGATGGGAGGAGGGGCAATTTTCCCTTCGGCAACTGTGGCCTTAACAGTAGTTCTTGGGGGAGGAGCAGCTCCATAGATAGCAGCTGTGAAGCTAACAGGAGCTCTCGACCGGTATACTTTAGAGGAGCGGCCTTTCTTGTTAGCAAAGGCCCGTGACTGGCATACCTTGGAAAAGTGTCCTTTCTTGCTGCAATGATTGCAGGTCACATTACGAGCCGGGCAAAATTTTCTGTGATGGCACGCCCCTCCACAAAAGAAACACTTTCTTCCTGATTGCCAGGATGCTGCTAGGGCGGGGTCGTCATCAGCGAAGGCCTCTAGGGTAGGGTCGTCGTCTGTTAGAGTAGAGTCAACATCAGTGGGGGCATCCGCCCGAGACCTACCGAAAGACTCATTAAAGGAGATAGCCGCCGCCCGTGCACGTGGTGGGAGATAAGTGTCTGCATTTTTCTTGGCCAAGTCCAAGGAACACGCCTGGTCATAAGCAGCCCGTAAATTGAGGGTTTTATTTTCCAGCAGGCGCTGACGTATAAAAGGGGACGCGATTCCATTGATAAAGGAATCGCGGATTAGTTCCTCTTGATACTGTTCGGCTGAAACTGCTTTAAGGTTACAATCCTTGCTGAGCCTGCGAAGTTTCTGGAGAAATTCATCGAGTGATTCCCCAGGCTGCTGCCGAGTTGTGGCCAGTAGGTGTCGAGCAAAGATTTCATTTGGGGACTTGACATATAGCTGCTGTAAGATTTCGATAGCAGTGTCATAGTCTATACAGTCCTCAATATAATCATACACATGAGGAGACACGTAGTTGATAAGCATTCGTAACTTATTAGGGACATCCGCCCCACATTCTTCAAGAAAGTTGCTAAAGGTACGAAACCAATGCTTCCATACCTTTGCTGCCGCAGGTGCATTCGGGTCCAGGTCGAGACGAGCGGGTCTAAGGAGTTTTTCCATGATGGATCAGTTTCTTGCCCAAGTTCCCTTCTGTGGTTCGAGTTGCAGCTGGTTGTACCGAATCACCCAAAGCGTGGAGACGATATCAAGTTGATTAAATTGACGTAATAAAGACTCACTACGCACTTGAACATAAAGCAAGGCTTTAATCAACTTGTAACAAAACATGGAGGTCTAGTTAGCAGTCACTAGCTTCCTGTTTCCAGATTGTCTCTGCCCAAGGTGGGCCCATGCCTGAGTATTTATACTCCCTGGACGGCGCCCCAGCTGGCCGCTCAGTAGTACTTCCTGAGTTGTTATTTGCGATTTATGACAGGGGGATTACGATGGTTACAGAAGTATAGTGGGAAAGTGCTGAACACAGAAACCTTGAAGAGATAAAGGATGAGGCCTGATGTCTGTCTTACAGAACTGGACTGGTGCAGTGGTTCCATCATATCCAGTAACCAAAGTAGGTGTGTTATGGTAGAGGTATAAAGTGTATTCTGGGATCAGTTTGAACTTAAGACACCAGAGATCGACCTCAGGGCATCCAAGGTTTCATCCAACGGGTTGGCTACATGTAAGCATGCGGACGTGTATCACTTATGTGTTTACTATGATTGATATATCACTAAAAGATAAGGAAGAGGCTAAATCTTGTATTTCTTAATAATGTATTAAAGTTGCTGACTCTAGATTTGTGGACCTATTAATTAATAAGATAAAGCATATGTCAAAATCTTATACATTTAAGAAAACTATCTACCATTAAGAAAACTATCTACCATTAAGAAAACTATCTACCATTAAGTTGATTTTCAATCAACAAAAGCAAATGAATATTGTGACTGGGATCCTTCTCTTCAGGCCGGAGTTGTGGTGGATGCGGCACTTCTGTCCACCACTCCAAATTGACTCCAACCCTGACTCATTTTCCTGGGTCGGGGATCATTAGTGATGAGCTGGTGGGCTCCCAGTAGGATTTCCCTCTGGGCAAGAGGAAGCTTGCAAGGGTGGGAAATCCCCTTGCTGCTATGAGGACGCCGCTGGAAAACCAGGAAAGGCAGCAGGGGACAGTAAAGGAGCAGAAGTACCCTAAAGATGACATCAAGCCTCACACTAAAGGCCTAAACTGAGATCAAAGCCTTCAGCAGGCAATTGCTGGGCTGAATTACAGAGAGAGTAGGCCGCTACAAGGCTACCTCCCTCTATTGGGGGAACTTGTGTCCTTTACTGTTGCTTCCCAGGGCCTATTAACACCTTCCACACAGCAGCCCCAGAAAGCAGTGGCCAATGAGACAGACGGTAAGGAAAGCCTCCAGGGACGCAGACCCCACTCCCCTATGACTGTGTGCATGCAGTGGACAGGGTAGGAGTGGCCAGCGGCAGTCCCAGTGGGGGTGGGGGGGGCAAAGAGAAATCGTGGTTGGGGCAATGAGGCAACAATAGGTCTCACCAACCAAATTTTCCCTCATTCTTCATGGTGATTCCACCCGATAGGATCACAGAGAAGAATCGCAGCCCAGTGCCTGGGAGAGGACGGGGGAGCCTGGGGGCAGACATTATTTCTTCATCTGAACATTTCATATATCTTGGTCTCTTTACAAATATGATTTTAGTTTAGATAGCATTAGCAAACACTGCAATATGACAAAAATGAGTCATTTTTGGCTTTGTTAAGATTATATTTTGGATTCTTTATTACTAGTAACAGTACACACAGGGTTAAGATCAATTGTTGAAGCTATGTTCTGCAAGCTGAAGGGAACTTACATTACAGTCTGGCTAATATTCACACCTCAGGGCAAGGCAGAAACATGCATACTTCTGGAGCTCTCTGGTATGCATGGTCTGATTGTTGTCATTGTATGTGGATAAGGTGACTCAAAGTATTTGGCACAGACCAGTGAAACCGACCATCTTATTCAATTCCAAAATCTCTGTCTAATAATGTGTATATTCAGCCTGCCTATGGAAGACAGGGAGAGTCATGTGACAGCATGTGGTAGATTCCAGTAAGCTGGTGTACAGTGGCAAAGGTTCACCGTCTGATTCCTGGGTCTTAGTAACATTTACCTTGATAATGAGCAGATCAAGGCACACCCCAGTTCATAAGGGACGCATGGTCTGCTTATGGGAGTGGTTGGATGATGTTGAAGCTGAATATAATGTCGAGCGTAAAACACCAAAATATCACAAATTCATTTATCCTGGTCTCTCTGCAAATATGTTCGTTTGAATGCAATCAGCAAATGCTGCTAAGTTTATATGAATGACCTCTGTAGATTAATAACTGAGTTTGCAGGTGCCATCGTAAACTAAATAAGTGAGATTTAACAAGATAGGATGGGAGAATAAAATCAGAAAGACACATAAGCAAATAATGAGATGCTAATTACTGGTGACAAGAGCGTGTCAGTTTGAGTTTCAATGTTGAGAGCCTGGCATTTCTCTAGTACATTATGCACTACCCTTGCTGATCTTACCCAGCATCAGTGCTGTTAATGAATAGTGAGTCAGACAGCTTCAATACAGTCGCCATGTATGGAATAAGAGGGTGATATCTTTTATGAATAATCAAGAATTTCAATCAGGTTTGTCTCCGGATAATTACATAAAATTTTGAAAACTTTACTTTATCCACCACTGGCAATTTAAAGTGTAATTTTGCTTTGTTATTACTGCTCATGCGATGTCTTCCAATTTGGCTATTAACATTTTGCCATTTATTTCGCTCCTTCATCTCTTCCCAGTATAAGTCGGGCAGTGCACCTTGGGGAGCTGCTCAACCCCGGAACATAGCTGAATACTTCCCGAGTGGAAAAACCGCTTATGAATCAGGGGAGAGAGTTGTGCCTGAGCCAGTGCAAATTCCCACCAGCCAGATGGCCTTCAGCCACATTGCTCTTTCCTGCTGGCCTATCATAATTTTCAACTTACCTGTCCGGGTGGCTGGAGAGATTACTGGCAGCTACTTTTCAGATCCTCTGATCTAAAGGGGCTGCTGCCAACTTCTAATGCCCACTTACTCTGGGTGACCATTTCAGAGCTGCCCGCCTGGCAGGAATCCCAGAAAATGAAATAGGAGATATCGGCCTCGATATTATCCCATCACCATGGGCGGGAGAGGGTTAGGGGGAGGTTAAAGATTTTAAAACGGGGAACGCGTCCCCAACCCGCCAGGTTTTCTCTGCGCTACCGCGCTCCCCTGCAACCTCCCCGCCTCCCCGTAAATATTGGGGCCATAATGTCACTCACAAACCATTTACATTAAATTGAAATGTCAATCGCCTGTTTCAGGTGGGAACTCCCTGCTCTCCCAGCCTGGAGCGTGCCTTCAGAATCCCTATGGTACGCCCAATGACAACTCTGGTGGTCCCGTGAGCCTCATTGCATCGTTGCTCTTTGGGGGTCCTTGGATTCTGAATTGATGTAATCAACTATGGCCACAGGGGCTGCCTTGGTCACCAATCAGTCATCCAGGCATCTGCCTTTGAACTATGAACAGCAGTGGGATTTTAGATTGTCTTAAAATGAAGGAATCGTGGCAGCTCCCTGATAACATGCATTCACCTCATAATGAGGTGCCTTGCATTGCACACCAGCTGCACATTGAGGGAATGATACCCTATCCTGTTGAGAAAGTTGATAGCATGCTCAAAAGGGGCATGTATGACAACACTGTTGTTGGAACTTTGCACCTGGGGAAATCCAGCCAGTCTGTAAAAATGGACATCCCTCTGACAGGAAAGCAGATAGTCTGGGTTGCTAGCACAAACAAGGCAATAGTTACTTGTTTGATGGCATCTGGCTGATATTGCAAATGCCACCCAATGGTGCCTCAAATGGCATGGA
Organism: Squalus acanthias; assembly: GCA_030390025.1. Lineage (NCBI taxonomy): Eukaryota > Metazoa > Chordata > Chondrichthyes > Squaliformes > Squalidae > Squalus > Squalus acanthias. The sequence goes on along the minus strand of CM059429.1, from coordinate 103,130,730 downwards.
AGTTGTGTGTACAGTGTCTTTTACTGCCACTGGCAATGCTGAGCTTCTAGTTCAGGTGGGCTCTAGGTCACCCAACAAGTAGATGGTACAACTCCGCTAGCAACTCATGATGGGAGTGCAGCATTCTGAAGCACTGTCTGTTGGAAAGGTTGAGATATGGCCACTTGAGTCTGTTATCATTGGGCATACCATAGGGACTCTGAAGGCCTGCTTCAGGTACCTGGTAGATCTGGGGGAGCAGTCCGGTACAGTGCTGTTAGGTTGCCTCGTAAAAACATAGCATGAGTGTTTTGCAAGTGAGTGCCAAATACCTCGAATGGTATCTCAAGCACCTGTCCTCCCCGAGATTGCTCCTCCTCCTCTTCTTCTCAAAGCACAGTTATAGGGGAATCCCTAAGGGAAACACCACTGTGTCCTGTGCTTCATGGCTGCAATAATCTGGAGCAACGCTGAAGCTATTAGCAAGCCGGAAATAGAAACAGCTCCAAAATAGCAACAAAAAGAATTCTTCAGCAACTAAATTTAAGTAAATTATCCTAATATAGTGGCTTTTAACAGCTGTTATAAGTTTAGGGTCTTGCCCTAGCTATGCTTTGGGGTACAGTAGTGCTAGTCACTTTCATTAGTACCTTACATTTCAGGGTGTGCCCATACTACCAGAGGAGGGGGTCAGGAAATGTGGCACCAGGTGGCCGCCTGGGGAAGATGTTGGCAGGCCCAGCCCACATGTTCTGGCAGACAAGTGGATCTGCCCCGTTTGTAGAGTCTGAGCAGATACCTGAAGAATTTCTGGAGTTTTCCAGGCCAGGACTCCAGCCTGCGATTTTAGTGGGCACCACTATTTGCCTCTTGGCAGAACTGTATGCCAGGTTCATCCCAGCATCCAGGTCACTGGGACGTAGGGAGGCCGGGGCTGAGGAAATTCTCACCAGGGAAATCCCTCCTGTCGGCCGCACCCCCTCTGACATCATGGACCAGGAAGTTCTGCTTGTTCCAGGCCTGTTAGGAATTGTCACCAGTGTGATTCTGAACAAAGACCCGGCATGCCTGGTTACCACCAGAATTTCCATTTCCTGCACTTGGCTTGTATCCCGCATTCGCTGCTAGGCCCGAAAATGTTTGGTCCCACTAAATTTAACCATAAAACCTTTTATGATAGAGGGCATGCTACTAGTGTCTTCTATTATAAACATTTTCAGGAAATAATCATTTAGTATGTTCAAGATTCTTTCTTCATCCTTAGTTTCAAACATTTTTGAAACCTTAAGGACCCCAATTATTTTCTGACAACCTTCCTTCTGTTATAATAATTTCTTACTGTCATGTTTGGTTTCCACAGCTATGCTCGTTCACTTCATACTGTCTCAATCTATTTAGGCTCACCTTTCTTTAATCGGCATTTACTAGTACTTGGTATGGGCTACATCCTGGATGTCCTTCAAGCTATTCTTTTTCTCATCAACTGAAGTTTTCTCCCCAGGGAATTTCTTTAAGCTCTTCTTCTATTGCTTTGAAGGTGGCCCTTTTAAAGTTGAATACCTGAGCATTGGTTTCTCGTATTGCTTTAACGCAGATGACATCCCATTTCATGAGCAGGCTGGGCCTATACTCATTGGAATTTAGAAGAATGAGAGGTGATCTTATTGAAACATATAAGATACTGAGGGGGCTCGACAAGGTAGATGCAGAGAGGATATTTCCCCTCATGGGGAAATCTAGAACTCGGGGACACAGTCTCAGAATAAAGGGTCGCCCTTTTAGAACTGAGATGAGGAGGAACTTCTTCTCTCAGAGGGTCGTAAATCTGTGGAATTCTCTGCCCCAGAGAGCTGTGGAGGCAGGGTCATTAAATACATATAAAGTGGAGATAGACAAATTTTTGCAAGATAAGGGAGTGAAGAGTTATGGGGAGCGGGCTGGGAAGTGGCTTTGAGCCCAAGATCAGCCATGATCTTATTGAATGGTGGAGCAGGCTCGAGGGGCCAAGTGGCCTATTCCTGCTCCTATTTCTTATGTTCTTATCATATTATGGTCACTGTTGCCAACCATAATGTCTTTCTCATTGGGTGAGGACAGGATTGAGTCTAGAAGTGATGTTTTCCATGGTTGAATACCATGGTGACACTCACTAATTTGGCTCAGTCAGTCAGCTTGATTTTACGATCCTGGTAAAATTGAGGCTGTGCACGAACGTGACATGGGCACATGCAGGGGGGTAGAATGGGGGTCTGCCTCACCTAATTTTGCAATGTAAACCCTACCCCTTCATTTGCTTAGAATCCCTGCACATGGAAAATGGGTGCAGTGAGTCAGGAATACAACCTGACGGGCTGCTAATCACAAAATCTGACACGCCAGCAACATTTAAAGGGATGATGTTTGCGTTTAAAGAGTGATAATTGCCCTTAAAGAGGAGACACTCTTTTTACTGACCTAACTATCATTCCTCTCTGAAAGAATGGCTGCAAGGAATAACATGGGTAAAACTACCTCTTTCAATGGTGAAGCCCTGGGGATCCCTCTGTGGGAGGTACAGCAAAGGGGGGTGGGAGGGGAGCTCTTCCTGTGGCAAAGGATGTGATGGAGCAGATTAGTGGGATCTCCTGGGTACAACAATAAGTGTGAAAGAAGTTCTCAGGCATCTGCATAAGTGCCAAGGCAAGTGAGCTTCCCTTTTCACACATGCTGCCTCATTCCAGGAGGATCGCAGCAACCCATCTATTTACCGCCACCATTGCTCCTCCTACTTGGGAGCATTTTAGCACAGTTTAAGATTAAGGAGTAGATCGAGCACACCTTACAGAGTCGGCAAGCGATGTACAGGCATAGGGATTAGGTGTGGCGGAGCCTGGTGGCTGAAGGCGCAGCTACCAAAGGCAAGGCGAAGGGAGGGGGATGCACAATAAGCCAGGGTCAGAGGAACCCAAAGTTCAGGGGAGAGAGACTGCATGGCTGGAGGAAGTAACAAAGATAGGATGGGGACGAGGGCATGAAGGGATTTTAACACGAGGAGTGGGGTTGCTGTGAGGAGGTCTGCTGGCCATGTAGGTTACATCAATACTAATCTGCACTCTTGCCAATCCTGCCAGCTGGTAGAAGTTCAGTGCTCTCTTCATTTGGTGTGTCTTTTCTCCTGGGAATCTGATAAAGATGTTTGCCCTGACAAACATGGCATTAGTCACTTGCCTTACACAGGAATGAGTGCACTCTAGCTTATCAGGCAGATGTCCTCTGCAGTGGCCTGGAAGGATCCTGTTATATAGAAGCTTAATGACATGGTGACCCTGACAGCAACAGGTAGAACTGTCCCAGCCTTTGAAGTTGTTTGTAAGTCAGGCCACAGCAGATGGCATCACTTGGTCACTGCTTTTGCAGTAAAGCAGAGGCAATGAAGACAAGTCTCCTGCTTAGGTAGGAGTAGCATGGTCTGTACACACTCCTGATAACCTGTACATGTTATCAAGTCAGTGGCTGACAGCACCATAAAAAACATTTGTTCTGTCTTTGGATTTATCTGAATAGCCAATTTGGTTTCAGGTGGAACAGAATTGGTTATTCAAGCTACAAGTGGAGTGTAATGCCTAAAAATAAAGCTGGGGTACATGACTCGCATTAGAATAATTATAATCAGAAAAAAATATATATATAATGTATGACTTTAGGCAGATGGCCTTTAATCATGAATAAAGTGTCTTCATTTTACCAAGTATATTGTAATGACTCTGAAGTAGATTTCCTTCACCTATGATTTATTAGTTAATTTTTCTTTATTAATCCCATTTTCAGAACATAATATTGCAGTGAGATCTCTGTATGATTTTATTGAGAAACAGGGCCTAATATAACATGTCTAATGTCTTGTTAATGAAAATAACTGCAGACTTTATTAGATCAAAGAAAGATGTACATATTAGTATTAAATCCCTGACGACAAGTGCTGCCCAAAGATTATCTATGCTGTGACATGAATTCTTTTGGAAGTAGTACTATCTTGATAGCCAAAACAAGATTATTTATAGAATATAATTCTAATTTATATTGAGACGTGCAGAAAATTCTCCTTACTTTGACGAGCATTTTGCTTAATGGCCAATAAACATCACTCGCATACTTCAATCTCCTTTCTTAATTATCAGATTAACAAATTATACAGATTTCTGTGATTTCTAAGTAGTTGAGCACATAATCATGGCTGACACTCCCCTATAGTACTTGGGGACTGCTGTATTGTCAGAGGTGCTGTTGTTTGGATGAGACATTAAGCTTACTGCTTGTTCTGGTGGTTCAGGTGGATGTTAAAGGTCCTATGGCACTTTTCAAAGAAGAGCAAGGAGTTCCAACCAACACCATAAACAAAACAGATTTATCCGGTCACCCATCTCATGGCTGTGTACAAAATGGTGGTCATGTTTGTCTACATAATGACATCTATTGCACTTCAGAATAACTGATTCCTTGTAAAACACTTTGAGATATTTCTGAGAAACATGATGAGGCACATGTTATTTCTTCTCTTCATTTAGTTTGTCTTGTAGTGATGGCTAATTTGTGTGCTCATTAAGGTAAGGGATCTTATCACTGAGGAATGGTATCCACTAACGCATTGTCAACTACAAGCATTGTCCAATCAGGTATCACATGGTTAGATGCAGAGTGAAGCCCAGTCTACTCTGACTAATAACGCACCTTAAGCCCAATCTCAGAACAGCATCTACTGATGCAAAAATGTGACAATTTCCCACACAGGAAGACCTTGTGCCCTCTCTAAGTGATATTGTCAATTTAGTGCCAAATTATGGGCAATCCTTACAGACTCAAGTCCACTCGGAACTGGGTTGATGTTCCCAAATTTATTTCACATAGGTCCCAGAGGTAAAAAGACAATAACAGGTGATTTTCTGCGTCTGTACTGCCAGCAGGGAAGTTTGCCTACTGGCAGTGTACATCAGAAATTTAGGTGCACGCTGCCTGTGAATTTCTAACTATTCATTTTAGTGGAGGAAATGCTGCTTTATACTCGTCTACTTTGACATGAAAAGAGGAATTTTAGCCCTAAAAAGAGAATAATAGAAATAACATAGAAAGGTGAAGACTAACAGAGCTAGAGGAGACAGTAAGAGAGGGAGAGAGAGAAATAGAGAAAGGGGTAGTGTAACAGAGACAGAGGAGACAGTAGCAGAGAGAGAGAGAAAAACAAGAAACAGGGAGTGTAACAGAAACAAGTACTTCTACTGATCCCATAAAAAGCAGGATTCAGATAGCCTCCCATCCAGATCTCAGTAAAATTGATGAATGAAGTAATTAGACCTTGTCTGAATATAATTCCTTATGTGTTATGAACAAAAAAAAAATCAATAAATAAAATAAGGAAATACGCTAGATATATTGCTCCATTTTACTAGCACATTTCTGAATTTTCAAGATGGATGCAGGCCCTGAACTCTAGAATAACAACCCATCCCTTCAGTGATTCACTACCATAATCCAGGTCTGGGGATCCACACAAAGTTACAAAGTCCCCATACCTCTTAAGTTAGCTCTGTATGGTGTTGAAAGTTGGTACTTGACTCTTTCTTTTCCTATATGTGAGACAGACAATAATGAAAGGGAGGTGTGAAAGGAAATAAGGCAAGGAGAAATGCTGAAAGTCAAGGAAGAGGGAGAAGTCAATGTTAATTGAATTTAACAGGCAAAATAGAATTTAACAGACAGAAACAGGCAAGGTCAGTATAAGCAGGAAAGAAAAATAGATATAGCTAGAAACTGAAACAGAGAGAAATAGAAGGAAAGCAAAAATATACAGAAGGAATATCACACAGGCACCAAATTTTATGGGGGGCAAGTAAGAATATGATACCTTTATATACTCGCAGGTTATGAAAGGAGTGTACAAGCTTTGACCTTTTCCATCACCACCTGCTAGGTGTGCTGCAATACTGTCCTCTGGGGAGGGAGCACTGGAATGCCAAGCCAAGTAACCCTTCTCATATCCACTTCATCAGCCATCAAACAGGGTTTTGGGTGCTGCAACACTCCAACACTTGGGGGGAGAAATTCGGTATCGCCCCATTTGGGGCACAATTATCGGCCAGGTGTAAAGTTTAGCGCCTGGCGCTAATTATCACCTCCGACTGCAAGCTTGGCCTCTATCACCCCTGGAGGTGATTTGAGCGCTAAATAAGGCGCTACACACCTCTCTTAAGGCGCTAACGCCGAGGAGCGAGGCGCTACCTCAGAGCGCTGGCGAAGCTCATGTGATGTCAGTTAGCAATGGAACACAGACACACTGGCGCCGGCCACTTCTTAAAGGGGAGGGTCGATCTTGCTCTCCAGCCACACCCTGCTCATTGCAGCCTTGAATCTCGGCCTGGAGAGACCTGTACATCAATTCTGCTGGAAAGAACAATGGAGAGGCCCAGGGAACGAGCTCAGAGTGCAGCCCCCAGAGTCTCTTCTAAATCGATGCAAGGAAGGTCAAATCAAAATGAACCTGCAAAGTGCTGCTCAGTACCCAAAATTCCTTCACACAGCCTTGAATCTCTCCAGAAGTCTCTCTCTCTCTCTCTCAGAATGCGTGGTGCAAAAATGTCGCCGACAAGAAAAGGCAGGAAGCGGCCGCCTTTAAATAGCGCTCCCCCAGTCCCTACCCGACAGCAAAACGTTCCCCTCTACCTGTCGTTGCTAGCGGCAGGCGGAAAGGCAGGGGGCACCACTCAATATCTGGTCCAGGATGCTACCGGGGCGTTGCACGCTCGACTGACGTCACAATCTGCGGGCGCGGGAGATCGTGGCGGTAGTGTTTAGCGCTGCCGCAAAATGTCTGGTCAATTTCGCGAGCGGCGCTAACGGCAGGCACTAATAAACCGAATTTTTCCCCCCTGGTTTCCTACCCCCACACATTGATCTTTCCTTCCATAGTCGCCATCTACAATTAATTAGGGCTGATCACAGAAAATCTGGTTGGGTTAGAGCTGTGCAATTTTAGCAACATCAGAACCAGAGAGATACAGAAAAGGGAGAGTAAGTGTGTGACACGCACACAGTTAGATAGACATACAGAGATAGAAAGCATTTGAGAGGTGTAGAGAAAAGAGAGAGAACAGAGGAATAAAACTTGCAGAAAGAGGAAGAAAGAGAAAAAGTGACAGACACGGTGAAGGGATGACAATGAGAGAAGGTGTGTGAGAGGCAGACAGAGAAGTAGTAAGAGGGAGTCAGAAAGAGAAAACAATATGAAAAAGAGAAGGAAATAAACAGAAAGGCCTCAAAATTCCAGTAGGGGCTCTCCCTATAACAGACCCTAAGTCCTCCCGAGCCTGCTAGAGTGCATCGGGAAACCCATCTCAATGTCGGAGCAGTGGATGTTGCTCATGCAGCAGAGAGAAGGCCCGGCCAGGGCCAACCGGAAAAATATTTTTACATCTTTTGCTCCCGAGCATTTGAACAGCTAGAAACAGTGAAGCGCCAAAGAGACTTGGTGGTCCATATACATAGATCATTAAAATGTCATGGACAGATACAGAAAATAATCAAAAAGGCTAATGGAATGCTGGCCTTTATATCTAGCGGACTCGAATACAAGGGGCTAGAAGTTATGCTGCAGCTATACAAAGCCCTGGTTAGACCACACCTGGAGTACTGTGAGCAGTTCTGGGCACCACACCTTAGGAAGGATATATTGGTCTTGGAGGGAGTGAAGTGTAGATTTACCAGAATGATACCCGGACTCCAAGGGATAAATTACGAGGCGAGGTTACACAAACTAGGGTTGTATTCCCTGGAATTTAGAAGGTTAAGGGGTGATTTGATCAAAGTTTTCAAGGTGAACAGATAGGGTAGATAGAGAGAAACTTTTTCCACTGGTTGGGGATTCTAGGACTAGGGGGCATAGCCTAAAAATTAGAGCCAGGCCTTTCAGGAGTGAAGTTAAGAAACACTTCTACACACAAAGGGTGGTAGAAGTTTGGAACTCTCTTCCGCAAACGGCAATTGATGCTAGATCAATTGTTAATTTTAAATCTGAGATTGATAGATTTTTGTTAACCAACGGTATTAAGGGATAGTGGGGAAAAGGCAGGTATATGGAGTTAGTTCACAGATCAGCCATGATCTCATTGAATAACAGAACAGGCTCGAGGGGCTAAATGGCCTACTCCTGTTGCTATGTTCCTATCTGGGATCAGTTACCTTTCCCTTCATCAATGGAATTCAGGCCAGAGAGTTTCCTTTAGGCCTGGGCAGATTCCATGGTAGTCTGGGAAGCCTCCTTGACTAATGGGTGCTGGAAGAAGACACACCAATGCCTATCCTCCAGAATTTCTTGTTGCAGTGAAAAGCCGGCTCTGCCCTATTTTCTACAACAACAACAACTTGCATTTATATAGCGCCTTTCACATAGTAAAACATTGCAAAGTGCGTCACAGGAGCGTAATCAAACAAAATTTGACAGCAAGCCACATAAGGAGATATTAGAACAGATGACCAAAAGCATGGTCAAAGAGGTAGGTGCGTCTAAAAGGAGGACAGAGAGGTAGAGTGGTTTAGGGAGGGAATCTCAGAGCTTAGGGCCTAGTGATTAAAGTCAGGGGTTGCGCAAGAGGCCAGAATTGGAGGAGCGCAGAGATCTCGGAGGGTTGTAGGGCTGGAGGAGATTACAGAAATTGGGAGGGGCCAGGCCAGGCCAGGAGGGATTTGAAAACAAGGATGAGAATTTTAAAATCGAGGTGTTGCCGGAACGGGAGTCAATGTAGGTCAGTGAGCACAGGGGTGATGGGTGAACGGGACTTGGTGCGAGTTAGGATATGGGCAGCAGAGTTTTGGATGATTTTAAGTTTATGGAGGGTGAAAGATGGGAGGCCGGCCAGGAGAGCAGTGGAATAGTCAAGTCTAGAGGTAACAAAGGCGTGGATGAGGGTTTCTGCAGCAGCAGTAGATCTCTCTCCCTCTCTGTCCTCCTATTAAATGTTGGTGTTCAGAGGGATTTTGGTATCCTTGTACACGAAACACAGAAAGTTAACATGCAGGTACAACAAGCAATTAGGAAGGCAAATGATATGTTGGCCTTTATTGCAAGGGAGTTGGAGTACAAGAGTAAGGAGGTCTTGCTACAATTGTACAGGGCTTTGGTGAAACCACACCTGGAGTACTGTGCATAGTTTTGGTCTCCATATCAAAAGAAAGATATACATGCCTTAGTGGCTGTGCAACGAAGGTTCACTAGATTGATCCCTGGGATGAGAGGGTTGTGCTATGAGGAGCGATTGAGTAGAATGGGCCTATACTCTCTGGACTTTAGAAGAATGAGAGGTGATTTCATTGAAACATATAAGATTCTGAGAGGGCTTGACAGGGTAGATGATGAGAGTCTGTTTCCCCTGGCTGGAGATTCTAGATCTAGGGGGCATAGTCTCAGGATAAGGGGTCGGCCATTTAGGACTGAGATGAGGAGAAATTTCTTCACTCATAGGGTTGTGAATCTTTGGAATTCTCTACCCCAGATGACTGTGGATGCTCAGTTTGAGTATTTTCAAGGCTGAGATTGATAGATTTTTGGGAATCAAGGGATATGAGAATCGGGCGGGAAAGTGGAGTTGAGGTCAAAGATCAGCCATGATCTTATTGAATGGCGGAGCAGGCTCGAGGGGCCGTATGTCCTACACATGCTCTATTTCTTATGTTTTTATGTTCTTATGAGCTGAGGCAGGGATGGAGACAGGCGATGTTACTCCATCTAGTTCCCTGATTGAAGATGTGCTGTACTTACGCTTTGGTGCTGATTGGAATTTTGCAGCCAAAGTATGTAGGAGGCATAAAGAGAGAGTAAGCGACACACAGAAGAGCTAACACAGACAAGGAGGTACTTACACAGAGGGAAAGCAGTTAACAAAAGAGTCATAGACAAACACTGAGATAAAGGGATGGCAACAAGGGGAAGTGTAAGAGACATAATTCCCTCCTGCCTCATTACCATCACATCATTCAGGCTGTGCCCACTTCAGGCGCAGGGCCAGTGATGTAATTTTGGGAATTCCCAGACAGTGCAGCAGTGATGGGAAACTTGACCTAATGGTTCTCCAGGTGCAACGAAAAGGAAAATCCATCCTCGAGAGTGGGAAACAAACAGTAAGACAGGTACAGGAAGAAAATTATTTTTTATTTTTCTCTAGTAAGCAACAGCACAGGAGACCAACTGGTACATGACACTGAAACTCCAAGTTTGAAGTGACAGGTTAGGAGTGCAACACAATTTGAATGCTCCTGGTTCTTAGCAGGACCTATTTCCGTCAATCTTCTGCCGATTTTTCATTCCCTTACTGTTTCCGATCCAGATGCGAAGTGCCATTAATTCCACCTACTCTGACACCAACACACACATGCAAATGAGTTGGCTGGCTTAAGGAGTCAGAGTTCATGGCATATATGCTTGCATTAGATATCATATCCATCGGGTTAAGTTACCCTAAGCCTTCTGAAAAGTTGACCCAACTAGTGGAATTGAACCATTTAAAGGTGCTCACAGCATTGAATACTATGGCCAATATCTCACATTTGTTTGCATCTTTTGATAATCTGTTTTCTGTCGTGGGAGCTACTGAGTTGTACTTCAAACTGCCAAAGTGATAGTCTCTCTGGTCAGCAACATATTTTCAGCCCCCACCTACAGGAAGGGATCACATAGAAAAGGATGTTTGCTGCCTTAATCACGAAGGAGGAGGAGACAGACGGACGCAAAGAAGAGTGAGGCAGAATCACAGGATGATGTGGACAATCCACTATTAACTCCCACAATCAATATTTATGCCCCACAAAGGAACTGAGTGTGGATTCTGTCTTTAGTGACTTTGCTTCACTGATAAATCCCTGAATGAGCTTTGCCACCTTCTGTACGATGCACTGAAGCCCCAATCAAGTAACAGAACAGCTGTGTCTGAAGCTGTAAACATGAGCTCAGCTCTCAAATTTTATACCTTCCAAACTGCACCAAGGAATTTATGCAACATCAGCCAGTTGAGCTATCCAGGCCTGCACATGCTGGCTCTCTGATAGCATCTTCATGAGAGCTAGGGAATTCATCCATTCATTTCTAGCATGTTGCTGGATTCCCCAGAGTTCAGGAGCAATGGATGGCACTCACATTGCACTGCAGTCTTCTACTGTGGAGCCATTGAATTTCCTGAATAGAAGGGGATTCCATTCCTTCAATGTTCAAATTTTCTGTGTGCAGCTATAATGAATTCTGCATGTTAATGCCAAATTTACAGGGAATTGTCACAACATGTTCATCATGAGGAACTCTAGCCTCCCAGCTTTATTCAAGGATGAGAGTGGAGTGTCAGGTTAGCTTCTGGGAGAGAAGACACAGCTACCCCTTACTTTCATAACTCATGACTCTATTTCAATTGCCAAACTCATTAAAGAATGAACTTGCATTTATATAGCACCTTTCACAACCTCAGGATGTTCCAAAGTGCTTTACAGCCAATGAAGTATTTTTGAAGGGTAGTCACTGTTGTAATGTAGGAAATACAGCACAGCAAGGTCCTACAAACAGCAATGAGATAATGACCAGATAATGGGGGGAAAAATTCTGTTGCTTTGCGCCTCCCGTTAGTGCCCAGAGGGCGCTAATGGGGCGCAAAGCAGCTAGCGCCTGGGCGCGGCAATGTTAGCACTGCTCGCGAAATTGACCGGTCGTTTTGCGGCGGTGCTAAACATTACCACCACGATCTCCTGCGCCCGCAGATTGTGATGTCAGTCAAGCGTGCAACGCCCCAGTAGCGCCCCAGACCGGATATTGAGTCGCGCCCCCTGCCTTAGCACCTGTCGCTGGGAACGACAGGTAGAGGGGAACGTTTTCAAGTCGGGAAGGGGCTGGGGCAACGCTATTTAAAGGCGGACGCTTCCTGCCTTTTCTTGCCGGCAAAATTTTTGGTTTTAACGCTGTCCTGAGGAGTTTTGGCCCTCAGCACCACTTTTGAAGTTCCTAAGCGCCGAGCTCTTTCCCTGGGCCTATCCATTAGTGCTTCCAACACAATTGCTTTTGAGGTCTCTCCAGACCGAGATTCAAGGCTGCAATGAGCAGGGAGTGGCTGGCCAGCAAGATGGCCCCTCCCCTTTAAGAACTGGACGGCGCCAGTCTGTCTGGCTTCCATGGTAATTGGCATCACCTGAGCTTCGGTAGCATTCTGAGGTAGTGCCTCGCTCCCTGACGTTTGCGCCTTAAGAGAGGTGTGTAGCGCCTGATTTAGCGCTCAAATCACCTCCAGGGGCGATACCGAATTTTTCCCCCAATGTTTTTTATAATAATGTTGGTTGAGGGATAAATAATAACCAAGACATCAGGAACCTCCTTCTGTACAGTATGATTCTGATATAATAGTTCCTATCAGATCCTGAAAGCCCCGAGAGATTGTTTTCAGTAACCTGGTCCCAAGTGTCTGACTGACTCTCTCAACCCTGAACCCCAGGTCCTTTAGGGCGATAGCCTGCGCATCTGATGTGGTGGAAGCACCGACTTGCCCTGGGATGGTGCTGTGTGGGAGGGTATGGGGGCAGATGGGAATGAAGCTGCAACACACTCCATTGATGTCTGCATTGAGGAAAATGCTTCCCTGGTGTTGCTGAATATGAAGCCAGTGAACCAAAGTGGGATCCATGTCATATGCCATATATCCTGGTTATTAAACTTCTTTGTTGTCCATAGGGTGAGAGAAGTGGCACTGAGTGCCACTGCTACCTCCCTCCACATGGCTCTAGTGACTGCTTTGGGTGACCTCCTTCACTGAAAGCCCAGCAAGTAGTCCCTCCTCTCTTTGCTCTCATCAAGGAGGATTTGCAGATCAACATCTGAGAAATTCTGGCCTCACCTCTTTCAGCCACCATTTGTCTTTAGCCTTCCTTGCGATCTACCAGAGCGTGAGACAGAAGTCATTGTGAAGTCTTCAGAAAACACATGGAATCCTTTGGTTGAAAATCACTACAGTTGAACAGGAGAAAAGATACACCATTTACCCAGGAATCTGCTGCCACCTTAAGTTGCTGCAGACTTTTAAATCCTACAGCACCAACTTTCCTCACCCTCCCAATAATCTACTCCTGTGTTGCATGGGCGAGTTGTACTCTTGGCCCACGAATGCATATTAACTGACCCTGTGAATTCTGGCAGGATCAGGAGCGCAGTTCACTGGCAGATGGAAGTTCTGCTATGTTGGCATAATGTGGGCCAAAACTACAATGCATATTTTTGGGGCCTATATATTTATTATTTAAACAAAACCATTTGAAAATACAAAGTGCTCTGTTTAATAGCAATGACACAGATTAGGTGACCATGAAGAAAGGGTTACTGCAGTTTCATAGTCTCCTGTCTATTTCTGTCAGTGTGGCAATATACAATTACTAGACCTCAGCTTGTCTCCTAGAGCACTGTTTGTTGCTTACAATAAATAGTGTGTGAAATCATTGACAGTAAAACAAGGCACTTGTTAATCAGTCTCTCAGCTCCGGCCTCTTAATTCTACAGTTACCAGAGTAATTAAACTGCTTGAGAGATTGATAGCTCGATAGTGACCATCATTTAGCGCTGGTCCATACTGGAGCTATATGCTCTGAACAATGACACAAAAAAGTCAAAAACCATTATGGGCTGATACCCAATCAACATCAAGATTATATGTGACTGTTAATTGAGTACGACCAATTCTTGAGGATTCCTTGGCAGTTAATCGTGTGGAAACTAATGACTAAAATCGCAGCAATTGTTTTATAGGCTTGACTGTCGAACATATGGACCTCATTTTTCACTTGTCAGCTTGAAAAATTGAATCATATCTCAATTCACTCAAAACAAAAAGTGATACACAATAGGTAAGAAAATGTGACATAGCAATGGCCCTGAGCAACAAACTGATTTAGTAACACATTATGAGCCCCAAAAACACATTCAGTTACTTTTTTGACTGTTTCTAAGTGGGCTTCATGTTAACACTTGGATAAATTAAATAAGAAACTGGGGAATGGAATCAAGAAACTGATGCTTCCTGATTAAAGTAAAAAACAAGAAAAATATAAAGACAACGCTGATTGAGAAGCAATGGAGGCCGTTATAAACTGGAAAGATGGAAGAAAAATAAATTTAAGGGCAGTTGTTTGGATGAGGCCTCCCACTGCCTTTCAGGCCCCTGTCTTCTGCTCCTTTCCAGGCCTCTCAGCCACCTTGCTCACTCCTAGCCTAAGTTTCAAAGTTGGTAATTATTATGGATCTTTGAACCTGTTAAAAAGACTATTGAGCTTCCTGATGGGTCATTGAGTAAATTAATCATGTGGGATAGTACTCTGCCACCATGACCAGGATGGTTACAGATTGATTCCTGGTCCATGCTGAATTAGCTCCTCTTAGGCAGGGTGACATTAAGGAAGCTACACTTGGCCTCAGTTTTTCAGATGAGAGTGGAGGGGAAAATCAACAGGGTCTCTATCATCATTGTTGTCCAACAGCCCTGGCTCGAAGTGATCAGGTAAGGATTGACTAATGGTCAGCTGTGGTGCCCTTTCACCCCATCTCAGTCAAATAGTGTATCTGCATTCATTGCATAGAATCACACATGAATAATACATGGAAGCTACATCATTAAATAAATTTAAAACAGAAATAGACAGTTTCCTAGAAGTAAAGGGAATTAGGGGTTACGGGGAGCGGCCAGGAAATTGGACATGAGGCTGAGTTCGGATCGGTCAAGGCCCTGTGGGTGGCGGAGCGGGCCCAGGGGCTGAGTGGCCGGGTCCTGCTCCTACTTCTTGTGTTCTTTAGATTTGAGGTTAGGATCAGATCAGCCATGATCTTATTGAATGGCGGAGTAGGCTCGAGAGGCCGATTGGCCTACTCTTGCTCCTATTTCTTATGTTCTTATGTTCTTATACCTGTTTAGATGAAGTGCCAGAGGACTGTTAATACCCCAGTATGACTGAATGCTTTCAACTACAACTTGTATTTGTGTAGTGCACAACATCCCAAGGGTGTTTCACAGGGGGTGAAAAACAGACACCAAGCAGGAAATGGGAGAAGAGTCAGGGAAGGTGGCCAAAGGTGTCGACAAAGAGGATATTTTTGAGGAAGCTTTTAAAGAAGGGGTTTAGAAAGGGAAATCCAAAGTTGAGGGCCATGATGACTGAAACCTCTATCAAGGATGGTGGAGAAGAGGGAGAGACACAAGAAGAGAAGAGGGTGCAGGCTGTAATGTAGGTCTGGAGGGAGTGCAGTGAGGCCATGGTGGGATTTTTAAACGAGGGTGAGAATTTTGAATTGGATGCACTGGGAGCGGGAGAGCCAGTGAAGGCCAGTGAGAACGGTATGATAGGCGAGTGAGTTAGGCCTATACTGACAGCAGAGTTTGGATGATTTGGAGTTTGTGCAAATGGAGCTTTCGAGGCCAAATAGGAGAATTTAGAGGTGGCAAAGTCATGGATGAATATTTCCGCAGCAGGGAGGGGGTTGGTGGTGAGATAGGGCCGATGGGGGCTGATATTTCAGAGCTGGGAATAGGAAATACCAAGAGAAGAAGAGTGACGGACGTACAAAGCAGCTCCATTGATATGATCATTTTGAATAACCCCTCATTCTCCCTCCTCCCCCTCCCCACACCACCATCTCATGCAGCAGTTTCTGCTCTTCCAAAGAAAAGCTCCGGAAAACACATCACAATCAACAGCTTGTTTGCAGTATCAGCCCAGGACTGCCACAGCTCAACCGATTTACCCCTGTAATTCACAAAAAAATGAACTGGCTGCGCTAACATTTTAAGATCAATATTAACATGCAGTCCCATGGTAGAATGAGAAACAATACAACTGTGAAATATATTTTATAAATCCCAATTGTCTTGGTTACCATATGGAAAACCAATATGCTAGTGATTTTAGAGTGAAGCAGTAAATTGGGTGGAGAATTGGCTGTAGTTTATGCTGGGCAGGAATGACTAATGGAATCAGAAATGAAGGGCTCATGCATTCATAACATTTATTAAAAAACCTTGATGCCCATCATATGCAGAATGTCTACGTTCAATAATGACATCAAATTGCACCACAAAGCAAGATGTGCTGAGGAAGGAGACAAGTGATAAATATTCAGTACTGACAAATGTAAGTTAATGCATGGGGCGCTACAAATCGTATATACCAGTATTCAGTATGGAACAAATCTTTCATATCTGGAGAAAGTCTTCAGTTTCATATGCCTGGAAATGACTGTGAATGATGTTATTGTACGGATGCTTAATGCATTCACGTCTAGCTCTATTTACAATAATCAGGTTTACACGTAAAGTGTTCATACGATCATTTCTAGTCATAGTCATTTCTAGACTGTAATGATTGAAAGCATTGATATCATTTAACAGAGTATTACCAAGAGAAATGGAATTATTAGAGTATATGGCCAGACGAAGAGTGTAGGTCCAAGGAACTAATATTAATGCTCCATAATCCATTTATGAGACCACACTATTTTTTCCTTATTTGTTTTACTGCTCCATTTTCTCTCCTTCTCATTCCTTTCCTGGAGACAGTATCTCAAGCTGGAATAGAATTCCACAGGTGCCTGCAGCCCTCTGGAACCTCATCCAACTCATCATTTTTTAATGTGACCAACAATGGGCTCTTCAAACATAAAATGCAACACTGCTGAGCCCAATCCTGTCCTTATCCAATGTCCACAATGGGTATTAGGACCGTGATTAGGAATCCTGGTCAACTTTTCCCTTCTCCAGCCCAGTGATGCTGAGGCTAATTGTCACTCTGCCCCCCACTGAGACTGGCAAAGACTAAAAATAAAAATCTATTACAAAATTGAAAAGTATATTTGCAGATTGATTACTTGAGGTGCCATCATACAATCACAAATTACAACAACTCACATTTATATGATGTCTTTAATGTAGCAAAGCATCCCAAAACACTTCCCTATTTAGGGGCCAGACTTAAGCAAGAGGCTTTTGAAGGTTGGGACAGATAGAGCAAGGTCAAGGATTTGGGGGAGAAAGTTCCAAAGTGTTAGCAGGAGGTAGCTGAGGGCCCTGCCACCAGTGGTAGAGTGAGAGAGGGGTGAGGAGCCAACGAGGAGGGTATTGGAAAAGTCAAATGTGGAGGTGGCAAAAGCATGGGGGTTTCAACTACGTTTCTTAAATATTTATACCATCTTTTATTAAAATGTCATCGGTTGTATTTATTTTTAATGCTACAGTAACATCCCTGGACCAAAATAAATTATTAAGTGATATTATGTTTTAATTTGCAATAGTTATGTAAGGAGTGCACCTGGTATCGTCTCTAGTACAGTATGGGATAATAAACAAACTTTAGAAAGAAAGACTCGCACTATACAGCGCCTTTCACGACCACCGGACATCCCAAAGCGCTTTACAGCCAATTAAGTACTTTTTTTGGCGCGTAGTCACTGTCGGAATGTAGGAAACGCGGCAGCCAATTTGCGCACAGCAAGCTCCCACAAACAGCAATGTGATAATGACCAGATATTTAGATGATTTGTTTCGCCCCAATAAAAAATGACTAAATCGGCAGGGCTAACACACATCACTGACCCATGACACGATGAGCGTGAATTTCCCGAACATTTTTGGCACATTAGCAGCGCTGGAATGGCACAGTACCTTTTCTCGCGAGGAAATTCAGGTGGAAGTTGTTTCCAGCACTTCTGTGCCTTTAAAACGCTTCCGCAGAGTTTCCTCATACATTTTGAGCCTTCCCGCTATCAGCCCATTGAATCCCTTTCTGGTCCTATTTGCATATAGCCGCGTGTCAGCCATTGGTACTCTGGATGCGAGTTTTTTTGGCTTTACCCTGCTATTGTACTCGGGGTTAGTCAGACTTATATATAAGAGGCATAGCAGCCTGTATCACCTGATCAAGGCAGAAGTAAGGGGTTTGTGAATGTTGAAGTGTCCGGAAAGTTTAAATATGCCTCTAACCATTTTTCTTTTGTAGTTAATGAGACCTGCCCTTGATTTAGACTGCTTGCTGTTGATGTTAGGACCCCCACCCCCCAAGAAACTAAAGCAACTCTGAACTCAGGCTTTTGAGCATACCACTCTATGCTTTTATTACTATGGAGGAGGAAAAACATAACAGGTTAGAGGGAAGAAGAGTCAGGCACCATGCCAGAAGAACGCAACTCACCAGATATTACTGTCACAGATTTCACATACAGCACAGGTCCAATGAGAAACCCTCTGAGGAGCTCTGCATCAGAAAAATTGACTTCTCCAAAGTTACAGTAGGGCATCTCTGTGACCTGTTGCCTGAAGCTCTCAAGCCACACTCACACTGCTCTCTCTGTAGCTATGAAGATGACCACCACCCGCAACTTGTACAGCTCAGGCTCCTTTCAGACAGTCTTGGGAGAACTGTACAACATAAGCCAGAGAGCAGTATGGGGTCGTATATACCAGGTTACAGACACCCTTTACAGCAGAGCACCCTACTCTGTAAGCTTTAGCATCACGGTGAGGCAGGAGAGAGAAAGGGCTATACTACTCATCACCCCTGTGTCCGCTGACCTACATTGGATCCCGGTCCAGCAACACCTCGATTTTAATATTCTCATCCTTGTTTTCAAATCCCTCCATCGTCTTGCTCCTCCCTATCCCTGTAACCTCCTCCAGCCCTACAACCCTCAGAGATCTCTGCGCTCCTCCAATTCTGGCCTCTTGAGCATCCCCCATTTTAATCGCTCCACCATTGCCGGCCGTGCCTTCAGCTACCTAGGCACTAGGCTCTGGAATTCCCTCCCTAAGCCTCTCTTCCTCTCCTCCATTAAGACACTCCTTAAAACCTACCTCTTTGACCAAGCTTTATTTCACCTGTCCTAATATCTCAGTGGGTCGGTGTCAAATTTTGTTTGATAACTCTCCTGTGAAGCGTCTTGGGACTTTTACTACGTTAAAAGCGATATATAAATGCAAGTTGTTGTTGTTCTATGGGGTGCAGAATTCCCCAAAGTCCATCATGGCATTAATGGCTCCCACGTCACATTGAAGGTGAAGGTGCCCACAGAGCACCTCCTCACCAACATGAACAGAAAGGGATTACACTGCATAAACGTACAGATAGTTTGTGATGGCACTCAGAAGATTTTTCATGTCAATAAAAACAGGGATTTACTAAAGTTCTTTGAACTTTTTAGCTGCATCAGGCTGCCGTAATTAGCCTGCTGACCCTGATATGGGGACCAAACACATGAGGTGATGGGATCGCTAAGCATGATGCCACTGACACTTCATGTGCAACTGTTCAGTGTTAGTTCTGACATAGAAGAGTGGGATGGATGGAAACTCATTCTGCTCCATTTGCACTGAAAATCTGGAAAGTAAAGATCGGTGCACATCACATACATTCCTCTTTGCCATATGTTGGGCAATGCATTGTATGGTCTGTACAAATCCCAGATTCTCAAGTCAATGGCCCGAAAATTAGACCTAATACGCGAGAGTACGCACTGTGTACTCTCGCGTTTTAGGTCTCCAATTGCCGGTTTTCAGCATGCACTGCGCATGCGCGGGAAACCGGCACTTCGTGAACTCAAAAGGGGGCGGTTCCTAAGTGAACCGCGTGCGCGCTACAGGCTGCGCGCATGCAGTGCACTTAGTGCTTTGAACGCGCAGGTAAGCATGGAAGATTTTACACATAAAGAAAGGAGGCGTAAGACCCTCTTTAAACAAGGTAAGTAGTTAATTAAGTATTATTTTAAATTTTTTTCAACAGGTTTATCTTTTTTAGAGACTTTAAAGAAAGTTAAGTTTATTTTTATAACTTTTAAAAAGATTTTAAATGTTTTCAAAAATTTAAATTTTTGTTTAAAGTGGTTAATTTATTTAAATATAGTTATTTTATTAATGTGATGGTTTTTTTTTTAATTTAATTGAGGTTTAGCTGTTCTTTTGGGGGTAAGTTGTATTCATAGCTTTGACAGTTGTCCTGTCAAAACTATGAATGAAAGATGGTGTGCTGCCATTGGCTCTAACTGAATCACGTGATCCCACAGCTCGCACGAACTAACTGCGTCTGTGGGTCACGCAAGCACTGCACAGCTGCATGTGGGACTGGCCTTGAAACTAAAGTTCGTGTGAGCCCGGAGGGAAAAGGTAGGCGCGCAGTGAGATATCGCGGGGAAGCCTTACCCCCGCAGGAACGCTCCGTGTTCAATTTCTGGGCCATCATGTTGAAAGCAAATGTGACAATTTGAATGTAGTTATAGTACTGATAATGTTGCTGTGTGCTGTGAATGCCAGCTGTGTTTAAAGCACAACACCTGGAAATGTTCATCTCTTTATCACTAAGGCAGCAAAACTAAAGAGACTTTATGGCATTTACATTTTACAATCCAAACAATGCTGCAGCTGTTCCCGGTCACGAATCCACAGTCTGAATATTTCAGTTCCAGCTGGCATTCTTTGCCAGTTTGTGTACACTATAGAGATTTTTACGATGGAGTTCCTCTTGGCACTCTCCCTGGAGCAATAAACCTCTGCTGGGAATCCTGCCCTCTCACATTTGGTGGGCACTCAAGATTCACTCCTAGTGGCGTGGCTACTTACCATTGACATTTTAGTGAGATGACCTTCCCTGGCCCTCAAACTTTGGTTGGGTCAACACTGGAAGTCGGTCAAAGGTGGATCCCAGCACTTACACCAGGATCAACAACCCATAGACTTTTAGGCCTGTACTGTAGAAAAAGAGTATTAGATTCGCGTCAGAAAAAAATAGCACTAGTTAGGAGTAGGTAATGGAAATGAAATATAGTACAATCATGTAATGACCTATTGACTTTCCTAACTCTATTGAGTGTGTTCAAATATATGCTCTAAATGAATATATTCTCTATCTTTCAAATAAACCCAAGTTCTTTAATGTAGCTTTAACATACAGGCTATAGAAGTGCAATTTCAGATTGCCTACAGCCACAAATACAAATGGCAGGAAAGACTTATTTCATGAAAAAATCATCAGGCATGAATTAAAGGGCCAGATCTTGCTCAAAAGATAATGGTGTGTTTACAATGCATGGAGTTATTAACGTGCAAATCGGCCAGCAAGTTCTGGGGATTAAGAGTTACATCATGAGTTGAGAATCTCCAGAAGTTGCTGGTCAATTTGCCGTTTGCTTCCCACAATCAGTGTCTCGTCCTTAGCCTCCCCGTTATTTTTAAGAATTAACTGGATTTGCACATTAATTGCCCATTAAACTCACCACAGAAAGTTAAGTTTGGTAATTACCTTTTTAAGGACGTGATAATTGTTAATGTAGTGTCAGTCAACCTCTCCGACCCGGAAATTGAACAATTTAAACTATGGAGTCTAAATTCCTTCAGGTGGTAAATTGTTGTTTGAGATTTTTTTAATTTTAAATTTTAAATGTTACATTTTTTTTCTTGCTTTTCCTTTCTGGCTCTTTTTTCTCTTGTGCGTGCCAACAGAATTACCGGTGTCACAGGCAAATCGAGTTAATGGCCGCCGAAACTGGCTGCAGCACTACCATTGAAAAACTGGCTCTGGAGGTTGGTGATGTGGAGTGCAGCACTAATTTACCATGCGACGCCCTCCTGTTGGCGTTAATGGAGGCCTCCGACCCAAAGTTCCCGTCCACAATCGGCGTTGCTGCTTCTTACAGCCTGTGGGAGCGGGGTTGTGGAGTTTGCAAGGCATTGTGGGAAATTAAAGGCGCTATGAATTCAAGGGAAATGCATTCAAAACTAATAAAAATTAAAATCAAGTGAAAAAATGCATTTTCAGCCATTACTGCCTTTCAAAAAAAACATAAACATCAAAAAATAATTCCCAAATGGGAGTCTTCAGCTCTTAAAGCTGAATTGTCTTCCACACCAAAAAAAAGTGCTTCAGTACTAACACAACCAGCTCGGCAAGCCAGGGAAGGGGCAGCTTTGTGCAGGGGGTCAACACTGCAAGAGAGGTTCTCTACCCACAGGGGCCAGGAGGCCCTCCAGAAAAAACGATGTGGGACCACATCACCGAGGCCATCACTGCCAGCAGTGTCACCCACACCACCTGGCTCCAATGCTCAAAGAAGCTTCGTGACCTCAGTCCACACGTCAAGGGCAATGAATGCATCTTCAAAAACCGTCTCCTACCAACTGCATCACTAGTCTCACACACTTCTCAATGCATGATTCCCCCACTCCATCACTCACCAACCAACAATCTGTATCAATCACGAGGCACATCTCCCATTCCTAGCCTCACCTCACCCCCTTGGAGGAGACGGTGCTGGCCATTCTTGGCACGGGCATGGCTGAACCCTTGGCCAGCAGCGGGGGTGAAAGGATACAAGATGCTGGTATTCTCACACGTTATCCTACTTCTCGCATGCACCTCTTGCTTTCCTGCCCTTTCTTCACCCCAACTGCACCCTTGTGCCTTCTTCATTTCATACACCCAAGAAATGCAGCCTGCCCAGCCAGTGGTTGACCAAGAAGAGAGATGGTGGGTGGAGAAAGTGCAGGAGATCCAGCAGCTAGTCGACAACCATGACATGCATGGATTCTTTAGCGCAGTCAAGACCATCTACGGCCCAAGCACCCAAGGCCCTACCCCACTGCGGGCTAAGAACGGAGAGGTACTCATCAAGAACAGAGAGACAGTCAGTGCCCGCTGGAAGGAGCACTTCGAAGATCTCCTTAACCAAGACACTGTCTTTGAAACGAGTGTCCTCAACTCCATCCCACAGCATGCTACCCGCCACCATCTCAGCACAACCCCAGCCCGGTATGAGGTTGAAAAGGCCATTCGACAACTGAAGAACAACAAGGCCTCAGGAGCAGATGGAATCCCTGCCGAGGCACTAAAGCATGGCAGAGAAGCACTACTGGCGCGAATTCATGAACTCATTTCTCTTATCTGGAAGGAGGAGAGCATGCCAGGGGATCTCAGAGACGCCATAATTGTGACCATCTTCAAGAAAGGTGACAAGTCTGATTGCGGTAATTACAGAGGAGTTTCCCTGCAGTCTGCCACAGGGAAAGTCATCGCAAGAATCCTCCTCAATCGCCTTCTCCCAGTGGCCGAGGAGCTCCTCCCAGAGTCGCAATGCGGATTCCGCCCACTAAGGGGCACAATGGACATGATCTTCGCCGCGCCTCAAATAGAAGAGAAATGCAGGGAACAGCACCAACCGCTGTACATGGCCTTCTTTGACCTCACAAAGGCCTTCGACACTGTCAACCGTGAGGGATTATGGAGTGTCCTCCTCAAATTCAGCTGCCCTCAAAAGTTTGTCACCATCATCCGCCTGCTTCACGACGACATACAAGCCGTGATCCTGACCAACGGTCCACCACAGACCCAATTCACATACGGACCGGGGTCAAGCAAGGCTGTGTCATCGCACCAACGCACTTCTCGGTCTTCCTTGCTGTAATGCTCCATCTCACCCTCATGTAAGCTCCCCGCTGGAGTGGAGCTAATTTACAGAACAAACGGGAAACTGTTCAACCTCCGTCGCTTCCAGTCCAGATCCAAGGTTGCCCCATCCTCTGTCGTCAAATTACAGTATGCAGACGACGCTTGCGTCTGCGCTCACTCGGAGGTCGAACTCCAAGCCACCGTCAACACCTTCACCGAAGCATATGAGCACATGGGCCTTACACTAAACATCCGTAAGACAAAGGTCCTCTACCAATCTGCCCCCGCCACACAGTACTGCCCCCCAATTATCAAAATCCACGACAAGGCCTTGGACAACATGGATCACTTTCCATACTGTCAACAAGGGCAGACATCGATGACGAAGTCCAACACCTCCTTCAGTGTGCCAGTGCATACTTCGGTCGCCTGAGGAAGAGAGTGTTTGAAGACCAGGACCTCAAACCCGGCACTAAGCTCATGGTCTACAGAGCAGTAGTGATACCCACCCTGCTGTATGCCTCAGAGACATGGACCATGTACAGCAGGCACCTCAAAGCACTGGAGAGGTACCACCAACGCTGCCTCCACAAGATCCTGCAAATCCATTGGCAGGATAGGCGCACCAACGTCAGTGTTCTCGCTCAGGCCAACATCCCCAGCATCGAAGCTTTGACCACGCTCGATCAGCGCCGATGGACAGGTCACATTGTCCGCATGCCCAATATGAGACTCCCAAAACAAGCGCTCTACTCGGAGCTCTGGCACGGCAAGAGAGCCCCAGGTGGGCAGAGGAAACGCTTCAAGGACACCCTCAAAGCCTCCTTGAAAACGTGCAACATCCCCACTGACACCTGGGAATCCCTGGCCCAAGACCGCACAAAGTGGAGGAGAAGCATCTGAGAAGGCGCCGAACACCTCGAGTCTCTTCACCGGGAGCAAGCGGAAGCCAAGCGCAAGCAGCGCAAGGAGCGCACGTCAACCCAAGCACCCCACCCACCTGCCCCTTCAACCACCGTCTGCCCCACCTGTGACAGAGACTGTAGGTCCCGCATTGGACTCATCAGTCACCTGAGAACTCACTTTTAATGTGGAAGCAAGTCATCCTCGGTTCCGAGAGACTGCTTAAGAAGAAGAAGGTTGACCAAGAAGAGAGAGAGGAGAGTGAAGAAGAGGAAGAAACACTGTCACTTGATTTGACACTCCCAGCCACCAGTTCCTCAAGGTCGACCAGCAAGGTCATTTGCAGTGTCCCCACTGAAAGTCAGCAGCCTTCCACCAGCCATGCTGCAGGCACTGGGGTAGCACTGCATGACATCAGTAAAGGCACACACAAGACAGTCACTAAGAGAATGC
The DNA here is from genome assembly GCA_030390025.1 of Squalus acanthias. NCBI lineage: Eukaryota > Metazoa > Chordata > Chondrichthyes > Squaliformes > Squalidae > Squalus > Squalus acanthias. The sequence goes on along the minus strand of CM059429.1, from coordinate 103,105,944 downwards.
ATAAGGCTGATGAGTTGATTTCTTGAGGTCATATTGGAAGGATAGATGTATAATGTTGGATTGGAAGGCTTGCTTTGTTGTGGCTTTTATTTTAGCATTGTGGCCAAGAGGACGCTGTGATGGTCAGTAACAGAGGGAAAGTAAGGTGTGGGACAAATGTGGAAAGGGGGATTGGGGTTGTGGTCACTGGTACCACAGGGGGATGATTGTATCCCGGATATCCCGGCCAGAAAGGGGCTGTCTGGGATGCATCCTTCCTTCTGCTTCCTCCTCTTTGGGTTCTTCCTCTTCTGTGTCTTCCTCTTCCCTCTGCAAGCGGATGTTGTAAATCTGAAATGACAGCATTGACGTAATAAAGACTCACTACGCACTTGGTTGAACATAAAGCAAGGCTTTAATCGACTTGTAACAAAACATGGCGGTCTAGTTAGCAGTCACTAGCGTCCTGTTTCCAAATTGTCTCTGCCTAAGGTGGGCCCACGCCCAAGTATTTATACTCCCTGGATGGCGCCCCAGCTGGCCGCCCAGTAGTACTTCCTGAGTTACTTCTTGTAGAAGTTGCGATTTATGACAAGCATAAAATGCTGGAAATACTCAGCTGGTCAGGCAGCATCTCGACCTGAGAGATAAACTCTGTTTCTCTCTCCATGAATGTTGCCTGACCTGCTGAATATTTGCAGCATTTTCTGTCTTCTCAGAGGCCTTCCTTTACCATCCAAGGCCTTGCAAGCATCCAGCAACACTCCCTGCACACTTAAAAAACTTTTAACATCTTTTGCAGCAAGCCACTTCAATCAAATAAAAAAAGAAGTCCAAAACCTTAAATCCAAACTTACCTGAAAGATACGTGTGTCCTTTTAAGAGATGCTGACATCGCCACTGTCAGCCTGCTTGTACGCCAGGTTTACCATTCTTGGCACGGGCATGACTGAACCCTGGCATGCTTAGGACCCAGCGCTGAATTCAGCGCTAGAGTCGAAGTTTGGAATGGTGACCTTAAGTCGGCGTTGCACGCCAATTGACGTCACTACGCCGCAAATTTTTTCCCCCAGGGCGATGCCAGTTACTGGCAGCTCAAAGGGAGGGAGGAAAATGTCGGTCACCGTGGGACCCGCCACCAGCTGGTGAAAGAGCGGCAGCCATCATTTTTTCGCCATTTCATGGCGCTACGGAGTGGCATTAAGTAGATGAATTTCTAGCCCTCGCTCTCTTAATCCAATCTTTATTTCCCTCTCTTTATCTCTTTTTCTGTACCTGATTTGACTCCTTCTCCGTCGTTCCTCTGTTTATTTCTCAATCCTTAAGTCTCATTGGTTACTGAGATACACTGTTGGACCCACCATTCACTGAGGTCTCCGATGCCCCGTTGGCCTCACTGCGCTGTTATCAGCTCACACTTCCAACAAGTTACGGCGCAAAAAGAATTTGCGTTGAAGGATGCAGGAAAAAGTGTAAGTAACGACGCACACTGTGAGATGCCCCACTTCAGAAAGTTCTGGCCATTCTCACAGGCATTATACCCAAGCATGGCTTTATGTTATAGTTTTCGACTAAAAAGTGACAAAAAGCCAGTAACAGCGTTTTACTAAAACAAACAGTTCAGAAACATTTGAAACAACATGAAATATAGTCTACTCCTGATAATTGTCATTTTTTGCACTAAAAAATTGAGTTATCTAATAATTTGAGTTAAACAACATAAATATAATTGAAAGTAGAACTAAAAATTGAATGATTACTTAACTTGAATTCAGTGACTTTGAAGTAAGAGGAGTAGACGATAATGTTAATCTAGAGTACAGAACTGTAAATCTAATTTATCAGCCTTAGCCAGAAACTTAAGTAAATTCTTGGCCAGTATTTTGCATTCTGACTCTTCCATATAGATGTAAAGTTAGAAAAATAACAAAAGCTAACCAACAGCTTCATAAAAGCTAGTACAGGCTCCAAAAACTGAATATTCAAGGATGGCTCCTGACATGTGAAGACAAGTACACGGGTTCGTACCTTGAGCTGTAGGCAAACACAATGGTCTGGATTATCTTCCCATTGGCAGGGAGCGGAGCTAAAGTCTGCCCACATAACTCTGCTGCTAGCCCATTACAATTCCCGCCAGGGTCCTCATTATATATGCAACATGGAGAGGAGACAGGGACCTATTGCACTGTATTAGCCACCAAAGCACAGGAGCAGCAGGACTGGGGCCAAATGAAGAGCAGCGAGAGTGAAGATTGGGAAATGGAGGAGAAAAGCTGACACACTGACTCGGCCCTCGAAAGGCTGACTATCAGCACGAAACAGTGACATGTTGGCATGTCTAATTCATCTCATTGTTGTCTGTGGGATCTTGCTGTGTACAGAATGGCTGCCACATTTGTCTACAGTCACTGCACTTCAAAGTATCTCACTGTGTGAAGCACCCTGAGATGTGATAAGTCTATATCAATGGGAAGCAATTTTTAAGGAAAGGGGAAAAGAAAGTAGAATGTAAGGACAAAAATGAGAGAGGCGGACAAAGGGGGGGAATGAAAGATAAGACCTAATGGATTAACAAGTTCATCTGATTGATTAAGAAGTAATTATTAAGATTTTGCATGTGTAAATCTAGGCAGCCGATAAATCAGTAGTTTAATCAAAAAATCTCTCATTAGAATTGACCTACAATTACACTGACTGTAACTTCCCTGTTCTCGCTCTCTATATGAGAGCCCTGTAACCCCAGCAGATACCTGCATATCCATGGGACATGTCGGTTTCTTCGTTTCTCTGTTGATTAAGTCAAAATGAGTCAACACTAACATAAACACTCACTTGGGAAATGCTGCAGAGTCCAGAGATTAGTACTGAAAGAAGAAGGAAGAACTTAAATTTATATAGTGCCTTTTTACCTCCCCAAAGCACTTCATATCCAATGAATGATTTTGAAGTGTAGTCACTGTTGACATGTAGACAAACTCAGCAGTCAATTTGAACACAGCAATGAGATTAATCAGCAGTTAATCTGTTCTGGTGGTGTTCATTTTGGGATAACTGATGACCGGGATAAGAACATAAGAAATAGGAGCAGGAGTCGGCCATTTGGCCCTTCGAGCCTGCTCCACCATTCAATAAGATCATGGCTGATCTTCCACCTCATCTCCACTTTCCTGAACTATCCCCATATCCCTTGATTCCCTAAATGTTCAAAAATCTATCGATCCCCTGTCTTGAATATACTCAAAGACTGAGCCTCCACAGCCCTCTGGGGTAGAGAATTCCAAAGATTCACCACCCTCTGAGTGAAGAAATTTCTCCTCATCTCAGTCCTAAATGGCCGACCCCTTATTCTGAGACTGTGATCCCTGGTTCTAGACTCCGCAGCCAGGGGAAACATCCTCCTTGCATCTACCCTGTCAAGCCCTGTAAGGATTTTGTATGTTTCAATGAGATCACCTCTCATTCTTCTAAACTCCAAAGAATATAGGCCTAGTCTACTCAATCTGTCCTCATAGGACAACCCCCCGCTCCCCCCATCCCAGGAACCAGTCTGGTAAATCTTCGTTGCACTCCCTCTATGGCAAGTATATCCTTCCTTAGGTAAGGAGACCAAAACTGTACACAATACTCCAGGTGTGGTCTAACCAGGGCCCTATATAATTGCAGTAAGACGACTTTACTCTTATACTCAAATCCTCTTGTAATAAAGGCCAACATACCATTTGCTTTCCTAATTGCTTGCTGTACCTGCATGGTAACTTTCGGTGATTCGTGTACAAGGACAGCCAGGTCCCTCTGAACACCAACATTTCCCAATCTCTCACCATTTAAAAAATACTCTGCTTTTCTGTTTTTCCTACCGAAGTGGATAACTTCATATTTCTCCACATTATATTCCATTTGCCATGTTCTTGCCCACTCACTTAGCCTGCCTATATCCCCTTAAAACCTCCTTGCATCCTCCTCACAACTTGCATTCCCACCCAGCTTTGTATCATCAGCAAACTTGGAATTATTACATTTGGTCCCCTCATCCAAATCATTGATGTAGATTGTGAATAGCTGAGGCCCAAGCACTGATCCTTGCGGTACCCCACTAGTAACAGCCTGCCAACTCGTTTATTCCTACTTTCTATTTTCTGTCCGTTAACCAATCCTCAATCCATGCTAGTATATTACCCCCAATCCCATGAGCCCTAATTTTGGTTAATAACCTCCTGTGTGGCACCTTATCGAATGCCTTCTGAAAATCCAAATACACCACATCCACTGGTTCCCCCTTATCTATTCTGCTAGTTACAACCTCAAAAAACGAACAGATTTCTCAAACACTATGTTATGGGAACTTCAACTTCTCAGTAACACTGGCAGCACACGCATGGAAGGCTGCGACAGAAATGCCTGCATAACGATTATACAGCAGGAGCCCAGTGGAACAGGGTACCACCCCTGAATAAACCCCAAACGATGCCAGTACACCCAAATTATGTCCTGAAATTGTTTCAAAACTGTCCTTTTCTGTTGATGAACATAATGGAATGTTGAACAAGCGCTTGAATGGCTACATGGATTCAGTCAAAGGAGTTCTGCCCCTGGAAATGCCACATATGCTTTCCCTGCTTATGGTGAAGTCTTGTCCTGGAAATTTAAGGTAAATAGAAGCATGTCAAAACAGGACATCTGTGGCCATGGTAATTCAGTAGTGAAACATAAACTGGCTGCGTTTTGCCAAGTCTACTGATGTTACTGGAAGGATCCTGTTGCCAAAATGTTGAGTGTTGTTACTTTTACTGCTACTCGCAGTGCAAAGCAGGTCTAATTCCAGGAGATTGCACAATTCATCTATGGCTTCCTTGCCTGGTTGTTCTGTTGCCTGAAGCAGACTTGCTGCCTTGGGTAGTAGCAGGTCTTGATGGTTGTCCTCCTATGTCCTTGGATCTTCTGGGCTATCGGCTACAGCTCATCCTCCTCCTTCACCTCTAGCATGTCCAGCAAAATGAGATTTTCTCATTCACCGATGTTGCGGAAACAGTGAATCCTTCCTTACAATGTATATTGCCCTGCTCCATGCTGGAGTTCTGCCAACTCTCTTCACTGCCTTAATGTCATATTTATAGCATAGCAACAGTACAGTAACGTGATGTGACCTGAAATAATACTTACTGCTGTTAAATTACATTAGCAAATTGTTTAGTAGACAGTGGTAGTGCAGTGGGACCCTTGTATAGTGAAATTGTGCTTGCTACAATTGTCTTCCCTGTATCGTGAGTCACAATATATCAGAAGGAAGCTTACTTTGAACATTCACTCTTAATTGGCACTTAATAGACCGTAACAAACCATAAAAATGTAACATTGAGTCTGTGGGTTGACTGTGCATTAAGCCAAATTACTACCCCATAGCAATTTTGGGAGCATGGATAAATATTTGTGAATGTTCCAAATTACTAAACATTAATTTGTGCTGATGACGTGCATTAAATGTAATGCACAGAGGAATTTCAATCTCAATGTGTGCTTCCTCCTGGGACTAATGATACAGTGAAGACAATTGTAGCAAGCGCAACTTCACTATAAAAGTGTCCCACTGTACTAATAGTATTTGCCAAAGGATTTGCTAATGCACTTTAACAGCAGTATTATGTTCCTTTAAAAAATTCATATAATGGCAGGAACGTTAATATAAGGCTAGAAATTATTCTTGCTGATAATAGTGGAAAAAATGCTTAATGCACTTGTATGGCATTCCACAGACATTAACGCATTTAAAATTAAGTCTACCTTTGTCATTATCTAGATCAGACATGGTTTTGTTTAGGCTCGCTGTTTGTCAGTCATGTCATGCACACAACTTCGAACTAATCTTCTTAGACCAACTGTGGCAGAAATTCATTTGCTCAGCAATCTGTTCGTAATGTCCAGGCCAAATAATTGTTGGGTTGGTAAACAATTAGTATTCACCACTAGTGTTAACATTTCAATTTACATTAGTGTTCTGGGTACTGCAGCCTACTTTAGAGTCATTTTGTAAGAACCAGAACTCCTGTATAATTAGTTGACAAACCACTTTCTACAACTGGAAGTTTTTGTGCAGTATTTCATATTTCTAGCTGTATCAAGGTAGTATAAACTATACTAAAAATTTAAAGAAAGCAATGGAAACAAAATACATTTTCATTGTGCCTTTCACAACCTCAGCGCATCTCAAAGTACTTCACAGCCAATTCAATGATTTTGAAGTGTACTCACTTTTGGTATATGGGCAAATGCTGCAGCTAATTTGCACACAGCCAGGTCCCTCAAATAGCATTGAGATAACTGACCAGTTGATCTGTTTTGATGGTGTTGCTTGAGGGATAAATGTTGGGCAGGACACCAGGAGAACTCCCCTGCCCTTCTGCAAATAGTGCCTTGGGATCTTTTACATCCACTTGAACAGGCAGACAGGGCCTCGTCCAAAAGACACCACTTTCATCAGTGTAGCCCCCCCTCAGTACTACATTGGAATATCAGCCTGGATTAGGTGCACAAGTCCCAAGAGAGGGATGAAAACTATATGGGGGAAAAATTCAGTTGGTTGCGCCTCCCGTTAGCGCCTCAATAGGGCACTAATGGGGCGCAAAGCATCTAGCGCCCCGGGAGCGGCGATGTTTGCGCCGCTCGCGAAATTAACTAGACATTTAGCGGCAGCGCTAAACACTACCGCCACGATCTCCTGCGCCGGCAGATCGTGACGTCAGTCGAGTGCGCAACGCCCCGGTATCGCCCCGGAGCGGATATTGAGTGGCGCCCCCTGCCTTACCGCCTGACGCTAGCAACGACAGGTTGAGGGGAGCATTTTGCAGTCAGGAAGGGACTGGGGGAGCGCTATTTAAAGGTGACCGCTTCCTGCCTTTTATTGTTGGTGACATTTTTGAAACACGCATTCTGAGAGAGAGAGAGAGAGAGACTTCTGGAGAGATTCAACGCTGTCTGAAGGAGTTTTGGGTACTGAGCAGCACTTTGCAGGTTCATTTTGATTTGCCCTTCCTTGTATCGATTTAGAAGAGATTGTGGGGGCTGCACTCTGAGCTCTTTCCCTGGTACTCTCCATTGTTCTTTCCAGCAGATTTGATGTGCAGGTCTCTCCAGGCCGAGATTCAAGGCTGCAATGAGCAGGATGTGGATGGAAAGCAAGATCGACCCTCCCCTTTAAGAACTGGCCCGCGCCATTGTGTGTGTGTTCCATTGCTGACTGACATCACATGAGCTTCGCCAGCGCTCTGAGGTAGCGCCTCGCTCCTCGGCTTTGCGCCTTAAGACAGGGGCGATAAAGCTCAAGTTTGCAGTCGGTGGCGATTATTAGCGCCCGGCCGATAATTGTGCCCCAAATGGGGCGATACTAAATTTCTCCCCTATATTTTTTATGTTGAAGTGGTGTTCAAAAACAAGATAAATTTCAACAAAAGTATTTTAACTTTGGGGATCTTATTCCCAATTTCTGTTCATTCGGCTTTCCATTTATCAACCATAATAGCATCTCAGTGGGTTCTTTGGAGATAGAACAAGCACTTAAGGGGTAACTTTTCAACTTCACACTACCAGCAGAGAACATCACCCAACAGGTGCGTGCTCTGCATGACTTTCCAACCTTTAATATAAATGGTCAGAAAATTATACACAACACATGAATTATAATAGCAAAATACTGCGGATGCTGGAAATCTGAAATAACAACAGAAAATGCTGGAAACACTCAGCAGGCCAGGCAGCATCCATGGAGAGAGAAACAGAGTTAACGATTCAGGTCTGGGACCTGATGAAGGGTCCCAGACCTGAAACGCTAACTCTGTTTCTCTCTCCACGGATGCTGCCTGGCCTGCTGAGTGTTTCCAGCATTTTCTGTTGTTATTACATGAATTGCAAACACGTGCTACCAGTGAGTGTGGCTCCCTAACAGTAGCACAAGTCAAAAAATTACCTCTTGCAGATATCATCACTGCAGCCCCGATTTTAACCCGAAGCGGAAATCAGGCAGGTGGGTGTGGGGCAAGTGACAAATGCGTCCGTTGTTGCAAGCATGAGGTCCCGGGCAATAGTAATACCCCGGCATTATTTGAATAAGATTGATGGGCTGCACAACCAATATCATCAATGTCCATTTCCACGGCACAATTTACGGCGGGCTGCCCAAGGCCTATTTAGGGCTGGATTTTGTCTTGGGGTCGGGTTGGGGTCGTGTCATCCGCATTTCGTGTTATCCACCCGCCTGAAATTGGATGTGGGAGATTGATGCAATTTTCACTTTATTGGGCCATTGAGTTCCAGCATGTGGGAACCCATGAACCAATTAGTGGTTTCAGTCGGATAGTCGCCTCTGATGATGTCATCATTGTAGGTCAGAGACTGCCTGGTCTGGTCTCAGAGATTGCCTGGCCTTTGCTGTGAGAGGACCTGGATGCAAAATCAGCAGCATCTCAGCAGAGAGAGAGAGAGAGAGAGAGAGAGATATTTGCAACCAAGTCCTCCCAGGCAGTCTCTGAAGACATTCAATGCAGCAGCATCAGAGGCGACTTTCAGACCTAATACTACTACTACCTTCATCACATCTCCGTTGTAATAGTGGACCTGCAGCTGATAGTCAGCTATCCACTTGTGCTCCCGCCAGGTTTCACTGGCGTGTTTCACATCAGGCGTGCTTCATGTCAGAAAAGGGTTAAACTAGCTAAAACGTTTCAAAATGGCATTACAGAGCCAATTTAGGGCTTGTTAAGGGCTTTAATGGCCTCTCCCGCCTCTTGGAGGCGGGACGGAGTCGGGAACACCGCACACGATTTTATCAAAATTGCGTGGAGGCGGGTTGGAGGCGGGATGGGGTCGGGACCCCCGAATCTGCAACTTTAACCCCCCACACGCCTCCAAACCCGACTCCACGGGTCATTGAAAATCCAGCCCTTAAAGCGGGAATTAACATATTAAAGTGAGGTCGCTTTCAGATTTCATGGCAAAGCAGTGGACATAATTATCTTAGCAGTCATGAGTAGGAGGGGCTGACCTAGGTTTTTTGATGCCATCCTGGAGTTCCTAGTGGAGGAGGTTAGGGCAAGGAGGAAAATAGTGTTTCTCAGCACTCGCAGGAATATACACAGGACTAATATCCAGCTGGCTGAGAGGGTCAGTGCCAGGAGCATCACCCCCAGGACCTGGGCTCAATGGAGAGTCAATGACCTCACAAGAGTAGTAAGGGTGAGTACAGCTCTTTAATTCTCCATCTCTCGTAACAGCACCTGCCAACACTCCTTTCATCTCCTCCACCAACACTCTCAACAATTCCCTCGCCTCCATCACATCCTTCATTGTACAATCACAAGGGCACACTGGACCAACTCTCTTTCTCATTCCAAAAACACTCACCTCTTCCTTTGCTGTCTTCACACCAGAGACTATCAGCATTCTCTTATATAGTAGCACTTGCAGAACCAGCAACTCCTCCCAGGACTCCTTCCTCACGTTACATTCCAGACACTTCAGCGGAAATATTTATAATAAGATGTGCAAAAAGGGAACATGAAAAAGACTTGCAAGGGATATTAAAGCTAACAATAAAAGTTTTTATAAATATGTTAGATGAAAAAGAGTGGTAAAGGGGAATGTGGGCCCATTAAAGACAGATGCAGGTGAGACTAGAATGTATAATAAAGAAATTGCAGACTTGTTAAATGAATACCAGCGGTGCAAGGGAACCTAAAAATAAGTCAAAGTTAGGAAGTTATTGGCCCGGAATTTGTGGTCAGTGTCGAAGCGACGGCGCTCGCCGTTGACCTCGAAGAAAGCTATTCACAAAGATCTAACGATCTCTGTGGTGTGAATTTTAGCTCTCCCGACTTTAGTTTGAATCTAGCGCCAAATCAAGCAAATCTCCAGCATTCAGCAACAGTGATGTCATCAAGCAGGCTAATCAGCCAATCACATTCAAGAATTCTCACAGACAGCAAACCAGGAAGTAAAATGCACAGATAATAATTTACTTTTTATAAATTTTACAAAGAGCAAAATAAAGATTAGGACATACACATGGGATTAAGGTATAAACTGAAATATCATGAACAAACTTTTTTTTTTAATTACTATATTAAAAGCCATGTCATTCTTATCACATTAATGGAAAAATTTGACATTCCACAAATATAAAATTAGTTTTTCAGGGCCAGAACAGTTGTTCAGCAGTCAATACGCCGTTAAAAACCCAGTTACACCTCTTTCAACAAGGCTTAACTTTTTCAGGAGGTTTAACAGCAATATTCCAGTGCAATAGTGGAAGTTTTCAGCAGGAACTGTGATTTAAATTGATTGCCGGCTCTGGGGAGTTCCACAGCGCAGCCTGTGGAGGAGGAGGGAATGATTGACAGCAACTTTCCTACATTACAACAGTGATTATACTTCAAAAAGTACTTTATTGGCTGTACAGTGCTTTGGGACGTCCCGTGGTCGTGAAAGGCGCTATATAAATGCAGGTCTTTCTTTCTTTAACTTCTGGATTTCCACGTTTACCTGCGCATGCACTGACTCCAGAAGTTGCTGTCACTTTCAGAGGAGTAATGACGGCGAACGCTGACAGTTTTGCAGTCATTACCACTGCACAATCCAGGCCATTGTATTTAATACAAGTCAAAAGATGGTAATGTAGAAAATAATGAGACGTGACATAGACAAATCTCCAGGACCTGATGGTTTCGACCCCAGGGTATTAAAAGAAATAGGTCAGAAAATTGCAGATGCATTGGTCATAATATTTCAAAGCTCTCTTGATTCGGGAATTGTGCCTTTGGGTTGGAAAATTGCAAATGTCATTCCATTATTTAGAAGGGAAGGAGGGAAATACCAGGAAACTACAGACCCATCAGTTTAACATCAGTTCTGAGGAAGTTACTGGAATCTATCATCAGCGACAGAGTGACGAAGCACTTGGACAAGTATGAGCTAATCAAAGAGTGTCAGCATGGATTTGCAAAGGGTAGGTCATGTCTAAATAATTGAGTTAAAATTTTTGAGGAGGTCACTGGCATGGTGGATAGGGGCGTGTCTATGGGTGTTGTCTATATGGACTTCCAGTAGGTATTTGATAAGATTCTGGACAAGAGATTATTAGCAAAAATAAAAGCGCACAAAACTGGAGATAACCTTGTGGCATGAGTTGGTAATTGGTTGAAAGGTAGGAGACAAAAAGTAGGGATAAAGGGAATGTGCTCTATTTGGCGGGATGTGACAAGAGGATCTGTACTGGGCCTCAGTTTTTCACCATATATATCAATGACTTGGGTGAAGGTATAGAGAGTTGTATATCCAATTTTGCAGATGACACTAAGTTAGGAATCACTCTAAGTTGTGCAGATGGGAGCAGGATGTTACAAATGGTCATAGACATATTCAGTGAGTGGGCAAAACTGTGGCAGATGAAGTTCAATGCGGGGGGACGGGGGTTGGGGGGGGAAGTGTGAGGTCATCCACTTTGGATCCAAGAAAGACAAATCAGAATATTTTCTGAATGGTTTGAAACTAGGAATTGTGGAAGAGCAAGGGATATTGGTGCCCATGTACACAAATCACTAAAAGTCAGTGTACATGTACAAAAGTAATCAAAGAGGCTAATGGAATGTTGGCCTTTACCTCAAGGGGGCTGGAATACAAAGGGGAGGAAGTGATTCTTCAGTTGTACAGAGCCTTGGTCAGACCCCATCTGGAGCACTGTGTTCAGTTATGGGCAGCGCACCTCAGGAAGGATATATTGGCCTCAGAGGGAGTACAGTACAGTTTCACCAGAAGGAAACCAGGGCTTAAAGGGTTAAATTATGAAGATAGGTTACATAAAATTGGTTTGTATTCTCTTTAGTTTAAAAGGTTGAAGGGAGATCTAATTGAGGTCTTTCGATAGGGATTCGATAGGGTAGATACAGAGAAACTATTTCCTTTGGTGGGGGAATCCAAAACAAGAGGGCATGCTCTTAAAATTAGAGCTAGGCCCTTTAGGAGTGAAATCAGGAAGCACTTTTTCACACAAAGGATAGTGGAAATCTACAATTCTCTCCTCCAAAAGGCTGTGGATGTGGGTCAATTGAAATTTTCAAGTCTGAGATCAATAAATTTTTATTAGGTAAGGGTATCAAGAGATATGGAGCAAAGGCAGGTAAATGGAGTTGGCATACAGATCATCCATGATCTAATAGAATGATGGAACAGCCTTGAGGGGCGGAATGGCCTACTCCTGTTCCTATGATTTTATGTCCCTAAACCTTCTTTTATGAAAGTGACCTTCGGTTGACACTTGGGTAAGAGATGAATTCAGGGCAATTATTGTATTTGACATTAAATTAATCACCTTTATCACATTTAGTACGTTGGTCAGCAGGTTCTGAGTCTGCATTGTCTATGTCATTGATACAGAAGTTGTCTAAATGGTACAATGTTCTTTAATGCAGGATTAAGGGAGCGGTGAAGGATGTAACAAGGAGTGTTAATGCAGAGAGGCTTTGTGTAAGTTTTCAGAGTCGGGGAAGTGCAGATCACCATGCAATTGATTCATCCCTCACATCTCTGGCTGCAGGGCGTTGAGGTGACCATCCTTCTACTGCTCCTTCCTTGCCTTCACTTTGGTCTTCCTCGTCCAATACGGACTGCTGCTGTTGCTGTGTTGCTTCCAAATGCGGGTCTCTTTGTATGGCAAGGTTGTGCAGGATGTAACACACCACGATGATGCAGGAGACTCTTTGTGGGGCATATTGTCGGGAGCCCCCAGACCTGTTGCGACACCTGAACCTTTGTTTGAGAAGCCCCCTGGTGTGCTCAATTATGATCCTGATGGTGCAATGGCTCTGTGTTGTTCAGGTGTGGTGGGGTTGCCATGAGCCATGTCTGTAGGAGGCATCCCTTGTCCCCCAGCAACCATCCTGTTACTTTCCTGGATGGGTCGAATATTGGTGGGATAATTGAGTGTTGCAGGATAAAAGCATCATGACAGCTGCCTGGGTCTTCTGCTGGCCTCATAGCTACATGTGTGCGGTTTATCATGCACACACGAGTGCAAGGGAAGTCAGCCACTGCTGCAAAGCCCTGAGCTCTCTCCTGTTGACATCAATGGGGAACGTGATGTACTGGTTAGCATTGGCGAACAGGGCAATTGTGATCTGCTTAATGTAGCTGTGCACTGCAGACTGGGATATGCAGGAGGTGTTCCCCGTAGCAGCCGGGAATGAGCCGTTGGTAAAGAGGTTAAGGGCTGTGGTGACTTTGACAGCCACTGGCAAAGCAAGGCCATCTGATGCAGTCGATAGCAGTTCTTGTTGCAGGAGGCAGATATCTGCGACAGTCTGCCTAGAGAAGCGCAGCCTCCTGATGCACTGCTCCTCAGATAGATCCAGAGAGGTGATTCTTGGCCTAAAGGCCCTGTGGGCTGGGTATGGACTTATATGAGCAGCTGCCCTCACCTGTTGACTTCTAATAGACCCCGCTGCTGCTGCTGGTGCTGGTTGCTGGGACAGCTGCTGCTCTTTCTGATCCGCCTCTTCCTCAATCCAAATCAAAGTGGCTATAATGGCACTTATGATAAGCCATGAGAACTTGATAAGGGTAAGTAATGCAAAAAATCTCAAAAAGAAGCAATCTGGAAGCTGGATACACATGGCAATCCAAACAGCACAATGGCACACAGATCTCTATGATCCAATTACCTGCAGCGAGATGTCCCGTTAAATACTGCTTCAGTGTAGCTGAGAGACCAATCCCACTGGGCGGGACTTCCGCGATTTTGCATTAAAAATCACATCAGGGTCGTAATGACAGTATAGGACCACGTTTTGCAAGCATTCATGTGGCCCCCAACTGTCTCCGGCAGGCGCCTCAGCAACTAACAAAAGTGCGTGGTTAAAATGGCGGTTGGTGGGAAAGCAGAAGGAACGGGGGACTAACTACTCTGAAGCAATTTTAACAGTGCGCCCGCCCCATTCCCGAGCTTGGCTAATATCACCCCTTATGTGTTGTTAAGGAAACTACATCAGATAATATATTAACCCAACTGTAGCACAATTAGCGATAGACTTAACAGATCAACCTTAACAATATGTACAGTAATAAATCTATAACTATTGATTGATTGATTGCGGGTATGTAGCTTCCTGAGAGGGCATACATCCTCTTTTTCCAATTTTTCCTTTTATGGTTCCTCACAATAGCCTCACAGCACTGGTCATGGATCGTCAATGTCTCGTGCACTGCAACACCCAGGTCTTTCTGCTCAGCAGCCTTCAACACATACCCTTTGTGGTGAACACATGCTCAGAGTTGCCCCTACCCAAATCCATACTGCTACATTTATCTATTATCTATTTCCCACATCACAACAGTGACTACACTTCAAAAAGTACTTCATTGGCTGTAAAGCGCTTTGGGACGTCCAGTGGTCGTGAAAGGTGCAATAGAAATTCAAGTCTTTATTTTTTTTTCTTTTTATTAAAAAACACACAGTCCACCGGAGATCTCATGGTGCCGCAGCAGGCCAGCAATCTGTGCTCAAGCAGATTGCTCCGGATGCTGAGGTTCTGCCCCGGGGGAGTGGCAGTGAGTCGGTCGAGCAGGAAGGTCCTGTCCTCTCTCAGGGTGACAGCATTCCTGCTCCCACCACTGCCACTCCGTCATTGCACTTGCCGCAGCCTGTAACCCAGCCATCCCAGACTGCTGCCGCCCATGCTGAGTTGGTGCAGTCTGCAGCCGGGCCTTCCAAGCCCAGAGGTGGACGAGGGCGTCCTGCAACGCCATCTGCAGTCTCTGGCTCCCAGACTCAGCAGCCTTCCACCAGCCTTGCTGCAGCCGCATTACAGAGGAGCAGTAGGGTTGGGAGAGGGGAACTCAAAAGGGGAGGGAAATCATTGAGGAAGTGGGGGCAAGTGTGTGTTAATAAATTGATGTGTTTGTAGAGAGTGTCTGTCACCTCCCGGATGCAGCAATGGATGGCGAACTGCGAAATGTTTGCAATATCCCCTGTTGTAGCCTGGAAGGAGTCGCTGGCATAGAAATTGAGAGCGATTGTGACCTTAACTGCCACTGAGAGAGACGTCCTGGTCCTGAGCTGAGGCTGGAGGTCTGGCTGCAGGAGGTGGCAGAGCTCTGTGACCACCTCCTTGCTGAAGCAGAGCCTTCTAAGGCACTGCTCCTCTGAGAGATGAATGTAGGAGAAGTGCTCCCGGGAAACCCTGGGAGGGTAAGTCCTCCTGTTGCGCGGCCTGTCAACCCTCCTCCTACCTCTGGCCACATTTGGCAATCTCTGTCTCTGCTGCCCCCGACATAGTTGCCAGACGGCAAGGTGGAGTGCCAGTACAGCCCCCATAAATGAGAAAAGAGGAGGTAGAAATGTTCAGAGCAATACAAGTGAAGAAACTGTTAGAGCAGCAACAAACCAAAAATGGAGAAAATGTGAACGCAGCCAAAATGCTATCTGACAAGCCAGCAATGAATCTGACCTCCCAATGAACCGGTACGTGATCCCTTTAAATAGCGCCCCCGCAGCGGCAATCCCAGGTATCAACGCCTGCTATTTCTGTCGTTCTCAGCGCCAGGCGGTAAGTCAGGGAAGCAACTGAATTTCACATCCGGGGCATTACACACTCATTGACATCATGGTCTGAGCGGCGCTAGAGGGCCAGGCGCTAAGTGTTAGCGCCAGCGCTAAATGCCGACTGAATTTCGCGGGCAGCATTGGAATCGCCGCATCCGGGCGATAAGTCCTTAGCGCCCTGTTAGTGCCCCACCCAGATGCTAACAGGAGGCGCTAAGGTGCCGAATTTCTAGCCCCTTATATCCAGGAATATCTAGTACCCAATCCTGCCTTTTTTTGAGCCAGTCTCCATTATCGGCACGACATCATATTCCTATGTGTCGACTTGCGCCTGCAGCTCACCAACCTTATTTACCACACTTTGTGCTTTCACACACATGCACTGTAAACCTATCTTAGACCTTCTTGTATTCTCTCTTAGTCTGACCCCACCTAATGCCGTACTATTTCTTACTCTAGTGCGATCTGTCTCTCCCCATCCTTTGTGCATCTTGTTTCTCCCTTCTATTGCTACATCCTGGTGCCCATCCCCCTGCCAATTAGTTTAAACCCTCCCCAACAGCACTAGCAAACCCCCCCTGCTAGGACATTGGTCCCGGCTCTGTTGAGGTGCAACCCGTCCGGCCTGTACAGGTCCCACCTCCCCCAGAACCAGTCCCAATGTCCCAGGAATCTAAAGCCCTCCCTCCTGCACCATTTCTCCAGCCACGCATTCATCTGCTCTATCCTCCTATTTCTACCAGCTTAAAGAAGATGCTTCTAGTTGTATGTTTCAGCATTTGAAAAGCCAACAACTTCCAGATATACGTATATTTCTCTGCTTTATTTAATCACCACCATTCTCTAGTTGCAAAGAGGCAGAGGTAGGCTTGTCATTTTCTGACTATTTTCCTTGAGATGTTACTACATAGAAACATAGAATAGAAACATAGAATCTAGGAGCAGGAGTAGGCCATTCGGCCCGTCGAGCCTGCTCCACCATTCAATACGATCATGGCTGATCATCCAAATCCAGTACCCTGTCCCTGCTTTAATCCCCACAGTACACATATCCCACCCTACCCCCGTAACCCCACGTATTTAATTCCCCCTAACATATCCCATCCTATCCCCATAACCCCACATTTTTAATCCCCCCTTAACACTAAGGGTCAATTTGTCATAGCCAAATCAACCTAACCCGCACATCTTTGGACTGTGGGAGGAAACCGGAGCACCCGGAGGAAACCCACGCAGACACGGGGAGAATGTGCAAACTCCACACAGACAGTCACCCGAGGTCAGATTCGAACCCGGGTCCCTGGCGCTGTGAGGCACCAGTGCTAACCACTATGCCACCGTGTTGCCCACTACTGTTACTCTCTTTCTCTTTTTCCACCATTACTTTTCCCTGATGTGATCATATGTTTCTCCAGTACTATCAGGCATGCCTTCAGACTCCTCTCTTCATTACTTACCTCAGAAGTAAAATTTTAAGCTTTCTTACAAAAGAATCCAGCTGCTTCTGGCTTCTGCTCAAATGCATAAGCGCTGAAGTTAAAGCACTTAGTTGGCATGGTAACCATGGTGAACAGAGGTTTTACTGCCAGGCTGAAGAAATAAAACCTTACATTCCCCCTTAGTTTTTTTTAATCAGGAGCTACCTTAGGCCAAAATGTCTGTTTTTAAGCCATCTTTAAATTCCCTTTCACATCTAACTACATGCAAATAACTGATGGTTAGGCAAGAAAATAGTTGCAATAAAATAGAACACACTCTAATATAGATCAAACTTGTATAAGGAGTATAATTCATTACCTATTGTAATGTCTCTCTTTTCCGCAACACTTTGAGTGACAATCAGTTTTACGGTAAATATATATATATATATATATATATACACAGTACTGTGAGGAAGTCTTTCTTCCAAAGATGGTTCCATACATTGGAATTGTGGATTAAGTCTAAGACACATAGAATCATAGAAAGTTACAGCACGGAAGGAGGCCATTTCGGCCCATCGTGTCCGCGCCGGCCAACAAAAGAGCTATCCAGCCTAATCCCACTTCCCAGCTCTTGGTCCGTAGCCCTGCAGGTTACAGCATCCCAAGTGCACATCCAAGTACTTTTTAAATGTGGTTAGGGTTTCTGCCTCTACCACCCTTTCAGGCAGTGAGTTCCAGACCCCCACAACCCTCTGGGTGAAGAAATTTCCCCTCAGATCCCCTCTAAACCTTCCACCAATTACTTTAAATCTGTGCCCCCTGGTTTTTGACCCCTCTGCTAAGGGAAATAGGTCCTTTCTCTCCACTTTATCTAGGCCCCTCATAATTTTATACACCTCAATAAGGCCTCCCCTCAGCCTCCTCTGTTCCAAGGAAAACAAACTCAGCCTATCCAGTCTTTCCTCATAGCTAAGATTCTCTACTCCCGGCAACATCCTTGTAAATCTCCTCCGGCCAGGACTGCCCATTTATGTCTATCTCAGATGTTTTGAGGTGCAACAATTGCTCTTTAGCTGTTTGCCTTTATTCAGTTAGGTACTTGAATCTACCCGCTTCTAGCTTCACCTCAAATAATAGAACAGCAAAATGCCAAGCACTCAGCTGGCATGGTAACCAGGCTATAAGTTCAGACAGAGCTCTTTAGCCACAGTGAGGAATCAAAACTTTTGACTTATAACTTCTCATATTCACTGCGTGGGTGTTAATCTGGCAGAGTGGACCGCTGGCCCACTGCAGAGCCCAGACGAATTTCATTGCATTGATTTCAATGGCATGAAAATCAGGCAGGTTCTACAATGGGTGGGTGATCCACTCTGCCAGATTACTGCCTGGGTGGTGAAGGTGAAAATTTACCCTTACATTTCAAAAATACACATGTATATGAGGTAAACAACGCCTCCTTGGTCAAGACTTAATTGTAGTTTACACAGTTGTACATTGTATTCCTTCTCCTAAATAAGCTATCTAAATTGCTTGTCCATATCCGGAACCTTACTTGGGCACAATGGTCCTCTTTATTGTTTCTTCCTTCTCTAAGATTGTCACCTAGCTCAAACTGTTAGACAGTGTAGCTAACTGGAATCAATGGTTAATGAAGTACAGTGGAAACCTTTCACAGTGAAACCTTGCCTGCCACAAAATGTCATGATATCTGGAGATTCTCAGGCTGATTGAGTATTAATTACATCATGGGGGGAAACTAGCTTAGAGATCTTTCCCGAGGATCGGTGCCCAAGAACTGAACGCAGTACTCCGGATGGGGTCTGGCCAAGGCTCTGTACAACTGAAGAATCATTTCCTCAATTTTGAATTTAAACCTCCTTGAGATAAAGGCCAACATTCCATTCGCCTTTTTGATTACTTTTTGTATATTTGCACTAGCTTTTAGTGATTTGTGTACATGGACACCCAAATCCCTTTGCTCCTAGTCTCTCACCATTAAGAAAATATTCTGATTTGTCTTTCTCATAGTGGATGACCTCACATTCCCCCACATTGAACTCCATTTGCCATAGTTTTGGCCACTCACTTAATCTGCATATGTCCCTTTGTAACTTTGTGCTCCCATCTACACAACTTACTGTGCCTCCTAACTTAGTGTCATCTGCAAACTTGGATATATAACTCTCTATTCCTTCATCCAAGTCATTAATATATATGGTGAATATCTGAGGCCCCAGTACAGATCCTTTGGGAATACCACTTGTCACACCCCGCCAATAAGACAACAAACCCTTTATCCTTGCTCTCTGTCTCCTATCTCCCAACTAATTACCAAGCCATGTTACAAGGTTACCTCCAATTCCGTGCACTTTAAATGTTGCTAAAAATCACTTGTGCAAAACCTTATCATGCCATGCTAGTGACCACCTCAAAAAAATCAACTAGATTATTCAGACATGACCTCTCTTCACAAATTCATGCTAACTCTCTTTAATCAGCTGACACTTATCCAATACACAGGTCTCCAGTAACTTCCCCACAACTGATGTTAAACCAGCAGATCAGTAGTTACTGGTTTCTCCCTTCTTCCTTTCTTAAATAATGGAGTGGCATTTTCAATTTCCCGATCTAAAGGCACAATTCCTGAGTGGTAGAGAGCTTGGAAAATTATGACTATCGCAACTGCAATTTCCTCACCTATTTGGTTTAATACCTTGGGATGGAAACCATCAGGTTCTGGAGATTTGTTTATATTAAGTCTCAATATTTTCTCCATTACCCTTATCTTATTTTCAGTTTACCTTGTACCACTGGTATTTTGTCATCTTTTTCCACTGTGAAAACAGATACAAAGTACTCATTTCACAAGTCTGCTATTTCCTTAATGTCCATAATAGTCTCCCTGTATCTGTATTTAATTGGCCCACATTTTCCTTTACCACTCTCTTTCTCTTGATATATTTATATAAACCTTTGCTGACATCACTCACAAGATTTTTTCATATTCCTTTTTGTATCTCTTATTAATTCTTTGCATCCCTTTATTGCTTTTTATAGTTCTCCCAGTCCATTGAATTTCCTTGCATCAGCCATTTCTTTTAGCTTGATACTGTCTCTTACCTCATTTGTTGACCAGGGTTGCTTAACTACACAAGTGGAGGGTTTGCCTTTTTATGGGCAAGCACTGGTTCTGTATTGTACTAAATACTTTGTTGAATACTTCCCATTGTTTGTCTGTAGGTTTACCCATTAACAGTTCAGTCCGCGTTTATGTCTCATCCCTTTGAAGTCTGCCTTACTTAAATTTAAAACCTTGATTTGTGACTCTTCCTTCGCCCTCTTGAACCTAATATCAAATTTAATCAAACAACAACACCAACTCACATTTATATAGCGCATTTGCCTCAAGGCACTTAACAAGAGCGATATCAATAAAAATATAAAAATTATATAATGGTTACTATTTGCAAGATGCTCTCTTACTGTCAGATTGTTAAGTACTTCTGGCTTGTTTCTCCTCATTAAATCCAATATGACCTGTAGTGAGTCTTGTTTTGAAGAAGGCATTGATAATCCAGAAGGATATTTTTTTTATTAGGCAGTGATTCATTTTGGGATTTTTTGACCATTTTTACACAGAAAGAATTTGGGAAAAAGTTATAATCAAAGACTTTGTTTTAAAGCAAAATATATGCACACACCACTTGGAAGAAGCACTGAGAGTAGCAAGGGCACAGAATGTACTCTGGGTGGGGGACTTCACTGTCCATCACCAAGAGTGGCTCGGTAGCACCACTACTGATCGAGCTGGCCGAGTCCTGAAGGACATAGCTGCCAGTCTGGGCCTGCGACAGGTGGTGCGAGAACCAACATGAGGGAAAAACCTACTTGACCTCGTCCTCACCAATCTACCTGTTGCAGATGCATCTGTCCATTGGTAGCAGTGACCACCGCACAGTCATTGTGGAGACGAAGTCCCGTCTTCACACTGAGGACACACTCCATCGTGTTGTGTGGCACTACCACCGTGCTAATTGGGATAGATTCAGAACAGATCTAGCAGCTCAAAACTGGCATCCATGAGGTGCTGTGCGCCATCAGCAGCAGCAGCAGAATTGTATTCCACCACAATCTGTAACCTCATGGCCCGGCATATCCCTCACTCTACCATTACCATCAAGCCAGGGGACCAACCCTGGTTCAATAAGGAGTGTAGAAGAGCATGCCAGGAGCAGCACCAGGCATACCTAAAAATGAGGTGCCAACCTGGGGAAGCTGCAACACAGAATTACATGCATGCTAAAAAGCGGTTGCAGCATGCTATAGACAGGGCTAAGAGATCCCACAATCAACAGATCAGATCAAAGCTCTGCAGTCCTGCCACATCCAGTCGTGAATGGTGGTGGACCATTAAACAAATAACGGGAGGAGGAGGCTCCATGAATATCCCCATCCTCAATGATGGTGGAGCCCAGCACGTGAGTGCAAAAGACAAGGCTGAAGCGTTTGCAACCATCTTCAGCCAGAAGTATCGAGTGGATGATCCATATCGGCCTCCTGCTGAGGTCCCCACCATCACAGAAGACAGTCTTCAGCCAATTCGATTCACTCCACGTGATATCAAGAAATGGCTGAGCGCACTGGATAGAGCAAAGGCTATGGGCCCCGACAACATCCCAGCTGTCGTACTGAAGACTTGTGCTCCAGAACTAGCCGCGCCTCTAGCCAAGCTGTTCCAGTACAGCTACAACACTGGCATCCATCCGACAATGTGGAAAACTGCCCAGGTATATCCTGTCCACAAAAAGCAGGACAAATCCAATCGGGCCAATTACCGCAGCATTAGTCTACTCTCAATCATCAGCAAAGTAATGGAAGGTGTCATCGACAGTGCTATGAAGCAGCACTTACTCACCAATAACCTGCTCACTGTTGCCCAGTTTGGGTTCTGCCAAGACCACTCAGCTCCCAACCTCATTACAGCTTTGTTCCAAACATGGACAAAGGAGCTGAATTCCAGTGGTGAGGTGAGAGTGACTGCCCCTGACATCAAGGCAGCATTTAACCGAGTGTGGCATCAAGGAGCCCTCGTAAAACTGAAGTCAATGGGAATCGGGGGAAAACTCTCCACTGGCTGGAGTCATACCTAGCACAAAGGAAGATGGTTATGGTGGTTGGAGGTCAATCATCACAGACCCAGGACATCGCTGCAGGAGTTCCTCAGGGTAGTGTTCTAGGCCCAACCATCTTCAGCTGCTTCATCAATGACCTTCCCTCCAACATAAGGTCAGAAATGGGGATGTTCGCTGATGACTGCACAGTGTTCAGTGCCATTCACAACTCCTCAGATAATGAAGCAGTCCATGCCCTCATGCAACAAGACCTGGACGACGTTCAGGCTTGGGCTGATAAGTGGCAGGTAACATTCGCGCCACAGAAGTGCCAGGCAATAACTATCTCCAACAAGCAAGTCTAACCACCGCCCCTTGACATTCAACGGCATTACCATCACCAAATCCCCCACCATCAACATCCCGTGGGTCACCATTGACCAGAACAGTAGTAGTGAGGTGGGGGAGGGTATGAAACAGGAAATCAGAGGTGCATGCAAAAAAGGCGCAGCAGTTATCATGGGTGACTTTAATATGCATATAGATTGGGCTACTCAAGCTGGAAGCAATACGGTGGAGGAGGATTTCCTGGAGTGTTTAAGGGATGGTTTCCTAAACCAATATGTTGAGGAACCAACTAGAGGGGAGGCCATCCTGAACTGGATGTTGTGTAATGAGGAAGGACTAATCAGCAATCTTGTGGTGCGAGGCCCCTTGGGGAAGAGTGACCATAGTATGGTGAAGTTCTACATTAGGATGGAGAAGGAAACAGTTAATTCAGAGACCATCGTCCAGAACTTAAATAGGGGCAACTTTGAGGGTATGAGGCGTGAATTGGCGAGGTTAGATTGGCAAGCGATATTTAAGGGGTTATCAGTGGAAGGGCAATGGCAGACATTTAGAGATCGCATGGGTGAACTACAGCAATTGTACATCCCTGTCTGGCGTAAAAATAAAAAAGGGAAGGTGGCTCAACCATGGCTAACAAGGGAAATCAGGGATAGTATTAAAAGCAAGGAAGTGGCATACAAATTGGCCAGAAGTAGCAGTAAACCCGGGGACTGGGAGAACTTTAAAACTCAGCAGAGGAGGACAAAGGGTTTGATTAGGGCAGGGAAAATAAAATATGAAAGGAAGCTTGCGGAGAACATTAAAACGGACTGCAAAAGCTTCTATAAATATGTAAAAAGAAAGAGGTTAGTAAAAACAAACGTAGGGCCCCTGCAGTCAGAAACAGGGGAAGTCATAATGGGGAACAAAGAAATGGCAGATCAATTGAACAAGTACTTTGGTTCGGTGTTTACTGTGGAGGACACAAACAACCTTCCGGAAATAAAAGAGATCAAAGGATCTGGTAAGAGGGAGGAGCTGAGGGAAATCCTTATCAGTCGGGAAAAGGTGTTGGGACTGAAGGCTGATAAATCCCCAGGGCCTGATGGTCTGCATCCCAGAGTACTTAAGGAGGTGGCCTTGGAAATAGTGGATGCATTGACGATCATTTTCCAACATTCCTTAGACTCTGGATCAGTTCCGAAGGAGTGGAGGGTGGCTAATGTAACCCCTCTTTTTAAAAAAGGAGGGAGGGAGAAAGCAGGGAATTATAGACCGGTCAGCCTGACATCGGTGGTGGGTAAAATGATGGAATCAATTATTAAAGATGTCATAACAGACCATTTGGAAAGTGGCGACATGATAGGTCCAAGTCAGCATGGATTTGTGAAAGGGAAATCATGCTTGACAAATCTTCTGGAATTTTTTGAGAATGTTTCCAATAGAGTGGACGGGGGGGGAACCAGTAGATGTGGTGTATTTGGACTTTCAGAAGGCCTTCGACAAGGTCCCACACAAGAGATTGGTGTGCAAAGTTAAAGCACATGGGATTGGGGGTAATGTGTTGACGTGGATTGAGAACTGGTTGGCACACAGGAAACAAAGAGTAGGAGTAAATGGGTACTTTTCAGAATGGCAGGCAGTGACCAGCGGGGTACCGCATGGTTCGGTGCTGGGGCCCCAGCTGTTTACATTATATATTAATGATTTGGACGAAGGGATTAATTGTAATATCTCCAAATTTGCGGATGACACTAAATTGGGAGGCAGTGTGAACAATGAGGAGGATGCTAGGAGGCTACAGAGTGACTTGGACAGGTTGGGTGAATGGGCAAATGTATGGCAGATGAAGTACAATGTGGATAAATGTGAGGTTATCCACTTTGGTGGTAAAAATAGGGAGGCAGACTATTACCTGAATGGTGGCAGATTAGGGAAAGGGGAGGTGCAACGAGACCTGGGCGTCATGTTACATCAGTCACTGAAGGTGGGAAGGCAAGTGCAGCAGGCAGTCAAGAAAGCAAATGGCATGATGGCCTTCATAGCAAGGGGATTTGAGTACAGGAGTAGGGAGGTGATGCTACAGTTGTACAGGGCCTTGGTGAGGCCACACCTGGAGTATTGTGTGCAGTTTTGGTCTCCTAACTTGAGGAAGGACATTCTTGCTATTGAGGGAGTGCAACGAAGGTTCACTAGATTGATTCCTGGGATGGCCAGACTGACATATCAAGAAAGACTGGATCAACTGAACTTGTATCCTCTGGAGTTCAGAAGAATGAGGGGGGATCTTTTAGAGACGTTTAAAATCCTGACTGGTTTAGACAAATTAGATGCGGGCAGAATGTTTCCAATGTTAGGGAAAACTAAAACCAGGGGCCACAGTCTAAGGATAAAGGGGAAGCCATTTAAGACTGAGATGAGGAGGAACTTCTTTACCCAGAGAGTGGTGAATCTGTGGAATTCTCTACCACAGAAGGTTGTTGAGGCCAGTTCGCTAAATATATTCAAAAGGGAGTTAGATATAATACTCACAACTAGGGGGATCAAGGGGTATGGCGAGAAAGCAGGAATGGGGTACTGAGGTAGCATGTTCAGCCATGAACGCATTAAATGGCGGTGCAGGCTCGAAGGACCAAATGGTCTACTCCTGCACCTATTTTCTATGTTTCTATGTTTCTAGAACATTAACTGGACCAGTCACATAAATACTGTAGCAACAAGAGCAGGTCAGAGGCTAGATATTCTGTGGCGAGTGGCTCACCTCCTGACCCCCGAAGCCTTTCCATCATCTATAAGGCACAAGTAAGGAGTGTGATGGAATATTCTCCACTTGCCTGGATGAGTGCAGCTCCAACAACACTCAAGAAGCTCGACACCATCCAGGACAAAGCAGCCCACTTGATTGGCACCCCATCCACCACCTTAAACATTCACTCCCTCCACCACCAGCATACCGTGGCTGCAGTGTGTACCATCTACAAGATGCACTGCAGCAACTCACCAAGGCTTCTTCGGCAGCACCTTCCAAACCCGCGACCTTGTCCACCTAGAAGGACAAGGGCAGCAGGCGCATGGGAATGCCACCACCTCCAAGTTCCCCTCCAAGACACACACCATCCTGACTTAGAAGTATATCGCCATTCCTTCATCGTTGCTGGGTCAAAATCCTGGAACTCCCTCCCTAACAGCGCTGTGGGAGTACCTTCACCACATGGACTGCAGCGGTTCAAGAAGGCGGCTCATCTCCATCTTCTCAAGGGCAATTAGAGATGGGCAATAAAAGCTGGCCTTGCTAGCGACGCCCACATCCCATGAACGAATAACAAAAATGGCACTGAAATTAAAGGTGGTTAAAATGCTAATCAGCTGAGCTTTGATATTCCTCCAAAGACTGTAAATCATGAGCCTCTCTCAGCAATCATTAAACTCCTTACACACATTGTGTTTGGTGGTTCTAGGTGCCGGGTACTTGGCAAGGGTTGTCTGGCACAGGCCCTCCTTTCAGGCTGTGAACACAGTGAGATAAAATAACAGAAACTGTGACACAGGCAGTCAGTCAGGTTTTAAAACAGAAAGTCATGAAGGCAAGTGTTCGTCCTGCTCAGATGGAGAATGCAGGAGGGTAGTTAGGAGTTATTTTGTTTACTCACTGATGTGGGGAAGTGTAATGTGTTCATTATTTTGTATTTTTATATGTAAACAAGTTGGACTGAATGAACAATGAACATAACTGTTGCTCCACGTGTTCGCTTGTTGCGAAATAAAACACTTTAATGATTTGTATCCAGCCTTTGAAAAGACTAGACCCCAATGTGGAGGGACATGTAAAAGGCATGAATATCCAGTTCAGATCACAAGGAGGTATTATTGTTACAGCAAAAGCAAAACACTGCTGGAAATCTGAAATAAAGACAGAAAATGCTGGAAAAACTCAGCTGGTCAGGCAGCATCTGTGGAGAGAGTAACAGAGTTAACGGTTAAGAACATAAGAACATAAGAATTAGGAGCAGGAGTAGGCCACACCTGATGAAGGAGCAGCGCTCCGAAAGCTTGTGATTTCAAATAAAGCTGTTGGACTATAACCTGGTGTTGTGCGACTTCTCACATTTGTCCACCCCAGTCCAACACTGGCATCTCCACATCATGGCTAAACAGAGGAACTACAAGGGTATGAGGGACAAGTTGGCCATGGTAGATTGGGAGACTACACTAAAAGGTATGAAGGTGGACATACAATGGCTAACATTCAAGGAAATGATGCATAATTTGCAACAAACATATATTCCTCTAGGGCATAAAAACCCAAAAGGAAAAGGAAAAGTGATCCAACTATGGCTAACAAAAGAAATTAAAGCTAGTATTAAGTCAAAGGAGGAAGCTTATAAAGTTACCAGAAAAAGCGGTCAGCCTGAGGATTGGGATCTTTTTAGAAATCAGCAAAGGGGGACCAAGAAATTGATAAAGAAAGGAAAAATGGAATATGAGCACAAACTAGCGAAAAATATAAAAACGGATTGTAAAAGCTTCTATAGGTATGTGAAAAGGAAAAGACTGGCGAAGGTAAATGTAGGTCCTTTACAGTCAGAGACGGGAGAATTTATAATGGGGAATGAGGAAATGGCGGAGAAATTAAATAAATACTTTGTTTCTGTCTTCACGGAGGAAGACACAAAAAATCTCCCAGAAATACGAGAAAACCAAGGGTGTGTCGAGAATGAGGAACTTAAAGAAATTATTATTAGTAAAAAAACAGTACTAGCAAAATTAATGGGACGAAAAGTCAATAAATCTCAAGGACCGGATGACCTACATCCTAGGGTTTTGAAAGAGGCGGCCATTGGGTTAGTGGACGCATTGGTTGTCATCTTCCAAAATTCTATAGATTCTGGAACGGTTCCTGCAGATTGGAGGATAGCAAATGTAACCCCGCTATTTAAGAAAGGAGGGAGAGAGAAAACGGGGAACTACAGACCTGTTGGACTCACATCAGTAGTTGGGAAAATGCTGGAATCTATTATAAAGGATGCAATAACTGGGCACTTAGAAACTAATAGTAAGATTGGGCAGAGTCAACATGGAATAATGAAAGGGAAATCCTGTTTAACAAACCTATTGGAGTTCTTTTGAGGATGTAACTAGTGGAGTAGACAAAGGGGAACTGGTAGATGTGGTGTATTTGGATTTTCAGAAGGCCTTCGATAAGGTACCACACAAGAGGTTGGTGAACAAAATTAGGGCACATGGAATTGGGGGTAATATACTAGAATGGATTGAGAATTGGTTAACAGACAGAAAACAAAGAGTAGGGATAAACGGGTCTTTTTCAGGATGGCAGACTGTGATTAGTGGGGTAACGCAAGGATCGGTGCTTGGGCCCCAGCTATTCAC
Source organism: Squalus acanthias (assembly GCA_030390025.1). Lineage (NCBI taxonomy): Eukaryota > Metazoa > Chordata > Chondrichthyes > Squaliformes > Squalidae > Squalus > Squalus acanthias. The sequence continues at coordinate 103,078,129 of CM059429.1, read as the reverse complement.
AATCTATATCAATGATTTGGATGAGGGGACTAAATGTAACATTTCCAAATTTGCTGATGACACAAAGCTAGGTGGCAGTGTCAATTGCGAAGAGGATGTGAAGAGGCGTCAAGGGGATCTCGACAGGCTCAGTGAGTGGGCGAGAACATGGCAGATGGATTATAATGTGGATAAATGTGAAGTTATCCACTTTGGTGGAAAAAACTGAAAGGCAGAGTATTTCCTAAATGGTGAAAAATTGGGGAATGCAGATGCTCAAAGGGACCTGGGTGTCCTTGTACATGAGTCACTGAAAGTGAATGTGCAGGTGCAGCAAGCAATTAGGAAGGCAAATGGTATGCTGGCCTTCATTACAAGAGGATTTGAGTACAGGAGTAAAGAAGTCTTACTCCAATTATATAGGGCCTTGGTGAGACCACACTTGGAGTACTGTGTACAATTTTGGTCTCCTTACCTAAGGAAGGATATACTTGCCATAGAGGGAGTGCAACGAAGGTTCACGAGATTGATTCCTGGGATGACGGGACTGTCGTATGAGAAAAGATTGAGTAAACTAGGCCTGTATTCTCTTGAATTCAGAAGAATGGAGAGGGGATCTCATTGAAGCATACAAAATTATTACAGGGCTTGATAGGGTGGATGCTGGGAGAATGTTTCCCTTGAATGGGGAGTCTAGAACCAGGGGCCACAGCCTCAGGATAAAAGGTAGACCATTCAGGACTGAGATGAGAAGAAATTTCTTCACACAGAGGGTGGTGAATCTTTGGAATTCTCTACCCCAAAGGGCTGTGGAGGCTCAGTCATTGGGTGTACTCAAAACAGAAGTCGATAGATTTCTGACTAGTAAGGGCATCAAGGGATATGGCGATAAGGCCGGTGAATGGAATTGAGGCAGAAGATCAGCCATGATCTCATTGAATGGCGGAGCAGGCTCGAAGGGCCGAATGGCCTACTCCTGTTCCTATTTCTTATGTTCTTATGACATTAATAAACTTGCAGAATGGGCAAATAATTGGCAAATGAAGTTCAACACAGATAAATGCGAGGTATTACATTTTGGTAGGAAGAATAGGGAAGTCACCCATCACTTGGAGGGTGCAAGTCTAGGTGGGGTAGAGGAATAAAAGGGATCTCGGAGTAAAAATACACAAATCACTAAAGGTTGCGCCACAGGTTAGCGAGGCCATAAAAAAAGCAAACCAAGCACAAGGGTTTATTTCTAGAGGGATAGAATTGAAAAGCAGGGAAGTTATGCTAAACCTGTAACGAACCCTGATTAGACCACACTTGGAGTACTGCGTGCAGTTCTGGTCGCCATATTATAAAAAGGATATAGAGGCACTGGAAAAGGTGCAGAGAAGATTTACAAGGATGATGCCAGAAATGCGAGGGTATACATATCAGGAAAGGATGAACAGGCTGGGTCTCTTTACTCATGAAAAAAGGCTGAGGGGTGACTTAATAGAGGTCTTTAAAATTATGAAAGGTTTTGATCGAGTGGATACAGAATGTTTCCACTTGTGGGGAAGAGCATAACTAGAGGCCATCAATATAAGATAGTCACCAAGAAATCCAATAGGGAATTCAGAAGAAACTTCTTTACCCAAAGAGTGGTGAGAATGTGGAACTCACTACCACAGGGAGTGGTTGAAGCGAATATTATAGATGCTTTTAAGGGGAGGCTGGACAAGCATATGAGGGAGAAGGGAATAGAGGGTTATTCTGATAGATTTAGATGAGGAAAGACGGGAGGAGGCTCGAGTGGAGCGTAAACGCCGGCATGGACTGGTTGGGCTGAATGGTCTGTTTGTGTGCCATATATATATCCTTTGTTTTCTGTCCAGTAACCAATCCTCTATCCATGCTAATATATTAGCTCCAACCCCATGAGCCCTTATCTTGCACAACAACCTTTTATGTGGCACCTTATCGAATGCCTTTTGGAAATCCAAATATACTACATCTACTGGTTCCCCTTTATCTACCCTACTAGTTACATTCTCAAAAAACTCTAATAAATTTGTTAACATGATTTCCTTTTCATAAAACCATGTTGACTCTGCCTAATCATATTATGATTTTCTAAAGCCCTGTTAACATTTCCTTAATAGTGGATTCCAGCATTTTCCTGACGACTGATGTCAGGCTAACTGGCCTGTAGTTCCTTATTTTCTCTCTCCCTCCTTTCTTGAACTGCAGGGTTACATTTGCCACCTTCCAATCCGCTGGGACTGCTTTAGAATCTGGGGAATTTTGGAAGATCACAGCCAATGCATCCACTATCTCTGCAGCCACCTCTTTTAGAACCCTAGGATGTAGGCCGTCAGGCCATGGGGATTTGTCGGCTTTAGTCCCATTAGTTTCTCAAGTCCTTTTTCTTTACTGATATTAATTACTTTAATTTCCTCACTCTCATTAGCCCCTTGGTTCCCCAATATTTTTGTATGCTTTTTGTGTCTTCTACTGTGAAGACAGATACAAAGGGCTGGATTTTACTAGCCTTGAGGAGGCGGGTTTGGAGGTGGGACTGCTGGCAAAATGCAAAAAATTGGGAGCGGGTCCCAACCCCGCTCCCAACCCACCTCTGAACCATCTTCTCAGAAGGCCGGTGCTCGAGTCGCGCAGGGGCCCATCTCCTCGAGGCGGGAAAGGGATTAGAGCCAATTAACTGCCTGTTAACAGCTTCTCAAAGCTGTCAAACGCTGACAATTCATCTGTCAAAATTGTTCCATAGATGAAGCATCATATGCTGACATCATCTGTCACCGGCTTTCCCTTAATTGGCCAGCTAAGCCCACAGGGCAGGCTTAACAAGGCCAATCAATGGAAAATAGTGTTGGTTCGTCAGACGTCGCTGGGGGCAGGACTGAAACACAGAAACCAGAAGTCCTGCCCCCAGCACGTCTCCAAAAGTAAGATCTCAGCCAGAACATTTGTTTAAAGTCTCTGCCATTTCCTTATTCCCCATAATAATTTTACCTGTCTCAGCTTCTAAGGGACCAATACTTACTCTTGCTATTCTCTTCCTTTCTACTTACTTGTAGAAGCCCTTACAATCTGTTTTTGTATTTCTTGCTAGTTTACTCTCATATTCTATCTTTTCCCTTTTTATCAATTTTTTGGTCATCCTTTGCTGGTTTCTAAAGCTCTCCCAATCCTCAGGCTTACTATTATTCTTTGCAACATTATAAACCTCTTTAATCTAATACTATCCTTAACTTCTTTAGTTAGCCACGGATGGAACATTTTCCCATGGAGTTTTTATTTCTCAATGGAATGTATATTCGGTGAGAATTTTGGAATATTTCTTTAAATTTTTGCCACTGCTTATCTACCGTCATACCGTTTAATCTAATTCCCAATCTCGCCCCTCACACCTATGTAATTGACTTTATTTAAGTTTAAGGTTCTCATTTCCAACTGAAACTCAATGTGAAATTTAATCATATTAGGATCACTCTTCCCCAGAGTATCCTTTACTATGAGATTACTAATTACCCTGTCTCATTACACAATACAAGAGCTAAAATAGCCTGTTCCCTAGTGGGTTCCATGACATATTGTTCTTGGTAACTGTCTCGAATGCATTCCATGAACTCGTCCTCCAGACTACCTTTGCTAATTTGATTTACCCAGTCTATATGAAGATTAAAGTCCCCCATCATTATTGTATTACCTTTGTTACAAGGTCCTATTATTTGTTGATTAATACTCTGACCAACAGTATAGCTACTGTTTGGGGGCCTAGAAACTACTCCCACTAGTGTTTTCTGCCCCTTGTTATTTCTTATCTCCACCCATACTGATTCTACTGCCTGATCTTTTGAGCCAAGATCCTTTCTCACTACTGTCCTTATGTCATCTTTTATTACCAGGGCTACACCCCTCCTTTTCCATTCTGCCTGTCTTTTCGAAACATCAAGTACCCTGGAATATTTAGTTCTCAGCCTTGGTCACCTTGCAACCACGGGCTAGATTGTACAACCTCAGCGGGTCCGTGGCGAGCGACGTCGGTGGCGGGTCCCAGCCTCGCTGTTGGCTCCAGCCCGCTGTGTAGAATGATTTTCCCCTGATGGCCTTGTTAAGCCCAACCAGCACGTTTGCCGGCCAACTGAAGGAAGCGAGTCTGATGATGTCATTTGATGACACGTCATCAGCTGGTTTCCTTAAAGGGACCACATGCAAATTTATTTTGACAGTTGTTCTGTCAGTGTTCTGCAACATTGAGGTGCTGCAAACACTGACAAGCACTACACAAAGGTGCATGGCTGTACCCAGGCTCTCCCATGACTCCCTCCATATGCTTATGGAGGGAGTCACAGCATGCAGGGATGTTCCCTTCCCTTCCCTTCCCTTCCAATGGGTGGAAGAGACCTCCCCAGGAGATCAATGCAGCCTGGTTGCACATTGCACAGGAGGGCACAAGCAGGGATGTTGTCAGGAGAACCAGGCTGCAATGGCGCAAACGTTTCAATGATCTCAGTAGATCACAAAACGTTACCGCAAAGCCACACTCAACCTCATCCTGCTGTGCCACTCATCACATCCCCATCACTCTGCCTTCCCTACCCTACTCCTGCACATCCTTACTCACACCAACTTACCTTGCACCTCCACCCATCCCTCTCTATCTACATTATCACATTCCCATCTCACTAGTCACCCCTCACACTCACCCTCATCCTAGTGCAATCATACCAACTAACAACACACAAGGGTAGGCACTTGTGTTTTAGCCAATGTTCATGTGAAGTTTCTGTTAATGTGGTGTCAAACATTGAAACCTTTATTTTCAACACTTTGCGTTCTTGGACAGATTTGTGTGCACCTTTGAAAGTGCCTTAGTGAGTTGCAGTGAATGGTGAGACATAACGGTACCCCCCACAATGGTGATGAGTGTGAAAGGAATGGCTTGGGCATTGTAGGGATGCTTTATGGTGTTGGTGTGGGGTGGTGCCAACTTGGCGCATCATGTGGCAGCCAGAGTGTACAGCGTCAAGTGAAGTAAATCTGGCCATGGTGAGGCCATCCCGGGCAGCAATGTGGTCGGGTGCTGATGCCCTGTGTCCTGTGCAGCATCAGTTGATTGCAGAGAAGGTTGGTGTTGTTGTCAGTGCTGCTGGTGTGCCTGGTGCTGCTGGTGTTGGGGCTGATCGTGGTGGGATTCTGAGGACCAGGGTGAGATAGTTTCAAGGACACTGATGCTGATGTAATAGATGGCAGGTGAACTTGAGATGACAGAAGCGATCTGTCAATGGTGAGAGAGGTTGTTCCAATGAGGTGACTCTGGATAGAGAGTTTACTACAAACACTTGCAACCTGCATAAAGCTCAATCTGTCTTCCAAATGCAGTAAGCAACAGCTTCTGAGCTTGGAAAGTGAACAGCTATGAGATGGCAGCTTTTATAGCACATTTGCAACTGTCAAGTAATGAGATGATTCCATGGCCATTCAACTCCCGACCTGCTTAACTGATATGGTCCCCAAGCAGCGTAGACCCCGTGGGCGACCTGGTAAACTCTGAAGGTGAGCTCAAAATAGCTCTTAATGGTCTGTTAACAAGGTCATAATGACCTGAATTGCCTCCCCCGCCGCTGCGTGTCAGGTCTGCTCAGCGATGACAGACCCAACATTTGGGAAAGGTGCACGGCGGCAAGTTGACAGCGGGGTCCCAACCCGCTGTCAAAATAAAACATTTTCCCACCCAACCCGCCACCGATCGCAGCTGCTGACCCCCCGAAAAATTCCCCCCCACGTCTCTGTAATGGCTATTAGATCAAAGCAATTTATCTCTATTTGTGCCTCTAATTCATCTATCTTGTTATGAATGCTTCATACATTCAGATAAAGAGCCTTTAATTTTAACTTTTTACCATTATTCCCTGCTTTCACCTTGTTCGCTGATGCACTTTTACTGTTTCAGGTCAATGACCCTTCATTAGAACTATTGCTACACCTCTGGGTTATATCTTATAAGTAGATATTGGACAATGTGAGTCTACCGCAGGTAAAGGCTAGGACAGACAGTGAATGGGTGACCAAGAAGCAGGGCAATATCAGGAAGGTAGTGCAGGAGTCCCCTGTGGTCATCTCCCTCCAAAACAGGTATGCCGCTTTGGATACTGTTGGGGGAGATGGCCTACCAGGGGAAGGCACTAGCAGCCAGGTTCATGGCACCATGGCTGGCTCTGCTGCACAGCAGGGCGGGAAAAAGAGTGGTAGGGCTATAGTGATAGGGGACTCAATTGTAAGGGGAATAGACAGGAGTTTCTGTGGCCGCAACCGAGATTCCAGGATGGTATGTTGCCTCCCTGGTGCAAGGGTCAAGGATGTCTCGGAGCGGCTGCAGAACATTCTGAAGAGGGAGGGTGAACAGCCAGCTGTCGTGGTGCATGTAGGTACCAACGATATAGGTAAAAAGCGGGAAGAGGTCCTACAAGCAGAATTTAGGGAGCTAGGAGCTAAATTAAAAAGTAGGACCTCTAAGGTAGTAATCTCTGGATTGCTACCAGGGCCACGTGCTAATCAGAATAGAGAGAACAGGATAGTGAGATTGAATACGTGGCTTGAGCAGTGGTGCAGGAGGGAGGGATTCAAATTCCTGAGGCATTGGAACCAGTTCTGGGGGAAGTGGGACCTGTACAAAAGGGACGGTCTGCACTTGGGCAGGACTGGAACCGATGTCCTCGGGGTAATATTTGCTAAAGCAGTTCGGGAGGATTTAAACTAATATGGCAGGGGAATGGGAACCTATGTAGCGAAACAGGGGGAAGTAATATGCAGTCAGAAACAAATGTTAGAAGGGTGAGAAACAATAGGGGAAGGCCGAGTAAACAAAGGCAAGAAACACAAAGGGCCATACTAAATCATAAGTCTAAAAGGACAAAGGATGTTAATAAAACAAGCCTAAAGGCTCTGTGTCTTAATGCAAGGAGTATCCGTAATAAGGTGGATGAATTGACTGTGCAAATAGATGTTAACGGATACGATGTGATTGGGATTACAGAGACGTGGCTCCAGAACAATCAAGGCTGGGAACTGAACATCCAGGGGTATTCAACATTCAGAAAGGATAGAATAAAAGGAAAAGGGGGTGGGGTAGCATTGCTGATTAAAGAGGAGATTAATGCAATAGCTAGGAAGGACATCAGCTTGGAGGATGTGGAATCAATATGGGTTGAGCTGCAGAACACCAAAGAGCAGAAAACGTTAGTGGGAGTTGTGTACAGACCTCCAAACAGCAGTAGTGAGGTGGGGGAGGGTATGAAACAGGAAATCAGAGGTGCGTGCAAAAAAGGCACGGCAGTTATCATGGGTGACTTTAATATGCATATAGATTGGGCTACTCAAACTGGAAGCAATACGGTGGAGGAGGATTTCCTGGAGTGTTTAAGGGATGGTTTCCTAAACCAATATGTTGAGGAACCAACTCGAGGGGAGGCCATCCTGGACTGGGTGTTGTGTAATGAGGAGGGACTAATCAGCAATCTTGTGGTACGAGGCCCCCTGGGGAAGAGTGACCATAGTATGGTGGAGTTCTACATTAGGATGGAGAAGGAAACAGTTAAGTCAGAGACCATGGTCCAGAACTTAAATAAGGGCAACTTTGAGGGTATGAGGCGTGAATTGGCGAGGTTAAATTGGCAAGCGATATTTAAGGGGCTATCAGTGGAAGGGCAATGGCAGACATTTAGAGATCGCATGGATGAACTACAACAATTGTACATCCCGGTCTGGTGTAAAAATAAAAAAGGGAAGGTGGCTCAACCATGGCTAACAAGGGAAATCAGGGATAGTATTAAAACCAAGGAAGTTGCATACAAATTGGCCAGAAGTAGCAGCAAACCCGGGGACTGGGAGAACTTCAAAACTCAGCAGAGGAGGACGAAGGGTTTGATTAGGGCAGGGAAAATAAAATATGAAAGGAAGCTTGCAGAGAACATTAAAATGGACTGCAAAAGCTTCTATAAATATGTAAAAAGAAAGAGGTTAGTAAAAACAAACGTAGGTCCCCTGCAGTCGGAAACAGGGGAAGTCGTAATGGGGAACAAGGAAATGGCAGATCAATTGAACAAGTACTTTGGTTCGGTGTTTACTGTGGAGGACACACACAACCTGCCGGAAATAAAAGGGGTCAGAGGATCTGGTAAGAGGGAGGAGCTGAGGGAAATCCTTATTAGTCGGGAAAAGGTATTGGGGAAATTGATGGGACTGAAGGCTGAAAAATCCCCGGGGCCTGATGGTCTGCATCCCAGAGTACTTAAGGAGGTGGCCTTGGAAATAGTGGATGCATTGACGATCATTTTCCAACATTCCTTAGACTCTGGATCAGTTCCGATGGAGTGGAGGGTGGCCAATGTAACCCCTCTTTTTAAAAAAGGAGGGAGGGAGAAAGCAGGGAATTATAGACCAGTCAGCCTGACATCGGTCGTGGGTAAAATGATGGAAGCAATTATTAAAGATGTCATAACAGACCATTTGGAAAGTGGCGACATGATAGGTCCAAGTCAGCATGGATTTGTGAAAGGGAAATCATGCTTGACAAATCTTCTGGAATTTTTTGAGGATGTTTCCAATAGGGTGGACAGGGGGGAACCAGTAGATGTGGTGTATTTGGACTTTCAGAAGGCCTTCGACAAGGTCCCACACAAGAGATTGGTGAGCAAAGTTAAAGCACATGGGATTGGGGGTAATGTGTTGACGTGGATTGAGAACTGGTTGGCACACAGGAAACAAAGAGTAGGAGTAAATGGGTACTTTTCAGAATGGCAGGCAGTGACCAGCGGGGTACCGCAGGGTTCGGTGCTGGGACCCCAGCTGTTTACATTATATATTAATGATTTGGACGAAGGGATTAAATGTAATATCTCCAAATTTGCGGATGACACTAAATTGGGAGGCAGTGTGAACAATGAGGAGGATGCTAGGAGGCTACAGAGTGACTTGGACAGGTTGGGTGAATGGGCAATTGTATGGCAGATGAAGTACAATGTGGATAAATGTGAGGTTATCCACTTTGGTGGTAAAAATAGAGAGGCGGACTATTACCTGAATGGTGGCAGATTAGGGAAAGGGGACGTGCAACGAGACCTGGGCGTCATGGTACATCAGTCACTGAAGGTGGGAATGCAAGTGCAGCAGGCAGTCAAGAAAGCAAACGGAATGATGGCCTTCATAGCAAGGGGATTTGAGTACAGGAGTAGGGAGGTGATGCTACAGTTGTACAGGGCCTTGGTGAGGCCACACCTGGAGTATTGTGCGCAGTTTTGGTCTCCTAACTTAAGGAAGGACATTCTTGCTATTGAGGGAGTGCAGCGAAGGTTCACTAGATTGATTCCTGGGATGGCCGGACTGACATATCAAGAAAGATTGGGTCAACTGAACTTGTATCCTCTGGAGTTCAGAAGAATGAGGGGGGATCTTATAGAGACATTTAAAATCCTGACTGGTTTAGACAAATTAGATGCGGGCAGAATGTTCCCAATGGTAGGGAAAACTAGAACCAGGGGTCACAGTCTAAGGATTAAGGGGAAGCCATATAGGACTGAGCTGAGGAGGAACTTCCTCACCCACAGAGTGGTGAATCTGTGGAATTCTCTACCACAGAAGGTTGTTGAGGCCAGTTCGCTAAATATATTCAAAAGAGAGTTAGATATAACACTCACAACTAAGGGGATCAAGGGGTATGGCGAGAAAGCAGGAATGGGGTACTGAGGTAGCATGTTCAGCCATGAACGCATTGAATGGCGGTGCAGGCTCGAAGGACCGAATGGTCTACTCCTGTACCTATTTTCTATGTTTCTATGTTACCCTGGCAAGCAAAGCATGTGGGATCCACTTATGGAAGCGACTGATGCCACTGAACCCAAAAAGATATCTGCAGCAGACGCTAAATTTGTAACAGACAGTCATTGTTTAAAGGAACAGTATTTGTTAGTTTATCTCGCTGTCAAGTAACTGCTTTCCTGACAGTGTTTTTCAATGTGTCCTTTTCAGATATGTCAACCTTCAGTTCTAAATTAAGTATGTGACTATAAACCCCTTTAATATTTGAATTAGACTAAGAGTTAATCCCAAAACAATTAATAGTGCACTTTACCATAAATAAATATTAATAGGGGAAAAAAAATCAATTTAATGTTGCGGTCTATGACTGGCTGGCCTTCTGTTCTTTCTTACATAAATCTTCTAGATTTATTATTCATGGTATTATTTAATTTCATTTTCTATTAGACACATTGTGCACACACTTTGAATTAATCTTCTTGGGCCTATTGTGGCAGAAGTTCATTTGTTCAGCAATGTGTTCTCAATCTGTTTGAAATATTATCTGAGGCACTCCACAACAAGGCACATTTTAACAGAAGTCCTTTTTGCTCTTTGTGGATTGCACTGTCAATCTGTGTTCATGTATCTTCCCACTCACTGTTCAGATAATTCAGCGCATGCTGCACTCACGTTACGTTCACCTTGCATATTCTTCAGACAGCTGAAACAAAAGATGGTGGTGGTGGGGGTGAGGGCGGGGCGGGGGGGGGGGGGGTGGGGGCTGGTCACAGAGTCCTCGAGCAACCTGCAGTCTTTGACAGTTTTTGCTATTGAAGAGTCTGAGGCAAAATGTGTTTAAAAATGTATTAACTCTTTTTATCAACTCACTGTTAAGTTTTAGTCAGTGCACCATGAAATCCTCTTGAGGCTCCAATTGTCGCTAAGCTCAATTTGGTGATGACATCCTGTCAGACAGCCTCACTCCTGAAGGATTTTCAAAATTTGCAACTAATTCTCTAGTAACAGAGCGATTCATGTTGGAGGAGCAGTAGGATATTCCAGATATTGCTGGGATTTACAATAATGCCTGTGCTAACATCTAAATATTCTTCTGACTTCCAGTTCATTAAGTCCTCATTTTCTTTCTCTCGAGGATGCTAACACTTGTGGGCTCTGGTTCCATGTGCACCAAACATTTTCTGTTGCCTTACCCAGGCAGCCATTCGCCATGTGCGAGCCTAGACAGTGAAAGTCTAGGCTATTCTTCTACTTAAGGCATCATACCCGAATCCAATTCTGTTCTTAATCAACCCTTCACACACGCACACACACACATTTTCACCAGCATCATTCAATAACAATCAGATGCAGAAACTCTGGCAGCTTACCCCCACCGCCCCTTCCCAGGAGTCCTGGCTCCAATTGTACCAACCCCAACAGGCCTACCAGTCAGAGCCGGAGGACTGAAGCAGGTGTGCTCATAGCTGACCCACCTCAGTCGGGTGGTCAGGGTGATTGAATGCTTCAACAATTGCTACATACCACCATCTGTACCACAAGCTTCACACACTGCCCAAAGCGCACACCCACAGCACTTACCCACCAACAATCTCTACCTACCAACACTCATACCCACATCTCACACCTTGCACACAATGCCAGCTATTCAACTATGGCAGGCACAAGTGTCATTAGTTATTAGAATATGTGTGATATGTTTATGCATAAATTTATTAATGGAGTTTGCAATATTTTATGGTCTCTCTCATTTCACCTTTGTGCCCAGGAGGATGCTGTGATATGGCATGACACAGGGATGGTATGATGGGCATGTGGTGAGCAAAAGGGATCCGGGGTTTAAGTCAACCTGCTGTGAGGCTGGTGGTCTGTTTGGAGGAGGTGTCAGAGTTCTGTGACCACCACCTTGGTGATGCGGAGCCATCTAATACACTGCTCCTCGCTTCATTGGAGGTAGGAGAAGTGCTCTTGGAATACCCTCGGAGGGTAAGGCCTCCTGTTGAGAGCCCTTATGTCCCTCCTCCTCCCTCTGGCCACATGTTCCAATCTTTCTCGCTGCCTCCGCTCCCTCCGCTGTAGATCCTGGAGGGGGAGGTCGACTGCCAGTATAGCCCCCATTAATGAAACCAAGTGTAGCACTTTGATATTTTAAAGAATAAATATAGCTACTTTTTAGTTACCACAACACTCCTGATATAAAAAGAACCTTTAAATTACTGAACTAAACTGTTGCACAATGTCAAACTGTCAAGAAAGCACTGAAACTCCACTAACCTGACATTACTCATGATCCCTTAAAAGAACGTCCCTGGAGCCAGCTTCCGCCTGCTTGACGCCTCCTCTCCCTGTCGCTGTCCGGTCAAGGCGCTAAGGTAGGTGGCGAAAATCAATTTTGCAGATCGGGCGCCCAGTGAGCGTTACTGACGTCATGATCTGCCTGGCGTTGAAGTTCCCGGCGGTACTTCGTACCGGCAACGCAACGGGGGGCCGGATTTGCCGTGTGTCGCTGGATTCGCCTCACCCCGGCGCTACTGCTTCAGCGCCCGGGCGGCGCTAACCAACTGAATTTTTCCCCCACTTATTTCAGAACAAAAAGCTCCATGGTTAGTCAGGTTAGATCCTATTAGTAATGTTGTTGACTTCCTATTCCCACTCACATTAAGTTTAATTTATTTCCAGTTGCTGTAACTTTCCTGTCATACCCAGTTCCTGTGCATCTGAAAACAATTATTTCAGCTTGCAAAAGTGTTTTTCAAGATGAAAACTCCATAAAGCTACATCAGGATAACGAACATGACAGCACTCATTAAACCCACCATACTTTCACTGACACTAATAGACTTTACTGAAGCTGTAGTTTTCAAATGATCCAGCTTAGATTGTTGTCTATCTTGTCATTACCTAGTCACTGTTTTAGCAGACCATGTTATGACATTCCCTAACTTCAGCTCATTTATCATTTGGATGTTACCCTTTAGTGACATTCTGGATGTCTGCAGTAATCTTAGTTTTTTCTTTATATTCTTGGATTTAGGGTATCAAACACTCCCAGTTCATAAATGTGGATTTGTTCCATAAACATTGTTGAAAATATGTTCTGTCATATAACCTTGACTATGTTCCTCCACACTCTCTGCATCCAATACTGATTTTGAAAACTTTTCTGAAACGGTTGTATTTTAGTCCATGCATCCTGATGCCCATTTGATGTAGAGAACTGTTTTTCTGAGCTTATGAATTCATCTGCTCTATTTTGAATTGTTTATGGATCTCAAGCTGTCTAAATCACAGCTGATGTGCATGGTGCTTTAACACACCATTTTATTCCATTCACTACCAACAGAAACGAAGTCAGATTCTTTATTAAAGGTCAAGTGCCTCATCACCAGTTGTTAAGCTGCTTAATTCGCGTTATTATGTGTTACATTATATTGCATAACTTCTCATAGGCAGTAAATTATCTTGTGAGAACATGTAAATTACCAGACAAATGATCCAGCAGTAACCGTGCATTGTTACCTCATAGATTTTGTCAAAATAGCCGTACAACCTCTGTCGAGAGAAATCCAGGCCTCGATATTTGCTCAGTGCTGCAGTGACCAAACATGAATCACAGTTTTTGTATTTAACAGTTTTTGAGATGCTTGTTAAACTGTGGAATACACAGCATGCATTATTGTCTCAAACTTTCCGGTGGTAATCGACAAAAATGGGAACATAAGTATTCACCGCTGGAAATTATTGCATTTTTGTCAGTAAAGCTAAAAATCAGGACAAATATTTTATGGTGACTACAGTTCAAAATAAAATTAAAATGATGCTCATTTAGATAAACTTAAGATTGGGTTCATAAATGGCATTTAATGTGGAGAAGTGCTGTGTTATGGCCATGAAACTAGACAACTCAATTCTATGCGTAGGTCCTATTTTGTGAAATATAGCGGCCGCGATTTTATCGGCACGGAGAGGGCAGGTTTGGAGGTGGGTCAAGGTTTAAAATCGTTTTGATTGACGGCGGGTTTCGATCCCACCGTCAACCCGCCTCCAAACAATTTTCCCAAGTGTCAGGTCCCCGATTTGCGCATGGACCCGACACCTAGCGGCGGGAAGAGGATTAAAGCCACTTACCTGCCTGTGAACAGGTACTTGATAGTTGTTAACAGGCTCTTTTTCAATTTTGCCGCTTCTGCCTCGGGTTTTCCAACCATGCCAGGTAAATGTGGCGTGTTGCGAGTCTGCTGTAGTGTTTCTGCATTGATGACAGCTGCAGAAGTGGTGTGAAGGATCCAATGGTGCACTGGTGAGTCTCAGAGGTAAGGAAATGTTGGGGAAATAATTTTTAATGCATTTACACTTTTCTGTAGGTAACAAGTTTTGAAATCAATGTCTAGTCCCACCTTATTGGGAGAACCTCTCTCACCAGTGACAGATCGCTCCTGTCACCTCACCTGCAGCTGCCATCTGTTCCAGCCTAAGGAGGAAGTCACTGGAGCACCTGGGTGCAAGGGCTCACCTTTGTACAGTGATTGTCAGTGTTTGCAGCACCTCAATGCTGTCAAACACTGAGAAATCAGCTGTCAAAGAAAAATTGTGCGTGGTCCCTTTAAAAAAACCGGCAAAGGCCACGTCATCAAATGATGTCATCTGACCAGCTTCCTCTTAATTGGCCGGCAAGCCCGTAGGGTGGGCTTAACAAGGTCAATCAACATAAAATCACGTCCGTGGGCCGGATGCAGTTGGGGGCGGGACTGGAAGCTGGAAACCACCTGACCCGCTCCCAACGACAAAATCGCGGCCAGCGTCTTTCCTCAAGATGTTCCAAAGTACTTCACAATCATTAATTACTAATTTTAAAATGCAGTCACTGGTGTTACGTTGACAAACGCAGCAGACAATTTGAAAGGTCTCACAAACAGCTATGAGATAACTGATCGGTTAATCTGTTTTGATCGTGATGGCGTAGTGAATGTTGGCTAAGACACCAGGAGAACTCCCTGCTCTTCTTTAAGAAGTGCCTTGGGATCTTTTATGTCCACCTGAACAGACAGACAGGGCCTCAATTTAATGTCTCATCCAAAAGATAGTGGGGGTGAATTTCTGTGGGGGGGGGGGGGGGTTCTCCCACTCATCCACCGTAACATCAGCGGAAGAGTTGCGAAGACCCTGGAAAAACAGGAAAACACAGTGTTTTCCGCTATTTTTCCAGGGTTTCTGTCAAAGTTACAATGGACGGGTGGGAGAACCCCACCGAGAAACTGACTTCCAACACCTTAATTTTGTCTTCTTTCCATGTTACTCTCTTTCTTCTTTCAGCCTTCAATGGTTGTTGAGGCAGAGACTATCATAGTACCATTTTAAAGAGAATTGGATAACTGTTTGATACAGAAAAAGGGCAGGGAAATTGAATGAATAACCTCCTGTCGTGCTTCAATTTGTAATTCTATAATTAGCTGCTTACATAAATTACATGGTTAAAATATATCTTACGGATTTATTTCAATTTCATCAAGAGTTAACTTTTAGTTTAAGCAATGTTGGATTGAGGTACAGTTAAATGGTTCAATGTCCTTGATTTGCCAGCACTACACTTTAGAATATATATGATTCCAGCCAGCTGTACTAAACAATGAAATTGCTTCAGTAGTCTAATCAAGCAATAAATTATTTCAACCATTTCCCTAGAGTCAGTTAATTTATTTAGAATCCTCTTGTTGAAGTTGTAAATACCAGTTCTCCAACAAAAATTATTGACCCTAAGTGTAACAATAAAAGCATTATAGTTAATGAGGCATGAGGTGTTGTGCCAAATAATTTCAAAAACAAAAAGATGTCATTTGTGGATAATTCCTCGGTACAGTTTCTGCCTTTCCCCACTCTCAAACCTTACTTATTTACACCAGTTGTGGCTGCTGTTTTCCTCAACATGTTTTTTTCAGTAATTGTAAAATACGCCACAATATCATTCATTATGTAACAGACACTTACCTATACATAAGCATAAATAATGCGATAGTGTTAGTAAACACAGGATTACACATTGATTTAGGGACATCATCTTTTCACCTCAGGGGCTTGAGTTGGTATCCAGCCCAAACTAATGCTTTGGAAGTCTGACCTCGGTGATGCTTTGCAAAGAAACTAGTTTAGGTAAATCTCATTTCTCAGTCACGAGTCCCCGGGGGTCATTTTCAACGTGCCGTGGGCATTACAGGTCGGGCCCCTGCTGTAGAAACTGCTCCATTTTCCTTTCCAGTGATTTAAATTAAAGAAAAAAATCGGGCCATTTCTAAATAAGCGCCTGACCCACAACACCAGTTTTACACCCCAGTGGTGAGTTGAAGATTACCCCACCCCCATGTTTCATGGTGGAGTACAGTGCTACAGGCACCGGCAGCCCTCCAGTACCTTACTGAAGTGAGCAGTCCTCATAAGGGAGACTGGACAGTCAATTTTGGCAGGCTATACCTTTCCTACCGTACTCAGTTCCTGTGCGCCCAATGTTCATATGCTGTTATCTTTGAATTTAATATATACAGAGGTAATATTTCAAATTGCCAAAAGAGAGCAGAGCTATTATTTTGATTTCAATTTCCTGAAATGTTGCTTACTTTGTTCTTGTGGCAAACTAATTTCACTTAATATAATCAACCAAGGTTTCAAACTGACCTCGTCAGTAAGAGATCCAGATGTTTACAAGGCTGAGACTGATTGCCCTGTGAAATCTGGGGGTGATAATGAGGTTGTGGTAATGTGGCAGTAGGAGCACTGTTCTTTGGTCACGGTCTGCACCTATAGTGCTATGAGCTGACCTCCCAATATAATAACTAATATCCTATTGCTTCTAGCATGCAAAACATAAAGAAAATGTACATGTTAACTGATGCCAGCAGCTCTTGAGGACCAAGTGGCTGGAGCAAGAGCAGGATGATACATGGCATCCCTCAAGGACGCAGCTTTGGAGATCCTGTTGCAGGATTTGCTGGGTAGAAGGGTATTTCTTTTTGGAATGAAGGAGCATCTCCTCCTGAAGAGAAGCATGAGAGCAACCTGGATGGAGGTAGCAGAAAGCGCAGATTAACCAGATCCAAATGGTTGCCAAGTTAAGTGTGCTTCATTTTATAGTGTTGCCTTATTATGCATCTTAACAGCACTTCACTGTTATCTTGAGGCAGCATCACAGAAGGAGATTACAGAGCAATCTGGCAACTGTTCACCTACCTTTCAAATACACCTGCATGCCAATGATTTTAGCATGGATTCTGTATTGTTGTGACATCAGTACATTTAACCTGTGGTCCATGAAATTTGGCGAGGAACAAACATTAAGGATGCAACCCACATATGCTGCATGTTTACAGACTCATATAAGATGGCTGATAGCTGAAGTTCTTAAAGGGTTAAGTTATGAGGACAGGTCGCATAAACTTGGCTTGTATTCTCTCAGTTTAGAAGGTTGAGAGGTGATTTAATTGAGATGTTTAATATGGTAAAGGGATTCAATAAGGTAAATACAGAGAATCTATTACTTCTGCTGGGGGAATCCAAAACAAGGGGACATAATCTTAAAATTAGAGTTAGGCCATTCAGGAATTTCACACAAAAAGCAGTGGAAATCTGGAATTTTCTCCCCCAAGTAACTTTGGATGCTTGAAAATTTCAAGACGGAGATCAACAGATTTTTATGAGGTAAGGCTATCAAGGGACATGGCGCAAAGGCAGGTAAATGGAATTGAGGTACAGATCAGCCATGATCTAATTGAATGGCAGAACAGGCTTCGGGGTTTGAATAGCCTCCTCCTGTTCCCATGTCCTCTTCTACCATTAGTTTAGGCAGCTTCGCTCCATTGCAGGGAGATGTAGCACATGCATTATATCTTATTGTATACACTATCACCATCATTGCTCACAGACATCGAGGGTAGTTGTAGAGCATCCAAAACAGCTCCCGAAACCCTAACTAATCTAGGACATTAGAATTTGTGTAGTATCCAGAACACCCAGTGGAACATCAAAAAGGCCAAAACATTCACTGATAATAAAATTAAGCTAGTTGGTAATGAACGAGCATAGTCCAACTTTCTCATAACCATACTCTAATCAAAAGGCAGTCTTAGGAGGAGCACCTATCTCTCTTGGATCAGCCTAGGTCGAGAGTGTACAATTTCTGCAGAAGAGGCACTCTTTCCAGAAACAGCAGCAACTGATTTCCTAGCAAAATTGGCACACAGTTAGCAGTCGGGTAAACTGAATTCCCCTTAAGCTGAATCGCTTGTCCAAGGGGATTGCTCCTGCAGGAACTCTTTGACAAAGCGTTGGGGGGGACAATTTGAACTAGTGATCCCTGGGTGAAGACCTAACCACGGGACCACATGAGGAATGAAATCAACTGGTTGAAATCTATGCAACTCTGTTGATACCATTTGAAAAGGACATGTTAGAAAGGAGGTGCAGTTTGGCTTCCTTCAAGTGGTTACAGGGGTACTCTGAGTACATGATTTTTTTAAGAAAATTGTTTGCCAGATTCTGATTGAAGTAGTACTGAAAGACTTAGAAAATTATTTATCTCCATTACATGAGAATGAAAGTACAGTTTAGCATAACCATTACTACAAAATCTTTAAAAACCCAATGAAGTCATATTGACCAAGACATTTTAGATACATAGCCAGTGAAGAGACGAACCAATTAAAATCCATCATCTTTGACGACCATGAGATCAACTTTATCAACTAATCTTAATCAGTAGTAACAGAAATGGCTGAGCTATAGGGTGTCTAACAGTGTTGATTATAATATCTAAATTCTGCTCAGTCCAAACAAAAAGTCAGATTCCAATTTTCAAATCATCAAAGATGAAAAAATACTGTTTTTAACCTTGAGAGCCCAAGCAGTAAATTATGATTGATTTCCCCTTCTACTAAAGAGCTAAAAAGTTGGTGTTGCTGTCACACACTTAAGTGCTGCTGAAGTACCAGGTCTGGCCTTGTTTTGCTATTTCACTGCAATGCATAAAATTGTCACAATGCATCCATTCAAATTAAACTCACAGCACATGGAGAAACTCAAATCCCTCATGGTTGACCAAGCTCTGTTTGATAATGGCAAGAAAATTCACCTGCTCTTGGCAATGAAGGTATTGGGCCAGAATTTGCTGTCAAAATAACGGTGAGGCTAATGGCATTCGCCGTTATTTATGCATAAATGGAACAGCACTTCAGGCGAGGGGCAGATGTTAAATGTGAATATCCAAAAATTGCTTTCCGAATTGCGCCGCTCTGCCATTAACACGGCATCTCACCCTTAGCCTCCCCATTTTTTTTTTTTTGGAACTTGCTGTATTTGCCCATTAAACGCGCTATGGAAAGTTAAGTCTAGTCATTACAAACATAAGTAGCCTTTTAACAATGTGACATGTTAATTACTGCCAATCAGCCTCTCCGGCACCGAAAATTAACTATTATATGTGTGGAGTTTCATTCCTTCATGTTTTGAATTTTTCAGGGAGATTTTAAAAATATCAAAATTGAAATTTGAAATTTTATTTCCTTGCTTTTCATGTATGTCTCTTTTTTCTCTCTCTCTTTTTTCTCTCTCTCTTAAGCCAATCTTTCTTTCCCTCTCTTTATTTCTCTTTCTGTACCTGATTTGACATTGAATTCACCCCCTTTAATTCACTCTCCTTCTCAGACCTTCCCCGTGTTTATTTCCCAATCCTTAAATCTGATTGGTTAAGGGGGATACCCTGTTGGTTGCCCTGTTCACTCAGGTCCCAGATGCCGTTTCCCTCACTGTGCCGTTATCAGCTTGCACTTTCAGTAACTTTGTAAGCAAACATTTTTTGAGCTGAAGGGTGCTGGGGCAAGTCTAACTAACAGCAGATGTCGTTAGATGCCCTGTTACAGCAAAATCTGGCTCATTGCTCCTAGCATTCAAGGAGAAAATGAAAGTGCAGGATATAAATTGTATAGAAGTAGCAGTAAACAAACTAGGAGAGGAGACTATTGAAAGGAAGCAGAATTATCAATTGGAAAAGTGCACTGTTATTAGACCTAAAAAAGGTATAAGATGTATTATGGTACAAAGCGGTCAGGCTAAAGGTATTTTTTCAAACTTACATTTGCCACCTTATTTTCTTGTTTTTGATTCTCTATTGCCATCTCCCACCTTTAAGGTTACTCCTTCAGCGGTGAAGGTGAGACATTCTGACAGCAGATTTTTTTCATGGCTATGCTCCATGATTAGCCAATGCGAAGTACAGAAATTACTACAGGAAACTTTCGTTTATCCGGCATCGACGGGACCGGCGTGGTGCCGGTTTATCGAAAGTACCGGATAACAGAGAGTTATATCTACCGAGGCTATTTTTAACAAAGAGACTCCAAGCAGCACGGGAGAATCTACTCATGCTACTGCAATGTTTCGGACTTGCAACAGCGCCAGGAGGCCGAATAGTGGCACTTTTGAAAAGTACCCTTACTGACTAAATCGGCTTTCGCGGACTCTGACTCGGACTCGGGATCGGCAACATTGCCGGTTATTTGAGAGGATTTTTCGGAGCACTCGGCGTTCGCGGAGACTCGACTGCGACTCGGCAACATTGCCGGTTATTTGAGAGGAGTTTTCAGAGGATGATTTTTGCCGGTTAAGCGAGAATTCCGGATATTTGGGTGCCGGATAAACGAAAGTTTCCTGTATTTTTTTTCTCCTCTCCCTTAAATTGGAGCATTTCACAGCACATAGTGGTACAGCTAATGGCCCTGTCTAGAACTACAGAAACTTGCACAATAAAACCAGACGAGTTCAAATGTAGACTGTAAGCTGGTATTCAGACTTCCGACTTTCCAGATTAAGAATATAGGTCCCTAAGAGAAAATTATCTATGGTGTTGTATTGGTATGATGTACGCATGTCTTCTCTCCTGTGAACGGCGAAAACCACTCAAGGTTATTATTTCTTTTGAGGCTCTGACATTTAATATAATCCTACTTGTATTGTCTTGCAATATTTATAATTTAAATCAGCTGACTACTTGAACTCTGTCTCCCAATTGCTTTACTTTTATCACACTGAGGCTGAATTAAGGAAAGCCTTACAACACCTTGTCATATATTATAAAGATCTCGGAGTACTTCAGGCACGGTGGGGGAAGACATTCAACTCGCACGAGTTTCCAACGCGACTCCAATACACGTTCAAAGGCGAGAGGCCAAATTTGGCATCAGGCCTCATTTGAATCTAATTGAGATTTTCAATAACAAGGGTGCAATTTTGACTTTGTGCAATCATATAAAATGGTGATAGCGAGTCAGCAGCCTGCTTTACATCTCTCCTGATTGAAGTCAATGGGAATAAAAATCGGGTGAGACGTAAAACGGGCTGCCGGCTCCCTGTCACCCATTTTACTCTAATGCGCAAAGTCAAAATAATCCCCAAGCAGTGTATCTGAGATGTCCATTCAATGTCAAAAACATAAACTTTGTTAAAAGTAGTAAGCTGCATCTGTCACATGGACAACAGAGTATGGCCAATTGGCAGTAATATATAATTGATCGCTCCTCATTTCCTTATCTTTGTCTCTCTCTCTCTCTCTCTGTGCCTCCCTCTTTCTGTACTTCTATTTCTCACTACACAGCCTCCCTGCCTGTGGGATTTACAAATGGTTCTTTCTCACTTTCTCTCACTGGACCCCTCATTACCATTATGAATGCTGAGGTAGCCCATCCCCATAGTGATCTCTTGTATTTTCTGTACTCACTGTCCAAGAGAAGCACTGGGGATTTATCAGCAGGCTCTGTACACACGGGAGATCTCCCCTGTGAGATCCCTGCTGACTGGAGAAGTGTAAAATTGTACCTTGCATTGTGAAGTAAATACTGAACTGATAAGAAATTCAGAATGGCCACAAGGTATTTCAAACTCAGCTTTTGGAGACAGGAGTTGATTGTCTCATTAACCTCTGGATATTAGTGTTCATTAAGCCAGTCACCTCTGTATGAATGCCAAGGAAATAAATGTTAATGATCCTGTTAAACAGTCGATAGCTTAAGTCCCGCAGTTCACAATGGTGAAATTACAAAGCCATTATTGTGGTTCCAAAAGTCTGGGAGTCATCCAATTTTGATAGAAGGGGATAAGGTGAAGGAAACTATCTTGTGGTAGATTTTGATTGGCAGCCGATGGCTAATAACAAGGTATAAGTACAGATGCGATCCCAGGTGCAAATTCTAATCTGTTCATCGTTTATCTCCTCTAAATTCTGGCAACTGCTGTTTTCACACTCTGAATTCTTTAGATAGTTATAAATTTATTCTGATAGCAGTAAGAGAAATTACATTTTTCAAATAATACTATTTGTGGAAGTTCACTGAAGTAGCAGTGAAAATAGATAAAGCAAATATTACAATGTCCTATGTAAAGCAAAATTGCAATCTATTTGTAGCCAGTTTCTAGTACCATATGTTTCACATCCATATACAATGAATCATATATCAACATTTTCAAAATGCATTTACCAGAATCTAAAAGTCTGAATGCCAAGGAAATAAATGTTATTGATCCTGTTAAACAGTCCCTAGAATAAGTCCTTAAGGGAGAGAAAACAGGAAACTATAGGCCAGTTAGCCTGACATCAATAGCAGGGAAAATGCTGGAATCTATTATTAAGGAAGTGGTAACAGGGCACTTGGAAAATTACAATATGATTAGGCATAGTCAACATGGTTTTATGAAAGGGAAATCGTGTTTGACAAATCTATTAGAGTTTTTTGAGGGTATAACTAGAAGTGTAGACAAGGGGAAACCAGTAGATGTAGTATATTTGGATTTTCAGAAGGCATTCGATAAGGTGCCACACAAGAGGTTGTTACACAAGATTAGGGCTCATGGGATTGGGGGTAATATATTAGCATGAATTAAAGATTGGTAAATGGACAGAAAGCAGAGAGGAATAAACGGATCATTTTCAGGATGGCAGGGTATAACTAGTGGAGTGCCGCAAGGATCAGTGCTTGGGCCTCAGCTATTTACAGTCTATATCAATATCTTAGATGAGGGGACCGAGTGTAATATATCCAAGTTTACTTACGATACAAAGCTAGGTGGGAAAGTAAGCTGTGTGGAGGAGGCAAAGAGGCTGCAAAGGGATATAGACCGGTTAAGTGATTGGGCAAGAAGGTGGCAGATGGAGTATAATGTGGGGAAGTTTGAAATTATCCACTTTGGTAGGAAGAATGGAAAAGCAGAATATTTTTTTTAAAGGTGAGAGACTAGTAAACATTGGTACTCAGAGGGATTGGAGTGTCCTTGTACACGATCACAGAAAGTTAACATGCAGCTACAGCAAGCAATTAGGAAGGTAAATGATATTTTAGCCTTTATTGCAAGGGGTTGGAGTATGAGAGCAAGAAAGTCTTGCTGCAATTATACAGGGCCTTGGTGAGACCACGCTTGGAGTACTGTGTACAATTTTGGTCTCCTTACCCAAGGAAGGATATACTTGCCTACTTGCCTTAGAGGGGGTGCCACAAAGGTTCACTAGATTGCTTCCTGGGATGAGAGAGATGTCCTAAGAGGAGGGATTGAGTAGAATGGGCTTATATACACTGGAGTTTAGAAGAATGAGAGGTGATCCCATTGAAACTTAATGGGGGGGAATTTTAACCTAAAAAAGAGTGGGTTTGGAGCATGGGGGTAGTTAAATTGTTAAAAATGGGATTCTCGAACTGATCCCGCTTCCAACTGCCCACTTCCAGTTTTAACGGAGACGGGACGGGGGCGAGCGACCAACCCGCTCCCAGGGGGCGGAATGTCAATTTAAATATTATAATGAGGCCGGAAGCCTTTTTTTAAGCTCCATTTTGTTTTTAACTGCATGTGGACAGGTTTCACATAATTCATGAAACCCGGCAGTTAAACTGAGGCAGGGACTGCTGGATCCAGGAGGTAAATGCCTTTATACCTACCTCCTGGATCCAGGGCCCCTATCTAGCCCACTCCCCGCGAGCGGAGATCCCCCCACAGGACCTCTGATCACCCCCACAGGCCATGATCTTATTGAATGGCGGAGCAGGCTCGAGGGGCCGTATGGCCTACTCCTGCTCCTAATTTTGATGTGCTTATGTGATCCACCCACCCCTCACACACCATTGTGCTGCAATCAATATTTTCTTGAGGACCATAGCTTCATTACTGGCCTTTTATTTGCTATCTTCATAGAATCAGAGAATCATAGACTAGAACAGCGAAGAAAGAGGCCATTCGGCCCATCGAGTCTGCGCCAGCTCTTTCGAAAAGCAATACTGATTGTGTGTTACCTGCATCACCTTTTCCAGGTTATTGAATAAATTTTTTGCCCCACTGTTTAGCTTCTTTGTTTATCAGAGACATTTTATTAACAACAACAACAACAACATCCCAAGGCGCTTCACAGGAGCGATTATCAAACAAAATTTGACACCGAGCCACATAAGGAGATATTAGGACAGATGGCCAAAAGCTTGGTCAAAGAGGTAGGTTTTAAGGAGCGTCTTAAAGGAGGAGAGCGAGGTAGAGAGACGGAGAGTGTAAGAATGTAAACGGTTAACGCAGAAATTATGGGGGAAAAATTCAGTGTCGCCCCTTTTGGGGCGCTAATACCGCTGCTGCTAACCTCCCGCTCAATTTTGCGGGAGGAGTTTGCAGCGCCGCGCCCGGGCGCTAGCAGATTTGCGTCCCGTTAGTGCCCCCCGGGGGCGCTAACGGGGCGCAAATCAACCAAATTCTTCCCACTATAAGCTTTTGTGAGATTATAAAATGCATCATGCTGTATAAGTATTCCTTCTTCTTGTTAAATCACTCTTATTGTTTACAAGACACGACTGTTGGTGGTTAAGACCATGCAAAGTGCAACTATATTTATGTAAAATGGGGCATGAGATTAAATCAGGTTTGTGCAGAGATAAAAGCGTGGGACCTAACGCTTCTACATCCTGTTTTTGCAAAAACTAAGTTAGTTGCTAAGCAAGCAGGTTTTGCAAAAGCAAAAGCAAACCACAGCTATTTTCAATTATTGGTTAAAGCCTATGGGGGAGAAATTCGGTATCGTCCCGTTTGGGGCACAATTATCGGCTGGGCGCAAAGTTTAGCGCCTGGCGCTAATTATCACCTCCGACTGCAAACTTGGCTTCTATCGCCCCTGGAGGTGATCTGAGTGCTAAATCAGGCGCTACACACCTCTCTTAAGGCGCTAACACCGAGGAGCGAGGCGCTACCTCAGAGCGCTGGCGAAGCTCATGTGATGTCAGTTAGCAATGGAACACAGACACACTGGCGCCAGCCACTTCTTAAAGGGGAGGGTCGATCTTACTCTCCATCCACACCCTGCTCATTGCAGCCTTGAATCTCGGCCTGGAGAGACCTGTACATCAATTCTGCTGGAAAGAACAATGGAGAGGCCCAGGGAAAGAGCTCAGAGTGCAGCCCCCATAGTCTCTTCTAAATCGATGCAAGGAAGGTCAAATCAAAATGAACCTGCAAAGTGCTGCTCAGTACCCAAAATTCCTTCACACAGCCTTGAATCTCTCCAGAGGTCTCTCTCTCTCAGAATGCGTGGTGCAAAAATGTCACCGACCAAAAAAAGGCAGGAAGCGGCCGCCTTTAAATAGCGCTCCCCCAGTCCCTTCTCGACTGCAAAATGTTCCCCTCTATCTGTCATTGCTAGCGGCAGGCGGAAAAGCAGGGGGCACCACTCAATATCCGGTCTGGGGCGCTACCGGGGCGGGAGAAACTTTTTCACTCAGAGGGTAGTGGGTCTGTGGAATTTGCTACCCCAGGAAGCTGTGGAAGCTACTTCATTAAATAAATTTAAAACAGAAATAGACCGTTTCCTAGAAGTAAAGGGAATTAGGGGTTACGGGGAGCGGGCTGGAAATTGGACATGAGTTTGAGTTCGGATCAGTCAAGGCTCTGTGGGTGGCGGAGCGGGCCCAGGGGCCGAGTGGCCGGGTCCTGCTCCTACTTCTTGTGTTCTTTAGAGTTGAGGTTGGATCAGATCAGCCATGATCTCATTGAATGGCGGAGCAGGCTCGAGGGGCCGATTGGTCTACTCCTGCTCCTATTTCTTATGTTCTTATGTTATGATCTGTGGGCGCAGGAGATCGTGGCGGTTGTGTTTAGCGCCGCCACAAAATGTCATCAATTTCGCGAGCGGCGCAAACATCGTCGCGCCCGGGTGCTAGTTGCTTTGTGCCCCTCTTAGGGTGCTAACAGGAGTCACTAATCAACCGAATTTTTCCCCCTATGTCTTGCGAAGTCTAGGTCTTACACGGGTCGAGAAGGAACAGCAAGAGTCATTCAGATTAAGGTGCCAAACAAGATACGTGCAAAGAAGAATAGGTGAAATGGAGACCCTAGGGCAACTAGTGAGTGGTCGAATAAGGTCAGGTGGATTATAAAAAGTGGGATTTTGAAGCTTTCGACGCAGAGGGAGAGAACACCCTAAATCGACTACAGCCTGCGCAAGGTGGATACATGCTGGCTTCGGCCTAACGCCTTCCTAGCTAGGAGAGGAGAGGGAGGCGACCCACACTAGCTCTGTCCAGTGACCGGGCAGTAATATAAATCTGTTTGGTACTGTAAGCTAATGCTTGAGATACTGTTATCGTGTTGATCTCTGCTGTGTGACAAATAAAAGACTAATTGTAACCTATTGGTGTCAGGTCCGAATCCATTGAAAATAAGGATAGAAGGGTTAATTGGCTGAGTACCCGGAAATCCTTACAAGAGGTTTAGGGAGGGAATTCCAGAGTTTAGGGGCTAGACAGCTGAAGGCACAGCCATCAATGGTGGAGTGATTAAAATAGGGGATGCGCAAGAGGCCAGAATTGGAGGAGCGCAGAGATCTCCAAGGGTTGTAGGACTGGAGGAGGCTGCAGAGATCTGGAGGGCTGAGGCCATGGAGGGATTGAAAACAAGGATGAGAATTTTAAAACTAAGACATTGCCAGATCGGGAGCCAACATAGGTCAGTGAGCACAGGGGTGATGGGTGAAAGGGCTTGGTGCGAGTTAGGACACGGGCAGCCGAGTTTTGGATGAGCTCAAGTTTATGGAGGGTGGAAGATGGGAGGCCGGCCAGGAGAGCATTAGAATAGTCAAGTCTAGAGGTAACAAAGGCATGGATGAGGGTTTCAGCAACAGATGAGCTGAGGCAAGGACGGAGTCGGGCGATGTTACGGAGGTGGAAGTAGGCGGTCGAGGTGATGGCGCAGATATAGGGTTGGAAACTCAACTTGACTTTCGAGGCCAGCTTGACCCACAGCTTATGTTCCGGTGCTATTTTATGAATCCTTTCAGTAAAAATATGCAGCTTTTTATCAATTGCATGCCTTGAAAGTGACTAGATTCGCATGGCGCTTTTTGAAGTCACAAAGGTTAAGTGGTTTAATTACTGTTCAGAGGCTGGTAATTCTACATGATTTAATCTAAATAGTAATTTGATGCTTAAACTACCACAGAAAATACTGTTCTTAAGACTCAATAGTGTACACAATTTGCACATAGTTGCTAATAAAAGAGCTTTAACACCTGGTTCTAGGACAATTTACCCCACAGTGGTACGGGAGCATCATGTAATGCCATATATCTTTAGCTCCTACCTTCCAATACGATATTACCAGTGTCTAAATGGCAGATTACTAGAAAATATGACTATACGTTATCGAGTACGCCTAATACTAGGACAAAGTAATTCTATGTAGACCAAAACCTAGAAATCAGGGATTGCTAATCTGCAGAGTGTTTAGGATTTAAATTGTACTACAGAAATCAATAATGGGCTCCAGGAACAGCAGACATATAACTTTAATGCCTTCAAGCATGTTGTGGTATCACTTGCCACTGGTCTTAAAGCACGAGAGAATGTTATTATCTTCTGAGTGAAGTGACATACAGTCCTACACCCTACATTCATCATCTTTAGCCACTAATTTGTCTTATGTTGATACTGACCTAACTGTCAGGCAAAATTTGCTGATGTTTAATTTTACTATCATTCATCGTCTGCAGTTCCAAGTAGGCGGAGATGATCCTCAGAGAATTTTTCTGGCCTTTCTGTTATTTACATGGACTGTCTGTCAACCGGAGTTCAAATTCAATTTGTATTTAAAGATAGTCTCATCTTCCAAACTGCATTTCTGGTTAGCGTCTCCAGCTTAAACTGCCTGCTTTCTTTCTAAAAAATTAGAATCTGTTTTGTAGGAATCGGGCTCAAGGTTCTGAAAAGCCTTTCGGAAGGATCATTCAAAATTGTTATTTTGCAACTATTTCCAAGTACTCAATACATGAGAGGACATTGGTATTTTCCAACATTGTTGCAAGAACTAGGTTAATTGTCCGACATTCACTTGCTTTTGTTTGCCTACTGTTTACATAAAGAATGCTATATTTACCTAATGTCCCAAACGGTTTGACATGAAAAGTTTTTCCGAACAAAGCCTCATTTAAGATGACCTTGAGGGGGCTAAGTGGTGCAGTGGCTTAATACACCGACTAGACTTTCACCTTTGGGTTTCGGTTTTAAATCCAACACAGATTGCAGGCTGTAAATATAAGTTAAACTGAGCCCCGTTCCAAAAGGACAAGAGCCCACAACACAAAACTTACCTGTAATTCAGCACAAATTTGAAATCGTATTCAAAGATCGTATAAAAATGATTGGTGAGGTGACTGAAGGGGAAAACAATAACACCGATGCAATAGACGTGCCTCTCTGAGGATGGAAACATGGTATTGAGCCTTGTGGCAGGAGTTCAGAGTGCTCAATGCTGACACTGAGGCCCCGGTGTTAAAATGGGGACGGGAACAGAGTGCTCGATCCCCGGACCGGATGGCGAACCCGGGGGAGTCCGGGGACGTGGAGTGCATTTGAATACATTTTCCCGGAGTCCCGGCCAGATCCACTACCTGGCCGGCCGGCGGGCAGGAGCGGGAGTTCGGTGGCAAGAGGCCCCAGTCAGAAGCTTCCTTGTGAGGCCTGGGCCAACACTCCTGTTCGTCCTGCCCCAGAAGGAAACCTGAAATTAAATCTTTTCAAAACTTACCTACCTGGGCCTCTTTCTGGCCCATGATCGGTCTCCTGGCAAGTCAGGTCTCAGGTGGAAGCCGTCACTGCTCCCCTGCTCGGGCCTCTGACTAATATTTCAGTCGGGCCCCGATCAGCTTATTTAAAGAAGGACCCCACTGCTTTCCTGCAGGTGTGCTGCTTTGCCTGCTTAAAAGAGCAGGTTAAGATCAGGACACAGCAGGAACAGAGGGAGTAAGTGACTGGCCTCATTTTAACTGCCCCCTCCGCCCGCTTTGCACCAGGTGGTTAAGATCGGGGTCTGGGTGACAATAATGTTGCATTCCCCTGCGCTGACGACCCTCATCTTATTAAACACTAAATAAAATCCTTAAATGCCTTGGTTGATAAGTGCAATTTCTGCTGTGGGCCTGATTTGGGGGACAGTGTAAAACGTGCAATATAGATTCAGCCACCCTTTATGCATATCTCCTGGTTTTCATTTCTATTGACTTCATTGACATAAACGGCATTTATGCCGTGTATCCAGAATTTCCGCGGCTCTCTGCTGGAGTATGGTGGATGAGCGGGAGAACATTTACCAGAATTGACAGGGTAGATGCTGAGAGGCTGTTTCCACTGGCTGGAGAGTCTAGAACTAGGGGGCACAGTCTCAGGATAAGGGGTAGGCCTTTTAGGACTGAGCTGAGGAGGAATTTCTTCACTCAGAGGGTTGTGTATCTTTGGAATTCTCTACCTGAAAGGGCTATGGATGCTGTGTCGTTGCGTATATTCAAGGCTGAGATAGATAGATTTTTGGACTCTATGGGACTCAAGGGATATGGAGATCGGGCGGGAAAGTGGAGTTGAGGTCGAAGATCAGCCATGATCTTATTGAATGATGGACCAGGCTCGAAGGGTCGTCTGGCCTACTCCTGCTCCTAATTCTTATGTTCTTATGAGCCATAGGGACCATGTATGACCTTTGAAAGGCTTTAACAAGCAAAATAAGACATCTTTCCTCAATTTTCACCAGCCATTTTTACTCCTTCTTTGGAAGCCTATGAGTGCTTAAAGCAGCACTTTACACCAATGAATCACCCATTGACACTTTGGGCCAAACATATGAACACCGGTTTCCAGTGGTGAGCCTCGCCACTCCCCCCCAGGAGCACATATGAAGAAATTGGGGCCTGCTCCCCATAACTTTCAGTCCATTTATTTTAACAGACAGAAAATTGTGGGGAGTGTATCTGTGAATATGTGTTCCCAACTGGCAAGGCTCCTGCCATGATTGTGCAGTCATAAAATTGGCCCCTTTCATCGAATCATAGAATGGTTACAGCACGGAAAGAGGCCATTCGGCCCGTTGAGCCCGTGCCGGCTCTCTGCAAGAGCACTTCAGCTAGTCCCACTCCCCCCGCCCTTTCCCCATAGCCCTGCATTTTTTTTTCCTTCAGGTACTTATCCAATTCCCTTTTGAAAGCCACGATTGAGTCTGCCTCCACCACCCTTTCAGGCAGTGCATTCCAGATCCTAACTACTCGCTGTGTAACAAAGTTTTCCTCATGTCGCCTTTGGTTCTTTTGCCAATCACCTTGAATCTGTGTCCTCTGGTTCTTGACCCTTCTGCCAATGGGAACAGTTTCTCTCTATCTGCTCTGTCCAGACCCCTCATGATTTTGAACACCTCTATCAAATCTCCTCTCAACATTCTCTGCTCTAAGGAGAACAACCCCAGCTTCTCCAGCCTACTCCTCTCCACATTTAGCAAAGACAGGCGTATCAGACCGTAGATCTCGGTGTAAAAGTGTCCCACTCCACTATAATGTTACTAAGCTAGATTCATGGTAATATCAATCCCATTTTGTCAAAGAAATAGGATATGGGGTAAATTTTCCAAGTTACCATCCCCAATGTGAAGCCTTCCTCAACAGGAGGAATGAGTCTCACTGAAGTCAGGTAGGTCCTTAACTCCAAATTTACAATGGAAGCCGCTTTGCAGCAATGACTAAATGTGTCATGTAAGTGCACTCTAAGGGGGTCATTTTGACTTTGTGCGATAATGAAGTCAATGAAAATCAAAATGGGGAGAGATGTAAAATGGGCTGTCGATTCGCTATCACCCATTTTACACTATTGCTCAAAGTCAAAATTACCCCCCAAAACTCCAAGAGAGTAAACTGGGGGATAGTGTAAAATGTGCGATATCGATTCAGCCACCCTTTATATATCACTCACGATTTTCATTTCTAATGACTCCATTGACACAAACAGCATTTATGCCGTGTTTCCAGGATTTCTGCAGCTCTTTCTGCTGGAGTATGGTGGATGAGCAACAGAACATTTACCAAAATTCACCCCATTAACTCAAAACTCAGAACAGTACTGCCAACGCACAAATGACCCTTGCAGTCAGAATCAGGGGAATTTATAATGGGGAACAAAGAAATGGCAGACCAATTAAATACATACTTTGGTTCTGTCTTCACAAAGGAGGACACAAATAACCTACCAGAGATGTCGGGGAACATAGGGTCTAATGAGGGGGAGGAATTGAATGAAATCAGTATTTGTAGGGAAATGGTGTTAGGGAAATTGATGGGATTGAAGGCCGATAAATCCCCAGGGCCTGATAATCTACATCCAAGGAAGTGGCCCTAGAAATAGTAGATGCATTGCTGGTCATCTTCCAAAATTCTATGGACTCTGGAACAGTTCCCATGGATTGAAGGGTAGCTAATGTAACCCCACTATTTAAAAAAGGTGGCAGAGAGAAAACGGGGAATTATCGGTAGTGGGGAAAATGCTAGAGTCCATTATAAAAGATGTAATAGCAGAGCACTTGGAAAACAGTGACAGGATCGGACAAAGTCAACATGGATTTACAAAAGGTAAATCATGCTTGACTAATCTACTGGAATTTTTTGAGGATGTAACTGGTAGAATAGATAAGGGAGAACTAGTGGATGTGGTGTATTTGGACTTTCAGAAGGCTTTCGATAAGGTCCCGCATAAAAGATTAGTGTGCAAAGTTAAAGCACACGGGATTGGGGGTAAGGTACTGTCTTGGATAGAGAACTGGTTGGCAGACAGGAAGCAAAGAGTTGGAATAAACGGGTCTTTTTCCGAGTGGCAGGCAGTGACTAGTGGGGTACCGCAGGGATCGGTGCTAGGACCCCAGCTATTCACAATATATATAAATGATCTAGACGAGGGAACTAGATGTAATATCTCCAAGTTTGCAGATGACACAAAGCTGGGTGGGCGTGTGTGCTGTGAGGAGGATGCAGAGAAACTCCAGTATGATTTGGACAGGTTGGGTGATTGGGCAGATGCATGGCAGATGCAGTATAATGTGGATAAATGCGAGGTTATCCACTTCGGTGGCAAAAACAGGAAGACAGATTATTATCTGAACGGCAATAGATTGGGAAAAGGGGAAGTGCAACGAGACCTGGGTGTCCTTGTGCACCAGTCGCTGAAGGTAAGCATGCAGGTGCAGCAGGCGGTTAAGAAGGCAAATGGTATGTTGGCCTTCATAGCGAGAAGATTCAAGTACAGGAGCAAGGATGTCTTGCTGCAGTTGTACAGGGCCTTGGTGAGACCACACCTTGAGTATTGTGTGCAGTTTTGGTCACCTTATCTGAGGAAGGGTGTTCTTGCCATGGAGAGAGTGCAGCGAAGATTCACCAGACTGATACCTGGGATGGCAGGAATGACGTATGAGGAGAGATTGGGTCGATTAGGCTTATATTCGCTAGAGTTTAGAAGAATGAAACTTATAAAATTCTAACAGAACTAGACAGACTAGATGCAGGAAGGATGTTCCCGATGGCGGGGGAGTCCAGAACCAGGGGTCACAGTCTAAGGATAAGGGGTAAGCCATTTAGGACTGAGATGAGGAGGAATTTCTTCACCCAGCGAGTGGTGAACCTGTGGAATTCTCTACCACACAAGACAGTTGAGGCCAATTCATTAAATATATTCAAGAAGGAGTTACACATATTTCTTAAGGCTAAAGGGATCAAGGGATATGGGGATAAAGCAGGGACAGGGTACTGAATTTGGATGATCAGCCATGATCTCATTAAATGGCAGAACAGGCTCGAGGGCTGAATGGCCTACTCCTGCTCCTATCTTCTATGTTTCTATGTAAATGTGGTAGCTTCATTTCTCAAAGTATTCTGTCAATTTAATGCCCATTTTTATTGAACTAAGGGAAGTTTTATACTGTGGAATAGCACATACTAAAATTCTGAGACTACCTAAACTCTTCACCTAGGACCCTTGCAGCAATCAGAAAGCGAAAGCTTTATTAAAATCACATCACTCTGGGCTGCATTCAAATCAGAATTCAAAAGAGATGAAAACAGGGTTCTCGCCCACTGCAGTGCCTGGTCCTGTGCTATTCTTTACTTTCCAAAAACCCAGGAATTTTCCAGCTGAGTAATTGCTTTCCAGTCACCATTTTAAGAATGGGTAAAACTCTAGTGGGGTGAATTGCCATGGCGGGTTCTCCCCTTCAACCACCATCATTTCAGCGGAAGAGCCATTGGAAAATAGCGTAAGCACCATTTGCACCATTTTTCTCAGGTTTCTGCAGCTCTTCCACTGAAGTTTGCAGCCTAGCGGAGATTCACCCCCTCATTCCTTTCCTAATCTGAAGGTTGTTTCAATTGAAGTCCATTTAGTGCATTTTGTCCCCTGACACCATGAGTTGGATTTCACCAGCCCTGAGGAGGCGGGTTTGGAGGTGGGACTGCCGGGAAAATGGCAGAAACTGGGAGCGGGTACCAACCCCGCTCCCAATCCGCCTCCGTGCAATCTTCCCGGGAGGCGGGTCCCCGAGTCGCGCAGGGACCCGTCTTCTCGAGGCAGGAAGGGGATTAGAGCTAATTAACTGCCTGTTAACAGGTAGTTAACAGGAAGTTTTGAGGCTTTTCCCCATTTTACGCCTGCAAGTGCGAGCTTCCCGACGGCTGCGAATCTCGCCAGGGTCAGCGAGGCAAGCAGTGGGTCTGCGGGGGTGAGAAGGTCGAAATATCCGCTGTAGAGGTGAGTGATGGCTGCAAGTGTGGACAGGTAAGTATGAGAGGTGAGTGTAAGGTGTTCGAAAAAGTTTCCTTACCTTTGTTTCTTTCTGCAGGCTTCAACCGTTGAGGATCGGAGATGCCTCATCTCAACGGCAGAGATGCCAGAATGGCTACTGCATTCTCAGATTCAGCAGCCATCTGTTTTCTGCTGAGGAAAGAGGTTTTGGTAAGCCTTTGTGCAAGGGCTCACCTTAGAACAGAGATTGTCAGTGTTTGACAGATTCTCAAAGCTATCAAACGCTGACAATTCATCTGTCAAAAAAATTTTGACAGATGAAGCGTCATACATCAGTAAACAATTGGTCGGTAAACAAGGCCAATCAAGGGAAAATAGCGTGGGTTCGTCATACGTCGCTGGGGGCGGGACTAGAACACAGAAGGCAGCAGTCCCGCCTCCAACTCGTTTCAGCTGGCAAAATCCAGCCCCATGTCACTGATTCAGAGTTTTTTAATTATTTGTAATGTCCTGCGGGCGTAAACACCTGTTTTGGTGGTGAAATGTTTTTATGCAGCCAATTATTATGATCTGGAATGCACTGCCTGAAAGGGTAGTCGAAGCAGATTCAATAGTAACTTTCTAAAGGGAATTAGATAAATTTTTGAAGGGGAGAATATTGCAGGGCTATCAGGAAAGAGCTGGGGCGTGGGACTAACTGGATAACTCTTTCAAAGAGCCGGCAGAGGCGCGATGGGCCGAATGGCATCCTTCTGTGCTGTTATATGATTCTATGCTTCTATGTCGGAACTGGGCATAAGAGCGGTCGCAGCATTCAACTCCTAATTATTCAGTCAATCGCTGACTTCTCTGGTTCACCCCTGTCACCAGCACATTCTGTTGGATTTGAATCATTTAGTGAATCAATTTAGCAAGGAATGTGTACACAGACTAGGGTTTTCAGACAGACTCTTCAATACTGCCATCGCCACAGGAGTCAGGAATCTAAGAAACTGTAAGATGAATGATGTACTGATCAACACCCCATGCTCTAAGTGCAGGTCTTCAGGTCAGGACCACAGGGAGCATCGAAGCTGATTGATTTTACTTTGTGTCATTCCTCTTTAGAGCTTCGTTGAAGTAAGGTCAGGTCTTTTACTCACCACTTTGAATAAAATCTCTCATTGCCCCCCTTTAAATTTCCTTTTTTAATGTAGTTAATTTTAGATTATTTTAATTTGATCCTTTCTAAATTCTGCTGCACATCAGACCGAAGAACTAAGAGGGTGGGCAACTGGCCTGCTCCCAACCCTCTGCCAATCAGCTAGGAGATGCTTAGGAGCAACCAAGGCAGGCGCGCTGAATTTTTGTGGGGTGTTGGCCACCATTCACTCTGCACATCCTTTTTCTGCCCTCCCAATTTTTCCCCTCCTCTACTAAAGGATAGCGGCCCGTGCTGGGTGACAGTTCCAAAGACACCAGCAGTCAAATGGCTATTGTGTCATCAGCACACTATTCAACTTTGAGCCCATCTTAGTCAAGCCTGCTGCTCATCCAGTGTCTGGACACTTATTCCTACCAGCAGATGTCACTAGGTAGCACTCAGGAGTGGCAGGGTTGGCTGTTTTTTCCCTTCACTAAGTGAGGGACACTGAATCCCACTGCAATGCCCCACCACTGCCCTGGCTGGGATCAGCACAATCCAGGATCAGACCTGGCATCTTCCTGACCTGCACCACACCATACGGTGCACTTACCCATTTGGCCATTAGGTGCTTCAGACTCCTCCAGAAGGATAAAGCTGTAAACTATGTGGGAAATACAGTGCTATAGCTCCACCAGTGTGCTGTAACACCATGCTGCCAACGCCCTCTTAATCTTATTGTAGATAGCTGGATCACAAAATCTGATTGTAACAGAAATACTTAATTTGTTTCTGCCAAAGTGTGCAATTGTTTTCATTCACTTGTAATGTGAATCGAATATTTGCAACTGGCGTTTCAAAATAAGGCACGAGTTTTAACCTAATTTGTTAACAGTGTATTACTAATTAAAATTAAGGCTAAAAATGCTGGCTAGGTTTGGGACTCCAGCCCCATTAACACGTACTGAAAATTGCTCAAGGACAAAAGCAGTTTAAAAATTGCTTGTGTTAGCGAAAAGGAGTTTGGTTGATTTCACTTTCTAAGATTTGCAGAGTGCAGTGCTGCTTGCACATTGTTTGCCACACTGGTCACGTTACAGGTAGACAAAGTATAGACTCCACTGAGTTCACAAGATTATACAGCACGGAAGGAGGCCATTCAGGCCATTGTGCCTGTGCCGGCTCTTTGAAATAACTACCCAATTAGTGCCACCACCCTGCTCTTTCCCCACAGCCCTGCAAATTTTACAATAGAACATCAATTATCCACACTCCCATTGTCTGCAAGTGTTTTCATGGAAGTCAGGACCTAGTTTTGAATAACTACTTAAGATACAATTGACTGTTTTTAATTGATTGTTCACATACTCTGGGTTCTTGAGCCATCAGGGTAAGTAGTTGGTATCTGGGTGTCCAATACCCAAAAAGAATATTACTAACCATGCAGATCTGATAGTTAGCTTTGGGTCTGAAGAGTTAGGGTTCTGAGTCCAGAAGACCAACAGCTTTTGGCTCCATCATTTTGGTCAAAAATATATTTTAAAGTGGAAACATATTTTTCTAATTTCCATATACTGGGAGCTTGATTGGGCTAATCAGAAGCTACAAATTCACTGTATCAGATTATGCATAAGCGAACTCCCGATTATTGACCAATTTCCTTTTATCTGCCAGTCTGGAGCAAATAATCGAAGTTCCATTGTGCACATCATAGCCAGTCCTGGGGCTATATTTGAAAGCATGCATTAATAATACGGTAGATTCTTACAATCTACTCTTGGGTATGTTACATCCACTGGTAGAACATACTTTTGATGACTCCTTCACCCATAGAGAAACCTAATAAAACACCTGAAAATAAAATATTGAGCCTGTTGTACAAAATAATTTCCTTTCAAAAGCATTCTTGTGGAGTAAAATCTCATTTACAATCCTACAATAGTAACAGGTTTGTGGCAGTGTCCCAGTAGAGGCAAATTGTTAATTCACAATGTTTGCTCCTATGATAATACACAATAATACATTGCGAGTCCTATCTTGCCCACATCTGATTATATACAACTACTTTGCCCATCCTGACAGAAAGCATATAAAAAGACTTTGCTGTTAGGCATCATTTATTTATCTTTCTATTCCTTCATATAAGCCTAGCATTGCTGGCAGTTTTTTTGCTTGAGTTCTCAGATGTTTTTAAGATCAATTTAATATTATTTTACAAAGCTAACCCTTGTGCAGTATCTCAATCCTGGACAACATGCATCTTTGGCTCCCTGTACTGATGGCTGGGTTTCTTTTGATGCTAGATTTCCTTCTCAAGCTATTTCAGTTAAAACGGTTTCATATCGAGTGTGTCAGGTGACAGTTCTCACAAGTTTGACAGTCCTTAGTGGTTTATTGGTAAATCACCACTTGTTCTTTATACCGCAGGTTATTCTGTCTCAGCCATCACTATAACTGAAAATGAAAGATCCAGTACAATTACATTTCTATTCTTTTAATGACAATTTTTATTCACCCTTATTTCAACTGAAGGTGATTTTTTTTTGTTGCTTAAAATGCTTCTTGCAGTTTTTCTGATCATAGGATAAAAGAGTCAGATTATAAAAAGGAGAAAGACAAGTGACAGACTCTAACCCCTGAAACGATTGAAAATGGTGTCTTTGGTGAAAGAGAAGGATATCTCTTTTTGTCACATCATTCGACTGATCTAGTTAGAAGCACAACTGAGAGTTAGAAGGTTAAGTATAGCTGAAGCTGAATTCTGTGTCGAACATGAGCTGCTGGTACTATGGAAATG
This sequence comes from Squalus acanthias, assembly GCA_030390025.1. Lineage (NCBI taxonomy): Eukaryota > Metazoa > Chordata > Chondrichthyes > Squaliformes > Squalidae > Squalus > Squalus acanthias. Next base: position 103,040,337 of record CM059429.1, on the reverse strand, counting down.
TCAAGCTATTAAAAGGCAACTGACTAATGTAGGATGCAGGGTTAGCTCGATAATCTGCAATTCCGCTTTGGTTATCCTTTGGGGCGAACCAGGAGGGAAGTCCAGGGTGATTCTAAGCGTTCTAAAGAATCCATCATAGAATGGATTAGGAATAGTCTATGGAAATAACAACTTTGATGAGATGCCATTTCTCACTATGCTTCCTTATGTTCTTATTTGTACTTGTAGCACATCAATTATATGAATACTTTTTACACTCACTTGAAAGAGTATTTTACTTTTAACGTAATAGATATCCACATTTGTGATGATTTTACTCGATCACTTGCAGCCACAGGCACAGTAATATAGAACTGACAGTAGTGCTGGGCTCTGAATTTTCTCAGGGGTGCTGCTGGATTATCACCATAACTCCAGCAGGAGTCCAGTGGAATCCACTGGAAAACAGCAGGGACGTAGTTGTGCCAGATACCCACCCATTCCAGGAGTTCAGTGTTGAGACCTATAAGGGCTGGTACTTCTGCCCACCCCTTATAAGGCCAATGACATCAGGGGGCAGCCTTGGGGGGTGGAGTCAGGGGCGAGGACTCCCTACACTGGCAATTTCGCAGCTGAGTCTTGACCCATTGGAGGACTGGAGGCTTGTACACCGAGAGAGAGAAAATGTACTGGGCTCAGGATGGGTGCAAGTGGATCCCACCTGCAGGCTGGGGGGGCCTGGACCCCCTAACGACTGGGAAAAATTTTTGGATTGACCTCCTTACAAAGGGAACCAAGGGGCCATTAATGGCATGAGGAGGCCTGGGCAATTCCCCCCCAACCCACGCTGGGCAGGTGCCAGGTTTTTCCGGCTACATGGGGCAGACGAGCGCCGGAAATGCGGCCGTAGTGACGCGGGTGTCCCCAATACATAAGAACTAGGTGCCCTCCCAATGACCATGCAAAGTCTGGGGTTGCAGAGCAGGTGGGCAGCAGCAGGCACAATCCTTGCGTAACTGCTGGTGATGGCAGCTCGTGGATTGTCTAGGGCCCCGTGCTCTAGTAGCAAAAGGCTTCACTGTCGCCATAACAACTGTTGAGTAATTAGCCAAGATCGGGCTTTAACAGGGAATACCAACCTGAAGGAAGACTATAACCTGGCGGAAGAGGAAGAAAAGGCATATGAGAGAGAGAAGGAGAGAGTGAAACTGAGGCACAATTTGAGAAGGGCAGGCAGGTCAGGACGAAGAGATTGAGCTGGTATTTTTAAGGAAGAAACGGACAATTATATTGAGAGTGAAATATTGTAATTCTTTGTCGGAGAAAGAGACAGGTGGGGTGATTCAAAGAGAGAGAAAGAGAATTAAATGAATTAGAAGCTGTGACTCAGCATGGAAGGTAAAGAGTGGGGGGTGGAGGCAGTGGAAAAGAAAGAATAAACTGCATAATGGGAGCGGATGGTTAGTTTAGTGTTAAGTATGTGGGCAGAGTGTTTACAGACCAAGAGAAAACTCACTACCACAAGAACCAGTCTGCTGCTTTTTATTCTCATTCCCTAACCAAAAATTATTTAAGCTCCCAAAGGTCTGAATTGGAGGCAGTAATTATATAACTGGATTCTTACAGCCTAATATAAAAGCTCAGTCATATGTGACAAGCAATGCTTATACAGAGGGTGGCATCCTAACACTATTATAAAAATCATCAATTTACGTCGCAAATCAAGCAGGAAGTGATGCACACAGCAGAGTTTACAGCAATGATGATGCTCTAATGGTCACTTGCAATCCTCAATAACTGCAGAGGCTATTAAGCAATTAGTTTTCATTCATTTGATTTACAATAATTAAAGTAAAATTAAAACAGTTACCCCAAAAATTATTAGGTTTACTTAAAACTAAATGCAAACAATGATTGCTACGGTTAAGGTGCATAATAGAATCATAGAAAGTTACAGCACGGAAGGAGGCCATTTCGGCTCATCATGTCCGCGCCGGCCAACAAAGAGCTATCCAGTCTAATCCCACTTCCCAGCTCTTGGTCCGTAGCCCTGCAGGTTACAGCATCCCAAGTGCACATCCAAGTACTTTTTAAATGTGGTTAGGGTTTCTGCCTCTACCACCCTTTTAGGCCACTGGTGATCTGAATTGACAGCGTTACCTAACAGAATACAATAGTGGTTTTATCCAATTTCTAATACTACTTTTTAAGAAGCATTATTGACACATTGGGCTGGATTTTGATACTGGGGTGGGTTGGGGTCGTGTCATCCGCATTTCGTGTTATCCACCCGACTGCAATTGGATGTGGGAGATTGATACAATTTTCACCTAATTGGGCAATTGAGTTCTAGCATGTGGGAACCCATGAACCAATTAGTGGTTTCAGTCTGAAAGTCGCCTCGGATGATGTCATCATTGCTGCTGCATTGCAGGTCAGAGACTGCCTGGCCTTTGCTGTGAGAGGACCTGGATGCAAAATGAGCAGCAGCTCTATCTGGGAGAGAGAGAGAGAGAGAGAATTTTTGTTTGCTCCACCACTCCCAGATGCCAGCCAGCCAGCCACTCACTGATACTCAGCGCAGCCACTGATATTCAGCTATCCACATGTGCTCCCGCCAGGTTTCACAATCGTGTTTCAGAACAGGCGTGCTTCATGTAGAACAAGGGTTAAAATCACAAAGGCCTTTCAAAATGGCATTATAGAGCCAATTTAGTGCTTGTTAAGGGCCTTAACAGCCTATCCCGCCTCTTAAAGGCGGGATGGAGTCGGGACCAGCAGACACGATTTCATCAAAATTGCGTGGAGGCGGGATGGAGGCGGACTTGTGCACGCCCACCACTTTTCGCAATTTTAACCCCCCACACGCCTCCAAACCCGCTTCCATGGGTCAATGAAAATCCAGCCCATTAGGTTAGCTTTTCCTGGCGCCATTGCTGGGGAGCAACCTGTGGGTGAAGTGGGTGTCACCCAGAGCCCATGTCCAGCATTCTGCTTTCCTGCTGGGGCTAATTGTAATATAGGGGATGTTCCACGGGCGGCCTTAAAGACCATAAAAGGGATGCAGCTTCTCGATTCTTTGAGAGCCTGTAGAGGGAACGCTGCAACCTGAGCAAAGTATTTCCATTTGGAAAGCTTGCAACTTCTTTACAAGGATCCTCGAGCACTTCGGATAACTTTGTTCCTCTGGCAGCAGGTCTAAAGTGAAAGTGCCAAACAGGAATAACTAGTAGCTGATTTAAACCATCAGCACAAGGGCTGCAACAGTTCAACAAGAAAGCCCACAACCACCTTCTCAGGACAGCTAGTTATGAAACAAGTGAATGTTCTTTGGAAAGTAAATTGGAAGCAAATCCTTTTATTATTGTCCCTCTTTACATCTTCACATGAATGGGCATGGCAAGTGAAAATGAGGGGAGCAAATAGGTGGAGTCACCGAGCACAGAAGAGCAGGAGCAGGAAGTGATGAGCAAGGAAGACGAGGAAGTTCCTCACTGGAGGGGTAAGATGTTTCCTCAAGCTAAGGTAGTGGATCCAGATTTCTGGGGCCTGGCTTTCGGTTCACTGTTGTGGGTGTTGGGTGATGTTCCTACCAGCTTCCGTAACATTATAAAGCGCTGGTTAGGCCACAACTGGAGTATTGTGTCCAGTTCTTGTCACCACACTTTAGGAAGGATATGAAGGCCCTTGAGAGGGTGCAGAGGAGATTTACCAGAATTGGTTCCGGGGATGGGGGATCTTAGCTACAAGGACAGGTTGGAGAAGCTGGATTTGTTTTCATTAGAGCAAAGGAGGTTGAGGGGTGATTTGATAGAGGTGTACAAGATTATGACGGGTTTGGATAGGCTAGATGGGGTAAGGCTGTTCCCACTAGTTGATGGTACAAGGACTAGAGGACACAGATTTAAGATTTTGGGCAAGAGATACAGGGGGGATGTGAGGAAAAACCTTTTTACACGGTGAATGGTGATGACCTGGAATTCGTTGCCGACGGAAGTGGTGGAAGCAGAGACACTCAATGTTTTCAAGGGGAGACTGGATAGGCGCTTGAGGGAAATAAACTTGCAGGGCTACGGGGATCGAGTGGGGCAATGGGACTGACTGGATTGCTCTACAGAGAGCCGGCACAGACTCGATGGGCCGAATGGCCTCCTTCTGTGCCATTATGACTCTATGACATGGCAACAATTGTAGAGGAGTCCACATCCCATATGTGTGGTGCCTTGCTGCATGGAATTGGAAGTATGTGGACAGTCCTGGAGTGGGTGGCAGCTCCACTTCCAACTGCTGCACAACCCCTCACAGCAGAGGCCTGGTCACCAGTTTTAAATTATTTGATGAATGCTCAGTTGCTGCTTCAGCTTCACTGTGGACTCCTCAATGGAGACGCTTATCGAAGAGGTTGCTCACACCAAAAAGTTAGTAGTTGTCACCTTGCTTAATGCCACTCCTGCCATGGAGTGTGTCAACCCTCAGATCAGCAGGCACTCACATATTGGATATTTGGATAATAATTCTTTGTGACACTAGAACAGGGGATGCAAAATGTCCAATTTTATGTTAGAGTGATATGTAGGTTTTGCAGTTGTTGGAATGTGGTGGCATGGAGTGTGGAAGTATCCTCTATAGAAGTCATGATGGAGGGATGGAATGATGGTGTAATGCAGTATGATAGGCTTGGGAGAAAGTGTCCAGAATATGGTTTTGGTGGATGCTCCATGTGGTTGGTGCCTGACTACCTTGCAGTCTTTCTGGAGCCTGATTTTCCTCCTCCGGCAAGTCCTTCTGCTCCTCTTTAAGCTTGATCCACATCCTGATAATCTTGCTGGATGCCCTTATTATGTATACAAATATGTTATATTATGTAGACAACATGCTACAATTAATCCTGGAAAGCTTCCCCAGATTTTACTGTAGGACTCCCCCGAATGGCCTAAGCATCTGAAACTCTGCTTTAGCACATCAATGATTATTTTTGTGAATACAGGGGCTTCATTATAACAATGCTCAGCTGCACTGCCCTCAATGGAGTCATCAGCCACAGAACCAGTGGGTAGCCAAGGTCTCCTAACAGCCAGCCTTTCAATTTTTGGTGTCTTGAAACAATGGTGGAATGGTAGATTGTATGAGGATAAAGAATCAGGGAAGCTGGCATTCACCTGTATTATTTTATGTTAGTGATCGCACACAAGTTACACGTTAATGGAGTAGTACACCATGTAAGGGGCATTCCTCTTCACAGGAGCACAAAGGCCCACATGGATCATTCCATCTATAATGCTTATTTCCACCTCCGTAACATCACCCGACTCCGCACCTGCCTCAGCTCATCTGCTGCTGAAACCCTCATCCATGCCTTTGTTACCTCTAGACTTGACTATTCCAACGCACACCTGGCCGGCCTCCCACGTTCTACCCTCCGTATACTTGGCAAAACTCTGCTGCCCGTCACCTAACTCGCACCAAGTCCCGCTCACCCATCACCCCTGTCCTCGCTGACCTACATTGGCTCCCAGTGAAACAATGGCCCAGAAATTGATCTCGCTCTGTTCCCGCGGGGGTAAGCCTTTCCCGCGATGTCTCACCTCGCTTATGCTTTTTCTGATCCAGCTCGCACGAAATTGATGTTCCAGACATCAGCTGTGCTGGGCTTGCGTATCCCAGCGGCGTAGTTAATTCGTGCGAGCTGTGGGATCACGTGACTCAGTTAGAGCCAATGGCAGCACACCATCTTCCATTCATAAGTCTCACAGCATGGCTGAGAGACTTATGAATCTTACACCCCCCCAAAATAACAGCTAAACCTCAATTAAATTTTTAAAAAAAACCATCACATTAATAAAATAAGTATAGTTAATTAAATTAACCATTTTAAATAAAAAATTAAATTTTTGAAAAAATTTAAAATCTTTTAAAAAGTTATAAAAATAAACTTACCTGTCTTTAAAGTCTATAAAAAAGATATACCTGTAAAAAAAAATTCAAAAAAATACTTAATTCACTACTTACCTTCTTAAAAGCGGGTCTTACTCCTCCTTTTTACATTTCCAAAATCTTCAGTACTTACCTGCGCGTCCAAAGCATGAAGTGCACAGCGTGCGCGCAGCCTGTAGCGCGCACGCGATGCACTCCGGCCCCGCCCCCTTTTCGGAAGAGCAATTGCCGGTTTTCAGCGCATGCGCAGGGCATGCAGAAAACCGGCAATTGGAGTGGAAATACGCGAGAGTATGCAGTGCGTACTCTCGCGTCCCGGGATCAATTTTCGGCCCAATGTCTCAATTTTAAAATTCTCATTCTTTCTTTACTAGATCACAGGAATTCCATAATAGCATAAAAACTGATACACAGTGGGCTGGATTTTGATACTGGGGCGGGCTGGGGTCGTGTCATCCACTTTTCGTGTTATCCACCCGACTGCAATTGGATGTGGGAGATTGATGCAATTTTCACTTAATTGGGCAATTGAGTTCCAGCATGTGGGAACCCATGAACCAATTAGTTTTTTCAGTCTGAAAGTCGCCTCTGATGATGTCATCATAACTGCTGCATTGAAGGTCTTCAGAGACTGCCTGGCCTTTGCTGTGAGAGGACCTGAAGGCAAAATGAGCAGCAGCAGCCCTAGCTCTCCTCCCAGATATTTGTCTTCCTCCTACTACTACTCCGTTGTAATAGTGGACCTGCAGCTGATAGTCAGCTTTCGAAATGTGTTACCGCCAGGTTTCACATTCGTGTTTCAGAACAGGCGTGCTTCACGTAGAACAAGGGTTAAAATCACAAAGGCCTTTCAAAATGGCATTATAGAGCTAATTTAGTGCTTGTTAAGGGCCTTAACAGCCTATCCCGCCTCTTAAAGGCGGGACGGAGTCGGGACCAGCAGACACGATTTAATGAAAATTGCGTGGAGGCGGGATGGAGGCGGACTTGTGCCCACCCGCCAGTTTTCGCAATTTTAACCCCCCACACGTCTCCAAACCCGCCTGCACGGGTCAATGAAAATCCAGCCCTTTATGTCTACCTAGGCTATCAAAATCCTTTAAAAAATATCAACAAAGTTGCTAAAATTAGCATTCCTATCATTCCCTATGATATTACAGAATAGAAAGATTTGATCATCTTCCGCTTCTAAGCCAAGCTCCTTCTTTACATATTTTCTCGTCAACTCCCTCACTAATCTAATTCAGCAGTTACGATGTTAAATACCTTTTCTGGGACTGATAGTAAAGTGACCCCACACAATAAAGTAGAGCAATGGACTCCCAATCGAAGAGCCAAAGTTTGAATTGTACCTTTGAATTATATTCAGGCTTAGAAACCCACATTGAGTGAGTTTCTCTATGTCCTGGCTGAGGGCTACATGGAGTGTTTAGTGGTATCAAAGTGCTCCTTTTAAAATGCAAGGAAAATCACTTAAGACGAGTTTCAGCCCATTGAAACACACCTTGATGTTAGTCGATTGTGGAAGTCAACTGATCCCAACCATTATAATCCTGTGGATCAGGAGTCCCACCCTTCTGAGTAGGAGTGGTTGGTGGCAGCACCGTAACCCTGAAGAAACAATGGGAAGAAACGATTTTTACAATAGTAACACTTTATTTTTCCTATAGAATACACTTATGAATGATCTTAATCTATATTTTTGAATCGGGGTTGGTATTTCTTGTGCTCATCGGGTAAGGTGCATCCGTGCTTAGGAATTGAGCATCCTATATTTTCTGGCAGTGCCGGTGTCAAGCACTCTTAGGCCAAGTACAATATGTAGAAATGCAGATAAAAGCTTTCTCTGTCCTGCACTGTCAATGTGCCTTGACTCTGAACTCAGAAAAGCCCTGTCTGACCTCCAGCGTGAATGTTCAACTTCCAACAGTTCTTATATCATCTCCAAGTGATATTGCCAAATTGTGTTGAATCATGGGCAATTTTTGTTGTGAGTTTTTGTTTCTAACCAGCTGTACCAGCCTATCCCCTGGTATGTTTAATCTATAATTATAATTATCTCTCACCAACTTAATTATATAAGTCCGATGTATTTAGCACTTTTAATATTAGTTCCTAATTAACTACACCTCCTCCTGTTAACGCATTGCACAGTCCAAAACCCTTCTTCGTTAAAATTCCGGGAACAACGTTGATGCAAATAATCAGATAATTTGCATAGAGACACAAGATATAGCAATATCGCTATTTCACACACGCATCAGTCAATCACATAATTGTCCTCCAGTTGGGTTCCTGTTAAATGAAATGAAATTAGAGGTCTTCATCTTGGCTTGTATAATGACTTTCCCTGCCAATGCACAGATATTATCTAGAAATAATTCAAGATGCGTGTTACCTAGGAATGTCTCAGTAAAATCCCACTGCTGCAGCTCTTAAACTCTGACAAATAATGTTCTCCTAGGAGTAGAAATTGCGCAAAGTGTAACAGTTCAGCAGCGAGACAGCCTGCACCAAATCTGTGCAGGCGTTGGTCCCACTGCTAAATTCGTGTGGGGGGGGTCTCTTTTTAGGTGTTCCAAGACCAAACAATATACTTTTCCTGCCCTTTTTGTTAAAATTTATATTAAAGAAATGAAGCAACTTATTACTGTGCATGTCCATTTGCCGTCATTAGCATACACTTTCCTTCAAAGATGGTGTGGCGTGATCATGTAAGTGAAGGCATGGCTGGATACTTTAATCCAGCCTGACTTCAGTGCCTCAAAGAGACCCCAGGACTGTGCTGCTCTGGGTTGTCTGATGTCTGTACTATGCATGCATATTATTTTATACCTTGTCTTAAATGACACAATAAGCTGGCAAATGCACTGGAAGCTATCTGAATTAATTTAATATTTTTCTTTTTAATCTTTGTGACAACAAAACAACTCGCAGAGGGGATTTGTTAAATATGCATAACCTAAAAGAAAGGAAAATTCTGCATTGCCAGTGAACTTGGGGATTTGTTTAGCAAAGACAGCATCTAAAAAAAGCTATCTGTCAGAAGCCCAAACCTTACAGTTCATTAGTCCGATTATACATTAGCCTGAACATTTTAATATCTTTCATAATGAAACAATATTCCTTTTTAGATTAATATATACTTGATAAAGATAATCGAATTTCAGAATATTGAAAGTGATATTATAAAGCTCGCATTTACTTTTTGTACTAGATATTTCTGTACGTTAGTAACCTTTTAACTAACATTTTAAAAAACCACAGCACAGATAATTTTAGGAAAATATCATAGTTAAGGTCAAACATGTCAAGATAATCATGTCAATTTATTCTTCAAATATATTTTCATGCTTCAAATATTTAATCAAGAAATCTCTTTAACTTTGACATATCTGAGTTGTGAAGAACTTACTAGTGATATGAATGTGGTATACTTAGGGGGGAAATTCGTCTCCTTAGTGCCTCCCGTTAGCACCAGCAGATGCTGCTAACAGGGTACTAGAGCAGTATCGTTGGGGTGAGGTGAATCCAGCGCTGCCCGCCCCCCCCCCCCCCCCCCCCGCCGTAGAGCCGCCAGTAAGAGTTATCGCCAGGAACGTCAACACCAGGTGGATCGTGATGTCAGTGAGTGTGCAACGCTCACTGGCTAACCAATCTGCTAAACTGATTCTAGCCACCTACTTTAGCGCCTGGAGTAAACACTGACAGGGAGAGCTGGCGTGAAGCACCAGGAAGCCGGCTCCAGGGACGTTATTTAAAGGGATCATCAGTAATGACTCGCAGCTGTCAGGTTAGTGCAATTTCAGTGCTTTCTTGTCAGTTTGACATTGTGCAACAGTTTAAGTCAGTAATTTCAGGTTCTTTTGTATCAGGAGTGTTGTAGCAACAAAAAAGTAGCTACATTTAATCTTCAAAAATATCAAACTGCTACACTTGGTAACATTAAGGGGGGGCTGTACTGGCAGTTGACCTCACCCTCCAGGATCTACGGCGGAGGGAGCGGAAGCAGTGAGAAAGACTGGAACAAGTGCCCAGAGGGAGGAGGATGGCCATCAGGGCTCTCAACAGGAGGCCTTACCCTCTGAGAGTATTCCGAGAGCACTTCTCCTACCTTCAATTAAACGAGAAGCAGTGTATTAGAAGGCTCCGCTTCATCAAGGAGGTGGTCACAGAATTCTGCCACCTCCTGCAACCAGACCTTGAGCCTCAGACCAGGGTGACCACGGCTCTCCCAGCGGCAGTCAAGGTCACCGTCGCCCTCAATTTCTTCGCCAGTGGATCCTTCCAGTCTGTAACAGAAGATATAGCTAACAACCCGCAGTTTGCCATCCATTGCTGCATCCAGGAGGTCACAGAGGCTCTCTACAGTAGGAGAAGGGACAACATTTCCTTCCCCATCACCAGAGAGAAGCATGATGAGTGTACATGTGGCTTTGCCAGGATAGCAGGATTCCCCATGGTGTAGGGCGCTATTGACCGCACCCACGTAGCTTTGCAGGCACCGCATAACAATCCCGAGATCTCCCGTAACCGCAAAGGCTACCACTCACTTAATGTGCAGTTGGTGTGCAACCACCGATGGCGAATCCTCATTGTCAATGCCCGCTATCCTGGCAGCAGCCACGATGCCTTCATCCTGCGCCAGACCAGTGTGCCAGCACTCTTCCAGCCACTACGTCAAGCTCGCGGTTGGCTGCTCAGAGACAAGGGCTATCCGTTCTCCACCTGGCTCATGACTCCCCTCCGTAACCCCAACACTCCTGCCCAGCACTCACATAATGAGAGCCATGATGCCACCAGGAACATCATTGAGCAGACCATCGGCCTGCTGAAGCAACGGTTCTGCTGCCTTGACCGCTCGGGAGGAGCCCTCCAGTGCTCGGCTGAGCGGGTTTCCCATTTCATGGTGGTCTGCTGCATGCTCCACAACTTGACCATCATGAGGGCCCAGCCCTTGCCACCAGGGATTGTGGGACCACATCAGGAGGAGGGAGAGGAGGAGGAGGAGGAAGAGGAGGAGGACGAGGAGGACGAGGAGGAGGAGGAACAGCAGCGAGGGAGGAGGCAGCAACTCAATCGGCCTTCTGGAAGGGTGGTCCATGACCACCTCATCAGACTGCGGTTCGAATGAATTAAACCCCAGATTCCCCCTGTCGCAAAGCTGAAATGAGACACACAATAAAAAAATCCCAACTGAATTAATAAATTTATCAAAAATCAGTGAACACATATTTACACCAAAAATAATAACTATTCATCCTTGTGCAATCCCTTAGTGCCTCTCGTTACTGTGCCTTCGCCTACTCTAGTGCTCCTACGAAGTGTTGGCCCTGTGGTTGCAGCAGGGCTGGTGGAAGGTTGCTGAGTGTTTGTGCGGGACACTTCAGATGGCCTTGCAGGACACCCTTGACCAGCTCTGGGCCTAGAAGGCCCAGCTGCAGCCTGCACCACCTCAGCATGGGCGGCAGCAGTCTGGGCTTGCTGGTTGACAGGCAGCGACAAGGGCAATGGCGGAGCGGCAGTGGTGGGAACAGGAATGCTGTCATCCTGAGAGAGGACAGCAGGTTCCTGCTCCACTGACCCACTGCCACTCCTCCCGGGCGGCACCTCAGCATCCTGAGCAATCTGTTGCAGCACAGATTGCTGGCCTGCTGCGATACCGTGAAAGCCCCAGTCGACGGTGATAGACCCAGCCACAATAGCAGCAGTCAGAGCTTGCGTGGCATCAAGCTGAGACTGCATGAGAGCAGTCTGAGATTGGATGCCACCAAGTATTGACTATATTACAGCACTAAGACGTTGCGTCGCTTCCGCCTGTGCTGCAATGTAAGCTGCCAGATCGCCCATCACATGCGGCATCAGGTCTGGGGCGGCACGGTCTCTCTGGGAGTCGACCATCCTTTGCAGACTGGAAATGATAGGCTCCATGGTGTGCGCAGAGCCTTGTGCAATGTTGGAGGTGGACTCCTCCACGCTCATTACCATTGCCGAGAGGCTCTCAGGCACCCTTGCCATTGCACCTATTATCTCCGTGTGCATACCCATCACCCTTCTTCTAAAGACCTCCCCATCGAGGTGCTCATCTGAGTCCTACGCAGCAGAACTCACGTGCGAACCCGCCCTCTGGGGAGCTGGCCCCCGAGCTACCCTTTCCCCCGGCCTTGCAGCAGCTCCGGTGCCTCACCCTGTGCAGATCCCATTACTATACTAGCCTCTAAAGAATGCGTAGTGCCAGTATCTGAGCTGGTGCCTGCGGGTGAGACCTGCAGTGACGCGGTGTGTTCTTCCTCCTCCTCTTCTCCCCACGCGCTCTCTGCAGTGCCCTCAGGAACAGGCTGCTCAGGTGCTTGATGATTATCTGAAAGCACAAAGGCACAAGAGTCGGGTTAAGGTGAGGGGAGTGGGGCAGGAAGGGAGAAATGCATGCATACAGCATGATTAGCTGGAAAGTACAAAACGCTTGTGGGTGAGGGGGAAGTGGAATGTGAGAAGGAGTAGGGATGAACATACCGTTGCTGTCCCCAAGGGGGTCAATGTCGCCGGTGGCCACGGCGCCCACGGCATCCACCATCTGGTGCCCAATAACCTGCAGCACTCGATTCTCCAGCGCAGACAGTGGTTGGGTGTTGGCTTGTCCTCTGCCTGTGTGCTTCTGCATCTCCTGTTGTGAGCCACCTTGGCCTGCAAGAGAAAGGAAAGTGAGTGAGTGAGTGTGGAGCAATGTGTTTGGGTGATGTGCCTGCCGTAGTTGAATAGCTGTCATTGAGTGCAAGGTGTGAGATGTGGGTGTGAGTGTTGGTAGGTAGAGATTGTTGGTGGTTGAGTGCCGGGTGTGTGGTGCTTTGGGCAGTGTGTGAAGATTGTGGCTCAGATGGTGGTATGTAGCATTTGTTGAAGCATTCACTTACCCTGACCACCCGAGTGAGGTCGTTACATTTCTTCCTGCACTGTGTGTGGGTCCTGGGGACCAGAGTGTTGCCCGAGATGTGCTGCGCTGCCTCCTTCCACATGGTGCGGAAGACTTGTGGCAAGGGCCTCCTGCCACTTGCCGGGTAGAGCACCACCCTCCATCTCTCCACAGCAAAAACCAATGCCTCCAATGCTACATCGCAGAATCTGCGGGCTCTCTCCCTGGGGTGTGGATCTGCCATGAGTACACTGGTTCAATCCTCTGGCTCCTTCTCCTTCTCCTGCTTCTGCTTGCTGAGGCAGCTGCACAGCCAGCAATGCTGAGAATGAGGTTCTGCAGCATCAATGAACCTCCCCTTTAAGTACTGAAAAAACCCTGTGGCAATCATGACTTGCGATTAGACTGCACCTGATATTGGTCCACCCTTTGAGTGTAACGTCAATGAGCTTGGGATTTAAGTCTTGAATTAGGACTCCAATCATTTTTTTGAGCAGTGAGCATGAATTTTTGCATGCAGTCTAAAACATTAGCGCCTGACGCTAATTCTCCAACTTTTCTACAGATACCGCCCATTCCTTGGCTATAATTAATTTCTAGCCCTATAGAGTTTACAGTTTTGTTGTTGGATCATTAAAGTATGATAAAACACCACCAAATGCAAAACTTTAAAGTCAGTATTTGTACTCAGGCATATCCAGATTTTATTGTTGAGGATATGAAAGGTGAGGAAGTTTTAATTACAATAATAACGCTTGTCAGCGGAAAGACTACATCCTATATGTCCGATGATTTGCATTCGTAGATGTGTGACAGAGTTAAGAACCCACTAAGTAAAGATGACAGTGGTCCAAGCCAGACATCCCTTGCTAAAACAAGGAGTAAATTCAAAAGGCAATATAAGGATAAAAATGATGTGCAAATCCCACGATGCAGTCAGGAGTTTGCAAAAGTCACAAAAATAAAGAGAGTTGAGAAAGGTTATTCAGCCAAATAACTCACCCTTCCATAGAACCTACAGCCCTCCCCCATCACAATGACTCTAACACTAAATGGTCTCATCAGTGACTTTTGCTGGAATAGGGCTCCTGCTGCTAAAACCCACCCAAGTATACAACAAATATCTGCTGGTAATGCTGAACAAATAGACTGAATGTCGTGTTGAAGTATTCACAGGAACTGAAATGAAAATATTTTTTGCAGTTTTCTGTTGAATGGGAATTAATTCAAAAGCCATCCCAACCATGACACAAAACCAATGGTAGAAACAACTGAATGTTTCGATGGTTCGAGTTGAGATGTGGTAAGGTGCTATGTAAATGCAAGCTCTTTTTTCCTGTACAGTGTAGTACAGTATATAGGACACAAAAAGCAAATTTAGAGCACCAATATAAAGAACTCAAAGTTTAAAAAAAAAATTGTTTACCATTTTTATCTGTTGCTCATTTATATAGCTCTACCCCTATGCAAAAGGCCAACTGGCACTAGTTTCCTGGATTTATGTTAATAATGCGCTGGCGTAGAACAATGCCCAGGAATTCAGGTGCAGCACAGCCCAAAATCACCGAATATTAGCGTAGCTGAAATTTCTGGAGTTTGATAGCGGATTTTCTTTGCTATGTGTTTTTTTACTAAAACCTGCACTATACCTAACCAAAGTACTGTCAGTCTCTGTGCACCTGAGAGTTCTTGGACCCCCGTTTCCCCACCCGCCCCCACACATTCAGAAGGACTAAGCAGCTGGAATGGCCTTCCCAATGGGCACACCTTTGTATAATAATGGAAGAGGATGGTGAGCAGCAGTGGCAAGAAGCTCTGAGAGTGAGGCGCCATGGCAGAAGGTACTGATAGAGTGAAGTCACCAGCACAACACATCACTCTAAAGTGAAACTACATTCGGCATGAATGTCATCCTCAGAAGGTAATTCTAAATAACTCAGCCTTTAACAATAGCAAAATACTGCGGATGCTGGAAATATGAAATAACAGCAGCAAATGCTGGAAGCACTCAGCAGGCCAGGCAGCATCTGTGAAGAGAGAATCAGAGTTAACGTTTCAGGTCCGGGACACTCCAGTTCTGATGAAGGATCCCAGCCCTGAAACGTTAACTCTGTTTCTCTCTCCACGGATGCTGCCTGGCCTGCTGAGTGTTTCCAGCACTTCCTGTTGTTATTTAACAATGTTAATGTGGTTTTGTGACACTCGTGCTGGATGCTGCCCAAATTGACACCATGCTGAAGGTGCAAATTAATCATTGTTGCCGGACATAGCAAGGGAGCTGCTGCCTTTTCAGTTGCATGTGGAAATGAGAGGCTAAACCAGAAACAAGTTCCACTCCAGTAGGATTGGTCGTAAAATGTCAGGGATCGCAACTGGACAACTGAGTCCAAACCCAGATTTAACTGAGATTCACACTTCCTTCCCCCCATTATGCAAGTTTGGGTGGGTCTTGCCAGACCACTCAATAGCGCTGCAAAACATCTATTTCATACTCCACACACGCAAGTTTCCTGATTTTACAAAACAAAAGTCCACTCAGGAATAAATACCTTATTTTATGTCTACAGATGTAACAGAAATGGGAACCGAATGCTGCACCTGCCCTTGTTTTACGGTGGGTTTTACGTTCCTGCGTAGGCAGAGATGCGCCACAGGAAATTTCGGCGTAAGTTCCCATCGGCAGGATTGGCGCAGAAACCAGCGTAAATTTCAACATTATTTCAGCGGCAACGCGCTCCAGGAAATTTGTGCCTAAGTAACAGGTCCCCAGATGACAATCAAGGCTGAGAAAAGTAAAGCCAATTCTAATTCCCCTGCCTTTGACTTAATCTCGTTACATCTTATGAACAAGGAATCTAAGATCAATGTAAAATTCTAGAAAAAAGAATTGAAAAATATTTAGTTACAAAAATGATTGAGTGATTTCTGAATGTGTTCAAATACTGCCTGGAACACTACAATTCCCATCCTGCTGAAACCAAGGGAATATTATCTGCAAAATGTCAAGGTTGAATAAGTAGATGGTAAAGTTAGATTCATAACTTAGAACGTACACTTAATTACCAGCTTGACTTGGTTGGTAGCATTCCTATTTCCAAATCAGAAGAATATGAATTTCGGCTCTACTCCAAGATTTGAACACACAATCTAGGTTGACGCTTCAGTGTAGTATTGAGAGAATGATGCATTATCTGGACTGAGATGTTAAACTGAAGTCATGGTTTGCCTGTTCAGAGGAATGTTAAATACCAAAAACAAAACCTAAAGCTTCCTGTTGAGTTCACACTGAGTTGGGCATCCACAAGAAACCCTTTCCCATCTTGGCTGAGATTCTCATCATATCCCTGCCTGGAATTCCTCCCACCCATCTTCCCATCATACTGCCTGCCCAGTCACACTGTAGGGGGTGGTGGTTTGTGTCAGCTTCACCTCTGACTTCTGAGCGGTTCGAATCGCTCCCACTCCCTTGGTTCTAGACCTTGGACTTATTTGGGGGTTGTGATAAAAAGTGCAGCAGACAACTGGTTTTGATGCAAGAACTTTGATCTTTATTCAAGAAAGTAAAACACAACACAAACACTCTTAACACTCTAAAGGTGGGGAACACTTCAGTACAAGCGAGGGAAATGACAGTAGAACAATACTTCACCCCTCCCAACCCCACTTTACTAGCTAAGTTAGGTTTTGAAGGACCAGGGATAATGCTCACCAATCCTTTGACAGTTGGGCTAAATCGCGGTTTTGGGGTTCGCTGTTTATGGTGGTTAGTGTCTGCCGTACCCCGTACGCGGTAGAGGACTTCACCTGAGTCTCTGGTCAGTCTTCGCGAGTCCGCTGATGCGGTAGGATGTCGTTTTGGATTTATCTGGTGAGTACCCAATTTCTTTTGGTTAGCAATAGGGTTTAGAGTCTTTGGGGAAAATCTTACCCAGGGGTAAGTCAGGAGTAGATTGTAGAGTGGAAACTTTGCGGTTCTTCGGGTTTTTCTTCCCTTGAGTTGGTCTTTGTTGGTCGCGGTGGCCTGCTATTACCCGGTCAGTTGGGGGTAATATGCGGTTGTTGGTTTCTTGAGGCCTTTGGTTTCCGCGATGGTTTTAGGCCTTGTCTAGTGTGTCGGTCGACCTCGTGGAGCCGTCGGTGACTTGTTGCTGCTTGTTGCTCTGGGTGACTGTGTTGGGACCGTTGTTGGAGGTCAGTCGAGGTGGTATCTTCACAAGCTGGACTCAGGTGTGTCTGAGTGGTGAGCAATGCCGACTCGCTTCCAGCTCGGCTTGTCTTCTTCTTCTTTTCTTCTTCTCCCTTGAACTGTTTAACGGGCCTTCAATTATACTGAATTGAAGTGGCCTTATCTACCCGCCAAATCTGCTCAGTTCATTGTCTGATTTTGGCGGGCCTGTTACCAGTAACTGCTCTGTAAGTGTAAAATGGCTTTTGGGATGGCTTGCATCCTGTCGATCTCCTTGGTTGATCACTGGTGATTGATTTCATGTTTGGTTTTCTAGGCTGGACTCAGTCTTTCTATAGAATGGTCCTGAGTGGGTTTTATTATGCATGTTTTCTGATGGGCCCTGTAATCGGTTTGATGGGGCCTGTATTTTGGGTGGGACTGTCCTTTCCCTGGGTCTATTGTTCAAATGTTAATGTCTGCTGGGGCTTGAGTGGGGTCATCCCGGTTCCCCAGACAGTGTAATTAACTGCAATAACTAAACTGCTTTTACAGAGGTCAACCCACCTCCTTGTCCCTTTACAGGCCCAGACATGTTTTTAAAATGCCAAAACTTGGTTTTTGGTCTTAAATTCCTTAGGTTAGGCCCAAATGCATTTTTATCACTTTGAGGTAGTTCCAAAAATCCTTTTTCCTTAGGTTTTTGGGGATCTGCAAATTTTGGAAACCTTACAACACTTACTCTGCCTTACCCTGCTAGGAACAGATTTCATACATGCCAATGTAGAAAACTAGCAAAAGCTAAGCAACAGTTTCCAACAAAGCAATTACATGGGCAGTGGGACACCTGAGCTGCAGTTATACCCAACATTCCTTCACTTGTATATAAGGGTTTTTTTTTATTGAGGGCTGTTGGAGCATGGAATGTTTGCCACATGATGTGCTTGAGGCAGAGACCACTGCATCATTAAAGGGAAAGGTGGGTAAATATAGAATGCCACAGGGGATTTGTTTTGGTATTCTCTAGTAAAGAGCCAGCACAGGCACAATGGGCCAACTGGTCTCCTTCTATTCCATAAAGTTTTATAATTTGAAGATTTATTTTAGGGGGGGGGGTGGGGCGGTGGGTGCGGGATGAGGAACATTCCTCCCCAGAAGGGTTTCACTTTTGGCACTTTCCAGCATTTTGGAGTCTGCAGTGAACACAGGGATTTCATTTTTCTAATCTAAGGAGGAAGGGACATTTGCTCAAATTCATTGAAAACTACTTTCTATTTGCTGTTCGGAAATTAATTATTTTTCTTTATATGTTAAAACCTCTTTCTCCCAGTAGCAGCATATAATCTATTACTGAAGCAAACAAGATTTTTTTTAAATAAATAAAACCAAACCGAATCTTCTTGACCATTCCCAATTAGCACAAATGGCCTCTTTTTGTGAAACCAAAAGTTGCAGCGACAGAATCAACCTGGCACGAGGTAATTTTTCGTTAATGCCACGTTTTCAGATACTGTCGTTGCTGGAATGATATAGGGTCAAAACAAGAGTGTTAAGCCTGGTTAAGTTTCAAGATATTAAATAGCGTGAGAAATTATTGAATGTTGTTCTACCAAGATAAAAATTTCACAAAAGTGGACCTGGTTCTCTGTAGCTATGCCTTATTTGCACAAACTTTTATCAATAAGGAAATGGGCATGCACAGTAAGATGCTCTGTACTTTCACTTTTTTTTTAGTACACAGTGATTCCTCTTTGACAGGACACCAGGTTGGAAATCCATGTGTATAAAATGTTAATAAGCAGCAACAACGCATTGTGATTAGTAAAGAGCCCAAGAACACAATTCCCACATGCAGTGAGTTCCCTACCTCAATCATGTCTTCATGGGAGCTGCCAGGAAGAGGCCAAGTACCTCTCCAACAGCAAAATCAGAGGGAAAGTCTTTCACTAGGATGCTGTTGCTCGCCTCCTCGCGCTCACTGTCATCGCAGTATCAGTGGACTCCTGGGAGCTACGCCATACCCATTTAAGCCACAGACATTGTAGCGCAAGAAAGGATAGGACAAGAACATAAATTCTGAAAAGAGGGAGTATCACTTTTTTTTTAAACGCTAAACACCATGAATCAATTAAGGAGCCCCAAGTACCTATCTGAATGCACTGGCTCATTCCATGGTGTGTTGCCTGCTGATTCCATTTCCTGCCTCATGCTGCGATACTGTTCCTCTGTCTTACATCTGCAGCAGTTACATGAGACCTAGGGACACAGCTTTGGCATCTTTAATTATTTATAACCCACTTTTAAGATAACACAGCAAAGCCATGAAAACTATCACCATGGCAACATTAGCATGACACAGATTGCCCCGGGTATTTCTAGTTTATACATCTGTGACTGCAGATAAAGGCATGCAGCTGCTCCCATGTAACACAGAGTGATAAATATAGTCTGCAAGCAGTTGGAATGGTATTATGAATAATTGTCAAAAAATGTTTCTCATTTTACAGTAAGCATTACATGTTAATCAATTGCCTGAAATCATTTTTTTTTTAAATCATTATTCAGGCACAATAAAATAAGTTTAAAATATTATAGCACATCAAAATGTCACCAGCTCCAAATCAGATTTACACATTATATGCATGAGACAACTTATCTTGCCAAAACGATGCAAACTACCCATACACTCGATCAATCAGAAGTCACAAACTGTATCGAAGGTTGATAGGCTGTAACCTGTAGACCTTATAAATGTGCCTCATTTATACAGAAAACCATTCTCTGGGTATTAAGGATTTAATGATGCTCACCCTATTCCCTAAATAATCTGAGGTGTAGCATCCTTGCTCGTGTGCTATAACAACTAGTCTGAGGTCAGCAGAGCACAGAGCAGTCTGCACAGAGCGGGATTAAAACAGAGTGCACTTAAACAGAGTGTTTTATTTGGGAATTTGGAAAGAGGGGGAATTTCTGGTAAGTATTGGGTAAGTAGTAGATGTAAAAACATTTTGGGGGCGAAAT
This sequence comes from Squalus acanthias, assembly GCA_030390025.1. Classification (NCBI taxonomy): domain Eukaryota; kingdom Metazoa; phylum Chordata; class Chondrichthyes; order Squaliformes; family Squalidae; genus Squalus; species Squalus acanthias. The sequence continues at coordinate 103,020,328 of CM059429.1, read as the reverse complement.
TCGGTAACGCCTCCATTGGGGTCAAATTTCTCAGCAAGCACTATTAGCACCCCCGCCTGGGCGATAAGCCCTTTGCACCCCGTTAGCGCCCCCGGAGGCAAATTTTGCCCCCTTTGATTTTAACCTAGAACCTTAAAAACTGTAGTTAACAGAAGCTGAAATAAAAACAGAAAATGCTGGAGATACTCAGCAGGTCAGGCAGCATCTGTGAAGAGAGAAACAGAGTTAACGTTTCAGGTCGATGACCTTTCGTCAGAACTGGAAAAAAGCAGGAAATGGAACAGATTTTTAAGCAAGTGTAGGGGCTGGGAAAGGGGGGAGGGGATGAAAGAACAAATGGGAAGGTCTGTGATAGGATAGAAGGCAGGAGAGGTTAAGAGACATTGGGAGAAAAATTCAGTTGGTTGTGCCTCCCGTTAGCGCCTTAAGAGGGCGCTAATGGGGCGCAAAGCATCTAGCGCCCAGGCGCGGGGATGTTTGCGCCACTCGCGAAATTAACTAGACATTTTGCGGCTGCGCTAAACACTACCGCCACGATCTCCTGCGCCGGCAGATCGTGATGTAAGTCGAGTGCGCAATGCCCCGGTATCGCCCCGGAGCGGATATTGAGTGGCGCCCCCTGCCTTACCACCTGACGCTAGCAACGACAGGTTGAGATGAGCATTTTGCAGTCATGAAGGGACTGGGGGAGCGCTATTTAAAGGCGACCGCTTCCTGCCTTTTATTGTTGGTGACATTTTTGAAACACGCATTCTGAGAGAGAGAGAGAGAGAGACTTCTGGAGAGATTCAACGCTGTGTGAAGGAGTTTTGGGTATGGAGCAGCACTTTTCAGGTTCATTTTGATTTGCCCTTCCTTGTATCGATTTAGAAGAGACTGTGGGGGCTGCACTCTGAGCTCTTTCCCTGGTACTCTCCATTGTTCTTTCCAGCAGATTTGATGTGCAGGTCTCTCCAGGCCGAGATTCAAGGCTGCAATGAGTAGGATGTGGATGGAAAGCAAGATCAACCATCCCCTTTAAGAACTGACCCATGCCATTGTGTGTGTGATCCATTGCTGACTGACATCACATGAGCTTCGCCAGCGCTCTGAGGTAGCGCCTCGCTCCTCGGCCTTTGCGCCTTAAGACAGGTGTGAAGCACCTGATATAGCGCTGCAATCACCTCCAGGGGCGATAAAAGTCAAGTTTGCAGTCAGTGGCGATAATTAGCGCCAGGCGCTAATCTTTGCGCCCGGCCGATAATTGCGCCCCAAATGGGGCGATACTGAATTTCTCCCCCATTAAGAGATATTCAAGGCAACAGGAGATGGTAATGGGACAAGGATAAGAAACAAAGGATGGCTCTAGATGAAATGTAAATTGCACTGGCAGAATGAAAGACAGCTGCCATGTGGGAGAGAAGAAAAGACACAAACAAAAAGTGTGGATAAAAAATATATATATATATATATCATCGGGGCCGAGGTTATGATCTGAAATTGTTGAACTCTATGTTGAGTCCAGAAGGCTGTAAAGTGCCTAATCGAAAGATGAGGTGCTGTTCCTCGAGCTTACGCTGAGCTTCAGTGGAACAATGCAAGAGGCCGAGGACGGTGAGGTCTGAGTGGGAGTGGAGCGGAGAATTAAAGTGACAGGCGACTGGAAGCTTCCTGTAAGGACTCTATTCCATTCTCCCAGTTTCTCCGTCTCCGCCGCATCTGCTCTGACAATGCCACCTTCCATACCAGTGCTTCCAACATGTCTTCCTTTTTCCTCAACCGAGGATTCCCCTCTACTGTGGTTGACACGGCCCTTGACCGTGTCCATTCTGTCTCCTGCACTTCTGCCCCTCCCTCCCGGAATCACGATAGAGTTCCCCTTGTCCTCACCTTTCACCCCACCAGCCTTCACATTCAATGGCGGAGGATGAACCTTTCGATTTGGCACTTTACAGCCTTCTGGACTCAACATAGAGTTCAACAATTTCAGATCATAACCTCGGCCCCTATGATATATATATATATATTTTTTATCCACACTTTTTGTTTGTGTCTTTTCTTCTTTCCCACATGGCAGCTGTCTTTCATTTTGCCAGCGCAATTTACACTTCATCCAGAGCCATCCTTTGTTTCTTAACCTGTCCCATTACCATCTCCTTTTGCTTTGAATATCTCTTAATGTCTCTTAACCTTTCCTGCCTTCTATCCTATCACAGAACTTCCCTTTTGTTCTTTCATCTCCTCCCCCCTTTCCCAGCCCCTACACTTGCTTAAAAATCTGTTCCATTTCCTGCTTTTTTCCAGTTCTGATGAAGGGTCATCGATGTGAAATGTTAACTCTGTTTCTCTCTTCACAGATACTGCCTGACCTGCTGAGTATCTCCAGCATTTTCTGTTTTTATTTCAGATTTCCAGCATCTACAGTATTTTCTTTCTGTGTTTGAGTTATCAGAAGCTGCCTGTCAATGGCTATTAACTGTCAGTCAGCTGTAAGTGTTTGTTTTGAATAGGTGCTAATCACCAGGAGCAGGGGAGCTGAGTCAACACTTGTAAATTGGGTACAGCTCCTAGAGTATAGTGTATTTACCAGGGAGATAGAATGAAGGGATAATTACAAGTCCTAGCCATTTTCGGGCTACCCCAGATCAGGCATATTCCCCAGATGTTCACCATCAACTAAAGTTAGCAGTAGCCGAATCCTAGAGATGCTTAATTGGGTCTAAAGGTTCAGACTATCTCTCCCTAATGGAAAAGAACGGCCTGAAGATGTTACCATCCTCTGGATAGCACTTTTAACAAGTTTAACTAGACTGTAACCTTCTGGATATTATGAGGGTCCGGAAAACCCCCAGAATTCTGGAACTCCTCTCTGAAGAGTGTACAGAAATTGAGTTCATGAGATTGATACAGAAATACTCTTTGAGACAATTTTTTAAATATATAGATTTATTAAAGAACCGACATTTAGTTAACAGCTGGTATGGCAATCGCAAATTTAACCGTTCAGAATAGAAATAGCTTACATTTCTTATCAGAAATCCTTATTCTCAAATCTTAACTTCGTTACATTTCCACACTTCTTAATTTCTTAATCCAGAATATCCACCAAAATCAAATACTTTGATTACCCGAGACTCAGAGTTGAAAACTTACAGAGCGTGCCTGTGAAGTTGATAAATGTTTGTCCTTCCAGTGACTTCTGACTCTCTATCTGAAAAGCTCTATTTTTATACCTTTTTTTAGTGGTATTTTCTTTGAAGTTTCCTGCTGATGTAAGCTAATTATCTCTAGTGATTCTCGATTGAAATTTTTTCTATTCTTACTGTCATTTCAGCTGCCAAGTCTTAGAATTCTGTCTCTACTTTTAGGTGTTTCAAAAACTATCATAAAATGGTTATTACAGATTTATCTTTTGATGCTATTCTTAGGAAGTCTTTCTATTGAATTCTTAATATCACTTAACTGCTTGTAAGCCAGACGTCGTGACTCTGTGGTGTTCCAAGTTCAATACAAACACAATGTAATTACTTGGTGTCATTTATTGATATTTAATGGGCCAAAAATTCGGCACTTGCCGGGTGAGTACGCGCTGTGTACTCACCCGTAAGGCCTCCTGAAGTGCCAGTTTCCTGCATGCACTGCGCATGCGCGGGAAACCGGAACTTCCGGTCTTGTGAAGGGAGCGGTTCAGAGGTGAACCGCGTGCACAGGAGAGGCTGCGCGCACACAGCGAACTTAGGTTTTTTTTCAGGTTTCTCCGGGAGAAGTATGGAAGTATGGAAGAAGCTGCGCTTTTAAAAAGGAGGCGCAAGACCCGTTTTTAACAAGGTAAGTGGTTAATTAATTACAATTTAAAAAAATTTCAACAGGTTTATCTTTTTTAGATACTTTAAAGAAAGGTAAGTTTATTTTTAGCACTGTTAAAAAGTATTTTAATTTTTTCAAAAATTTAAATTTTTGTTTAAAGTAGTTAATTTATTTAATTTATAGTTATTTTAAAAATGTGATGTTTTTTTTTAATTTATTTGAAGTTTAGGTGTTGTTTTAGGGCCGATTTCAATTCATAGATTTGACAGTCTTCCTGTCAAATCTATGAATGAAAGATGGTCTGCTGCCATTGGCTCTCCATGGCCCACGTGATCCCAGGGGACGCATCACACTAACTACGCCCCTGGGACACGCAAGCACTGCGCGCCGGCAGCTGCAGGAGGCCCAGGAGCTGAAGTCCCCGTGGGCCCAGAGGTCAACGGCAGGCGCGGTAGGGAGGTGCGCGCGCGATCCTTGCACCCACGGGAAGCCAGGGAGCCGAATTTCTGGGCCATTATATTTTCAAAGCCTCTCTGTAGGTATCTTTTACAATACGTAAATCGAAACCACTTCTCTTAGGGTGTTTACTTGTTTTCTTGCTATCTCAATTGGTTGCATATTTAATCGTGTTTCCTGTCTTATTTGATGTTACTTTATGAAGGCATATGGTTGTTTTAATGTTCTGTGTTTCTTGTTCGAAGTGTTAGATTATAACACTTTACTTGGGTCATTCCATTGTGTTTCTCCCAAACTCCAGACCTTCTGGAAGCGCCAATGGTTTGCTTCAATAGGAGCATTGTTTTTGTGTTTACAACCATCTCCCATTTCAAAGCTTGTGGTGTTTTACAGCTTTTGTTAACACTTCACCTTATCTCAGAAGCCTGTATTGTGTTTGCAGCCTTTGTCGCCGAGGCTTTCCAGACTTTTAAACTCAGTATGTCATGTATTAATAATATCAGAAATCTGTTTATAGGATGGTGTATTTTTCTGAAATATGGCTATTCCATTACAAGAACAGGTGGACATGACATTGGATGATGAGCTTAGTAATGAGATAAGTGCATTTAAAATAAAAAAAGGTGATATATTAAATAAATTAATCAAACTCAGAGGATAAAATCCCTGGTCCGGATGGATTGCATCCACACATTTTACAAGAATCTAGGGAAGAGATAGCAGAGGCATTACTACGCATATTTGATAATTCATTAGAAAAAGGTGTAGTGCCAGAGGACAGGCGAAGAAGAAGAAGAAGGATAGCTAACGTAATACCGATATTTAAGAAGGGGAATAGAATATTCCCAGGGAATTATACACCAGTCAGCTTAACATCGGTGGTAGGAAAAATAACGGAATCCCTACTAAAGGAGAAAATAGAAGAACATCTAGAAACCAAAAATAAAATAATGAATAGTCAACATGGATTTCAAAAGAGAAAGTCCTGCTTGACCAACCTTATTAAGTTTTTTGAAGAGCTAACAGAGAGAGTAGACTATGGTAATGCAGTCGATGTAATTTATCTAGAATTTCAAAAGGCCTTCGATAAGGTACCGCATAATAGACTGATGAACAAGGTCAGAGAATGCGGAGTCAGGGGACAAGTAGCAGAATGGATTGATGGCTGGTTTCAGGACAGAAAGCAGGGAGTAGGGGTAAAGGGTAGCTATTCACAGTGGCAGAAGGTGGGTAGTGGTGTTCCACAAGGATCAGTGCTGGGACCACTGTTGTTCACAATTTATATTAACGATTTAGATTTTGGAATCAAAATCATGATTTCAGAATAGGGAGGTCACCTATCACTTGGCGGTGCGAGTCGAGGTAGGGTAGAGGAACAAAGGGATCTAGGAGTACAAATACACAAATCACTAAAAGCTGTGCCACAGGTGAGTAAGGCCATATAAAATGCACAACAAACATTAGGGTTTATTTCTAGTGGGATAGAATTGAAAAGTAGGGAAATTATGATAAACCTGTATCAAACCTTGGTTAGACCACACTTGGAGTACTGTGTGCAGTTCTGGTCGTCATATTATAAAAAGGATATAGAGGCACTGGAGAGGATGCAGAGAAGATTTACAAGGATGATACCAGAAATGCGAGGGTATACATATCAGGGAAGGATGAACAGGCTGGGTCTCTTTTCTCTTGAAATAGAAGGCTGAGGGGTGACCTAATAGAGGTCTTTAAAATTATGAAAAATTTTGATAGAGTGGATACAGAGAGAATGTTTCCACTTGTGGGAAAGAGCATAACTAGAGGCCATTGATATAAGATAGTCATCAAGAAATCCAATAGGTAATTCAGAAGAAACTTCTTTACCCAAAGAGTGGTGAGAAAGTGGAACTCGCGACCACAGGGAGCAGTTGAAGCGAATAGTATAGATGCATTTAAGGGGAGTCTAGACAAGCATATGAGGGAGAAGGGAATAGAGGGTTATGCTGATAGATTTAGATGAGGAAAGACGGGAGGAGGCTCGTGTGGAGCATAAACGCCGGCATGGACTGGTTGGGCCGAATGGCCTGTTTCTGTGCCGTATGTAATCCTATGTAAGTATAAGAGCAAACAGGTCTGCAGAGCAGAGAGCGGGATTAAAATGCAGTGTACTGAAACAGAGTGTTTTATTTGGGAATTTGGAAAAAGTGGGAATTCAGAGAAGGGGGGAAGGAGTTGCTGCTTTTTGCCTACACTACTTGAAGCGCTTTGTGTTACAGGTAGATATTTAATTTCAGTAACCATAACTTAATCTAGATTAAGTAAGTAGTCAAGTAGTCACTGTAAACTAAGTTACCTAATTACAAATTTAATTAAATAAAACAAGGTCATATAGGGATGGCAGTGCAGGCGGTGTGCCGCAACTGCAGCATGTGGGAGTTTGTGGAGAGCATTGTGATCCTGGACAACCACGTTTGCAGTAAGTGCCTGCATCTTGAGGAACTTCAGCTCAGAGTTTTTGAGCTGGAGTCTGGGGTGCAGACATTGCGGGGCATCAGGGATGGGGAGCGTTACCTGGACACTTTGATCCAGGAGGCAGTCACACCCCTTAGGTTAGGTAGTGGTACAGGTCTGGTTAGTGGTCAGGGACAGGAGGGTGTGTCTACAACTCAGGCAGGTAAGGGGACCCCAGGTGCAGTGCTGGAGGAGCCTCAGCCTTTGTGCTTGTCCAACAGGTATGAGGTTCTTGCTGCCTGTGTGGATGAGGGAAAAGACTGCAGGATTGATGAGTGAGCTGACCATGGCACCATGGTGCAGGAGGCCATTCAAGTGGTGAGAGTGAAAGGGAATGTAACTGTGGTAGGGGACAGTATAGTCAGGGGGTAGATACTGTTCTCTGCAGCCGCGACCGAGAGTTCCGAAGGTTGTGTTGCCTGCCCGGTGCCAGAGTTAAAGATATCTCCTCGCAGCTGGAGGAGAACTTGGAGCGAGAAGGGGAGGATCCAGTTGCTGTGGTCCACGTAGGAACCAACAACGTGGGTAGAACGAGGAATGAGGTTCTGCTGAGGGAGTTTGAGGAGCTAGGATCCAAATTAAAAAGCAGAACCTCAAAGCTAATAATCTCTGGATTGTTACGTGAGCCACGAGCAAATTGGCATAGGGACAAACAGATTAGAGGTTTAAATAACAACAGAAAATGCTGGAAAAACTCAGCCGGCCAGGCAGCATCCGTGGAGAGAGAAACAGAGTTAATGTTTCAGGTCGAAGACCTTTTGTCAGAACTGGAAAAAAGCAGGAAATGAAATAGATTTTAAAGCAAGTTTAGGGGTGGGGAAAAGGGGGAGGGGATGAAAGAACAAAAGGGAAGGTCAGTGATAGGATAGAAAGGAGGAGAGATTAAGAGACATTGAGAGACATTAAGAGATATTCAAGGCAAGAGGAGATGGTAATGAGACAGGTTAAGGAACAAAGGATGGCTCTAGATGAAGTGTGAGTTACGCTGGCAGAATGAAGGACAGCTGCCATGTGGGAGAGAAGAACAGAAGGCACAAACAAAAAGTGTGGATATATATATATATGTGTGATAGGGGCCTGAGGTTATGATCTGAAATTGTTGAACTCTATGTTGAGTCCAGAGGGCTGTAGAGTGCCTAATCGAAAGATGAGGTGCTGTACCTCGAGCTTACGCTGAGCTTCCGTGGAACAATGCAAGAGGCCAAGGACGGTGAGGTCAGAGTGGGAGTGGAGCGGTGAATTAAAGTGACAGGCCACCGGGAGCTCGGGGTCCGCCTTACGGACTGAACGGAGGTGTTCCACAAAGCGGTCACCCAATCTGCGTTTGATCTCCCCAATGTAGAGGAGACCACATCGTGAGCAGCGAATACAATATACTAAATTGCAAGAAGTACAAGTAAATCGCTGTTTCACCTGGAAGGGGTGTTTGGGGCCCTGGACAGTGGGAAGGGGGGAGGTATAAGGGCATCTGTTGCATCTCCTGTGCTTGCACGGGAAGGTGCCGGGCGAAGGGGAAGGGGTGCTGGGGGTGGTAGAGGAGTGGACTAGGGTGTCGCGGAGGGAGCGGTCCCTGCGGAATGCTGAAAGGGAAGATGAGGGGAAGATGCGTTTGGGGGTGGGATCACGCTGGAGGTAGCGGAAATGGCGGAGGATGATCCGTTGAATGTGGAGGCTGGTGGGGTGAAAGGTGAGGACAAGGGGAACTCTATCGTGGTTCCGGGAGGGAGGGGCAGGGGTGAGGGCAGAATTGCGGGAGATAGAACGGACACGGTCGAGGGCCGTGTCAACCACAGTAGAGGGGAATCCTCGGTTGAGGAAAAAGGAAGACATGTCGGAAGCACTGGTATGGAAAGTGGCATTGTCAGAGCAGATGCGGCGGAGACAGAGAAACTGGGAGAATGGAATAGAGTCCTTACAGGAGGCGGGGTGGGAGGAAGTGTAGTCCAGGTAGCTGTGGGAGTCAGTGGGCTTGTAGTGAATGTTTGTCAATAACCTATCCCCAGAGAAGGAGACGGAGAAGTCGAGGAAGGGAAGGGAAGAGTCAGAGATGGACCATGTGAAGGTGAGGGAAGGGTGGAAATTGGAAGCAAAGTGAATGAAATTTTTTAGTTCAGGGCGAGAGCAGGAGACGGCACCGATACAGTCATCAATGTACCGGAAAAAGAGGTGAGGGAGGGGACCCGATTAGGACTGGAACAAAGAGTGTTCCATATATCCCACGAAAAGGCAGGCATAGCTAGGACCCATGCGGGTACCCATAGCAACACCTTTGATTTGGAGGAAATGAGTGGAATCAAAGGAGAAGTTGTTCAATGTGAGAACAAGTTCAGCCAGGCGGAGGAGGGTAATGGTGGATGGGGACTGGTTGGGCCTCTGTTCAAGGAAGAAGCGGAGCGCCCTCAGGCCATCCTGGTGGGGGATGGAGGTGTAGAGGGATTGTACGTTCATAGTGAAAAGGAGGCGGTTGGGGCCAGGAAACTGGAAACTGTTAAAATGGCGGAGGGCGTTGGAAGAGTCACGGATGTAGGTGGGAAGAGACTGGACAAGGGGAGAAAAAATAGAGGAGAAAAAATCTATTCTATTTCCTGCTTTTTTCCAGTTCTGACGAAAGGTCTTCGACCTGAAACGTTAACTCTGTTTCTCTCTCCATGGATGCTGCCTGGCCTGCTGAGTTTTTCCAGCGTTTTCTGTTGTTATTTCGGATTTCCAGCATCCGCAGTATTTTGCTATTGTATTAGAGATTTAAATGCGTGGCTCAAAGAGTAGTGTGGGAGAAAGGGGTTTCAGTTCATGGGGCACTGGCACTAGTACTGGGGTAACAGGGAGCTGTTCCGTTGGGATGGGCTCCACTTAAACCGGGCTGGGACCGTGTCCTGGCGAACTGAATAACTAGGGCAGTAGACAAGGCTTTAAAATAATGAAGCGGGGGTGGGAGGATTCAGGAAAGCGTAAATTTAAAAGCAGTGAGAGAAATGTCAAGGCTCTGGAGCAAAGTAGAGTTTTGGGTAAAAATAAGCAGAGTGGGTCAGGAAGGGACAGAGAGAGTAACAAAGGTAATAAGGCATTAGTGACTAAGGTGACATCAGGGAAAAATAGAAATAAGTCAAAGCTAAAGGCACCATATCTGAATGCGCGAAGCATTTGCAACAAAATAGATGAATTAATAGCACAAATAGAAATTAATGGGTTTGATCTAATAGCCATTACGGAGACATGGTTGCAATGTGGCCAAGGTTGGGAACTAAATATTCCAGGATACTTAACTTTTAGAAGAGATAGGCAAAATGGAAAAGGAGGAAGGGTAGCCCCGATAATAAAGGATGGGATAAAGACAGTAGAGAGAAAGGATCTTAGCTCCCAAAATCAAGAATTAGAATCAGTTTGGGTGGAGCTAAGAAACAGCAAGGGGCAGAAAACATTGGTGGGATTTGACTATAGGCCCCCAAACAGTAGTTGTAATGTAGGACAGAGTATAAGTCAGGAAATTGGAGGTGCATGTAACAAGGGTAATACAGTAATCATGGGAGACTTTAATCTACATATAGACTGGGCAAACCAAATTTTCAGTAATAGTGTGGAAGATGAATTCATGGAATGTATGCAAGATAGTTTTCTCGATCAGTATGTTGAGGAACCAACTAGGGAACAGATTATTTTAGATCTAGTATTTTGCAATGAGAAAGAGTTAATTAATAATCTTGTAGTAAAGGGGATTTAGGGAAGACTGACCATAATATGATAGAATTTTAGATTGAGTTTGAAAGTGATTTTGTTAAATCCGAAACTAGGGTCTTAAATCTAAACAAAGCAAATTACATAGCTATGAGGGGCAAGTTAGCTAAGGTAGATTGGGAAGGTACATTAAAAGGTATGATGGTAGAGCATTTAAAGAATTCATACATAATTTACAACAAATATACATTCTTTTAAGGCAGAAAAACCCCACAGGAAAAGTGGTCCAACCGTGGCTAACAAGAGAAGTTAAAGATAGCATTAGATCTAAGGAAAAGGCTTATAATGTTGCCAAAAAGAGTCGTAAGCCTGAGGATTGAGAGGATTTTAGAATCCAGCAAGGGAGGACCACGAAATTGATAAAGAAAGGGATATAGGATATGAGAGTAAACTAGCGAGATACATAAAAACATATTGTAAAAGCTTCTATAGGTATGTAAAAAGGAGAGGATTAGTGAAAGTAAATGTGGGTCTCTTACAGGCTGAGGCAGGAGAAATTATAATGGGGAATAAGGAAATGGCAGAGAAATTAAACAAATTAGGCTGGATTTTCATAGACCCGTGGAGGCGGGTTTGGAGGCGTGTGGGGGGTTAAAATTGTGAAAAGTGACGGGCGGACCCAGTCCCGCCTTCATTCCGCCTCCACGCAATTTTGATGAAATCGTGTGTGGTGGTCCCGCCTCCAAGAGGCGGGAGAGGCCATTAAAGCCCTTAACAAGCCCTAAATTGGCTCTGTAATGCCATTTTGAAACCTTTTAGCTAGTTTAACCCTTTTCCCACATGAAGCACGCCTGATCTGAAACACGCAAGTGAAACCTGGCGGGAGCACAAGTGGATAGCTGACTATCAGCTGCAGGTCCACTATTACAACGGAGATGTGATGAAGGTAGTAGTAGTAGTAGGTCTGAAAGTCACCTCTGATGCTGCTGCATTGAATGTCTTCAGAGACTGCCTGGCCTTTGCTGTGAGAGGACCTGGATGCAAAAAAAATTCTCTCTCTCTCTCTCTCTCTCTGAGATGCTGCTCATTTTGCATCCAGGTCCTCTCACAGCAAAGGCCAGGCAGTCTCTGACCTGCAATGCAGCAACAATGATGACATCATCAGAGGCAACTTTCAGACTGAAACCACTAATTGGTTCATGGGTTCCCACATGCTGGAACTCAATTGCCCAATTAAGTGAAAATTGCATCAATCTCCTACATCCAATTGCAGTCGGGTGGATAACACGAAATGCGGATGACACGACCCCAACCCGCCCCAGTATCAAAATCCAGCCCACTGTGTCTGTCTTCACGGAAGACGATGCAAAAAACTTCCTGGAAACAGTGGAGAACCAAGGGTCTAGCAAGAATGAAGAACTGAAAGAAATTAGTATTAGTCAAAAAATAATACTGGAGAAATTAATGGGATTGAAAGCCGATAAATCCCTTGAACTTGATGGCTTACATCCTAGGGTTTTGAAAGAGGTGGCTATAGAGATAGTGGATGCATTGGTTGTCATTTTCCAAAATTCCATAGATTCTAGAGTGGTTCCCGCAGATTGAAAGGTAGCAAATGTAACCCCACTATTTAAGAAAGGAGGGAGAGAGAAAACGGGGAACTACAGACCAGTTAGCCTGACATCAGTAGTAGGGAAAATGCTAGAATCTATTATTGAGGACGTGGTAACAGGGCACTTAGAAAATAATAATAGGATTGGGCAGAGTCAACACGGATTTATGACAGTGTTTGACGAATCTGTTATAGAGTTTTTTGAGGTTGTAACTAACAGAATAGATTTGCGAATCATACCAAATTGGGGGGATAATCAATACTGAGGAGGACTGCAACAAGTTACAGGAGGACAGTAATAAACTTGCAGAATGGGCATATAATTGGCAAATGAAGTTCAACACAGATAAATGTGAGGTATTACATTTTGGTAGGAAGAATAGGGAGGTCACTTATCACTTGGAGGGTGCGAGTCTAGGTGGGGTAGAGGAACAAAGGGATCTTGGAGTACAAATACACAAATCACTAAAAGTTGCGACATAGGTTAGCAAGGCCATAAAAAAAGCATCCAAGCACTCGGTTTTATTTCTAGAAGGATAGAATTGAAAAGTAGGGAAGTTATGCTAAACCTGTATCGAACCTTGGTTAGACCATACTGAGAGTACTGCGTGCAGTTCTGGTCACCATATTATAAAAAGGATATAGAGGCACTGGAGAGGGTGCAGAGAAGATTTACAAGGATGATACCAGAAATGCAAGGGTATACATATCAGGAAAGAATGAACAGGCTGAGTCTCTGTTCTCTTGAAAAAGGAAGGCTGAGGGGTGACCTAATAGAGGTCTTTAAAATTATGAAAAATTTTGATAGAGTGGATACAGAGAGAATGTTTCCACTTGTGGGGAAGAGCATAACTAGAGGCCTTCAATATAAGATAGTCACCAAGAAATCCAATAGGGAATTCAGAAGAAACTTCTTTACCCAAAGAGTGGCGAGAATGTGGAACTCGCTACCACAGGGAGTGGTTGAAGTGAATAGTATAGATGTATTTAAGGGGAGGCTAGACAAGCATATGAGAGAGAAGGGAATAGAGGGTTATGCTGATGGAGTTAGATGAGGAAAGACGGGAGGAGGCTCAAATGGAGCATAAACACCGGCATGGACTGGTTGGGCCGAATGGCCTGTTTCTGTGCTGTATATCCTATGTAATCCTATGTAATTTGAAGACATGACAGAATTCCACTATACATTTGGCTGCAACTGAGGCTTTTGTTGAAATGTTTTGTTGCTGTTTTGCAGCATTAGTGACGATTCTTATCAGCACTGAGTCTAGCATAAGAACATAAGAAATAGGAGCAGGAGTCGGCCATTTGGCCCCTCGAGCCTGCTCCGCCATTCAATAAATCATGGCTGATCTTCTACCTCAACTCCACTTTCCTGCACTATCCCCATATCCCTTGATTCCCTTAATATTCAAAAATCTATCCATCTCTGTCTTGAATATTCTCAACGACTGAGCCTCCACAGCCCTCTGGGGTAGAGAATTCCAAAGATTCACCACCCTATGAGTGAAGAAAGTTCTCCTCATCTCAGTCCTAAATGGCCGACCCCTTATTCTGAGACTGTGACCCCTGGTTCCAGACTCCCCAGACTCCCTGCATCTACCTTGTCAAGCCCTGTAAGAAATTTGTATTTTTCAATGAGATCACCTCTCATTCTTCTAAACTCTAGCGAATATAGGCCTAGTCTACTCAATCTCTCCTCTTAGGACAATCCCCTCATCCCAGGAATCAGTCTGGTGAGCCTTTGTTGCACTCTCTCTATGGCAAGTATATCCCTCCTTAGGTAAGGAGACCAAAACTGTACACAATACTCTAGGTGTGGTCTCACCAAGGCTGTATATAATTGCAGTAAGACATCTTTACTCTTATACTCAAATCCTCTTGTAATAAAGGCCAACATACCATTTGTTTTCCTAATTACTTGCTGTAACTGCATGTTAACTTTCAGTGATTTGTGTACAAGGACACCTAGGTCCCTCAAGGAGTAGAGCCAGCAAAACAGCCATTTTTATTTCTCAAATAGACTGGAAAATGGCTGTCTGGATTCATAGGATGAGAATGGCTTCAATGCTTCCTGGAGCAGCTCAATTGTGCCTGGTTCAGGGGACCAAAGGTGCCTGTGCGTCTAAAAACTGGTCGTAATTTTATAAGAGCTCCTGAGCAAGCTCAACTGCAGGAAATTCACGTATAAGGCGATGTAGCATGGGAGCGGGGCCATTATTTTGATCAGAGATGGTTTCGGGCAGAGAGATCGAAAGAGGAGCATAAAAGATCGAGGCGATTTGGGCATATCATACTTACGTGCATAACACGTCGAATTTTCTGCGATCTTTTAGGCCGTGTATTTGCTTCACGCCCCAATAGCGCATGGCTCTGGGCACAAATACACAGGAAATTTCATGGATTCCAAAACTCGCACATCGAACATGCCGTGCACTACAAACCCTCATGTGAAACCAGTGCTACAGAAGATGCTGCAGGCTATTGTTCTACACTGAGAGATGAGCTGCTAAGTAGATTAGCTACAAGCTGTGCTATTTTGGCTACAATGGATAGTGTGCTCTGCCAGTGCTGCAATTGGCTGAGGTGAGTTAGGTACCACACAGAGTGTACCATTAGGCCCATCTTTTGTGCAACACATCGGGCCAATCGTCCTAGGCTTGGCTACCTTGGAATGACTGAACAGGAGTGCCCTAGGAGACTAAGACTAAGCAGCAAAGCTAGCTGTGCATCCTTTCAAGGAAGCCTTCTACATATATAGGCGGAATGTTTTTGCTTTGGCGTAAATCCGGTTTTAAGTCGCCATGGCAAGCTTTGCGCCCACTCACCACTGAGCCTGGTAAATATCCTGGGAAGAGCCTCATTTGCATTTTAAAGCAGGCTCCTGGCAGGACTTCCACCTATGTTGAGAAGCTCACCATGGTGAGGTGGGGGTTGTGGGGGCAGCAGGGGAGAGCGAAATGGCTACTACAGTAGTCAGTGGGGCAATGTTACATGACATGAACGTTACGGTGCTCTCCCCTAATGCTCTCCTCCCCCAATTATGCCAAGGGTGGTCTCCTCAAACGGCGCTGGGGATTGAACTACTCTGACTCCTCGCTATTATGAATCTGTTCCTGTCAAGTATACAGCATCTCATCTTGCAAGCAGGAAAATATAATTGAGGGGTCATGTGCTAGGTCTTTTGCGAATTATTCACAACACTGACCAGGTCATGTAGCTGCCCAATTTCAAAGCCGTACAACATGCCACAAATTGAACAGGTGTCCTGTTGCTAGGCTGGCTTATAAATATTTCTTATATGAACCCTCCTTAAGAATTGTCAGTGCATAGACAGGATATGCACTCGCTCAGTATAAATGTTCCATACAGAAGTATCACCATTCATGATAAGCAATCATTGTCCTGGTTCTCACATACCAGTACTGCATAGGTCAGCTGAAAAGGAGTTGTTGGGACATCCCTATTTGCAGGTGTTCTTCTGGAAGATGCTTGTCATGCATAACAGTAAGTTTGCCTTACCTTAGCAGATGTCTTTAGATCCAACAGCATCTTCCTTTTACATTTCCAGGTTCTGCAGGTTCATGAGGCAGCTTTGGCCCATTATGTTATTTTCTCTATGTGGGAAGATGCAAAATCACAGTTGATTTTAAGGGGATGAGAATGGAACTAGGGAAGATAAACTGGAAAAAAAATTGACAAAGAGATAGAACAGCAGTGGGAAATAATTAAAACGGTGATTAATAGAGTTAAGGAGAAATATATTGCTCTAAAAAAACAAGAACAAACTAGTCAATAATGAAACACCATGAATGAATAAAGAGAGAAGTGTAAAATTGAAACTGAAGAAAAAGGCAAACACTAAGGGCGAGAAATTGAGTGCCTTTGCGCCTCCCGTTAGCGTCCCCCGGGAGGCATTAATGGGGCGCAAATGGCTTTGTGACCGGGCGTGACGCTGACATCAACTCCCGCCATATTCGGCAGGAGTTTTGTGGCGGGGCTATGACATTGCGCCCCGATCTCCTTCACCCGGAGATCGTGACATCGTCGCCGTGCGCATCGCCCTGGTAGCGCCCCAGACCCGAAATTGGCTTTCACCCCCTGCAGCATCGCCAGCCGATAACACCGACAGCTGCAGGAGGCGTTCATTGGGCGGCCGGCCACTTCGGGGACTGTTGGATAAAATTTGGTTGAGGGGATGTAAAGGGGTGGGCCTCAATACTTAACCGGTATAATATGTCTGAAAGGTACCATTCAGTCTTGTTAGGCTGGAAAACAGATGCAAGGCACCATGGGATACTTGGCTGTGTTAACCCTTTTAGACTACCATAGATGAGTTTAGTTGACCAAGGACATTCTGAAGATCTACTTATAATTACAATCTACTTATAATTACAATCTACTTATAATTACACTGAGTAAATGCTGAGAGGAGGCCTGCTCCTGGAAGAGACAAAAGTACAATGACGAAGTCTCTGCAGATAAAAATGAGAAGTCACACAACACCAGGTTATAGTCCAACAGTTTTATTTGAAATCACGAGCTTTCGGAGCGCTGCTCCTTCGTCAGGTGAAGTGAAGGAATACAAATCAGCAAAGCATATATAGACAGAGAACAATGTGTAGCGTACAATGTCAGACGACTACAGTAAATCTTTCTGACTGCCCTCCATCACACCTCGGCAGAGATACAATCAGGCCAGTCAGGAAGGCATTACATCAAAGACACAGCAAAATACAGCTAAGACAATGAGGTGGGGTCACAGGGGGTCCAACGTGTCAAATGCTGCAGTCTGTATGATTAAGCTTTTGACTTTTTTTTAAAACTGGAAATCACATCTGTGAACAAGCCAACGACGACTCGAGTCTGGATGACTCTACGTCATGTAGCGTGACATGAAACCAAGATCCCGGTTGAGGCCGTCCTCATGGGTGCGGTACTTGGCTATCAGTTTCTGCTCGATGCAGATAAGGCCTTGAAGACTGGTCACCTGGCTACATAATTCAATGGGGCTTTGTATCCACCCAACCATATCTCTGCTGAAGACACCTCCCTATATTGATAACACGAGTAAAGAGATAGCCCAAGAATGCAGAAGTTAGAATGAAGACTCTGCAGTCCATAAGCTCTAACTGACCTATCCAGAAGTTACTGGAGTTCAAAGGGTAGGCCCAATAGTTGATTGATTAACCATGTGAACCAATGAAATATCAATATCCTCATGTACACACCCTCATTAGTAATAAGTGGGCGTTGTCTAATAAAAGGTATAACTATGCTGTATTTTCACATTTTCCTTTGAGAACGACGTCTCTAGCTAAGGGTAGCTGAGACAGTTCTCCCGTGTGCACTCGTAATAAAATTATTGATCTGGGTAACACCTGAGTCTGTTAGTTCTGTTTTACCTTCCGGATTTTCTCGCTAACAGGTACGATGATTAAAGGCGAGGTGGCCGAGGTAAGTAAAAAAAAACTTACCTTTCCTTCTGAAGTTTTTTTCCTGGGTTCCTGCCCGCGATCGATCAGCCCGGCTCTCTGATTGAGTGCTGGGCTGATCGCGCAGGATCGCGGCCGCCTTGGGGGGCCAGGTTACTTTTTCTATTGCAGAGCCTGCAGCGATGGCCCTTCCCTTTAAGGGAGGGAAGGAGCCTTTGAACGCGGCAGCGCTGCACGGCCCAGTGTGCAGCGCTGCTGAAGTCTCCGCCCCGCCTGCTGCCGATTGCGCTTCAAGAAGAAAGGGAAGCGCTTGATTTAGCGCTCCACTTCCTTCATGGAGCGCAAACCCGAATTTTTGAATAGTTTAGAAATATTAGTGCCCGCGCCGGCTCTCTTTAGAGCAATCCAGTCAGTCCCACTCCCCCGCTCTATCCCCGTAGCCCTGCAAGTTTATTTCCCTCAAGTGCCTATCCAGTCTCCCCTTGAAAACATTGAGAGTCTCCGCCTCCACCACTTCCGTCGGCAGTGAATTCCAGGTCCTCACCACTCGCTGCGTAAAAATGTTTTTTCTCACATCCCCCCTGTATCTCTTGCCCAAAACCTTAAATCTGTGTCCCCTAGTCCTTGTACCATCAACTAGTGGGAACAGTCTAGCCTATCCAATCTTGTACACCTCTATCAAATCACCCCTCAACCTCCTTTGCTCTAATGAAAACAAATCCAGCTTCTCCAACCTGTCCTTGTAGCTAAGATCCCCCATCACCGGAACCATTCTGGTAAATCTCCTTTGCACCCTCTCAAGGGCCTTCACATCCTTCCTAAAGTGTGGTGATCAGAACTGGATGCAATACTCCAGTTGTGACCTAACCAGCGCTTTATAAAGAGTCAGTATAACTTCTCTACTTTTGTACTCAATACTTCTATTTATGAAGCCCAAGATCCCATATGCTTTGCTAACCACTCTCTCAATATGTCCCGCCACTTTCAGGGACCTATGCACATTAACTTCCAGGTCCCTGTGTCCCTGTACACTCTTTAAAACTGTGCCATTAAGTGTATATTGCCTCTCCCTGTTCCTTCTGCCAAAATGCATCACCTCACACTTCTCTGTATTAAATTCCATCTGTCACTTGTCTGCCCATTCTGCTAGCCTTTCTATGTCCTGTTACAGTCGATTGGTATCATCCTCACTGTTTGCCACACCCCCAAGTTTGGTGTCATCGGCAAATTTAGAAATTCTACTCTGTATTCCAATATCCAGGTCATTTATATATCAAAAAAAGCAGTGGCCCCAGCACTGACCCTTGGGGAACACCACTGTCTACCATCCCCCAGTCTGAAAGTGTTGGAGAAGACAGGATAAAAACTCAAAAATACAAATGGAAAATTTCTATTAAGAGAGATATGACTAGACAGACAAGACAAAAAATGAAGAAGATCCGATGAAATAATTAACAAAGACATAAAAAGGAGTGAAATGGACAGTGCAGTGAGTGTGACAGTGAACTCTCACCTGGGGTCAACTCCAGCCCAGATTGATGGGATGAAAGTCTCCAATGTCTGCTGGCTGTGAAGGTCCTATATAAAATGAGTTCGGACAGTCTCAACCTAGTTCCTAGTACATGTGGGCCGACAGCATCAAACTGCCCCTAATTTGGCACTAATGGGCCATAGAATGGCTGGTGTGTAAAATGAAAAATAATGTCACACTGGTACAGTGAGGGGTATTCTTCTGAGGTTAGGAGTAGGGCAGAGTAGAGGGAGCTTTACTCTGTAGCTGGCTGTGCTATACCTGAGCTAAAAGTGCCTGATGCTGACACTGGGTGCCTCAAATGGGATTCCCGAGCACTAACATCCTTCACCTTGAGGAGCACAAAAAAATGTTCAAGTGAAAGAAGGAAGAATGTTCACTTAATTTCATAGAGGATCATTAGATATTATTATTTTAGCTGAAAAGTATTACAATTGTACCACAATGGATTATTTTTCTTAATTTTAAAGTCTTGCAAAATATGATAAATCAAACATGATGTGTTTTGATGAATATTCCTGTCCTTTTCTAAGTGCAATGGGTTAAGAGGGTTATGGTTTTAACAAAATGTAGTGATTACTCTTTCTTGACTAATGGTGAGTTACAATCCATCCAGAAACTTGACATATTTATTAGTCAATCTGTGGTGGTAAGAAAATCATTACAGACTGGTTACAAGTTTGGTTAGAGCCCAAAAAAGGGAAGCTGGCAATGCCAAAGTGCCGTACCCAACAGTGAAGCCATTATACATTAAGAGGTTATAAATAAATAAAAGACAAATAAATCATGCAAATATTTTTTCAAAATTGAAAGATCAGAGAAGCAACTAAAAAAATAAATGGAAATAATAAAGACTTATGAGCACAGTGACACCTTCCACTGTCACTGTTACTGCAACCAAGAACTCCATGTTGCTAACATGTCCCATCTTGGAGATATTCAATGAGTTAAGTGTTATGCTGTGCTGCAGGATTTCAGCCTACAAGCTATGCTTAAAACATGAACTGTACCTGTGCTTCTTGAAGATGCACCATATGTTGGGGGTGTTGGCGGTGGGAGTGGTGGAAATTACAGCAGGTGATGTCATCCTATCAGTCCCATCTCCATTCCTGATGTCAGGCTGTCAGGGGACGGATGCAAGAACCACCTGTCCCCACCCTCACAGGACACCCCAGTGCTTCTTAAACAGGACGGAAACCCAGTGTAAGTGGGTTCCACCCCGAAATCTTTTCTCCCACTCACTCCAATAGCATCCCAAATCCTCCACAAGGATTGTAGATTTTCGGGGCCGGGATATTTGAGCCATTGTCAATGCTGAGGTGCAAGATCTTTTTCCTATCAAGAACTCAACAGGTCAGCTGCAGAGCAAAGCTTCCTTAGAAGAGAACGAAAACAGAAAAAGCAGGAAATGCTCAGCAAGTCAGTCAGTTCCCTCCCCCCATCCCCAGCAACACAAGTGTACCCATCCCACACTGCCAGCACTTACTGCCAGAGAAAAAATAGGCAATGCAGTTAAGGTCTGAAGTTGTTAAAGTCCATGTTGACGCCAGAGGGCTGCAAAGTGCCAGTAGAAAGATGATATGCTGTTCCTCAAGCTTATGTTGAACTTCTCATTCTCCCAATTTCTCCATTTCCATCACATCTGTTCTGATGATGCCACCTTCCATACCAGTGCTTTTGATATGTCTTCCTTTTTCCTCAACCAACGATTCCCCTCCACCGCAGTAGACAGGGCCCTCGCCTGCTCCCATTCCATTTCCCGCACTTCTGCTCTCACCCCTTCCCCTCCCTCCTAGAACCACGATAGGGTTCCCCTTGTACTCACCTTCAACCCCACCAGCCACTAGATTCAATGGATCATCCTCCGCCATTTCCACCACCTCCAGTGTGATCCCACCACCAAGCACATCTTCCCCTTCCCTCCTCTTTCAGCATTCCGAAGGGACCTCCACAACACCCTGGTCCACTCCTCTATCACCCTCAACACCTACTCACCGTCCCCCAGCACCTTGCCATGCAAGCACAGGCGATGCAACACCTGCCCTTTTACCTCCTCCCTTCCCACTGTCCAGGGCCCCAAACACTCCTTCCAGGTGAAACAGCGATTTACTTGTACTTCTTGCAATTTAGTATACTGTATTCGCTGCTCATGATGCAGTCTCCTCTACATTGGGAGACCAAACGCAGATTGGGTGAACGCTTTGCGGAACACCTCCATTCAGTCCGCAAGCATGACCCTGAGCTTCCGGTCGCTTGTCATTTTAATTCTCCGGACCACTCCCACTCTGACCTCGGCCTCCTACACTGTTCCAATGAAACTCATCGTAAGCTCGAGGAACAGCACCTCGTCTTTCGATTAGGCACCTTACAGCCCTCTGGACTCAACATCGAGTTCAATAATTTCAGATCATAACCCCTGCTCCTATTTTTTCAGACGGCTGCTGTTGCTGATGATTTTGATATTCCCATTTACACTTCTTCTGGATCCATCTTTTGTTTCTTTACCTGTCCCATTACCATCTCCTTTCGCCTTGCACCATCATCCCTTTTGTCATTTAATCTCTCCTGCCTTCCACCCTATCACAGACCTTCCCTTTTGTCCTTCCCTGCCTTTGTATTTGCTTAAAACCTGTTGCATCTCGAACTTTTTCCAATTCTGACGAAGGGTCATCGATCCGGAAACTTTAACTTTGTTTCTCTCTCCACAGATGCTGCCTGACCTGCTGAGTATTTCCAACATTTTCAGTTTTTATTTTACGTTGAGCTTCATTGGAACAGTGTAGAAGGCAAAAGACTGGTCAGAGTGGGAGTGGGAAGGAGATTTGAAATGGCAAGTGGGGACAAACTCACAGAAAAGATCAGAACTTTTTGTTTGCCAATTTCCAGCATCTGCAGTATTTTGCATTTTCTTCCTTAGATGAGCATCCATACAGCACAAGTGTGAATTGTTCCAGTTCACACCCCAGCATTCCTTACAGTTTTCAAAAGTTTGCAAACTTTTCTGAGTGGGTAACTCTGCAATTATTGACCTACTCCCAGGGACCACCTATCCTAACTTCCATAAAACAGTCAGCTACCCAAAGCCACTTATGTTTAATCCTCACATTCACTCTTTCAGTCATCATTAAGGCAGTACAAATGTGAAGAACATTCATAAAGAATAATTTACCTTTAAGTATTTATTTTTTCATACACACTTTTCGTGGCTGAATGGAAAATTTCAGCATACAGACGTCTGAGGTGGGCTAGGTTTTCTACTCATTGACAGAATGGGCAGAAAATCATTGTGTCCAGTTTTAAAGCTGCAAAATGAAATGAGGGCTAACCATGCCATCTGTAAATTAATCATACGCGGTTAAAAAAAACTGACTGAGCCTTTTTTAAACTTTGCATTGATGCAGTAGAACAGAAATGGACATACATCTTCTTTAATTCTCCTTTTATCTTCTCATTTTTTATCGTCCTGAGGCTGATTCTGACGTGAAGACAAATGGGAACCAATTACGTATAAAATCGAGGTGTCTATGTTTCAGCAGTATTGATACTGAAAATAGCATGGGAATTAAAAATGAAGTTACACAGTGGTCAGGAGGGACACAAGGGTGAAACCTTCAGAAAACGCAGCACACTTCTTTTGGAATAATTGCAGCACCAGGCTACTTTTCCAATATTTGATTCTGATTTTAAAAATATAAACTTTGAACACCCTTGAGGGAGGCAAGATAAAGAATGGGTTCACTGAACTGTTGAATTCTACAGGGAAAGCTGCTACCTGTGGTTCCATCTGTCTTTGAGTTAAAATTGGATTGTTGAACTCCTCACGGATGTGTCATAAGCTTCCTACAGCATTCAGTACAGTCCAAAGCCATTAATAGTACTGCACTGAATGAGAGTGCCAGATTCCATCAACTACAACATTGAAGATGAATGGCTGGGATGTCATTTCTCAGCAAGACTCTGACTGGATCAGCACCACAAGAGTTACTCATTTTTTAAGCCGTTTATGTCAGTGTATCAAAAGCCTCTGCTGCTGCTGCTACACTTCAATATTCGATAACAAAATATCCCAATGGGCAATCGGCAGCAGAGCTTTCCCTGTGGTTTCTCCACCCAGTGAAGTATCCCGCAGACATTTTTTTCTTTTTGTTTGCCTGCGTTCTGGGATTTAATTTCCGCGGGGGTTCTTCTGATTGTCTGCTGTAACCTCAGCGGAAGATCCATGGAAATACTGGAGAAACGGCATAAACAGCATTTGTGCCATTTCTCCAAGAGTTTTCCCCAGACCTGAAGCTGAAGCTACAGCGGATGACCGGGAGAACCCACGCGGAAATTCATCCCTTCTGTTCACTGCATCTGGACGTTCAGATGCACAGATAATCCTCACCTACTGAACCAGGGCACTTTCAGCACCTATTACAGGGAGAGAGGGAAGCAGTTGAGGAGGACCAATATGATAGGTCCATGAGGTATTACATTCTGTACTGCCATGTGCATTAGAATAACAGTATAGAAAGGGGGATGCCACCAGCCAGTTTTGTTTAGCTTCCTTAAAAGGTAAAGGTTACTGAAGCAATATACCAGCTGAAATGTGTTCTTTATCTGTATTACAAGTTTAAGGTCTGCCTTAGATATTCTCTCGGTCACTCCCATAAGCGTTCTAAGGGGGGAATTTTAATCCCCAGGGCGGTGGGGGGGTTAAAAATTGAAAAACGGGAAACCTGACCCCCAACCTGTGTTCCTCAATTTTAACTAATGTTTTATTTTTAACTTCTGCAGGCTGACTTTCCAGGGCCCTCAGAAAACCCGGCAGATGAAAGGAGGTGAGAAGGGCTGGATACATGAGGAATGTGCCTTTATTGCACTTCTTGTGGGCTAGGAGGAGCAGGAGTGCTTCACCCCCCCGGCCCACCAAGCTAACCTTTTAAACACCCCACGATTAGCCACCCACACCCGCCCCTGTGATGACTGATTTCCTTCCCCCCTCGCGTGATGTTGGACTTACCTGCCATCCGTTACCCACAGCTTTCCAGCCAGACAGCCTGTCAATCTGGTTGGCTGTTGGGTGGGAAACCTGTTGAGATCATTTAAAACAGGTCCTGTTGTTAAATTCAGCAAGACCTGCGGGAAAGCCGCACTTTTGGGTTTCCTGTCAACAAATACTCTTCTTCTTAGGCAGTCCCTCGAAACCGAGAATGACTTGCTTCCACACTAAAAATTAGTTCTCAGGTGACTGATGAGTCCAATGCGGGACCTACAGTCTCTGTCACAGGTGGGGCAGACGGTGGTTGAAGGGGCGGGTGGGTGGGGTGCTTGGGTTGACGTGCACTCCTTCCGCTGTTTGCGCTTGCTCCCGGCGAAGAGACCCGAGGTGTTCGGCGCCTTCCCGGATGCTTCTCCTTCACTTTGTGCGGTCTTGGGCCAGGGATTCCCAGGTGTTGGTGGGGATATTGCACTTTTTCAAGGAGGCTTTGAGGGTGTCCTTGAAGCGTTTCCTCTGCCCACCTGTCCACAAATACTGCCCAATATCTAACTGTACATTAGCATAACCCAGGAGTGTAACAATGCTACCCCCTTGTGAGCTGAACTGGAGATCATGGGCTGGATTTTCATTGACCCGTGGAGGCGGGTTTGGAGGCGTGTGGGGGGTTAAAATTGCGAAAACTGGCGGGCGGGCACAAGTCCGCCTCCATCCCGCCTCCACGCAATTTTGATTAAATCGTGTCTGCTGGTCCCGACTCCGTCCCGCCTTTAAGAGATGGGATAGGCTGTTAAGGCCCTTAACAAGCACTAAATTGGCTCTATAATGCCATTTTGAAAGGCCTTTGTGATTTTAACCGTTGTTCTACGTGAAGCACGCCTGTTCTGAACCACGATTGTGAAACCTGGCGGGAGCACATTTGGCTGGCTGGCTGCATATCTCTCGCTCTCTCTCTCTCTGTGGTGGTGTAAAAATATGTGGGCTTAGGGCTGCTGCTCATTTTGCATCCAGGTCCTCTCACAGCAAAGGCCAGGCAGTCTCTGAAGACCTTCAATGCAGCAGCAATGATGACATCATCAGAGGCGACTTTCAGACTGAAAACACTAATTGGTTCATGGGTTCCCACATGCTGGAACTCAATTGCCCAATTAGGTGAAAATTGCATCAATCTCCCACATCCATTTGCAGTCGGGTGGATAACACGAAAAGTGGATAACACAACCCCAACCCGCCCCAGTATCAAAATCCAGCCCTATGTCTTTCACATGTGCCCCATGAAGGCTGACTGAAACACTTGATGAGATGAAACCAGACATGAATTTGTTAAACTTATTTATTGCACAGACAGAGTAACGGGCAAAGCAAATTACACTTAATTAATTCAGTCTCACTTTTCTCCTTGAAAACATGGAAAAAATAATAAACAACATAGAGTACCAAAGTAAAGCAGTACTCTTCCATGGACTGGCGCTTATTTTTCTTTCAGATCATTTCTAACTACAAAAACTGACCTTCAGGCCTAGAACTGTATGCCCCAGCCACTTGATTAAAATCTGTCTGCACCCAGCCAGGGGGAGGGCTGAGATGCTGACTTCCTCCCCAAAGTGATTTGCCAGTAGGCCTGTCAATTGAACCTCCTATTCACCCACCACACTCCAGGGTGTGAGTTTTAAAGAGGCCGTCTCGTGCTTATTTTCAAGATGAATGGGGGCCTTCCTGGCTAATGCGCCTGGGATGAGGCAATTGACCCTTATTATATCAGCTTGAAGCATAATTAGAGCGACAGCATTTCACAAACTGGCTCATCTGGATTCAATGCACATCTTCAATGCCTGCAGCCTGTGGCTTCCCCTTCTTTAAACCGGTGAAAATTCACTTATCTCAAAACACAACTCACTGGCGTTTATTTTAGTGAAAGGGTGCTGTGCTAATAAGACGCACCTGTTTAAAAGTCTGGTTTTAGCCTGCAATTTTGGGGCTAATTGCTGACTATCATGATTTAAACGTGCCTGGAGGCGCTAAAACGTTTAGAACTCGAGCGCTAATTAAGAGCAATTTTCCTGGAGCGGTATATGTAGCCTCCACGCACGCACTTCCACTGAAGGTGTGGAGTGTGCTGGCTGACAGACAACGGCACCTATCAGGATGGCTCAAGACCGAGGGAGAGGGCTCACAGGTGGTATTGGAGATCCTGGTGCAGGAGGTGCAGCAGAGGAGGGATGTCATGTACCAGCAGTGGGAGAAGGAGGCCACAGAGGCAACTAATGTGGTGGCTGTGGGAGGAGATTGCCGAGGAGATCACAGCCAGGAGCACTGCCCCCCCCCCCCCGCCGGGATATGGCTCCAGTGTCGCAACGATTTGACACGAGTGGTCAAGGTGAGATCTCATCTTACAACCGCACTTCTCAATAACAGCACCACCACCAGCATCACAAGCTCAACACACTGCGTCCACCATCTAACTGTAAACTGACATTCACACAACCCACACTATTGCATCCTTCACAGGCACTACTCACACCTCAGACACAGCTCACAGCTCTTCGACCATGTGAGGCATCACACGGACACAACTGCCAATACACACATTCACAATCACCACGCTTTCTCTTCCAGGAAAAGATAGCACACAACAGGTGCCAGCAGGACCTGACTGGGGGAGGGGAAGCACGACTCCATGAGCTCACTCCCCTTGATGAGGCAGTGCTGGCCGTAATCGGGAGGGGAGTGGGAGATGCCGTGGCCACATGCAGAGTAGGGGGCATATCACCGACAGGTATGTGGCCACTCCAGCTTCCTTACATATCCACAACTATTTCTGATCGCTAATTCCCCCAAACCTATCCTTACTCACAAGCTCCAGATGGCCTCATCAAACACATCCTCCTATAGTGGCCACACATGCTGCATCCTAATCCTTCTAGCTTTATCACTGCAGGCTCTCCGGAGCAAGATCCACCTCGCCACCGCCCCCCCCCCCCCCCCCCCCACCAGAGGAACTGGAAGAGGAGGAAGTGCTACCTCGTTCCCCTGGAGGAGGAGAGTGAGAACAAAATAGTTAACAAAATTGAGGCTTGTGGAATAGGTGGGTCAGTGGCAGCTTGGATAAGGAATTGGCTAAAGGACAGAAAACAGGGAGTTGTGCTAAATGGCTGTTTTTCAGACTGGAGGATGGTAGACAGTGGTGTTCCCCAAGGGACAGTGCTGGGGCCACTGCTTTTATATATATATATATATATATAAATAAATGACCTGGATATTGGAATACAGAGTAGAATTTCTAAATTTGCCAATGACACCAAACTTGGGGATGTGGCAAACAGTGAGGATGATACCAATCGACTGCAACAGGACATAGAAAGGCTAGCAGAATGGGCAGACAAGTGGCAGATGGAATTTAATACAGAGAAGTGTGAGGTGATGCATTTTGGCAGAAGGAACCTTATGGCACAGTTTTAAAGAGTGTGCAGCGATAGAGGGACCTGGGAGTTAATGTGCATAGGTCCCTGAAGGTGGCAGGACATATTGAAAGAGTGGTTAGCAAAGCATATGGGATCTTGGGCTTCATAAATAGAGGTATTGAGTACAAAAGTAGAGAAGTTATGCTGACTCTTTATAAAGCGCTGGTTAGGTCACAACTGGAGTATTGCGTTCAGTTCTGGTCACCACACTTTAGGAAGGATGTGAAGGCCCTTGAGAGAGTGCAGAGGAAATTTACCAGAATGGTTCCGGGGATGGGCGATCTTAGTTACAAGGACAGGTTGGAGAAGCTGGATTTGTTTTCATTAGAGCAAAGGAGGTTGAGGTGTGATTTGATAGAGGTGCACAAGATTATGACGGGTTTGGATAGGCTAGAGGGGGAAAGGCTGTTCCCACTAGTTGATGGTACAAGGACTAGGGGACACAGATTTAAGGTTTTGGACAAGAGATACAGGGGGATGTGAGGCAAAACTTTTTTACACAGCGAGTGGTGAGGACCTGGAACTCGCTGCCGACGGAAGTGGTGGAAGTGGAGACACTCAATGTTTTCAAGGGGAGACTGGATATGCACTTAAGGGAAATAAACTTGCAGGGCTACAGGGATAGAGCGGGGGAATGGGACTGACTGGGTTGCTCTACAGAGAGCCAGCGCGAACTTGATGGGCCGAATGGCCTCCTTCTGTGCCGTTATGACTCTATGACTCTACGAATGCACCGCGTCAATGGCTACCGCTGTCGCAGGCACCAGCTCAGAGACCAGCACCACGCGTAACTTAGAGGCTAGGGTAGAACACGGATCCTCACAGTGGCACGCATCGGGCACTAGTGGGCAGCAGCTACGCCAGGTGGAAGGGACACCACAGGCGCCACCTTGCCGGGGGACAAATCATATACTAGTTCTGCTGTGGCGGAGTCAGATGAGGACCTCGCAGGGCCAAGCTTCAGAAGAAGGCTGATGGGTTTGACAAACCAAATGCTTGGTGCAATGGACAGCCTGCCTGAAAGCTTACAGGTCGTGGCTAGGGGGATGGAGGAGTCCACCTCCAGCCTGGCCCGTGGCTTAACGCAGAGCCTGGAACACATCCTCTCCAGCGTGGAGAGGCTGGCCAATTCCATCCAGCGACCTGTGGTGCCCGACCTCATGCAGCGTCTGATGACTGATGTCGCAGCTTCCACGGCAATCATTGCAGCTTCCATGGAGCGCCAAACAGCTTCCATTGCACTACTGCCATCTTCCATGGAACAACAAATGGAAGCTGCAATGGATGCTCAGGCAGCTGCCATGGTGGCTCTCGGTTGAAAGGGGCTTGCAGAGTGTCTCAGCTGCCCAGAGATCTGTCCTCCAGCAGATCACTGGGCTGGCTGAACAGACGACCCAACTAGAGGGATGTAAACAATGGTGTTCCCTTGGGGATCTGTGTTAGGACTATTGCTCTTCTCAGTATCCATAAATAATCTGGATTTGGGTATAGGAGGCACAGTATCAAAGTCAGTCGATCTCAATCAGCAAGTGAACCAGTGAAAGCTGAGCATGGCTTTAAGTAGCGCTCGCTATCCTCACCAACGACTTCTTTACGCCTGTTCAGATGGTCGTGTTAGGAGAGGTCGGTAATTGCAGCGCTAGCCAGAAAAACGGTATGCAACCTCTTTAATGAGCGTTAGGAGCCAATTTAATTGGTAGTCAGAGGCTTAATCATCCCCAGGCAGCCGTTCCTTGCGCCCGCTTTAACTCCTTCACTAAGATGGCGTCTTGCTGCTAAAGGCGGGCTAACCAGGCATTGCAGCTCAAGACCCCATTTTGGCCACCTCGGAGACTCTTTAGTGCCTAAACTACCGGCGCTACAGTGAGGAAAATAGCCCCCAATGTGTACATTTTTAAAATCTCTTCCCTTGTTCTTTTGGTGTTGATCTTAAATTTACTTACCCACTGATCAGTGGAAACAGTTTTTCTCCCATTTACCTTATCTAAACTATTCATAATTTTGAACACCTCTATCAGATCACCTCTGGACATTCTCTGTTTTCATGAAAATAGTCCCAGTTTCCGTTTGTTGGAACAGTCGAAGCAAGCTTTTCATTTTATAGGGTTATATTTTAAGGTTCTGTAGTATCTTTTCATAATTAAAGCCTCTCATCCCTAGAACTATCTTGGTAAATATCTTCTGTATCCTCTCCAAGGCCTTGACATCCTTCATAAAGTAAGGTGTCCAAAACTGAATCTAATATTCTAACTGTGACCTAACCAATGGTTTGAATAGGTTTAGAGTTACCTCTTTGTTTTGGTACTCTATGCACCTAGGACCACTTTTTTTTATAAACAGCTTTATCAATTTGGTCCTTCCACTTTTAAAGAGTTATGTACCTAAACCCTTAAGTCACCCTGCTGCTCCAATCTTTTAAAAGTGTCATTATTTAGTGTATATTTATTGTCATCATTCTTCCTCCCAAAAATGTCTTACCTCACATTTCTCTGTATTAAATTTCATCAGCCCAATCTATTAACTTGTCTTGAAATAATTTACAGTCCTCTCCTCAGTTAGCCACACTATTTTTGTGTTATCTGCAAATTTTGATACTGTGCCTCCTATACCCAAATCCAGATTATTTATGGATACTGAGATGAGCAATAGTCCGAACACTGATCCCCAGGGGAACACCATTGTTTACATCCCTCTAGTGCGATAAACATCCTTTTAACCATTAATCTCTGTCCTTTAGCCAACTTCTTATCCATGCTGCCACATTCCCTTTAATATTGTGCATCTTCATTTACCAACCAACCTCCTAAGCAGCACCATATCAAGCACGTTTTGAAAATCTGTATTGACAACACTCAGTGTATTTCCTTTATCATTACACTCCACTATTTCCTCAAAGAACTCTATTAAGTTTATCAGACACAACTTGCCTTTTACAAATTCATGTTGGCTGCCATTCATTAACCCATGTCTTTCCAAGTGAGTAATTAATTTTATTTTGCATTAGTGCCTCTAGAAGCTTTCCCACGTTGGGCTGCCTGGCCCATAGTTACTCAGTTCATCCCATTTTTCCTTCTTGAATGGAGGTGTTACATTGGCAACCATTCAGTCCTCCAGCAAGTCTGTGCTACCATGCTTGCTGCTGCTGCTGTTGCCCCTGGTGTGCCAGGCTCAATGGGAATCCCAGCAACATCCCCATTTTTCCTAGTACTAATGCAACCGGTGAAGTAAAACAGTGCAGTTTCAGCCAAAACTCAGCTCTCCAACAGCTCTGTAGTATCAAAAACTTACCAATCTCAGCCAAAGAAATGGCTCTAAAAATCCCCAGCAACCTAAAACGACAATTCAGAGACTTACCTTAACGGAGGTGGGGATCCCTTTAAATACCACTGCTGCAGCCTACTTGCTGAGTGTTCCCGCCACGTTTGGCTGGGCGGGCTGAGGAATAATCGAATCAAACATTGCCAGGCACCAATTTCCCCAAAAGGGTCCTAATACAAGCGAAGGTCCTCTATTTACAACTTATAATCAGCCCAGTATTCATTTCAGGCAGCCACCAGAGACGCCCAAGGAATGTCTTAACCAACATGTCGGCAGCCGCATCTTGTACGCACTTCCAACGCGGGACATCCCACCATGAAATTGGTATGTTGAGCGTCCATTTAAGGCCCAAAAACTGGGCGAAACACCATTGAACTTTTACCCCGGTATCTAGGTTTTGACAGCATATTCACTTGGCTCCCTCTCGTATTATGGAAAACTTCCCTTCCACAGATTTAAAACCTATATATAAACCACCAAAAACCAGGGACTAAACTGCATCTAATGTATAAGGTTTCCAAAATTTACAGATCCCCAAAACCTAAGGAAAAAGGACGTTGGAACTACCTCAAAGTGATAGAATTGCATTTGGGCCTAACATAAGGAATATAAGACCAAAAACCAAGTTTTGGCATTTTAAAAACATGTCTGGGCCTGTAAAGGAACAAGAAGGTGGGTTCGACCTCTGTAAAAGCAGTTTTGGTTATTGCAGTTAATTGCACTGTCTGGGGAACCGGGATGACCCTACTCAAGCCCCAGCAGGCATTAACATTTTGACAATAGACCCTGGGAGAAGACAGTCCCACCCAAAATAACAGGCCCCATCAAACCGATTACAGGGCCCATCAGAAAACATGCATAATACAAATCACGCAGGACCAGTCTATAGAAAAGACTGAGTCCAGCCTAGAAACCCAAAACACGAAACCAATCACCAGTGATCAGCTAAGGAGATCGACAGGATGCAAACCATCCCAAAACCCATTTGATACTTACAGAGCAGTTACTGGTAACAGGCCCGCCAAAATTCAGACAATGAACTGAGTAGATTTGGCGGGTAGATAAGGCCATGTTCAATGGGTGAGATTGAAGGCCTGTTAAAACCCCAGTTAACGTGCTAGTAAGTCGTTACCGATTTACGAGCCTGCCAAAAACCAGACAATGAACTGAGTAGATTTGGCGGGTAGATAAGGCCACTTCAATTTAGTATAATTGAAGGCCCATCAAGCAGTTCAAGGTTGAGCAGTCAGTCGCAACCGGTGGTCATCAGAAGAAGAAGAAACCAGGAAGAAGAAAACCCGAGCTGGAAGCGAGTCGGCATCGCTCACCACTCAGACATACCTGAGTCCAGCCCGTGAAGATACCACCTCGACGGACCTCCAACAACGGCCCCAACACAGTCACCCAGAGCAACAAGCAGCAACAAGTCACCGATGGCTCCACAAGGTCGACCGACACACTAAACAAGGCCTAAAGCCATCGCGGAAACCAAAGGCCTCACGAAACCAACAACCACGCATTACCCCAACTGACCGGGTAATAGCAGGCCACCGCGACCAACAAAGTCCAACTCCAGGGAAGAAAACCCGAAGAACCACAAAGTTTCCACACTACAAACTACTCCTGAGTTACCCCTGGGTAAGATTTTCCCAAAGACTCTAAACCCTACTGCTAAACCAAAGAAATTGGGTACTCAGATAAATCCAAAACGACATCCTACCGCATCAGCGGACTCGCGAAGACTGACCAGAGACTCAGGTGAAGTCCTCTACTGCGTACGGGGTATGGCAGACACTAACCGCCATAAACAGCGAACCCCAAAACCGCGATTAAGCCCAACTGTCAAAAGATTGGTGAGCATTATCCCTGGTCCTTCAAAACCTAACTTAGCTAGTAAAGTGGGGTTGGCAGGGTGAAGTATTGTTCTACTGTCATTTCCCTCGCTTGTACCGAAGTGTTCCCCACCTTTAGAGTGTTAAGAGTGTTGTCATTTGTGTTTTACCTTTTGAATAAAGATTGAAGTTCTTTTCATCAAAGTCAGTTGTCTGCTGCACCTTTTGTCACAACCCCCAAATAAGTCCAAGGTCTAGAACCAAGGGAGTGGGAGCGATTCGAACTGCTCAGAAGTCAGAGGTAAAGCTGACACAAAACACCACCCCCTACAGAATGGAACACCTTAACTTCATTCCATGAATATGACATTAACTTTGATTAAAATGCCATGGATAACTAATGTAGGCACAGCTTACGATTAAGTCCAGAAAGGAGTATATTAAGCAAATTCTTATACTAATGAATTGGCTAGTCATTTTTTCCGCATGTTGTTAATTGTGCCTCTTTAGTGTTTCTCCCCTCATTTTGTATTTTTCCCAATTTCTCACACTTACAGTTCATAGTGGGTGTTTAGGCTTTGCAGTTGGAAATCTTATCACAGCACTTCACATTGAAGCTGTTTAAATTGAATAAGCCTGCTGTGAAAGGTCTGACAGCAGTGCTGATGTCTGAACTACAATGATGGGGAAGAAAAGTCAGTCAGTAGGAAACCAGGCTGGAAAAGTGAGTTAATATAAAAAGTGTCAGTTAAGAGCAACAATCCAGCACGGAAGGCTCTTGCTTCAGTTTTAGACCTTTTCTTGTTACAATTTGACATTTTAACAAAAAACATTGATCTATACAGCAAAATTATGAAGGAAATCCGTATGTTTTGATTGCAAACTAAATCAACTGAATGTCCATGAAGTGTTCCAGCAGACCTGTTTATGTCTGACACAGTTCTTCCCAGTTTCTGCCCACTCACTTGTGACGGCATTTATCTTGAACCAAGACTGGTAATTTAAGTGCCAGAAATCAATGCATTTTCATGTATGAGTGTCAGCTTCCCATGATTTTCTTAATTTTTCTTTCTTAGTCGTGCAGGCTTCTGATTAATGTGGTGATACAATGGCTATGTGACCAATCTATGTTCATGGAGTATAGATGGCTATGGCGTAGAAATTCGAGTGTGCCTAAAAATCCTGCAAACAATCCCCGCGCCTGAATGGATAGTCCCCAAGGTGCCCGTGATATTGGGCCTCGGGCCTCATTATCATGCGATGCCAGCAAGGGCTCTCAAATGAGTCATCAATTGGGGTGAAAAATGGGGCGACCAGGAAGTGGGAGCAACTAGGAAGGGGAGAACGATCGGGTTGGGCAGGAGGACAATCTGGTCAGAGAGTAGCAGTGATCGGGAAAGGCTGGTATTGGTCGGCAACGATCGGGGAGAGCAGAGACTAGTATTGGGGAGAGGGCAGAGGCTGAGATTGGGGGGGAGGCTAGCAGTGGCGATCGGGAGGCTGGAGCAATGGCGATCGGCAGGATCTAGGTCGCGAAGGGGGTCGTGCTGGCCAGCAGCGACCCACGTGGTTTTAATGTGGGATCAGGAGGAGCACTCCTGCTTCTCCCAGCTCCACATTCAGTGAAGTGTATTTTAAACATTTACCTTGTTGGTTGCAGCCTGCAGTGGTCCCTTTAAGGACCACATGTTAGGCCGCAGGTAGATCTGGTTTTCCTAAACACAGCCGGCAAAGGACCTAACGCCCGTTTCAGGCATGGGCCCTGGATGTCAATTTTTGTTTTGCATACGCCAAAATGGCGGGCGGCACGCTTCCGGCTCATAATGAGCGTGCGCTTCCTGGTCGCTTCATTGGAGGCTCAGGGGGCCATTTAGCGCCCGAGAAACGAGCGCTGCATGGTCGAATTTATAGGCCTATGGCGCTGGTCCACTGACTTATATAACAATCTAGTACATTTGTGCCCAATCTCTTTGGTGTCCTTGACAGTTGAGTGAGCTATATGCCCAGATTACAAGGTCTTAAAATGTCTTTGCATCAATTTATCTGGCAGGCTATCTATTTTTTTACATTTCTACCATGACCTAATGGGAAAGGGTATATTTTCCAACCAGCCCCGCTCCCTTGGACTAAATTCCCCTGTGTACTTTTTTTTACTGCAGCCATTAGCCCAGTTATTTTAAACAAGTTAACATCTGCAAATGCTCAGAAGAATTTATAATACCTGTGTTAAGTACTCGCACGGGAACAGTGGTGGTCACAAAATGTAGCCCGGATTTTTCAATCAACATTATTTTTATACCAGTGGTAAATGGATTTCCACCACTGTTAAAATAATACCAATCAGAAAATCTAGGGGGGAAAAATTGAGTCGCGCCCCCTTTGGGGCGCTAACTTCACCGGGGCGCTACTTTTAGAGCCCCGAAAAAAGTAGCGCCCCCGCAGCTGAAATTCATAGGTAGCGCCCCAAGAGGGTGGCGGGGCACTACTGGAAGCGCCCCGCCTCCCTCTTGGGGCGCTGCATGGGCACATCGCGCCGCAGTACTGCAGGCCTTCCTCCCCTTATTAAAGGGGAGGGGCCTTGCACAGCACGACCCGGGGCCCAGCTGGGCCACCAGGGATCGGAGTGCCGGCAAAAGAGCCCGGCACTCAAGAGAAGTGCCGGGCTCACGGAGCGCAGCCGGCACTCAGCGGGGGGCCTCACAGGGGGCCGGGGACGGCAACGGGGGCAGGTGCTGGCAGGTGGCCAGCAACAAAAATGGCTGCCCAGCACCTCGCCTTTAATTAACGCCGCCCCGGCCACAGGCAGGCCCCCCCTGACCCCGTCGGACATAGCGTCCGGCGGTAAGTCAGGGAACGCTGCCAAAGATCATGGCCGGGGTGCGAGCGGGGCGCTGCACACAGCGATGACGTCATTGCCGGCGGCGCAGTGCCGTGGGGCGCTAATGGTTACCACCGCCTCTTAGGGCGCTAACGGGAGGCGCAAAGCAACCGAATTTTTCCCCTATGTGTCCAATTTGTTTGAAATATCAGGTAGCCTAATAATTCAGTTTCTATAGTGGCCCAGTAAATATGCAAGCACAAGAGCAAAGAGTTTATGATAAATTTGTATAAAGCAATGTTAAGGCCACAGTTTAAGTACCTTGTGCAGTTTTGGGTGTCCATTATAGAAATGATATTAAAGCCATGGAGACTGCACAGTGTAGATTCATAAGCACGATACCAAGGATAAGAAACTATAGTTATGAGGAGCGACTACAGATACTGGAGCAGAAAAGGCTAAGAGATGTATTACAAGTTTTCTAAATTTTGAAGGGTTTGGATTAGATGCATTGGTAAGTCTATTTCCTCTGGTTGGTGAAGGGTCATCAATTTAAAATTGAGAGAGAGAGAAGAGGTTAGACATAATTTCTCTACACAGAGCCTGTTAGAGCAAAGAGTGCTTTGCCACAGGGAATAGGAGGCAGACACGATGGCATCTCCTAAGGGAAGAGTGTATTTGAAGCAGAGAAATACAGGATATGAGGATTAGTTTTAGATTGGTCTTGCAAAGAACCATCAAAGATGTGTTGGCCCAAATGGCCTCTTTCTCTGCTGTAAAATTTTATGGTTCTTTGGTTCTAAGTTCTCTGCAGTTAATTATTTCCCTTATCTAATTTCCCGAACATGAACTCATTGGGGAGAATTTCAACCCCCAAGAATGGGTGGGTTGAGAGCAGGTAGGGTGTGAAAATTTGTGATTTTTCGATCGGGAGCGCAACCCGGCTGTGCTCACCCACTTCCGGGTT
The DNA here is from genome assembly GCA_030390025.1 of Squalus acanthias. NCBI lineage: Eukaryota > Metazoa > Chordata > Chondrichthyes > Squaliformes > Squalidae > Squalus > Squalus acanthias. The sequence continues at coordinate 102,983,972 of CM059429.1, read as the reverse complement.
TAACAGGGGAGCATTTGGATGGCGGCGAGAAACCTACACGCCGAAGTCGGGGATTTCATAATTGGATGTGGGCAAGTACCTATTTATGCAGTTAATGTCCTTAAGAGACATTAATGAGCTCTTTTTAAAATCGTTTTTAACTTGGCTCCAAATTTAACTTGAGCAGCATGGGTTTTGGAAACTGACCAGGCAAAAGGAGGCAAGTTTAAACAGCAGTTCAGGTGGGTATTTAAACTTATCATTGTCCCATCGGAATAAAAGCTTACTGATTACAGCTGGTGTCTCAGTAACCTTTGGCAAATATTCGGCAGAGCGTGCTTGTGTGGATACAGCTTTGTTCAACCATTGAGGATTTCAAATTGACAAGATCAGGTGGGAGACACCTAGGATGTATTTGACAGCACATCAGAATAGGAAGACCATCACCATCCACGGCAGTGACAACGTGCTGTGGTGGGATCAGCACGTGCACAGGAGGGAGGTGCACAGGAGGGAGGTGCTCAGGAGGGAGGTGCACAGGAGGGAGGTGCTCAGGAGAGAGGTGCACAGGAGAGAGGGGCACAGGAGGGAGGTGCACAGGAGAGAGGTGCTCAGGAGAGAGGTGCTCAGGAGAGAGGTGCTCAGGAGAGAGGTGCTCAGGAGTGAGGTGCACAGGAGGGAGGTGCTCAGGAGGGAGGAACACAGGAGAGAGGGGCACAGGAGAGAGGTGCACAGGAGGGAGGAACACAGGAGAGAGGGGCACAGGAGGGAGGTGCACAGGAGGGAGGGGTACAGGAGGGAGGAACACAGGAGAGAGGTGCACAGGAGAGAGGTGCTCAGGAGGGAGGTGCACAGGAGGGAGGTGCTCAGGAGAGAGGTGCACAGGAGGGAGGTGCTCAGGAGAGGGGCTGAGAGCACAGGAGGCACTACAAATGTCACAAGGTTTACAGAGAGAGGCTCAGCTTCCTTGACCTCTCAAAAGAGACGTGCTTCCGCAGGCTGGGGTTGTCACATCAGGTGGTGGCAGAAATCTGTAGCCTCCTCGAGGAAGACCTGCTCCCTGCTGGAGCTGTTGACCACCCATTACCAGTGGTTGTGAAAGTGACCACCGCCCTCAACTTTTTCAGCTCCAGATCCTTCCAGGGTGCTGCTAGAGACATCTCAAGGATCTCCCAGTTGGCTGCACATAAATGCAAAAGGCAGGTCACCAATGTCTTGTTTGCCAAGGCCGACAATTATGTAAATTACCCCTGTGATGACAATAGCCAGAATGAGCAGGCACTCTGATTTGCTTCTCTGGCTGGATTCCCCAGGTACAGGTACAGGTACAGGTACAGGGTGCCATCGACTGCACACACATGGCAATCTGAGCACTGCCACAGCAACTAGGAGTTTTTATAAACTGCAAGCGATATTTGTCTATCAATGCTCAGCTGGCATGCAACCACAAGTAGAGGTTCATGCAGATCTGCGCCAGATTTCCTGGGAGCTGTCATGATGCCTTCATACTGCGGCAGTCCAACATCCCAGACCTTCTCATTCCAGGAAGCAGACTTAAGGGCTGGCTCGTAGGAGACACGGGATACCCACTTTCAAACTTGGCTCATGACTCCTGTGAAGAAACCCACCAATGAGGCACAGGAGCACCACAACGAGAGCCACATGACGACCAGGTGTGTTACTGAGCAAGCCATCAGAATGTTGAAGATGCGCTTCAGGTGTCTAGATAGGTCTGAAGGCACCATTCAGTACTCGCCAGCAAGGGTGTCCATTATGACAGTGGTGTGCTTCGTCCTGTACAACATTGCGCAGCAGAGAGGATTTCAGGTGGAGGAGTGCGATTGGGGCTCATCACTCATCTCCGGATGAGGAGAACATCGAGGAGGAGGAGGATGAAGATGGGGCACGCATCGCCAGACCAGCCATTTACTTTGCTTGCCGGATAGCAGGGATGCCCTTATCACTAAGGTTCAACTAGTGTCAAACATAAGAAATAAAATCCTGCGCTCCTACCACCAGGACCACCCACGTCTCCCTTTGCACTGAACAGTCCTTCAACTATTCATCCACCCATTGCACATCTGCCCAATGGGTCCCGTCATGTATTGACATTCAACATGAAACAAGTGAAGGAGGAGTTGGCTCTTAGGACGCAATAATGGGCAAGATGTGGAAGCGGTGCTAATCAATACATTTTATGTGGCATTATAAAAAAAGAAAACTTAACAACATAACATTTTGTCAAACACCCTTGTGTGCATACCTTTGGTGAATTACAATATCTTCAACTTATGCTTCCTACCGCTTGTAAGTGATGAATCCTGTCTGGCTTAAGCAGATGTACAGGCAGGCTGCTCAGATCCCTGCCCTGACTGCTGAGATGCTTTTGGACTACACCCTCTTGGTTTTGGAGCCCCTGAGAGCCCCGCCAAAGACTGCTCAACCTGCACCTGTGTAGGGGCAGACTCGGCCATTGGGAGACAAGGCAGCAGGTCAGGTACTGGCTGGGGGGGAGGGGGGTGGCAACGGGTGAGAAGTAGAAGCGCTTTGAGTGGAGTTCCCACTTCCATGTCCCCTTTCACCATCATCCCTCTCCTGGGCCAGCGCCACGTCACTCCTATCGCTCTGCTGCAGACCAGATTGGTGGAGATCAGTCATGTGTTGTAAGGCCACAGATAGGGTATCTGTCATGCTGTTTAAGGTGGCAAACAAGTTGGCATCCAAAGTCTGCTTGGCCATGGTCACGGCCTGCATGGACTCATTTGGGAGCCTTGACTGAAGCTCCATGGAGGCGGACACTCTCTCCATGGCAGACATTCTCACAATTCCCTGCGCCACCAACCCACAAGCAATCGAGCTGGACTCCTCCATCCTCTCCACTTTGTGACATGTTTGTGGCACATATGTCAGTACCTGGCTAAGTTGCTGATGCACTTCTAGCATTCTCCTTCTCAACAATAGCCCCTGGGGTTCAGCATCTGTGTCCCGCTGAGCACAGCTTGGAGAAGATTGTGTTCCTCAACGCAGAGGCTCCACAGCTGTCCGTCACCAGTGTCTGCTCATGCTCACTTGTGAGATGTGAATCACCAACTAGTGGAAAAGGAGGAGGGGTAGCCCTGATAATAAAGGATGGGATAAAGACAGTAGAGAGAAAGGATCTTAGCTCTGATAATCAAGAAGTAGAATCAGTTTGGGTGGAGCTAAGCAACAGCAAGGGGCAGAAAACATTGGTGGGAGTTGTTTATAGGCCCCCAAACAAGAGTTGTAATGTAGGGCAGAATATAAATCAGAAAATTAGAGGTGCATCTAACAAGGGTAATACAGTAATCATGGGGGACTTTAATTTACATATAGACTGGGCAAACTAAATTTGCAGTAATAGTGTGGAGGTCGATTTCATGGAATGTATACAAGATAGTTTTCTAGATCAGTATGTTGAGGAACCAACTAGGGAACAGGCTATTTTAGATCTAGTATTGTGCAATGAGATAGGGTTAATTAATAACCTTGTAGTAAAGTGGCCTTTAGGGAAGAGTGACCATAATATGATAGAATTTTATATTGAATTTGAAAGTGATTTAGTTAAGTCCGAAACTAGGGTCTTAAATCTATACAAAGCAAATTACGTAGGTATGAGGGGCAAGTTGGCTAAGGTAGATTGGGAAACTACATTAAAAGGTATGATGGTAGAGAAGCAATGGCTAGCATTTAAAGAATTAATACATAATTTACAACAAATATACATTTCTTTAAGGCACAAAAACCCCACAGGAAAAGTGGTCCAACCGTGGCTAACAAGAGAAGTTAAAGGTAGTATTTGATAAAAGGAAAAAGCTTATAATGTTGCCAAAAAGAGCAGTAAGCCTGAGGATTGGGAGGATTTTAGAATTCAGCAAAGGAGGACCAAGAAATTGATAAAGAAAGAGAAAAAAGAATATGAGAGTAAATTAGTAAAACAGATTTTAAACGTTTCTATAGGTATGTAAATAGGAAGAGTTTAGTGAAAGTAAATGTGGGCTATTAGAGGCAGAGACAGGAGAAATTATAATGAACAATAAGAAAATGGCAGAGACATTAAACAAATACTTTGGGGGGAAAATTTGGTTGCTTTGTGCCTCCCGTTAGCGCCCCAAGGGGTGCATGCCAATTTTCCCTCCTTTGTATCTGTCTTCACGGTAGAAGACATAAAAAAATTATGGAAATAATGGGGAACCAAGGGTCTAGAGAGAATGAGGAACTTAAAGAAATCAGTATAAGTAAAGACACAGTACTGGATAAATTAATGGGACTAAGTGGCGACAAATCCACTGGACCTGACGACCTGCATCCTAGAATTTTAAAAGAGGTAGCTGCAGAGATAGTGGATGCACTGGTATTAATCTTCCACAATTCCCTAGATTCTAGAACAATCCCCAAGGATTGGAAGGTAGCAAACATAACCCTGCTATTTAAGAAAGGAGGAAGAGAAATAACGGGGCACTATAGGCCAGTTAGCCTGACATCAGTACTAGGCAAAATACTAGAATCTATTATTAGGGACGTGGTAACAGGGCACTTAGAAAATTGTAATATGATTAGGCAGAGTCAACATGGCTTTATGAAAGGGAAATCGTGTTTGACAAATTTGTTAGAGTTTTTTGAAGATGTAACTAGTAGGCTGGATAAGGGGGAACCAGTGGATTTGGTGTATTTGGATTTTCAGAAGGCATTTGATAAGGTGCCACACAGAGGTTATTACACAAAATTAGGACTCACGGGATTGGAGGTAATATATTAGCATGGATTGAGGATTGGTTAATGGACAGAAAACAGAGAGTAGGAATAAACGGGACTTTTTCAGCTTGGCAGGCTGTAAATAGCGGGGTTAGGCAAGGATCAGTGCTTGGGCCTCAGCTATTCACAATCTATATTAATGACTTGGATGAAGGGACTGAGTGTAACGTATCCAAGTTTGCTGATGATACAAAGTTAGGTGTGCAAGTAAGCTGTGAGGATGCAAAGAGGCTGCAGAGAGATATAGACAGCTTGACTGAGTGGGCAAGAACATGGCAAATGGAATACAATGTGGGGAAGTGTGAAGTTATCCACTTTGGTAGGAAAACAAAAAAGCAGAATATTTTTTGAATGGTGAGAGACTGGGAAATGTTTGCACTCAGAGGGACCTGGGTGTCCTTGTACATGAATCACAAAAAGTTAACATGCAGGTACAGCAAGCAATTAGGAAAGCAAATGGTATGTTAGCTTTTGTTACAAAGGGATTAGAGTATAAAAGAAAGAAAGACTTACATTTATATAGCGCCTTTCACGACCACCGGACATCCCAAAGCGCTTTACAGCCAATGAAGTACTTTTGAAGTGGAGTCACTGTTGTAATGTGAGAAACACGGCAGCCAATTTGCACATAGCAAGGTCCCACACACAAGAATGTGATAAATGACCAGATAATCTGTTTTTGTTATGTTGGTTGAGGGATAAGTATTGGCCAGGGCACCGGGGATAACTCCCCTACTCTTCTTCGAAATAGTGCCATGCAATCTTTTACGTCCACCTGAGAGAGCAGACGAGGCCTCGGCTTAACGTCTCATCCGAAAGATAGCACCTTCGAGAGTGCAGCACTCCCTCCCCACTGCGCTGGAGTGTCAGCCTAGCTGTATGTGCTCAAGTCCCTGGAGTAGGACTTTGAACCCACAAACCTTCTGACTCAGAGGCAAGTGTGCTACCAACTGAGCCACAGCTAACACTGTAAGAGTAAAGAAGTCTTACTACAATTATACAGGGCATTGGTGAGGCCACACCTGGAGTACTGTGTACAGTTCTGGTCTCCTTACCTAAGGAAAGACATGCTTGCCTTAGAGGGAGTGCAACGAAGGTTCACTAGACTGGTTCCTGGGATGAGGGGATTGCCCTATGAGGAGAGATTGAGTAGACTAGGCCTATATTCCCTCGAGTTTAGAAGAATGAGAGGTGATCTCATTGAAAAATATAAAATTCTTAAGGGGCTTGACAGTTAATGCTGAGAAAATGTTTTCCCTGGCTGGGGAAGTTAGAACCAGGGGTCACAGTCTCAGAATAAGGGGTCGGCCATTTAGGATATACTATGAGGCTAGGTATTCTGTGGCGAGTGTCTCATCTCCTGACTCCACAAAGCCTCTCCACCATCTACAAGGCACAAGTAAGGAGTGTGATGGAATACTCTCCACTTGCCTGGATGAGTGCAGCTCCAACAACACTCAAGAAGCTCAACACCATCCAGGACAAAGCAGCCTGCTTGATTGGCAGCCCATCCACCACCTTAAACATTCACTCCCTCCACCACCGGCGTACCGTGGCTGCAGTGTGTACCATCTACAAGATGCACTGCAGCAACTCGCCAAGGCTTCTTCGGCAGCACCTCCCAAACCTGCGACCTCTTCCACCTAGAAGGACAAGGGCAGCAGGCGCATGGGAACACCACCACCTCCAAGTTCCCCTCCAAGTCACACACCATCCTGACGTAGAAGTATATCGCCGATCCTTCATCGTCGCTGGGTCAAAATCCTGGAACTCCCTCCCTAACAGCACTGTGGGAGTACCATCACCACACGGACTGCAACGGTTCAAGAAGGTGGCTCACCACCACCTTCTCAAGGGCAACTAGGGATGGGCAATAAATGCTGGCATTGCCAGCGACGCCCACATCCCATAAACTAATTTTAAAAATACAGCACAGAAACAAGCCATTCGGCCCAACCAGTCCATGCCGGTGTTTATGCTCCACTCAAGCCTCCTCCTGTCTTTCCTCATCTATCTCCATCAGCATAACCCTCTATTTCCTTCTCCCTCATATGTTGTCCAGCATCCCCTTAAATGCATCTATACTATTCGCTTCAACCACTCCCTATGGTAGTGAGTTCCACATTCTCGCCACTCTTTGGGTAAAGAAGTTTCTTCTGAATTCCCTATTGGATTTCTTGGTGACTATCTTATATTGATGGCCTCTAGTTATGCTCCTCCCCACAAGTGGAAACATTCTCTCTGTATCCACTCTATCAAAACCGTTCATAATTTTATAGACCTCTATTAGGTCACCCCTCAGCCTTCTTTTTTCAAGAGAAAAGAGACCCAGCCTGTTCATCCTTTCCTGATATGTATACCCTCGCATTTCTGGTATCATCCTTGTAAATCTTCTCTGCACCCTCTCCAGTGCCTCTATATCCTTTTTATAATATGGCGACCAGAACTGTACACAGTACTCCAAGTGTGGTCTAACTAAGGTTCGATACAGGTTTAGCATAACTTCCCTACTTTTCAATTCTATCCCTCTAGAAATAAACTCTTGTGCTTGGTGTGCATTTTTAATGGCCTTGCTAACCCGTGGCGCAACGTTTAGTGATTTGTGTATTTGTACTCCGAGATCCCTTTGTTCCTCTTGTCGAAGTTTCGACTTCCGAGTACGACTCTTGAAACAATATCGTCAAAGAAGGCTTTATTATTTACTTGCTTGCAAGGAGAATGCAACCGTAGCCAAATAGCTACGATGACACACTGAAGAATCACAGAAAATGGAAGATCTTATACACTGAAAACACAAGCTTCCCATATCACATGACATGTTGTTTAAGGTAAGCTAAGTTAAAAGTTAAAAAAACATAAGAAATGCCTTACGATGAGACTAGCTAATCTCTACAAAATGGATTCTATCTATCTGTTCTTCTCCTTCTACCAAGGCCAAGGCACCTGGCTGTTTGCTTCACTAGCCCTTGGTTATCTCAAGTTGATTAGAAGAAGCCTTTTTTTTCTCTGTACTAGCAGACTTTGCAGACAGCATAGTCTGCAAGTTTAAATTCATCTCCATGAGAAACATAACAACTTTATCTTTTCCCAAACAAGTCAGAGTCAGCCATTTTGTATCTCTTTGTCTCTAGGAAGCCATTTTGTGTCCAAGACACAAAATGCAATTCCACACTCTACCCCACCTAGACTCGCACCCTCCAAGTGATAAGTGACCTCCCTATTCTTCCTAACACTAACAGTAATCCGTGTTGCTTAACTGGTTGAATCTGTCACTTTAACCCTTAGGCCCAGAAATTTGTTTCAGGCACAGTCCCTGGACGCCTATTTTTTTGCCTGCACCAATATGGCAGGTGACACACTTCCAGCTTCCTGCCCTCCATATTGGTGGTTTAGGTGCTCATTTAGTGCCTGAAAAACAGGCACGGCATCATCAAGTTTCTAGGCCATAGTCTTTTGATCATTTTCATTCATTCTTAATTTCAAAAATGTAATATTAAACTTTGTGAATGGACATCAATTTAATTTGGTGAAAAATATTTTTTTTTAAAGATGTTAGGGAGAACTTCTTTGCTCAAAGAGTGGTAAATGTTTTGAATAATCTGCCAGGCCGGGCAGTAGAGACAGAAACATTAGGAACATTCAAAATGCATTGGCTGCTATAATGGGAGAGTTAGGATATTAAGGACCTTCACTTTTGTAACGCAGGAATGCAACTCTATTCTAATATTAATCAGCTTACTTCGGGATAGAAGGTCTTTGCAAAATTTGGGGCTGCATTTTGAGTTAGGTTCACACTGCAAAAAGAAAATTCTAAAAACTGAACATCCTCAAACCAACCAACACGCTGAATTATTGATATTCAAGCAGAAAGGATCCTTCACTTTATTGTTAACTCTAACTCAGTATTAACACAGGAGCTTCTTAATACTACACTGTCTTATAGGAGAGGATATGTATGCCTAGACTCCTCACCGCTCTGGTCACTGGTGCTCCATCAACACATAGTTACATTTATATAATGCCTTTCCCATCCTCAGGGCGTGGAAAATTGCTTCACAGTCAATTAATTTATTTTAAAGCGTAATCATTCAACCAATCTGCACAAGCAAGGCTCTACAAACACTAAATGAGATAAGCAACCCATTAAACTGTTTTTTGTGATGTTGTTTGAGGGAATAAATGTCAGCAAGGACAACAGGAGAACTCCCCTGTCCTTCAAATAATGCCATGGTATCTTTTACATCCACTTGTACAGGCAGATAGAACCTTGATTTAACATCTCATCCAAAAGACAGCACCATCGACAATGCAGCACAACCGCAGTACTGCACGACAAGTCAGCCGAGGTTACGTGCTCAAGTCCTGGAATGGGGTTTGAACCCACAACTTTGACTCAGAGCTGAGAGTGCTACCACTGAGACAAGTTGACACATTGGTGCACCTGTAATTGAATGACTGTCTATTTTTCCAGTTTCTTAAATCGAGTGTCTTGCCACCATGTGGCAGACTAACCCTGGAACTAAAGAGTTTGGTTGCAAGGAAGAACCTTTAAATTTTGTCATACCAAGACACTTTACTTAATTGTCTAATACTACAGATGAAAAAGCTGTAATCAATTAGGAGATTGGACTTAGCAGGCTTTTACCTGCTCAAAACCAATGAAACCCAAGACCATACAAATTGCTCATTTCTCTTTCCTAAATATGAAATCCCTGGAACTGACCCTAATGCAGCATTATTGTAATATTTCGTGCTGCAGCACAAAGGAAAAACTTGCAAAATATTTATGGAAGATAAATGAGGTCTTGAAAATGTAGTCCCTCTGTTTAAAGACTTAACTGTAGTGTCTTAAAATAAACAAGCCACAACTATTTGGAGATAACCAGTGTTATCCTTTCGAGGTAGTTTGAATCTTACTTCTCTTGGTAGGCTAACAAGGTGAACTTCAGTCTTCAGCATATTATTAACCAGCTCAGTTGACTACATACAGCTACACAAATCCCCCACAGCGCTTTCTTGGCTGCAGCTGTACAGAAACACAGTGCATCAGTGCTTTTTCATATTTTTTTTTAAGGAACCAATTAAGCATCATTCTGCAAATACAAAATCTTGTCAGGGTGATATAATGTGTGCTACTGGAAACTTGCAATCTCTACCCAAGCAGATGTCTGTACTCCTAAGTCTTTAGGCACAAAGTGCTTTCCCTTATGTCTTAAATAAATTCACTTGGATGACATATGTCACTGAGAGTTTTTGATGCAAGATTAAAAGCAGTTCTAAAGGTAGGCCACGAGGAATTGAGTAGAATATCCTATTTATCAGGATTAAAAGGACACTCAAGATAGGTCATGGAGAACTGAGGAAAGCAACCCACTCACCAGTTCTCCATCTCTTTTAGCTTCAGCTTTTGCCATTTTTGCTGTTGGACCTTTATTGGAATTTTGTCTTATGAGCTGTAGATGAAATTACATAGCAAAGTTCCAGTGGAAATCAATATTACTATTATCTGGCTGCTTGGCTGGAACAATTGAAGCCCAAGGTTTTTGAGACAGGTTGAAGCCTTGAAGTAAAATCTTTAATGAAGATATTAAAAGACACAAAAGACAACTCAAATTCAATCATGTTATTGTGTTTAATGTAATTTTTATTTTCTTTAAATCTTACTTTGGACGTAATAAATTTCTGTTACTCAGAAAAATGGCACAAGATTTTTTTCACCTAGCATTTTGAGTGATTCAATTGGTTTATCAACATTCCATGAGAGCAAAATGTTTACTAAAGGGGCGATTTTGTTAATGGGGGCGCGTTGGAGGCGGGACTGCTGCTTGGTGGGTCGATGACCCGCCTCCATTGATCTGTGGCCAACCCACACTATTTTCCCTTGATTGACCTTGTTAAGGGAAAACCGGTTGCAGAGAACGTCAACGTATGACGTTTCATCTGTCAAAATTTTTTGACAGATGAATTGTCATCGTTTGACAGCTCTGTGAAGCTGTCAAACACTGACATTCTCTGTAGTTTGATGAGGTCTTGAATTCAAGACCTCATCAAACTTCTTTCTTTTACAGAAATGAGATGGTTGTTGCATCTGAGAATGCAACGGCCATCTCTCATCTGCAACACGGAGGTCCGAGACTCTCCGCATACACACCGACTGAAGCCTGCAGGGAGAAACAAAGGTAAGTACACTTTTACTAACACTTTGCACTTACCTCAGATATTCACCTCTCCACACTTGCACCCATCACAGCACACTTTTGCAACCCCCCCCCCCCCGACCCCCACAGACCCAGTACTCGCCTCGCTGACCTGGCAGGTTTTGGAGCCTTCGGGAAGCCCGCACTTGTGAGGGCAAAAAGGGGATAACCCTATTTTCTGCCTGTTAACTACCTGTTAACAGGCAGTTAATAGGCTTTAATCCCTTCCCGCCTCCAAGGAGATGGGAACTGGCGCAGGACGGCTACCCGCCTCCCGGCAAAATGCCATGGAGGCGGGTTGGGCACGGACACCAAATTCTGCCATTTTCCCGGCAGTCCCGCCTCCATACCCGCCTCCCCAGGGCTGGCAAAACTGCGCCCATCGAGTTTTCCAAGTATGAAATGTTTACATAAAGAATCTTAATATAACTGTTTACATAGGCAGTTAATACAAACAAGCCACAACCGGTTTTATCCTTTCTAGGTAGTTTGAATCTCACTTCTCTGGGTAGGCTAACAAGATGAACTTCAGTCTTCAGCACATTATTAACCAGCTAAGTTAAACCTCATGTTAACTACATACAGCCAGACAAATCTCCCACTGTGCTTTCTTGGCTCTAGCTGTACAGAAACACAGTGCATCATTGCTTTTTCATATCTTTTAAACAGCCAAGTAAGCATCATTCTGCAATCTTGTCAGAGAGATATAGGCCGAGATTTTCTCGATCGATGCGGCATGGGAGCGGGTCAGGTGGCTTCCGGGTTCCAGTCCCGTCCCCAACTACATCCGGCCCACAGACGTAATTTTACGTCAATTGGCCTTGTTAAGCCCGCCCTGCGGGCTTGCCGGCCAATTAAGACAAAGCCGGTCAGATGACATCTGCCGGTTTTCTTAAAGGGACCACGCACAATTTTTTTTGACAGCTGATTTCTCAGTGTTTGACAGCATTGAGGTGCTGCAAACACTGACAATCACTGTACAAAGGTGAGTTCTTGCACCCAGGCTCTCCAGTGACTCCCTCCTTAGGCAAAAACAGATGGCAGCTGCAGGTGAGGTTACAGAAGCGATCTGTCACTGGTGAGAGAGGTTCTCCCAATGAGGTGGGACTAGACATACAATTCAAAACTTGTTACCTACAGAAAAGTCTAAAAGCATTAAAAATTAATTTCCCAACATTTTCTTACCTCTGCAACTCACCAATGCACCATTGAATCCTTCACACCACTTCTGCAGCTGTCATCAATGCAGAATCATTACAGCAGACACACAGCACGCCACACTTACCTGGCGTGGTGTCCGGACGTCGGGAAGCCCGAAGTAGAAGTGTCAAAATTGAAAAGGAGCCTGTTAACTGCCTGTTAACAACCTTTAACAGGCAGTTAAGTGGCTATAATCCTCTTCCCGCTGCTAGGTGTCAGGTCCATGCGCAAATCGGGGATCCGACACCTGGGAAGATTGATTGGAGGCGGGTTGACAGCGGGTTTCCTGCCCGCTGTCAATCTTTGCGATTTTGCCGGAGGTCCCGCCTCCTAACCCACTCCCTGAGTGCCGGCAAAATTCCGGCCATAGTGTGTGCGACCGGAAACTTGCAGTCTCCACCCAAGCAGATGTCTGTACTTTTGAGTCCAAAGTGCCACCCCCTGAAAATATTGACATAAGGGCCCGGAATTTGTGGTCGGGATGACGGCGAACTGGCAGCGTTCACCATCATTCCGTCTTTGAAACTGACCGCAATTTTGGGATTTGGCACATGCGGAAATCCCGAAGTTGTGGTCTGTCAATGACAGCTCTGAAATGGGCCCCTCCCACCCCGCACAGAGCCGGCAATCAGTAAAATCTCGTAAATCATTGAAACTGATGAAAACTTCGGCTCTTCCGCAGTAATTACGCTGTTAAGTTCCCCACTTAAAGTTAGACCCTAAGGGATTAGGTGTAACTGGGGTTTCAACAGCGTATTGACTGCTAAACAAATGTTAAGGGTCTTGAAAACTAATTTTAATTTTATGCAGTATGAAATTTGTCCATTTTAATAAAAATTAAAAATTTTAAGAAACTTAGCCAAAAAAAAAAAAAAAAAATTTTTCAAGTTTGTCCATCTTTATTTCAGGTTTGCCTTTTCCCCATGTGAGAGTCCCAATCTCTCTTTTGCTCTCTCTAACTATTTTAAAAAGTTAGAACTTTAAGAGCTTGCTCACTTCCTTGTTCGCTATCTGTGAGAATTCTGCCTTTTGATTGGCAGCTTAGACGTCACAGCAGTTCGAACAAGGGAATCCCCATCGCAGTCCGTTGAATTGAACTGAAGGTCGGAAAACCCAAACTTCTCGACACAAGGATTGCGAGACCCTTGTGCGAAGCGTACTTCGGGGCCAGCAGCCAACGCCTTCGCTTCGCTGCTGACCACAAACCGGGCAAAGTGTTACAGGAAGTAAGGTTTGTGGGCAGCAGCTGTGTGCCTTATGCAAGATTTTTATTAATACATAGTCTGGATGATTGCCTGAGACTTTGCTCATGGTAAGTCAAAGGATACCTTCTCTCACTTACCTACCCTGTGTTGCTGCTGCTATCATTTTTCCTGTTCATCTTGTCTGATGTCTTCCCTGATGGCTCCCCCCTCACCTTTTCTCTTCTTCTATTCTCCCTCATGTTTCCCTTCTCTCTTTTTCTTTCTTCTGTTGTTCTTGGTCTTCTTCAGCTGCTCTCTATCTTCACAGAATCACAAAATCCCCACAGTGCAGATAGAGGCCATTTTGGCCCATCGAGCCTGCACCGACACATATCCCACCCTATCCCCGTAACCCCACGTATTTAATCCCCCCTAACACTAAGGGTCAATTTATCATAGCCAAATCAACCTAACTCGCACATTTTGGACAGTGGGAGGAAACCGGAGCACCCGGAGGAAACCCACGCAGACACGGGGAGAATGTGCAAACTCCACACAGACAGTCACCCGAGGCCGGATTCGAACCCGGGTCCCTGGCGCTGTGAGGCAACAGTGCTAACCACTATGCCACCGTGTTGCCCCTTGTCCTTTCAAGTGGGAAGCGATATGGTTGGAATGGCAGCATTTTTTGGTGCTGGCTATGGAGCATCAGGCCACAGGGCAATCAGCGAGTGCTACAGGCTGGCAGATAGTGGATGCCAATTGGGCCATAGGTCATGGGTGGGGAGAGAGATCTGGGCCATAAGCTGCATTTTTTGGTGTCAAATGCAGGATGTGTCAAGAACAGATCCAGCCAGTGGGACAGGGAGAGGATGAGGGACAAGGCGGCATCATTGCTGAAGATGCTTTGGATGAGCGACAGTAGGAGGGAGAGGGAAAGAGTGAGTGGCAAGAAGGCACAGGTGCTTGGGGTGGAAAGTAGTAGGCATGCAAGGGGAAAGGTGAGAGGCAGGTATCCAGGTTGGGATGTAGTAAGAGGGAAAGTGAAATGGCAAAGGGTGGGAAGCAATGGACACCGTGACCCCAGTAAACATTGCTCTTTTAAGAACATAAGAACATAAGGAATAGGAGCAGGAGTAGGCCATTCGGCCCTTCGAGCCTGCTCTGCCATTCAATGAGATCATGGCTGATCTTCTGCCTCAACTCCATTCACTGGCCCTATCGCCATTACGCTTGATGCCCTTACTAGTCAGAAATCTATCGACTTCTGTTTTGAATATACCCAATGACTGAGCCTCCACAGCCCTCTGGGGTAGAGAATTCCAAAGATTCACCACCCTCTGTGTGAAGATGATAGAGTTTGTTAGTTTCACAACAAACTCTATCATTTATGATAGCGTCCAGATATCAAGCATTATGCAGTACATAATAATATGAAATATCAATGTGAGGAGTCCATTTTTCATGTTTTTTTGTGATTAATTTGTATACCCTTAAAACTGCAAACCACACCCACTACACAGTTACACTCCCATGACTCATGTCATGGCTCATCACTCTGGTCCAGTAACCATGCACACATGCACAGCCAGCCTACAATGAGAGCCATGCTGCCACAAGGAACATTATAGAGCACACCATCAGCGTCCTCAAGCAATGCTGCCGCTGCCTGGACCACTCTGGAGGAGCCCTGCAGTACTCAGCTGAGCGGGTATCATGATTTGTGTTGGTATATGACATGCTGCACAACCTTGCCATTATGAGGGAGCAGCCCTTGCCACCACCTATCAGGCGAGCAGCTCAGGAGCAGGAACACGAGGAGGAGAAGGAGGAGTAAGTGGAGGAGGAGGAACAGGAGGAACAGCAAGAGGAAGGGAGGCTGCAATGTAGACAGCCCCTATCTGTCTGGGCTCTACGTGATCAAATAATTAATGAGCGATACCATTAAACTCAACCACAATTCCCCACTCACCAACAGTCTCACACTCCTTACCTTTCCTCTGTCACTGACCATCACATCATCCTATTTCCCACAATGCAGAAATAAAAGCCAACAAAAAATACACATTCCAATCCAAATTTTTAAATTAAATCATGACATAATGCATACAAAAATAAACTAATCGCCCTTGTGCATTCCCTTAGTGCCTGTCTTTCGTGTACCTTTGCCTCTCCTACTGAGAAGATGTTTCCCCTGGCTGGAGAGTCTGGAAGTAGGGGGCATAGTCTCAGGATAAGGGGAAGGCATGAAGACTGAAATGAGGAAGAATTTCTTCACTCAGAGGTTGTGAATCTTTGGAATTCTCTACCCAAAAGGGCTGTGAATGCTGAGTCATTGAGTATATTCAAGGCTGAGATAGAAAGATTTTGGACTCATGGGGAATCAAGGGATATGGGGATCGGGCGGGAAAGTGGAGTTGAGGTCGAAGATCAGCCATGATCTTACTGAGTGGCGGAGCAGGCTCGAGGGGCCGTATGGCCTACTTCTGCTCCTAATTCTTATGTTCTTATGTTCTACTTCTTCTACGAGGTGCTTCCCCAGTAGCTACAACATGGCTGGTGGAAGTTTGCTGACCTTCAGTTGAGAAGACTGCAGATGGCCTTGGAGGGCAACCTCAAGCAGCTCTGGGCCAAGACTGCACCATCTCGGCCTGGACTGCAGCAGTCTGGGATGGCTAGCTGACAGGTAACAGCAAGGGCACTGGCGGAATGGCAGGCGTGGGAACACGAATGCTGTCATCCTGAGAGTGGACAGCAAGTTCATACTCCATGGAGCCACTGCCACTCCCTCGGGGCCGGGTTGGAGAACAGATTGCTGGAGTGCTGTGACACCCTGCAAGCCCCTTTGAATACAGGTATCCAGAGCCATGGTGGCAGCAGTCTGAGCTTGCATGGCAGCACTCAGATGTTGGGTGGATGCTGCTTGTGCTGGAATGGAAGCTGAAACATCGGCCATCAGATGCTGCATCATAGTTCATTCCACAGGTGTGCTGATGGAGGTGACCACCCGTTCTATGTTGGAAAGGATGGGCTTAAAGCTCTGCGCAAAGCCCTGTGCCAAGTTGGTGCCGGACTCCTCCATGCTCCTTGACATTAAGCGTAGGCTTTCCGGCAGGGTTCCCAGTGCAGCAAGTATTTGGGTGTGTACACCCATCAGCCTTCTTCTGTAGCCTGGCCCATCGAAGTCCTCATCTGAGTCCTCTGCAGTAGAACTAGTGTGCGACCTCACCCTCCAGCGAGCTGGCACCTGCGCTATTCCTTTCCCCCACCCTGGCTCCTGCGCACTTGTGCCCGGTATCTCATCACCTGCATATCCCTCGTCTAGCCTATCCTCTAAAATACACACAGTATCAGTATCTGAGCTGGTGGCTGCGACTGTGAGATTGAGTGACAGTGTCTCTTCATCTTCACTTTCTTCTTCCTCTTCCTCCACTGCCTGGGCAGGTTCCAGTTCATGAGCATCTGAAATGAAAAAGGGACAAGGGTTGGGTTGTGGTAAGCAGAGAGGAGATAGTAAGAAGTACATGCTTACACCATCTGCAGCTTCTCAGTCAGAAGAGATTGAGGGATGAGGGAGAAGTGGGATGAGAGAAGGAGGATTAGATATGCAGATACCCTCATCTTCAGCCCCACCGGTGGCCACAGCATCAGCAATGCCCCTTCCCATGATGGGCTGCACCGTCTCCTTCATGGGGGTTATAACATGCAGGCGTGTTTGTCCTCCTCCAGTTTTTTCCTGCTGCCTACTGTTGTGCGCCACCTTCTCCTACAGGAAAGAGGAAAGTGTGTCAGTGAGTGTCCTGCAATATGTTTGGGTGATGTGGCTGTCATGGTTGAATAGCTGCCAGTGTGTGTGAGCTGTGAGTTGTGGGTGTTAGGCTTGCAACACTGCTAAGTGTGTGAGGGTCAGGTAAAGCAAATGAATGATAGGATTGAGTCATGATTGATAAAGATTGTTGGTAGATGGGTGATGGGGGTGCAGTGAATTGAGCAGTGGATGAGGCAAGTGCTGCAGTTGGTATGATGTGGCATTTGAAGGTAAACTCACTGACCTTGACAAGTTGTGTGAGATTGTTAAACTTCTTCCTACACTGCATCCAGGTTCTTGTAGCTATACTCCTGGCATTGACCTCTGCTGCTATCTCTTCTCACTGCCTCCTGAGCAAATGTTTGGAGGGCCTCCTGCCTCCCTGAAGATACAGAACATCTCTCCTCCATTCCACCTCTTCTACCAAGACCTCCAGTGCAGTGTCTGAAAACCTTGGTACACGCTCTCTAACATGATAAGTCGTTATTGAATCTTCCACAGCACACTTCTGAAAATACTGTCAGCATCTCTAGCAGCCACAATGCACCTCCCCTTTAAGAGGTGCAGGCTGCCTTTAAGTAGTGCTAGGCACTCGCGATATCAGGCCCCCTGCAGCCAATAAACAGCGCAGGGAGCACAGGCTGCACGCATCAGCAGGCAACACAAATTTGACGTCTTGCCTGCATTGCAAGCAACATGCGTGGGTTAATTGCGCATCGTGATCCTTCGTCCATTTAACCCCCATAGAATTTACAGGACAACCCCTCTCTGTAAAACACACTGGCCTAGAAATCTGGGCACGCCCATTCTTGAGCACACAGGGGCACAGGATACATGCCCTATGCCTGAATGACGAGGCCTGCGACACCCCCAATATTGGGCCTCAGGCCTCACTATAATGGAGTCGGCACGGAGCAAGCAGTCAGCCGGCGCAAAGGAGACCAAGATTGTGCCGCTACTAGAGTTGTAGCTGCCCTCAGGTAAGTGAAGTCGTGGGGTGGGGGGGTTAAGGATCAGAGGCTGTGGACGGGAGTGGCGGTGAGCATTCGTTAAATGTGGGGTCGGGAGGGGCACTCCTGTTCCTCCTGGCTCCACATTCAAGTAAGTAAATGTGAAAAACTCACTTTATAGGTCGCAGGTGGTCCCAAGCTCTGGTTTTACTGAGTGCAGCCGGCGCTGGCGCAAGCTGCCTTGGGACAAGACGATCTTGAAGTGAGGGCTTCAAACAGGTGTTCGGCTCATCATTTTCATATGAAATGGGCTGAATGCCTGCTTCAGGCATGGACCCTGGACGCCTATATTTTTCCCTTCCCAATATGGCAGGCAGGAAATAGGTGTGTGCTTCCCGCACGCCATATTGTGGTCTTAGTAGGCCAATTGGCGCCCGAGGAACGGGTGCTGCACGGCAGTATTTATAGACCACTCTATTTCCGGGAAAACCCTCTCTCCATGTCCTCTGACATTACTGTAACCTTGTTCTAGCAGCATAATCTTATAAAAAGCCATACATCATATTTGACAACTGAAAAAAAAACATGAACTGGACTATTCGAAAGAGATGTTTCTCAGCACAGCAGCCTGCAGAGTAAATGGCAACTAAACAAAACTAATGAAAATTGATGTTTTAATGCAAAAAGGAAACTGCACATCCAAAGAATTAGTAATTTCCCTCAATTTTCAAAAACTGTACACATGATAAATTACAAAAGAATTGTTGTGTGGTTAAGGGTATAAAACAGTTGAGGAGACATCTGTTAATCATTTAAACTTCATTCTAATGGTTTATAACATCAACCAAATTCCTTGAGTGTGTTACAGCTTTGCATTACGCTCCCACCTATCTATCATTCTCTGTTTAAAAAAAACACATCAAATCAATAGACGTTATAAATCATTATATTCATCCTGACAACTAGGCTCTCTAAGGGAGATCACAGGTTAAAAGCATCTTTTATTTAATTATGAGAGGTTGATCTTTGCCTATTCTAAGTAGAATCTCTTCATAATCTCACAGTGGGAGCAACACCTCTGCTGAAGGGAGAGGCATCCTTTCATAATTGCTCTTAAAATTACTTAAAAGCCAGCAAAAACACAGATGGTAACATGTTTGACAAAATATTTGAGCAAACCAAATACCTGGCACAGGAGATACATATATATATACAATGGGAACCTCTTGAGTGGATTCAGTTTAAGATGAAAAATTCATTCCACACAATGGGCTGGATTTTGATGCTGGGGCGGGTTGGGGTCGTGTCATCCACTTTTCGTGTTATCCACCCGACTGCAATTGGATGTGGGAGATTGATGCGATTTTCACCTAATTGGGCAATTGAGTTCCAGCATGTGGGAACCCATGACCCGATTAGTGGTTTCAGTCTGAAAGTCACCTCTGATGATGTCATCATTACTGCTGCATTGAAGGTCTTCAGAGACTGCCTGGCCTTTGCTGTGAGAGGACCTGGATGCAAAATGAGCAGCAGCCCTAGTTCTGCTCCCAGATATTTTTCCTACTACTACTACTCTGTTGTAATAGTGGACCCACAGCTGATAGTCAGCTTTCGAAATGTGCTACCGCCAGGTTTCACATTCGTGATTCAGAACTGGCGTGCTTCACGTAGAACAAGGGTTAAAATCACAAAGGTCTTTCAAAATGGCATTATAGAGGCAATTTAGTGCTTGTTAAGGGCCTTAACAGCCTATCCCGCCTCTTAAAGGCGGGACGGAGTCGGGACCATCAGACACGATTTAATGAAAATTGCGTGGAGGCGGGATGGAGGCGGACTTGTGCCCACCCGCCAGTTTTCGCAATTTTAACCCCCCACACGCCTCCAAACCCGCCTCCACGGGTCAATGAAAATCCAGCCCATAATGATTGGAAATTCTTTTCTGTATTCTTTTCCTGTTGTTGCTACTTTCCAACATTCACTTCCCAACTGCAACAATCAGTTTTACTTGGTTTATGACTGTTAGGACTGGATTCTCCTCTGAATTACAGCCAGTAAAATGGGTTCTTAAGGGCTACCACATCAGAACCGCTATTCACAAACTGCATCAGAATTATCCTCCCAAAAAATCACTTAGATCCTTTTAAGGTCCACCGGGAACCCAAACTGCTGCAGGTAAATTGGGGCATTTCTGCCCCAAATGATTGCAGCCATCATATAAATGGCAATAGGAGTTGCAGTAATGTATCACTATGGTGAATACCACATTGAGGAGACCATTTTGTGTGCTGCGGCTGAATGTTGGTGCTACTTTGCCTACATAGCCATCTCTTTAGTACTTTCGAGGTTCCGTCAGGACTTTTGCCGATACTTTTACTCAGTTCTGCTTAAAGTATTCCTTTGGGCTCATGGATTTTCCAATGGGAATACATCTATTCTTATAGGAAATAAAAACAGAAAATGCTGGAAATACTCAGCAGGTCAGGCAGCATCTGTGGAGAGAGAAACAGAGTTAACGTTTCATAGGAACAGGAGGAGGCCATTCAGCCCCTCGAGCCTGTTCCACCGTTCAATCCGATCATGGCTGATCTGTATCCTAACTCCATCCACCCGCCTTGGTTCCATATCTCTTAACACCCTTAGCTAGCAAAAATCTATCGATCTCAGATTTAAAAATATAAATATAAGTTGTTGTTAATTGTTAATTATTAATTGAGCGAGCATCTACTGCTTTTTGTGGGAGCGAGTTCCACACTTCTACCACCCTTTGCGTGAAGAAGTGTTTCCTAACTTCTCTCCTGAATGGCCTGGCTCTGATTTTAAGGTTCTGTCCCCTTGTCCTAGACTCACACACCAGCAGAAAAAGTTTCTCTCGATCTACCCTATCAATTCCTTTCAAAATCCTAAAAACCTCAATTAAATTACTCCTTAACCTTCTATATTTACTAGTTTATGTAATCTCTCCTCATAATCTAACCCTTGGAGCCCTGGTAACATTCTAGTGAATCTGCACTGCACTCCCAGTATTACCAAGCCCACCGTCTCATAAATCAGGAGACAAACTCTTAAAAATCATGAGATTTGGTACAGAAATCATGAGTTGCTATTTTTTTCCCGACCCGACCCCTTGCTGACCTTTGCTCCTGGACAGAAAGCTCATTCCACGACCTTTGCTCCCGGACAGGAAGCACATTCGGCTGTCACTAACCGATTACTGACAAAAGAACATAAGAAATAGGAGCAGGATTCGGTGGATTGTCGGCCCTGGTGTCACGTCACTCGCAGACCGGCCTCCCTCTGCTTTTGACCATCACTTTGCTCTGTTGTCAGGTTGGATTCTGGCTCGGGACTTCGGCTGCTTGTACGCTATAACTGCAGTTATTGTGCAAATGCACCCTTTGAACTTCTTCTGCCAAGCCCAGAGATGATCCTGGTCGAGATTTCCATAACTTATGATATATGTTTACCGCATAATTCACTACCTGTCACGTATCTGTTATTTTCATTAAATATGCATTGCCTCATTCTAATTAACTAGGGATTCTCACTTGCTAACTTTGCAAGCATGTTAACTAGTAACTTTTATTTATCAGTTTTGGTAATAACAAATCAATACTACAGAACTTCAAATAAAACAGTTAAAGGTTATGATAAGTTCAGGGAGAAAAGGTCCCATCTTCCTCTTACACATCTCCTTATTCCACTAATGAGAAGTCGCACAACACCAGGTTATAGTCCAACAGTTTTATTTGAAATCGCAAGCTTTCGGAGCGCTGCTCCTTCGTCAGGTGAAGTCAGGGAATACAAATCAGCAAAGCATATATAGACAGAGAACAATGTGTTTCTGACTGCCCTCCATCACACCTTGGCATTTCACGGTGATTTCAAATAAAACTGTTGGACTATAACCTGGTGTTGTGCGACTTCTCATTTTTGTCCACCCCAGTCCAACACCGGCATCTCCGAATCATGGCCCTTATTCCACTGGTAGACCTCTTCTAGTAAAGAATTCTGGGACATCTTAAAAATCTATGTCACTTCGAGGATACTCCACGTTAAAAAAAAACAGACATACAATATAACATGTACTCTTCGACGGGAGAAGTCACAAATAAAGTGTGGAAACATCTGACATTTCAGTAACAGTTGGGGATCCACAGCAAGGCCTGGTTCTGGGGTCAACACCGTGGGGCAATTACACCATCAGCACCCGCCGCCCTTTCTCTGGAAACCAATAAACCTGCCATCAAATTCAACAGGGGGCCCCCCCCCCGCCTTTTTTTTTGACTCTTTGCTCTTTCAGAGAAGCCATTGCGCCTGCTCACCTGTCTATGTGTAGCTGCAGTGTGCCGAGTGAGGGCTCAGTCCCTCTAGTCCAGCCGCAGCCGGTTGGGACAATTTCTTCCACAGCCGCGCTTCCCTCCACCACGGTCAAATGTTTATCGGCAGCCACTGTGACTAATGACAGCAGGAGCCAGAAGAATGCTACTGCGCGTGTGTGCGGGACTGGCGGGCATTCTCGCCGATAGGCCTCTTCTGTATTGCGCATGTGCACAACAATCCCTTTTAAACTCCCTGGTCCGTACCCCCCCGCCCCCCCACCCACCCCATGTAGCCGTATAAAGGCGGCCTTCAGTGGGCAGTTGGTTTGCTGAAGTCAGCATTTTCAGGGATACTAGTGACTCGGCAAAATAGCGAAGGGAGTGATAGTGAGAACAGGAAACCTGGAGAAGATCAGTAGAAAAAAATCATGACTTTTCAGAGTTGAATCGCGAGATCGCAAGTTGGACTAAATTTTCATTAAAAATCGTGTGTCTCGCGATTAAATCACCAGAGTTGGCATTACTGGACTCCTTCCCAGGCCAATATATCCTTTCTAAGAACTGTACACAGTACTCCAGATGTGGTCTAACTTGTGCTTTGTATAACTGCAGCAAAACTTCTTCCCCTTTATATTCTAGCCCTCGAGTTATGAAGGCTAACATTCAATTAGCCTTTTTGATTATTTTTTGCGCCTGAACATTGCATTTTAGTGATCTGTGGACCTCTAAATCTCTTTCGACCTCCACTGCTCATAGCTTTTCACCATTTAAAAATACTCAGATCTATCCTTTTTTGGTCCAAAATGGATGACTTCACAATGATCTGCTTTGAAATCCATCTGCCACAGTTTTGCCCACTCACTTAATTTATCAATGTCTCTTTGTAAGTTGATGCGCCCATCGACACTACATACTATGCCACCAATCTTTGTGGCATCAGCAAACTTGGACATATGGCTCACTATTGCGTTATCTAAGTCATTGATAAATATAGTGAATAGTTGAGGCCCCAGCACAGATCCTTGTGGGACACCACTAGTCACATCCTTCCAATTCAAGTACATACTCATTGGGGGGGGAGTTTTAACATGGGTGAGCACATGGGATTGGGATGCAGGTGGTGGGGGTTAAATCAGGAAAAATTCCGAGCATGTCGGGCAGCCGGCTCCAACCCACCAACCTCTGGGTTTTACGGAGGCGGGACAAGAGACGGGCAGCCAACCCGCTCCCAGGAGCCGGGTTGACGTTTTAAATATGTTAATGGAGCTGGCAGCCTCTGATTTAACCTGCTTGGCAGGTTCTACAGTGGGCGGCCGGGTTTCGCAGGCTTTGGGAAACCTGGTAGCTGAAACGAGGTGAGGACGGCTTCGGGGAGAAAGTAAGGGTTAAAAATTGAGTAGCGCTACTTTTAGCGCCCCCACGCCGGAACTTCAGTGGTTGCGCCCCAAGAGGGAAGTGGGGCGCTACTGGAAGCGCCCTACATCCCTCTTGGGGCGCTGCGAGTCAATATCGCGGCGCTATGTGCGCACGTCGCGCCGCGGTATTGCAGGCCTTCCTCCCCTTCTTAAAGGGGAGGGGCCTGGCGCAGCACGACCCAGGTCCCAGCTGGGCCCCCGGGGATCGGGAGTGCTGGCAAAAGAGCCCGGCACTCAAGAAAAGTGCCGGGCTCCTGGAGCGCAGCCGGCACTCCACGGGGCGGGGGGGGGCGGTTCAGGAGGCCGGGGACGGGAGCGTAGGCAGGTGCTGGCAGGCGGCCAGCAACAAAAATGGCCGCCCCGCACCTCGCCTTTAAATTGCGCCTCCCCGGCCGCAGGTAAGCCCCCCCTGACCCCGTCGGACATAGCGTCCGGCAGTAAGTCAGGGGGCGCTCCTGAAGATCGCAGCCGGGGCGCTGCGCACGGTGATGACATCATCGCCGGCGGTGGGGCACTACCGGTTAGCACCGCCGCTAACCTCCCGCTGAATTTCGCGGGAGGTGTGTGCGGCGCCGCACCTAGGCGCTAGTTGCTTTGCACCCCGTTAGCGCCCTCTTAGGGTGCTAACGGGAAGCGCAAACCAACCCAATTTTTCCCCCTAAATGCCTTCACAGCACTACTTGTGGGCCAGGAGGAGCAGGAGTGCTTCTCCCCAGCCATCCGAGCTCCCCCACATCAGACCCCACTCGAAACAAAGGCCCCCGGGTTGGGGATCGGACCCCCGCCCCGGGAGCGGACACCACCCCCATGGTCAGGGATCGGACCCCCCACCCCACCCCACCCCACGCCGCCCCCCGGGCCTCAACTCTTTAAAATCTATATCAATTACTTTGATGAGGGGACAGAGTGTATTATATCCAAATTTGTTAACGATACAAAGCTAGCTGGGAAAGTAAACTGTGAGGAGGATGCAAAGAGGCTGCAAAGGGATATAGACTGGTTAAATGATTGGGCAAGAAGGTGGCAGATGGAGTATAATGTGGGGAAGTGTGAAATTATCCAGGTAGGAAGAATTGAAAAGCAGAATATTTTTCAAAACTTGAGAGACTAGTAAATGTTGGTATTCAGAGGGATTTGAGTGTCCTTGTACTCGAATCACAGAAAGTTAACATGCAGGTACAGCAAGCAATTAGGAAGGCAAATGGTTTGTTAGCCTTTATTGCAAGGTGGTTGGAGTATAAGAGTAAGGAAGTCTTGCTGCAATTATATAGGACTTTCGTGAGACCACACCTGGAGTACTGTGTACAGTTTTGGCCTCTTTACCTAAGGAAGGATATACTTGCCTTACAGGGAGTGCAACAAAGGTTCTCCAGATTGATCCCTGGGATGAGAGGGTTGTCCTATGAGGACAGATTGAGTAGAATGGGCCTATATTCTCTGGAGTTCAGAAGAATGAGAGGTGATCTCATTGAAACATACAAGATTCTTAGAGGGCTTGACAGGGTAGATGCTGAGAGGCTGTTTCCCTGGCTGGAGAGTCTCGAAGTAGGGGTCACAGTCTCAGGATAAGGGATCGGCCATTTAGGAATAAGATGAGGAGAAATTTCTTCACTCAGAGGGTTGTGAATCGTTGGAATTCTCTACCCCAGAGGGCTGTGGATGCTCAGTCGTTGAGTATATTCAAGACTGAGATCGATAGACTTTGGGCACTAAGGGAATCAAGGGATATGGGGATAGGGCGGGAAAGTGAAGTTGATATAGAAGTTCAGCCATGATCTTACTGAATGGCAAAGCAGGCTCGAGGGGCCCTTTGACCTACTCCTGCTATTTTTTATGTTCTTATGAGAGAGCTTTGGAAGATTATGACTAAAGCATCTGCAATTTCTTTACTTATTTCCTTTAAAACCCTGAGGTGGAAACCATCAGGACCTGGAGATGTGTCATCCTGCAGTATCATTATTTTTTCTAATACTGTTTTCTTGCTTATGTTAGGTTTTGTGAGATCCTGTCCTTGATTCATTATTAGTTTCCCTGGAATGTCAAGTATATTATCCACTTCCTCTACTGTGAAGACAGACACAAAGTAATTATTTAACAAGTCTTCAATTTCCTTATTTTCATTTGCAATATTACCTGCATCGGTTTTTAAAGGGCCCACATTACCGTTGACTACCCTTTTTATTTTATTATAACTGTAAAAGCTTTTTGTGTTAATCATGATATCCCTTGCAAGTTTCTTTTCATTCCTTTTTTGCAGCTCTTACTATCATTTTTGTCTTCATTTGCTAGTCAATATATCTCTCCCTGGATCTACATTAGTCATTATATCGTCCCCTGGATCTACACTATTCTTTGCACTTTCAGAAACATAGAAACATAGAAGATAGGAGCAGGAGTAGGCCATTCGGCCCCTCGAGCCTGTTCCGCCATTTAATGAGATCATGGCTGATCATCCAAATTCAGTACCCTGTCCCTGCTTTCTCCCCATATCCCTTGATCCCCTTAGCCTTAAGAAATATATCTAACTCCTTCTTGAATATATTTAATGAATTGGCCTCAACTGCCTTCTGTGGTAGAGAATTCCACAGGTTCACCACTCTCTGGGTGAAGAAATTCCTCCTCATCTCAGTCCTAAATGGCTTACCCCTTATCCTTAGACTGTGACCCCTGGTTCTGGACTCCCCCGCCATTGGGAACATCCTTCCTGCATCTAGTCTGTCTAGTCCTGTTAGAATTTTATAAGTTTCAATGAGATCCCCTCTCATTCTTCTAAACTCTAGCGAATACAAGCCCAATCGTCCCAATCTCTCTTCATACGTCATTCCTGCCATCCCAGGTATCAGTCTGGTGAATCTTCGCTGCACTCCCTCCACGGCAAGAACATCCTTCCTCAGATAAGGCGACCAAAACTGCACACAATACTCAAGGTGTGGTCTCACCAAGGCCCTGTACAACTGCAGCAAGACATCCTTGCTCCTGTACTCGAACCCTCTTGCTATGAAGGCCAACATACCATTTGCCTTCTTAACCGCCTGCTGCACCTGCATGCTTACCTTCAACGACTGGTGCACAAGGACTCCCAGGTCTCGTTGCACTTCCCCTTTTCCCAATCTATTGCCGTTCAGATAATAATCTGCCTTCCTGTTTTTGCCACAAAAGTGGATAACCTCGCATTTATCAACATTATACTGCATCTGCCATGCATCTGCCCAATCACCCAACTTGTCCAAATCATACTGAAGTTTCTCTGCATCCTCCTCACAACACACACACCCACCCAGCTTTGTGTCGTCTGCAAACTTGGAGATATTACATCTAGTTCCCTCGTCTAGATCATTAATATATATTGTGAATAACTGGGGTCCTAGCACCGATCCCTGCGGTACCCCACTAGTCACTGCCTGCCACTCGGAAAAAGACCCGTTTATTCCAACTCTTTGCTTCCTGTCTGCCAACCAGTTCTCTATCCAAGTCAGTACCTTACCCCCAATCCCATGTGCTTTAACTTTGCACGCTAATCTCTTATGCGGGACCTTATCGAAAGCCTTCTGAAAGTCCAAATACAGCACATCCACTGGTTCTCCCTTATTTATTCTACCAGTTTCATCCTCAAAAAATTCCAGTAGATTAGTCAAGCATGATTTACCTTTTGTAAATCCATGTTGACTTTGTCTGATCCTGTCACTGTTTTCCAAGTGCTCTGCTATTACATCTTTTATAATGGACTCTAGCATTTTCCCCACTACCGATGTCAGGCTTACCCCATTTTCTCTCTACCACCTTTTTTAAATGGTGGGGTTAAATTAGCTACCCTCCAATCCATGGGAACTGTTCCAGAGTCTATAGAATTTTGGAAGATGACCAGCAATGCATCTACTATTTCTAGGGCCACTTCCTTAAGTACCCTTGGATGTAGATTATCAGGCCCTGGGGATTTATCGGCCTTCAATCCCGTCAATTTCCCTAACACCATTTCCCTACAAATACTGATTTAATTCAGTTCTTCCCTCTCATTAGACCATATGTTCCCCGACATCTCTGGGAGGTTATTTGTGTCCTCCTTTGTGAAGACAGAACCAAAGTATGTATTTAATTCGTCAGCCATTTCTTTGTTCCCCATTATAAATTCCCCTGATTCTAACTGCAAGGGGCCTACGCTTGACTTCACCAATCTTTTTCTCTTCACATATCTATAGAAGCTTTTACAGTCAGTTTTTATGTTCCCTGAAAGCTTACTCTCATACTCTATTTTCCCCCTCTTAATTAATCCCTTTGTCCTCCTTTGCTGAATCCTAAACTGCTCCCTATCCTCAGGTTTGCTGCTTTTTCTGGCCAATTTATATGTCCTCTCCTTGGATCTTATGCTATCCCTAATTTCCCTTGTTAGCCACGGTTGAGTCACCTTTTTTGTTTTATTTTTATGCCAAACTGGGATGAAGAAATTCTGTAGTTCAGCCATGCGATCTTTAAATGTTTGCCATTGCCTATCCACCGTCAACCCTTTAAGTAACATTCCCCAATCCATCCTAGCCAATTCGCGCCTCATACCATCATAATTTCCTTTATTTAAATTCAGGACCCTAGTCTCTGAGTCAACTACTTCACTCTCCATCTTAATGAAGAATTCTATCATATTATGATTGCTCCTCCCCAAGGGGCCTCGCACAACAAGATTGCTAATTAATCCTTTCTCATTACATAATACCCAGTCTAAGATGGCCTGATCTGTAGTTGGTTCTAGTTTTGTATGCTCTTTCCTTTATTCTTATGTTATGTCTCATCTCTTTTGACCATGGCTGTTTTATTTGGTAAGCAGAGCTCTTGCTCATTAGGGATAAATACTGGTCCTGTATTAAGCTAAATTCTTTTTTGAGCATCTCCCACTGTTCATCTGTAGTTTTACCCGATAACAGTTTTGACCAGTTTGCTGTCATCCCATTAAAGTTAGCCGTACCAAAATCTAGACATTTCTCCTTTTCAAACTTAACATTGAATTTGATCATATTATGATCACTGTCACATAAATGTTCCCATAGATTATTAACCAAGTCTGGCTCATTACTAATTTCTAAATCTAGTCTGGCCTGCCCTCTTGTTGGTATGAAGAGGAGGAGGATGAGGATATGGAAGAGGCTAGATTATAGGCTCCTTGAGTGAGGCTTCATAGAAGACATCTCTTCCATATGTGCAGATACCCACTCACCAGAATGTCTTACCTAGATACTTCTGACCATCAGTGTCTCAGAAAGCGGTGCTTCCCCACTGTTGGGAAACTATTTTAACTGATGGCTGAAGTCCTGCAGTCACACATCCACCAGAAAAATAGTACTGTCAGTTAAGGTCACCATTGCAGCCTTTTAGGCAGCATTAGGTGACCTTTGCCACATTAGTCAGGTAGCTGTTGACCATTCCATCAAGATGGTAACTGATGCTCTATTCAGGAGGGCTGCACATTTTATATCCTTCCCAGTGGAAGCAGACAAACAAAGAGATAGAACTATCTAATTCTACAGACTGCCAGAATTCCCACCGGAGCAAGAAGCATTTGATGAAACACATGTCACTCAAAGCTTCATATGACAAGCCCTCAATTTTACGAAGAGGAAAGGCTTTCATTCTATTAATGCCCAGCTAGTGTGCAATGCCAATCATCTTACCCTGCACGTCAATGCCAGACAGAAGAAGACTAAAGATATGATGAAGCCCATAAGAAGTGTCATAGCGCAGACTAGAGTAATTATCAAGTCTTGTTTTGGGTGCCTGTATAAATCTGGTGGAGGCCTGCAATACAGCCCAGCGAGAGGTTCAAAAATCATTGTGGCATGCTGTGTGCTACATAACATTGTGATGAAGAAAGGCTTACTTCTTCTGGAAGCTGAAGGCAATTATGATGAAGAGGGAATGGAAACATGCCCCTGCACCCAAGCTTGAGGAGCATGCATATGAAGGAGAGGATGTGGGACTGTACATACAGCAGACAGAGAAAGGAGGGCAGAAATTTCAATAAAGAAAGGTTGACTCACCGAATAAAGCCGCTTATATCCAATCTCAAAACATACACAGAAATGAACTCAGAACTCTATGTGCACAAACCGTGTTTACTTTACAAAATAATATTCACCAAAAAGTGCCAAAATTCCAATCACCCTATCTGGAACTACGTCTTAACACCGGGGTAGAAACTGGTCTTGGTTGCACCTGTTTTCCAGGGGGAAAACTGAGGCAGAAGGACCAATATCAAGGCACAATGTCCTGCACCTTATTTGTGCCTGCCTTATTGGTAACAGTGGCTTGTCAGGCATCCCAAGGGCCACCTAAAACAGGCTTTATGCCCCCTACATATGTAAATAGGGGGCCTGACGCTTGTTTTAAGCCCCCTTGCTGAAATTGGTTTTGATTGAATGGAGCAGGAGCAGAAGCCGGCCCTGCATCGCTTGGGATTCTTAAGCCGTCACTGAGGCTTAAGCAGCGACTGCCACCAAAAGGTAAGTTGTTTTATTTTTAATTTTTTTATATCGTTCCTGTGGAGCCAGGAGAAGCAGGAGTGCTCCACCGACTCCACAGTCCTTGCGGTCACCCTCCCGCCCCCCCGCCACCACTGCCACTCCAACCCCACTCCCAGGACTTACCCTGGCCGGTGAGGCAAGCAAATCGATGGTCTTCTTAGTCAAATGCATGAGTTGCCTGTGGAGATGTGACAGGCAGCGGTAACTCACGGACAAAATGTTAATGAGGCCCAAAGACCAATTTCGGGCTGGCTTCGGGACTCTCAGCACACCACTGATTATGGACCTGAAAATGGGCCATACTAATTTCCAGCCCACTGTGTCTACTGTGCCAGCTATCCGACTGGCTCAGGCTCCTAATCTACTCTTAGGAGATGCTCCCTGAATGAGATGACGTTGAGTATTAGGTAGCTGGGGTGTCTGGAGCCTGAGGTGACTCTCGCCTCAGAGAAACACTTGTCCCAAAGATACCGGGTGCAGGCAGCCATTCTGCTGGAGCAGCAAGGAGTGCTGGTCCCATGTCTGAAGCTCCCTCATGTGTAGGTATTGGACAAGACCTTAAGGAAGCAGGCTCAGTGGAGAGACAGCAGCATCTGTGCCCATTCCTTGCAACCCACTGGCACTGAGCTCAGGTACTGGTCGGTGTCATTACAGACCAAACAGTCCAAATCCGGTTTAGGAATCACTGTACAAGTGTGGCATTCAGGTTGGCGCTCATCCTGAATGTTGATGGTATGTACTGTATTTGCATTGTATAAAATACTTCTTTGAATACTTCCCATTAACAGTTCAGCCCAATTTACTGTGGTTAAATTAATTTCTCATCCTTTTGAAGTTTGCCTTACTTAAACAGTATGCAGGCCGATTGGCGGGAGAAGAGGCAGGTGTGAAGTGACTTTATTTTGGTAAGTCAACCTTTTTCAGTTGTGCTTTCTTTACTTTGATAGCCAGTTGCTGGCTCTCCTGTTCTACTTCCTCTCCTTCTTGAGCACCCTCCTCGTGCTGTGGGGCTGCAGGTGATTCCTTCTCCTTTTCATCTTCATTGCCTTCAGGCTCTGGAAGCAGCAAACCTTTATTTATGAAGCTTGCACCTTGCCACAATGATCCTGGGCTGTACTTCAGTGATTCATCAGCTTTATCCAGGCACCTAAAACGAGATTTCAGAATGTTTATAGTCTGTTCTATGATACTTCTTGTGGTTGCATGAGCATCGTTATTTCTGTTCTTCCTGTCTGTCTGTGGATGCTTCACTGGAGTTATCAACCATGAGTAGAGGGGATAGCTCTGGTCACCAATTAACCACCCTGACATGACCGTGAGCCATGAGGGTTGGAATGGTGGATTGTTGCATGATGAAAGTTTTGCAGTAGCTCCCTGGGTACCAGGCATTGACATATAGCATCAGGTGATCAACATTGCACACTAGCTACACACAGATGGAACATAAGAACATAAGAAATAGGAGCAGGAGTAGGCCATTTGACCCTTTGAGCCTGCTCCGCCATTCAGTACGATCATGGCTGATCTTCTACCTCAACTCCACCTTCCCGCACTAACCCCATATCCCTTGATTCCCTTAATATCCAAAAATCTATCGATCTCTGTCTTGAATATACTCAACGACTGAGCATCCATAGCTCTCTGGGGTGGAGAATTCCAAAGATTCATAACCCTTTGAGTGAAGAAATTTCTCCTCATCTCAGTCCTAAATGGCCGACCCCTTATTCTGAGACTGTGACCCCTAGTTCTAGACTCCCCAGCCAGGGGAAACATCCTTCCTCCATCTACCCTGTCAAGCCCTGTAAGAATTTTATATGTTTCAATGAGACCATTTCTTATTCTTTTAAATTCTAAGGAATATAGGCCTAGTCTACTCAATCTCTCCCATAGGACAATCCCCCCATCCCAGGAATCAGTCTGGTGAACCTTCGTTGCACTCCCTCTAAGGCAAGTATAGACTGTACACAATACTCCAGGTGTGGTCTCACCAAGGCCCTATATAATTGCAGTAAGACTTCTTTACTCTTATATTCCAATCCTTTTGTAATAAAGGCCAACATACCATTTGCTTTCCTAATTGCTTGCTGTACCTGCATGTTAACATTCAGTGATTTGTGTACAAGGACTCCCAGGTCCCTCTGAATACCAACATTTCCCAATCGTTCACCATTTAGAAAATATTCTACTTTTCTATTTTTCCTACCAAAGTGGATAACTTCACATTTTTTCAACTTATAGTCCAATCTGCCATGTCCTTGCCCACTCACTTAACCTGTCTATATCCCTTTGCAGCCTCTTTGCATCCTCCTCACAGCTTACTTTCCCACCTAGCTTTGTATTGTCAGCAAACATTACACTCAGTCCCCTAATTTAATCATTGATATAGGTTGTAAATAGCTGAGGCCCAAGCACTGATCCCCACAAGTTACAGCCTGCCAACCCGAAAATGACGCGTTTAATTCTACTCTCTGTTTTCTGTCCGTTAACCAATCCTCAATCCATACTAATATATTACCCCCACTCCCATGAGCCCTAATTTTGTGTAATAACCCCTTGTGTGGCAAATTATCAAATGCTTTCCGAAAATCCAAATACAAACATCCACTGGCTTCCCCCTTATCCACTCTGCTAGTTACAACTTCAAAAAACTCTAACAGATTTGTCAAACACGATTTCCCTTTCATAAATCTGTGTTGACTCTGCCCAAATATATTATGATTTTTCTAAGTGCCCTGTTACTATGCCCCTAATAATAGATTCTAGCATATTCCCTACTACTGATGTCAAGCTAACTGGTCTGTAGTTCCCTGTTTTCTCTCTCCCTCCTTTCTTGAATAGCGAGGTTACATTTGCTACCTTCCAATCCGCGGGGAGCATTCTAGAATCTAGCAAATTCTGGAAGATCAAAACCAATGCATCCACTATCTCTGTAGCCACCTCTTTTAAAACCCAAGGATGTAGGCCATCAGGTCATGGGGATTTGTCAGCTTTTAGTTCCATTCATTTCTCCAGTACTATTTCTTTACTAATACTAATCTCTTTAAGTTCCTCATTCTCACTAGACCCTTGGTTCCCCACTATTTCTGGAATGTTTTTTGTGTCTTTTTCCGTGAAGACAGATACAAAGTATTTGTTTAATGTCTCTGCAATTTCCTTATTCCCTATTATAATTTCTCCTGTCTCTGCCTGTAAGGGACCCACGTTTACTTTCACTAATCTCTTCCTTTTTGCATACCTATAGAAGCTTTTACAATCTGTTTTTATGTCTCTCACCTGATTACTCTCATTCTATTTCCTCTCTGTTTTTCAATTTATTGGTCCTCTTTTGCTGAATTCTAAAATCCTCCCAATCCTCAGGCTTACTACTCTTCTTGGCCACATTATAAGCCTCTTCCTTTAATCTAATACTATCTTTAACTTCTCTTGTTAGCCACGGTTGGACCATTTTTCCCATGGGGTTTTTATTCCTTAAGGGAATGTATATTCGTTGTGAATTATAAATTATTTCTGTAAATGTTTGCCATTGCTTAGCTACCATCATATCTTTTAATCTAGTTTCCCAACCTACCTTAGCCCATTCGCCTCTCATACCTACATAGTTTGCTTTGTTCAGATTTAAGACCCTAGTTTCGGACTTCACTCAGTCATTCTCAAACACACAATAAACTTCTATCATATTATGATCATTGCACCCCAGAAGCTCCTTTACAACAAGATTATAAATTAATACTGTCTTATTGCACAATACTAGATCTAAAATAGTCTGTTCCCTAGTTGGTTCCTCGACATACTGATCTAGAAAACTATCTTGAATGCATTCCATGAACTCGTCCTCCACACTATTACTGCAAATTTGGTTTGCCCAGTCGATATGAAAATTAAAGTTCCCCATGATTACTGCATTACCCTTGTTACATGCACCTCTAATTTCCTGATTTATACTGTGCCTGACACAATTACTGTTAGGGGGCCTGTAAACTACTCGTGCCAGTGTTTTCTGCCCCTTGTTGTTTCTTAGTGTCAGATGTGGCTCAGTGTGTAGCACCCTCGCCTCTTCTGAGTCAAAAGGTTGTGGGTTCACGTCCCACTCCAGAGACTTGAGCATAAAAATCTAGGCTGACACTCCCAGTGCAGTACTGAGGGAGTGCTGCACTGTCAGAGGTGCCATCTTTTGGATGAGACGTTAAACCGAGGCCCCGTCTGCTCTCTGGGGTGGACGTAAAAGATCCTATGGCACTATTTCGAAGAAGAGCAGGGGAGTTACTCCCAGTGTCTGGGCCAATATTTATCCCTCAATCAACATCGCTAAAACAGATTATCCGGTCATTGCTGTTTGTGGGAGCTTGCTGTGCGCAAATTGGCTGCAGTGTTTCCTATATTACAACAGTGACTACACTTCAAAAAGTACTTCATTGGCTGTAAAGTGCTTTGGGATGTCTGCTGTTCGTGAAAGGCGCTATATAAATGCAAGTCTTTCTTTTCTTAGCTCCATCCAAACTGATTCTACTTCTTGATTTTCCGAGCCAAGATCCTTTCTCTCCACTGTCTTTATCCCATCCTTTATTATCAGGGCTACTCCACCCTCTCCTTTTACATTTTGTTTATCTCTTCTAAAAGTCAAGTATCCTGGAAAATTTAGTTCTCAACCTTGGTCACTCTGCAACCACGTCTCCGTAATGGCTATTAAATCAAACCCATTTATTTCTATCTGTGCTATTAATTCATCTATTTTGTTGCGAATGCTTCGTGCATTCAGATATAGTGCCTTTAGCTTTAACTTTTTTCTATTTTCCCCTGATGTCACCTTAGTCACTGATACCCTATTGCTTTTGTTAAGTGCACTGTCCCTTCCTGACCCACTCTGCTTATTTTTACCCAAATCACTACTCTGCTCTACGCCTTGACATTTCTCTTCCTGCTTTTGAATTTACCCTTTCCTGAAACATCCCCCCGCCCCCTTCATGAGTTTAAAGCCCTATCTACTGTCCTAGTTATTTGATTCACCAGGACATTGGTCCCAGCCTGGTTTAAGTGGAGCCTGTCCCAATGGAACAGCTCCCTATTTCCCCAATACTGGTGCCAGTGCCCCATGAACTGAAACCCGTGCCTCCCACACCACTCTTTCAGCCATGCATTTAACCTTCTAATCTGCTTGTCCCTATGCCAATTTGCGCGTGGCTCAGGTAACAATCAAGAGATTATTACCTTGGAGGTTCTGCGTTTTAATTTCGACCCTAGCTCCTCAAACTCTCTCAGCAGAACCTCATTCCTAGTTCTACCTATGTCGTTGGTTCCTACGTGGACCACGACAACTGGATCCTCCCCCTCCCACTCCAAATTCTTCTCCAGACACGAGGAGATAACCTTAACCCTGGCACCGGGCAGGCAACACAGCCTTCGGAACTCCCAGTTAAAGCTGCAGAGAACAGTATTCCCCTGACTATATCGCCTCCTACCACTACAACATTCCTTTTCACTGCCCCCACTTGAATAGCCTCCTGTACCACGGTGCCATGGTCAGCTTTCTCATCCACTGTGCCCTTATCCACACAGGTAGAAAGAGCCTCATACCTGTTGGATAAGGCCAAGGGCCGAGGCACATCCAGCACTGCACCTGGGGGTCCCCTACGTGCCTGAGTCACAGTCACACCCTGCTGTCCCTGATCAGGAACCAGACCTGTACCACTACCTAACCTCAGGGGTGTGACTGCCTCCTGGATCAAAGTGTCCAGGTAACCAATGTTTCCTTTAAGTTGCGTGGCCGCGCAGCCTCACAGCGCTCCAGCAATCCCGCGCAGCCAGTGAGCCGGCTTTTAAACTGAAAAAACGGCACATATGCAGAATTAAAGGGGCCGCGCGGCCCAAAAAAGATTACAGGGAACATTGCAGGTAACTCTCCCCCTCCCTGATGCCCTGCAATGTTTGCATCTCGGACTCCAGCTCAAGAACTCTGAGCTGAAGCTCCTCGAGATGCAGACACTTACTGCAGCCGTAGCCGTTGGGCTCGCAATGCTTTCCACAAACTCCCACAAGCTGTAGTTAAGGCACACCACCTGCACTGCCATCCCTATATAACCTTGTTTTATTTATATTTAATTAAAGTTTATGTACTTAATTAACTTAGCATATAGTTCAGTTTTTTAACTAAGTACTAGATCTAGTTTACATTATAGGTAGATTAAATTAAATATTTACCTGTAACAGAAACCACTGCAAGTATTGGAGGCAAAACGCAGCACCTGCTTCCCCTTCTGCACCGAATTCCCACTCTCTCCAAATTCCCAACTTTAATACACTGTTTAAGACCACCCTGTGAAGACCACTCTCTGGAATAGAAACCCTTTGGGCTGGATTTTGATACTGGGGCGGGTTGGGGTCGTGTCATCCGCATTTCGTGTTATCCACCCGACTGCAATTGGATGTGGGAGATTGATGCAATTTTCACCTAATTGGGCAATTGAGTTCCAGCATGTGGGAACCCATGAACCAATTAGTGGTTTCAGTCTGAAAGTCGTCTCTGATGATGTCATCATTCCTGCTGCATTGCAGGTCAGAGACTGCCTGGTCTTTGCTGTGAGAGGACCTGGATGCGAAAGTCTGCAGAGAGAGAGAGAGAGAGAGAGAAATTTTTGCATCCAGGTCCTCTCACAGCGAATGCCAGGCAGTCTCCGAAGACCTTCAATGCAGCAGCATCAGAGGTGACTTTCAGACCTAATACTACTACTACCTTCATCACATCTCCGTTGTAATAGTGGACCTGTAGCTGATAGTCAGCTATCCACTTGTGCTCCAGCCAGGTTTCACAATCGTGGTTCAGAACAGGCGTGCTTCACGTAGGTCAAAGGTTAAAATCACAAAGGCCTTTCAAAATGGCATTATAGAGCCAATTTAGTGCTTGTTAAGGGCCTTAACAGCCTATCCCGTCTCTTAAAGGCGGGACGGAGTTGGGACCAGCAGACACGATTTAATGAAAATTGCGTGGAGGCGGGATGGAGGCGGACTTGTGCCCGCCCGCCAGTTTTTGCAATTTTAACCCCCCACGCGCCTCCAAACCCGCCTCGACGGGTCAATGAAAATCCAGCCCTTTATGTTCATAAAATAAAGGGGGTTTCACAGGGGGCTTTGAGTAGCAAATTAGTTGCATTGATTGCTCACTCCAAGAATGTACGTGCAGTTTTTTTGGGGGGTGGGTGGGGTGGATTTGAAGCAGTAGCCTGAAAGAACCTATTCTGCTCTTTTTACTGCCCCATATTCAGCCAAAACAGGCAGTAACATAGAGGAGAATCCCCCCAATGCATGCTGTTTCCATGACTACTCCAACGGAACTGTACTAATTAATGCGCCAAGTGGTCCCTAGAAAATTTGCTTTCATTTTTTAATTCTACCTTATCTTTTACACTTTTGTAGATTGTGGTGTGGGTAGAAGTTTACCAAGCAGCAGGGTATAGCCTCTACACCAGAGAGTTCCTTATCTCAGCCATGGTGCTGTGTGGAAACAGGAAGTAGACATCAAGCACTTCACCTTAATAAGGAGGGAATAATCAGAAAGGGAGCCTATAAACACGTATAGGAACCGGCTCAGAGCAAGATTGATAGAGGACTGGAAGCAGGTTTGCAGTCCAGAGATACATAAAATATGCACACAATTCATTATTTGTATGCTTTATCATGCAAAGATTATGATGAAAGATATTGAAATGTGTAGTGTCAGCATGTTGCACAGAACAAACTTGCATAGTTTTGCTCTTTTAATTATCCTTTTTTTAATCATTGCCATACCAACTGTTTCCAAAGGAAAGAAACCCCTAATGCGTTCTATCTTACCTGCTCACTGCCAACAAAGGATTCCTTTGATGATGCAGCAGGTTTACTAATGCAACAAGAACGTATTAAAAATCTCACCAATGCGACTAAGGCTTTTCAGCACATGGGATCCCAGAACAGTGAGAATGTTCGAACTAGAAACCCTTGAGTAAACTAAGTAATAAGAAGGTATACTCCAGCGGCCAGCACAAAATAATTACCACCATTTATCTAAAATAATAGGCGCAGCAGACATGCACAGGACAGCAGGGTGTACTCTTTCCAAATTTTATGGGAAGCCTCTTGTGTACACGGCAAAGTGCTGTTATAATAGGTTGAGATCCAGAATCAGCTGCTTCAACTAACAATGTAGAATCATTAGCTCACCTATCATCCTCTCCCAGTGACTTTAAGGAAGCCTTTTCATTTAAGTTTCTTCCTCATGATTAAAATCTGTTCCTGAAGGTATAAAGCATTTTACAAATGTTGCACTTTTTCTAAGGAGGCTTTGAGGGCGTCCTTGAAGCATTTCCTCTGCCCACCTGGGGCTCCCTTGCTGTGCCGGAGCTCCGAGTAGAGCGCTTGTTTTGGGAGTCTCGTATCGGGCATGCGGACGATGTGACCCGTCCATCGTGGCTGATCGAGCGTGGTCAAAGCTTCGATGCTGGGGCCTGAGCGAGAACACTGACGTTGGTGCGCCTAACCTGCCAATGGATTTGCAGGATCTTGCGGAGTCAGCGTTGGTGGTACCTCTCCAGTGCTTTGAGGTGCCTGCTGTACATGGTCCAGCCAACCAACCAACCAGAGATCAGGCCATCTTAGACTGGGTATTATGTAATGAGAAAGGATTAATTAGCAATCTTGTTGTACGAGGCCCCTTGGGGAGGAGCGATCATAATATGATAGAATTCTTCATTAAGATGGAGAGTAAAGTAGTTGACTCAGAGACTAGGTTCCTGAATTTAAATAAAGGAAACTACGATGGTATGAGGCACGAGTTGGGTAGGATTGATTGGGGAATGTCACTCAAAGGGTTGACGGTGGATAGGCAATGGTAAACATTCAAAGACCGCATGGATGAACTACAGAATTTGTTCATCCCAGTTTGACATAAGAATAAGACAAAAAAGGTGACTCAACCGTGGCTAACAAGGGAAATTAGGGACAGCATAAGATCCAAGGAGAGGACATGTAAATTGGCCAGAAAAAGCAGTAAACCTGAAGATTGGGAGCAGTTTAGGATTCAACAAAGGAGGACAAAGGTATTAATTAAGAAGGAGAAAATAGAATATGAGAGGAAGCTTTCAGGGAACATAAAAACTGACTGTAAAAGCTTCTATAGATATGTGAAGAGAAAAAGATTGGTGAAGTCAAGCGTAGGTCCCTTGCAGTCAGAAACAGGGGAACTTATAATGGGAAACAAAGAAATGGCAGACCAATTAAATACATATTTTAGTTCTGTCTTCACAAAGGAGGACACAAATAACCTCCCAGAGATGTCGGGGAACATAGGGTCTGATGAAATGGAGGAACTGAAAGAAATCAGTATTTGTAGGGAAATGGTGTTAGGGAAATTGACGGGATTGAAGGCCGATAAATCCCCAGGGCCTGATAATCTAAATCCTAGGGTACTTAAGGAAGTGGCCCTAGAAATAGTAGATGCATTGCTGATCATCTTCCAACATTCGATGGAATCTGGAACAATACCCATGGATTGGAGGGTAGCTAATGTTACCCCACTATTCAAAAAAGGTGGTAGAGAGAAAACGGGGAATTACAGACCAGTAAGCCTGACATCGGTAGTGGGGAAAATGCTAGAGTCCATTATAAAAGATGTAATAGCAGAGCACTTGGAAAATAGTGACAGGATCGGACAAAGTCAACATGGATTTACAAAAGATAAATCGTGCTTGACTAATCTACTGGAATTTTTTGAGGATGTAACTGGTAGAATAGATAAGGGAGAACCAGTGGATGTGGGGTATTTGGACTTTCAAAAGGCTTTCGATAAGGTCCCGCATAAGAGATTAGCGTGTAAAGTTAAAGCACATGGGATTGGGGGCAAGGTATTGACTTGGATAGAGAACTGGTTGGCAGACAGAAAGCAAAGAGTTGGAATAAACAGGTCTTTTTCCGAGTGGCAGGCAGTGACTAGTGGGGTACCGCAGGGCTCGGTCCTTGGACCCCAGCTATTCAGAATATATATTAATGATCTAGACAAGGGAACTAGATGTAATATCTCCAAGTTTGCAGATGACACAAAGCTGGGTGGGCGTGTGTGCTGTGAGGAGGATGCTGAGAAACTCCAGGATGATTTGGACAGGTTGGGTGATTGGGCAGAAGCATGGCA
Organism: Squalus acanthias; assembly: GCA_030390025.1. NCBI lineage: Eukaryota > Metazoa > Chordata > Chondrichthyes > Squaliformes > Squalidae > Squalus > Squalus acanthias. The sequence goes on along the minus strand of CM059429.1, from coordinate 102,943,488 downwards.
GATGCAATATAACGTGGATAAATGTGAGATTATCCACTTTGGTGTCAAAAACAGAAAGGCAGATTATTATCTGAATGGCAATAGATTGGGAGAAGGGGAAGTGCAACGAGACCTGGGTGTCCTTGTGCACCAGTCACTGAAGGTAAGCATGCAGGTGCAGCAGGCGGTTAAGAAGGCAAATGGTATGTTGGCCTTCGTAGCGAGAGGGTTTGAGTACAGGAACAAGGATGTCTTGCTGCAGTTGTACAGGGCCTTGGTGAGACCACATCTTGAGTATTGTGTGCAGTTTTGGTCGCCTTATCTGAGGAAGGAGGTTCTTGCCATGGAAGGAGTTCAGCGAAGATTCACCAGACTGATACCTGGGATGGCAGGAATGACGTATGAGGAGAGATTGGGTCGATTGGGCTTATACTCGCTGGAGTTTAGAAGAATGAGAGGGGATCTCATTAAAACTTATAAAATTCTGACAGGACTGAACAGACTAGATGCAGGAAGGATGTTCCCGATGGTCGGGGAGTCCAGAACCAGGGGTCACAGTCTAAGGATAAGGGGTAAGCCATTTAGGACAGAAATGAGGAGGAATTTCTTCACCCAGAGAGTGGTGAACCTGTGGAATTCTCTACTACAGAAGGCAGTAGAGGCCAATTCATTAAATATATTCAAGAAGGAGTTGGATATATTTCTTAAGGCTAAAGGGATCAAGGGATATGGGGAGAAAGCAGGGACAGGGTTCTGAATTTGGATGATCAGCCATGATCGCATTGAATGGCGGAGCAGGCTCGAGGGGCCGAATGGCCTACTTCTGCTCCTATCTTCTATGTTTCTATGTTTCTATGTCCATGTCTCTGAGACATACAGCAGGGTGGGTATCAATGCTGCTCTTTAGACCATGAGCTTAGTGCCGGATTTGAGGTCCTGGTCTTCAAACACTCTCTTCCTCAGGCGACCGAAGGCTGCACTGGCACACTGAAGGCAGTGTTGGACTTCGTCATCGACGTCTGCCCTTGTTGACAGTAGGCTTCCGAGGTATGGAAAGTGGTCCACGTTGTCCAAGACCTTGTCGTGGATTCGGATAATCGGGGGGCAGTACTTTGTGGTGGGGGCAGGTTGGTAGAGGACCTTAGTCTTACGGATGTTTAGTGTAAGGCCCATGCTCTCATATGCTTCGGTGAAGGTGTTGACGATGGTTTGGAGTTCGACCTCCGAGTGAGCGCAGACGCAAGCGTCGTCTGCATACTGTAATTTAATGACAGAGGATGGGACGACCTTGGATCTGAACTGGAGGCGACGGAGGTTGAACAGTTTTCCATTTGTTCTGTAAATTAGCTCCACTCAAGCAGGGAACTTACTGAGGGTGAGATGGAGCATTGCAGCAAGGAAGATCGAGAAGAACATCCCCACTGACACCTGGGAATCCCTGGCCCAAGACCGCACAAAGTGGAGAAGAAGCATCCGGGAAGGCGCCAAACACCTCGAGTCTCTTCGCCGGAAGCCAAGCGGAAGCAGCGCAAGGAGCGCACGTCAACCCAAGCACCCCACCCACCCGTCCCTTCAACCACCGTCTGCCCCACCTGTGACAGAGACTGTAGGACCCGCATTGGACTCATCAGTCACCTGAGAACTCATTTTTAATGTGGAAGCAAGTCATCCTCGGTTCCGAGGGACTGCCGAAGAGAGAGAGAAGAGAGAAATCATTTTACATATTGTGCACTGTCTGCGTGCTGTGGGTTTGTATCACAACATAACCTGTGTTGTTTTGAAATTAAACACAAGGTCCATTTCTTTATTAAAAGGATGTCTACATTTATCAATCAATCCGTACATTCGATCCGTATTTATTGAATGCATTGAGTCATTATTTTTCTGCCTGAAATCTTAAAACAATAGGCTATGGGGGAGAAATTCAGTCTCGCCCCATTTGGGGCGCAATTATCGGCCGTGCGCAAAGATTAGCGCCTGGCGCTAATTATCGCCACTGACTGCAAACTTGACTTTTAACGCCCCTGGAGGTGATTGGAGAGCTAAATCAGGCGCTACACACCTGTCTTAAGGTGCAAAGGCCGAGGAGCGAGGCGCTAACTCAGAGCGCGGGCGCAGCGCAGGTGCTGTCAGTTAGCGATGGAACACAGACACACTGGCGCCAGACAGTTCTTAAAGGGGAGGGTCGATCTTGCACTCCAGCCACACCCTGCTCATTGGAGCCTTGAATCTCGGCCTGGAGAGACCTGTGCCTAAATCTTCCAGCCAAGGACTATGGAGAGGGTGAGAGAACGAGCTCAGCGCTTCAGCGAGCGGGCCTTGGAGGCTCTGGTTGGCGCGGTGGACCGCAGAAGATCTATACTCTTCCCTCAGAGTGGCAGGAGGCCTTTGCCGCGCGAGTACAGAAGAGTGTGGAGGGAGGTGGCTCAGAGCGTGTCCTGCAGGAGCATGGTGCCCAGGACCTATGTACAATGTCGAAAAAAGTTCAACGACCTCACTCGGGTCGTCAGGGTGAGTGGCTTTTTTTCAATACCTCTCCATCCCTCCATCTCAACCTCACTCTATGGCCAGAGGGTCTTAAAACCCCAATGCACAACACTCATCCAACACCTATGGCCCTCTCATGAAACACACACGCACATTCCACACTATGCATACAGTAAGGGCTATTCACCTATGGGAGGCACATCAGGCAAGACCATGGCTGCATACAGTAAGGGCTATTCACCTATGGGAGGCACATCAGGCAAGACCATGGCTGCATACAGTAAGGGCTATTCACCTATGGGAGGCACATCAGGCAAGACCATGGCTGCATACAGTAAGGGCTATTCACCTATGGGAGGCACATCAGGCAAGACCATGGCTGTATATTTACTCAGACGCCGTCCTTTTTCTTACAGGCCAAGCTATCTCATAATAGGAGACAGCAGCAACGGACGGGTGGAGGGCAGCCTCAGCTGCAACCCCTCAGCGATCTTGAGGCGCGCGTCCAGAGGATTGTGGCAAGCCGGGTGATCGGTCCCGTCGCCACTGGAGACGCCGACCCCGTTCTGGACAGCAATGGTAAGGTCAGCACCTTTTTGTCCTCTGTCCTTCCACTTGTCCCTCACAACACCAGCCTTTGACACTTTCAATCCAACTTACTAAATTGCTGCACTCATTCCTCCCTTACTGCCACCCTGTCCTCACGCTAAAGCCACTCTTGTACCTCCCTGCTTTCAGATGGTGATTCACCAGCTGAGGAGACGGGCCTTCAAGCTGCCAGTGGGAGTGAAGCTGCAGGCGAGGAGGAAGAGGAAGGCGGAGCATCAGTGCCACCCTCTCCCGAGGAAGCCCATGCCCACACTGGGAACACGCCTTCCCTGGAGGGGAGCAGGGGGGAAGGGTCTGATGAGGGTGAAGCTCCAGGACCCAGCGGGCTGCAGCAACGCCATGGGGGTAGGGAAGAACGGGGGCCTTCTCCCCGGAGGGAGAGTATGCCAGCGACTCCTACTGCACTGGACGCAGAGGAGGAGCGGCTCATCGCTGAAATGAACACCCAGGCGGTGGACATGCACACTGAGCTCATGGGTGCAGTGGGAAGGGTGCCCGAATGCATTGAATCACTGGCAAGGAGTGTGGAGCACTTCGCTGTAACACAGGCGGATGCCACACTAAAGCTTAGTGCTGCAATTCAGTCTCAGACTGCTCTCATGCAGACTCAGATTGAGGCCACGCGAGCACTGACTGCTGCCATCCTCGATGGTTCGTATACATTTCCCCGGGGCTCTTACCGCGCCGCAGCAGGCCAGCAATCTGTGCTCCAGCAGATTGCTCCGGATGCTGAAGTGCTGCCCCGTGGGAGTGCCAGTGTGTCGGTCGAGCAGGGAGTTGCTGTCCTCTCTCAAGATGACAGCATTCCTGCTGCCACCACTGTCACTTCTCCACTGCACTTGCCACCGCCTGTAGGACAGACTGCTGCCGCCCATGCAGAGTTGGTGCAGTCTGCAGCCGGGCCCTCCAGGCCCAGAGCTGGTCGATGCCGTCCTTCAAGGGCATCTGCAATCTCAGGTTCTGACAATCAGCAGCCTTCCACCAGCCTTGCTGCAGCCACTGAGGTCCCATTACGGAGGAGCAGTAGGGTAAGAAGGGGGGAAGTGCGCAAGGGAAGGAGATCACCCTCGAAGGGCAAAAAGTAGGAGGTGTGACAAAATGTTGGTCATTTTTTTATTAAAGGCTAAGGTTCGTGGTCAAACTTTTGGACATTATCTCCAGGTTATGAGAACCAGTTCTGTTAATGACTGTGTTTTTGTGTTTCTTCCTATTAGTTTGTCATGAGGAAATGACACACACAGAGTTTGTGAAATAAATAAGTTTTTGTATTCAAAATATATATGTTTGGTGTTTGGAATCATTGGTGCCTTGGCCGGCTTAGGGGTTGCGGGTTGGTTTCATTCATGTTGTTCTCAATGGCAGAAGCCATTTCCTCAGCAGGGGCCTAGAAGCGGCTTGCTATCAGCCGTTGACGGACGGCCCTTGCAGTTTCAACATTGTGGGCCGCCCTCCCGCCTTGGTGCTGCTGATGATCATCCTCCTCCTCCTCTTCCTCCTCTTCCTCCTCCTCCTCTGGTGGTGCTCCAAGGCCTGGTGGCATTGGCTGGGTCCTGACGATTGCCATGTTATGCAGCATGCAGCACACAACTACGAAGTGGAAAACTCGCTCAGGCGAGTACTGCAGGGCTCCTCCAGAATGGTCCAGACAGCGGAACCGTTGCTTCAGCACACCGATTGTGTGCTCAACGATGTTCCTGGTAGCTTGATGGCTCTCGTTGTACCGCAGCTCAGCAGGGGTGTTGGGCGTACGGAGCGGTGTCATCAGCCAGGTGCTCAGTGGATACCCCTTGTCCCCGAGAAGCCAACCAACTGGCTGATGCGGTGCCTCGAAAAGTTCTGCCACAGTAGTCTGGCGCAGGATGAAAGCATCGTGGCAGCTGCCAGGATAGTGGGCATTGACAGTGAGTATCAGCTGTCTGTGGTCACAGACCAACTGAACATTCAAGGAATGGAACCCCTTTCTGTTCCGGAAATCCTCGGCATTCTCATGCGGAGCACGCAAAGCCACATGCGTGCAGTCAATGGCGCCCTGCACCATGGGGAAGCCCGCTATCCTCGCAAAGCCCAGAGCGCGTTCATGCTGCTTGTCTGGGGTCATGGGGAAAGAGATGTACTCTCGTCTCCTTTTAAAGAGGGCATTTGTGACGTGACGGATGCAGCAGTGCACCGCGAACTGGGAGATATTGGCGATGTCCCCAGCAGCAGATTGAAATGAGCCAGTAGCATAAAAGTTCAGAGCCACTGTAATCTTCACTGCCACCGACAGAGACGTCCTGGACCTCAGTTGAGGCTGCAGATCTGGCTGCAGCAGGTGGCAGAGCTCAGTGACCACCTCCTTGCTGAAGCGCAGCCTTCACAAACACTGCTCCTCAGACATATGAATGTAGGAGAGCTGTTCACGATATACCCTGGGAGGGTAAGCTCTCCTGTACAGACGCCTGTTGGCCCTCCTCCGTCTGGCCATCATTGCCACTCTCTCTCTGCGTCTCTGTGTCCTCCGATTCAGCTGGCACAGGACGACGCCCCCAATCAGTGCAGCCCCCATAGTCTCTTAGCAAGCAAAGTTATGAAGGCCAAAAACCAAAGTACCTGCCAAGTTATGATCAGTAGCCAAAACTACCTCACACAGCGTTGACTCAATGCAGAAGTCTCTCTTTCTCTCTCTCCGAATCTCTCTCTCTCTCTCAGAACGAGTGGTGCAAAAATGTCAACCACAGAGAAAGACAGGAAGAGGCCCCCTTTAAATAGCGCCCCCCCCCAGCCCCACAGCGACTGATAGCGTTCCAGTCTTCCGGTCGTTGGATGCGCCAGGCGGAAAGGATGGGGTCGCCACTCAATTTCTACTCCGGGGCGCCACAAGGGCGTTGCACCCTCGTATGACGTCAAGATCTGCGTGCGCAGGAGATCGCGGCGGTAAAGTTTAGCGCCGCCGCAAAATGTCGAGTTAAGTTCGCGAGCGGCGCAAACATCGCTGCGCCCAGGCGCTAGCTGCTTTGCGCCCCATTAGCGCCCTCTTAAGGCGCTAACGGGAGGCGCAACCAACTGAATTTTTCCCCCTATATCTCTTAGTCAGAAAACAAAGACATGGGGGACATATTTCCTCTTCATGATTTCTTCTGTTCATTCACAATTTCGCAACAAACAACAAATAGAGGATATGTTCTCCTTAGCTCTTGGAAAACGATGCAAAATGCCTTGTTACAGTTAAAAAGTCCATGAAAGCTGCCAGATTGTCATAAAAACCCAACTGGTTCACCAGTGATGGAGCCAGTGGGGAGATCAGGAGGGGTCACGACCTCCCCCCAATCATTTTCAGGGCGGCCAACGCCATTTTGGGTGACAGCTTCCATTTTGATCCCAGGAAGCTCCGTCATCCGTTTTCAGCATCCAGGTTCAGCCTGCACGTCTGTGCGATTTCCGGCTCAGCCTTGGGACTAGGGCATGTCAGCATTCCCCAGTTCCCAGCTCGTCCCCTTTCCAAGTCGGCCAAATCTTGAGTTTGATCCTCCCTCTCCCTCAGTCGGCCAAACCTAGCACCGCCACTGTAGTTCACTAACTTCTTTCAGGAAGTGAGCCCTACCCCTTCTGGCCCACACCTGCTTTCAGACCCATGCTATGTGGTAGACACTGCCTTCTGAAGTGATCTAGCAAGTCACTCAGCTGTAAAAACAATTACTCCTAGAAGGAGGCCCACCACCACCTTCTCAGGGCAACTAGGGAAGGGCAATAAATGCAGCCTTGCCAGCACCATCCACACCTGGTAAACAAATGAAAAAAAGGATATTTCCATGTGAGTTAGGGAGAGATGTTGGTTAATTTAAGAAGTCCCAGGTATAATCCTAGTTAACCCATTCAGTACCGCTTCCAAAATACAGGGAAATACCATGGACAGAATCATTCTGTCAGTGGCTGTTAAAGCTATTCATGCAGTAAATATGAGGTAATTACCTGCATCTAATACCCAATGAAAGGCATGATTTATTACTTTTCAAATCTTAATTAACCTGCCAGGAGCAAGGTAAGACATCAGTGACTGTCAAATATAAAAATGCAAACGGAACAATTAACAGTTTAAATTAATTACTTGAACCTGGGTAAAATCCCATAAGGATGTGAAATATGCTTCAGAGAATGAATTTCATATTTCAATGAAAAAAATTATCAAAAAGGAAAGCAGTTCTTGGCTCAAACGCCTTTCGCTTCCAGCAACTTAGCATCAAAGTGCATGAGCTAAACTTGTTTCCCCCGCCCCAAAATCTGACTTTCAAATAAGAGAGAGCTGCAAGAAGCTGCTTCACAATCTGAAGAGTGGCGAAAATGACAATGGCCCAAGAAATGCTTTTCTCAAGCAGAAAAAGAAGTGACGATGCTTCATCACAAGGTTGGAAGTGAGCAGGCCCAATGAATCCACTATTTCTGATAAATTGCTACTTTACAATGTCATAAACTATTTTAAAACATTGACCACATGTAATTTACGCTACAATCTAGATACCAAGAACACATAGCAAGCTGGCTACAAAACAAAAAACAGAGATTAGGGGTTAAAGGTAGTTACCACAGGGATCGGTGCTGGGACCACTGTTGTTCACTATTTACATAAGCGATTTGGACTCGAGAATCAGAAGTACAATTTCAACATTTGCGGATAACACCAAAATGCTACCACAGGGAGTGGTTGAGGTGAATAGTATAGATGCATTTAAGGGGAGGCTAGATAAGCGTATGGGGGAGAAGGGAATAGAGGGTTATGCTGATAGAGTTAGATGAGAAGACGGGAGGAGGCTCGAGTGGAGCATAAACGCCGACAACGGTTCCGCTGCCTTGACCACTCGAGAGGAGCCCTCCAGTACTCGCCGGAGAGGGGGTCCCAATTCGTGGTGGTCTGCTGCATCCTCCACAACTTGGCCATCATGAGGGTGCAGCCCTTGCCACCACAGGTTCCACGACCACCTCAGGAAGAGGAGGAAGAGGAAGAGGAGGAGGAGGAGGCAGCCTGCAAATCCCCATTCCAGACGGGCTGTCTGTGAGTGCATCATCAGACTCGGCTTCCCCTGATTGAAACCCCAGATCTCCATTGCTCAACACTTCCCCACCTTACCATCCATCGGTCACAGAATATCACAGCGTCCTCTTGGCCACATTGCTGAAATGAATGCCACCACAAAACAAACATTCCAAACATAATTTATAAATGATTAATTCCAAAACTACATTACAAAGTCAACTAATCACCCTTGTGCATTCCCTTATTGTCTGCCTTTCGTGTGCCTTTGCCTGTCCCAGTGCTCCTACAAAGTGCTACCCCAGTGGCTACAGCATTACTGGTGGAAGGCTGCTGACGTTCAGTGGGGGAGACTGCAGATGGCCTTGCAGGACGACCTCGAGCAGCTCTGACCTAGAAGGCCGGGCTGTAGATTGCACCACCTCGGCATGGGCGGCAGCAGTCTGGGCTGGCTGGCTGACAGGCAACAGCAAGGGCACTGGCGGAGTGGCAGTGGTGGGAGGACGAATGCTGTCATCCTGAGAGAGAAATGAGAAGTCGCACAACACCAGGTTATAGTCCAACAGTTTTATTTAAAATTACGAGCTTTCGGAGCTCCGCTCCTTCTTCAGGTACAGGTACAGTGAGGGAATACAAATCGATTACACAGTATATATATACAGAGAACAATTTGTCTGCAGAGATACAATCTGTTAGGGAGGCATTACATCAAAGACACAGCAGAGTACAGCTAAGACAATGAGGTGGGTCACAGGGGGTCCAACGTGTCAAATGCTGCCGTCTGCAGTTAAGCTTTTAACTTTTTTTTTAAAACTGGAAAAACAGACAACGACGTCGAGTCACGTCCGGTAGCGTGACATGAACCCGAGATCCCTGTTGAGGCCGTCCTCATGGGTGCGGAACTTGGCTATCAGTTTCTGCTCGATGATTTTGCGTTGTCGTGTGTCTCGAAGGCCACCTTGGAGAACGCTAACCCGCAGATCCGAGGCTGAATGTCCTTGATTCCGCATCATGACCATCCTGAGAGAGGACAGCTAGTTCATCCTCCACAGAGCCATTGCCACTCTCACGGGGCAGCGTCTCGGCAATCCTAGTAATCTGCTGGAGGACAGATTGCGGGACTGCTGTGACACCCTGCAAGCCCTTTTCAACATTAGTAAACCCAGCTTGCATGACTTCAGCCTGAGCTTCCATTGCAACACTCAGACGTTGGGCGGCTTCTGCTTATGCTACAATGGAAGCTGAGACATCGGCCATCAGGTGCTGCATCATGGTTGGGTCCACAAGTGCTCTAATGGATCTGCCCAGCCCTTCCACGCTGGAAAGGATGTGCTCCAAGCTCTGAGTAAACCCTATGCAAGTTTTGAGCTGGACTCCTCGATGCTCCTTGACATTGCATTCAGGCTCTCTGGCCTGCCAATGCACCAAGGATTTTGTTGTGCATACCCATCAGCCTTCTTCTGTGGACCGCCCCATCGAAGTCCTCAGCTGAGTCCTGTGCAACAGAACTCGTGTGCGACCTCACCCTCCAGGGAGCTGGCACCTGCGCTACCCTTTCCCACTGCCCTGGCTGCAGCCCACTCGTGCCCGGTGACTCACCACATGCAGATCCCGCCTCTAAACTACCCTCTAAAGTCCGCACAGTGCCAGTATCTGAGCTGGTGGCTGTGAGTGTCAGATCGAGTGAAGGTGTTTCTTCTTCATCATCACTCTCCTCTTCTTCTTCTTCTTACACCACTGGCTGGGCAGGTTGGATTTCTTGCGTCTCTGAAATGAGAATGGCACAAGGGTAGGGTTGTGGTGAGGGGGAGGGCGGGGTGAGGGGGGCAAAGCAAGAGGTGCATCAGAAGAGATTGTGGGATGAGGAGGAAGCAGGATGCGAGAAGGAGGACTAGGTATGAGCATACCGTCATCTTCAATGGTTTCAGCACCGCCGTTGGCCATGGCCTCAGTCACAGCCACTCCAATTATGGCGAGCACCGTCTCCTCGAGCAGGGTCAGGATATGGAGGCGCGCTTGTCCCCCTCCAGTTAGCTGCAGCTACCAACAATATTGTGCCACCTTGTCCTGCAAGAGAGAGAGAAGTGTGTCAGTGAGTGTGGTTCACTGTGTTTGGCTGATGTGGCTGTCATGCTGGAATAGCTGGCAGTGTGTGCAAGCTGTGAGATGTGGGTGTGAGGCTTGCAGCAGTGGTAAGTGTGTGAGGGTGAGATGGAGCATATGAATGTGAGATATAAGTTGTGATTGATAGAGATCGTTAGTAGGTGAGTAACGATGGTGTAGTGAATTGAGCAGTGTGTGAATTGAGGCTAATGGTGCAGTTTGTGGGCTATGGCATTTGAAGATGAATTTATTTACCTTGACCACTCGTGTGAGGTCATTAAACTTCTTCCTGCACTGCATCCAGGTCCTCGGGGCTACACTGCTTGCATTGACAGCGACAGCTATCTGCTCCCATTCCCTTCTCAGTGTCTGTCTGGAGGGCCTTCTGGGCCCCTGTGGATACAGGACATCTCTCTTCCTGTCCACCTCCTGCACCAGGGCCTCAAGTGCTGCATCCAAAAATCTGGGAGCCCTCTCTCTGTAATGTAGCAACATCTTCACCCTTCCTGTGGGTCACACACTCCTCTACAATGACTTCCAGTACCTGCTGCAGCCAGAATGCACCTCCTTTTAAGAGGTGCAGGCTGGCTTTAAGAATTGCAGGCTAGCTTTAATTGGTGCTAGCCTTGCACCAACTTGGGCCCCCTGCTGGGCGTGCAGCCACTCAACAGCGCATTTAGCGCTGGGCTGCACACCAACATCATTGTAATTAGCGGGCAGCACAAAGTTTGCTCGCTTTCCTGCATTACATTGAACGAGTGTGGGTTAATCGCGCATCGCGATCCCCGCAGCCATTTTCGAGCCTTATCCAATTTTTCGCCCGCAAAGTTTTTACAATTATATTAGAATAAAAAGGTTAGTCAAGGGTAATGTAGGCCCTTTAAAAATAGTTGCAGGTAACACTACAAATGAAAATAAAGAAATGGAAGACTTATTGGATAATGACTTTGTGTCAGTCTTCACAGTTGAAGAAGAGGATAATATACCTGACATTACAGGGAAACTAATAATGGATCAAGGTCTGGAACTCACTAAAGTTAACGTAAGCAAGAAAACCGTATTAGAAAAAATAATGGCACTAAAAACTGACAAATCTCCAGGTCCTGATGGTTTCCACCTCAGGGTTTTAATGGAAGTAATTGAGGAAATTGCAGATGCTTTAGTCATAATCTTCCAAAGCTCTCTGAATCAGACATTTTCCCTTAGATTGGAATATTGCAAGTGTAACTCCATTATTTAAGAAAGTTGAGAGAGAGAAACCACAAAACTATAGACCTGTTAGTCTAACATCTGTTGTGGGGAAGTTATTGGAATCTAGAATTGAGGACAGAGCTACTACGCACTTAGAGAAACTTGAGCTGATTAGAAGAGCCAACACGGATTTGTAAAGGGTAGCTCATGTCTAATGAACCTAATCGAATTTTTTGAGGAAGTAACTAAAGTAGTAGGCAGGGGAATGTCCTTGGATGTAGTTTATATGGACTTCCAGAAGGCATTCTATAAGGGTCCACATAAGAGACTTTTAGCTAAAATTAAAGCTTATGGGGGGAAAAATTCGGTTGCTTTGCGCCTCCCGTTAGCACCCTAAGAGGGCGCGAATGGGGCACAAAGCAACTAGCGCCCGGGCGTGGCGCCGCCAACACCTCCCGCGAAATTCAGCGGGAGGTTAGCGGCAGTGGTAACCGTTAGCGCCCCGTGGCGCTGTGCCGCCAGCGGTGACATCATCGCCGTGTGCAGCGCCCCACTCGAGCCCCGGCCACGATCTTCGGTAGCGCCCCCTGACTTACCGCCGGACGCTATGTCCGACGGGGTCAAGGGGGCCTACCTGCAGCCGGGGGAGCGCTAATTAAAGGCGGGGTGCTGGGCGGACATTTTTGTTGCTGGCCGCCTGCCAGCACCTGCCCCCATTGCCGTCCCCGGCCTCCTGACCAGCACCCCCGCGGAGTGCCGGCTGCACTCCGTGAGCCTGTCTCTTCTCTTGAGTGCTGGGCTCTTTTGCCGGTATTCCAATCCCCGGTGGCCCAGCTGGGCCCCGGGTCACGCTGCACAAGGCCCCTCCCCTTTAAGAAGGGGAGGAAGGCCTGCAGTACCGTGGCACGTAGCGCCGCGATATTCCCTCGCAGCGCCCCAAGAGGGAGGCGGGGCGCTTCCAGTAGTGCCCTGCTTCCCTCTTGGGGTGCTACCGATGAATTTCGGCCAGGAGGGCACTACTTTTTTCGGGGCTCTAAAAGTAGCGCCCCGGCTAAGTTAGCACCCCAAAAGGGGTGCGACTCAATTTTTCCCCTATGGAATTGAAGGCAAATTATTGACCTGGTTAGGAGATTGGTTAGGCAGTAGAAGTCAGAGAGTAGGGCTAATGGGTATGTACTCAAATTGGAAGGATGTGACTAGTGGTGTCCCACAAGGATCTGTGCTGGGGCCTCAACTATTCACTATATTTATTAATGACTTAGATAACGCAATAGAGAGCCATATATCCAAGTTTGCCAATGCCACAAAGATTGGTGGCATAGTATGTAGTGTAGATGGGAGCATAACATTACAAAGAGACATTTGCTATGAACAGTGGAGGTCCAAAGAGATTTAGAGGTCCATGTACACAGATCACTAAAATGTGGTAGTCAGGTACAAAATATAATCAAAAGGGCTAATGGAATGTTAGCTTTTATAACTAGAAGGCTAGAATATAAAGGGGAGGAAATTTTGCTACAGCTATACAAAGCCCCAGTTGGACCACATGTGGAGTACTCCACAGTTTGAGGCACCGCACCTTAGAAAGGATATATTGGCCTTGGAAGGAGTGCAGCGCAGATTCACCAGAATATTACCAGGGCTCCAAGGGTTAGATTATGAGAAGAGATTACATACACTAGGCTTGTATTCCTTGGAATATAGAAGGCTAAGGGATGATCTGATTGAGTTTTTTAGTATTTTGAAAGGAATCGATAGGATAGATAGAGAGAAACTTTTACCACTGGTGGAGAAGTCTAGGACAAAGGGACCTAATCTTAAAATCAGAGCCAGGCCATTCAGGAGAGATGCCAGGAAACACTTCTTCACTCAAAGGGTGGTAGAAGTGTGGAACTCTCTCCCACAAAAAGTAGTAGATGCTAGCTCAATTAATAATTTTAAATTTGAGATCGATAGATTTTTGCTAGCCAAGGGTATTAAGGGATATGGAGCCAAGGCAGGTAGATGGAGTTAGGATACAGATCAGCCATGATCTCATTGAATGGTGGAACAGACTCGAGGGGATGAACGGCCAACTCCTGTTCCTATGTTCCTAGTACACTTTGCAATGTCTTGAAGATGTAATAAAGCACTATATAAATGCAACTTCTTTCTTTCTTTGCAAAAACTGTTTACTGGAAACAGGATCTGTTGAGAAGAATTATCTATGTGAGATCTATTTTTAGTTGATGTTCTAACTATACATCAACTGAGAAAGAACTTTGGCAATTTTTCTCAATGCAATGGAATATTTATTACACTTATACCATCATTTTCATTCTCCTCATCAGCTCTCATTCAACATTAATCAGACAAGCCATATAACAGGCTGTAATTCTATCTGCGTCAATGCCTTTCTGAGGATGGTTGAAGGTTCTTCTCAGGATACAATCAAAGGCAAAGATGCAAACAATTTTATATTTATGTGAGGAGCTGAAGGAGAGCTCTCCCTAGATGATCTTCTGGCTCTGCTCCTCCCCAGGCTACCCAGTGACTTCCACCTGAAACCTGCTGCATTCAGTGTAAACCAATTTCCAGTTTGGCTCCTAAAATAAGCATTAGACCCCTTATTAGCATATTGAAGGGGTCTAACGCCTCCTTTAGGTGGCCGCTAGGGATGCCTCTACAGCGACCCTGGTGGTTCTGGTGAATGCCAACTTCAGTCTAGATATAGTCCTCCAGGATCACATTGAGAAGGAGCAAAAAGTGTTTTGATTATTCCTGTCTTTCTGCGATGACTCAAGGAAGGCTAAGCTTGTCACATATATGATGTGTCAAAAAGTTCTCCTTCATGGTTCAAAATTCCTAGGCATGCAAGAAAAGGGATTCCTCTGGCCCCCGTACAAGACCCAGGCCCAAGTTGGATTTGTGAAAAAAAGGGAAGTGATTTCAGGGACAAAAGATCGAGCCCCCGCCAGGTTACTAAGTATCCTGGAAGGGGAGTCAGTCTCACAGTGGGCAAGCCTCTGCCAACGCAATTTCAATGAAGTTTGGATAAAGCTGTGACACGATGAACAATCCAGTTACACCAAACCCATCAATGTGATGGGGCATCCTCATTTGTCTTGGTGGAAATGGTTATCTTGAATCATTTCCAAGCAAATGTGTGTTACCAGTACAGGATCATGTTAAAAGTTTTTTTTTAATTCGTTTATGGGACGTGGGCGTCGCTGGCAAGGCCAGCATTTATTGCCCATCCCTAATTGCCCTCGAGAAGTTACCTATTTAATACCAGAATTGAAGTTTGGACCAGATCACCAACTGAGGTTTTCTACATGTGAGCTCGAGGCCGCGGTTTTACTTACCTCGGCGGGTCCGTGGCGGGCGATGTTGGTGGCGGCTCCCGACCCCACTGCTGGCTCCATCCCACTGTGTAATATGACTTTCCGTTGATAGGGCGTGTTAAGCCCACCCAGCATGTTACCCGGCCCAATTAGAGGAAGCGGGTCTGGTGACGTCATTTCATGACGCATCATCAGCCGGTTTCCTTAAAGGGACCATGGCCACATTTGTCTTGACAGTTGTGCTGTCAGTGTTCTACAGCATCGAGGTGCTGTAAACACGGACAATGACTGCACAAAGGCACAGGGCTGCACCCAAGCTCTCCCATGACTCCCTCTATATGCTTATGGAGGGAGTCACAGCACGCATGGAGGTCCGCTTCCCTTCCCATGGGCAGAAGAGACCTCCCCAAGAGATCAACACAGTCTGGCTGCACATTGCAGAGGATGTGGTCAGGAGGACCTGGGTGCAGTGCCGCAAATGTTTCAATGATCTCAGTAGATCACGAAACGTTAGTACATCCTTACTCACACCAACTTACCTTGGACCTCCACCCATCCCTCTCTATCTATATTATCACATCCCCATCTCACTAGCCACCCCTCACACTCACCCTCATCCTAGTCCAATCATACCAACTAACAACACACAAGTGTAGGTACTTGGGTGTTTTATGCAATGTTCATGTAAAGTTTCTATTAATGTGGTGTCAAACACTGAAACCTTTATTTTTAACACTTTGCGTGCTTGGACAGATTTGTGTGCAACTTTGGAAGTGGCTTAGTGAGTTGCAATGAATGGTGAGACATAACGGTATCCCCCGCAATGCTGATGAGTGTGAAAGGAATGGCTTGGTCATTGTAGGGATGCTTTATGGTGTTGGTGTGGGGTGGTGCCAACCTGGTGCATCATGTGGCAGCCAGGGTGTACAGCGTCAAGTGAAGTAAATCTGGCCATGGTGAGGCCATCCCTGGCCTCTCGGGCAGCAATGTGGTCGGGTGCTGATGCCCTCTGTCCTGTGCAGCATCAGTTGATTGCGGAGAAGATTGGTGTTGTTGTTGGTGCTGCTAGTGTGCCTGGTGCTGCTGGTGTTGGGGCTGATCGTGGTAGGATTCTGAGGACCAAGGTGAGAGAGTATAAAGGGCACCCATGTTGATGGAATAGATGGCAGGTGAAGTAGAGATGACAGAAGCAATCTGTCAATGGTGAGAGAGTTCTCCCAATGAGGTGAGAGTGGATGGAGAGTGGAAAGTGGAAAGCCTGCAGAATGTGTGCTGGAAATGGAGTGAGAAAAAGCTTCTGCCTGAGGAAAGTGAATATCAGTCAGGTGGGAGCTTTTACTGTACATTTGAAGCTGTCAAGTAATCAGCTGGAGCAATGGCCACTGAACTCACGCCTCAGCTTGACAGCCGTGGTCTGTGCACAGCGGGGATCCCATG
This sequence comes from Squalus acanthias, assembly GCA_030390025.1. NCBI lineage: Eukaryota > Metazoa > Chordata > Chondrichthyes > Squaliformes > Squalidae > Squalus > Squalus acanthias. The sequence goes on along the minus strand of CM059429.1, from coordinate 102,927,354 downwards.
GTCATAAAGATAAAAGGTAAGCGAAAAAAGGTTGTTAAGTATCTGGCAACTCGATGCTAATCATTTTAATTAGGTCCCCCGCCACTGTTGGTCGGGTCTGCTCAGCGATGACAGACCTGCCATTGGGAAAGGTGCATGGCGGCGGGTTCACAGCGGGGTCCCAACCCACCATGGAAAAAAACCACTTTCCCACCCGACCCGTTAACGATCCCGCCTGCTAACGCCCCGCCATAATGTTTAAAATGCCCCAATTAACTCAATTGCTGTCAAATATATTGAATTCACTGTAACAAAACACAGTAAAATGATGGAGGTGCTGCACACTTCCTGGAATTATTAGAAATTAGTAAAAGCCACAGAACTCTGGCTGACACTCTCAGCGTTCTGCTTTACAAGATGAGGTTGAAAGATTTGACACCTATGGGCTTGTTAAACAATAATCCTTGAAAGAGCTTTGCAATCCTCTTTTTTTTTGTAATCTTTAATTCCATTGGTTGTTTGTGAGCGTCTATGGCATTTAAATAAAAGCAACAATCTCAATGGTGCAAACTAATCTTGCACAAGTGTCAAAGTGATTAATGGCTTTTCTTGCACATAATACAGAAGATAAATAAAGAATACAATGAGTAATCTCTCGGAAAAAAAATCAGACCGATTACAAAACGCTCAGAACTTTAGACAACTCCAGAATATAGAACGGCTGCTGTGGTTTAAAGCACAGAATATTAAATAACCTAAGGGTAGAAACTTCAATTTCTAAGGATAGATTATTCACTAAATACTTTTTGACAAAATAAAAAGAATCTGCACCAGATGGCTACTGTCAGACAATTCCCAACGATCAGCATCTCTGTGGCTCCTATGGGTGTTTTAATTTCATTGAATATTACATTTCCTCTATCCTCAGAAGGCACATTAGCAAATGAAGGCATTATTAATGTCTTGGCCTCTAGCAGTTTGATCAAGCAATTTTACCAGTAGGGAACCTAGCAATCGATAGGAAACAGAGTCCTTAGCATATATTTGAAAGCCGTGTCTGCGAAATTAAGCTATTAATGTTTAATGCCCCGGTTTATCATTGTAATACAAGTTTTCAATTTTCATTGCTGGTGATACAGTCTGTTTGGTAGCATAAGACTAAGTAATGAGTGAATTCGACCCAGCAATATCCAAACAACATGAATTATTTTAATGTCTTGAATTTGGTATAGCAATTCAAAACTTTGATTGAATGTATTTATATGTTTTCCATATCTGCCTAATTAAAGAGGAAAGACTTGCATTTGTATATTAAATTCAGAGACGCAAATCTAATGAAGAGGAATACTGCACACATCAGATAATTCCTTCATAGAACTCTGAAGTGGATGAAGATAACAAAACCAAGTAGTTATGAATAATTAGAAATGATGTTTAAGGATAGAGAACGAGAAAAATGGAAACTTGACAAACCCATGACTAGCTTGCCAAGAAATATTACACTTGAATCATAACGGAATTTCTATTAAATGATCAAGTTGTAATATTTGTGCCTCAGACAATGGCCCAGAAATTAGGCTCCCTAGCTTCCCGCGGGTGCAAGGATCCCGCGCGCACCTACCTACCGCGCCTGCCGTTGACCTCTGGGCCCACGGGGACTTCAGCTCCTGGGCCTCCTGCAGCTGCCGGCGCGCAGTGCTTGTGTATCCCAGGGGCATAGTTAGTGCGATGCGTCCCCTGGGATCACGTGGGCCATGGAGAGCCAATGGCAGCAGACCATCTTTCATTCATAGATTTGACAGGAAGACCTGTCAAATCTATGAATTGAAATCGGCCCCAAAACAACACCTAAACTTCAAATAAATTTTTTAAAAACCATCACATTTTTAAAATAACTATAAGTGAAATAAATTAACTACTTTAAACAAAAATTTTAATTTTTGAAAAAATTAAAATACTTTTTAACAGTGCTAAAAATAAACTTACCTTTCTTTAAAGTATCTAAAAAAGATAAACCTGTTGAAAAAAATTTAAAATTATAATTAATTAACCACTTACCTTGTTGAAAACAGGTCCTGCGCCTCCTTTTTAAAAGCGCAGGTTCTTCAATACTTACCCTCCCGGAGAAACCTGAAAAAAAAACTAAGTTCGCTGCGTGCGCGCAGCCTCTCCCGCGCACGCGGTTCACCTCTGAACCCCTCCCTTCACGAGACTGGAAGTTCCGGTTTCCCGCGCATGCGCAGTGCATGCAGGAAACCGGCACTTCAGGAGGCCTTACGGGTGAGTACACAGCGCGTACTCACCCGGCAAGTGCCGAATTTTTGGCCCCTTGTAATCATTTATTCTCTACAGGACAAGATTAAAATTAGACCATTTCCTATTAGGTAAAATAATAACAGAAGATATAGTTTGTAAGGAGGAGTTAAGTGCACAGCATAGAGAACTGTCATTAGGTCAGAAGCACCGGCCTGTCGTCAGTGAGTGTGCTGAGCCCTGGACTGAAGGTTCAATGGAGCAAACATACACATGCAGAATGCTACGAGTTGCGGATTCGTCACGTTCCTCACTCAACCTCAGCACCACCAATGCTCGCAACTTTGTTAACATTTTATTGATTTTGCATGATTGGTTTTAATCTCTGCAATTCACAAAGCTAGAAAGAAAAGGAGTTATTTTTCTCTCTCCTTCCCCCCCTTTCTAATCTTGTGAACTAGGCAGAGTTAAGTCGTGGGGGGGAAATCAATACATTTTCGACAAAATTGTGTGTTGATAATGCTGCAATCTTTTTTATTAAAATCATGCTAGTATTCCAAGTTCTATTGTATTTTCTTGTTTTGTAAATTATTTTATATTTTCTTCCCTTCACTTTTTTAAGTTGGCCCACATACTCCACCTGAAAGGATGGACGGGTGCTCTGCTCCAATGTAGCCATCTACAGAGAGAACGGAGAGCCTCCTCTAATTGCTCTCATGTTCTTGTGGGGCGAACCTGACCTCTCCATCGTTCCTCTCCCGTGACACAGCTGCAATCTGGAACTTGGGGTCTGCAAATTCACTGGCAAGAACCTGCACCAGTTCTTAATGGTATTTTTTTGAAACTAGAAGTTTAATCTCTGTAGCCTGTATCAAAAATGCAGAGATCACACAGGGGCTATCCTTTACGACTGGGTTATGAACAGATTATTCACATGGATAGTGATAAACAATGGCTAATTGTCCCCACATGTATTCTCTCCCCCTGATATGAGTCATAATCCAAAAAAGAAAGGCATATACACTGGGTAATGGGGTAATGTAATCTTGTCCTATTGCCAATGGTTGTGCTGGGCACAGTTTCATAAAGGCCCAGAAATTGATCTCGCTCTGTTCCCGCGGGGGTAAGGCTTCCCTGCGATCTCTCACTCCGCTTGTGCTTTTTCAGATCCAGCTCGCACGAACTTGATGTTCCAGACATCAGCTGGGCAGTGCTTGCGTATCCCACCGGCGTAGTGAATTCGTGCGAGCTGTGGGATCACGTGACTCAGTTAGAGCCAATGGCAGCACACCATCTTCCATTCATAAGTTTCACAAACGTGCTGTGAAATCTATGAATCTTACACCCCCCCAAAATAACAGCTAAACCTCAATTAAATTTTTTTTAAAAACCGTCACATTAATAAAATAAGTATAGTTAAATAAATTAACCATTTTAAATAAAAAATTAAATTTTTGAAAAAATTTAAAATCTTTTAAAAAGTTATAAAAATAAACTTACCTGTCTTTAAAGTCTCTAAAAAAGATATACCTGTTAAAAAAAATTCAAAAAAATACTTAATTCACTACTTACCTTGTTAAAAGTGGGTCTTACTCCTCCTTTTTCCATTTCTAAAATCTTCCGTACTTACCTGCGCGTCCAAAGCACGAAGTGCACAGCGTGCGCGCAGCCTGTAGCGCGCACGCGATGCACCGAGGAACCGCCCCCTTTTCAAAAGAGCAAGTGCCGGTTTTCAGCGCATGCGCAGGGCATGCAGAAAACCGGCAATTGGAGAGAGAATACGCGAGAGTACGCAGTGCGTACTCTCGCATCGCGGGATGAATTTTTGGCCCAATGTATTTGTATTGATCTTATTTCGGTCATTGATTAAACTCTAGCTTCTTCTCAACTTTTGTTCTGCTTTGCTGGTGTGATTCAAACCTAATTAGTGCTGGATGAGTGCGTTGGCTCACTTTTGAAGATTGTACTTCTAACTTGTTTACTGTAGGACTACTTGATTTCAGTGCAGGAACCAGACACTTTCTTGCGAGATTGAAGAGATCTTCGTACTTGCCCTCCTTTATTTAGTTAAAATGTCCAGCTTAGGTTCTCTCACAGATTATTGTCCACACATGGACTTCTCCGGTTGGTGTTTACCACCAGCCCAAAATTCTGAATGGAAAGAAATATCCATCCCTAGCAGATTTGTAGCAATCATCTGAAGGCATTTGATTATGCCGGTGGGTTGTCTCATCTCAGTTCTAACAGCGTACATAACATAAGAACATAAGAAATAGGAGCAGGAGTAGGCCATTTGGCCCCTCGAGCTTGCTCCGCCATTCAATAAGATCATGGCTGATCTGATTTTGGTCTCAACTCCACTTTCCTACCTTTTCCCCATAACCCTTGACTCCCCTGTAGCTCAAATATCTGTCTATCTCCGCCTTGAATATATTCAATGACTCCGCCTCCACAGCTCTCTGAGATAGAGAATTCCAAAGATTCACGACCCTCAGAGAAGAAATTCCTCCTCATCTCCATCTTAAATGGGTGACCCCTTATTTTGAAATTATGCCCCCTAGCTCTAGATTCCCCCATGAGAGGAAACATCCTCCCTGCATCTACCTTGTCAAGCCCCCTCAGTATCTTATATGTTTCAATAAGATCACCTCTCATTCTTCTAAACTCCAATGAGTATAGGCCCAACCTGCTCAACTTTTCTTCATAAGACAACCCCTTCATCTCAGGAATCAACCTAGTGAACCTTCTCTGAACTGCCTCCAATGCAAGTATATCCCTCCTTAAATAAGGAGACCAAAACTGCACGCAGTACTCCAGATGTGGTCTCACCAGCACCCTGTACAGTTGTAGCAAGACTTCCCTACTTTTATACTCCATCCTCCTTGCAATAAGGGCCAACATTCCATTTGCCTTCCTAATTACTTGCTGTACCTGCATGCTAACATAGAACATAGAACATAGAACATTACAGCACAGTACAGGCCCTTCGGCCCTCGATGTTGTGCCGAGCATTGTCCGAGACCAAGATCAAGCTATCACACTCCCTATCACTCTGGTGTGCTCCATGTGCTTATCCAATAACCGCTTGAAAGTTCCTAAAGTGTCCGACTCCACTATCACAGCAGGCAGTCCATTCCACACCCCAACCACTCTCTGAGTAAAGAATCTACCTCGGACATCCCTTCTATATCTCCCCCCATGCACCTTATAGTTATGCCCCCTTGTAACAGCTGCCTCTACCCGAGGAAATAGTCTCTGAACATCCACTCTATCTATCCCCCTCATCATCTTATAAACCTCTATTAAGTCGCCTCTCATCCTCCTCCGCTCTAAAGAGAAAAGCCCCAACTCCCTCAATCTTTCCTCATAAGACCTCCCCCCCAAACCAGGCAGCATCCTGGTAAATCTCCTTTGCACTCTTTCCAATGCTTCCACGTCCTTCCTATAGTGAGGTGACCAGAACTGCACACAATATTCCAAATGTGGTGTCACCAAGGTCCTGTACAGTTGCAGCATAACCTCACGGTTCTTAAACTCAAACCCTCTGTTAATAAACGGCAACACACCATAGGCCTTCTTTACTGCTCTATCCACTTGAGTGGCAACCTTCAGAGATCTGTGGATATGAACCCCCAGATCCCTCTGCTGCTCCACGTTCCTCAGAACCCTGCCGTTGACCCTGTAATCTTTATTCAAATTTGCCCTACCAAAATGAATCACCTCGCACTTATCAGGGTTAAATTCCATCTGCCATTTTTCGGCCCAGCTCTGCATCCTATCAATGTCTCTTTGCAGCCTACAACTGCCCTCCACCTCATCCACTACTCCACCAATCTTGGTGTCATCAGCAAATTTACTGATCCACCCTGCAGTCCCTCCTCCAAGTCATTGATAAATGAGACGACCATGGGGAACCTTATCAAACGCCTTACTAAAATCCATGTATACGACATCAACTGCTCTACCTTCATCTACACACTTAGTTACCTCCTCAAAGAATTCAATCAAATTTGTTAGGCAAGACTTACCCTTCACGAATCCGTGTTGACTATCCCTGATTAAGTTGCCCCTTTCCAAATGGTCATAAATCCTATCCCTCAGGACCTTTTCCATTATCTTACCAACCACCGAAGTAAGACTAACCGGCCTATAATTACCAGGGTCATTCCTATTTCCTTTCTTGAAGAGAGGAACAACATTCGCCACTCTCCAGTCCTCTGGCACCATCCCCGTGGACAGTGAGGACCCAAAGATCAAAGCCAGAGGCTCTGCAATCTCCTCCCTTGCCTCCCAAAGAATCCTAGGATATATCCCATCTGGCCCAGGGGACTTATCGACCCTCAGGTTCTTCAAAATTGCTAAAACATCTTCCCTCAGAACATCTACCACCTCCAGCCTATCCACCTTTATCACACTCTCATCCTCAAGAACATGGCCCCTCTCCTCGGTGAACACTGACGAAAAGTATTCATTCATCACCTCTCCTATCTCTTCTGACTCCATGCACAAGTTCCCACTACTGTCCTTGACCGGCCCTACCCTCACCCTGGTCATTCTTTTATTTCTCACATAAGAGTAAAAAGCCTTGGGGTTTTTCTTGATCCGACCCGCCAAGGACTTCTCATGCCCCCTCCTAGCTCTCCTAAGCTCTTTTTTTAGCTCATTCCTTGCTACCTTGTACCCCTCAATCGACCCAACTGAACCTTGTTTTCTCATCCTTACATACGCTTCCTTTTTCCTCTTGACTAGACATTCAACCTCTTTTGTGAACCATGGTTCTCTCACTCGGCCATTTCCTCCCTGCCTGACAGGGATATACCTATCAAGGACACGCAGTAATTGCTCCATGAAAAAGCTCCACTTTTCGTTTGTGCCTTTCCCTGATAGTTTCTGTTCCCATCTTATACTCCCTAATTCTTGCCTAATCGCATCATAATTACCCCTCCCCCAATTATAAACCCTGCCCTGCCGTATGGCCCTATCCCTCTCCATTGCAATAGTGAAAGTTACCGAATTGTGGTCACTATCTCCAAAGTGCTCTCCCACATACAAATCAAACACTTGGCCCGGTTCATTACCCAGTACCAAATCCAACGTGGCCCCACCTCTTGTCGGCCTATCCACATATTGTGTCAGGAAACCCTCCTGCACACACTGTGCAAAAACTATCCCATCCGAACTGTTTGACCTATAAAGGTTCCAATCAATATTTGGAAAGTTGAAGTCACCCATGACAACTACTCTGTGACCTCCACACCTATTCATAATCTGCTTTGCAATTTCTTCCTCCACATCTTTATTACTATTTGGGGGCCTGTAGAAAACTCCTAACAACGTGACCGCTCCTTTCCTATTTCTAACTTCAGCCCATATTACCTCAGACGGCAGATCCCCCTCGAACTGCCTTTCTGCCGCTGTTAAACTATCCTTGATTAACAATGCTACTCCTCCACCTTTCTTACCAACTTCCCTACTCTTACTGAAACATCTATACCCCGGAACTTCCAACAACCATTCCTGTCCCTGTTCTAACCATGTCTCCGTAATGGCCACCACATCGTAGTCCCAAGTACCAATCCACGCTCCAAGTTCTCCTACCTTATTCCGGATGCTCCTTGCATTGAAGTAGACACACTTCAAGCCATCTTCCTGTCTGCCGGTACATTCCTGCGACCTTGATACCCTCCTCAGTACCTCCCTACACTCACCACTGGCTCGTGGACTACAGCCCTTTTTCCCAGCCCCCTGACCTTTTGGGCTGGATTTTGAATGACCCATGGAGTCGGGTTTGGAGGCGTGTGGGGGGTTAAATTTGCGGGGTCGGGGTTTCCGACCCCATCCCGACTCCATCCCGCCTCCACGCAATTTTGACAAAATCAGTCGTGGGGTTCCCGACTCCGTCCCACCTCCAAGAGGCGGGAGAGGCCATTAAAGCCCTTAACAAGCTCTAAATTGGCTCTGTAATGCCATTTTGAAACGTTTTAGCTAGTTTAACCCTTTTCTGACGTGAAGTACGCCTGGTGTGAAACACTCCAGTGAATCCTGGCGGGAGCACAAGTGGACAGCTGACTATCAGCTGCAGGTCCACTATTACAACGGAGATGTGATGAAGGTAGTAGTAGTATTAGGTCTGAAAGTCGCCGCTGCTGCATTGAATGTGTTCAGAGACTGCCTGGCCTTTGCTGTGAGAGGGCTTGGATGCAAAAAAAATTCTCTCTCTCTCTCTCCTTCTCCCCCCCCATATTTTGCATCCAGGTCCACTCACATCAAAAGCAAGCCAGGCAGGTCCTCTCTCACCAACAGTCTCTGAGACTAGGCAGTCAGCAATGATGACATCATCAGAGGCGACTTTCAGACTGAAACCACTAATTGGTTCATGGGTTCCCACATGCTGGAACTCAATTGCCCAATTAAGTGAAAATTGCATCATTCATCCACATTAATCTGGAGTCGGGGGGGAAACACGAAATTCGGATTACACGACCCCAACCCGACCCCAAGACAAAATCCAGCCCTTTTTTGTGTTTCATGTACGAGGACCCACAGATCCCTCTGTACCGCAGCATTTTGTAGTCTCTCTCCATTTAAATAATAATTTGCTTTTTTATTCTTCCTACCAAAGTGGATAACCTGACATTTTCCCACATTATACTCCATTTGCCAAATTCTTGCCCACTCACATAACATATCTATATCCCTTTGCAGACTCTATGGGCTCGATTTTGCCAGGCCCGAGGAGGCGGGAATGGAGGCGTGTGGGGTGTTAAAATTGCAAAAAATGGCAGATGGGCCCGATCCCGCCTCCATCCTGCCTCCGAGCAATTTTCCCAAATGCGTGGTTTCTGATCCCGTCTCCATCCCGCCTCCAAGAGGCGAGATAGGCCCTTAAGGCTCTTAACAACCACTTAATTGCCTCTATAATCTCATTTTGAGAGGCCTTTTTGATTTTAACACTTTTCCGACGTGATGCACGCCTCCTCTGAAACACGACGGTGAAACCTGGTGGTAGCACACTTGGGTTGTTGACTATCAGCTGCAGGTCTACCATTAAAAAGGAGATTTGATCAATCATCATTCTGAGGGAACTTTTAGCAATCATAACCATTGTTGTGGAAGTTTGGAGCCTGGAGTAGTAGTAGTGGTGGTGGTGGTGGAAAAAAAATCTGGGAGCAGACTTAGGTCTCCTGCTGCTCATTTTGCCTCCAGGTCCCTCTCACAGCAAAGGCCAAAAGGTTCCCAGTCTTTGCAGACCTTAAATGCAGCAGCAATGATGACATCATCAGAGGCGACTTTCAGACTGAAAACACTAATTGGGTCATGGGTTCCCACATGCTAGAACTCAATTGCCCAATTAGGGGAAATTTGAATAATTCTCCCACATCCAATTGGAGTCGGGTGGCTAACACGAAAAGCGGATGACACGACCCCAGCCCGCCCCATGACAAAATCAAGCCCTTTGTGTCCTCCTCACAACTTGCTTTCCCACCTATCTTTGTATCATCAGCAAATTTGGCTACAGTACACTCGGTCTCTTCATCCAAGTCATTAATATATATTGTAAATAGTTGAGGCCACAGCACTGATCCCTGTGACACCCCACTAGTTACCGTTTGCCAACCTGAAAATGACCCATTTATCCCAACTCTCTGTTTTCTGTTAGTTAGCCAATCCTCTATCCATGCTAATCTATTATCCCCAACCCCATGAGCTCTTATCTTGTGCAGTAACCTTTTATGTGGCACTTTCTCGAATGCCTTCTAGAAATCCAAATACACTACATCTACTGGTTCCCCTTTATCAACCCTGCTCATTACATCCTCAAAGAACTCTAGTAAATTTGTCAAACACGATTTCCCTTTCATAAAACCATGTTGACTCTGCTTGATCGTATTATGATTTTCTAAATGTCCTGCAATTACTTCCTTAATAATGGATTCCAGCATTTTCCCAATGACAGATGTTAGGCTAACTGGCCTATAGTATCCTGCTTTCTGTCTCCCTCCTTTCTTGAATAGGGGAGTTACCTTTGCGGTTTTCCAATCGGCTGGGACCTCTCCAGAATCCAGTAAAGTCATGGCATGTGCTACCCATCTCAGCTGCCAACACTATACAGCATCCCTTCCTCTGCCCACTTCAGCGACCAACACAATGCAACTGCTGCATCCTCTCCCTATCTTTCTCATTGTTCAGAAAGATCATCAGACCACAAAGATGCCCGTATGTGAAACGGAAATATCACATTGGTGTATTACGGGTAGTTTTTTTTAAAAGATGGGTTCAGGCCACAATATCAGGTAGAATCAAAAGAACTGGTCTGTGTTATGCCCGAGGCAGGGTTGTCCAATGGTGACACTAGATGTCAAAAATGGAAAAGTCTTGCATTCTGTAGCACTGATGTTCCTTACCTCAGAGTATAAAACATTACCAAACATTAAAATATGGCCAATTCCCTCATCTAAAGTAATCTTTTTCCCACTATTTTAAAGCTATAATTGAAGAGTAAGTACATACTTGTCCATTTATTGCAGCAGTACTTTCTTTCGAAGTGGCCTCTCCTCAAAGAAATTTCAAACACAAAGAAAAGACATTAATATCAAGCATTATGGTAAAGAAAATCTTCTCTAGTAAAAGCCTGCTGAATTGCCATCTGCCATCTTCAAAGCAAAAAAATACTTCTTCAAAGAATTACATCTTCAAAGCAAAAAAAATTAATTCAAAGCGGCTTTTCATTCCAGAATTATATGAGAAATACGCTTTATGTTACCAGTGTATTGCAGCTATTTTCAGGTGAAACTGCACAGTGGATTGACAACAGTTTATGTACTGAGCACTGATAACGTGAATAGCGGCGTAAAACATACTGCTTCATTCAGCTTTATGCATTGGGTGATAACTGGAGATCAGGAATTTGATGCAACAACAGTAAATGGAAAGTGATGTGACATGTCTACTTCAATCCTTGGTCATGATTTTATTTTTCCGTGTTTATGTTTTTTATTTTTACATTTTCAGTCACTCCTCTCTTCCTCGTCCAACTCCTAGTTAAGGTGGATGACAAAAGAGTTGATCTGGGGACAGTGCTACTCTTGAACTGGCCACTAGGAGGTGTGCAAGAGCACCCAAGGTGGCGTTTTCCTCAAATTGGTCCGACAAGGAACATCTAACCTTCACATGACAGTGAAGGGATATTTACTAGTCCTAGCCCCTTTGGGGCTATCCCGGATCAGGCATATTTCTCAGACATTCCCTTTCAACTAAAGTTTGAGGTAGCCGAATCCTAAAGACACTTAATTGGGTCTAAAGGTCCGGGCTATCTCTCCCTAAAGGAAAGGAACAACCCAAGAATGTTACCATCCTCCAGATAGCGCTTTTAAATAAGTTTAGCTAGACTGTAACGTCCCGGATATTATGAGGGTCCGGAGAACTCCTTCAGAATTCTGTAACTCTTCACCAAAGAGTGTACAGAGATTTAGTTCGCGAGTTATTGATACAGAAAACTTATGTGAGACAATTCTAAAAATATATAGAGATTTATTAAAAGAACTGACATGCAATTTACAGTTGGTGAATCAGTCAATCGCAACGTTAACTGTTCTAAAAAGAGAAAAAATACTATCTTATTATTAACAGAGAATCTTACTTTTAAATCTTAACTTCTCTACAGTATTATAGTTCTTAAAGTTTTCTGTACAGGATATCCATCAATATCAAATACCTTTGATCCCCGAGGTACAAAGAATGGTAGACCACAGAGCCACCTCTGTAGTCGAGAATCGCTTTGCCCGATTAAAGCAAGTCTGCTATCTCATTTGAAACTTCAATATTTATACCCTTTTCTAGTTGTATTTCCTTTAAGGTTTTCTGCTGATGCAAGTCAATTATCCCTATTCATCTTTCTGTCGACCTCTGCAATTCTTTACTGCTACATCAGCTTGTAATATTCCAGAATCTTGTCGCTTCTCTAGGTGTTCTTGGTTGACTATATAAAATGGTGTGAAGGGCAGGTGTTCCTTATTTTATGTCATCTTTATGAAGTTTAAATTAAAACACCTTAATCCAGGGTGAACCATTGTTTTGTTCCCAAAAGGTCAGCCTGTCGGAGCCATGCACCTTCTGTTTCAATAAGGTTATTTATTCAGGGTCAACAACTGTCTTATCTCAATAGCCAGAGTTCTTTCATAGCTATTTCATAGTTAGGATTCTAAATTTCCAAACCCAGTTTGTCATGTTTTAATAAGGCCAGAATTCTTTCATAAGATAGTGTATTTTTCTGAATAGGTTATATGGCTTATTCCTTCACAACAGTATGGCTAAGATCAGGTGCTTAGGCAATGTGAGGAATCGTGAACACACAAAAATATGCTCTGATCACTGAAGTATTTTATGATGATCTTCCAGTATTTTATTCAAATGCATTATTTTAACTGCTGTGGCATGATTTTCCCCTACTAAGTGTTACCAAATCTTTACCACCAGTATTGCTGACAAAATGCATATTTTTCCTTGGGTTATGAAAATCTTTAAATTAACTGTTATAATATATGCTGACTGATAATAGAGTAATGCTTTTTTTTCGCTCTTTTGAATCATCAACCGTGTAAGGAATGCTGGCGCTCAGGGAGGTGATCAGCAGTATATCAATGCAAGTCTTATTTTTATACAGCTAATAACTTCCTGTAGAATTTTGTTCACTGCGAGAAAAAGTGCTGGCATAGCACATCGGAAGAAAAGAGGCACAGTGATCCAAATTTAAAAACGATAAATTTTTATTCCTCGGATCTGGGGAAAGCGACCTACATTTGCTGCTCTCCTCCTTTTGCTTTTGAGTCAGGTACCAGTTACAAAGGGTTTCACAGATCTAATTATAATTGAAGTGCAAACACAGGAACTGGTGAACGTAACTCAATGCCATATTTGTGGACCCATATTTCCACTGCTGTGGGTTCCAGGTAGGTGGGGCTGTTTATGTTAGCAAGTATAGCCAATGGAGGTTTGCCATCATCTGCAGTCTTCCAATATTAAAGTACCTTATAACCAAGTAAAATTTACTGGTGCTTATTATGAAAATATAGAATAATGCTGCCACCCTCCAGATCAGTCAGTCGTCCCTATCATTTTAGAACCAGAACAGCCGGAATTGATTAAAATCATTTGAGCAATTATATCCTTATTTAAATGGAAGTACTACTGAGGAACTGTTTCTCAACACATCTGTTGTCAAAATGTTTTCATTAGTTGACCAATTTGTGATTTTTTTTTTCTGATATCAAAAAATCCAACAGAATACCCACCACCACCCTCGGTGAAAATAACAACACTGACTCTGCTTGATCCTGCCTAGTAAACAGGTGACAAAAAAGTTTACAATCGAAATGGCTCCTAAAAGAGACATGGCTACTTACATGATTGCCCATGTCAGTTCTGCTTATCTCAAGATAGATGAATGTTACTTTATCTAACAAATCTAATTCAATAGGAAATGATCCATCAGGAAATAAAATCTGCTGTACAGTGAAAGTGAGATTTTAGCGACAGTATGCAATGGACAAGCTTTGAGACATTCTTATAAATAGAGCCACTGCCAATGAATGGAGAGTTGACAGATATATAACACAAATCAGTCAACAGTCATTGGGAGAAGATGTCAAATATGGATCGAAGTATTCCCTTTATAATCATTTTATTTCCTGTTCTGTGAATTTCATTAAAATTACAACAACTACTTAGGGATAGGGACAGTAAATGATGAACAAGATAAACTCACAGGTATTGACAGAGAAATGGCAGAAGTATTGAATAACTACTTATGAACAATGACAGACAGGTAAAGATCCTCTGGTCCATCCAGCCTGTCCCACACTATTGCCATACCTTGTGTATCACAACATATACACTCCCCACCCCACCCCATCCCAAACCATGTGCTCTCCTGGGAGAGGCAAAAAAACAGATTAAAAACCCAGGCCATATTGGTAGAAATTTTTTTGGAAATTCCTCTCTGACCCATCTAGGCAATCAAAACTAGTCCAGGAGATCACTCTGGCCCTGAATTCCCTGCAGTACCGACTTTCTGTAAGAGGTGATCTCCGCCCCAGCCAGAAACAGGTCCAGCTCTCATTGAAGGAATTCAGCGAATCAGCATCCACCGCACGAGACGCAGCCTGTTCCAGAGGGCCACGATTCTCTGGGAAAAGAACCACCTCCTGACATCTAACCTAGATCTGGCCTTATACAATTTAATTTGTCACCCCTAGTCCTCCCTAACCTATTTAATTGGAAAAAAAACTGTCAACTGGAACACAATCTATTCCCTTCATTATCTTATAAACCTCAATCTGATCACTTCTAAGTCTACGCTTCTCTAAAGTGTAGAGTCCCAACTCTTTTAGCCTATCTTGATAATGAAGATGCTTTAAACTGGGAATTGGCCCACCTCTGTACCCTTTCCAAAGCCTCAATATCACCCACCATGTGAGGAGACCAAAACTGGACACAGTATTCCAAGTGTGGCCTGACTGAGGTTTTTACTAAAAAAGATAAAGAAATAGAAACTTCACCAGAAGATGAGCTTAAAAAGAATATTAATACAGTTGGGATAGAAAAGGAGAAAATAATTGACAAACAAGCAAAACTAAAATAGGATAAAACCCCAGGTCCAGATGGTATGCACCCACGCATACTCAAGGAAATTAGGGAGCAGATAGCAGAAGCAATAGTTTATATATACAAAAGTTCCATAGAAGAGGGGGTAGTGCCAGAAGACTGGCAGATGCTAATGTTGTTTCTATATACAGAATGGGAGATAGAACAAAACCTGGGAACTATAGACCAGTCAGTGATAGGAAAGATACTGGAATCTATAGTAAAAGAAGTGATACAAGAGCATCTAGTGACAGAAAATATAACAAAAAATAGTTAGCATGGATTCCAAAAGGCTCATCAAACCTGGCAGAACACTTTGAAAAGGTAACGGAAAGAGTAGACAAGGGTAATGCAGTCGGCGTTTTCAAAACACCTTCAATAAGATACCACACGGTAGGCATGTGGAGTCAGCAGAGAAATAGCTGAATGGATAACAAATTGGCTAAAAAAAATAGAAAGCATACAGTAGAGGTAAAGGGTAGTTATTTTGATTGGAGGAAGATAGAAAGCGGTGTTCCACAAAGATCAGTGCTAGGGACCACAGTTATTCATAATTTACATTAATGATTTGGACTTAGAATAAGTAACTCAATATCAACATTTTCAGATGATACCTGTGTTCAGGTGTTCAGGGAACAAAAGGAGTGTGTGGCAGTATTGATTAAGGAGAATATCATAGTGCTGGAGAGAGAGGATGTGCTGGAGGGGTCAAGGACAGAATCTATTTAGTTAGAGTTAAGAAACAATAGAGGTGCCATTACACTACTAGATGTATTCTATAGGCCACCAACTGGTGGGAAGGATATAGAGCAAATTTGCAGGGAAATTACAGATGGCACAAAAACTATAGAGTAGTGATAATGGGGGACTTCAACTATCCTAATATAGACTGGGATAGTAATAGTGTAAAGGGCAGAGAGAGGGAAGAATTTCTGAAGTGTGTTCAGGAGAACTTTCTTGATCAGTACGTTTCCAGCCCAACAAGGAATGAGGCATTGCTAGATCTGGTTCTGAGGAATGAGGTGGGTCAAGTGGAGCAAGTGTCAGTAGGGGAACATTTAGGGAACAGTGATCATAGTATCATAAGGTTTAGATTAGCTATGGAAAAGGACAGGGAACAATCTAGAGTAAAAATACTTAATTGGAGGAGGATCAGTTTCAGTGGGTTGAGAACAGAGCTGGCCTGGGTAAATTGGAATCAAATATTGGCAGGCAAAACTGTAATCGAACAATGGGCTGCCTTTAAAGAGGAGATGGTTCGAGTACAGTCATAGTACATTCCCACGAGGGGGAAAGGTAGGGCAACCAAAGCCAGAACTCCCTGGATGACGAAAGAGATATAGAGAGTAAGATGAAGCAGAAAAAGGGGCTGTATAACAGATGTCAGGTTGAGCATACAAGTGAGAACCAGGCTGAATATAGAAAGTTCAGAGCGGAGGTGAAAAAGGAAATAAGAGGGGCAAAGAGAGAGTATGAGAATAGATTGGCAGCTAACATAAAAAGGAATCCTAAAGTCTTCTACAGGCATATAAATAGTAAACGGGTAGTAGGAGGAGGGGTGGAGCCAATTAGGGACCAAAATGGAGACATAAGCATGGAGGCAGAGGGCATGGCTGAGGTACTAAATGAGTACTTTTCATCTGTCTTTACCAAGGAAGAAGATGCTGCCAAAGTCATAGTGAAAGAAGAGGTAGTGGAGATACTGGATGGGATAAAAATTGATGAGGAGGAGGTACTAGAAAGGCTGACTGTACTTAAAATAGATAAGTCACCAGGACCGGATGGGATGCATCCTAGGATGCCGAGGGAAGTAAAGGTGGAAATTGCGGAGGTACTGGCCATAATCTTCCAATACTCCTTGGATACGGGGCTGGTGCCAGAGGACTGGAGAATTGCAAATGTTACACCCTTGTTCAAAAAAGGGTGTCTTTAAAATTATGAATGGGTTGGACAGAGTAAATGTGGAGAGAATGTTTCCGCTTGTGGGAGAATCCAAAACTAGGGGCCATAAATACAAGTTAGTTACTAATAAATCCAATAGGGAAATAAGAAGAAATTTCTTTACACAGAGAGTGGTTAGAATGTGTAAATCGCTACCACACAAGTGGTTGAGGCAAATAACTTAGATGCTTTTAAAAGGAAACTAGACGAGTTCATGAGAGCAAAGGGAATAGAAAGATATGCTGAAAGGCTGAGATGAGGCAGATGGAATGGGAGGAGACTCGTGTGAAGTATAAACACCCAGCACAGACTAGTTGGGCAGTATGGTCTGTTTCTGTGCTGTATATTCTATGTAATTCAATGTAACTTGCATTTATATAGCGCCTTTAATGTAGTAAAATGTCCCAAGGTGCTTCACAGGAGCGTAATCAGACAAAAATTGAAACCATGCCAAAAAAGGAGACTTTAGGACATGTGACCAAATGCTTGGTCAAAGAGGTAGGTTTTAACTAGCCTCTTAAAGGTGGAGAGAGAGGTGGAGAGACACAGGTTTGGAGAGGGAATTCCAGAGCTTAGGGCCCAGACGGCTTCAAATTACAGTATTTTATTTTGGGGGGCTATGATTTCCTAGATCTTATGCTTCCGAATCATGGCTAAAACATGCCCAATTTTCTCGCCAACCAAGGAATCTGAATAGTGATTCAGCTGATGAGGACCTGAGATATAGTGAATCTAAATTTCCTGAATGAAGGCAAACTTCAACAATCACAGAGAATTGTTCGTAACTCCGTGGTACCATAGAGAATGTCAACATTATTAGTATCACAACAACACGGATTTAAGCAGAAATTGAACCAAGAGGGTGTAGAGTATTTCACAAAGAAGAGATCCACTAAGGTGGTGGATGAATTGAATTGTTGGTAGGGGGAAATTAAACAGCTATCAAAAGACTGAATATATAACAATAGAAGAGAAAAGGGCAGGGTAGCAATTAGTTGTCCTAGGAGCAATAAAGTAACATTTGCAAATGGTATTTGCTGCTACCTCAAAGTGAACAAGTAGATTGCAATGTGATTGTGATGCAGGGGATCATAATGTAATAATTTGGGAGATTTCAATACCCTATAGGTAATGTAGACAGGCTAGGCATGACCAAAAGGGAGGAGCAAAAGTAAAAACAATTTCATGAAGGTAATGCTTCTTTATATGACATGTGAAATAAGGTATCAGGGTGGATAGTGCATTAGATTTCACAGCCATAACTAATAAGTAACCTAGAAGTAGGTACCCAGTTGGGTTCCAGGGATCATTCTATAGTTAGATTTAGAATAAAATTTCACAAGTTACCATTCCTGCCGCAGAGGTTCGTAAGACAGGAGAGTATCTCAGGAGTGTGAGTGCAGAGGTCACCACACCCGATTCATGGCCCACACAATTTTACATCCATTCATTTAATAGAAAAAAAAATTCTGCTGGCTAAAATCAAGCGCACTGACCTTCACGCTCAAAGTCCCAATATGTATTCCCATCGTGCAAGGCTTTGTGCTGGGAAAGCTAAATAGTAAAATTCACTCCTTGATATCATGCTAAAGGTTAAGACAAAAAAGTAATGATCCAGATACATATGTCATAGAAGAGCAAAGTATGAGATTAGTATGCTGTATGCCTCAGAGACATGGACCATGTACAGCAGGCACTTCTTGCACTTGAGAGGTACCACCAACGCTGCCTCCGCAAGATCCTGTAAATCCATTGGCAGGATAGGCGCACCAACGTCAGTGTTCTCGCTCAGGCCAACATCCCCAGCGTCGAAGCTTTGACCACGCTCGATCAGCTCCGATGGACAGGGTCACATCGTCCGCATGCCTGATACGAGACTCCCAAAACAAGCGCTCTACTCGGAGCTCTGACACGGCAAGAGAGCCCCAGGTGGGCAGAGGAAATGCTTCAAGGACACCCTCAAAGCCTCCTTGAAAAAGTGCAACATCCCCACTGACACCTGGGAATCCCTGGCCCAAGACCATACAAAGTGGAGGAGAAGCATCCGGGAAAGCGCCAAACACCTCGAGTCTCTTCGCCGGGAGCAAGCAGAAGCCAAGCGCAAGCAGCGCAAGGAGCGCACATCAACCCAAGCACCCAACCCACCCGCCCCTTCAACCACCGTCTGCCCCACCTGTGACAGAGACTGTAGGTCCCGCATTGGACTCATCAGTCACCTGAGAACTCATTTTTAATATGGAAGCAAGTCATCCTCGGTTCCGAGGGACTGTCTAAGAAGGAGAAGATGAGATTAGTTTTAGGAAGAATTAAGTGAAATGGAGAACTGAATAAGGAAAGAAGCAAATGGAACTTGTAAACCTACTTCAACCCTTAAACTTCCAGCCAGTCTATGGAAATGACTACCTCACTGGACCAAAACAGGCATGTAAAACACAGTTTTAATTAATATTTTAAAATAATGCAACCTTCCACTCATTTTCTCTTTTTGCATTCTCCATCCATCCTATTTTTAGGATAAAACATAGTTAAGGGAATGGAAACGGTAAATCCAGAATACTACCTTATATTAAATTGTGAGAGTAGGACAAGAGGACATAGGTTAAAATTAGTAAAAGGAAAATTAGGACTGATATCAGGAAGTTCTTTTTCATACAAAGAGTGATCAACACTTGGAATGGACATACAGATAGAATATGGAGCAGGCTCGAAGGGCTGAATGGCCTACTCCTGCTCCTATTTCTTATGTTAATAGTGCAGGTGAAAACCCTGGAATCAGTTAGATACAGCAATAGGAATAACAATAGGGTCTTTCTGAATGAATTAATTAAGATGGTCAAATGGCCTTTCTTATCCGTAAGTATCTTTGTGAGTACTTCCTACTTTATAACTGCTGCACATCCCTTCTCCCTGCACTTGTAAGTTTTCCACAATCAGTAGGTATTTGTTCCTTAATTAACTAGAATGTGCTGATTTTTCTGTAGCTATGTTATGTTCAGTCAAAGTGTTCAATCCCAGATTGAATTGCCGTACCTCATGAGAATGTAGTTAGAATGAATCCCAAAATGAAAAGCAAAGAACTCAGCCCAGTGCTTTCCACAAATAGAAAATATTCTGTCAGCAGAACACTAATTAGTTGAAGCTAGCTCCTTAAACACTGTAAAAAGTGCACGTCAACAATATTGCCACAATAAAATGACATTCATAAAAGTCTGTGGTATGCTGAATAAGGTGGAAGAGCTGCAAGCTTTTTAATGTCATGTGAAACTATCATTGTTTTGCTAGACTAAATGCTGTACAAAATTGCCATCCCTTAAAGTGATGTATTATCGACATTAGCCTTAAATGTGTGCTGAATGTCAAACACCTCTGATTCTACTGAATGTTTATAATTAGGCATCTGTGACTGGAAACGTGGTACATATGTCTAGGCTGAAAACTGTCTTTATTGGTGAATCAATTAGCTTTGCTTTGTTTCATAACAAAAAACTAATAATAATGTGGCAGTGTGTCTAAAGCTAAAGCCAACTGTAAATAATTAATTATTGCTATAATTCAGTACTAACCCATTTGTTGGAAAAAAAATGGTTAAATGCATTTGCAGCCTGTTCATTAAGATACCATGGTGAAACTTACCATCTATCAGATCATTCCTATTAAACAAAATCTATCAGCACTGGAATAAGTAGATTGGGAATCCATTGTTACCTTAGCAAATAGTCCATAAAATAAGCACATCACCATGGACTAAAATTGGTGGTGCCATTCTAATTTATAGTACTGATTAATTGAGGTTTTTCTTTGCCATGGGAACAGGTACAAAGCAGGTAAAGTACCAGAGCACAGATTGAATGCATCAAACACTAATTCAGAGGAAAGAACTGCAAGCTGCTACAACATCTGACAATAATACAGTGAGAAACAACTCTCAAGAAGTCTTAAATTATTGATAGCTGTGACCTAAAAAAAGAGTTCTGTCAGCTTTTAGACACATTCAAACTGTGTACTCAATAATAATTAAGTATAGAATTAAGTATCAGACGTATTATTGTGTCTCAGATTCTTTTTTATTGCTTGTCCTGAAAATACTCGAGACTGGTGTGAGTTTGGGATTCTCTTTTTTTCTGACAGGTCAAAGATACTCTGATACAGAACCATACCTGCCCACATCAGGGCAGACCACACCTCCTTGTCCCGTCAGACCTTTGTATGAAACTGCAAGAGCCACCATTTCTCTCTCCTCCTCATCCAAGTTCTCCTCCAAGTCACACACCATCCTGACTTAGAAATATATCGCCGATCCTTCATCGTCGCTGGGTCAAAATCCTGGAACTCCCTCCCTAACAGCACTGTGAGAGTACCTTCACCACGTGGACTGCAGCGGTTCAAGGTGGCGGCTCACCACCACCTTCTCAAGGGCAATTAGGGATAGGCAATAAATGCTGGCCTTGCCAGCGACGCCCACATCCCATAAACAAATTTAAAAAAAAATGTTTAAACACATTCCCATGTGTGCTATTTTTATTAGTATTAACTCCTTTAAAATGGGTTAGTGCCTTTGTAAAAACAGCACACAGATGAATATAGCACAAGCACATTAAGTGTTCGAACACAAACTTTGTTGATGGAAAGTTCTACACTCGGGTTTCAAACTATTCGACCTGCAGAAATTACCACTGAAACTAGAAGATTGATGCCTTTAGATATACAGGCCCCTATATTAATATGAAGGTGGCTTCAGTGCGGGGTTGGAATTGCGTGGGGGTACTCGGAAGTCAACTGAGTGGGTCAGATTTTGCGATTGCAACTGAATTGTACCAATTAATTTTGACTTCCGGGTTTCGCATCGCCAAGCTGCGCGTCAAACGTGATGTGCACCCGCATGATGCGATCTCAGCTGTATTTAAAAGAACAGTGCAAAAATGGAAATTGGAGGTGTTCAGGATGGTCATAGAGCAAGGGCAGCATCCAAATGTAACGATTCCACACTGGAATTACTGCTGGGTACAGTCAGGAGCAGGAGGGACATACTGTTCCCCAGCAATGGGAGGATGAAACTTGCTGCTCTCAACAAGAAGGCGTGGTTGGAGGTAGCTGAGGAGGTGAGCAGAAGGAGCATTTCGCCCAGGATGCGATGTAGGAAGCGGTTTAAATGACCTAGCCAAGTCAGGGAAAGTGAGTACGTTGGCTGATTCAACAACATTCTGTGCTTTAAGCCCCCGCCAACCCCCACACCCCCCTCACTCTGGCTTGCTAAGCATTCTCCATCACATCGCTCCTCACACCCACATAACTTGCAGCAGCACCCAGCCTTCACTTTCTATGCACTTCATCACCTCCCCATTTATACATCCACCAAAGACACTCACCCCGATCCTGATGTAATGTGAGTCATCCATCTGATTGTCACCCACACCGAATGCACTGCATCCATCAGGTGAGTCCCTCACCTTCACACATTCACAGTTTTTTCGCCCCTTGTAGAAGACAGCGCAAAACGCGAGGGAGATGGAGAGGACTGGAGGTGAACCGCCACAAATAGTCCTGCTCACTGATGCCGAGGATGCCGCCCTGGAGATAAGTGGCACATCTGCGTCCCTCTCAGTCAGAGATGAAGAGACAGGGAACTCTCAGATAGCTGGTGACAGAATTATAATTATCTCTGACACACATATGCTGATTTCATCAATGACTGAACTATGAGAAGACTGAGTATGTCAAGATTGTGACTTTGCCACAACTAAATCATATCCCTTTCTTTTTTCTTCCTGAGCTTTAACACTTACAGCAAGTGTCGCAGGACATCAATGAGGACGATTCCTCAGAGGACCTCATTCCTTATAAGGGTACACCGTCACAGGATTTACAGCTATGCACCAGCGCAAATATTCACACTTCGGTGGGTCCACTTAGACAGTTAGTTGGGTTTTCACCTGGCAATTCACACCTCACAAGTGAGCACTGGCAGACACTGGTGGCAGGGACAACTGTGGAGATTCCACGATGAGGGGCGCAATCCTCTCCAAGCTCTGCTCAGCTGGGCATGGATGCTGAAACCCGTGGGCTACCGTTGAGAAGGAGAATGCAAGAGGTGTATCAGCAACTTAGCCAGGTAATGACAGTAGTGCCACACACACTCTTCACAATAGCAGAGAGCATGGAGGAGTCCAACTCGATCGCTAGTGGATTGGTGGTGCAGGGAGAGGATGGAGGAGTCCAAATCGATCGCCAGTGGACTGGTGGCGCAGGGAGAGGATGGAGGAGTCCAACTCGATCGCTAGTGGATTGGTGGTGCAGGGAGAGGATGGAGGAGTCCAACTCGATCGCTAGTGGACTGGTGGCGCAGGGAGAGGATGGAGGAGTCCAACTCGATCGCTAGTAGACTGGTGGCGCAGGGAGAGGATGGAGGAGTCCAACTCGATCGCTAGTGGACTGGTGGTGCAGGGAGAGGATGGAGGAGTCCAACTCGATCGCTAGTGGATTGGTGGCGCAGGGAGAGGATGGAGGAGTCAACTCGATCGCTAGTGGATTAGTGGCACAGGGAGAGGATGGAGGAGTCAACTCGATCGCTAGTGGATTAGTGGTGCAGGGAGAGGATGGAGGAGTCCAACTCGATCGCTAGTGGATTGGTGGTGCAGGGAGAGGATGGAGGAGTCCAACTCGATCGCTAGTGGACTGGTGGCGCAGGGAGAGGATGGAGGAGTCCAACTCGATCGCTAGTGGATTAGTGGTGCAGGGAGAGGATGGAGGAGTCAACTCGATCGCTAGTGGACTGGTGGTGCAGGGAGAGGATGGAGGAGTCAACTCGATCGCTAGTGGACTGGTGGTGCAGGGAGAGGATGGAGGAGTCCAACTCGATCGCTAGTGGACTGGTGGCGCAGGGAGAGGATGGAGGAGTCAACTCGATCGCTAGTGGACTGGTGGCGCAGGGAGAGGATGGAGGAGTCAACTCGATCGCTAGTGGACTGGTGGTGCAGGGAGAGGATGGAGGAGTCCAACTCGATCGCTAGTGGACTGGTGGCGCAGGGAGAGGATGGAGGAGTCCAACTCGATCGCTAGTGGATTGGTGGCGCAGGGAGAGGATGGAGGAGTCAACTCGATCGCTAGTGGATTGGTGGCGCAGGGAGAGGATGGAGGAGTCAACTCGATCGCTAGTGGATTAGTGGCGCAGGGAATTGCGAGAATGTCTGCTGTGGAGAGAGAGGTCACCTCCATGGAGCTTCAAGCAAGGCTCCGAAATAAGTCCATGCAGGCCATGCAGACTTTGGATGTCAACATGTCTGCCACCTTAAACAGGGTGACGGATACCTTATCCGTGGCCTTACAACGCGTCACTGATCTTCACCAATCTGGTCTCCAGCAGAGTGGTAGGAGTGATGTAGCATTGGCCCAGGAGAGGGACGATGGCGAAAGGGAACATGGAAGTATGGAATGGGGCACTCCATTCAAAGTGCTCCCACTTCTTACCTGTTGCCCATCGCACCCCCACCCCCCTCCACCACCCCCACTCAGTAGCCAACGTGGTTCCTTGTCTCCCGATGGCCGAGTCTGCCCCTGCATAGGTGCAAGTGGAGCAGTTTTTGGCTGGTTCTTCACCTTAGTGCTATGTATTATGTACCTTCTAACTCTGAACTGGTGACTCTTTCTGGAGCGAAAAGGTATGCGATGTTTGACTGCCACAGTATGAAGGCATCATGACAGCTCCCAGGGAATCAGGCGCAGACCTGCATGAACCTCTTCTTGTGGTTGCACACCAGCTGCACATTGATGGACGAATATTCTTTGTGGTTTATAAAAACTCCTAGTTGCTGTGGCAGTGCTCGGATTGCCACGTGTGTGCAGTCGATGGCACCCTGTATTTGGGGGAATCCAGCCAGAGTGGAGAATCCTAAGTGCTCATTCTGGCTATTGTCACCACAGGAAATTTACATAATTGTCAGCCCTGGGATGTGGGCGTCACTAGCAAGGCCAGCACTTATTGTCCATCCCTAGTTGTCCTTAAGGTGGTGTTGAGCTGCCTTCTTGAACCACTGCAATCCGTTGTAGCGGCTCGGTACAACTGTGTGGCTCGCTAGGCCATTTCGAAGGCAGTTAAGAATCAACCACATTACTGTGGGTCTGGAGTCACATATAGGTCAGACTGGATAAGGACAGCAGATTTCCTTCCCTAAAGAACATTAATGAACCAGATGGGTTTTTACAACAATCTGGTAGTTATATGGTCACCATTACTGATACTAGTGTTTTATTCCAGATTTATTTAATTAACTGAATTTAAGTTCCCCAGCTGCCGTGGTGGGATTTGAACTCACGTCTCTGGACCAGGCCTTTGGATTACTAGTCCAATTGCATAACCACTATGCTACCATTCCCTATTTATGTGCAGCCGACTGGGAGATCCTGGATATATACATCTTTTTAATACAATGCTTCTCTTGCAGATTTTTCCATATTTCTGACATTTTCAGAGGTCAGTTTGTTTTTTAAAGCATCTCCAATACAGTATTTCATGGTTGAGATAATACATGAGCAAAGAAAGCATGCCAGAGAGATCAGCAAGCACCATACTATATCTGTAGATCTTGACACATCTATCTGTCAATGACCAAGAACAACTGCTGCATCTTACTCAGAATTAGCGAGGCAAAGTTTTGCCATCTGTAGAAGCTGATCCACCGGGTTACCGCCCCATTCAGGAAAAGCCAACCAACTTGCGATTCTGGGAGGCATGTGGTTCTTCTGTCATGCTACTTATATTCAGCCAGCACTTTTAAGTGCATGTCTGGAGGTGTTCCTGGACTACAGCAGGAATCCCACCAGATGTGTCCCAATAGGCTCAGTGGTACCTACATCTATTGAAAGCAGGTGAAGATCTCAAGTGGGGCCAAAGGTTCAAAAAGCAATTGGAAATCAATCCCAAAAAGATGGGCCAGATGTCACGAGTGATCTGCTTGAAGAAATGGTTCTGCTTCACCTCCTTCAGCCTGAGTGGTCTTTGGCTCACCAATATTATGCTGCCTCAGCAGGTTGGCTGCCCTGGTTACACCACCACAGGCATGAATGCCTACTTTAAATAAGAAGTCGCACAACACCAGGTTATAGTCCAACAGATTTATTTAAAATTACAAGCTTTCGGAGCTATCGCCCCTTCTTCAGGTACAGTTACAATGAGTGAATCTACAAAAGTTCACAGAATATAAACACAGAAAAGGCAGAGATACAATCTTTCCTTACATCAAAGACACACCAAGAGCACAGCCAAGACAATGAGATGTGTCCCAGGGGGTCCAACGTGTCAAAACCTGCTGTCTGCATATCCTCTCCATTTGGGTTTGTTTTTTGTGTTTGTTTTTTGTGTTTGTTTTTTTTAAAAACTGGAAAGACAGACAACGATGTCAATCTTTAAATAACTTCATCCACAGGATTTGGCAGGGGCTGAACAGTAAGTGGAAGTTCCTCTTTTTCTTTAACTCTGTACTAAGATACTTCTGCTACCAAATTTGGAACACCCTGCATGTTCATTCTTGTCATGGAATAATCTCGACCGTCCTCTAGGAATTGTTTTATTAAAAGTTTTATTACTCTTACTTTATCATGTTGCTATTGGATACCAGCACTGCTAGGTTTGCCCAGTGCAAACATTGTATTTTCCTAACAACTGGTTAGGGTATTATCCTCTGTTTGCTGTCTTCACAGCTCAGCATGAGGCTGTTTACTTGTCAGTGTATGAATAGCTCAGTCTATAGTCCATTAAAAAAGAAGCACCTGAGAATTTACTAAACCTGAAACCACTCATATATGTACAGCATTGATCGTTATAGCTACAATATAGTAGTAGAATGGGTATGATATAGCCAATATCAAACTTTTAGAATAAATGTAAACCATTGTTTTATAATTTGCTGCATATAATACAACACAATAACATTCTTCCACTTTCATTTTAAAAATCTAGAAGCAACTTTATCTTCAGCAAGCTGATAAAAATAGAATCATGTAAGTCTGAATTAAATTAAGCCCTGTATGATAATGGCCATTATTTGACATGACTGAAGGTTGAGGTTTTGCCAAGTAGCACTCTCGTTTCAGAAGGTTGTGGTTTCAAGGCAAGACTCCAGGACTTCAGTACACAATCAAGGCTAACACTTCATTGCAGTAATAAAGTGTTACATTGTCAGAAGTGCTTCCATAGTGCAGGTTCCATTGTACTATTCAAAGGGGAGTAGGGAGTTCTCGCAGTGTCCTAGCCATCATTTGGCCCTTAACCAACGCTACCAAAAATAGATTTCCTACATTACAACAGTGACTACATTCCAAAAGTACTTCATTGGCTGTAAAGCGCTTTGAGACGCCCGGTGGTCGTGAAAGGCGCTATATAAATGCAAGTCTTTCTTTTTTAGTCATTCACCCCAACGCTGCTGGTGGGATCTTGCTGTGTTCGCCTGTGACTGAACTTCCAACTAATTAATTGTAAAAGAAGGAGTTTGGGACATTTCTGAGAGATGTAATAAGGCATTATAGGGTAAATTCACCAATCCTGTACTCCCAGCATGGAGTTCTGCTAGAAAGGAACACAGGTTGGAAAATCGGTTAGACAGGCCTGGAATTTCCTGAAAACGTGCACCGATGATGATTTTCGGTGCAAAAGATCAAGGAAATTCGGACACAGGTAACATGTCCGTTTTTACATTAGAATCGAATTTCCTCAATTTTTGCGCTAATTCAGGAAAACCACTGCCAAATCTCGCCGCCACTTGTTAACATGGCTTCGCCCCATGCAAAAGACCAGAGAACACAGGTTTCCTGCATTTACGACAGTTCTGAACTTACCCCATATTCCTTTTTATGTATGAAAATTAAAACATGATGGAGATAGCTGTGATACCTCATTACAGATCAAAAAAAAGAAAATTAGCATTTATATAGCATCTTTTATTATCTCAGGACATCCCAAGGGGCTTCACAGCCAATTAAGTATTTTAAAGTGTTGTCACTGTTGCAATGAAGGGAAATGCAGCATCCAATTTGTGCACAGCAAGGTCCCACAAACAACAGAGACAAATGATGATGATAGCAGATAATCAGTTTTTAATTATGTTGGTTGAGGGATAAATGTTGGCCACGACACTAGGAGAACTCCCAGCTCTTCTTTGAACAGTGCCATGGGACTTTTTACATCCACCTGTGAGGGCAGACGGGACCTCAGTTTCAATCTGAAAGTCAGCACCTCTGACGTGTAGCACTGCCGCAGTAATTCACTTAAGGATCAGCTTATATTAGATGTGATCACGTCTCTGGAGTAGGTGCTTGAACCCACGATCTTCTGACTCAGAGGTGGGCGTGCTACCACTGAGCCAAGATTGACACATGGTGAGAAAGTGTCCAGCAACAGGGGCATGGCTGGAGTAGGCATAGATGAGGCCATTAGCTCTCAAGGCATCATCACATCCAGCACCCTTCTCCCCCACAAAAGTGACAGATGATGTGCCAGAAAGCGAGCAAAACCAGCCAGCCATCTTGGCAGTGGGCATGATTGAAGCAGTTGCAGTACCACCTCAGGAGCCAGCACAGGAAGGTATGGGGCATCTTAAACCCAAGCAGCTCCCACTGAGACCCAGTGGCCAGTCACTATTATTCTTCAACTGCTGAGTCATTTAGAAGGAGTCACTAGTTAAGAGTTAGAAGATACATAATGCATAGCACTAAGGGAAGCACCATCTAAAAACCAGCAAAATCACGTACGCCTAGCACAAAGTAGGGAAATAAACTGGTTGCATTATATTTGACCTTTTGTCTGGAGAATTTTTTTCAGATGGTGCAGAATAAGGTAGCAGTTCAACAAAGATGGGAGTTGAGGTAGTGCAGAGGACAACATTGTGGATGATGTTTTGGGTAACCTCAATGAGTGCATGTGATCAATAAGGTTTGTTAAAAGGGTGACTCAGGCACTTAGCTGAGTGCATTATGTAGCAATGTCTGATGCAGTCGATTTCCTGGATGAAAAGGAGTTTATGCAGTGAAATTCACTGGGTTATTGGGCTGGAAATTTGTTACAGCCAAGGAATGCACATCTACAATGCACGCAAAATTCGTGCTCACACCTCATTAAAATGATTGCAGTCATGATTCTAGTCTAAAAACCAATATCGGGGGCAGTCTAATTGCAAGTCATGATTGCCACAGGTTTTTTCACGACTTAAAGGGGAGGTTCATTGATGCTGCGGCACCTCATTCTCAGCATTGTTGGCTGTGCAGCTGCCCCAACAACAAACCAAACACCAGTTAGAAGACAGCCGTAGGAACGTTGGCAGACCAGAGACGGAGGGAGAGAGCCCGCAGGTTCTCGGATGAAGCTCTTGAGGCATTGTTTTTTGTGGTGGAGAGAAGGCGGATGGTCCTGTACCCGCCAACTGGCAGGAGGCCCTCGCCACAAGTCTCTCACACTATGTGGAGGGAGATAGCTGACCACATCACAAGCAGCACTGTGGCCCCCAAGACCCACACCCAGTGCAGGAAGAAGTTTAATGACCTCATACGGGTGGTCAGGGTGAGTGAAGGCTTCAACAAAGGCTACATACCACCATCTGTACCACAAGCTTCAAACACTGCTCAACCCCCAGCACTCACCTACCAACAATCTCTACCTAGCAACACTCACACCCACATCTTACACCTTGCACACAATGACAGCTATTCAACTATGGCAGGCACATCACTCAAACACATTGCTCCACACTCACTCACACACTTTCCTTTCTCTTGCAGGCCAAGGTGGCTCACAACCGGAGGGAGCAGCAGCGGACAGGCAGGGGCCAGGCCCACATTGCACAGCTGAGCCAGCTGGAGAGTCGAGTGCTGGAGATCATTCGCCGCCACGTCGTGGGCACTGTGGCCACCGGGGACGTGGACCCTCTTGGGGACAACAATGGTATGTTCATTTCTACTCCTTCTTCTCACATCCCACTTCCCCCTGAGCCCACAATCTTTTCTCACTTTCAAGCTACCCATGCTGTATGCATACATTTCTGCCTTCCTGCCCCCCTCCCCTCACCATAACCCGACTCTTGTGCCTTTCTGCTGCACCTTAGCAGCCTGTCCCTGAGGGCACCGCAGAGAAGAGGAGGAGGAAGACACCGCGTCAGTCACTCGCAGACACCAGCTCAGACACTGCCACTACGCATTCTTTAGAGGCTAGTGTAGCAGCAGGAGCTGCACAGGGTGAGGTATCGGGCACAAGCGGGCTGCAGCAAGGCCGGGGAGGAAAAGGTAGCTCGGGGGCCAGCTCCCTGGAGAGCGAGTTCGCGCGCGTGAGTTCTGCTCCACAGGACTCAGATGAGGACCTCGATGAGGAGCCCTTCAGAAAAAGGAAGATGGGCATGCACACAGAAATGATAGATGCAATGGCAAGGTTGCCAGAGAGCCTCTCGGCAATGGCAAGGAGCGTGGAGGAGTCCGCCTCCAACATTGCACAAGGCTCTGCGCACACCATGGAGCCCATCATTTCCAGTCTGCAAATGATGGTACACGCCCAGAGAGACCGTGGCGACCCAGACATAATGGTGCGCATGATGAGCGATGTCGCAGCTCCCATTGCAGCACAGGCGGAAGCGACCCAACGTCTTAGTGCTGCAGCAAAAGCTCAGACTGCTTTCATGCAGTCTCAGCGTGATGCCACCCAAGTTCTGGATGTTGCCATCATGGCTAGGTCTACCACGGTCGACCGGGGCTTTCATGGTGTCGCAGCAGGCCAGCAATCTCAGATTGCTAGAAATGCTGAGGTGCCGCCCCAGGGGAGTGGCAGTGGGTCTGTGGAGCAGGGACCTGCTGTCCTCTCCCACTGCCATTCCACCATTGCCCTTGTCGCTGCCTGTCATCCAGCCAGCCCAGACTGCTGTCGCACATGTTGAGGTGGTGCAATCTATAGCCGGGCCTTCTAGGTCCGGAGCTGGTCAAGGTCATCCTGGAAGGCCATCTGAAGTCTCTCGCATGGAAACTCAGCAGCCTTCCACCAGCCGTGCTGCAGCTACTGGGGGCGCACAGTGTAGGAGCACGAGAGTAGGAAAAGGAACACGAATGACAAGCACTAAGGGATTGCACAAGGGTGATTAATTAATAGTGTTGATGTAATATGTGTGATATGTATATAGATAAATTTATTAATTGTGTTTGGAATTTTTGTGGTGTCTCTCATTTCAGCTTTGCGCCCAGGAGACGTTGTGATATGACCTGCGACAGGGATTGGATGATGAGGATGTGGTGAGCAATGGGAATCTGGGGTTTCATTCATTCAAATCAGAGTCTGATGAGCCGGTCACGGACCGCCCGTCCGGAAGGCTGATTGTCTGGCTGCCTCCTCCCTCCTACCTGTTCCTCCTCCTCGTCCTTATCCTCTGCTCCCTCATCCTCCTCCTGAGGTGGTCCCGCAATCCCTGGTGGCAAGGGCTGGACCCTCATGATGGCCAAGTTGTAGACCAAGTAAACATTGGTCCCTTAGAGGATGAGACTGGGGAATTAATAATAGGGAACAGGGAAATGGCAGAGACATTGAACAAATATTTTGTATCAGTCTTCACGGTAGAAGACACTAAAACCATTCCAATAATACATAATCAAGGGGCTATAGGGAGGGGGGAACTTAAAACAATCACTATCACTAAAGAAAAAGTACTCAATAAAATAATGGGACTAAAGGTGGACAAGTCCCCTGGACCTGATGACCTGCATCCTAGGGTCTTAAAAGAAGTGGCTGCAGAGATAGTGGATGCATTGGTTGCAATCTACCAAAATTCCCTGGATTGGAAAACCGCAAATGTAACTCACCTATTCAAGAAAGGAGGGAGACAGAAAGCAAGAAACTATAGACCAGTTAGCCTAACATCTGTCATTGGGAAAATGCTGGAGTCCATTATTAAAGGAAGCAGTAGCAGGACATTTAGAAAATCATAATACAGTCAAGCAGAGTCAGCATGGTTTTATGAAAGGAAAATTACGTTTGACAAATTTGCTGGAGTTCTTTGAGGATGTAACGAGCAGGGTGGATAAAGGGGAACCAGTGGATGTGGTGTATTTGGATTTCCAGAAGTCATTCGATAAGGTGCCACATGAAAGGTTACTGCACAAGATAAGAGCTCACAGAGTTGGGGGTAATATATTAGCATGGATAGAGGATTGGCTAACTAACAGAAAACAGAGAGTCGGGATAAACGGGTCATTTTCCAGTTGGGAAACGGTAACTAGTGGGGTGCCACAGGGATCAGTGCTGGGGCGTCAACTATTTACAATCTATATTAATGACTTGATGAAGGGACCGAGTGTACTGTAGCCAAATTTGCTGATGATACAAAGATAGGTGGGAAAGCAAGTTGTGAAGAGGACACAAAGAATGTGCAAAGGGATACAGACAAGCTAAGTGAGTGGGCAAACATTTGGCAGATGGAGTATAATGTGGGAAAGTGTGAGGTTATCCACTTTGGTAAGAAAAATAAAAAAGCAAATTATTATTTAAATGGAGAGATTACAAAATGCTGCAGTACAGAGGGACCTGGGGTCCTTGTGCATGAAACACAAAAAGTTAGCATGCAGGTACAGCAAGTAATCAGGAAGGCAAATGGAATGTTGGCCTTTATTGTAAGGGGGATGGAGTATAAAAGCAGGGAAGTCCTGCTACAACTGTACAGGATATTGGTGAGACCACACCTTGAGTACTGCGTACAGTTTTGGTCTCCTTATTTAAGGAGGGATATACTTGCATTGGAGGCAGTTCAGAGAAGGTTCACGAGGTTGATTCCTGAGATGAAGGGGTTGACTTATGAAGAAAGGTTGAGCAAGTTGGGCCTATACTCATTGGAGTTTAGAAGAATGAGAGGTGATCTTATTGAAAAATATAAGATGCTGAGGGGGCTCGACAAGGTAGATGCAGAGAAGATGTTTCCCCTCATGGGGGAATCTAGATCTAGGGGGCATAGTTTCAGAATAAGGGGTCGCCCATTTAAAACTGAGATGAAGAGGAATTTCTTCTCTCAGTGGGTCATAAATCTGTGGAATTCTCTGCCCCAGAGAGCTGTGGAGGCTGGGTCATTGAATATATTTAAGGTGGAGATAGACAGATTTTTGAACAATAAGGGAGTGATGGGTTATGGGGAGTGGGCAGGGAAATGGAGCTGAGCCCAAGATCAGATCAGCCATGATCTCATTAAATGGCGGAGCAGGCTCGAGGGGACAAATGGCCTAGTGCTGCTCCTATTTCTTATGTTCTTAGCATGCAGCAGACCACCGCGAAATGGGGCACCCGCTCTGGCGAGTACTGGAGGGCTCCTCCCGAGCGGTCAAGGCAGCGGAACCGTTGCTTCATCAGGCCGATGGTCTGCTCGATGATGTTCCTGGTGGCAGCATGGCTCTCATTATATGAGTGCTGGGCAGGAGTGTTGGGGTTGCAGAGGGGAGTCATGAGCCAGGTGGACAGCAGATAGCCCATGTCTCCAAGCAGCCACCCACGAGCTTGATGTGGTGGCTGGAAGAGTGCTGGCACACTGGTCTGGCACAGGATGAAGGCATCGTGGCTGCTGCCAGGATAGCAGGCATTGACATTGAGGATTCGCTGTGTGTGATCGCACACCAACTGCACATTACATGAGTGGTAGCCTTTGCAGTTACAGAAGATCTCAGGATTGTTATGCGGTGCCCGCAAAGCCATATGGGTGCAGTCAGTGGCGCCCTGCACCATGGGGAATCCCGCTATCCTGGCAAAGCCACATGCACACTTGTCCTGCTTCTCTCTGGTGATCAGGAAGCCAATGTAGTGCCTTCTTCTGGTGTAGAAATGTTAGCTATGTCTCCTGTTGCAGACTGGAAGGATCCGCTGGTGAAGAAATTGAGGGCCACGGTGTTCTTGACTGCCACTGAGAGAGCCATGGTTGCCCTGGTCTGAGGCTGGAGGTCTGGGTGCAGGAGGTGGCAGAGTTCTGTGACCACCTCCTTGGTGAAGCAAAGTCTCCTAATACACTGCTCCTTGCTTAATTGAAGGTAGAAGAAGTGCTCTCGGAATACCCTCGGAGCGTAAGGCCTCCTATTGAGAGCCCTGATGGCCCTCCTTCTCCCTCTGCGCACATGCTCCCGTCTTTCTCACTGCCTCTGCTCCCTCTGCCGTAGATCCTGGAGGGCCAGATCAACTGCCCGTACAGCCCCCGTGACTTTTAACAAGTGTTTGAAGCATTTCAAAAATAATGAGGGTATTTTATACTTGCCAGAGCACTCCCTGATGCCAAATAACCTTGAAATGACTAAAGA
The DNA here is from genome assembly GCA_030390025.1 of Squalus acanthias. NCBI lineage: Eukaryota > Metazoa > Chordata > Chondrichthyes > Squaliformes > Squalidae > Squalus > Squalus acanthias. Next base: position 102,893,256 of record CM059429.1, on the reverse strand, counting down.
AAACGCTTGCAGTTGCAGGAATTAGCGCACAGCTACTCAAAGGTGCGAGTGATTGGTGAGGATCCCTTTAAATAGCATCGCCGGAGCCGGCTTCCTGCTGCTGCACGTCACCTCAACCTGTCGTTGCTTTCTCCAGCCAGTAAGTTCAATGGCCTAAACGAAGTTGGGAGATTGGGCATCAAGTGAGTGTTGCACACTCACTGACGTCATGATCTCCATGATTGAGATGTCCCTGGCAATCGACTTTACCAGCAGTGCTACTGGCAAGACGGATATGGCGTATGGTGCAGGAACAGGCATCAGGTGGCGTTGGCGGTCTCAGCAGCCTTTTAGCGCCATTTCGTGGTGCTAAACACGTGAATTTCTAGCCCATTGTCTTTGTCCTGTTTTGGCCTTGGTTACAGGTTAGCTCTTCTCCCTCCTCCCCATCCATGATCAGACATCTTTGGACTGCAAAGTTGTGAAGCATGCAAGAGACAACAATGAAGTTAGAGAACTCGGTAGGTTACAAAATAAGGCACCTCCTGGTTTGTTCAGACATCTGCAGCCCTGCTCCAAGATGCCAATAATGAGCCTAATAGTTTCATGGGCCTCGTTGTATTTCCAATCTGCTTCTGTCCAAGGTTGTTGCAAGGGTGTCATTAACCAGTGCTGCAGAACGTAACCTTGGTCTCCAAAACCATTCTTGCCGGCTGCCTTCACCCTCCAATAAGAGTGGCACAGACGATTGTCCGCAAATAAAGTACATGACTGCTGTATGGGAAGCAGGCATTGTCTTGCATGATGTGTGCTTCCTGATCACTGACCAGTGGCACATTGTAGTAATGGAATTCTTTTTGTTTATGTAAGCCATGCCTTTTTGTCTGTGAGCCTAGTCGGCCACCTGGGTACTATCAGCGATCCTGAACTTTTGGAGCATCTACAATGCAATGACACTGGGTAGATGTGTCATGCTGGTGTTATTATTATTTAATGGGAAGGGAGATTAAAAGCAGTGGCCATGCTGAACAATACATCAGTCACCTATTTAATACATCTATGGACTGCAAACTGCCTGATTCTGCAGATGGCCCCTGTGCTCTCCTGGAAGAAGATGCAGACATAAAAATTGTGTAAGGAAGTGAACTGTCACCACCACCACACCAAGTCAGAGCCTGCAGAGTCAGTTACCTGCAGTTATTGCCAGGTAGGTGTACCAAGGCCTGCAGATATATAGTTGGTGACATAATGGCGGTGTAGACAGCCCAGCTCTGGTGCCAACATATCTTCTTTAATCCTCTACCACTTCAACATTGAAGATTGTGTTTGGAATGCTTTACAAGCAAACCTCATATGATAAAAGAAAGTTTCCGCATTTCATTAAAGAAAAAAATATGAAACAGACCTATAAAAGAGCCACAGTTCATCCTGTTTGTAGTCACACAGATTTTGAAGGAAAAGAAGATCGGCAACTGAAACGATGTAGGATGGGAGTACGGTAGCATAGTGGTTATGTTACTGGACTAGTAATCCAGAGGTCTGAACTAATGATCTGGAGACGCGAGTTCAAATCCCACCATGGCAGCTGTGGAATTTAAATTCAGTTCATTAAATAAATTTGGAATAAAAAGCTAGTATCAGTAATGGTGACCATGAAACTACCAGATTGTTGATTTAAAAAAAAACATCTGGTTCACTAATGTCCTTTTAGGGAAGGAAATCTGCTGTCCTTACCCGGTCTGGCCTATATGTGACTCGAGACCCACAGCAATGTGGTTGACTTTAACTGTCTTCTGAAATGGCCAAGCAAGACATTCAGTTGTATTCAAGGAGGCGGCTCACCACCACCTTCTCGAGGGCAATTAGGGATGGGCAATAAATGTCGGCATGACCAACGAGGTCCACCTCCTGTGAATGAATAAAAAAAATAAAGAAATGCATTCTTAGTTCTCAGGTTAAATACATAATAGTGTTTGGAAATGATGACAGGAAACAATCTTTAAAGAATTGAAAGGGAGATTTTCCTTCAAATTCAAGGCAAAGGGCTGAAAACCTTCAGCTATGCAAGTCAGTGAAAGGAGTCAAGGAGAAACAATAACAACTGATGACTCACAGTGATGGGGTTTTGCAATGAAATGGGACATCTATCGAGTCACACGGGCTGACACGAATCAGTTGAATGCAATTTCGGGCCCCTGAAGCAAATGCAAGAGACATATCAGGAGAGATTTGACAGATGGTTTGATAAAATGTCAACAAGATACATCTAAAACCCTTTTTCACAGCCACTATCCTAATGCATTTTTGCTGTTTCTTAAAAATGACCTGAGTTGATCGTGGTTATTTTTAGCCTAGTGCTACTTACTTTGATTTAATTAACATTCTCCAGATTAAAGCTCAGTGAAGGGTAGTAACATGCTCCACATTGAGGAAGCCACTGACTGCTCTATATGACATTGTTGTGTAGTGCAAATACTCACAGCTTACAGAAACTAATATTCAGAGTCCTATGTTTCTAGAATTTCTTCACATTTCCTTGAAAAATCTTTCTTCTGACTGATTTATATACGTCTGTCATAGAAAGGAGATCATAAAACACCGGGGACTTTATCAATCATGGTTGAGTCACTCATGGTACAAAAACTTTATTCTGCAAAATTCAATCATGTGGTCCCTGACCTCCAGAAATAAAAATCGCAGTTCCACAGTAGTAACGTCATATTGAAGCCGTGAATAATGACAAGAATTCAAATTTTTTTCAGAGTTGTGTTTGAGCTCAGGACATGTTAAGTTGAAAGGATGAAATCTTAACTCAGTGTAAGTAACATTGACAGGTAGATCTCCCACGGAGTTGCTGATGAGTATTGTGGGTCCCGTGTGCAGTTTATGACGTTTATCACTTTCCCGTTTGCAGTCTAAATGTGAAAGCGATTTGCTAATCGGAATAATACATCAGATTTACTGCATCACATAACTAACGCGAGGTAAAATATTACACACCTTACTGATACTGAAGAAAGCAGAACCTCACAAGTATATAATACTCTGATATCTCCGATGCAGTTGCTTACTGACCTGGCCAAGAGCAGAGCCACAGGAGGCTCTTGGGGTGAGGCTCCAGATACCAACTGAACATCTTTAATAACATGAGATGGAAAGACCAGCTAGAAGGCTGGTATTTCACGGAGTCGTGCATGCACAAAGGCCTAAAATGTTGCACATGGGGAGAAAGCACTTCCATTTTCCTGCTATAAAATCGGGTGATTCTCCTTCCACGTTCACTTCAACAGCTATTTTCTTTAAAGGCGCACAAGAATACCTCTCTCATCTTCTGTCTTTCTCTTTCTGTTTTATATATACAGCAATGTCCCGTGGCGTTGCACATGGTAAGTCAGAGAATATAGTGTCTCCCTTACCTGTCTCTGCTGTCTTTATGTTGCTGTTTCTCTCCTCTTCTGTTTCTGTCCATCTCTCTTTCTCTTCTCTGCTTCTCTCTCCATAACTCTTACATAAGAACATAAGAAATAGGAGCAGGAGTAGGCCAATCGGCCCCTCGAGCCTGCTCCGCCATTCAATAAGATCATGGCTGATCTGATCCTAACCGCCAATCTACTATCTATCACAGAACCATCTCCTGCATCTAACAGAATTGCACACACGAAATAGGAGCAGAATCAGGCTACACAGTCCCTGGGCCCGCTCCACTACCCACAGGGCCATGACCGATCCGAACCTAGACTCATGTCCAAATTCCTGCCCGCTCCCCGTAACCCTTAATGCCCTTTACTTCTAGGAAACTGTCTATTTCTGTTTTAAATTTAATTAATGTTGTAGCTTCTACAGCTTTTTGTGGCAGCATATTCCATGGACCTACCACCCTCTGAGTGAAGTAGTTCCTCCTCATCTCAGTTTTGAAAGAGCAGCCCCTTATTCTAAGACTATGTCCCCTAGTTCTCGTCTCACCCGTCATCGGGAACATCCTCCCCGCATCCACCCGATCCAACCCCTTCACAATCTTATATGTTTCAATAAGATCGCCTCTCATTCTTCTGAACTCCAATGAGTAGAGTCCCAATCTACCCAACCTCTCCTCATATGACCACCCCCTCATCCCCGGGATTAACCGAGTGAACCTTTTTTGCACTGCCTCGAGAGCAAGGATGTCTTTCCTTAAGTAAGGACACCAAAACTGTATGCAGTATTCCAGGTGCGGTCTCACCAATACCTTGTACAACTGAAGCAATACCTCCCTATTTTTATATTCTATCCCCCTAGCAATGAAAGCCAACATTCCATTTGCCTTCTTAATCACTTGCTGCACCTGCATACTAACCTTTTGAGTTTCGTGCACCAGGACCCCCAGATCCCTTTGCACTTCAGTACTCTCCAGTTTCTTGCCATTAAGATAATAAATTGCTCTAGGATTTTTCCTGCCAAAGTGCATCACCTCACACTTTCCAGTGTTGTATTCCATCTGCCAAATCTCTGCCCACTTACTTAGCCTGTCTATGTCCCCTTGCAGGTTTTTTATGTCCTCCTCACTCACTACTTTCCCTCCCATCTTTGTATCATCTGCAAATTTTGATATGTTACACTTGGTCCCTTCCTCCAAATCGTTAATATAGATTGTGAAGAGTTGGGGACCCAGCACTGACCCCTGTGGAACACCACTAGTTACTGATTGCCAGTCTGAGAATGAACCATTTATCCCAACTCTTTGCTTTCTGTTAGATAGCCAATCCTCTATCCATGCCAGAATATTACCCCCAATCCCGTGATTTTTTACCTTAAGCAATAATCTTTTGTGTGGCACCTTGTCAAATGCCTTTTGGAAGTCTAAATACACTACGTCCACTGGTTCCCCTTTATCCACTCTATATGTTACTTCCTCAAAGAACTCCAGCAAATTTGTCAAACATGACTTCCCCTTCGTAAAACCATGCTGACTTTGTCCTATTAAATTATGATTATCCAAATGTCCTGTTACTGTTTCCTTAATAATGGACTCCAAAATTTTACCTACCACAGATGTTAGGCTAACCGGTCTATAGTTACCAGCCTTCTGTCTACTGCCCTTTTTAAATAAGGGTGTTACATTAGCAGTTTTCCAGTCTGCCGGGACCTTAGCGGAATCCAGGGAGTTTTGAAAAATTATTACCAATGCATCTACAATCCCTACCGCCACTTCCTTCAAGACTCTAGGATGTAAGCCATCAGGTCCAGGTGATTTATCCGCCTTGAGTCCCATTATTTTACCGAGTACCACTTCCTTAGTGATTTTGATCGTGTTTAGCTCCTCTCCCCCTATAGCCCCCTGTTTGTCTTTTTGCTTCTGTGTCCTCTTCTACTTCTCTCTGCCCAATTCTTCTTTCCTTTTGGGTGGGAGGTGGTTGACGTCATGGCAGGAAAAAGAGCCACCAATGAATGCTGGATGCATTTGGTGTGGCAGTTGTGGGAAAAATGTGGCTCTCAGTGGCTTCCTTCTTATCCCCTCCTCCAAACCCTCATGCTTCCCTCAACCCCCTCTCTCACATCACATCCCCTACTCCTTCACCTCCCCACTACCCTCTCCTTTTCCTGCTAAACCTACACTCGCCTGTCTCTTCCTCTTTGAACTACCCATATAACCTCCCCTCCCCCTATCTTCACTGTCACTCAGCTCACCCTTAAAACTTCCTACTACTGCTGGCATGTGCCCACAGATGACCTCTGCGGGGTCGGGAGAAATCACCCAATTTAAAGATGCCGTGCGAGCACCTGCGCCTGCAACATTCGGGTCAAATTTTGGGCATCCACCTGCACCTGGAGTCTGTAAACTGCGGTGGGTTGTGCCAGGTTCTGTGGATGTGGTGTGCCAGGCCACTCCGAGAGAGATACCAGAAGTGACCCCTTAGTCCCCTATGAAAAGTTTTTAAAAAAAATTACTTACCATCTTTGGGGTCCAAGCCTGGAAGCTTGGGGCACCACTTTCACCATTTGGCAGACCCGATTTATCTGGTCTCATTCAGCATTCTTGCTCCACAGGCCAGGGACGTGGAACTCCTGGCCCGGGAATCCCCACTCCCTGCCTTGTTTCCTCCCAATGCCGCTGGCTTTTTTGGGAGCACACAAAGGCTCCACCGCTTACAAGGCCAACAGACACTGCCCAGGAAGATTGGGAGCAACAGATATGGGTCCAGTCCTAAATTGCAGCCCTTACAACAACAACAACTTGTATTTCTATAGCGCCTTTAACGTAATAAAACGTCCCAAAGCGCTTCACAGGAGCGTTATTAAAAAAAGACACCGAGCCATATAAGGAGATGTTAGGGCAGATGACCAAAGTTTTTCAAAGAAGTAGGTTTTAAGAAACGTCTTAAAGGAGGAAAGAGAAGTGGAGAGGCGAAGAGATTTAGGGAGGGAATTCCAGAGCTTAGGACCTAGGCAGCTGAATGTACGGCCGCCAATGGTGGAGGGATTAAAATCAGGGATGTTCAAAAGGCCAGAATTGGCGGCACGCAGAGATCTCGGGGGGTTGTAGGGCTGGAGGAGATTACAGAGATAGGGAGGGGTGAGGCCATGGAAGGATTTGAAAACAAGGATGAGAATTTTGAAAACAAGGCATTGCTTAACTGGGAGCCAATGTAGGTCAGCGAGCACGGGGGAAATGGGTGAGCGGGACTTGGTGCGAGTTAGGACACGGGTGGCAGAGTTTTGGATGATCTTAAGTTTATGGAGGGTAGAACTAGAGAGGCTAGCCAGGAGTGCGTTGGAATAGTCAAGTCGAGAGGTAACAAAGGTATGGATGAGGGTTTCAGCGGAGACGGGCGATGTTATGGATATGGATACGGAAATGGGCGGTCTTAGTGATGGAATGGATATGAGGTAGGAAGCTTAACTCGAGATCAAATATCACACCAAGGTTGCGAGCAAACAGATTTGGGTAGCCTCACACAGTTGCCAAGGAGTGGGATCGAATCGGTGGCAAGGGAACGGAGTTTGTGGCGTGAACAGAAGACAATGGCTTCGGTCTTCCCGGTATTTAATTGGAGGAAATTTCTGCTTATCCAGGGCTGGATGTCGGACAAGCAGTCTGACAGTATAGAGACGGTGAAGAGTTCGAGAGAGGTGGAGGAGAGGTAGATCTGAGTATCATCAGCGAACATGTGAAAACTCGTGCTGTGTCGCCGGATGATGTCACCGAGGGGCAGTGTGTAGATGAGAAATATGAGGGGGCAAAGGATAGATCCTTGGGGGACACCAGAGGTGACGGTGCGGGAGCAGGAAGAGAAACCATTGCAGGTGATTCTATAGCTACAGCTGGAAAGATAGGAATGGAACCAGGCGAGTGCAGTCCCATCCAGCTTGAGAAGGATGAGAAGGGATAGTTTACCTTTGTCGCATTCAATTATGATGTCATTTCTGACCTTGGTAAGAGCCGTTTCAGTACGGTTGCGGGGGCAGAAACCTGATTGGAGGGATTCAAACAAGGAGTTCCGAGAAAGATGGGCACAGATTTGGGAGGCAACAACATGTTCAAGGACTTTGGAGAGGAAAGGGAGGTTGGAGATGGGGCGATAGTTTGCAAGGATGGAGAGATCAAGAGTTGTTTTTTTTGAGGAGAGGGGTGATGACGGCAGATTTGAAGGAGAAGGAGACAATACCTGAGGAGAGAGAACCGTTAACAATATCCGCTAACATGGGAGCCAGGAAGGGAGGTTGGGTGGTCAGCAGTTTAGTAGGAATAGGGTCGAGAGAGAAGGAGGTCGGGCTCGTTGACAAGATGAGCTTCGAAAGGGCATGAGTGGAGATAGGAGAAATAACTAGAGAAATATGCAAATTCAGGGTTAGGGCAGGGGGAAATCGGAGCGGAAGTAAGGCTCGGTGGGCTAGGAGAAGGGAGGGAAATAGCAGAGGCAGTTCTCGATCTTTTTAACAAAAAACTCCTTAAGTAGAATATAGTTTAAAATCTTTCACCTTCACCAGTTCAACATGGCTGTCTTTCCACTTCCTCTGTACCTAGTCAACAATGACAAAAGCTCTGGGACCTCACTCCTCCTTTTTTGTCATTTTCATTAACTGCGTGGCACCATCAAAATCAACTTCACCTCATTCCCCATAACCAAAAGCCCATTCACTTCTCTCTTTTCACCCCCTCCTCTTTTGGTTTGAATATAAATCGTCCTCCTTTACTCCACATGTTACTGATGCCCTACCAAGCCTTTTAACTACCACTCATCATCCTTTCAGACCGCCATCTGTTTTAGTCCCTCATTGCCGCTTTCTTACTCGCCACAGCTACTGGAACAACTCCAACTTTTAGTGGAGCAGAACATCAATTTTAATTTTATTTATTTCCAAAATTTAATGCTATAACTTCAACATCTCCTCGTCCTCCAAACTGCTGGGTAAGTTGGAAGATTTGTGAAGTATTTAAATTTGTCTGTTTGCTATGTTACAAACATTGGGAGTGAATTTCCACACCATTTTAGGCATAATTTAAGCATATAATTGGAGTAAATAACCATTTTTGGCAGTAAAATGAGGCAGAAGCTATTTATGCCAGTCTTCAGCCAGAAAAATCGATCTTGCTAAATTTCCTCACGCTTTTTGGCCTTTTCTGTGATCCGCTCGCCAAGTCCTGGTTGACCTCATTTAAATAAATTATAGTGAGGACCAGTGACAATGAAGCTCTGAGTTTTCTGCTTTTACACTCGCAAAGTACTCGGGGGGTAAGTTAGACCGACACTTCTGTTGCCAGATCAGCTGAGACAGGCAGATGTAACAAGTTTGTGAGCCTGAAATGTGTGAAAAGTTTCCCTAGCAATTTCTGCAGCTGGGAAAGACATTCGCAGTGAATTTATTTTTTGCCATTTTCCCTACACAGACCTGGACGTGCTTCTCACTGTCTCGCAGTGTGAAACCACAGGGAGATGTTCACCCCCCCTAACCCAGAGTGAGGTTTCTCAGAAGCAAGTATGGCAATTCTCTAAGGGTATAACCTTGTATGCTATTATCATGATCACAGGTCATATGAGGGCCTTAGTGAGGAGATTGTATAAAAAAGAATGCTGCTGGCTGTATCTCTGGAGATTGTTCTTGGACAGCCTTGTGTTGCCTCCTGGATACTGGGTATTAAAGGTGCACACCAGAGCATAGGGTCCACAAACTACACTTACAGGAGTGACCGGTGACACTGAACATGAGAAACTATCTGATGTAAAGAAAGAAAGACTTACATAGATACATAGATACATAGAAGATAGGAGCAGGAGTAGGCCATCCGGCCCTTCGAGCCTGCTCCGCCATTTAAGGAGATCATGGCTGATCCTCCAATTCAGTATCCCGTCCCCGCCTTCTCTCCGTAACCCTTAACCCCTTTTGCCTGTAGAAATACATCTAATTCCCTCTTAAATATATTTAATGAGCTGGCGTACACTGCCCTCTGTGGCAATGAGTTCCACAGGTTCACCACCCTCTGAGTGAAGAAATTCCCCCTCATTTCTGTCCTAAATGGTTTAGCCCTTATCCTTAAATTATGTCCTCTAGTTCTGTTCTCACCCGCCAAGGGAAACATTCCTTCTGCATCTAGTCTGTCTAGACCTGTCAGAATTTTATACACTTCTATGAGGTCCCCTCTCAATCTTCTAAACTCCAGTGTGTACATCCCTAAACTACATAGTCTCTCCTCATAGGTCAATCCCGCCATTCCTGGTATCAGCCTGGTGAATCGCCGCTGCACCCCCTCCATGGCAAGAACATCTTTCCTCAGATGAGGCGACCAAAACTGTACACAGTACTCGAGGTGTGGTCTCACCAGTGCCCTGTACAGCTGCAGCAAGGTATCCCTGTTCCTGTATTCCAACCCTTTTGCTATGAAGGCCAGCATACCGTTTGCCTTCTTGATCGCCTGTTGCACCTGCATGCTCGCCTTCAGTGACTGGTGTACAAGAACACCCAGGTCTCTCTGTACTTCCCCCTCTCCCAATTTATTGCCATTTAAATAATAATTTGCCCTCCCGTTCCTGCACCCAAGGTGGATAACTTCGCACTTGTCCACATTATAGTGCATCTGCCATTTATCCGCCCAATCACCCAGTCTGTCCAAATCGCTCTGGAGCTTCCTGGTCTCCTCCTCTGAGCCCACCCCCCCTCCTAGTTTAGTGTCGTCTGCAAATTTGGAAATGCTGCATCCGACTCCCTGATCCAGGTCATTAATGTAAATTGTGAACAGCTGGGGACCCAGGACAGATCCCTGTGGTACCCCACTTGTTACTGCCTGCCATTCAGAAAATGAGCCGTTTATTCCAACTCTCTGTTTTCTATCTGACAGCCAGTTCTCTATCCACGTCAATACTTTCCCCTTTATCCCATGAGCTTCAATTTTCCCTGCTAATCTTTTATGTGGGACCTTATCGAAGGCCTTTTGGAAGTCCAGGTACACCACATCTACTGGCTCTCCCCCATCTATTTTACCAGTTACTCCCTCAAAAAATTCCAATAGATTAGTCAAGCACGATTTACCCTTTGTAAATCCATGTTGACTCTGTCCTATCCTGTCCCCATTTGCTAAGTGCTCCGCTATTTCATCCTTAATGATGGACTCCAGCATTTTGCCCACAACTGATGTAAGGCTTACAGGTCTGTAATTACCTGCTTTTTCCCTACCCCCCTTTTTGAATAGTGGGGTAACGTTAGCTACCCTCCAATCCATGGACTTGTATTTATATGGTGCCTTTCACAACCTCAGGACGTCCCGAAGCACTTTACAGCCAAGGAAGTACTTTTGAAGTGCAGTCACTGTTATAATGTAGGAAAAGCGGCAGCCAATTGTGCACAGCTAGTTCCCACAAACAGCAATGTGATAATGACCAGATAATGTTTTTTTAGTGATGTTGGTTGAGGATACCGAGGAGAACTCCCCTGCTCTTCTTCTAAATAGTGACATTACATTTTTACCTCCACGTGAGACGGCAGATGGGGCCTCAGTTTAACGTCTCATCTGAAAGACCTCACCTCCGACATTGCAGCACTCCCTCAGTACTTGCACTGGAGTGTCAGCCTATTCTGTGCTCAAGTCTCTGGAGTGGGACTGGAACCCACAACCTTCTGACTCAGAGGAGAGTGCGCTACCCATTGAGCCACGGCTGAAACCTTTCTATCTCGTGTAGACCCGTGAAATTTGTAAGTTAAATTCTAGAGCACAATATGGCTCATATTTTAATCAGATGCAACCTACAAGATAGGTTGACTCGTGATATTTTTCTAACAGGGGCTAATGGAATTTGTTTTCAACTAATGTAAGATCTTAGATAAGGATGACATTACCTCAAGTTTTAGGAGATCATTGTGGTTCAGTATGTTTCCATCACAGCATTCATTGTAACCAGCAGTTTTGTAGGATATTTTTCAATCATGTAAATTCAATTGTAAAATTATCCAGGCTTCATGCAGAGCTATCAAGCAACCAGAGGAGAATAACACAGATATGCAAGCAAGCTGCTCACTAGCATATCTATGAGTTTCAGGTGTGAGATCACTGGATACTTTATAAATTGTCCAAAGATGGCAGCCACAGTGACTCTCCCACATAGTAAGGATGAGAGGGGCAAGCTGCTATACAACTTCAATCAGATGAGGGCCAGCATATATGTGCATTGCCAATGCTGCCAGAATAACAGCATTATGATACTTGGTGGATCCATTATATGATTCCAGCCTCCCCTCTAAATTTGTGAAAGTTATCATTTCTTCATTCCATGCCTGACTTACATGATCATTAGCGTCTCCACAGAGTAAAAGCAGACATCTCTGCCTTTGGATGTTTGAGGTGAGCTGAGTTTTTTTTCTCTGCTTTGATCCATAATTGGGAACAAAATCTTTAGGCAGGCTGACATTGATGCTGAACTGAGGTCAATTAGCAGCATATTGTATAACGAAGGGTATCATTTGTTTACAGCCTCAGGTTTACATAGCATCTCACACAAAGCAGACATAGCAGCCACGGGTTCCACAGTTGTATATTTTGTCACATTTTCACTGATGGAGGAGTCTCTCCTTTCCTCAAATGGTAATTTCAGCTCTGCTTGTCCAGCAGCTGTTGCATTTACTTGAAACCAATTCTGTCTCTGCTGGTGATTTCCATATGTCACTTATCCAAAGGAAGAGGGCATATAAAGAGGCAGGACACAAGTTTGTGAAGTCGGAATGGTAATTGAAAGTGTCATCTCCTTTTGAGTCATTAACTCCAAACGAATCTGCAACATTTTGAGTATTTCTGTGATGTGGTCACAAAGCCTGTTGCTGCTACTCTTAAAAATGGTTTCCATGATTACACCAGCTGCAATGGAACAGCTTGAATGTTGGTCAGCTCATCCCATGAAGTGCATGAAAAGGAAGGTATGGGACAGTCTCAGAGGGAGAGGACTGAACAACAGTCTTGTCTCGTTTTTCACTGATCTGGGAATCTGTACCTGCTCATTCTTCTGATCCAGATTAAAACATGACAACCACCCCTGTTTTAAGTGCACAGTCAGTATTTGCACAAGAGTGCAATATTCGCCTTTGCCGTTCAAAATTAGCATAGAGTCAGCCCTATTGAAATTTTCAGGTTCACATGATCTGCGGAGCTGCCTCATCATTCACCATCGCAATGTGTGCATTGCTGCTTCATATTGCTCCAACAATTGGCTGGGTGGAATTGAATTTAGGAGCATGAAATACAAGGGGGGGAAAACAAATCAGGTTTGGAACCATAGACCTTTGGTGAAGGTAGGCATCAGTTTGACAGAGGAGTATTGATGTTAGTTTAGCTTAACTATTTAAGTACCATTAATAATGGGATCATTAGAAGGAGTAGCAAAGGTGGATGGAGTGTTCCTGGGCTTGAGTTCAATGGTTAGGAAATGTCTACATATATGTTAACAATTAGTGTTTCACACTGACACTCTGTGTTTTGGTCAGCATCAGTGTTTGCTAACAAAAAACAGCACAGACTAGACCCACTCCTCAGTCCTGCCTTGTAGGGGTGGTGGTTTGTGTCAGCTTCACCTCTGACTTCTGAGCGGTTCGAATCACTCCCACACCCTTGGTTCTAGACCTTGGACTTATTTGGAGGTTGTGATAAAGAGTGCAGCAGACAACTGGTTTTGATGCAAGAACTTTGATCTTTATTCAAGAAAGTAAAAACACAGCACAAACACTCTTAACACTCTAAAAGTGGGGAACACTTCGGTACAAGCGAGGGAAATAACATTAGGAGAATACTTCACCCCTCCCAATCCCACTTCACTAGCTAGGTTGGACTCTGGAGAACCAGGGATAATGCTCACCAAACGAATCCTTGACCGTTGAGAGTTAGGGTTTAGAGTCTTTTGAGTAAAAGGTTTCGTAAGGCCCTTGTTGCCGCGAGGTGTCTGATGGTCACTGAGGTGGTCGCTCTGGTCTCTTCTTGCGTGTCGGCCTGCTTCTGGAGCTGTTGGCCTTCTTTGTTGAACTTCTTTCTGTTGCCCCCTCGTCTTGTTGAACTGCCTTCTTGCAGAACTGTGGAACTGCCTTCTTACAGAACTGTGGAACTGCCTTCTGCCGGACTGCTTGCTGAACTCCCTGCTGCTTGCTGTAACTGCTGTCCTGTCTGTGTGACTGCTTGTCTCCTTGAACTGCCGTGTAACTCTACTGGAGAACAGAGGTTGATCCCACCTTTCTTTACAGCCTTTTCTCCCTTACAAGTCCAGACATGTTTTTTAAAATCCCAAATCTTGGTTTTTGCTCGAAAAGTCCTTTGGTTAGGCCCAATGCACTTCACCATCCTGTAATAGCTAGGAAAGAGTCCAAAGTCTTTTTCCTTCGGGGTTTTCTTAGAGTTTAGGGGGATCTGTGAATTTTGAGAATCTTACAGCCTCTCCTCGAGTCCAGTGGCTAATGCAACAGAACAGGTCACTCTCTCCTCTCAACGTCACTCCCAGAGCTAATGGCAGGGATTGCAGCCTCTATATGTTGCAGGTAGAAACTTTTGGTGGCACAGAAATTTGACGTGTCTCAAAAGCTAATTGAGCCCAATGGTCACTGTAATTCAGTACTGCCTCCTCAGTGCTGGGACCAGAAAATTTAGTCTAATATGCCTGGGCGTTCAGCAGAAAACTGTCTTTAATTTGGTACTAGTTGGCGATCTTACTCAGAGAAGCCTCAAAACGGCCGATGTAAAAAATGCCAATTTACTACAGTATGAGTTGTTCTTCTGAGTTCGGGCTAAGATGTGCTGTTGGGACAGAGTAGAGGGAGCTGTACTCTACAGGCATAAATTATGAAAACATTGCATCCAACCAGCAGCAGAGCATCACAATTTCCTCTTTTACATCTAATCATGCTTACACCTGACCTGGGAATCCTTGATCCTGACATTGGATGCCCAAAGTAAGAAAATGTTTCATTTCCCAGCACTAACAACCTTCACCTGACAGAGAGTGTGCACTCCACCTGAAGCAAACAGAAACGACTTATTTTCAGTTCTCAGTAGTTTGGAGACGTCTAAACATGGTGATGGGTTGCCGAGTACGTCATACATTCGTCTAACCAAAATGCCATGATGAGTACAACATTCAATAGAGTTCAAAAAAATCGTGACTTAAAGCGCTTTCAAAAAAATTGCAACGTGAAACTTAAAGCTCTTTCAAACTTCTCCAACAGCAATAACATTTTATTCACACAGGACACGCAGAGGACAACGTGGCCTGACTGAACTAATTTAAACAGGAGGATGGATTCTTCACTGATTGTAAACAGGACTTGCCAGCACTGACGAATGACTGCAGCCAGTAATTCTGGTGCATCTGCATCTTACCCTGAGGGGAGCTGTGGCAGCATTCACAGTTCATCTACTGTGTTCAGACACCAAGACAATGCTTATAGCTTATCCTGTCATTCATCCAATCTATTTACAGATCACATCCTAAAAATTAAACATCGGCTTTTAAATCTAATAACAAAATTGATATGGACTCCATGTAAAACCTACTATTTTTGAAAGCTGTTATAAAATCAAGTAACATTTAAAAGCATGGTCCTAGAAATTTGATCGCCCGAGCCCAGTTTTCAGGCATAAAAAAGCGCCTAAGGGTTTGATATGATGGGTGGTGTGCGCACGGCAGCCAGCGCCGAAAGTGCGGAGCCCGCCATATTGGATTGGGCTGCTCCATAGGCTAGCACAGTGCATGCCAGAATGATTCAGCAAGCTCATTATAATATTTAAATGAGAGTCCTCCGCAGGTTGTTGGAGTGTTTCGTGAAATTGGTCTGCCCCAGCACAGGCAGCGCATTATGCAGGTCTGCTCCCGGTTTCCTGGCAATAATCATGATTCATTCATATTGCGCCAGCCAGTCCTCTGTGCCGCCTTTATTCCAACCCGACTGTCAGATCACAGGCTGACTACTTGTCGACAATAGATTTCGCCTCATGACACGGCTCATGTCTCCTCTCAGGAACCTAGGCACAGACGTACAGCTGGCTTACAATGAGAGCCATGACGCTACCAGAAATCTCATTGAGCAGACAGGTGATGTGCTCAAGTAACCGTTCCGCTGCCTGGACCGTTCGGATGGAGCTTGGCGGTACAACATTGACCGTGTTCCCAGATTTGTGGTTCTGTGCTGCATGCTGCATAACTTTACTACACTTAAGGACCAGCCCTTACCACCAACTGGACAACAAGAAGTGGAGGAGGAGAAAGTGCAGGAACAGCATCAACCACCAGTGCCCATTCCTGCCAGAGCTCTCAGATAGCAACTCGTCCAAGACAAAGGTTAGGTTTTTAGTGTGAAGGGAGAGCAGGGAGAGATGAAAGCAGCTCCAGTTTGTCATGTAGAATGTGTAGGGTGAGATAGACGTGAGAAGGGGAAAAAGTGGGTAAGGTGTGAGGAGACCCCCGCCGCGTGACGTCTCCTCCAGAATTGCCACTCGCCAGAGCCCTGACTCACTCCCTATCCGTAATATCCAACACATTCTCCTCAAGCGGAGAGAGGATGTGCAAGCCTTTGGTTTCTCCAGTCACCGTCTGCTGCCACATGTTCAATGCGACCTGCTCCTACAAAAAAGAAGAGTGTGTTGAGTGACCACCTTGTGAGCTGTTTTGAGAATGTGCCTCTCCCAATCGAATAGTGCAGATGTTGTGTAGATAAGTGAGGGTTGCAATAGTGGTGAGAGTAGGAAGTGCAGAGTTTGTGAGTAGGAGAAGGGGGTGGAGTGGTGTGGTGCCATGATTGTAGGAGAGTGAAAGGAAAATGAGGAGAGGAGTATTGTGAGCAGTGAGGCTGCAGATGTGAGGAGAGAGTAATTGAGGTGAGAGATAAGTTTCTTACCTTGACAACTTTTGTGAGGTCATTAAACTTCTTTCATCATTGCAGCCATGTCCTCTCTCCACCTCAAGCATCTATAAGAAAATGTAAACATTCTAATTATTAACTATCAACAAGTGGTAATTAGAGCTTTAAAAATTGAACTAGTTTGTCTTTTTATTTGAAAAAACTAATTAAATGAGGAACGATACTCGACATGTGTGTCTCTCTGTATCCGATAGCTCTTAGCAATTAGAATGTTCTAACTGTCAACACAAAACAGGTGATAATCAGGTCAGATAATTACAAACTGCTTCAAAATTCAATGTTCTTTTTAAATTACAATGAGGAAAAACATTGGGTGAAGAGCAGCTTAGGAGTGTCAGCCTTGGCTCCATAGTAGCACTCCCACCTCTGAGTCAGAAGGTTGTGGGTTCAAGCCCCACTCCAGGACTTGAGCACGTAATCTAGGCTGACACTCTAGTACAGTACTGAGGGAGTGCTGCACTGTCGGAGATGTCGTCTTTCAGATGAGACATTAAACCAAGGTCCCGTCTGCCCTCTCAGGTGGACGTAAAAGATTCCATGGCACTATTTGAAAACAGCAATGGACTTTTCCCAGTACCCCGATTAACATTTATCCCTCAACCAACATTTATGGTCATTTAACTCGTTGCTTTTTGTGGGATCTTGCTGTGCTGTTTGGCTGCCCCGTTCCCTACATTACAACAGTGACTACACTTCACAAGTATTTCATTGGCTGGGAAACACTTTGGGATATCCTGAGGTCATGAAAGGTGCTATATAAATGCAAGTTCTTTCTTTCTTTCTATAGTTTAGCTAAAAAAAAATTAAATTATCTTAGGTTAATAGATTTAATTTTAAATTTCAGTAATAAAACCATTTTACCACATTACCTTTTAAGAGTTGCTGTTAGCAGTGCTCAATAGCAGCCTGTCTCCATGGTATTAACCTTAAATGACAAAGGTTATGACAGAAGCTTGGCCCATGTTAATGATGTCCCAGAACACATTTTACGTGGTCCCTGTGCCGACATGAACCCCCCTAACCATCTCCTTTTCACTATGGACGTCCAATCCCTCTACACCTCCAGCCCCCACCAGGACAGCCTGACAGCCCTCCGCTTCTTCCTTGAACGAAGGACCAACCTGTCCCCATCCACCACCATCCTCCTCCGCCTGGCTGGACTTGTTCTTACATTAAACAACTTCTCCTTTGACTGCAATCACTTCCTCAAAATAAAAGGTGTTGCTATGGGAACCCGTATGGGTCATAGCTATGCCTGCCTTTTTGTGGGATACGTGGAACATTCTTTGTTCAAGTCCTAATCGGGTCCCCTCCCTCATCTCTTTTTCCGGTACATTGATGACTGTATCGGTACCGCTTGATTACACTTCTTCTCACCCCGCTTCCTGTAAGGACTCTATTCCATTCTCCCAGTTACCCCATCTCTGTCGCATCTGTTCTGATCGGAAATGCCGGTTTTCAGCGCATGCGCTTGGCATGCCTGAAACCGGTATTTCCGATGTCCCAACGGGTGTGTACACACCCGTAGGGGTCGGAATATACGGCCCATAGCAATTAGAATAATGGCTGGATTATATCATGTCATTACTTTGTGGCACATGATTTAATCAGCTAATGCATTTGTATGTAAATTTATACTTACATTATATATATAGTAGAACTCTGCATTTAGATTACACCACCAACCCCAGATTCTGCCATTCAGATTTATATCTTCCACTGCCATCATATTTTGCCTGTCAGGTTCACTCACAGTGGAACAACTGAAATGGATATTTTTAAAGCATCTGTCAAATCACAGGAAAGAAAAGTGGCATAGATTTTTTTTTCCTACCAGTGACTATTCACTATCTTATGTACTTTAATTCACCTTAAAGCACTCGACTTCCTGGGTGTAATATTCACCTTCACCACCTGGGCAGTAATCTGATGGAGCGGATCTCTTCCCACCTCCCCCACCACCACCAGACGATGAAGGTGAAAATTACCCCCACTGCGTCTTAACATTACTACATATGGGAAGTCAGTGGATTTTCCTTTTCTTTCTGAGAAATTATCAAAATGAGCTGGAGACACCCACACATGTCCTAGAGCCTGTGCAAACTCACAGCCAAGGCTCTACATGCAAGACTGCAGTGGCGAATGAAAAGTGCACATTTATTTGCTGCCACAGCGAAGCCCCTCTTTATATTCAGAAATCCAGATGAAGTGCTAAAGCTCATAACGCATGGAGACCACCAAGGGTGGAAGAAGTAGGACTGAAGACAAGATAAATCAATAAGATTTGATTAGGTGACGGCTTTAAAAAGATGAAGAAGGAAAGACTGTGTGAGGAAAGGTGTTCAGAGTTCAGTTAGAGTGCGATGATATTTCAGCACAATGATGCAGGGAAAACACGTAGAACAGCGTTTTTGGAGCTCAGGAGAGACAAGGGAGGACTTTTCAGAGTAGCAATGACCGTAATAGTATCGGCAAAAAAAATAAGAGACATCCAGTGGAGCTTGGTAATATTAAAGACTGGTGAAATAGTTCATTCAGATACAAATATATTAGGGATGATTTTCCAAATGTGAGCTCCTGGCACTGAGGCACACCTCATGAGATTGCATATCGGGAATCGTCGGCACACTCCCCATGATTTTCTGGCCATTCATTTTAATTTTAATAGACAGAAAATCATATAAAGCACACCCACAGTCTCCCAATGTGCATTCCCAGCAGGCAAGGCTCACATTTGGAAAACTGGCTGTATTATCTCTCAAGCATACATCTGCTTCATTATTATTATTATTTTAGAGTTATGACTGAGTTTGTGCACAGATCCAAAATTAACTACATTAATATTCATATAATTTGAACATGTTTTTGCTTTGTTTACTTATTGATCCTGATCTCTTTATCTTAATGTCCCTAATTAGAATTTAATAGCATATTGTTTCTAAATGTGTTCAGTGATGGAAAACATAACTGTCAGTAACAAAACAAAACAAAAAAGTACTTGAATGTTATTTAAAGAATGGTAGGACTTGAGACTGATGACAAGGAGTAATGCAATTTAACAGTTGAGTTGACAATAATCATGAACTGAAAGAGAACAACTTAATTGGTTTATGGCCCACATTGTCCATAGGCATAGGGCAAGCTGCCACATGTATGCTGAGGACACCCAATTCTACGACTCCACCACCACCCTCAACTCCACGACAATCACGGTCTTGTTCAATTGCTGGTTCAACATGAAATCATGGATGAGCCAGAATGTTCTCCAATTTAACATTTGTAAGAAAAAACCCATTGGCCCGGATATTCCGATCCCTACGGGTGTGTACGGGCTGTGTACCCATCCGTAGGGACATCGGAAATGCCGGTTTCAGACATGCACAGCGCATGCGCTAGAAACCGGCATTTCCGATCTGTCAAGAAAGCTCTTGACAGATCCTCCGGCTGCCCTGGAGAAGGGCCTCTGCGGGCGGATAGTTCCGCTTTTTGGAGACCCTCTGCCCGCAGAAAACACTTACAATTCTTACGCCTGGTAAAAGTAGGAGTAAGGCCTGCTTTTACCAGGATAAGAGTTGAAAAAAAGTTTTTTTTTTTTTTAAATTTCACTGATTTATCATTTAAAAATACTCAAAATAAGGTAAGTTTATTTTTAGCCCCAGAAAAAGCTTAAATTATTTTTTTTTTTAATTACATTTTTGTTTATAATGCTTAATTTATTGTAATTTCAAGTCATTTTAAAAATGTGATTTTTTTTTTAATTTATTTAAAGTTTTACTATGTTTTTTCATTGATCTCCATTCATATATTTGACAGGTCTTCTGTGATTGGCTTCCCATGGCCCACGTGATCCCAGGGACACTGCGAACTACATGCGCCTCTGGGATACGTGGGCCCTGCGCACTTCAAGCTTGGTGGGGCCCAGGAGCGGAAGTGTGCGTGTCCCGGGAGCCCTCAGGTAAGGGCGTAGATTTTTCCAGATCGCAGGCCTCCGCCCGCGGGAGGCCTGCTATCGGAAAATACGGGCCATTGTGTTTCTATCCTACCAAAATCTCCATATCCTTGTCGGCAATCCATCCCCCTCCCTTACTGGTTCCTCAGGCTGGACTTGATAGTGCGCAAGCCTGTTGATAGTACGGTGCCCTGTTTAACCAAAAACTAAGCTTCAAACCCTGCATCCTATCCATCATCAAGACTGTTAACCTCTACTCAACAGATAAAGCCTGAAGAAAAACAACAGCATTGCCTGACTCCAAACTCTATATTTTATCCAACGCCTTTGTTCTTATCTCACACCACTACTGTTGAAATCTTTATCAATGCCTTCTGTCCTATATTACCTCTCCCTCACCTATCACCCTTATCCTTGCTGACCTCCAGTGGCTTCCTGTGCCCAATGCATTGAATTCCTGTGGTAAATTGCCTCGCATTCATTTGACACCTTTCACTGATGGCATGTTCAATTTTTTTTAAATGTTAGTGTACTTTATTCCAAATGTATCTGGAATGGACCAGTTTTAGAAAGTCTGTACTAAATTAACAAACTGACTATTTATAATTTTCTAACAATAGTTGATCTGCCACGGCATTGCACACGAGAAGTCAATACCAAATGTAGTCTTCAGGTAAAGCATGGTTAGAGTACAGTGAGTAATTGGACCAGAGCACAGTCCAATTATTCAGAATTCTGTCCCAATTTTAGTCACATGCCGGAAGTTTTCTCAGGGGTTCTCCTGATTGGTTGCCGTAACTTCGGCAGATATCCCGTTTATGTGTCTATCTCAGGTTTCTGCCAATCTTCCGCCAAAGTTACAGCAGTCAACCGAGAGAACCCCTGAGGAAATTCCCAGCAAGATATTCTGTCCTTTTGTTTATATTTCCATTGTAAATTACTATGTCTACATTTATAATTTAAACTTGTCTCCTGCCAGTGGTGACACTCCAGTAGGGGGAGGCTGTAACTACCTAGGTATTTACCAATATAGAAATTTATAATGGCAAACTTGACAGGAAGTGTGCGTTGATATAAGAAGCTTAATATATTACTGGTAGATCTTCCATGGCATTGCTCATTGTGAGAAAGAAGATTTATTGTTTTATAACAATAGGGTGTTTGTGCCCACCAATTTACAGTGACTGAATAAGTCAAATTCCATTGTTATTAAAATGTATTCTTGGACTTTTACTAGTACTTTGGAGACACTTCTCCATATCGCTTTGTCTGTGCTCCTCTCTCTACCTCACACATGTATAAGAAAACGTAAACACTCTAATTATTAACTATCAACAAGTGGTAATTAGAGCTTGCATAATTGAACTTGTTTGTCTTTTTATTTGAAAAAACAAATTAAACGAGGAACGATACTCTACATTTATGTCTCTATCGGATCGCTCTTAGCAATTAGAATGTTTACATTTTCTAACTGTCAACACAAAATAGGTGATAATCAGGTCAGATAATTAGACACAGCTTCAAAATTCAATGTTCTTTTTAAATTACAATGAGCAAAAACATTGGGTGAAGGAGCAGCTTAGGAGTGTCGGCCTTGGCTCCATAGTAGCACTCTCGCCTCTGAGTCAGAAGGTTGTGGGTTCAAGCCCCACTCCAGGACTTGAGCACGTAATCTAGGCTGACACTCTAGTACAGTACTGAGGGAGTGCTGCACTGTCGGAGTTGCCGTCTTTCAGATGAGACATTAAACCAAGGTCCCGTCTGCCCTCTCAGGTGGACATTAAAGATCCCATGGCACTATTCGAAGATGAGCGAGGGACTTCTCGCGGTATCTCGGTCAACCTTTATCCCTCAACCAACATTTATGGTAGCAAAATACTGCGGATGCTGGAAATCCAAAACAACAACAGAAAACGCTGGAAAAACTCAGCAGGCCAGGCAGCATCCGTGGAGAGAGAAACAGAGTTAACGTTTCAGGTCGAAGACCTTTCGTCAGAACTGGAAAAAAGCAGGAAATGAAATAGATTTAAAGCAAGTATAATGCTGGGAAAAGGGGGAGGGGATGAAAGAACAAAAGGCAAGGTCAGTGGTGGGATAGAAAGCAGGAGAGATTAAGAGACATAAAGAGATAATCAAGGCAAGAGGAGGTGTTAATGTGACAGGTTGAGGCTAGATGAAGTGTGAACTGGGCTGGCAGAATGAAGGACAGCTGCCATCTTCTGGGAGGGGAAAAAAAAGGGCCCAACAAAAGAGTGGATGAAAAAATAAAATAAAAAAATGTGATAGGGGCCAAGGTTATGATCTGAAATTGTTGAACTCGATGTTGAGTCCAGAGGGCTGTAGGGTGCCTAAACGAAAGATGAGGTGCTGTTCCTCGAGCTTACGCTGAGCTTCTGTGGAACAATGCAAGAGGCCGAGGACAGTGAGGTCAGAATGGGAGTGGAGTGGAGAATTAAAGTGACAGGCCACCGGGAGCTCGGGGTCCCCCTTACGGACTGAACAGAGGTGTTCCGCAAAGATGGGTACCCGCATGGGTCCTAGCTATGCCTGCCTTTTCGTGGGATATGTGGAACACTCTTTGTTCCAGTCCTACTCGGGTCCCCTCTACATTGGGGAGACCAAACGCAGATTGGGTGACCGCTTTGCGGAACACCTCCGTTCAGTCTGTAAGGGGGACCCCGAGCTCCCGGTGGCCTGTCACTTTAATTCTCCACTCCACTCCCACTCTGACCTCACCGTCCTCGGCCTCTTGCATTGTTCCACAGAAGCTCAGCGTAAGCTCGAGGAACAGCACCTCATCTTTCGTTTAGGCACCCTACAGCCCTCTGGACTCAACATCGAGTTCAACAATTTCAGATCATAACCTTGGCCCCTATCACATTTATATATTTTTTTATTTTATTTTTTCATCCACCCTTTTGTTTGGCCCTTTTTTTTCCCTCCCAGAAGATGGCAGCTGTCCTTCATTCTGCCAGCCCAGTTCACACTTCATCTAGCCTCAACCTGTCACATTAACACCTCCTCTTGCCTTGATTATCTCTTTATGTCTCTTAATCTCTCCTGCTTTCTATCCCACCACTGACCTTGCCTTTTGTTCTTTCATCCCCTCCCCCTTTTCCCAGCATTATACTTGCTTTAAATCTATTTCATTTCCTGCTTTTTTCCAGTTCTGACGAAAGGTCTTCGACCTGAAACGTTAACTCTGTTTCTCTCTCCACGGATGCTGCCTGGCCTGCTGAGTTTTTCCAGCGTTTTCTGCTGTTATTTCAACATTTATGGTCATTTATCTCATTGTTTTTTATGGTACCTTGCTGTGTGCGCAAATTGGTTGCCCTGTTCCCTACATTACAACAGTGATTACACTTCACAAGTACTTCATTGATTATGAAACACTTTGGGACATCCTGAGATCCTGAAATGCGCTATATGAATGCAGGTTCTTTCTATATTTTAGCTGAAAAAAATTAGAAATGATCTTAGGTTAATAGATTTATTTAAAAATGTTGGTAATAAAACCATTTTACCACATTACCTTTATGAGTTGCTTTTAGCGGTACTTAGTAGCAAGCTGTCTCCATGGTATTAACCTTAAATGACAAAGCTTATGACAGAAGCTGTCATGACTCAAAGTGACAATTTCAGACCATTAATTCGGAGCTGACATTTCCCCCACACATCTTAAATCTGGGGAAGGTGAAATGACAGACAGAGCTGTGTATGGGCAATTTTACAGCTTCGGTGCAACCAATTACAGTGAAGTCCTGACCTTTGTGATTTCATCTCCATATTTTAGAATCAGGTCATTCCTACTTAAAAATGCTGGGATTATGTTGGTATTATCAGCACAGAAAAAGCCCAAGGAGCAGACAGAGTGACAAGTCATGTGAAAGCTGATATAATAGGTCTCTCATTTTGTCCAAACAATAGATTTAGCTTGTACAAAATATACCTACTAGCTAAATCCATTAAACATTGCTTCACTTTCAATTACCAATCATCTCACATTAGCCCCCCACCCCCTCACACCAATAAGATTTCAGTGGCAACTCCGAGTAGGCATATTTGCTTCAAGAGCTCACGTACCACACTATGAATAACAGAGAGCTGCAAAAACTTAAAAAGCGCTGTGATACTGACTGCCCGGCTGCAATTTTCCACTCCAGTGCTCCTGGCAGCAGGAGCACATATCGGGAAATTCCACATCCCCAGCCCATCATTTTCCAACCATTAATTTTAATGAATGGAAAGTCAGAAAATAGACTAGGTTGCGCAATTTCCCAATATGTGCTCCAAGCATGCGTCAGGAGTGCCGAAGAGAAAGATCCCGGCCCCTGAATTCCATTTGGGCCAATCAGTGCCCCATAACAATTGCATTTTACAATCTGTACTCTGCGCAGCATTGAGTGAGTGAGTAAAAAGATTAGATAGATAGACAGCTATTGTGTCTATGTGTATGCACGTGTATGTATAATAGGAACACAGGAACAGGATTGGATCATGGCTGATCTGTATCTGAACTCCATTTACCCGCCGTTTCCATATCCCTTACCTAACAAAAATCTAGCAACCTCAGTTTTGAAATGTTCAACCTCAACAGCTTTTTGGGGGAGAGAATTCCAGATTTCCACTATCCTTTGTGTAAAGAAGTGCTTCCTGAACGGCCTGGCTCTAATTTTAAGGTTATTCCCCCTTGTTCTGGACTCCCCCCCCCCACCAGAGGAAATAGTTTCTCTCTATCTACCCTATCAAATCCTTTAATCGTCTTAAACACCTCCATTAGATCACCCCTTCAAGTAATACATGTAATAGATATATAGCAACCAGTCCTTACCATTCTGAAGACGACTGGTGACAGTGTTGCTGCATTGTAGTAACTGTCACCCTCCAAAAACAACAAAAAGCAGAGTAACAATGCTCCAGCTGGCACGCAAAGTGATGAGTGAACTCAATGTAACATGAGAGGCTGGAGGCACAGCTGGCACTAGGACATCAGCTCCAGGCACAACAACTTGGTTTGTCCCATAACCTACTGGCTGCAAGCATATGAGATTTCCCACGACCTGACAACGCATTGGGTCTGACACAGTCTCCATGGAGATGTCTACGTCATTTATGACAGTTACGGAGTTGCCTGATGGATGCATTTTTATGTAAATAATTGTTCCTTTATTCTTTGTTTTGTAAAGCCTGTCATTGGTAAACTTTTACAAGTGGTGTGTTTACTTTGAATCAAGGCAACACTATCAGCCTTTCATTCTTCCCAAGATCAAGCTGCTCTCTCTAGAGACCCTATCAAGATCTCACACCCAACATTGGCAGATAGGCTCAAATGACATTTAGGCCTTGGGCTCAAACCCATGGCTATCTAGCTAGGAGATGAGGCCTTCCTCCACTGCTACTAGTCCAACTGACATTATGGAATTGCTTGATTTTTAATAAATACATAATTGAGGACCCCAACAGAAACTTGCACAGTGCAGCGCCCCAGTCAATGATAACATTGTCTACCATCTAAGAACATAAGGTCGGGATTCATAGAATCATAGAATAGTACAGAACAGAAGGAGACCATTCAACCCATCAAGTCTGCGTCGGCTCTTTCGAAGAGTAATCCAGTTAGTCCCACTCTCTCCTCATATCCCTGCAATTTTTTCTCCTTCAAGTATTTATCCAACTCCCTTTTGAAGGCCACTATTGAATCTGTATCAACCACCCTATCAGTCGATGCATTTCAAATCCTAACCACTCCTTGTGGAAAAAAGTTTTTCCTCATGTCGTCTCGGGTTCTTTTCCCAACCACCTTAAATCTGTACCCGCTGGTTACCCCTCAGCCATTGGAAACAGTTTCTCTTTATTTACTCTATCTAAATCCTTTATGATTTTAAACACCTCTATCAAACCTCCTCTTAGCCTTCTCTGCTCTAAGGAGAACAACGCCAGCTTCTCCAGTTTATCCACATAACTGTAATCCCTCATCCCTGGAACCATTCTAGTAAATCTCTTCTGTACCCTCTCCAAAGCTTTCATGCCCTGCCGAAAGTATGGTACCCAGAATTGGACACAATACTCCAGCTGGGGCCGAACTAGTGTTTTATATAGGTTAGCATAACTTACTGGCTTTTGTGCTCTATGCCTCTTTTTATAAAGCCCAGGATCCCATATGCTTTATTAACTGCTTTGTTAACCTGTCCTGCCACCTTCAAAGATTTGTGCACAAACACCCCCAGGTCACTCTGTTCTTGCACCCCCTTTAAAATTGTACCATTTAGTGTGTATTGTCTTTCCTCATTCTTCCTACCAAAATGTATCACCTCACACTTTTCTGCGTTGAATTTCATCTGCCATGTGTCCGCCCATGCCACCAGCCTGTCTATGTCCACTTGAAGTTTATTACTATCTTCCTCAAAGTTTACTACACTTCCAAGATGTCATCTGCAAATTTTTTTAATTGTGCCCTGTACCCCCAAGTCCAAGTCATTAATGTATACCAAAAACAGCAGTGGTCCTAATACTGAACCTTGGGGAACTCCACTGTCTACCTCCCTCCAGTCCGAAGAAACAGCCTTTCACCACAACTCTCTGTTTTCTATCCCTTAGCCAATTTTGTGTCCCTGCTGCTACTGCCCCCTTTATCCCATGGTCTTCAATTTTGCTAACAGGCCTAATATGTGGCACTTTATCAGAAGCCTTTTGAAAGTCAACTGCACTGCCCTCATCCATCGTCTCAGTTACCTCATCAAAAAACTCAATCAAGTTAGTCAAACACGATTTTCCCTTAACAAATCCCTGCTGGCTCTCCTCTATTAGTCCACGCTTGTCCAACTGGCTGTTAATTTTCTCCCGGATTATTGTTTCTAAAAACTTCCACCACCGAGGTTAAACTGACTGGCCTGTAATTGTCAGGTTAATCCTTCTCTGCTTTTTTGAACAAGGGTGTAACATTTGCAATCCTCCAGTCCTCTGGCACCACCCCTGTATCTAAGGAGGATTGGGAGATTGTGTTTTCCTGTTCCAGGATTCTCCTGTTTGAGATGGAGTAATGGCAGTGCTGGACCCTAACCCATTTTCTGGGTTGGGGGCTCATTTACAAGCAGTTTGGGCTCCAGGTGGGATTCCTGACACGAGGAAGGAGCGTGCCAGTGCCGAAGAGGGAAATGAGGCCGTGGTGCAGCAGGATCACTACTGCAGCAGTAAAAAAGGTGGCGAGCTTAATGGGGCAGAAGAGCCTTTAATATGAAGAAAGTCTCCAGCTTTGTAGTTATTGGCAGAAATGGAGACCTACAAAGATAAGTGTATGGGGGATGAATTGGAGGCCGCTGCTAGTCCACCTTGCCCACATCTATATAATTCGAAGCGTTACCACTGCTACCCTGGGCCTACAGCCACCTTTCACCAGGCATTCCCAAAAAGCAGCAGTAAGTCGGGCAAACAGGAAAAAAATAAGCCGAGAAGCCAGGCATTCCCTGCGGCCAGCATTTACATGCATTGGGCAGGGAAGGGACAGTCAGCGACAGTTCTCCCAGGGGCAGGGGAGGGAAATGCAATTCAGGCCGGGGAGGCAACGGTAAGCCTGGCCACCTAATTTTGTCCCGTTTTCTGCCATAATACCAGATTGTGGATTAAAATCCAGTCCAAGAATTTTTAGGTACAGGAAAAGGCCATTTAGACAAACAAGGCCAACCTATCTGTTTTCTCACCATATCGCTAAACACATTTTCAACTTCAAAGATATTTGTCTTAAATTGAAAATGTTGTGGTTGCTGCCTGGGAAGTGGTCATTGATCTGCGTGATGCAGTGCAGTGGTCACCAGCTAGCTGTACACTGATGGAGATAAACTCCTTTCTGTTCATGTAAACCATTGTATATGGCTAGAGGCCAGGACGGCCACATGGGTGCCATCAATCATCCCCTATACTTTAGGAAAATTATCAGTTTAGTAGAATTAGGCAGCCCCATCATGCTGTCGATGTTGGTCAGTGAGAAAGTAGCGGGCACCTGTTGGAAATGTCCAAGTACAGCAAATTGGCTGATACTGCTGGTATCCCCACACTAGCCTAGAGGCATAAAAATGGAGGGCTACAGACACCAGTAATGAGTTGCCCCGAGACATTGTCTGCACATCTTCCTAAAGCAGCTGGCACAACTCTGTAGCTTCCTCCTTGCCAAAAAACCTAGCCTCTGGGAGCAATGATCTTAAGGCACGGCCGGGTAACTACCGGGCCCTGTAAATGCAATCAGTGGCATCGTGGCAGATCCAGCTAGTATGTCTTTGGTGCCATTTGACCACTCTAGCAGCCCTTTTCTGCTTGTCTTCATCCTTCTCAGTTAAATCAAAGTGCAGGGAAGCAATAAACGAAATCACCAAAATAGCAGACGCTCAGTGATACTGCAGTTCCCTTCAGAGTGCCAACAGGTTAGAACTGGGTTCAGCTGCAACCTTGGTTTCATATTAAGTAAAAGTGCATTGAAAGTGCTAGGTGTGGCCGCTGGAATTAGGTGGGTGTTACAAATTCGGATCTTGCCGGAGATATTCTCTCAGGTACAGTAGTGTTACTTACTGTAACTCTTCTGAGTATCTTATGTTTAGGGGTGTGCCTGTCTGTCCAATATCTAAACCATGCAATAGTGTAACCCAAGGATCTGACAATAGGACCTCATGGTGATCTACACCAGCATCTCTTCTGCATGTGCCTCCATGTGCAGTTCTCCAATCCTTTCGAAGGTAGACTGAGAAAACACTTGGCTAAACACTAACAAAATTCTTGATGAATCATTAAGCAGCTTTATTTCATGGGCAGCAAGTGAGCATACAGAGCAACAGTTGTGATCGGACTCTTTGAATTCAATCAGTATAAATTATCTTCATGTACCGATACAAAATAATGATCACGTTTCCCTTTCACAACTGTGGGTCATCTTGCTTAATAAACTTCTAACTATCCTCCTGCTTCCTAACTTTCTCAAACTGGGTGAAAGCTTGTCCTAGCAAATTTCTGGTTAAAATCTTGTCTGTCAGCGTGTTTATATATCCTTATTTTTATAATATCGCTGTGTTTCCAACCAGAGAAGAGGCCCCATGCTAGATAACACCTACCAAGTGCTTAGGACCATAGACTGCCCAAAACAATAACTATGAGGCGATATAAAAACAGAAAATGATGGGCCAAAAATTCGGCACTTGCCGGGTGAGTACGCAAGGCCTCCTGAAGTGCTGGTTTCCTGCATGCACTGCGCATGCGCGGGAAACCGGAACTTCCGGTCTGGTGAAGGGAGTGGTTCAGAGGTGAACCACGTGCGCGGTAGAGGCTGCGCGCACGCAGCAAACTTAGGTTTTTTTTCAGGTTTCTCTGGGAGGGTAAGTATTGAAGAACCTGCGCTTTTAAAAAGGAGGCGCAGGACCCGTTTTCAACAAGGTAAGTGGTTAATTAATTACAATTTAAAAAAAATTTCAACAGGTTTATCTTTTTTAGATACTTTAAAGAAAGGTAAGTTTATTTTTAGCACAGTTAAAAAGTATTTTAATTTTTCAAAAATTTAAATTTTTGTTTAAAGTAGTTAATTTATTTAACTTATAGTTATTTTTAAAATGTGATTTTTTTTTTTAATTTATTTTGAAGTTTAACTGTTCTTTTGGGGCTGATTTCAATTCATAGATTTGACAGGTCTTCAAATCTATGAATGAAAGATGGTCTGCTGCCATTGGCTCTCCATGGCCCACGTGATCCCAGGGGACGCATCGCACTAACTGCGCCCCTGGGACACGCACGCACTGCGCACCGGCACGTTGCAGCAGGCCCAGGAGCTGAAGTCCCTGTGGGCCAGAAGCAGAACGGCAGACGCGGTAGGTAAGTGCGCGCGCGATCCTTACCCCCGCGGCAAGCCGGAGAGGCGAATTTCTGGGCCAATGTAAATACTCAGCAGGTCAGGCAGCATCTGTGGAGAGAAACAGAGGTAACTTTTCAGGTCGATGGCCTTTCGTCAGAACTGGAAAAAGTTAGAGATGCAACAGGCTTTAAGCACTTACAAAGGCAGAGAAAGTGGGAGGTCTGTGCTAGGGTATCTAAAACCTACTACATCTCTAACTTTTTCCAGGTCTGATAAAAGATCATCAACCTGAAACGTTAACTATGTTTCTCTCACTACAGATGCTGCCTGACCTGCTGAGTATTTCTAGCATTTTCTGTTTTTAGTTCAGATTTCCAGCATTTCGCTTTTGTAACTATGAGGTGATCGTCAAGTACCGAGTCAGGATAATGAATTGCTTGTTGTTTCTGTCTTTGAGGAAACAACTTCAGTTCCCAGGTTATTAGCATTTTAACCACCATTTGTCTCTGCTTTTTTTTTTAAACTTAAAAACCCCAACATTTAAATGCAACTCTTCTCCAAATTAGTTCTGTGGTAAAATGGTCAAAAATTCCCAAATGTGACAGTGGGTTCGTCCTTTAAGCATCAATTATCCACAAATCAATGAACACAAGAAGTCTAAACATATGCACTGGGCTGTATAGCACACAGCACCCTCAATAATTAATGCAGGAGTTTCAAACCAAGTAGAAACTGGGTGTGAATTGTACGATTCTGTAGGCCCTTGATATTGCTGGCCAGCATCAGTAAATTGCCACTATAGTTATGCTTTACTCCAACAGCTTTTCCTAGGCTAGAGATCGACAAGGTCCCAGTTTTGATCCCGAGTCTAAGAAAGAAAAAAAGACTTGCATTTATATAGCATCTTTCAGGACCTCAGGACACCCCAAAGCACTTTACAGCCAATGAAGTACCATTGAAGTGTAGTCACTGTTGTAATGTGGGAAACTCAGCAGTCAATTTGTGCACAGCAAGCTCCCTCAAACAGCAATGTGATAATGATCTTTAATGTCCACCTGACAGAGCAGACGGGACCTCGGTTTAACATCTCATCCGAAAGACGGCACCTCTTGACAGTGCAGCACTCCCTCAGTACTGTACTGCAGTGTCAGACTAGATTTTTGTGCTCAAGTCTCTGGAGTGGGGCTTGAACCCACAACCTTCTGATTCAAAGGCGAGGGTGCTACCTGCTTGCTATCCTGTGACTCATTGTTGAAAGTGCTGATGTCTGGTTGTCAGGTGAGGACTGAATCAGGTACACCAACATGAGTCTGTATCTCCAGTAGGAGAGAAAATTGGGGGGCACAAAATTCTACTGTGCCTAATTATCAAAATGGTGCGCTGTTGATTAATATTCAACATTACAGACTCATGATTAATATTCAAAATTATACAGATTAAAATGTTCTATAATGTCTTGTGCTTTCACCCTTTAAGAATATGAAGCATGTACATTTTTTGCATTGTTACTTTTCTCTTACAATTTCCCAAATTATGTTTGTTTAGTAGCTGTTTCTGTCCCGCTAGGCACAAAAACAGCAGGATTACTACTGCGAATGCAAAAGGTATGTTGCCGTGGAGCTTATATTTTTGTTCTCAAGATTCGATTTATTTTAGTGGGAGGCACTGTCCAAGATGCGTTACTGACCAGTCCTGTTCCATTCAATTATTTTGTTTGGCTGCTGAACAAAGGCCTGATTGCATAGCATTGCCTGTAATGCAGAGTGTGGTGTTCCCACTACCACTGCCAATATCTTGCTTTCATTTATTACAAAGCACTGCTTGTGGCCAAGATCACCAGCAATGTAATTGCAGATTCAGTGCGAGTGCAACAGAACTGAGGTGCCATAAGTTATGCGACAGTTCCGACAAGTGATCTTGTGTTCCAACACAAGCAAATTAAGCAGGCAGCCAACTGAATGGTCACATGTCAGGATTAGGTCAGATATAAAGTGATGTACTGCATAGTGAAACCTCTTAACAGCTGCTGACTGCAAAACAAGAAGCAGATACTCTAATGGCAAAGGATAATTAATAATTCACATTTTGTTTCACATGAAATGTTTTTTGTAATTCCTATGGTTTTATTCTACCTATAACTTTACTGTTGCTGTTATATAGTTTATGTATAAATGAGACCAATGATGCAGTAGAGTGCCTTACATAGTAATCGCCAAATACCTATGGGACAAGGTACACTGAGCTAGTGATAATACAGTTTATTAATTACAGTTGACAATTATCAGGGGATGATAATCCTAGCTGTAGAATTGGCAAGTGTTTCCTCCTTCCCTTTGTTGTCGGAGAGTGAAATAGAGCAGGACGATCCCAGTACTTTCTGATGTAGTGAAAGCCATCTATTAAAACTATATGGACCTAGAATTTTCCTAAATGACTTTCACTGCTACTATGGTACTGGAACAGCCCAATTACCACAACAACCCATTTCCCTAACAAGAAACAGCACCACAAAATAATTAATTGCATAATAATAAATAGGAACTGGAGTAGGCCGTTCAGCTCCTCAAGCCTACTCCGTCATTCAATTAGACCATGGCTGATTTGCACTTCAACTCTGCTCCATATCCCTTATACCCTTACCCAACAAAAATATAGTAAAACTATAAACAATATCAACATAGAGTCATAGGGGGAGAAATTCAGTATCACCCCATTTGGGGCGCAATTATCGGCCGGGCGCAAAGATTAGCGCCTGGCGCTAATTATCGCCACCGACTGCAAACTTGACTTTTATCGCCCCTGGAGGTGATTGCAGCGCTATATCAGGCGCTTCACACCTGTCTTATGGCGCAAAGGCCGAGGAGCGAGGCGCTACCTCAGAGCGCTGGCGAAACTCATGTAATGTCAGTCAGCAATGGAACACACACACAATGGCACGGGCCAGTTCTTAAAGGGGATGGTTAATCTTGCTTTCCATCCACATCCTGCTCATTGCAGCCTTGAATCTCGGCCTGGAGAGACCTGCACATCAAATCTGCTGGAAAGAACAATGGAGAGTACCAGGTAAAGAGCTCAGAGTGCAGCCCCCACAGTCTCTTCTAAATCGATACAAGGAATGGCAAATCAAAATGAACCTGCAAAGTGCTGCTCAGTACCCAAAACTCCTTCACACAACGTTGAATCTCTCCAGAAGTCTCTCCCTCTCTCTCTCAGAATGCGTAGTTCAAAAATGGCACCAACAATAAAAGGCAGGAAGCGGTCACCTTTAAATAGCGCTCCCCCTTTCCCTTCATGACTGCAGAACGCTCCCCTCAACCTGTCGTTGCTAGCGTCAGGTGGTAAGGCAGGGGGCGCCACTCAATATCCGCTCCGGGGCGATACCGGGGCGTTGCGCACTCGACTGACGTCACGATCTGCCGGTGCAGGAGATCGTGGCGGTAGTGTTTAGCGCCGCCGCAAAATGTCTAGTTAATTTCGCGAGCAGCACAAACATCGCCGCGCCTGGGCGCCAGATGCTTTGCGCCCCATTAGCGCCCTCTTAAGGCGCTAACGGGAGGCGCAACCAACTGAATTTTTCCCCCATAGAGTCATAACAGCACAGAAGGAGGCCATTCGGCCCATTGAGTCCATGCCAGCTCTCTGTAGAGCAATCCAGTCAGTCCCATTCCCCCGCTCTATCCCCGTAGCCCTGCAAGTTTATTTCCCTCAAGTGCCTATCCAGTCTCCCCTTGAAAACATTGAGTGTCTCCGCTTCCACCACTTCCGTTGGCAACGAATTCCAGGTCCTCACTACTCGCTGCGTAAAAAAGTTTTTCCTCACATCCCCCTTGTATCTCTTGCCCAAAACCGTAAATCTGTGTCCCCTAGTCCTTGTACCATCAACTAATGGAAACAGCCTTTCCCCATCTAGCCTATCCAAACCCGTCATAATCTTGTACAGCTCTATCAAATCAACCCGCAACCTCCTTTGCTCTAATGAAAACAAATCCAGCTTCTCCAACCTGTCCTTGTAGCTAAGATCCCCCATCCCTGGAACCATTCTGGTAAATCTCCTCTGCACCCTCTCAAGTGCCTTCACATCCTTCCTAAAGTGTGGTGACCAGAACTGGATGCAATACTCCAGTTGTGGCCTAACCAGCACTTTATAAAGGTTCAGCATAACTTCTCTACTTTTGTACTCAATACTTCTATTTATGAAGCCCAAGATCCCATACGCTTTGCTAATCACTCTCTCAATATGTCCCGCCACCTTCAAGGACCTATGCACATTAACTCCCAAGTCCCCCTGTCCCTGCACACTCTGTGCCATTAAGTGTATATTACCTCTCCCTGTTCCCCCTGCCAAAATGCATCACCTCACACTTCTCTGTATTAAATTCCATCTGCCGCTTGTCTGCCCATTCTGCTAGCCTTTCTATGTCCTGTTGCAGTCGATTGGTAGCATCATCACTGTTGGCCACACCCCCAAGTTTGGTGTCATTGGCAAATTTAGAAATTCTACTCTGTATTCCAATATCTAGGTCATTTATATATATTAAAAAAAGCAGTGGCCCCAGCACTGACCCTTGGGGAACGCCACTGTCTACCATCCTCCAGTCTGAAAAACAGCCATTTACCAAAACTCGCTGTTTTCTGTCCTTAAGCCAATTCCTTATCCAAGCTGCCACTGACCCACCTATTCCATGAGCCTCAATTTTGTTAACCAGCCTTCTATGTGGTACTTTGTCAAACACCTTCCGAAAATCCATGTAGACAACATCCATAGCATTTACTAGAATCTTTAATGCAGAAAAAATCCCAAGGTGCTTTACAGACACCAAATCAGAGAGTTAGGAGTGGTGACTGAAAGCAAAGATGGGTTTTGAGAAGATTTTTTTAAAGGTGAAGGGGAAGTGCAGAGGCAAAGGAGTTTAGGGAGGGAACTCCAGAGAGTGGGGTGGAGGTGGCTGAAGGCTCTACCACCAACGGTGAGGTGTAGGGAGGTCACGATGAGGGAAGATGATGCAACTCAAAAGATAAAAACCAGTCAGTTGGTCTCCAAAGGAATGTCCATCATCTCACGTAGCCTCCCTTCATAAGCCCTCATTGGAAGTCTGTGTGACAAGTTGTCTGATTCTTGCATTCCTTACTCAAATACCAGAAAATAAGATAGTTAGACTCCAGTGCCTATATGCTTCAGATTGGGATCCTGTGGTGGAGGCAGGAGAATGTGATCTCTCGTGTGAGACTCCTGCAACATAATGGAAAGTTGGCAGGCCTGCTTAAATAATACCAAAAAAGAGGACTGCTATGCTACTGAAGGTCAGCAACTACCTTGACATATGCAGTAAAAACAGAATTAAGGGGTAAAAAAATTTTTGAACTCCTAGTGCACTGCTGTGTATGCCCGGACTGCATATTGGAATATTGGTTGTGAGGATAGCAGATAGCATGTCCATTATGTAGTCTGCCCAATTTTCCGTTCATTAATTCTAATGGACAGAACATCAGGTAGGCTGTGTAATGGGTTGCTTTCCTCTGCACTCGCTTTGCAATATGCGTTCCCAGCATGTGCCACTCTACACCAGGAAGGCAATAGCAGAAAATTTAGCTTACATACAGAATATGATTTCCCCATCAGGCGAGGGTGCAATAGGGAAATATTGCTCTTAACCCAAACGTGAATTCATAAAATTGATCATATGCAACAGGAGGTCTGTAGTCTCCATATCCAACTCTTCCAAGTCAGATCCTGACCCTTTTTCCTTCACCAAATTTTAGTGCAGTTCATTCCAACCGGAGGAAAATTTTATGACAATAAAGACTTCTTGTGGCAATTATTTGTAGCCAAATTTACTGGGGATTCACAGGCTTGTTTAGGTTCCCAGAGGCATTTTGGCTGTCATAATTATATTATTTATTCTGTTTAATACAAAATGTATCAGTAAACTGAGTAATAAAATAAGTTTAAGCACATACAAAATGCAAACATTTATTCAGAAAAGAAGATGTCACCCTCTAAATGAAGGCGAGTTAGAAGGTCTGCTAATGGAGTGCTGCACACAGTTGAACAAAATTAGTTTATTGAGGCACAGAAGGGCAGGTTATCAATCAGGACTGTCATACTGGAAGCTACTTCAACAATACACATATTAGGCAGGTTTACTCAGCATATAGTAAACCAAACCAACATAAATCAAATAAATGCTTCCATTACATACAAAATAACAACATAGCGGACTAGCATGTTCACTACTCATCAGGCTCTCTCTCCTCTACTTTCACTGCTCTCCTATCCTCCCTAAATGTCTCCCTCCATATAAACTCCCTTACGCATATTCTCAGCCAGCCATTCGATCTCGCCATCTCCCATGGCCTCACTATTCCCATCGTGTCAATCACAGATAATGCCATCTCTGATCACTTTCTTGTATCCCTCTCCACCCACAACCCTCTTATCTCTCCCAACCCCACTTCCTTCTGTGTCGGCCATTGGAAAAAATTCCCCCCCCCCCCCCAAAGTCACTTACAACTGCACTTTCAAATTCCAACTGTCTAGCCTTTGGCCCTCCATTCACCACAACATTTCTGCAGCGATCAATCTGTTCAATCACACCCTCACCTCCACCTTTGATGCCCTAGTTCCTATTAAAACCATTACTCTCCCTCACCTTGATCATTCCCCCTGGTATAGCCCTCACCTCGCTCCCTTAAGTCCAAGGGACACAGACTTGAACATCTATGGCGGACAACTGGTTTAATCATTCATCACCAGATCTGGCTGGACCACATAAAGCACTATTGGGTCCTGCTCTCCTCTGCCAAAACTGCTCACTATTCTAGGATCATCCTGGAACGCAAAGATAACCCCCGGCTTCTCTTCTCCTCTCCACCACAAACCATCCTCTTAAACCCCTTTCCTCTGCCTCCTCCACCCATGCCTCCAACATGTGCAAGGAGCTCATGGACGACTTTGTCACAAAGGCACTGCCGCTTCCCTCCCTTCCCCTAGCCCACCAGGCCAAACTTCTAAGGTTCCTCCCTGCCCTAGCCCTGAACTCTTTAATTTCTCTATCATCTCCCATCTTGCCCTTGCCAAGCTCATCTTTTTCATGAAACCCACCTCCTGCTCCCTCAACCCTATTCCCACCAAATTGCTGACCACCCAACTTCTCTTCCTGCCCCCCCATGTTAGCGGATATTGTTAACGGTTCCCTCTCTTCAGGTACTCTCCCCCTCCCCTTCAAATCTTCCGTCATCACCCCATCCTCAAAAAAATACCTTTGACCCCTCTGTCCTTGCAAACTACCGCCCCCTCTCCAACATCCCTTACCTCTCCAAAATGCTTGAATGTGTTGTTGCATCCCAAATCCATGTCCATCTTTCCCGCAATACGATGTTTGAATCCCTCTAAATTGGATTTCCACCCCTGCCACAGTACCAAAGCGGTCCTCAAAGACACAAATTACATCCTTTGTTACTGTGACCGTGATAAACTATCCCTCCTCATCCTGTCTGCAGCCATTGACATGTTTGACCACACCATCCTCCTCCAACACCTCTCATCCATCATCCAGCTGGGTGGGACAGCCCTCGCCTGGTTCCATTCTTATCTATCCAGTTGTAGACAGAGAATCACCTGCAATGGCTTCTCTTCCCGCTCCCACACCACTACCTCTGGTGTCCCCCAAAGATCTATCCTTGGCCCCCTCCTATTTCTCATCTTCATGCTGCCCCTCAGTGACATCATCCGAAAACACAACCTTAGGTTCCACATGTACGCTGACGACACCCAGCTCTACCTCACCACCACCTCTCTCAACCCCGCCACTGTATCCGATTTGTCATACAGCTTCTCCAGCATCCAGTACTGGATGAGCAG
The DNA here is from genome assembly GCA_030390025.1 of Squalus acanthias. Lineage (NCBI taxonomy): Eukaryota > Metazoa > Chordata > Chondrichthyes > Squaliformes > Squalidae > Squalus > Squalus acanthias. Next base: position 102,855,285 of record CM059429.1, on the reverse strand, counting down.
GAATTTCCTCCAGCTAAATATTGGGAAGACCATTGTCTTCGATCCCCGCCACAAACTCCATTCCCTAGCCACCGACTCGCTCCCTCTCCCTGGCAACTGTCTGAGGCTGAACCAGACCATTCGTAACCTTGGTGTCGTATTTGACTCAGATGAGCTTCCAACCACATATCCGCTCCATCACCAAGACTACCTACTTCCACCTCCGTAACATCACCCGACTCCACCCCGGCCTCAGCTTCCCTGCCTCGGCTCATCTGTTGCTGAATCCCTCATCCATGCCTTTATTACCTCTAGACTTGACTAGTCCAATGCTCTCCTGGCTGGCCTCCATCTTCCACCCTGCATAAACTTGAGCTCATCCAAAACTTTGCTGCCCGTATCCTAACTCGCACCAAGTCCTGTTCACCCATCACCCCTGTGCTCACAGACCTACATTGGCTCCCGGTCCGGCAACACCTCAATTTTAAAATTCTCATCCTTGTTTTCAAATCCCTCCGTGGCCTTGCCCCTCCCTATCTCCAGCCTCCTCCAGCCCTACAAGCCTTTGCGATCTCTGCGCTCCTCCAATTCTGACCTCTTGCACACCCCCCGATCTTGATTACTCCACCCTTGGCGGCTGTGCCTGCAGCTGCCTGGGCACTAAGCTCTGGAATTCCCTCCTTAAACATTGCCGCCTCTACCTCTCTCTCCTCCTTTAAACCTACCTTTTTGTCCAAGCTTTTGGTCAGCTGTCCTATTATCTCCTTCCGTGGTTGGGTGTCAAATTTTGTCTTATGACGCTCCTGCGAAGTGCCTTTGGACGTTTTACTACGTTAAAGGCGCTATATAAATGCAAGTTGTTGTTATTACACAGCACACACATCTCTGAAACTAGCCTCAATACATTGTTTCTGGCCTAAAATTACAGGCTGGTTTACTTCTGCAACAAATCACCACTGGAAGTACAGCAGGATTGCAATTCCATCTGCTAGTATGATCCTACCATAATCCAGTCCAACTTCCCTCAGTGGACCTTGATTAAATATTCAGAGCATGCTCCACAGAACTATTAGCGCCCTCCTACAGGGAGCCCACCTACACCCAAGGAGAGGGGAGGAAATGCAGAGTTGCTGCAGCAGTGTTAAAATGGTCACAGCAGCTTAAAAAAGGAGTAAGCCAGCAATTTTCTGGCAGTAACAATTTCAATCACTGCAGCGTGTGAGGCTGGTGATTCATCAGAGCATCAAGTACCCAAATTTACAGATTCTTCATTTTAGATATTTGTGTCAGAAATCTGGCTAAAAGCAATCCAGCTTTTTGACAGAGAGATACAGTGCAGGTCCAATGGAAGAAGGTGACCACGGCAGTGAACGTCACCTCCGGCAACCCACACAGAGCCGATCAATACCACAAAATGTTAACTAGCCTCATCAGATTAGCCAAGGTAAGAGGACTCAGTCTCAACTTGAACCAATGCAATGTTATAAGCAGGTTTCACCATCCTTGCCTACCCTGTTTTGAACACCAGAAATGTCTACAAGGCACCATTCCTTCTCCTACAACTGCTCTTTCACTGATGGAGGAGCTTGAAGGCAAACACTGAAAGACTTAGTTGAGATTTATGTACTCATTTCCTGCACCTGTTCTCACCTTATTAAGCATTGCTTTCTCACACCTGGGTTGCATTCCTTACTGACAGCAAGCAGAGTGTTTTCACACGCTCTACTTTCTTCTTAAAGGAGAAAACAGCCAAAAAAAAAATCGTCTCCTGACGTGGCAGATGCAATATAACGTGGATAAATGCGAGGTTATCCACTTTGGTGTCAAAAACAGAAAGGCAGATTATTATCTGAATGGCAATAGATTGGGAGAAGGGGAAGTGCAACGAGACCTGGGTGTCCTTGTGCACCAGTTGCTGAAGGTAAGCATGCAGGTGCAGCAGGCGGTTAAGAAGGCAAATGGTATGTTGGCCTTCATAGCGAGAGGGTTTGAGTACAGGAACAAGGATGTCTTGCTGCAGTTGTACAGGGCCTTGGTGAGACCACACCTTGAGTACTGTGTGCAGTTTTGGTCGCCTTATCTGAGGAAGGATGTTCTTGCCATGGAAGGAGTTCAGCGAAGATTCACAAGGCTGATACCTGGGATGGCAGGAATGACGTATGAAGAGAGATTGGGTCGATTGGGCTTATACTCGCTGGAGTTTAGAAGAATGAGAGGGGATCTCATTGAAACTTATAAAATTCTGACAGGACAGGACAAACTAGATGCAGGAAGGATGTTCCCGATGGTCGGGGAGTCTAGAACCAGGGGTCACAGTCTAAGGATAAGGGGTAAGCCATTTAGGACAGAAATAAGGAGGAATTTCTTCACCCAGAGAGTGGTGAACCTGTGGAATTCTCTGCCACAGAAGGCAGTAGAGGCCAATTCATTAAATAGATTCAAGAAGGAGTTGGATATATTTCTTAAGGCTAAGGGGATCAAGGGATATGGGGAGAAAGCAGGGACAGGGTACTGAATTTGGATGATCAGCCATGATCGCATTGAATGGCGGAGCAGGCTAGAGGGGCCGAATGGCCTACTCCTGCTCCTATCTTCTATGATTCTATGATCCCCTAGGAATTACTGCTCAACCACATCAACCAGCCACCTCTCAACCTCCTGAAGGAGGTAAGAGTTTAGGATTGAAGGGGTACCCAATTGTAGGCACCAATGTGAAGCAAAGTGGTAATAAACAGTATGAAGGCACACAGATTTGTTTTCATTCATTATTTTTATTTCTGAGGGGATACGTGCAGAGTGATTTGGGAATGTCTGCAAGAAAGAGTAGCAGAATATTATCCAAATGCGAGTCTTGGTAGCTAGAGGGGAGCTAGATGTCAAAAAATGAATCACTTGATGGAGTAGCCAAAGGGGATCATGATGGTTGGACTGATTTTGCAGCGGACATGGATTTTATTTAGGTGAGAGTATGTCTTGTGAGCTGCATCCACAGATGTCTGGTAGCTGGCTGCGGTTTCCTGAAACTGGGTTTCAACTGGCTGCTCACCCTGCTACCTTTCTACATGTTCCTCATCCTCCTTTTCTGCAGTAAACAAAAATGATCCAAGACAACAGAAAACGCTGGAAAAACTCAGCAGGCCAGGCAGCATCCGTGGAGAGAGAAACAGAGTTAACGTTTCAGGGCGAAGACCTTTCGCCAGAACTGGACACCCTGACACCCTGGCTAGAATGAACTGTAGCACTTCCCCCCAGATCGGTTCAGTCAACTAAAGCGTGCCCTCAGAGCTCCATAATCTGCTCAACCACAATGCAGGCAGCCCTATGAGCCAGTCGTCCTCCTTATCCTGCATTTCTTCATCTTCAAAGCACAGGTACAGAGGAATCATCAATAAAAACCACTTCTGTCCAGTTTTTTTTTTACAGATAAGGGTAGAAAAAGTAAAAATGCACTGCTGCAACTTTTAGCGAGATGGAGAGGGGGAAAAAGGAGCACAAATTTAAACTGAATCGATTCTTGGGCAGCAAAGCTTCAGCAAGTTAAAAGTCCAAAAAAGGTTCTTTTAAACACTCCTTTCCCTGTCCTGCTCTGCCTAGGAATCAGCAACATCTCTTTTATGCAAGTATTTGTACTTATTTTAAGTATTAGAAACATAGAACATAGAAAAATAGGAGCAGGAGTAGGCCATTCGGCCCTTCGAGCCTGCTCCGCCATTCAATAAGATCATGGCTGATCCTCTTTCTCATTCATTAGTGTATGGAAATGAAGCAGCTAGCATGAGAGGGTGATTATAATTAAATGGCATGAGTTAGCTGGGACTTTAGTGGGTTTGCATAGATGCTGGAGGAAACTTTTAAGTAGATTTCTTCACAGGCAGAGAGGCAATGCTAGGTCTCCCCACCCCATTGTCCTCCCTCGCCTACCTCAATTCTTCCACAACCTGGGAAATGCTGGGATCACTCAGCAGGTCAGGCAGCATCTGTGGAGAGAAGATCGGGAGAACTTTTCAGATTCTTAACCTTGTGCCAGAACTGCTTCTGACCGAAAGGTCATCGACCTGAAAAGTCAACCCTACCTTTCTCCCTCCACCAGATGCTGCCTGACCTGCTGAGGATTGCCAGCATTTTCTGTTTCTTATTTCAGATTTTCAGCATCTGCAGTATTTTGCTTTTGGTTTTATTCTTCTACAAGATGGGCAGAAATCAGGAGTAAATGCAGGCCTACATCTGAAGCATCAAACAATGACGTTCTCTTATTACCTGGTAACAATTAGGGAGTTAAAGAGCGAGAAGTGGGAAAAGCGTGGGCAGCTTGACGGCTCAAAGTCGAAATTACAAAGAAAGACACAGAAAGACAGAGTATCTCAACATCCAGCCCAATTATACCCTCATGCTTTCCTGCAAGTTTCCAATCAAACTCTTATCAGAGCAGTCCTGAAAAGATGTTTTTCTCCTCCGTGGTTACTTTTCCAGTACACACTGTCATGGAGATGGAGGCTCAGAAGTAAAGTTGGCCACAGTTCTCTGACATTTCTTTTGTCAAAAACACTGGGTTTCATTAGCCTGCCTCTTAACTGCTTCTTGGCTTTAAACCTTTTCTTCTCCCCATTTATAAGTAGGGTAATTACAACCATCAACTGTCTCATCAGAAAAGCCATTACTTCCACTTTACCCAAAAAACACAGTTTTGAAACAGACTAAAATTCTTAATAATTTACTTTTTTTTTTACAAGCCATTACAACCTCTCTAGTGTTCAATAAATAACTATGTTCCTCCAACCAGTCTGTCTAAGGAATAGCCCAAGGAAAAGAAGTGAAAATAACTGCTCTATGTACATAAACAGTTTATTGTTACATTTTGCGTGAAGCTTAATCCCATAGATATAAGCATTAAAGCAGCATGAGCATATATAAACCATAGATTAGTGTTTTGACTCCTGCATTTTTGATCACTTAACCAGACTGGTTTTCCTGATAAACAATTGACATGAGGTGCACTGATATTTTAACATTCTTGTCCAATACTGCCACCTACTGATAAATCATGATACAGTTTCACTTGATAGCATCTCACCTTCATTCAGATTCCAAGCCAGGCAGAGACCACAAAATCAGAGATAAATCAGGTTCAAACGCAACTAATCCATCTTCAAATGTATTCAGAACCTGGTTCAATACCAATGAGAAAAACAACAAAAAAAAGTAATAAACCATTGTCTGAGGTTCTTATGCGGCATAGCATCCAATAAAAGCAGCTGTCTACAAAATACTAATGCTCAGATAATTGCTGCTGAAATTAAGTCGGGAAAGTGTTGTGTTGAGCAAGAACGACATCAGAACAGTTGAGAATGGCAGCTTGTGTGAAAATTCATAACAGGACTTTCTAGTTGGCGTCCCATAAAGAGATTTACTAAGAATCAGGGCTGCTATGTATGTGTATGTGTGCATATACATGTATTTTAGTCACAAAACCCTGTTACCAGCCTATTGTAAAAATACATTATCATTCATCACATGGTAGCAGATCTCAGCTAGGGTGGAGATTAGGTGCTACAATGTGGAAGGGTTGTCTTATGAGGAAAGGTTGAGCAGGTTGGGCTCATTGGAGTTTAGAAGAATGAGAAGTGATCTTATTGAAACATATAAGATTCTGAGGGGGTTGGACAGGGTATATGCCGAGAGGATGTTTCCCCTCATGGGGGAATCTAGAACGAGGGGACATTGTCTCAGAATAAGGGGTCGCCCATTTAAGACGGAGATGAGGAGGAATTTCTTCTCTGAGGGCCGTGAATCTTTGGAATTCTTTACCCCAGAGAGCTGTGGAAGCTGAGTCATTGAATATATTCAAGGCGGAGATCGACAGATTTTTGAGCAACAGGGGAGTCAAGGGTTATGGGGAGCGGGCAGGAAAGTGGAGTTGAGGCCAAAATCGGATCAGCCATGATCTTATTGAATGGCGGAGCAGGCTCGAGGGGCCGAATGGCCTGCTCCTGCTCCTATTTCTTACGTTCTTATGTTCTTATAATGTGACCAGAGAGTTGTTGGACTAAGAATAACAATCAGTCAAGATTCCTTCCTACTCACTATCCAATGATGCTTGCTAGAAAGTGCACATTGTAACATTAGGTGGCGCCTTCTGCTGTCAAATAGCCTGTCAACAAGAAAAATGGCCACTTTGGCCGCAAGTACCTGTTAAACCATACATCGGTAGCTTTCCAACACACCAGATTTATTTGTGATGATTTGCAGAGCTTTTTTTAATGCTCACACTTTGAGAAATTTAAACATAGCTTTCCAATATTTAAATTTCCCAAGTGAAGTAAGTGTATTAAAAAAAAGTCAGAGAATTGAGGGATTTACAAGTAAAATGTGGGCATTGGTAATTAATGCTGCTTCACCATGAGTCAACACCTTCAGGAGAAGGAACGGTCCTGGTAATCCAAAGACCTGGACTAATGATCTGGAGACGTGAGTTCAAATCCCACCACGGCAGCTGGGGAATTTAAATTCAGTTAATTAAATTAATCTGGAATAAAAAGCTAGTATCAGTAATGGTGACCAGATTGTCATAAAAACCCATCTGGTTCACTAATGTCCTTTAGGGAAGGAAATCTGCCATCCTTACCCGGTCTGGCCTATATGTGACTCCAGACCCACAGCAACATGGTTGACTCTTAACTGCTCCCTGAAATGGCCCAGCAAGCCATGCAGTTGTATCAAAGGCAGGAGGCAGAGGGTGATGGTCGAAGGTTGTTTTTGTGACTGGAAGCCTGTGTCCAGTGGTGTACTGCAGGGATCGGTGCTGGGTCCTTTGCTGTTTGTAGTGTACATTAATGATTTAGATATGAATGTAGGAGGTATGATCAGTAAGTTCGCAGATGACACGAAAATTGGTGGAGTGGTAAATAACGAGGAGGGAAGCCTCAGGCTACAGGACGATATAGACAGGTTGGTTAGATGGGCAGAACAGTGGCAAATGGAATTTAACCCTGAAAAGTGTGAGGTGATGCATTTTGGGAGGACTAACAAGGCAAGGGAATACACAATGAATGGTAGGACCCTAGGAAGGACAGAGGATCAGAGGGACCTTGGTGTGCATGTACATAGATCCCTGAAGGCAGCAGGACAGGTAGATAAGGTGGTTAAAAAGGCATATGGTATACTTGCCTTCATTAGCCGAGGCATAGAATATAAGAGCAGGGAGGTTATGATGGAGCTGTACAAAACACTAGTTAGGCCACAGCTGGAATACCGTGTGCAGTTCTGGTCACCACACTATAGGAAGGATGTGATTGCATTGGAGAGGGTGCAGAGGAGATTCACCAGGATGTTACCTGGGCTGGAGCGCTTCAGCTAAGGTTGTTTTCCTTAGAGCAGAGAAGGCTGAGGGGGGACCTGATTGAGGCGTACAAAATTATGAGGGGCATAGATAGGGTAGATAGAAAGGAACTTTTCCCCTTAGTAGAGGGGTCAATAACCAGGGTGCATAGTTTCAAGGTAAGGGGCAGGAGGTTTAGACGGGATTTGAGGAAAAACTTTTTCACCCAGAGGGTGGTTGGAATCTGGAACTCACTGCCTGAAAGGGTGGTAGAGGCAGGAACCCTCACAACATTCAAGAAGCATTTAGATGAGCATTTGAAATGCCATAGCATACAAGGCTACGGACCAAGTGCTGGAAAATGGGATTAGAATAGATAGGGCTTGATGGCTGGCGCAGACACGATGGGCCGAAGGGCCTCTTTCTGTGCTGTATAACTCTATGACTCTAGGAAAACCTACACCTCACTGACTGTAGCGGTTCAAGGCGGCGGCTCCCCACCACCTTCTCGAGGGCAATTAGGGATGGAGCAAAGGAGGACAAAGGGATTAATTAAGAGGGGGGAAATAGAGTATGAGAGTAAGCTTGCAGGGAACATAAAAACTGACTGTAAAAGCTTCTATAGATATGTGAAGAGAAAAAGATTGGTGAAGTCAAGCGTAGGTCCCTTGCAGTCAGAATCAGGGGAATTTATAATGGGGAACAAAGAAATGGCAGACCAATTAAATACATACTTTGGTTCTGTCTTCACAAAGGAGGACACAAATAACCTCCCAGAGATGGTGGGGAACACAGGGTCTAATGAGAGGGAAGAACTGAATGAAATCAGTATTTGTAGGGAAATGGTGTTAGGGAAATTGACGGGATTGAAGGCCGATACATCCCCAAGGCCTGATAATCTACATCCTAGGGTACTTAAGGAAGTGGCCCTAGAAATAGTAGATGCATTGCTGGTCATCTTCCAAAATTCTATAGACTCTGGAACAGTTCCCATGGATTGGAGGGTAGCTAATGTAACCCCACTATTTAAAAAAGGTGGGAGAGAGAAAACGGGGAATTATAGACCGGTAAGCCTGACATCGGTAGTGGGGAAAATGCTAGAGTCCATTATAAAAGTTGTAATAGCAGAGCACTTGGAAAACAGTGACAGGATCGGACAAAGTCAACATGGATTTACAAAAGGTAAATCATGCTTGACTAATCTACTGGAATTTTTTGAGGATGTAACTGGTAGAATAGATAAGGGAGAACCAGTGGATGTGGTGTATTTGGACTTTCAGAAGGCTTTCGATAAGGTCCCGCATAAGAGATTAGCGTGCAAAGTTAAAGCACACGGGATTGGGGGTAAGGTACTGACTTGGATAGAGAACTGTTTGGCAGACAGGAAGCAAAGAGTTGGAATAAACGGGTCTTTTTCCAAGTGGCAGGCAGTGACTAGTGGGGTACCGCAGGGATCGGTGCTCGGACCCCAGTTATTCACAATATATATTAATAATCTAGACGAGGGAACTAGATGTAATATCTCCAAGTTTGCAGACGACAAAAAGCTGGGTGTGTATTGTGAGGAGGATGCAGAGAAACTCCAGTATGATTTGGACAAGTTGGGTGATTGGGCAGATGCAGTATAATGTGGATAAATGCGAGGTTATCCACTTTGGTGGCAAAAACAGGAAGGCAGATTATTATCTGAACGGCAATAGATTGGGAAAAGGGAAGTGCAACGAGACCTGGGAGTCCTTGTGCACCAGTCGTTGAAGGTAAGCATGCAGGTGCAGCAGGTGGTTAAGAAGGCAAATGGTATGTTGGCCTTCATAGCGAGAGGATTCGAGTACAGGAGCAAGGATGTCTTGCTGCAGTTGTACAGGGCCTTGGTGAGACCACACCTTGAGTATTGTGTGCAGTTTTGGTTGCCTTATCTGAGGAAGGATGTTCTTGCCATGGAGGGAGTGCAGCGAAGATTCACCAGACTGATACCTGGGATGGCAGGAATGACGTATGAAGAGAGATTGGGACGATTGGGCTTGTATTCGCTAGAGTTTAGAAGAATGAGAGGGGATCTCATTGAAACTTATAAAATTCTAACAGAACTAGACAGACTAGATGCAGGAAGGATGTTCCCGATGGCGGGGGAGTCCAGAACCAGGGGTCACAGTCTAAGAATAAGGGGTAAGCCATTTAGGACTGAGATGAGGAGGAATTTCTTCACCCAGAGAGTGGTGAACCTGTGGAATTCTCTACCACAGAAGGCAGTTGAGGCCAATTCATTAAATATATTCAAGAAGGAGTTAGATATATTTCTTAAGGCTAAAGGGATCAAGGGATATGGGGAGAAAGCAGGGACAGGGTACTGAATTTGGATGATCAGCCATGATCTCATTAAATGGAGGAGCAGGCTCGAGGGGCCGAATGGCCTACTCCTGCTCCTATCTTCTATGTTTCTATGGCAGGAATGACGTATGAAGAGAGATTGGGACGATTGGGCTCGTATTCGCTAGAGTTTAGAAGAATGAGAGGGGATCTCATTGAAACTTATAAAATTCTAACAGGACTAGACAGACTAGATGCAGGAAGGATGTTCCCGATGGCGGGGGAGTCCAGAACCAGGGGTCACAATCTAAGGATAAGGGGTAAGCCATTTAGGACTGAGATGAGGAGGAATTTCTTCACCCAGAGAGTGGTGAACCTGTGGAATTCTCTACCACAGAAGGCAGTAGAGGCCAATTCATTAAATATATTCAAGAAGGAGTTAGATATATTTCTTAAGGCTAAAGGGATCAAGGGATATGGGGAGAAAGTAGGGAAAGGGTACTGAATTTGGATGATCAGCCATGATCTCATTAAATGGCGGAGCAGGCTCAAGGGGCCGAATGGCCTACTCCTGCTCCTATCTTCTATGTTTCTATGTAAATGCTGGCCTTGCCAGCAACGCCCACATCCCATGAATGAATAAAAAAGAAAAGAGGCGAGAAAATGAGGGAAAAAAATTCCCATGGTGATGAAATTCTTTACATGTACAACATTAACAACTTTTGGTTTTCAATTCATTTGATTGACATAAAATGTAAACTACAAGCAGTTTGTATCTACCATCACTAAGATGCAATGTACAGTTACAAGAGCTGTGTTCTGACAGTAGCTGATTGTTTGTTTGTCATAACAAAAACCTATTATACAGTACAAATAAAAAGAAAACTGAAAAATGCTGTAAATCTGAAACAAAACCAGGAAATGCTGGAAATATACAACAGGTCTATTAGCATCTGAAAAAAAGAAAGAAGGGTTTCCAACCCCATCAAAGTGCCTGGTTAACTTTCAGTTCTGACAAAAAATGACATCTGAAATGTTAGCATATGTATGGAGAAAAGATAGATTAACAGCTGCTGTGTATTTCCAGCATTTTCTGTTTTTGTTACAGAGCTGCCTTGTTTCCTCTGATTTGTGAGAGACATTGCTTTCAGACTTAGATCCTACAATTCCCACAGCAGACTTCATGCCAGTGTAAATGCAGTTAAACCCTGGAATAATTTCGCTTGGCATTAGATGTGTAAAATCGGTGTTACAGTTTCGGCTATTCCCCAATATGTTTGTGTTCAGGGCAAAAAGGCGGTTTCCAAAGATAATGAGTCCCCTATGATTCAAAATCTCATGGTATTGTGAAGGGAGCATAGCCCAAGGATTAACAATGACCCCTAATTGCAGTATATAGTACACTGGAGATCACACTGGATGCCCACCATGTTCTTCTGTCTCTCCCATAAAGCGGAAAGTATCACATGATGATCAATGCACATAAGGTAAAAACTACTTGGTTAGATTTATTTACAGGATAAATTGACAGAAGCAATAAGACACAACAAAGAACTGAGTCAGCACAATATTTTTTTTTAAATTAGTTATTCCACAAGGGGTTAAAATATTCATATTAGAACACATTTCTTGGATTATTTGTTAAGTGACATCATTGGGGCTCGATCTACCTATTTAAAGCAGGATCCTGCTGGCGCGTGTCCCACTCCGTGGACACCCGGGTGCAGACATAGTCACGGAAGAGAAGCAGGGCCCAACAGGTCTATGCCGGTGTTTATGCTCCACACAGGCCTCTTCCCACCCTACTTCATCTAACCCTATCAACATATCCTTCTATTCCTTTCTCCCTCATGTACTTATCTAACTTCCCTGTTGCGTTTGACTTCTAAAGCAGCACTCATTTCTATTTTCCTCTTCTGACTGTCTTTTCGACAACTTGTATTTAGATATTGCCATTCATGTAACAAAACACCCAAGATGCTTTACAAGAGCAGGAAGTAGAATAAAAGTAAGCAGAAGCACAGTTGAAGAGGAATTTTTTGATACAATTAGAATATAAAGGCAGGTGGAAATGGGCATCCGTATTACAAAACTGCTATTATACACTACCACCAACAAAAATGAAAATATAAATCCCCTTTGCAACCACGGTGAACATCCAAAGCTTACTTATTACGGAATAGCACCATCTTGTTTGCCAATGGGTTACAGTCTCTACTCAACACTACAAAGTACAAACTGCCTATTATGAAACAAAAAAAGCAATTCTAAGCAGAGGCAATTCAGTGTCGACTCCTTATTTGCCTGCATAACAGTGACTACATGTCAAAAGTAATTTGTTTTAGCACTTTAGGACATCCTGAGGACATGAAAGGCACCATAGGAAAGCAAGTTCCTTCCTCTTGCTCAATAGTTTAGACTGTTACTTTTTAAATTCATATTGCAGGCTTGTGAGAATTATAATGCGAGTGGCTGCACTTTATAAGACATTCCAGAATGCACTGTATTGCTACAAACCGTTCCATGATTAACCAACTGCATGTTTAATTTCATCACAGTTATCACGTTTCTGGGTCATTTAAAATATGAATATGGCTTGTAACTTAACTGTATGGGAAGCACATCTTCTGCTGAATGAGTTCTGGATTCAAATTTAACCCACTTCATTGTATTAGTGCAATGGTGTACTGTGTCAACTGGAAGCTGTTTGCTTCATAATTCTACTTAATGAAAAGTGTTAGGTTATTTGAAACCCTGCTGAAAGTAACCTTCCACATTTAGAGTTGAGGCTGAGCGAAAATATTTTGAAGTGTTGTGAATGTTTTTGCTGTTGGTACCTCGTCATTTAATGTTGGCCTCTCCTTTACTAAGATGGCCGCCCTGCAGCTCACGGTCCGCCCCGTCCCGCTTGCTCGCTCCCCTGGCACGTGACTCGGCAACTGCGCGCGCACCCTCCGGCCGGCGTGAAACGCGACCTTTGCGGTTTGCGCATGCGTGAATGTCAGCCGGCGACCCGGGGCGAGAATGGAGGCGGGGAGTAGTTGGCAGGTAAATGTCCGCTGTGCTGAGCGGCCTAGTCTGCGTGACCGACCGCTGACTATCTCGGTCTTGCTGATGGCCGGCAGCGTCTGCACCGCGTCCCTCACAGGCCTGCTCCCGCACTTTTAGTGGGAGATGGGGGAGTCACAGAACGCGGTGATCGCCCCCCCTATCGCCACCACACTACCTGGAGTTTTATCATTAAAGATCCTTGTTCAGGATCCGGATCCTTATAATCTGCAGGTGCTCCTGAAGCTGTTGGTTTAATCACAAATCAGCCATTCAGGGTGTTTAAAACGATAGCAGGATTCGATAGGGAAACTTTTCTCTGTTGGGAGAATCCAGAACAAGGGGCACAACCTTGACATTCGAGCTAGGCACAAAGGGCAGTGGGAATCTGGATCTCTCTCTCTCTCTCTCTCTCTTCCTCCCTCCCCGGTGTGGATACTGGGTCAATTGAAATTTTCAAGATTGAGATTGACACATTTTTATTAGGTAAGGGTATCCAGGGATATGGAGCATCTACACAGCTTGAACAGACCAGGCATCTTGTGATCTATCTGAGCTGCCAGAAATTGGTAATAAACCATGTGCCATTTAAGAATGGAGTTGTTAAAGGTTTTTATTTTATTCGCTTGTGGGATCTGGGCGTTTATTGTCCATCCCTAGTTGCCCTTGAGAAGCTGGTGGTGAGCCACCTTCTTGAACCGCTGCAGTCCGTGTGGTGAAGGTACTCCCACAGTGCTGTTAGGGAGGGAGTTCCAGGATTTTGACCCAGCGACGATGAAGGATCGGCGATATACTTTTAAGTCAGGATGGTGTGTGTCTTGGAGGGGAACTTGGAGGTGGTGGTGTTCCCATGCGTCTGCTGCCCTTGTCCTTCTAGGTGGAAGAGGTTGCGGGTTTGGGAGGTGCTGCCGAAGAAGCCTTGGCGAATTGCTGCAGTGCATCTTGTAGATGGTACACACTGCAGCCACAGTATGCAGTGCTGCTTCTTTTGATCGCACTAATCAACTTTTTTTTACCTTTTGATTAACCAGATCAACTGTAAATTAATAAAACTTTAAATAAAACTTAACAAATTAAATTAAAATTGTATTGGCCGGGGTGATGATGCACTCCAGTCCCCGCGGCACCCACCGGTCGCGGAAGGCCTCAAGCGTGCCGGCGGACACCGCGTGCTCCATCTCCAGGGCCATATGCCGGTGGTGGAGGGAGTGAATGTTTAAGGTGGTGGATGGGGTGCCAATCAAACGGGCTGCTTTGTCTTGGATGGTGTCGAGCTTCTTGAGTGTTGTTGGAGCTGCACTCATCCAGGCAAGTGGAGAGTATTCCATCACACTCCTTACTTGTGCTTTGTAGATGGTGGAAAGGCTTTGGGGAGTCAGGAGGTGAGGCACTCGCCGCAGAATACCTAGCCTCTGACCTGCTCTTGTTGCCACAGTATTTATGTGGCTGGTCCAGTTAAGTTTCTGGTCAATGGTGACCCCCAGGATGTTGATGGTGGGGGATTCGGCGATGGTAATACCGTTGAATGTCAAGGGGAGGTGGTTAGACGCTCACTTGTTGGAGATAGTCATTGCCCGCCACTTCTGTGGCGCGAATGTTACTTGCCACTTAGCCCAAGCCTGAACGTCGTCCAGATCTTGCTGCAGGTGGGCATGGACTGCTTCATTATCTGAGGAGTTGTGAATGGCGCTGAACACTGCAGTCATCAGCGAACATCCCCACTTCTGACCTTATGTTGGAGGGAAGGTCATTGATGAAGCAGCTGAAGATGGTTGGGCCTAGGACACTACCCTGAGGAACTCCTGCAGTGATGTCCTGGGTCTGTGATGATTGACCTTCAATCACCACAACCATCTTCCTTTGTGCTAGGTGTGACTCCAACCAGTGGAGCGTTTTCCCCCTGATTCCCATTGACTTCAGTTTTACTAGGGCTCCTTGATACCACACTCGGTCAAATGCTGCCTTGATGTCAAGGGCAGTCACTCTCATCTCTGGAATTCAGCTCCTTTGTCCATATTTGGACCAAGGCTGTAATGAGGTCGGGAGCCGAGTGGTCTTGGCGGAACCTAAACTGGGCATCAGTGAGCAGGTTATTGGTGAGTAAGTGCCTCTTGATAGCGCTGTCGATGACACCTTCCATCACTTTGCTGATGATTGAGAGTAGACTGATGGGGCGGTAATTGTCCAGGTTGGATTTGTCCTGCTTATTGTGGACAGGACATACCTGGGCAGTTTTCCACATTGTCGGATAGATGCCAGTGTTGTAACTGTACTGGAACAGCTTGGCTAGAGGCGCGGCTAGTTCTGGAGCACAAGTCTTCAGCACGATAGCCGGGATGTTGTCGGGGCCCATAGCCTTTGCTGTATCCAGTGCGCTCAGCCGTTTCTTGATATCACATGGAGTGAATCGAATTGGCTGAAGACTGGCTTCTGTGATGGTGGGGACCTCGGGAGTAGGTTGATATGGATCATCCACTCGGCACTTCTGGCTGAAAACGCTTCAGCCTTGTCTATTGCACTCACGTGCTGGGCTCCACCATCATTGAGGATGGGGATATTCATGGAGCCTCATCCACCCATTAGTTTAATGGTCCACCACCATTCACGACTCGATGTGGCAGGACTGCAGAGCTTTGATCTGATCCGTTGATTGTGGGATCGCTTAGCCCTGTTTATAGCATGCTGCTTCCGCTTTTTAGCATGCATGTAGTTCTGTGTTGCAGCTTCCCCAGGTTGGCACCTCATTTTTAGGTACGCCTGGTGCTGCTCCTGGCATGCTCTTCTACACTCCTTATTGAACCAGGGTTGGTCCCCTGGCTTGGTGGTAATGGTAGAGTGAGGGATATGCCGGGCCATGAGGTTACAGATTGTGGTGGAATACAATTCTGCTACTGCTGATGGCCCACAGCACCTCATGGATGCCCAGTTTTGAGCTGCTAGATTTGTTCTGAATCTATCCCATTTAGCACGGTGGTAGTGCCACGCAACATGATGGAGGGTGTCCTCTGTGTGAAGACGGGACTTCGTCTCCACAATGACTGTGCAGTGGTCACTGCTACCAATGCTGTCATGGACAGATAGATTGATTACCATTACTGATACTAGCTTTTTTTAATTCCAGATTTATTTAATTAACTGAATTTAAATTCCCCAGTTGCCGTGGTGGGATTTGAACTCACGTCTCTGGATCATTCGTCCAGGCCTCTTACTAGCCCAGTGACATTACCACTACGCTACCGTTCCCCAGAGAGCAGGATAACTACCTGTTTGTTGGTGAATGGTGCTTGGGGAGCTAAAAGAAAATGGAAGGTCAGCATAAAGCTGGGGAAGGGGAGAGGGCACAGTGGTCAATGTATATTCTACCATGCAAGTTTCCTCACCATAGCAAATTCTGACTTAGTCCTAAAAGTTCATACTGAAAATGAATTCTCCAGGAGCGACTACAGACACTGATCTGATGAGCTGCAACAACTTTAGATTCATGACAACATACCATAGTATTGTTCCTATAGTCTTCTGATTTTACATTATTTGTAAAAACCATACCTGGACTAAGCCAATGGACATTATTGCATTTTGCTTGCTATAAATTTGGGAATTTTTGTTCTTTTAAAGATTGCCTTTTTTTTTTCCTTTTTAGCTGAGAGAATGAGCAACAGGTTAAATGTTCCCACTAAGATGTTTGGTAACTCCCTGAAACCATTGCTACTAAATGATGAACTCAACATGTACAGTGTATGTGTACAGAGGTGCTATTTTGTCTTGTAATTTTTACATGTCTATTTAAGGTGACAGTGAATGGAATATTTTTGGTACTCAAGCACTTCAGGTCAGATATAACATGGGCAAGATGCAGAGTAAAATTCCTTGTGTCCCCAAATTGTATTTTACGGCCAACCCCAACTCAAAAGGGCATTCTCTAATGCACTAGTGTGATTTCCTTATTCCTTTTCCATGCAAACCATCCTTATAACTTGCTAAATAAGATATACAATCCATGCAGGATTATAGGTAGGTTTAAGCTGTGTTCGTATGATCACGTATACTCACTGAAGTATTGGGTTAAGACTGCCCCCAAACTCATTTCACATAGCAGCCTTGCAGGCAAAACAGTCTGGCTGGATTCTAACGCAGGTCACTGATGTGCTAACTCACTGTGTCACCCAGTTCCCAGCTGGCATTCATTCCTTAAGAAAAAACATTCTCCAAGGAAGCCCAAACATTTGAGAATCTTTTCTTTTTATAAGCTCCCAATCCCAGTGATGCTATTCCATTTCAAGATATTTAATTTGTGTATTCTATTGTCCCTGATGAACAACATTAGGAATAATTTTCTTGCAAGCAGTGATGCTAATTCCTGTAGACAATAATAGATCTCAGCGTTCATCACAGAACTGAAGGAGCTTTTGTGGCCTTATTTTACAATAAGGTGTCCTGTCATCAGTTGCTTTTAAAGTTGGACGGAATTGTCTTCAGAATAGTTTCTGCTAATGGCTTTGTGGGCACTAGCTAAGAATTACTGAGTCTGACAGTGTGAGAGATAACAGTTCAAATGATAAGATCACCAACGTTTAATGGATGTTAATTCACATTATCAGACTCCGTAATGCTTCTCGGCAAATTCCCCCAATACATCGAGTGTACAGCACAGAAACAGGCCATTCGGCCCAACTGGTCTGTACCGGCATTTATGTTCCACACAAGCCTCCTCCCACCCTACATCTAACCCTATCAGCATAACCTTCTATTACTTTCTCCCTCGTGCTTATCTAGCTTCCCGTTTAAATGCATTTATGCTATTTGCCTCAACTACTCCTTGTGGTAGTGTGTTCTACATTCTTACCAATCTTTGGGTAACAAAGTTTCTCCTGAATTCCCTATTGGATTTATTAGTGACTATCTTGTCTCTATGACCTCCTAGTTTTGGACTCATTCCGCCCCCCCTCCCCGCCCCCCGCCAACAAGTGGAAACATTTTCTTTATGTCTACCCTATCAAACCCTTTCATTATCTATATCAGGTCACCCCTCAGCCTTCTCTTCTAGAGAAAAGAGCCCTATCCTGTTCAACCTTTCCCGATAAGTATATCCTCAGTTCTGGTATCATTCTTGTGAATCGTTTTTGCACCTTTTCCAATGCCTCTATGGAGACCAAAACTGTGCACAGTACTCCAAGTGTGGTCTAAGCAAGGTTCGATACAAGTTTAACATAACTTTACTGCTTTTCACTTCTCTCCCTCTAGAAATGAACCCCAGTGCTTGGTTTGCTTTTTATAGCCTTATTAACCTGCATCGCTACTTTTAGTGATTTGTGTATCTGTACCCCAAGATCCCTTTGCTCATCTACCCCATTCAGACTCTTATTATCCAAGCAGTGTGTGGCTTCCTTATTCTTTCTACCACAATACACCACCTCACACTTATCTATACTGAAATTCATGTGCCATTGTGCAAGTTTATTAATGGCCCAGATATTCCGATCGCAGGCCTCCCGCGGGCGGAAGACTGCGATCTGGAAAAATCTGCGCCCTTACCTGAGGGCTCCTGCAACGCGCACACTTCCGATGCTGGGCCTCTCCAAACTGCCGGTGCGCAGGGCCCACGTATCCCAGAAGCGCAGGTAGTTCGCAGCGTCCCTGGGATCACGTGGGCCATGGGAAGCCAATCACAGAAGGGAATCTCCCTTCATCCACTTGACAGGAACACCTGTCAAATATATGAATAGAGATCACCCCAAAACATAGTAAAACTTTAAGTAAAATTTTTTTTTAAATCACATTTTTAAAATGACTTGAAATTACAATAAATTAACTATTTTAAACAAAAATTTGAAAAAAATAATTAAAGTTTTTTACGGGGCTAAAAATAAACTTACCTTTTTTAAAGTATTTTTAAATGATAAATCAGTGGGAAATTTTTTTATTTTTTTACTTTTTTCAACTCTTATCCTGATAAAAGCTGGCCTTACGCCTGCTTTTACCAGGTGTAAGAATTGTAAGTGTTTTCTGCAGGCGGAGGGTCTCCAAAAAGCGGAACTATCCGCCCGCAAAGGCCCTTCTCCAGGGCAGCCGGAGGATCTGTCAAGACCATATTTGACAGATCGGAAATGCCGGTTTCCAGCACATGCGCTGTGCATGCCTGAAACCGGCAATTCCGATGTCCCTACGGGTGGGTACACAGCACGTACACACCCGTAGGGATCAGAATATCCGGCCCAATATCTTCCTGTATTTTGTCGCATTCTTCCTTTGTATTGGCTACACCTCCCAATTTGGTGTCATCCGCAAATTTTGAAATTGTACTTTCGATTCCCGAGTCCAAATCATTAATGTGAATTGTGAAAAACAGTGGTCCCAGCACCGATCCCTGTGGAACACCACTACCCACCTTTTGCCAGTCTGAGTAGCTGACCTTAACCCCTACTCTGTTTTCTGTTTCGTAGCCAGCTTGCTATCCATTCTGCTACCTGTCCCCTGACTCCACATGCGCTGACCTTAGTCATGAGTCCACTGCGGTACTTTATCGAAGGCCTTTTTGAAATATCATTGTCATTCACCAGATTGGGTGGATTTCTTTTCTAAATTAATTAAAGGCCAAAGGAAAATAAAAGATGAAGTTAGCAATAATTATTTGAACTGTTTCTCTTGATGACTCATGGATTATATTCAGCACCAAATCTGAAGATTTGTGTGATATTCAATCTTTCACTAATGTTGAAAGCACTGGAAATTGGGCTTTTCTGGTTACAGTGGGCTGAATGGCCTTGCTCATCCATAAATATCTTGTGACCTGAAACATAAACTGAAAATACACAAAAGGTGGGCTGGCATCCAGTTCCCACCCAAATCACTAATATATGTTTCTCTTTAAAATACTGATTGACCTGTGCATTTGTCATTTTCTGTTTCTATTTAGCAATTGCCATGTCAGTGAAATATGTGATGCAAAGCAAAGTGTTGCCATCTTCAATGAAAACAACCACTAAATAGCTGTCTAAACACAAACATGAACAATATTAAGCTAGTCAAGAATCTGTTCTGATTAGTGAAACATAGAACATAGAAACATAGAAGATAGGAGCAGGAGTAGGCCATTCGGCCCTCTCGAGCGATCATGGCTGATCATCCAAATTCAGTACCCTGCCCCTGCTTTCTCCCCATATCCCTTGATCCCCTTAGCCTTAAGAAATATATCTAACTCCTTCTTGAATATATTTAATGAATTGGCCTTAGCTGCCTTCTGTGGTAGAGAATTCCACAGGTTCACTACTCTGGGTGAAGAAATTCCTCCTCATCTCAGTCCTAAATGGCTTACCCCTTATCCTTAGACTGTGACCCCTGGTTCTGGACACCCCGGCCATCGGGAACATCCTTCCTGCATCTAGTCTGTCTAGTCCTGTTAGAATTTTATAAGTTTCAATGAGATCCCCTCTCATTCTTCTAAACTCTAGCGAATATAAGCCTAATCGACCCAATCTCTCTTCATACGTCATTCCTGCCATCCCAGGTATCAGTCTGGTGAATCTTCGCTGCACTCCCTCCATGGCAAGAACATCCTTCCTCAGATAAGGCGACCAAAACTGCACACAATACTCAAGGTGTGGTCTCACCAAGGCCCTGTACAACTGCAGCAAGACATCCTTGCTCCTGTACTCGAATCCTCTCGCTATGAAGGCCAACATACCATTTGCCTTCTTAACCGCCTGCTGCACCTGCATGCTTATCTTCAGCGACTGGTGCACAAGGACACCCAGGTCTCGTTGCACTTCCCCTTTTCCCAATCTATTGCCGTTCAGATAATAAGCTGCCTTTCTGTTTTTGCCACTGAAGTGGATAACCTCGCATTTATCCACATTGGGCAGATGCAGTGTAATCACCCAACCTGTCCAAATCATACTGGAGTTTCTCTGCATCCTCCTCACAGCACACACGCCCACCCAGCTTTGTGTCGTCTGCAAACTTGGAGATATTACATCTAGTTCCCTTGTCTAGATCATTAATATATATTATGAATAACTGGGATCCTAGCACCGATCCCTGCGGTACCCCACTAGTCACTGCCTGCCACTCGGAAAAAGACCTGTTTATTCCAACTCTTTGCTTCCTGTCTGCCAACCAGTTTTCTATCCAAGACAGTACCTTACCCCCAATCCCGTGTGCTTTAACTTTGCACTCTAATCTCTTATGCGGGACCTTATCGAAAGCCTTATGAAAGTCAAAATACACCACATCCACTGGTTCTCCCTTATCTATTCTACCAGTTACATCCTCAAAAAATTCCAGTAGATTAGTCAAGCATGATTTACCTTTTGTAAATCCATGTTGACTTTGTCTGATCCTGTCACTGTTTTCCAAGTGCTCTGCTATTACATCTTTTATAATGGACTCTAGCATTTTCCCCACTACCGATGTCAGGCTTACCAGTCTATAATTCCCCATTTTCTCTCTCCCACCTTTTTTAAATAGTGGGGTTACATTAGCTACCCTCCAATCCATGGGAATTGTTCCAGAGTCTATAGAATTTTGGAAGATGACCAGCAATGCATCTACTATTTCTAGGGCCACTTCCTTAAGTACCCTAGGATATAGATTATCAGGCCCTGGGGATTTATCGGCCTTCAATCCCGTCAATTTCCCTAACACCATTTCCCTACAAATACTGATTTCATTCAGTTCCTCCCTCTCATTAGACCCTATGTTCCCCACCATCTCTGGGAGATTATTTGTGTCCTCCTTTGTGAAGACAGAACCAAAGTATGTATTTAATTGGTCTGCCATTTCTTTGTTCCCCATTATAAATTCCCCTGATTCCCTGATTCTGACTGCAAGGGACTTACGCTTGACTTCACCAATCTTTTTCTCTTCACATATCTATAGAAGCTTTTACAGTCAGTTTTTATGTTCCCTGAAAGCTTACTCTCATACTCTATTTCCCCCTCTTAATTGTCCTCCTTTGCTGAATCCTAAACTGCTCCCTATCCTCAGGTTTGCTGCTTTTTCTGGCCAATTTATATGTCCTCTCCTTGGATCTTATGCTATCCCTAATTTCCCTTGTTAGCCACGGTTGAGTCACCTTTTTTGTTTTATTTTTATGCCAAACAGGGATGAACAAATTCTGTAGTTCATCCATGCAATCTTTAAATGTTTGCCATTGCCTATCCACCGTCAACCCTTTAAGTAACGTTCCCCAATCCATCCTAGCCAACTCACGCCTCATACCATCATAGTTTTCTTTATTTAAATTCAGGACCCTAGTCTCTGATTCAACTACTTCACTCTCCATCTTAATGAAGAATTCTATCATATTATGATCGCTCCTCCCCAAGGGGCCTCGCACAACAAGATTGCTAATTAATCCTTTCTCATTACATAATACCCAGTCTAAGATGGCCTGATCTCTATTTGGTTCCTCGATATTGGTCCAGGAAACCATCCCGTATACACTCTAGGAATTCCTCCTCCACAGTATTGTTACTAATTTGGTTAGCCCAATCTATATGTAGATTAAAGTCACCCATGATAACTGCTGTGCCCTTATTGCACGCGTCTCTAATTTTCCGTTTAATGCCATCCCCAACCTCAGCATTACTGTTTGGGGGTCTGTATACAACTCCCACTAACGTTTTCTGCCCCATGGTATTATTCAGCTCTACCCATACAGATTCCACATCATCAGAGCTAATATCCTTCCTTACTATTGTGTTAATCTCCTCTTTAACCAGCAATGCTAGCCCACCTCCTTTTCCGTTTTGCCTGTCCTTCCTGAATATTGAATACCCCTGGATGTTGAATTCCCAGCCTTGGTCACCCTGGAGCCATGTCTCCGTAATCCCAATTATATCATATCCGTTTACATCTATTTGCGCAGCTAATTCATCCACCTTATTACGAATGCTCCTCGCATTAAGACACAGCCTTCAGGCTTGTTTTTTTAACACTCTTAGACCATTTAGGATTATTGTTTACTGTGGCCATGTTTGATTTACACCCTTGATTTCTCTGCCTTCCACTTTTGCTTTTCTCCTTCCTGTCTTGTGTTTCTATCCTTGCTTCTCTTTCCTCTGACTCCCTGCACAGGTTCCCAACCCCCTGCCATTTTAGTTTAAACCCTCCCCAACAGCACTAGCAAACACTCCCCCTAGGACATCGGTCCCGATCCTGCCCAGGTGCAAACCGTCCAGTTTGTACTGGTCCCACCTCCCCCAGAACCGGTTCCAATGTCCCAGGAATTTGAATCCCTCCCCCTTGCACCATTCTTCTAGCCACGTATTCATCTTAAATATCATTCTATTTCTACTCTGACTAGTACGTGGCACTGGTAGCAATCCTGAGATTACTATCTTTGAGGTCCTATTTTTTAATTTACCTCCTAACTCCCTATATTCTGCTTTTAGGACCTCATCCCGTTTTTTACCTATATCGTTGGTACCTATATGTACCACGACAACTGGCTGTTCACCCTCCCCCTCCAGAATGCCCTGCAGCCGCTCCGAGACATCCTTGACCCTTGCACCAGGGAGGCAACATACCATCCTGGAGTCTCGTTTGCGGCCGCAGAAACGCCTATCTATTCCCCTTACAATAGAATCCCCTATCACTATAGCTCTCCCGCTCGTTTTCCTCCCCTCCTGTGCAGCAGAACCACCCATGGTGCCAGGAAGTTGGTTGCTGCTGCCTTCCCCTGATAAGCAATATGGCGACCCATTTTTCTTTAGTTTTGTCTTCTCCACTCCCCCAAGCGACGCCCACATCCCAGGAACGAATTTAAAAAGATTCATCCACATGCCTATTTTGCTTATAATATCAAAAAAACTGCAGTGGCAGCTTGTTACTCCCATTTTTCGCCTGGTGACGTAGTGGTAAAGGCTTTACATACACAAAGCCAGGCAAGGCCAGATTTGATCCCCGGTTTATGCTAAGTTAGCTAGTCTTAAATCCGGGCAGCTGTGAAGTAGGCTGGATACATTCACTAAAACAAAAGCAAAATACTGCAGATGTTGGAAATCTCCACAGATGCTGCCTGACCTGCTGAGTGTTTCCAGCATTCTCTGGTTTTATTGCATATGCTCACTGTCTAGGCTTACACCTGAAGACTGGTCGCTTGGGCATGATACCTGTGGAACTGTGTCGCAGCATAAGTTAATGTTGTCAGGAGAGAAGGGGAAAAATTGGAGAAGAAAAAGGGGAAAAAATAATTTTGTTTGTATTTTCATTTAACAGGGTGACGGAATGAGACAAACGCCAGACATTTGGTACAACCATAAAATGTACTCCCGATTTTGGCAGCATTATCAGCAAGCTATGGGATGGCTACAGAAACATAGACAGGCTTATCGCAAGGCAGTCGAGTCAGTTGAGTATTCTCCCTGGTATAACACGGAACCTGCAGCAAGTCGCTTTGCTGACTGGCATAACGGTTCATCGTGCTATTCTTCACGACGTGCTCCGCAAGATGAGCGCAGCCAAAGTAGACGACGGCAGTGCCCGCGCAGCTCGGAGAACGAAGAGGGAGGTCTGCAGGGTGAAACTGATTTGAATTCTGGCACAGAAGGGGAAACTGATTCGGAGAGTGAAATAGAATGTGATGTCAGCAATGTGGAAATAACAGAAGAATTGCGCCAGTACTTCGAACAGACAGAAAAGCACCGAGAGGAGTTAAGTAAGTGTCAGAGTGTTTGTGTCGAATTTTCTTTTTGGAATATATCCCTATGACCTGGACATGGTCCCTGCTCTCTCCCCCCCCTTCCTCTCCCCACCCCCCGCCTCGCTTCCTGTGCAAGAAAACACCAGAAATTCTCCCTGCCATCTCTTTGTGACTCAGATCAGAAAATATACGGAGTGGCAATCAAAGCTGCCATATTTCCAATCGGTGGCACCGAGTGTTGATACTTAGTGTGCAGCACCACTGAATCCTTTATGCAGAGTATTTAAAGTTGGACTTCTACATGAAAGCTGAGGTCCAGTAAGTGATTGCATTCATTTTTGCCTCCTTAAGTGTCCTTTTTTCAATTAGTCCAGATGTCGCTGCACTATTATTAATTGTCAAGGCAGACAAGTAACCTGTTCACAGACCTCTGACGGTGCTGTCCTTGAGCAGGAGAACAGATCACACGGTTCACACCTTTTCCTTTTCCCCTCTCCCTTTGTTTCTGGTTGAATAATACTGACCTGTGCACAGTTCCTATTTCCTGATGATCAGGAGCTCACTGTATTGGAAATTGTGAGCACAAACCTTTGTTCATAGTGCAATACATTTGTTCGCGAAAGTATTACTCCATCACTCCGTTTCATTGTCATGGAGGCTGAACCTAGCCCATAAAGTGCCATTGCTTTTTAACCTATAATCAGAGCAATTTTACCCTCGCTAAGGAGCATGGATAAACGCAACCTCTATTAGCATGAGACTGACTCACCTTAGCTCAAGGGTAGCAGAATAGGTTTACAGGAATGGTTGAGGCTGAGAGAAATAAAACTAAAACAGTAGAGTAAGATCCAATTAATTTAGAAACTAACTCCTGCTTCATCAAAAATAAAACTAACTTTTATAATTTGATGCAAAAAAAAATCTAAACGGCATAATGTGATGTGAGCACACAAAAGTTAGGAGAAATGATATGGAACAAGGAGAGGAATTAAGTACATGTGTATATGAGCACTTCACCAACCGACATCTAATAGCGAGTTAGGTGAGTTACCAGAGGGCAAACAGTGCCCATACAACCGTAGCCTCTAGAATCAAGTAAAAGGTGACACACGTCCATGATGATGTACAAAAAATCTAGTGACAATTCTTAACCAGACTCAGTTGTAAGAATGTGCCTTAATGCCCTACTTTAGATGAGCTCTTGCAATTCTTCTGGTGTTTGAGTGAAATAACTAACTGGTACTGAATTTGGGATAGTTTGGTATTGCAGATTCATGGTAATTAGGAACTGGGTTGAGATGGTGCAAACTCATTTCACATAGGGCACAGCAGAGGAAACCTTCATCCCTGAAGTCCGGATTGGATTCAAGCCCAAGTTCTGAGGTAAAAAGACACTACACCTAGCCCACTGTGCCAACCAGCCCCTTTAAGGTGTTCATCTTAAAGGTTTGTGCGCTACTTTCGATTCAGCGCGTTCACTATATTGCGCCGCATTGTACACTGGAAATCAGAACAAATGTTCTTATTTCTATGAAACCCCTTTCAAGCTGCAGAAACATTTCAAAACAGTAGTTTGTAAATCAAATATAACAAGTGCAGAACTTTGGATTTATTCCTAAAATGTTAGAATTTGATGGATGAATAGTGATGGAAGCATTAACCCAGTTAGACATTAATAGTGGAATTATAGAGACACAAGGAGAGTTACTACCTTAAATGATGCCTTGAGCTAATATCTAATATGAAGTAGTGGCCAACTTCAGACGTATTATCTTAATTTAAAGATTATGTATAGTATTGAACATTCAGCTAATATCTGACGATTGGATTTACTAACAAAGATGAATTGGCCAATCCATGTTCAATTAAAAAGGATACTGCAGGAAAATCTTCCCCAAATTGTTTTCTTAAAGCTTCATTAGTGTCTAATAATTGTGATTAAATATTACGTTTAAACTTAACTTCCCTTTTTTCTAAATCATCCAGCATCTGTCCTCTGTGACAGGATGGTCATAGCCATTAGTCTGTTTTCACACTTGTCCGTGGAGTACTGTGAGGTTTCAAATGGCCCAAGAGTGCAGACAAAATTGAATTACAATATGTCGTCAATTCTGGAGAGTTTTTACGTGAAAGTTTAATTTATGACTTTTCCTGGAGTCTATTCCTCTAAATATGATTTTTTGGAAGATTTAAAAATGATTACTTCATGAAGGATTACTATTTAAATACTGTAATTAAGAAATGTTACCTTATTTGTTTCTAAATTTAGATAAATAATCCATACATTATTTTGAATAGTTAATGTTTTAAAATACAGTGTGCTTTATTGCTGTATTTTCAAACTGAAGTGAGTATTGACTGAGTCCTAATTGTAACACAGGGCTTGAATGCAAACTAATTATTCTGTACAAAAAGGAAAAGAACAAGAAACTGCAATGCAGAAGCTGTAATTACAAACGTGCAGCTCTACCGTCATCCTTCACGTTTCAGCACAGTATCGCATTTCTAGCTAAATAATTTCTAAATTGACTCCTTAAGTTGAGCATTATTTTTTTTTTCTATGCTCGTATTTGCTCCGTTTCCAGACTTGGTTACAGCTGTTTTTACTCAGTCTCCAGTTGGATTTTACAATGTTTAGCAAATGGTCTGTGTTCCTGATCAGTTTGGAATAAGCCCAAATGCACTCATGTCAGTACTGAGTAGTGGATACACTGCGCTGACTGATTTAGAGTCAGTCACTTGACTCTCAAAGACAATGAATGCATTCTAAGCTCTATAAGGAGCCCTTTAAACACAGTGTTCAATCAAAGCACACAATAAAGAAAAAAGTGTCTATGGAGGATCTATCTGGCAGTAAGTACTTCCATTCAATGTGTTTAATGGAGACTTTTCTTCCATTAAAGGTAAATAAGAGTATTAACACAAGAACAATACAGAGGCCATGTGCAATGTTGACATAGAATCTCATGCACTCATGAGCCTAGTGACTAATGTTCCCTCTAATTTTTGGGGGGCCGCGCAGCCCCTTCAGAATTCTGCCCATGCGCGGTTTTTCCATTTAAAAGTCGGTGAGCCGGCTGCGCGGGGCCTCCAGAGCGCTGCACAGCCGCGCAGCTTATAAGTAACATTGCTCATGACGACCATGTTCTGAATACTTAAAAAGTGACTACAAAATATTTCTGGGATTGCACACTTGCTGTCAAACTAAATTGGTTGTCCAGCAGTGTGTTTGAGCTCCATCACACCGCAGCACAGAGTTAATGCCACATAGCAAGATCACAATTTCAACCATCCCACTGTGGGGCAATACCAAGCACCGTCCAAAAGGGAGAGAGTGAAAATTCGAGTGCCAGTTATCTTGGAGCGCTCTTGCTCGCCTCCTATCTTCTAACTGTAAAGTACCACTAATGAAGCTACTGAAGGCAGAACAAGGAAATTGTTAAAAGCAAAATTGACAGAAATAAATTACCTAAAAAGGAAGACAATATTGGCAGGTTCATATAATTTTTATTGGGAGGGGTGACCAACTAAGGTCTGCTGAGCATCATTGCTCTTCTTTCACAGAATTGTAGACCTTTACTCCCTTGCCCTTGTTCAATCTCGATGTGTAAGATGTAGAATGGAGGTGCAATTAAATAGGTAGTCTTTATTTCACTCTGATCGGCTAAATATATTTTAAATTATATTATCGGTTAATTAATGTTAACTTTTAAACTGTAAAGCAGGCGCAGAACAGGCTGGGAGCGACAGTGCAGCTACATACACAAACCCGCACCATGCTAATGGCCTCTGCAGCAGGAAAGAAGCCAGCTGTAGTTAGGTGAGGGTACGTTACCCGGCGTGGTTTGAATGTGGAACTCGCTACCACAAGGAGTAGTTGAGGCGAATCGCATAGATGCATTTAAGGGGAAGCTAGATAAGTACATGAGGGAGAAAGGAAGAGAAGGATATGCTGATAGAGTGAGTTGAAGTAGGGTGGGAGGAGGCTCGTGTGGAGCATAAACACCGCCACTGGCCAGTTGGTCCAAATGGCCTGTTTCTATGCTGTAAATTCTATCAAATTCTTGGGGATTGTGGAACATTGTTGCTGCTGACAAATCTGAGAGAGGGGGAATGAGTGGCGCGAGATGGGGTATTTGGGGGGGGCGGGGGGGTGAAATAGGAAGAATGAGGCCGAGAAGGACTGAGGTAGGGAAATGAGATGGGAAGAGCTGAAGAAAAAGAAAGGGGAGCATCTGGATTTCAAGAAAATGATTAGAGTCAAAGCCATATCAAAAGTCATGTTGATGGGGTAGGTTTCCAAATTCCTTGTATGGTATACTTGTGCTAGTTGTAATCACAGTGAAAATCTCAGTGAGTATGTTGGTGTATATTCTATATTAAAACTTGTGGCTCTTTGTCAGGATATCATTTCTTTTTCTGGAATTTAAGCTTTGAAATGTTGGCCAAAGCAGAACTTTATTGAAGTATGAAACCCTGCCTTATCCAATTTCCCACACAAGAGGGCAACATTTTCAAACAACCAGAAAGGTGATTTTTCATTTTGTAGTACAGTTGCCTGTCAATGGGTGTCACTGGGGAGTATTTATAAACTTAACTGAAAGAACAAGATTGCACTTTTTGTTCATTCTGAGAATGTAGCAGCGTGGAATGGTAGAATGGAGGTTTTCTTCTCCCTCCATCCCCAGGTAGTCAATTCCCAATCTCTCCAGGCCTATCTGGAGAAGGGAAAAAGCTTTCTGGGAGAGAAGGAAACATTGGAAAAGTCTGCGGATTCCTGAGATAGTTACAACTTGGATTGTGTCCACTTCCAGATGAAGGTCTAAAAATGCAATCAGCAAATAGAAGGAAGAGGGGAAATTCAGCTTAAACACACAATCCCAGTAAAAACAGCCGGCGAAGTTGGGGACTACAGGGGGTAAAAATCTCAATTACCTCTGCTCCTACCCCATTATAAAATTGCTCTTTTCTGACATCTGTTAACATTTTTTAAGTAAATGACCATCTGGTTTACATTATACTGAGGAAAGTGACTTTTTTATAGTACTGTAGTCTAAAAATACACGTATACATGGCAACGAGCAATATTGTTGGTGGAGAAACTTTAACCATGGCCAGACTTGCTGCAGTTTAACTTTGCATTAATCTTCCAAATTGTATGTTGTTAAATTACAGGGTTTCAAATTGCTATAAGAAAGTCTGAAATGTGTTGGAGCTGTGACTGATTGCATTTTAAATTATTCATGGCTAAAAGTGAAGCTGCAGACTGTAGAAAACTCCATTCCCAAAAGGCTGAGTGTGCAGGCGAAGAGGGGGAGTGGAATGGGGACCAAGATTTATGGAAATGACAAATCTAAACCCATTCAATTATGTGTTGATAAATATTATACTGCATATTGTAGTACTTAATATCTGGGAAAAGTAAGTGTATGTAGTTGGTATCGACAGTGACTGTAAGCTACACAGTTGTGTGAAGTCCGGAAGGGGAGAGGAATTCTCTGAGCTTATTTTAATGTTCGAGTTTGCCGATTTCTTAAAATGTCATTTGCAGAACCTCTAAAAGAAATTGCCTCCTCTTGTTAACATAAGGGTATTTATAATTCCCCAACCCATGGGATTACCTCTTGCTGTCTGAACACATGAGAAATTGTCCAAATGGCATCTCCCCAGGGCAGGAGTTGTTTTTAAACATGGTTAGTATTTAATATTATGTGACGTTAAAAATGTTTTACTAATACAAAGAAGCAGTGCTATGATTGTTTTCATGCTTGGGGTAAATATGGACGGCAGTTGTCAGTTTATCAACTGTCCATTTGTGGTACCTGGGTTTGTGTCGTAATTTTCCACCTCTTTCTATAGACCTGTTGACACACTAATTCGGTATCTGATTTTCTCTACTTCCTTGTTAGTTATTGTTACTCTCTCAACAGAAACAAGACAGTTAAAAGTTGGTTGTATCTTAGCCTTGTAAATGAAAATCCATCACGTGTATTTTTCTCTTGCCACCCCACCCCTTTGAAGACATTGGGCTGGATTTTGATACTGGGGCGGGCTGGGGTCGTGTAATCCGCATTTCGTGTTAGCCACCCGTTTCTAAATCGATGTGGGAGAATGATGCCATTTTAACCTAATTGGCCAATTGAGTTCCAACGTGTGGGAACCCATGGCCAGTGAGTTTTTCCAGTCTGAAAGTCGCCTTCGATGACGTCATCATTGCTGCTGCATTTAAGGTCTGCAACAAGCCTTGCTTCTTCTGCAGACTGCCAAGCTTTTGCCCTTGCATGTTAGAGGCACCTGCAGGAAGAATGGCCAGCCAGAGACCTAGGTCTGCACCCCGCTTTGATGACGTTGCCCTGCAGGCTTTAGTAGAGGGAGCAAGAGCAAACAGAGAGGTGCTCTTCCCTTCTTCAGGGAGGAAGAAGCCTCCCCAGCAGACCAAGGCTGTGTGGATCCAGGTGGCAGAGGAGGTCAACTCTTTGTCAATAACCCGCAGAACCTGGCTTCAGTGCAGGAAGAGGCTTCATGACCTTCTGCGCACTGGAAAAGTGAGTATGAATTTCCCCTCACCCTCAATCTGATCCCCATTGCCTCTCCTTACCAGCACTCCACTTTAGCAATCTCTTCCTCCACATCCCACTTGACACTGACATCCATGCACCCTTACCCATTCCCTCTCTCTCTCTGGTCACATTCACCTAACTATTCGACTATGCAGCCCTCACACTCCCTATCACTGTGATGCAATTACAACTTACAACACACAGGGAGGGCCCTTGGTCTTGCCACCTCACTCCATCTTTGTCTCCTTCTAAGCATCTATGCTATGGATTCTCTACACTCACTCCTTCATTCTCACTCAAACTCCACTTGTCTCCCTCATTGCAGGAAAAGAGAGCTCACAATAAGAGGGAAAGAGTGAGGACAGGAGGAGGGCCACCCTCAGTAGCCCAGCTCACCACCTGGGAGGAGGCGGTCCTGGAGATGGTGGGAGTGGAGGACGATTCCCAAGTGGGGGACGGACAGACGGGCACATCACAGCAAGCTGGTGACAGAATAGTTTTCCTTCTCTCAATGACATTGCATGAGTCGCTCATAATGATTCTGAAGCTCTAACAGATGGACTTATGATCATCTGCAATATGCAATGTGCATGTAACCTTGGCCTCACATCTCTGACTCTTTCCTTTACTCCCCCCCAGGACCATCGCAAGCACCCGTCCCCACTATCCAGGAGGAAGAGCATGAGCCTCAAGACTCCTCAGAGGAAGCTGCAACCTCTGAGGGCACAGCGTCAGTAGGAATCAGCGCACCTAGCACCAGCGCAGACACGCACACCTCGGAGGGAACATCGCGAGATAGAGTAGTGTTGTCACCTGCTGTATCACAGCTCACAAGTGAGCATCGACAGATAGTGGAGACAGGGACAGCAGTGGAGAGTCCTAGTCGGAGGGCGCAGGACTCTCCCAACTCGGCTCAGCTGCATGTCGACCCTCTGCCTCTGGGTCCATCCATAAGATCAGCGGTGCTGGAACTCCAGGAACAGATGCAGGAGTCTCTGGCAGGTTTCGTCTCCAGGGTCGCTGCGAGTGTGGAGCGAATGGAGGAGTCCATTGCGAACATGAGCAGGGCCTTTGTGGAGTCATTGGCGCATGAACGCATCACCACGGAAAGGATGGCAACCTCCGTGGAAAGGATGGCTACAGTAGAGGAGAGGATGGCTACGGCCATGGAGGAGCTAAGTCGCCAGAGTGTAGAAAACATGGTGAATGTTCAGAATAGACTGGCATCTCTTGAGTGATGGTCAGCTACTAAGCATAGAAACCAGACCTTCATGGATGTCCTCTGGAGTAGGACTTCCAGTGCAGAAACGGGTCCTCATGGCCCCCCTGAAGTGCAGCAAGGTGCTGTCAAGCCACTTGCTAGCTCTGAAGTGGGGCTGACCCATGAGAGGGATGTTGGTGGCAGACAACAAGGAAGTGGGGGCTCCTCTCCAAGCGCTCAAACAACCATGCCACTGCAAAGCCCTTGGTCAGAGCCCCACCAGAGTCCTCACCCAACTGAGATGGGCGTCTCATCCCCTGCACAGCCACAGGAGCAGCAGACTGTTGGCGAGCCCTCACAGGTTCGCAACCCCAGAGGACGCCCGCCAAAGGTGTCGAGACAGGAGCAGCAAGAAAGTGAGCAAGGGGCCTCCACATCTGCTGAAGCCACAGGGGAAGCACCACGTAGGAGCACGCGTAAGAGAAAGATAGTGCACAAATAGTCACAAGGGTAGTCACTTGGGTGAATTTTGATGTTTTATGTTAAAAAGCCATCAGATGATTACTGTAAATAAAAAATCTGATGGCTACTGCTGTAGTTGTGGTGTGTGTCATTTCGCGAATGGGACTTCCACATTGAGGGCTTAGGATTACTTGCAATTGTCAGTATGGTGTTCAAATTGCTAGGAATCCGCTGGTTCTTGGCCATTGTCGATGCTCAGGTAAGAAGCTGCGAGGCAAAAGTGCTTGATTGGCTAGGCTAAGCAAATCTGGCCAAGATGAGTGCATTCCTTGCATCCCAGGCAGCAATGTTCTCGCGTACTGCTGCCGCTGGTTGATGGGCCTCTGCAAGATGTTCGTTTTCGCTCTCCTCCTCATCTGAGGAGGCTATGCGCTGAGCCACTTGGTCCTCAGGAATCTGCAAGCCACGATGCTGTGCCATGTTGTGAAGTGCACAGCAAACCACGACGATTCTGGAGACCCTGGCTGCTGAGTACTCCACCTGATCTATCCAGGCATCTGAAGCACATCTTCAGCAAACCGATGGTTTGCTCGATTATGGCTCTGGTGGACATGTGGCTGGAGTTGTAGCTCTCCTCAGCTTCGTTGGATGGGCTCCTCAACGGCGTCATTAGCCACGTCTTCAGGGGATAGCCCTTGTCTCCAAGTAGCCATCCGTTAAGTTGGTCTGGCGGACTGAATAGCGGAGGCACACTAGACTGGCGCAGTATGAAGGAGTCATGGCAACTTCCAGGGTACTTGGCACAAATATGCAAAATTTCCTTCTTGTGGTCACACACCAGCTGAACGTTAAGGGAGTGGAAGCCCTTGCGGTTGACTAAAATACCTGGATTGCGATGGGGTGCCTTAAGAGCCACATGTGTGCAGTCAACTGCACCCTTGGAAAGCCTGCCAGATTAGCTAATCCAACCGCACGCGCCGTGACACTTGCTTGATCCTTGGTGAAATGGATGTAAGTGTGCGCGATGGCAAAGAGGGCATCGGTTACCTGCGTGATGCAAGTGTGTGCGGCCGCCTGGGAGATGCCGCTGATGTCTGCTACTGATCCCTGGAATGACCCTGAGGCAAAAAAGTTGAGTGCGGTGGTGACTTTGACGGCCACTGGTAAGGGTTGTCCACCTGGTCCTCTGGGCTCCAGGTCTTGTTGCAGCATTGCGCAGATGTCACCCACTACCTCTCGCGAAAGTCGGAGCCGCCTTTGGCACTGCTGCTCAGACATGTTGAGGTAGCTGACCCTGTGTCTATAGACCCTGTTTGGGGGGGGTATCTCCTGCGCCGACGGGCTTCCATGCGCTGGCCCCTTCTGGCCTGTGCAGCTTCAGGTGGGTGAGCAGCAGCTTGGCGCTCCTGCTGTTGCTGCTGCTGTTGTTCATGGTACTGCTGGTGCCGCGGCTGGTCTTCGACCTCATCTGATGTCCAGAAGGGAAGGAAATAAATGGCTCCCATGCTTCTGGTATAGGCCTCAGTTGAGGAAGCGCTCAGTCAAGGTGGCAAGAGGGGTTTCCCAGGAGGTCACACTGGAGATGGGTGTCAGGCTCCAAACTTCCACAGCTGTTGTTATGCCTTCTAAAAGTTCCCCCAGACCTGAAAGCAAAGTCCTGCCACCTGCAAATGATGGCTGATCAAATCTCCTATTTAATGTTTGAGCTGCAGCTGATAGTCAGCAATCCAATTGTGCTACCGCCAGGTTTCACCGTCGTGTTTCAGAACAGGTGTGCTTCACGTGGGAAAAGGGTTAAAATCACAAAGGCCTATCAAAATGGCATTATAGAGGCAATTTAGTGCTTGTTAAGGGCCTTAACGGCCTATCCCGCCTCTTGGAGGCGGGACGGAGACGGGACCAGTAGACACAATTTAATGAAAATTGCGTGGAGGCGGGGTTGGGCCCGCCCGCCAGTTTTTGCAATTTTAACCACCCACACGCCTCCAATCCCGCCTCAATGGCCCTGATGAAAATCCAGCCCATTGACTCCTTGCTGATCTATGATTCCGCATCTGCCAGACTCCCCCCAGGACCTCGCCCAAGTGGCCACTATTTATGTACGAGCCTTGATGTTGAGTGTTGGTGGGCTATTCGACTACAGAAGCATCATAGTCAAAACGTTCACACATACATTTCCAGCGGGAATGACTGGATTAGGAGCCCAGGCTAACTTTCCCGCCATTCCCTAACCTGGGGGTGCTGTGGCCACCTGTAGCACTCCTACCTCTGCCTCAGCTGAAATTTGTTAACTCCAAACAGATTGGGAATAAAAGCCAGGATCTTCCTTTTTTTGTAGGGGTCAGTTACTCCATTAACTCTGAGTCGTTATGGAAACACGGTGATAATTAGTAATCCTCAGAAGTGGAGGAAGGGTTGTATTGGGGAATAAAGTACCCCTTGTCTGATCTGAATGCAGATCAATAGTGTGGATTATTAACATGCCATCTCTATAGATTAAACTAGATAAACTTGGATAAAATGCATCTTAATTTAACAAAAAATCTAATTTGGCCTTTAACATCCTGTAAAAATAGAATATGTAAGAGGAGAGTAATTGTTAACCACACAAAAATAACCCCCATTATACTCTAGTAAAATACAAAAATGAAAGTATTGCGTGGATTGCTATATAAATTTCTGTTTAATTTACTTTTGTTCCCCCTCAGTGAGATAAATGTCAGTGTTGCTATTACACTTTTGGCAGCAGTGTCCAGCATAAACAGGTCACGTGTTGATCCAGATGTAGAGTGAATGCTTCCTCTACTCTGGCTCTAGCACTAGCAATGTTCCTCAACCCTGATCTCAGAAGAGCCACCCTTGCTACAGAGTATTTTGTTACTTTCCCACCTCCAGCACCAGTTTTAGCTTGTGCTTAACTGAGTAACACTGACAGATAATGCTGAATTAAAGGTAGCTTTGTGTCTTGTACTAATGACCACTCCGACTGACCATTCAAAGTTATTTCACTTGGGACTCTTGCAGCTAGCAAGACAGAAAAGACTTGCACCTCATCACTCTTGGGCTGGATTCAAATCCAGGTCTTAGAAGAAAGGACATGCTGGTAGTGGGAGTTGATGCCTACTGTAAGTGCCAAGATCTAAAAGAAAGGCTTTTGTTTCCCAGCAGTGATGCCCTCCTTGTTTAGACAGAAATGTTGGAACAAACATTTGAGTGCTGATAATATCAACTGGATTGAGCTGTACTATGTGAAGTAGTTGAGTTAACATATGTAGTTAAAATGACAATTGCTGAAGTATTGCTAGGTTAATGACTATCATTATTGTTAATTTAACACACTTAGGCTCATTAGATCCACCTTCCTCAGAGGGTCTAATTGTCTGCCACTGTTTTTATCTTGTTCCTCATCAAGGTAAGAATGCTCACAGTGGGAAATGAAACACTTTCTGAATGTCAGACACGGGGTGTTAAAACAGTTCCAAGTCAGATCTAGCAATCTTAAATGCAGAGTAAAGCTCCCTCTCTTTATTCCAATAATGTACATTAGCCGCAACCTCAGAAAAACACCCCATATTGCAGAAGTGCTATATTTTTCCATTGTTCACATCAGCCATCCTGTGGCCTCTGGGTGAAATTGCCAATTGATGGTGAATTGGGAGAAGTTGTGCTGTATGACTGCGCCCACTAGGAACTGAGTTGAGACTGTCTAAACATATTTTGCATAAGACCCTTACAGTCGATAGGCGGAGGAGACTTTCATTCCAAAACAAAAAATGACCCTTGGTCCTTGCTGAGTTAGCTGATGTCAGCTAGAATGGTGATGGGACGCTACAGTTACCTTCACATTCCCTTCTGGAAAATGGACGTATACTTATAGCTGGTAAAGACTTGGCTGTGATGCCCCCTCTTTGTCACATAGTCTACTGGCACGTACTGTGTGAGCACAAACATGATGAGTGATCACTAGGATGAAGTACTGGGGCCTGCCGATAAATTTGGCACTATAGGCCTGCCTGAGGCATTGCCTTCAGGGGAGGGAGGGAGGGAGGGGGGGTGGGTGGAGGAGGAAAAAATTCAGAATCACTGAATGGGGGAATCTACTAATAAAAAGTTCAAGTTGATTCATAAGTACTTTTAAATGTTAAGTTCCAGTACTGTGAAAATATGAACTTTGAGTCTATACAGATGTGTGATAAAATGTTGTCATATGCTTCGAAGGATTAAAATGCTCTTTGCAGCAACTGGATATTTGATTAGCTTCATCCCTGTGTATTTATCTTTGAGGCTTAGACGTGCCATCTGTTCACTGCCAGTGAATTGCTCCAGTCTTCAAATGTTTCACGATCGCATACCAGAAATTAGGAATGTTTGGCATTCTCTTCATAACACTACTAAAAATTTGAACCTTATATTTAGGGTAGGAATTGAACTCCCTCAGCACTGCACTGAAGTGTCAGCCTAGATTCTGTGCTCAAGTCTCTGGGGTGGGACTTGAACCCACAACCTTCTGACTCCGAGGCAAGAGTGCTACCCACTGAGCCAAAGTTGACACCTTTAACTTCTTTACATGGGTGCATTTGGCCCAACTGTGGGGGCATCACAATCAAGTGAGATGCTGACCCCTTGCATATTTTCTAAGCAGAATAGCAATCTTTGGTAGGTACCCTGACTAATTTCCCCTCCCTTTCAAGATTGGAGATAAGTTGTATCCCTTCTACACTGAAACCTCAGCTGAAATGAGCTAACCTGGAGCACATCCTGGATCAAACCCGAGACCTCGGTCTGCAACATCAGAATAATAACAATTTGCATTTAAATAGCACCTTTTAATATAGAAAAACTTCCCAAGGCGCTTCACAAAAGTGTAATCGTTGTCGGACTCAAGGAGCTAATTGAGTTAGGGAGGGGCACGCCATGAAGGAATTTAGGCACGAGAATAAGAATTTTAAATTGGAGGTGTTGGATTGGGAGCTAATGTAGGTCAGCATGGACAGGGGTGATTGGTGAGCAGGACTTGGTATGGGATAGGATATAGGCAGCAGCATTGGGATTAGCTGAAATTTAAGGAGGATGAGAGGCTGGCAGGAGAGCAGTGGAATAGTCAGGTCTGGACACAACAAAGGCGTGGATGAGGGTTTCAGCAGCATGTAAGCTTCGGCAGGGCAGAGGTGGGCAATGTTAGAGGTGGAAGTCGGCGGTCTTTGTGGTGGAAAGGATATGCGGTCGGAAGATCTGCTTGTGATCGATTGGGATGCTGAGGTTGTGAACTGTCTGGTTCAGCCTGAGGCAGTGGCTGGGGATGAAATCTGTGGTAAGGGTACGGAGGTTGTGGTGGGGAATGAAGCTGATGGCTTCAGTCTTCCCAATGTTTAATTGGAGGAAATTGTGGCTCTTCCAAAACCTTTTAGTTTCTTATTTGGTGATGACCAGTGGTTATCAGGGTTCTCTGGTTTCTGTTCAATTGCTACTATTTGAATAACATCTCGCCCACTATTATTAAATTATTGTATTCCTTGTACATAAATTTAGTGTATTGTGATTAATAGATGGAAAACTTGGATTGATGGCATAATTATCAATGAGCTATTCTAAGCCTGGTTTGTTAGTATACTTACTGAAAATGATGACAGATTGGAGTTAACAACTGACACTGCAATGTCAGCTGGTTTAAGTCTAATCTTATTGCTTGCATTCTGATCTATGAAGCAGACAGCTGTGTCAGTGGCAAACTAAAAGTGACTGATGCAACACTGATTCAAGGGGAATGGTCAACATTTCCACTCACAGGCATTGTACTTGAATCAGCTTTCTCTGGGCTTCTCTCCCCATGAAAAGAGAGTTAATATTGATGCATTTATTGCTTGGGTGGGACATAGCTGCTCTTGTATTGGTGTCAGTGGGGTGTTTACGCAGCCAGCAGCAACCCCAGTGTAAAGCTGCTTAAATCTCTACAGCCCGAGTCCAACAAGTCCCACTTAGTGGAAAACATTGGGGATTACAGTTCCTTTTTAACGAAGCTGGTATAAAGAAACCTGATTACCAAAATGGTCAGTCACTTGTGTATGTCTGGTACATTGAAACCTTCTCATTCCAGTGCTGTCACTAGGATTGCAGTAAAGCTTAATAGAAGGAGGGGGAAGGATAATTTTTTTTTAATTCAGGAGTGAAATTAGAGGTTTTATCCTTTCAAACTTGGTTAATAACTGGTGCGGACATGTTTAGCTATGGTGGAGTTCTAGTGGAAACCGTTTGAGGTAATGATTTTTTTGATAATTTAAGTGTACTGAAAGTTATAACACATTAGTAGCGATATGCTAAATCATTCAAGTAGCTGGTCAGAATGAGTCCGAATCTTGTAGAGAGGCCGGTGTAGCACTGAGAACTGGTTTAAAAAAAATCTATTTGTGAATTCGTGTTTGTGTAAGTTTCTTTTTTTAATCATTATTTTGTGGATTTTCCATACGAATGAAGCATTCTAAGTGCTGCTGAGAGCATGGAACATCCATGACATAGACATTGAATAGGAGAGACCAATGGTTGCCATGCGACTACCAGGCTGGTAGAAGATGAACTAGCTGGACTCTCTTTTTTCGTCTTAACAATTCCTATGTTCCTACGTAGTTCATGAAGAGCATGATTTCCCAGAGGGATATCACTTACTAATGGGCTGGCTTGTTGCCCAGATTTATTTATTTATTACAGAATTTGTAGTATATTAAAAAGATCAGTTTATCTAAACAGCATATAAAGGCATTTTTGATTAATTGAAATGCAATTTATAACGGTTATCAACCCCCTGCCTCCAGATCGATACCCCTAGGCCCAGCTATAAGTGGTGATCTAGCATCCAGTCCCAGACCATAAAAATCAACGCCAGCAAAATAAAAATACTAAATAAGTTGAACTGCTTTTCTTGATTTGGAGACTCATTTCAGTAAAGGTATTATACCATAGTGTACCCAGTATCTCTTTCTCTCTGTAGATGACATTTTCAGTGCTTTACAATTAAAACACTGCTAAGTACTTTAATCTATTTCAATCAAAATATGGGCCAAAATTCTACTTTTATCGAGAATTGCCATTTGAATATTCTACAGCACTGGTATGAGTATGTGATAAAGTGATATAAATATCTACAGCTCCGAGATCTAATGCTTGTTTGCTTTGGGGTTTTGTTTTTAAGGGAGGAAGTTATGGGGTGTGTTGACTTAACAAAAGAAAAATGATAAATGTAATTGGACTTGTAGAGTAAAAACTTGTAGACTTGAAATGTTTAGTTTTTTTTTGCAGTTTCTATTTTCCATCAGTAGAATTACATAGTGTACAGCACAGAAACAGGCCATTCAGCCCAACTGGTCCATAGAGGAGCTCTAGCTCTCGTAGGGATAGCTTGCCTACTGTTTCCACTGAGAGCAATGTAGTGCAACATTGCACCACTCAGCGGATGCCTGTAAACTTCAGATGTGAACATTTTGACACGGCCAGCCGGACCAATATGCTCACTATTTCTCTCTTTTATCTGTGAAGTTTGGAAATCAACATTTACATTTATTCTACATAATGCTCACTGGGGCACCCTTGTATGTTCGCAGAGCGACAGCAGCAGTATGACGACGAGCAGCAGGCTATGTATGTATTGGCTGACCGTGATTTTCACAATGCTTCGGGGAGAACAGTCCGGCCACCTGCAGAAAGGCCTGGTGAAAGGAGAATGGTTGAAATGAAGAGACTATACGGAGATGATGCAGCTAAAATCCAAGGAATGGAAACGGCAATGCAACTTTCGTTTGATAGAAAGTGTGATAAGAAGCAGCCAAAGTATTGGCCTGTAATCCCTCTGAAGTTTTGATTGTATTCCCTTATCTTATAAAGACTTACTGACATTGCTGACTAGTGTTAGTTTTTTTTACTTTGTTTTGTATTTTAGCATTCTATTTTTACTTTAATGTTTGTTTATATGTTTTAATAAACATGGAAACTTTTACAATTACCAATGAAGTATGAAGAGATGCTTTACCACGAAAGCCTCAATTTTTGCACATTACCACAGCAATGTGACTAAGATCAATAACTCGACATGCAGAGGAACAATGTGGTCCAATTACTCACCTTACCAGGCTTGTCGAACCTGAGCTTCTCTAATCTTGGCTCATCCCCTTACACTTGGGATCATTCTTATTCTCTGCACCCTTTCCAATGTTTTGAGTGCTTTGCAGATCAGTTAATTGAAAATGGATGCGCAGTGGGAAGAGTAGGTGGAATATATTTTAAGGTGAAGAGCCAAAAACAGCATTGAAAAATATTTTGTATGTTTTTGAAAGGAAGGAAGGAAGGAGGAGGCAAGGCAAAGGGATATTGAGAGGTAGCTGTAGAGGGCAGGAGCAAAATTACTAAAAGATTACCTCCCCAAAGGTGATTTATAAGAACAAGGAGTAGACCAGTGAAGGGTGACGGGAGCAAGTAGGGACATGAGGCAAACAGATATCACCAAGATAGGTTGGGGCAAGGCTTCAGAGGTATTTAAATGGGAAGATAAATTGAAGTTGATTCATAGGGGTATGAGGAGCTAAGGGAGGCTGGCAATGATTGGTAATGGTCGTGCAGACTTTGAATAAGAACCTCAGTGGCATTTTGGATAAATTCCATCTTGTGGAGGGTAAAAGTGGGGTTGCCAGCGAGGAAAACATTTGAAAAGTGAAGCCTTGAGGTAATAACATTGTAGAATCTCAGTAGTAACAAAGAGAAGTAGGGGCAAAAACACGCAGGGTTATGGAGACAGTCTCTTGGTGACAGAACAAATGTGGGGACAGCAACTTGGAAATCTTACCAATAAAAATGTAATTTGACTTCACTTACTGTAAATGAGTGGCCTTGACGTTATGGTTTAGTAAGATTGGTAAAAATGGTTTCAGGTAAATAATGTCTCTCACACCCATGTCACAAGTTCCTGCATTTGGTGAGGACACTGAGGGAACATGCGGTGCTCATCCACAGGCGGGCTGAGGGAAAGTGGACGGGACGGCAACTGGGCATATTTCACCCCTTCACATGAATAGCAGTGGTAATGGTCTGAAAGCAGATTCCCTTGCAACCCTCGGGTAGGGAATGCTGCTGGAGGGAAGCAAGGGAAAAGGAACCTTTACGTTAAAAAAAAAATTACTGGAAAAGAGCATTGACCTGCAATTCCCCCATCATGATACAAATGGCCTAAGCTTTTAAATGTTTGTAAGTGGTCACTGGCCAGCACTGTTCTGCAAAGTTGGAAGGCACAGCCTGAGAGATGAATGAACATGCACTCCTAAGCAGATAGTTTCATTGCCATGGAAATGTTTGGGCACAATTTGTTCTGCATTGGATTGCAGCACAAAGAAATCTTTTCACACTTCGAGTGCTTAAAGAATAAGGTTGACTATAACACTTTATATTGGTACATGGAGTTACTTACCTCAGTGTTGACCGTGCCTATTCTCAACTCTCGGTGTGCTAGAGAATTGTTCACCTGATAACTCTCAGTTTTGGTGTACAGGAGGAATTCCCAGGAAGGCACCATCAATCCAGAAGTTGACTAATTTAAAGAAAGGGTTGAAAACTCAAAGTATTACTTTGGCAGCTTATCTCAACTGCAACTCTGCAATTATAAGGGATGAGCTGAGAGAGACGGTGTAATGTATATTTTATTTTTACTCACTGCACTTTCTACAGATGCAATACCTTCAGAATGTTGTGACCACTCACTATTTTTAATGAGATTATCTAATGGATATAGGAAACTATACTTATTTATTCAAAAAAAAAATCAAGGAACACTGGGAAGATGTCTTACAAATTTTTTTTCAAATCCTTTCACCAGAGATGCACACCACCCATCCACTTCCACATTGCAATGCACCCTTTCTGCAATGGTTTAACCTCTGTTAAAAATATTAAGATGGAACACTCAAAATTAATTAACTGAGCAGATACTATTAATTGTGCATTTTTTTTGAAAATAATATTTTTAATGATGCAGCATTGTTTTACCACAAACTGCACCACCGCACAGTAGGATGTGGGTTTGTGCCCTTGGTTGTCTGAGGTGGGAGTTCCTAATCATGCCCACTATTAGAGAGAGCCTCTCTGAGTGGAGTCAATTAATTTTCTGGCAGAGAGCTGAAAATTCAAAAAGTGAATCACCTCACATAGCTCCTTGAAGTTGGTTACATGGTATTTCTGGGAGCTGCCTGGCAGCAAGTGAACTATCCAGCTTGCCTTTATAATCCATGTTCCCAAAGATCAATCTAATCCCATAATGGTCAAGTAAAAACAGCCATCGTACTATTCCCATAAATAACTTCCAGAAGTCCCTTTTTTTTAATTTGCAACCAGCAACGTGGGAAATAAAGAACATGGGACCAATTATATGTCTGTCTTTGATGTCCAAAATAGCATAAAGTAAGATTTTTTAAAAAGCTATTATTCTTAATTAAAACTGACAATTTGAATTATTTTCTGCAGTGGCAGTTCAGGGACAAAAGGAATCCATAAGTGTAAACACTTTGAGCAGTGTTGACCCTTGGCAAACCAGATTTGACTTAATTAGATGAAGGCCCCATCCTTCTAAATCAGGTGGACTACTTGTCAAAAGTGAATAATTAGGTTTTATTTAGCTGCCGTTTCATAATGATGTGGAGTTGCAGTGATCTCAATATGTAATCCGGGGAATGTATTGATTAATTTGAGGGAATCAACTAGGAGCATATAGTGTACACTCACAGGAGAGGGAAAAACCTAACGAGAGAAAGACAACAATTAAATAAATTTAAACTTAATAAGGGAGAAGGAAAGTTTTGAAAGCAGTTAAACACTGAAAAATTACAACAAAAGGAAAACATGCACTATAAAAAGAAAACACTGGAAATATGCAGCAGGCCAGTCAGTAGCTGGAAAGTCAAAAGGCAGGTTCTGATTCTCCAGGTGTGTGCCCTTTTTTCTTTCCAGATGCTGACTGGCCTGCTGTGTATTTCCAGTATTTTCTGTTTGTATTTCCAATTTTTAACATTTGCAGTTTTTCCTTTTTATTGTAAAGTAGTGCAGAATAAAGCTGAGTCCAAATTTTGTATTGAAAATTTTGACAGCACGAGATCGCTGCACTTTGCACAATAAAGGTCAGGTTTAATTCATTTTTCCAGCAATAACTTTAGAATAAATTCCGTTAGTAACAGATCTATAAATGTGATGAGATTACCACGCGGAATTTGGACTCCCTCATTGTTAATACAGAATACATGTCTGGAAGAAAAGCTTACTTCAAGATCATTTTGATCCTGTTACAGAATGTCTTCCAGCTCTTCCTACAGCACTACAGTCATGGTGTAGCAGTTCCAGTGCAGATTTCACACAATGGTGTACATATTGGGGATTTGGGTGCAATGGTCAGCATGCCCAGTTCATTGCCTGCACAACTTTCCAGCCATTAATTTCAATTCAATTTACACCTGAATTTCAGTTTGCACTCCCCATCACACAAAGCTCGGTGTCAGGATGCTAAATCATTAAAAAAATGTATCCCTACATATCTTGGTAACTGTCCACTGCAGGGTTAGCATGAGAGGAGAGATTTTGTAAAGCTAATGGCGTTAGAATGGAACAGGAGCTGGCACACCAGAAGCTCGGGCTTAGGTCCATATTACTGCACCTGTGCCAATTTAGTGCCAAACACAATTTTCCCGCAAAATGTTGAGACTGGATTAAAGTGGTCTTGCCAAAAAGAAACCATAGCCTTGTTAAAATCTTATAATTGCTGTAAGTGAAGACAATGTTTAGTCTGACAGGACTGGGCTGGGCACTCCCTTCACCCATCTGAGGTGGGCCTAAAGGGTTCTGCATAAGCAATGGAGCCCTTAAAGGGTCAGAAGC
The DNA here is from genome assembly GCA_030390025.1 of Squalus acanthias. Classification (NCBI taxonomy): domain Eukaryota; kingdom Metazoa; phylum Chordata; class Chondrichthyes; order Squaliformes; family Squalidae; genus Squalus; species Squalus acanthias. The sequence continues at coordinate 102,810,877 of CM059429.1, read as the reverse complement.
TTTTCAGTCTTTATAATTTTCCAGTTTTACAGTATGTTTTCAGTACTGGCTTCTGTTATTAGTTCTTGTTGACATTTTTATGAAATGTTTTTTCATCCATTTTTTTTTAATGCTCTGAAGATTTAGTTTCCTTTCTCCTGACAATTATAGTTTTGGTGTATGCTAATTCACAAGAAAGCCAACTGTACTTGAAGCCACTAAAGGATTTCAGCTGAACAGAGATGAAAAGGAGAGGAGACATGAAAAGGGAGTTCTCACAATAAAAACTTTCACGGGAGCTGAGAGTTGCATAGCCTCCAAGTGTATTCTGCCAAGTTTGGTGGCAGTTAACAAGTCAAGTTAAAATTAATGATGGGAGTTGGTTTTGAAACAGCATAAATATGATATTTCATGGTTAAAGTGATACAAGGTGAAAGAAAGAATGCCAGGGAAATCAACACACCACACCATCCACTCAAGCCATGCACACTGTATTAACACATCTCTCACACACACTGGATTACCACACCATCCACTCAAGTCATGCACACTGTATTAACACATCTCTCACACACACTGGATTACCACACCATCCACTCAAGCCATGCACACTGTATTAACACATCTCTCACACTCACTGGATTACCACACCATCCACTCAAGCCATGCACACTGTATTAACACATCTCTCACACACACTGGATTACCACACCATCCACTCAAGCCATGCACACTGTATTAACACATCTCTCACACACACTGGATTACCACACCATCCACTCAAGTCATGCACACTGTATTAACACATCTCTCACACACACTGGATTACCACACCATCCACTCAAGCCATGCACACTGTATTAACACATCTCTCACACACACTGGATTACCACACCATCCACTCAAGCCATGCACACTGTATTAACACATCTCTCACACACACTGGATTACCACACCATCCACTCAAGTCATGCACACTGTATTAACACATCATAATTCACATCACACACACTGGATTACCACACCATCCACTCAAGCCATGCACACTGTATTAACACATCATAATTCACATCACACACACTGGATTACCACACCATCTACTCAAGCCATGCACACTGTATTAACACATCATAATTCACATCACACACACTGGATTACCACACCATCCACTCAAGCCATGCACACTGTATTAACACATCATAATTCACATCACACACACTGGATTACCACACCGACCACTCAGGTGTATACATGTATTAGTAGATAGTCAACTCACATCACACACACTGGATTACCACACCATCTACTCAAGCCATGCACACTGTATTAACACATCATAATTCACATCACACACACTGGATTACCACACCATCTACTCAAGCCATGCACACTGTATTAACACATCATAATTCACATCACACACACTGGATTACCACACCGACCACTCAGGTGTATACATGTATTAGTAGATAGTCAACTCACATCACACACACTGGATTACCACACCATCCACCCATTCACACTGTATTAGTACATCAGCAACTCACATCACACACGCACACAGTAACAACACCATCTACCTACTCAGGTCATACAGACTGCATTACCACACAACCTACTGATATCACACACAATGCATTGCCATACCATCCACTGATTGCCCGCTGGACTGCGTGCACCACAATTATGCCACTAACCATATTTGCAGGCCCTGCCACACCTGCTTCTCAAAGACCTTGGAAAACTGAGTCCACAGGCTCTTGGTTAGCATGCAGCCAGTTGCCAAGCTATACAATGTGCTATAAGGATATTTGCAGGCAACCTCCAACATTTGAATGGCACTGCCAGTGGTGGTCAAAGTTACCTCCTCCCTCAATTTTTTTGCCTCTGGTTCCTTCCCTGATAGCATAGGGATCATCTACAGTTTCAGCCAATGTGCTGGCCACACATGTATCAAACTGGTGACTGATATATAAGTCAGAATGGCCAATACTTTCATCTCCTTTCCCATTGAATAACTACAACAGCATGACTGGCTGCCTAGTGTTATTAGCCTTGGGTCACTGTTGGTAGTTATGTTCCATCCTGCCACACAAGCAACATACCCACCTCAAGCAGAAATAACCTATGCAGAATTAATGACTTTGATATAAATGAGATGGAAGTCCTAGATCTGCTAAAAGAGCACAACAATAATACTATATAATATTTATCCAAGAGGACTAAGAGAACTAGGGAGGAGATTTGTGAGGAATTGACAATCTTTATGAGGAACTCAGTGGACATTGGGGATGTTTTAGTAAATTGGAAACAGGCTAGCATGGTGTCTATATTCAAAAGGAGCTACAAAACAGACACAGGCAACGACAGGCTCATTAGTCTCACTTCAATCACACGTAAAGTAATTTAATCAATTATCAGGGTAAATTTGGAGATTATTTGTACAACAATAAACTTAATAAACAACACAGATTCAGAAGGGGAAAATCATGCCTTACCAACTCCCTTGACTTTGACAATAAAAAGAAAGAAAGAAATTTATATAGCGCTTTTCACGACCACCGGACATCCTAAAGTGCTTTACAGCCAATGAAGTACTTTTGAAGTGTGCCTCCTCCTGAGGTCCCCACCATCACAGAAGCCAGTCTTCAGCCAATTCGATTCACTCCACGTGATATCAAGAAATGGTTGAAAGCACTGAATACAGCAAAGACTATGGGCCCCGACAACATCCCGGCTATCGTGCTGAAGACTTGTGCTCCAGAACTAGCCGTGCCTCTAGCCAAGCTGTTCCAGTACAGCTACAACACTGGCATCTATCCGACAATGTGGAAAACTGCCCAGGTGTATCCTGTCCACAAAAAGCAGGACAAGACCAATCCAGCCAATTACCACCCCATCAGTCTACTCTCAATCATCAGCAAAGTGATGGAAGGTGTCGTCGACAGTGCTATCAAGCAGCACTTACTCACCAATAACCTGCTCACTGATGCCCAGTTTGGGTTCAGCCAGGACCACTTGGCTCCAGACCTCATTACAGCCTTGGTCCAAACATGGACCAAAGAGCTGAATTCCAGCGGTAAGTTGCAAGTGACTGCCCTTGACATCAAGGCAGCATTTGACTGAGTGTGGCATCAAGAAGCCCTAGTAAAACTGAAGTCAACAGGAATCAGGGGGAAAACTCTCCACTGGCTGAAGTCATACTTAGCACAAAGGAAAATAGTTGTAGTGGTTGGAGGTCAATCATCACAGCTCCAGGACATCACTGCAGGAGTTCCTCAGGGCAGTGTCCTAGGCCCAACCATCTTCAGCTGCTTCATCAATGACCTTCCCTCCATCATAAGGTCAGAGTGGGGATGTTTGCTGATGACTGCACAGTGTTCAGTGCCATTCGCAACTCCTCAGATAATGAAGCAGTCCATGCCTGCATGCAGTAAGACCTGGACGACATTCAGGCTTGGGCTGATAAGTGGCAAGTAACATTCGCGCCACACAAGTGCCAGGCAATGACTATCTCCAACAAGCGAGGGTCTAACCACCGCCCCTTGACATTCAACGGCATACAAGATGCACTGCAGCAACTCGCCAAGGCTTCTTCAACAGCACGTCCCAAACTCGCGACCTCTACCATCTAGAAGGACAAGGGCAGCAGACGCATGGGAACACCACCACCTCCAAGTTTCCCTCCCAAGTCACACATTATCCTGACTAGGAAGTATATCGCCGATCCTTCATCGTAGTTGGGTCAAAATCCTGGAACTCCCTCCCTAACAGCACTATGGGAGTACCTTCACCACACAGACTGCAGCAGTTCAAGAAGGCGGCTCTCCACCACCTTCTCAAAGGCAATTAGGGATGGGCAATAAATGCTGGCTTTGCCAGCGACACCCACATCCCATGAACGAATAAAAAAAAAGTCACTGTTGTACTGTAGGAAACACGGCACCCAATTTGCACATAGCAAGCTCCCAGAAACAGCAATGTGATAATGGCCAGATAATCTGTTTTAGTGATGTTGATTGAGGGATAGATATTGGCCAGGACCCCGGGGATAACTCCCCTGCTCGTCTTCAAAATAGTGCCATGGGATCTTTTACGTCCACCTGAGAGAGCAGGCAGGGCCTCGGTTTAACATCTCATCTCCTCAGCACTGCACTGGAGTGTCAGGCTAGATTTAATCCCAATTGGACTATGGTAAACCCTACGATTTGGTAGACCTGAACTTCGAAAAAGCATTTCACGAAGTTTCACATGAAAGGCCAAAATTTTAAATGGATAGGAAATTGGTTGAATGGTAGACAACAACGGATACTTGTTTGAGGAGTCATGTTGGGATGGGGGAAATATGAAGTGGGCTACCACAGGGATCAGTATTGGGAACGCTGTTTCTAATTCACATCAAAGACTTGGATTCAAAACCCAATGCAAATTGGTCACATTTGCAGATAATAGCAAATTCAGAGAAATGGTGGATTTGGAAGAGGCAGCTCAGAAATTACAGAGTGAGTTGGACAAAAGATGTAAATGGCTAGAACAATGGCAGTTGAACAAATACAGACAAATGTAAAGTACTGCACAAGGGAATGCATAAATGTTGTTAAAATAGCTGTGAATAAATTTGAAAGAAACCTAAGAATCTTAGTTAATATAACGTTCATCACTCAGTGAAGCAAATAGAGTATAGCCAATACAGTAGAGTATAAGTCAGAGAAAGTTATGCTCAAACCATATGGTGCTCTGGTCAGACCACGTTGTAAGTACTGTGTCCAGTACAGAGAAGAGCTAGGAGGCTTATCCTTAATGTTATAGGTCTCAGGTATTAGGAAAGACTAGTGACCTTGAAAGGAGGCATCTGAGAGGTGATCCGATAGAGGTATACAGGATAACTAATGGTATGGAAAAGGTAAATCTAGAAAATTAGTTTGTTAAATTGCAAGCTTGGGACTGTAAGGGGGCGTGTCTCAGACGGTGCTGGTGCGAGGTTAGGCCTTCGTTGCCTATACTATTGCTTGCTCTGGTCTCCGGCCAGCCCTTTTGCAATAAGCACCTGTGAGTGATTCGACCCACTCGCCCTTACGGTTCTGACACCTGGACTTAGATGCAAGGAGCAGTAATGCAGAGAAAACTCAAATAGACCCGGTTGAATAGCACGAAATGAAAATCTTTATTGCATGGCGTCTAAAATCATGAAATACATGTCATAGGCGCAAATCAAAGAGAGTACAAGTATACACACATTCATAAAACTTGGTCTATGGAAATGGAGAACACACGGCACATCGTAAAAAGGGGAACACATTATACCTTATCCTTATTAAAACCACCCTCCCTTAACAATACCTAAACTACGTCTGGATTTGTAGGATCGTAAAACATGCTCACCACTCGTGTTACTTCGGAGATTTTAAAGTGAGGCACTCAGCTCGTTTCGCTGCAGCGCCTGACTGTCACGTGTTTGGAAGGGTTTCTGCACCCCACTTGTTTACTTTCGCTGCTGCGAAAAGCAGGCCAGACTCTCTGTTGTCATGAAGAAATCGATGGAACTTTTTAAAATTCAAAGAAGAGTCTTCCTGTGTTGCGGTACAGGTAGAAGTCTGTAGAACTCAAAGGAAAGTTCTGTATTTATATTTTCGGGCACGGTCGGGGTTTACTGACCGTGGTGGCACGTGGAATTTCTTCTCGTCTTCTTCTCGTCTCGTCTCCTCGGGCCTCCGGGTCCAGACACCGTTTACCGACACTCGGGATGGTGTACCCTGTTACTTGCCCTTGTCGGGGCGGCTCGTTCCGATTGAGCTCCACCCAACACTCGAATAACCGATCAGTACGGCTAAGAGACAAGAGTCAACAAAGTCCAGAGAGAAATTTAAGAGGCTGACCGTCCAGGAAAGCGATACCAGAGAATAAGAGTCGAATCAAGAGAGCGATGGACATTTGTTCTCTATAGTTATAGTGATGTGTCCCCTTATCTCCCGCTCAAATCTTAATGTTTATCCTTTGTGTAATATTGGCGCTCAAAACTCCCAGCATGGGGCGATTATCTTCTTTAACGGGTTTTGGTAGCACCTGAAACTGGCCAACTATCCGTTAATGTCTTCCCCATTGTTGAACCAGCCAGGATGTGTATGAATCGTCTCCTTGACTGGTTTTGGGGCCCCCCGAATACTGGCTTAATCACCCATAAATGTCTCTCTCATTGTTGAGCCAGGGGGGGTATTTGCGTATTGATGTGTCTAGATGGGCCTTCGATTGCCCAGTTCAATGATCCTTACTGTGCATAGGAAAACGATTCCAGCACTTATATCATTGCTATTGTTCACAATGCAAACGGGTTGCATCCTGTCTTTATCAATGTTTACCGAGTATGATCCAATCTTATACTGAATGTATATTCGACGCCATCTTGTCTGCCCACTGTGTTTCTGGAAGCTTCTGCCACGATGCGCGGCGGCCATTTTACAGGCTTCTGTGTCCTTTATTATCAGGACAGCATTTCGTTTAATAAAACTGATCAAATGAATCTGCTTCTCTCTTGTTATTTTGAATCGCAATAATTGTGAGACTCTACAGTCCCTCCTGTTGATGTGAATAACTCCGCTTATCGTATCAATTAAATGCTGGTGAGCAAAATTATCCCGATTCTCCACATCCAAACACTCCCGGTAATTAAACTATCTATGGCCTCCATGCAGTCCTCATTTCCCAGAGAAAATTACATTGTCTAACTTGGACAAATCGTAGGCAGCATTGCCTTTAAACTTACACTGCGTATACGCCTTCCAGGTGCAAAAGGCCGATGCCTCTCGCACCACCTGTATATGCACGTTTTATTACAAAAGGAAAAATAATCAAACCAACTGTTTTAAAAATACAAAAGTTCCAAACTTAGTTACACATACTCATAACTAACAACAATTACAAAAACACACATGGTAAAATGGAGCGGCGTCATCCTGGCCGTTTACACGGTACTTTCCTCGTTCACGCGCACGTAACGTTCTCTCCACTCCCCTGTGTTCTCCTGCCTCGTGAGGCGTTTGCCTCTTTTGCAGTGTACGACCAATAGGTACACTACAATTACAACTTGACACACTACCAAAATGTGGGAGGCTATCCTGATCCATGACGCGACTTCAATATTAGTGAACAGATCCCACCACGGTGGGGTTACTATGTCCAATATCTCTGCCCCTATCTCTACAGTCTTTTGTTCCAGGGTGTAAAAATGTTTCTGTGATACCATGACGGCTTTTAAAATCTTGGTGAGGTGTTCAGGGAGAGGGGGAATGATGTATCCGAAATGCGCGATGAATCGCTGCAAGTCTGTGAAATTCTCTTTTACAGTGAGGTGAACAGTGGATGGTTCAGGGATCGGGACAATTCGCTGTTGTGCCACTTGAACTTCAGCCCTGGGTTTAAAACAGAAACTGCTGTCACTCATCGGACACCGGCTGTGGTGTCCATGCTGGTAGTGTTGCGCTGCAGTGGTAACGCAATACGTTCCACCCCCTATGTATGCCACCTGTGGGGGCACACGATCTTGTGTCATTGCTTCCATGGTGCAATTCATGGGCTTCGCGCCAGCCATTCTGAACCCGCATTGTGGTGTTAAAAAGGCATTCAAGTGCTGGGGACACAGTATGATGTGTGCTCCCCGGCCACGACAACCCGAAAGGTCGGTACCTGTCATTGTTTGCTCCCAGCGGATGACGTAAGGTGGGACTGCTGCGTAGCGAATGTGGGCTCCCCCCTGAATGACACCAATGTTCTCCACCCGGTACACCGGGGCGGGCTTTGCTGTGTCGCCCAACACCGGCATCCGTACTACTATCCCCATGATCGTATGATTTGACCGTCCGCAGTCCACTGGGACTGGGTATGCCTCTGAGGCTAGCCTGAGCTGGCACGGGCTTAATGCGTTCTGAAAAGGGTGGAGCGCCTGCAGGTGTTTGTTACTTATCCAGGACGGGACCAAACCTTGTTTTAAATCCTCCAAATTACTGCGGCCCTCGCCCAGTAACCATGCCCCATATAGTACGCACACCTCGTTCTGCGCAGCTTGATCGGATGCATTCCGATCTTCCCTGATCAGGGCATTTACCGTTCTCGCATGCTTCTCCAGCTCTGCTATAATCTCTTTTAAGTGTAGTGTCATGGCCTGGTCCTCATGTAACTCAGACCCTACTACCTTGTTCTCGTTTGTGAGGATGCTTTTTAACTGTGTTTTTAAACCGTTGATCTGGGTCTGCAGCTCCACATTGTCTAGAGCGTTGACCACAGATGTTCCCGTATTAAAAGCAGTGAACACATCGTTCACAACACCCCTTCTTTGTCTCCCCACCTGACCCAAAACTTTGTGTGGTGTGGTGTATAAGCTTGTTTTGTCAACCTCTGCAAAATCAAACTCATAAAATTGCCTGAACATGTTTGTTAACAGGACCTGGTACAATTGTTCCGTTTCTTTGGGACACCACTCTGGTAAATGCACCTCGGTGAGATTTAGAATCACCGAAGCCACCGCGTAATGTACCCCTTGATACAGTATCTGATCTGTTGGCACCAGTACCAGACCATTCCTGGGCCCCTTAGTGGTTTTAGGGCACCCTTCCTCCTGAGCCAAAGCCACCGGAATCGTGGGCGGAGACTTGCGTGGGCGCGTGATGAGTTCAGTGGCGTTTACCGGGATCGGGGAGAATGGAGCTCCGCACCCCCTGGTGCTGACGTCCCACCTCATCCCTTTCCCGGCAGCCTGCCACTGTTGTAGGAAAAATATGGATATACCCTTGGGGCAAACGTACTTCGATCCCCACATACAAACCATTTGTCCTAACAGACTTTCAATTGTCCGTTAGTCCCCGTAATTGTCCGATGGGTATTGTTACCCAATCGCTCCCACTCGACCGAGGAATTTCTCATAGTCTTGCTTAATTTCCGTAACCACCACCATCGGCTCAATGGGACCTTCCCATTGCATGTCAAACAAATCCTTTTGCCGACGGTGACGCTGAGTCTGGGTGCAACGATCCTCACCCTGGGACACAGTAAAGAAGTCTCTTTGTAGGCAAACCCGGATGCGCTGGAGTATTCCGTCGAATTCGTTCCCAGCCATCCCGGCCACCTTCCCTTGTGGAAATAAGTGGCGGTTTCCTCAGCCTCTCGCTCCCCGGTCCCATCCGTCGCGATGGGGGCCGTGTCCCCGGAGCAACCGAACACAACGACATCCTTGGTGAGGCCCCGATAGGCCAATCCATATCCGATCGTTGCGAGCACTATCAGAATCCTTTCCATATCTCCTGGTTCCTGTGATCAGATAAAATGATGTAGCCAGCCTCCCAAGAGTCTCTGGCTTTTGTGAAGGGTGAGCGGGTCCCTTGACCTCGTCTCACGTACAAAGACATGTATACTGGATAGACCTTAACTGTTCCTATCACTAACTCCCATCATTTTACCATTTACTTATAAAATTAAACTACAATCTTAACTGGATATTAAAACACTATAAACTTAAACTTATCCTCCTAAAATAACTGTACAGCGCCGCCCGTTCCCAGGGCGGCCTACCTAAATTCTGGACAGGCTGCCATGAGCTTTTCCCCGTTGCGGGGGGGTACTGACCCCTGTCTTTGATCCGCCGCAGCCTGTCGCTGCTGAGCTGGGACTGGGATCTCCCTGGGCTGCCTTGAACTTACGCCTGGGGGTGTACGAGGGATTTGACCACAACTTCCTGGGCTGGGGTGTCCGACTCGACCTGCGGAGGGCTACTTTGGGCAAGATCTCCAGGATCGACGGACCGGGGACCGAGACTTCCACCGTCACGGCCTGTGGTCCCACCACAGCCGCCGGCTCTGTCTCCCCTGGCTCCGCCCCCCTGGGCTCGGGATCTGCGGTTTCTGACTCCACCCTACTTGTTTCTCCTGTAAGTGGAACTCCACTCGCAATCCCTATCTCCCCTATGCTTGGGTCGAGGGCGGAACCTCCGTCCTCCGACCCCACCACCTCTCCGACCGGGTCACGACCTTGGTTGGGCTCTCCGAGCTCTTCCTCATCTGAATCCCAAGAAAAAGAAAAGATCCTACACTTTTCCAGAATGTCCTCTCCCCTCACGCAGGCAGCTTTACCGGCCTGTGTGCCCTGCGGTTCTACCCGGGGCTGAGAGTCCCCACTCGCAGGTTTGGCCCCTGTGATTGGCCCCTGTGCACCCGGTTTATACAGCTTGCACTGGTTAATGTGGAACCATTTTGTGCGCCGGGGTACCTTTACGGCATACACCATGGGACTCGCCTTATCTACAATACTGTAGGGTCCCATGTACAGCGGCTCCAAACTCCCTACTCTGGCATAGTTCCTAACCATGACCTGATCTCCGACTTCCCACTCCTGCTTCTTACAGGGTTCCAGCAACAGGCGATTGCCCTGGTGCTGTCTTCCCATGTTCCCAGCCGCCTGCTCGTAAACCTGCTTCAGGCGTTCCAAGAGGGTCTGGACAAACTTGTCCCGTTTCACCTCTTGGAGCTGACCCTCAGTGAGCACCGGGGCTAGTACATGGGTGGGGGTTCGCATGATCCTCCCAGTCATCACCTCGTACAGGGAATACCCCGTACTCTTCGACTGGCTGGCCCGGATTCCCATGAGGACTAGAGGCAGAACCTCCGCCCATTTTTGGGGCGAGTTCATAGTCTCTTTCCTCAGTTTCTCCTTGAGGGTCCGGTTCATGCGTTCAACAATCCCTGATGACTGCGGATTGTGCGCTACGTGCCACTTCCCTTCAATGCCCAAAAGCATGAGGGTGTTCTGCATCACCTGGCCGGTGAAATGACTCCCTTGGTCTGACTCCACGAAACGGGGGAGTCCCCACCGCGAGAACACTTCCCGGACCAAGATCTTGGCAGTACCCAGCGCCGTAGCTGTTCTACAGGGAAAGGCTTCTACCCACTTGGAAAACACATCCACCAGGACGAGGCAGTATTTGTAGCCTCCCTGGGTGGTGGGCAGGGGCCCTATGTAATCGATTTGTATCGACTGCCATGGTCCCTCCACCCTCCTGATGTGCCCCATGTGCACTTTCCTTTTCTGGGGGTCTGGGTTGTTTGCAGCGCACCCAAGACAGCTTGCACAGAACTCGCGGACCTGCTCCCTGAGTCCCGGCCACCATCCCGCCTGCTCTACCCGTTGCCAGGTAACTTCAGGCCCGGGGTGTCCTGCCCCCGGCCCCTCATGAGCCAACTGGAGGAATTCCCTCCTGTGCTGCTGCGGCACAACCCACTGTTCCTCGCGGAACAGCATGCCTTCTTTAACGGAGAGGGTTGCCGTACTGTACGGGCCCTCTACCTGCTTGCCCTCAGTAATCGTTCTGAGAACTGCCTTTAGGGCGGGATCCTGGTTCTGGACGGTCTTAAGGTCTAGGGGCAGTGCTACCCTGGTGTTCCCGAGATTCCCTTCCCTGCCTTGGATCGCTGCCACGGGTCCGGGTCCATAGGGATCCCAGAAAATGCCGTTACGGGCACCCTCCCTGGCTAGCGCATCCGCCTGCTGGTTGCCCTCCCCGCGGGGTTCTGTGGAGGAGTGAGCCTTCACCTTGTGGATGAAAATCTCCCCTTCCTCCCCCACTGCCGCTAGGATCTTTTCCAGCAAGGGCTTCACCGTTAAAGGTCGCCCGTCCGCGGAGGTGTAGCCACGGCGGGACCAAATGGCCAGGTATTCCGTACACGAATTGCACGTAAACATACTGTCCGAACAAATCGTGTATGGGGTTGGGAAGATCTCTGGGTGGGTAACTACGTACACCACCGCAGACAGCTCAGCCTGCTGCGCGCTCATCGTGCTGGGGAGTTTAATTGCCAAGGCAAGGTTTGCCGCAGGGTCATAAACTCCACGCCCTGTGAGTCGTTCGCCAGCGGACACTGTGCTGGAACCATCAACATAAATCTCGCGGCCTGTGGGATGTATCCCGGCCCGCAAACCTATGTTGACCTCCCACACCCCTTCCACCGAACACTGGTGGGCTGTTCCGGGGTATACCAGGTTGGCCGCGAGCTTGGGCTCGCAAAGACCTTTAACCCTAAGATCCATCTGGGAAAGGAGAAGGGTCCAGCGCGCAATGCGAGCGCTGCTTACGGTCCCATCCTTAATCCTCCCATCCAGAAGCATCTTGGTTGGCGTGTGATGGGTGAGGAGAGTGATGGGAGAGAGCCCTGTGAAGATCGCTGATCTTTTCACAGCCCAATGCGTGGCTAAAAGATGCCTTTCGCAGTTGGAAAAACTCCTTTCCACATCCGTTAACACCCTGGATGAATAGACAACCGGCCTCAGCTTGCCGTGACGCTCTTGGAGCAGCACGGCGCTCAAGCTGTCTCCGCTGGCAGCTACCTCCAGGAAAAACTCCTCCCCCCCATCTATGGCCCCTAAAGCTGGCGCGGTCTGCAGATCCCTTTTTAACTTCTCGAATGCTGCCTGACAGCCCTCGTCCCAAGACCACTCCACTCCCTTATGGAGGAGTCGGAGCAGCGGAGCTGCTGTGGCCGCATAGTCCTCGATGAAGTCTCTACAGTATCCGGTCAGTCCCAGAAAGGACCTCACACCCGTTATGGTGTTGGGAATCGGTAACTCCTGCACCGACTCCCTCCTAGCCTTATCTATGGCTCTTTCCCCAGCGCGAATGGTCAGACCCAGGAATTTTACTTCCTGCTGACCGATCCGTGCTTTCTTAGGGTTAACTTTAAAACCCTTTCTCGCTAGCAGCTCCAATAACTCGGCTAGCAGTGGTCCATGCTCCTCCCTTGAGTCCGTGAACAGGAGCAAATCATCCACGTACTGCACTATCTGATTGGGCTGACTAAACTCCTTTAAACTTCCTGCCATACACTGATGGAAAATACTGGGGCTATTGTGGAAACCCTGTGGCAAACAGTTCCATGTGTACTGTTGTCCTTTAAAAGTAAAGGCAAACTTGTACTGGTCCTCTCGCCGCAGCGGGATGGACCAAAAACCGTTCGAGATATCCAGCACCGTGAACGTGGTCGCGGACGCTGGGATACTCCCTATTAGGTCAGCAACTGCTGCTACTGTGGACGCGCAGGCGGGGATGTTACTGTTAAGGACTCTGTAGTCCACCGTGGCCCTCCACGAATTATCCGGCTTCCTTACCGGCCATAATGGTGAGTTCACGTGTGTAGCTATCGGTCTCAACACGCCCTGCTGCACCAATGAGGACATTGCTGTCTCCATGTCGGGTTCTGCTTCCTTGGGGAAGTTATACTGCTTTTGGGGCCGGGTCATGGGGTCCCCGTCTATGCTGACCTCAAACCCGGTAACCCTTCCACAATCGTGCTTGTGGGTTGCAAACGCGTGCATATTATCTGACACGTACGTTTGCATGTCCGTTGGGACATCCGCGACCATAAGCCCGAGGTCGTAACCTCCGGATGGCTTCATGGTACACAGGGCCCCTTTTCCTTCCTTCCCTGGGATTACAACTACCTTGCCTTTCCCACCCTTGGCTCCCCAGAGACAGTGATTCCTAAGGTCCACGAGGATCCCGAGTTCCGCTAGGAGATCCGATCCGAGGATACCTTTGCCACCCCCCTCTTGCCATTTCATCAGGATGCACTTCCATGTGGTGTGGAGTGCTCCTAAATGAATGGAGAGCGGAATGGAGAACGCGCCAGCCTGCTCTTTTCCCGTGAACCCCGCTAATGTGAATGGGACCTTGGTAGACAGTGGTGAGTCAAAGGGGCTATCTGTATGAATCACGGTGCATGAAGCTCCCGTGTCCAACAAGTAACTACCCTTCTGCTTCTCTACCTCCATCTCTACCAGGGGTCTTTTCCACGCATCATAGCTGAGCGGACACAGGTAAACGGGCTGCGCGGGCTTTAGTCATTGGGTACCGGTGGACGGGGTTGTGGCATCTGTGGGGCCGGTAACGACTGCCACCCTCCCGTGTGAAATCATAAGGGACCGCATGGCTCCTAACATTGATTCTATCGCATCGGGATGGATAGGCACACCAGCTCCTTTCTCAGAGACAGGCGCTTGGGTTCGGACTGCGGGAGCTTTGTCCCTGGAGTCCTTCCAGGGATTCCTGCAGTTTTTACACCAGTGACCTGTCTTCCCGCACCCGTAACAAACACCACTGGTTTGTGGGGCGCGATTACCCTCCTGATGCCACTCTTTCTGAGCCGGAGCTGCGGGCTTTGCCTCATGCACCTTTCCCTTAAGGGGACGCGCTCCCGTGCTCCTAGTGTTCCGATACCCTATGGTGAGTTGACTCAGGACAGATTCCTCCGTTGTCTCGGGGTTAGTGGGATCAAACCACGCTCTGGCCTGCTCCCTGACGGCTGGCAAGCTGTTGGCTACTATGCACCTGAGCCAATGAGCTTTCCCGGCGCCGTCCATATAAATGCGCTGTGGCACACCTGGGCAGCTACGCTGGTATACTGGCCACAGTCTGTCGGCGAAAACCCGCGGGGGTTCTCCCTCCATCTGTACGGTCTGACCCAGTCTGACGAACGGACCTTCGTCATCCGCCCCTAACACTTCTAGGAACTCGTCCCGTAAATCCCCATAGCTTTTATTTCCCTTCTTGCTCTCGTCGGAGAGACACTGAAGGATCGAGCTATCTAAAGAGAACAGCAACATCTTGGTCTTTTCCTCGTCATCGCAGCCATTAATCGCTGCGGTCTGTTATACTTCTCTAAAATGTACGGAAGGGTCATCTGACTCGGACAGCTTCCGTACATGGCTAATCATTGCTCTCAGCTGGTGTGAGCTGTGGGGCAATACAAGTTGGTTCAGGATATCCCCGTCTGCCCCATTTGCCCCATTCGGGCCTCTCTTATGACCTCGGACCGGACACATCGGTCCCGGTCTCGACATTACCTCCGGGGATTGTCCTACCTCGGGAACCTTCTTCTCTATTTCCACCACCTCCTCCCTTACCCAGGTTGCCGTATAGCTGGGTGGCGCGGAGGGCGTAGTGGTTGATACCACTTCTGCTTTTTCCGGTAGGGATTTTGGGAATTCCCTACCTACCTGTGGCTGGCTCGCTGACGGGCTGATGAGACACACCAAGCCGTTTGCCTTATTCAGGGCCTCTCTTAGGTTCTCTATCTCCCTCTGGCAAACACTGTGGTCGGCTCCCTCATGCCTATCCTCGAGAGCCATCTTGTATGCTGCCCTAACTCCCTTCAAGCTTTCTTCCTGGGCTTTTATCTGGTTAGCTAGGCGGATACACCGTTCTCTAATCCTTCCCTCGCTTAATTTTGCTTCCGTGACCTGACATTCTAGGTAATCAATCCTAGCCTCGTGGTGGTTGGCTACTACTTGGCGTTCCTGATGTAACGCATTCAGTGATGCAATGAGTCTCTGTCCTCCCGTGATCTTTTCCTCCATCTCAACTTCCAATTCCCTGATCTGAGCTGCCTGTGCTGCAATGACCTGGTCCGAAAGTTGGACTTGCTTCTTGTAGCACATCAGCCAGACCGCTTTCTCTACCGACTTCTTATGATCTTTACTACCTGTCCATTTGATGGCGGCGTCTAGCGGACGCCTATCCATCAGTAGGTCACATATCCACTTTTTGGTTAAGTTAACTTTCCCAAACACATAGTCGGCTACCTTCTCATCCATCACATTTCGCCTATTCAAACCTGGGTCTAAAACATTACTCTCTTGCTGCCAGGGTCCTGCCACGGTCGCCATTTTCTGTAAGGGGGGCGTGTCTCAGACGGTGCTGGTGCGAGGTTAGGCCTTCGTTGCCTATACTATTGCTTGCTCTGGTCTCCGGCCAGCCCTTTTGCAATAAGCACCTGTGAGTGGTTTGACCCACTCGCCCTTACGGTTCTGACAACTGGACTTAGATGCAAGGAGCAGTAATGCAAAGAAAACTCAAATAGACCCGGTTCAATAGCACGAAATGAAAATCTTTATTGCATGGCGTCTAAAATCATGAAATACATGTCATAGGCGCAAATCAAAGAGAGTACAAGTATACACACATTCATAAAACTTGGTCTATGGAAATGGAGAACACACGGCACATCGTAAAAAGGGGAACACATTATACCTTATCCTTATTAAAACCACCCTCCCTTAACAATACCTAAACTACGTCTGGATTTGTAGGATCGTAAAACATGCTCACCACTCGTGTTACTTCGGAGATTTTAAAGTGAGGCACTCAGCTCATTTTGCTACAGCGCCTGACTGTCACGTGTTTGGAAGGGTTTCTGCACCCCACTTGTTTACTTTCGCTGCTGCGAAAAGCAGGCCAGACTCTCTGTTGTCATGAAGAAATCGATGGAACATTTTAAAATTCAAAGAAGAGTCTTCCTGTGTTGCGGTACAGGTAGAAGTCTGTAGAACTCAAAGGAAAGTTCTGTATTTATATTTTCGGGCGCGGTCGGGGTTTACTGACCGTGGCGGCACGTGGAATTTCTTCTCGTCTTCTTCTCGTCTCGTGTCCTCGGGCCTCCGGGTCCGGACACCGTTTACCGACACTCGGGATGGTGTACCCTGTTACTTGCCCTTGTCGGGGCGGCTCGTTCCGATTGAGCTCCACCCAACACTCGAATAACCGATCAGTACGGCTAAGAGTCCAGAGTCAGCAAAATCCAGAGAGAAATTTAAGAGGCTGACCGTCCAGGAAAGCGATACCAGAGAATAAGAGTCGAATCAAGAGAGCGATGGACATTTGTTCTCTATAGTTATAGTGATGTGTCCCCTTATCTCCCACTCAAATCTTAATGTTTATCCTTTGTGTAATATTGGCGCTCAAAACTCCCAGCATGGGGCGATTATCTTCTTTAACGGGTTTTGGTAGCACCTGAAACTGGCCAACTATCCGTTAATGTCTTCCCCATTGCTGAACCAGCCAGGATGTGTATGAATCGTCTCCTTGACTGGTTTTGGGGCCCCCCGAATACTGGCTTAATCACCTGTAAATGTCTCTCTCATTGTTGAGCCAGGGGGGATATTTGCGTATTGATGTGTCTGGATGGGCCTTCGATTGCCCAGTTCAATGATCTTTACTGTGCATAGGAAAACGATTCCAGCATTTATATCATTGCTATTGTTCACAATGCAAACGGGTTGCATCCTGTCTTTATCAATGTTTACCGAGTATGATCCAATCTTATACTGAATGTATATTCGACGCCATCTTGTCTGCCCACTGTGTTTCTGGAAGCTTCTGCCACGATGCGCGGCGGCCATTTTACAGGCTTCTGTGTCCTTTATTATCAGGACAGCATTTCGTTTAATAAAACTGATCAAATGAATCTGCTTCTCTCTTGTTATTTTGAATCGCAATAATTGCGAAACTCTACAGACAGGTTCATAGTCAGAAAAGGCAAATCTAGGACTGATGTAAAGAGTGATTGAGACATGGCAAGGACTGCCGCGTAGAGCAGTGGAGAAAAGAAAAGGCTGGAATTGTTTAAGAAAGAATTGGATACTGCAATAGGGGACTTCAGGGTCTTTTTGGCTGGCTGAACTAAGGTGGGTTAAATGGCCTTCCTCATCAGAAATATCTTGCCTTACGAACCGAGATCAGCTAACTCAGCAAAGACTAGGAATCAAATATGGAGTCTTCCTGTTCTGTATGGTTCAGTTCCACACTGAGCAGTGCATTTATCAAATGAATTGTCAGGATCAGTTGCTTAACTTTTGATTTGCTTTTAATATAAAAATTATGCTTGCCTTTGTACTTCTGAATGGCATTTTGTTGTATTACTTTTTCTGTTCCAATTACAATTTAAATTTGAATAACATAGCTCATGCTTTATCCAGCCAGTCCTGTCGGCTTTAGAGATGATCCAGGGTCAAAGTCAGTGATAATGCCTATTAGTTCTATCCTGCACTATGTGCTGCCATGGAAACAGGGTCGTCGTGAAGCTGGATGGGAATGTAGAGCTAGTGTCCCCAGTCTACCCAAATCAATAACAGTGCTTTAGTGAAGCAAGAAGAGTGTTTCTCCGTTGATTTTAATTTTCTTGTAAACGTACAGGATTCAGTTATTTTTAATGCAGGGATTAAATTATTAGTGCTAGAATCATAATATTGATTACCTGTGCTTGGATTCCGCTTGCTCCCAGCGAAGAGACTCGAGGTGTTCGGTGTCTTCCCGGATGCTTCTCCTCCACTTTATGCGGTCTTGGGCCAGGGATTCCCAGGTGTCGGTGGGGATGTTACACTTTTTCAAGGAGGCTTTGAGGGTGCCCTTGAAGTGTTTCCTCTGCCCACCTGGGGCTCTCTTGCCGTGCCAGAGCTCCGAGTAGAGTGCTTGTTTTGGGAGTCTCGTATTGGGCATGCGGACAATGTGACCCGTCCATCGGAGCTGATCGAGCGTGGTCAAAGCTTCGATGCTGGGGATGTTGGCCTGAGCGAGAACACTGACATTGGTGCGCCTATCCTGCCAATGGATTTGCAGGATCTTGCGGAGGCAGCGTTGGTGGTACCTCTCCAGTGCTTTAAGGTGCCTGCTGTACATGGTCCATGTCTCTGAGGCATACAGCAGGGCGGGTATCACTGCTGCTCTGTAGACCATGAGCTTAGTGCCGGGTTTGAGGTCCTGGTCTTCAAACACTCTCTTCCTCAGGCGACCGAAGGCTGCACTGACACACTGAAGGCGGTGTTGGACTTCATCATCGACGTCTGCCCTTGTTGACTGTAGGCTCCCGAGGTATGGAAAGTGGTCCACGTTGTCCAAGGCCTGGTCGTGGATTTTGATAATCGGGGGGCAGTACTGTGTGGTGGGGGCAGGTTGGTAGAGGACCTTTGTCTTACGGATGTTTAGTGTAAGGCCCATGCTCTCGTACGCTTCGGTGAAGGTGTTGACGATGGTTTGGAGTTCGGCCTCCGAGTGAGCGCAGACGCAAGCATCGTCTGCATACTGTAATTCGACAACACAGGATGGGACGACCTTGGATCTGGACTGGAGGCGACGGAGGTTGAACAGTTTCCCATTTGTTCTGTAAATTAGCTCCACTCCAGTGGGGAGCTTACTGAGGGTGAGATGGAGCATTGCAGCAAGGAAGATCGAGAAGAGCGTTGGTGCGATGACACAGCCTTGCTTGACCCCGGTTCGTTCGTGAATTGGGTCTGTGGTGGAACCGTTGGTCAGGATCACGGCTTGCATGTCGTCGTGAAGCAGGCGGAGGATGGTGACAAACTTTTGAGGGCAGCCAAATTTGAGGAGGACACTCCATAATCCCTCACGGTTGACAGTGTCGAAGGCCTTTGTGAGATCAAAGAAGACCATGTACAGCAGTTGGCGCTGTTCCCTGCATTTCTCTTGTAATTGACGTGTGGTGAAGATCATGTCCATTGTGCCCCTTAGTGGGCGGAATCCGCATTGCGACTCTGGGAGGAGCTCTTCGGCCACTGGGAGAAGGCGATTGAGGAGGATTCTTGCGATGACTTTCCCTGTGGCAGACAGCAGGGAAACTCCTCTGTAATTACCGCATCGGACTTGTCACCTTTCTTGAAGATGGTCACAATTACGGCATCTCTGGGATCCCCTGGCATGCTCTCCTCCTTCCAGATAAGAGAAATGAGTTCATGAATTCGCGCCAGTAGTGCTTCTCCGCCATGCTTTAGTGCCTCGGCAGGGATTCCATCTGCTCCTGAGGCCTTGTTGTTCTTCAGTTGTTGGATGGCCTTTTCAACCTCATGCCGGGCTGGGGTTGTGCTGAGATGGTGGCGGGTAGCATGCTGCGGGATGGAGTTGAGGACACTCGCGTTGAAGACAGAGTCTCGGTTAAGGAGATCTTCGAAGTGCTCCTTCCAGCGGGCACTGACTGCCTCACTATCAAGAACATTGCATGATACCATCCTGGATGCTGCAGAAATTTTGAGCCAATCATCTTTGAGACTGTTGTAAAAGACTTTGACAGTACTTCTTTGCATGCAGCAAGCAACGGTGTCATAATTTATAATTTGACTGGTGTTATTTTATCATAACTGGTGACTAATTTATTTTGGACAGTAGTGCTGAATATTTTGCCAAGTTTTGAGTTCCACTATGTAAGATGATACATTCAGTAACTCTCCTCCACCTTGAGTATCTATTTTTCATTGTTATTCTCAACAGCAGTCAATAATTATTGCTGCTTCCAATTACTTTTATAGTGGTGCAATATTATTACAGGTGCCAGTATCCAGCATTTGTTTACTATTTCTATACTAACATTGAGGTGGCAGCAGTGGCTCAGTGGGTAACACTCCTACTTCTGTGTCAGCAGGTCATGGGTTCAAGCCCCCACTCCGTGAGCCTTAAGCACAAAATCTCGGCTGACGTTCCAGTGCAGTATTGAGAAGGTGTTCTGCATTGTCAGAGGTGCTGTCTTTTGGATGAGACATTAATCTGAGGTCCCATCTGCCCTCTCAGATGGATGTAAAAGATCCCATGGCACTATTCAAAGAAGAACAGAGAGTTCTCCCTGATGATCTGGCCAATATTTATTGCTCAACAGATTATCACATTTATCTTTGTGGGACCTTGCTGTTCACAAATTGGCTGCTGCGTTTCCTACATTACAACAGTGACTACACTTCAAAACTACTTCATTGGCTGTAAAGCGCTTTGGAACATCCTACTGTCATGAAGGGTGCGATACAAATACAAGTCTTTCTTTCTTCTTTAAGTTATAATGGGTAAGCATAAGAAACCATGGAAGAAGATAAGGTCATTTGGCCCATCAGTCCCATACTTTCCACAAGGCTATGTACAATGGGGGAGAAATTCAGTATCGCCCCGTTTGGGGCGCGATTATCGACCGGGCGCAAAGTTTCGCGCCTGGCGCTAATTATCGCCTCCGACTGCAAACTTGGCTTTTATCGCCCCTGGAGTTGATTGGAGAGCTAAATCAGGCGCTGCACACCTGTCTTAAGACGCAAAGGCCGAGGAGCGAGGCGCTAACTCAGAGCGCGGGCGCAGCGCAGGTGATGTCAGTTAGCGATGGAACACAGACACACTGGCGCCGGACAGTTCTTAAAGGGGAGGGTCAATCTTGCTCTCCAGCCACATCCTGCTCATTGGAGCCTTGAATCTCGGCCTGGAGAGACTACATTTTCCAACCAAGGACTATGGAGAGGGTGAGAGAACGAGCTCAGCGCTTCAGCGAGCGGGCCTTAGAGGCTCTGGTTGGCGCGGTGGAGCGCAGAAGATCTATACTCTACCCTGAGAGTGGCAGGAGCCCTTTGCCGCGCGACTACAGAAGAGTGTGGAGGGAGTGTGGAGGGAGGTGGCTCAGCACGTCTCCTCCAGGAGCATGGTGCCCAGGACCCATACTCAATGTCGCAAAAAGTTCAACGACCTCACTCGGGTCGTCAGGGTGAGTGGCTTTTTTTCAATACCTCTCCATCCCTCCATCTCAACCTCACTCTATGGCCAGAGGGTCTTAAAACCCCAATCCAATACCTATGGCCCTCTCATGAAACACACATGCACATTCCACACTTTGCATACAGTAAGGGCTATTCAACTATGGGAGGCACATCAGGCAAGACCATGGCTGCATACATTAAGGGCTATTCAATTATGGGAGGCACATCAGGCAAGACAATGGCTGTATATTTACTCAGACGCCGTCCTTTTTCTTGCAGGCCAAGCTATCTCATAATAGGAGACAGCAGCAACGGACGGGTGGAGGGCGGCCTCAGCTGCAACCCCTCAGCGATCTTGAGGCGCGCATCCACAGGATTGTAGCAAGCCAGGTGATCGGTCCCGTCGCCCCTGGAGAGGCCGACCCCGTTCGGGACGGCAATGGTAAGGTCATCACCTTTTTCTCCTCTCTCATTCCACTTGTTCCTCACAACACCAGCCTTTGACACTTTCAATCCAACTTACTAAATCGCTGCACTCCTTCCTCCCTTACTGCTCCCCTGTCCTCACGCTAAAGCCACTCTTGTACCTCCCTGCTTTCAGATGGTGATTCACCAGCTGAGGAGACGGGCCCTCAAGCTGCCAGTGGGATCGAAGCTGCAGGCAAGGAGGAAGAGGAAGCCGGAGCATCAGCGCCACCCTCTCCCGAGGAAGCCCATGCCCACACTGGGAACACGTCTTCCCTGGAGGACAGCAGGGGGGAAGGGTCTGATGAGGGTGAAGCTCCATGACCCAGCGGGCTGCAACAACACGATGTGGCTAGGAAAGCTCAGGGGCCTTCTCCCCGGAGGGGAGTCCTGCTGCACTGGACGCAGAGGAGAAGCGGCTCATCGCTGAAATGAACATCCAGGTGATGGACATGCACACTCAGCTCATGGGTGCCGTGGGAAGGGTGCCCAAATGCATTGATGCACTGGCAAGGAGTGTGGAGCACTACGCTGTAGCACACACTAAAGCTTAGTGCTGCAATTCAGTCACTGGCTGCCGTGATCCAATCTCAGACTGGTCTCATGCAAACTCAGATTGAGGCCACGCAAGCACTGACTGCTGCCATTGTCGCTGGTTCAGACACATTTCCCCGGGGCTCTCACCGCGCCGCAGCAGGTCAGCAATCTGTGCTCCAGCAGATTGCTCCGGATGCTGATGTGCTGCCCCGTGGGAGTGCCAGTGTATCGGTCGAGCAGGGAGTTGCTGTCCTCTCTCAAGATGACAGCATTCCTGCTGCCACCACTGTCGCTTCCCCATTGCACTTGCCATCGCCTGTAGCCCAGACTGCTGCTGCCCATGCAGAGTTGGTGCAGTCTGCAGCCGTGCCCTCCAGGCCCAGAGCTGGTCGAGGCCGTTCTTCAAGGGCATCTGCAGTCTCAGGTTCTGACAATCAGCAGCCTTCCACCAGCCTTGCTGCAGCCACTGGGGCCCCATTACGGAGGAGCAGTAGGGTGGGAAGGGGGGAAGTGCGCAAGGGAAGGAGATCACCCTCGAAGGGCAAAAAGTAGGAGGTGTGACGAAATGTTGGTCAATTTTTTATTAAAGGCCAAGGTTCGTGTTCAAACTTTTGTTTAGTGTTTTGGACATTATCTCCAGGTTGTGAGAACCAGTTATGTTAATGAATGATTTTTTGTGTTTGTTTCTATTAGTTTGTCATGAAGAAATGACACACACAGAGTTTGTAAAATAAAAACATTTTTGTATTCAAAATGTACAGGTTTGGCCTTTAGAATCATTGCTGCCTTGACCGGCTTAGGGGTTGCAGGTTGGTTTCATTCATGTTGTTCTCCATGGCAGAAGCCATTTCCTCAGTAGGGGCCTAGAAGCGGCTTGCTATCAGTCGTTGACGGACGGCCCTTCCAGTTTCAACATTGTGGGCCTCCCTCCCGCCTTGGTGCTGCTGATGATCATCCTCCTCCTCTTCCTCCTCCTCTTCCTCCTCCTCCTCCAGTGGTGCTCCAAGGCCTGGTGGCATTGGCTGGGTCCTGAGGATTGCCAGGTTATGCAGCATGCAGCAAACAACTATGAAGAGGGAGACTCGCTCAGGCGAGTACTGCAGGGCTACTCCTGAGTGGTCCAGACAGTGGAACCGTTGCTCGAGCACGCCGATCGTCTGCTCAACGATGTTCCTGGTGGCGAGATGGCTCTCGTTGTACTGCAATTCAGCAGGGGTGTTGGGGTTACGGAGCGGTGTCATCAGCCAGGTGCACAATGGATAACCCTTGTCCCCGAGGAGCCAACCACTTGGCTGATGCGGTGCCTGGAAAAGTTCTGGCACACCAGTGTGGCGCAGGATGAAAGCATCGTGGCTGCTGCCAGGACAGCGGGCATTGACAGCGAGTATCAGCTGTCTGTGGTCACAGACCAACTGGACATTTAAGGAGTGGAACCCCTTGCAGTTGCGGAAATCCTCTGCATTCTCATGCGATGCACGCAATGCCACATGCGTGCAGTCAATGGCGCCCTGCACCATGGGGAAGCCCGCTATCCTCGCAAAGCCCAATGCACGTTCATGCTGTTTGGCCCGGGTCATCGGGAAAGAGATGTACTGGCGTCTCCTTTTATAGAGGGCATTTGTGACCTGACAGATGCAGCAATGGACCGCGAACTGGGAGATATTGCCGATGTCCCCAGTAGCTGCTTGAAAGGAGCCGGTGGCATAAAAGTTCAGAGCCACTGTGACCTTCACTGCCACTGACATAGACGTCCTGGTCCTCAGTAGAGGCTGCAGATCTGGCTGCAGCAGGTGGCAGAGCTCAGTGACCACCTCCTTGCTGAAGCACAGCCTTCGCAAACACTGCTCCTCAGACAAATTAATGTAGGAGAATTGTTGCCGAAATACCCTGGGAGGGTAAGGTCTCCTGTTGGCCCTCCTCCATCTGGCCATGATTGCCACTCTCTCTCTGTGTCTCTGTTGCCTCCGATTCTGCAGATGCAGGACGACGCCCCCAATCAGTGCAGCCCCCATACTCTCTTGGCAATCGAAGTAATGAAGGTCAAATCCAAAAGTACCTGCAAAGTGATGCTCAGTAGCCAAAACTACTTCACACAGCGTTGACTCTATGCAGAAGTCTCTCCTTCTCTCTCTCAGAATCTCTCTCTCTGTCAGAATGAGTGGTGGAAAAATGTCTACCACAGAAAAAGCCAGGAAGAGACCGCCTTTAAATAGCGCCCCCCCCAGCCCCACACCGACTGGGAAACGTTCCAGTCTACCTGTCTTCGCTTGCGCCAGGCAGAAAGGAGGGGGGCGCCACTCAATATCCGGTCCGGGGCGCCACAAGGGTGTTGCACGCTCGACTGACGTCAAGATCTGCAGGTGCAGGAAATTGGGGCGGTAGTGTTTAGCGCCACCGCAAAATGTCTGGTCAATTTCGCGAGCGGCGCAGACATCGCCACGCCCGGGCGCTAGTTGCTTTGCGCCCCATTAGCGCCCTCTTAAGGCGATAACGGGAGGCGCAAACCAACCGAATTTTTCCCCCAATATCTTCTATCTTACACTCTACGCCATTCACTTACTCTCACAGGGACCTAAGCAGCGGCAGCGCTGAGGAGGTAGTAGATAAAACCAACGGGAAACCAAGGCAGCGCGAACCTAAGCGGAGGCGGCACCTCGGACAATTTCAACAACAACAAAAAACAAGGAGTGGCATCATAGGACAGCAGGTAGGTGATTGGTGGGTGAGTATTGACGTTTTTCTCTCTAACTTAGGACAGTGGTTTAAACTAGGAGTGGGAAACTATAACGTACTTTATTAAATTTATAACTTAACTAGTTAAACTAATTAATATAACTATAAATAGTCGTTGAATAAAGACTATAACTAATTAAATAAATAAAACACGGTTAGACTAAGGTATGGCAGAGCAGGTTTTGTGTCTGGACTGCAGTATGTGGGAGTTTGTGGACGGCGAGACTGTCCTGAGCGAACACATCTGCAGGAGATGTCTCTGTCTCGAATCTCTCCGGCTCAGAGTCATTGAGCTGGAGTGCGAGTTGGAGACACCCCGACACATAAGGGAGGGGGAGGAGTATCTGGACAGTTTGCTCCAGACCTCGGTCACACCTCATAGAGAGGTGCAGGATCAGAATGGTGTTGGTGTGACCGATAGTGTGCAATGTAAGGGGAACCCAGGTAAGAAAGGGAACGAGGATCCACAGAAACCGATCCTATCCAACAGGTACAATGTACTTGCTCCCTGTAAGGATAAGGATAAAGACTGTCGGAAGGACAGCCAGAATGCAGACCATGGCACTTTGGAGCAGGAGGCTGTCCTAAGGGGGGAGAAGGAGGAGGAGAGGAAGTGCAATGTACTTGTTGTAGGGGATTCTATAATTAGGGGGACAGATAGCATCCTTTGTAAGCAAGATCGAGAGTCCTACATGGTATGTTGCCTCTATGTTGCCAGGGTAAGGGACATTTCGAACTGGCTTGAAAGGATATTGGAGAGGGAGGGGGAGGATCCAGTCGTTGTGGTCCATGTTGGGACCAACAACATAGGGAAGAGTAGGCAAGAGGTCCTGTTTGGGGAGTAGTAGGAACTAGGAGCTAAATTAAAGAACAGGACCTTAAGGGTTATAATCTCTGGATTATTACCTGAGCCATGTGCAAATTGGCGTAGAGATAAGCTGATTAGGGAAGTAAACACGTGGCTAAAGGAGTGGTGTGGAAAAGAGGGGTTCCATTTCATGGGGCACTGGCACCAGTAAGAACTGGAAGGAACTGTACCGTTGGGACGGGCTCCACCTGAATCGGGCTGGGACCAGGGTCCTAGCGGAAAGGATAAATAAGGCGGTCACAATATAGACTTTAAACTAATAAATGGGGGGAGGGCTCAGGGGGAAATTTCAGTACAAATAGTACAAATAATAGTTCAAAAACAAATGAAAGGGAAGGGAGTAGTGTAGCAGTCAGAAATTGTGCTTTAGGCACTACAGATAAAGGGAAAACTAAAAGATGTAAAGCGATTAAACCAGGAGAGAGAAATAAGAAACATGTGAGTAAAACATCAGAGCTGAAGGACAGGCGAGGGTGTGTGGCCTAAATAAGCGTTCTTTATATAAATGCACAGAGTATAAGGAATAAATTGAATGCACTGCAGGCACGAATTCAAATTGGAGGGATGCGTGTGTCTGGAGTGTGTCCAGGGTAGTTTTCTACAACAATATGTCCTAGAGGCAACAAGGGGGCAAACCATATTAGATTTAGCAATGAGCCAGATATAGTTAAGAGCCTAACTGTGCGAGAACATTTATCCAATAGCGATCATAACATGATCGAGTTCAACGAAGCGTTTGAAAGGGAGAAACGCAAAACAGCTGCAAAGATTCTAGATTTGGGTAAGGCCAACTTCAATGGGATGATACAGAGACTGTCCACAGTAAACTGGGCAAATCTGTTAATGGGTAAAACGATAGTGGGAGATGTTTAAAAAAGAATTTAATGTGATACAGAACCAGTTTATACCCCTGAGGGGAAAGAGCTCTACTTGCTAAAAACAAACAGCCATGGATAACTAAAGAGGTAAGGGATGTTATTTATATGGACTTCCAGAAAGCATTTGATAAAGTCCCACATACGAGACTGTTAATTAAGGTAGAAGCCCACGGAATTGAGGGAAAATTATTGACCTGATTAGGAAATTGGCTGAGTGACAGGAGACAGAGAGTAAAGATAATGGGCAGGTACTCAAATTGGCAGGATGTGACTAGTGGTGTCCCGCAGGGATCTGTGTTGGGGCCTCAACTATTCACAATATTTATTAACGGCTTAGATGATGGCATAGAAAGTCATATATCCAAATTTCACAAAGATAGACAGCATTGTAGGCTGTCCAAAAAGAGACTTGTGGGTTCATACATAGACCATTAAAATGTTATGAACAGGTACAGAAAATAATCAAAAAGGTTAATGGAATGCTGGCCTTTATACCTAGAGGAGTAGAGTACAAGGGAGCAGAAGTTATGCTGCAGCTCTACAAAGCCCTGGTTAGACCAAACCTGGAGTACTGTGAGCAGTTCTGGGCACCACACCTTAGAAAGGAAAGTGGAGTTGAGGTAGAAGATCAGCCATGATCTTATTGAATGGCGGAGCAGGCTCGAGGGGCCGAATGGCCTACTCCTGCTCCTATTTCTTCTGTTCTTATGTTCTTATATATTGACCTTGGAGGGAGTGCAGCGTAGGTTTACCAGAATGATACCCAAACTTCAAGGGTTAAGTTATGAGGAGAGATTACAAAAATTAGGGTTGTATTCCCTAGAATATAGAAGGTTAAGGGGTGATCTGATCATAGTTTTCAAGATATTGAGGGGAACAGATAGGGTAGATAGAGAGAAACTATTTCCGCTGGTTGGGGGATTCTAGGACTAGGGGGCATAGTCTAAAACTTAGAGCCAGACCTTTCAGGAGTGAAATTAGGAAACACTTCTACACACAAAGGGTGGTAGAAGTTTGGAACTCTCGTCCACAAACGGCAATTGATGCTAGATCAGCTGTTAATTTTAAATTGGAG
Organism: Squalus acanthias; assembly: GCA_030390025.1. Taxonomy (NCBI): domain Eukaryota; kingdom Metazoa; phylum Chordata; class Chondrichthyes; order Squaliformes; family Squalidae; genus Squalus; species Squalus acanthias. The sequence continues at coordinate 102,783,021 of CM059429.1, read as the reverse complement.
ATTGATAGTTTTTTGTTAACCAAAGGTATTAAGGGATATGGGTCAAAGGCGGGTATGTGGAGTTAGGTCGCAGATCAGCCATGATTTCATTGAATGGCGGAACAGGCTGGAGGGGCTGAATGGCCTCCTCCTGTTCCTATGTTCCTATGTTCCTCATGAGGGAAGATAAATAATCCCTGAGCCCCAAAGGTAATTAAACAATATCTCTACTCCCGTAGTACAAGTTAGCTAGCCTCAATTTTCAAGTAACTTACAAGTTTATAGTTTCTATGTGAGATGCTAACTTGTCAAGCCTGCTTTCAAAGATCACTGCCTAGCTCAAGCAAGTGCAGAGGGGATGAATGGTTGGCACTCCTGTACATGTTTTAGAATGTCTGCTGAGAGTATTTTCAATCTGGCCTTTGATTAAGTTTGAATTCATAGCATTCAGACAGTCAAAATTTTTGTTTCCAGTAATAAACTGACTGAAGAGAACACAATAATTGATATACTTCACTTCTGCCCTTGTTATCTGTCACACTTCCGGTAGATCAATCAGTGAGAAGCTTTTTTAACAGAAGTGGAACAACGCAGATTGTAGTCTCCCTGTGCTGCTTATCCGACACTTGAGCCTTATTTATTCTTCTATTCTGTGGACTGGAGCAATTCCAGCAGGTAGCACTGAGGAACAATGCACATTAGAAATGCTGATACTAGTACAGGTATCACACCACTTATCCAGCTGCTGGGGCATCTCAGATGATGGATAACTGAATGCCAGCTCCTCCATCTCCAACACAGTTTTCTGCTTTTGCTATAAATTCCCAGTTTACAGTAGGAACCTACAGGAGTGTAATACTATACCAGATATTAGTGGATTGTCTCCATTACCTGCTGTGTACCATAAGAGCCAGAGCATACAGACACAGGAGGCCAAAGGCACATACAAACCCAGGGTCATCACTGTGAAAAATGATGGAAAGGCACAGATAGGGCAACATGAAAAGTTGTCATTACCACACTAATATATACATTGCACAGTAACACCAAGAGCCAGTAGGATACCTATACTGGTTTCAAACGGGCCAGATTCTGCCTGGAGTTATACTCATGGGTTGTCAAGTGAATTTTGGGGTGGAACATGAGCATGGAACAGAGATGTGATAATAATATCAGAAAACATAAGACAGTACATTGGCAACGTATATTGGAGCACAATGAGATTTGGGGCTATGTTTTGGGGCTAATAGTAGGTGTCCAAATATAGCTTTAGCAATGGGGGAAGGAAGGAATGTCTGGGGTGAATCATTCCCATTCGAAGCTAGTTTGTAGCCAGCTCAAGTAGCATTAGTGGAGGCCCATTTCTGAACGTCTATCTGGCTTCTTGGCTAGAGAATGGCTCATGAACCAGGAACAACTTACAGGAGGAAAAAAATAAAATAACATAAAATGGAGACATAAAAAAACAACACAAGGTAGGTACAGCTAAGGGAGGCCATCTGGGCCCAGTTAGCTTGTCCATCCATAATAAAAGACTTACATTACCCTATTGGATCATTTAATTGATTCTTCAACGAGTCTAAGGTTTTTGGCTCCACTATCCTACCCAGAAGACTTCAAGTATTGATCATAATAACCAAAGTATAGAATCAAAGAATGTTACAGCACTTCAATAGACTCGTGTTTTCATTATATGAGCCACCTAGTCTAATCCCAATCTCCTGCTTGCTCCCCATACTCTTCAATATTCTTCATTTTCAAGCAACTAATGAATTCATTTTAAAATTATTCATGGATTCTACTTCAACAATGATTTTTGGTAGCACATTCTAAGTATCTTCTATATAAAATATTTTTTTCTAACCCCCCTCTTTAATTTGTTTTATGATTATCTTAAATTTGTGCCCTCTTGTTACCATATCACTGACCAGTGGAAACAATCTGTCACAATTTATTTTTATCATAACCCTTCATAATCTTTAATACCTCTATCTGGTCACCTTCTTTGCTGTAGTGAAGAAAGGCCTAATTTCCTATCTCTCTTCATAACTCATCTCTGTCAATCTACACTGCATCAATTCTGTTTCCTTTATACTCTTTCTATAATGGGGTATTTAAAACATGCACACCATACCTCAATGGTGGCCTAACTAGGGTCTTGTATAAGTTCAACATTACTCCCTTGCTTTTCAGCACTTCATCCTGAATTCAGACGTTATGAAATTTTCCCTTAGCTCTTCTTCAAATAATTTTGAAAAGCAAATAAATTATGTTAGTGATTCAGTGTGAAGCGTTCAATCACTTGGTTAGTTTAAATGCTACTCATGTATTCTGGAATTCATGCACACAGCACATGCTCAGACTGCAAAAACCCTCCTTCAGCTAACAGAGCCACTGCTCCGAGCAAAGATATAAAGTTGAAGCCCAGGCTTTTGGTAGAGACTGAGGCCTTCAAGTAAAATCAGGAAGATTAAAAGGGCTTTATGAGAATATGAAAAAAAAAACTTGCATATAATATAAAAGGACATGGTAAGAAACTTTTCTGGGCATATAAAAAGTAAAATAATAATCAAAGAGAGGGTAGGACCACTCAACAATAACAACAACAACTTGCATTTATATAGCGCGTTTAGCATTGGTAAAATGTCCCAAGGCGTTTCACAGAAGCGTAATCAGACAAAAAATGAACAATGAGCCAAAGAATTTTTTATTTTATTCGTTTATGGGATGTGGGCGTCGCTGGCAAGGCCAGCATTTATTGCCCATCCCTAATTGCCCTTGAGAAGGTGGTGGTGAGCCGCCATTAGGATAGGTGACCAAATGTTTGGTCAAAGAGTTAGGTTCTAAGGAGCATCTTAAAGGAGGAGAGAGAGATGGAGAGATTTAGGGAGGGAATTCCAGAGCTTAGGGCGTAGATGACTGAAGGTACGGCCATGGAGCGAAGGAGGTGGGGGATGCACAAGAGCCCCGAGTTGGAGGAATGCAGAGTTCTCGGAGAGTTGTAGGGATGGAGGAGGTTACAGAGATAGGGAGGGGCGAGGCCATAGAGGGATTTGAACACAAGGGTGAGAATTTTAAAATCAAGGCGTTGCTGGACTGGTAGCCAACATAGGTCAGCGAGCATAGGGGTGATGGGTGAATGGGACTAGGTACGCATTAGGATACAGGCAGCAGAGTTTTGGATGATCTTAAGTTTATGGAGGGTGGAAATGGGAGGCCGGCCAGGAGAGCATTGGAATAGTCAAGTCTGGAGATAACAAAAGCATGGATGAGGGTTTCAGAAGCAGATGTGCAGGGACGGAGACGGTCTTAGTGAATAAGAGGATATGGGGTCGGAAACTCGGCTCAGGGTCAAATAGGACGCCAAGTCTGCAAACAGTCTGGTTCAGCCTGAGAAAGTGGCTGGGGAGAGGGATGGAATGAGTTTGTGGTGGGGTCCGAAGACAATGGCTTCAGTTTTCCCGATGTTTAATTGGAGTCCTCTGACCACAACTTATCAAACTCCCTGGAGAGTAGCCAATGTAATACCTTTGTTCAAGAAGGGAGAGAATGATAAACCAGATAACTATAAACCAGTTAAGCTAACATCAGTTGTGGGCAAACTCTTAGAATATTTAGAATGCGTGTGCTAATCAAGGACAACCAGCATGGATAAAGAGAAATCGTGTTTGCTTACTAGAATTTTTTGAAGAGGTGACTGATTGGGTAGATAAAGGGAATGCATAAGATGTAGTGTAAAAAGAATTTCACAAGGCATTTGATTCGATGTTCCATAAGAGATTTGTTAGAAAAATTCAGGCATATGGTAGAAAAGGAAATGTAGTAGCATGTATAGAAAGTTGTTTGACTGAAAGGAAACAAAGAGTTAGGGTAAATGGCTATTGCTGCGATTGGAAAAGGGTTGGAAGTGGTGTACCCCAGGGGTTGGTGTTGGGTCCACTTTTACTCTTGGTATTTGTAGGTGATTTGGACTTGGGTACAAAGAGTACAAACTCAAAATTTTTTGTTGACACACAAGTAGGTGCTTGGCAGCTGGTGAGGGGGTCTGTAAAAGACTTCAGGGAGATGTAGGCAGGTTAGTGGAATGGGCAGACTGGTGGAAGGTGCAATTGAATGTGTATGTGTGAGGTAATACATTTTGGGAGGAAAAACAAGCAATGGGAATATAAACGCAACGGAAAGATGCTGGATGAACTGAGCTACAAGGCTCCAAATACATCATTGTCTGAAAGTGTCGGTGCAGCTAGATAAATCTGTAAAAAAAAAGGCCAATAGCATTTTGGGTTTTGAGTAAAAAAGTAATGATAAATTTGTACCAAACAATAGTTAAGCCATAATAACAACAGAAAACGCTGGAAAAACTCAGCAGGCCAGGCAGCATCCGTGGAGAGAGAAAGAGAGTTGACGTTTCAGGTCGATGACCTTTCATCAGAACTGGGAAGAGCTGGAAATCAAATAGATTTAAGGCCAGGGTAAAGCTGGGAAAAGGGGGAGGGGATAAAGGAACAAAGGAGGAGATGAAGAGACATTAAGAGACATTAAGAGATATGCAAGGCTAGAGGTGGTGTTAATGTGACAGATTAAGGCTGAATGAAGTGTGAAATCTACTGGCAGAATGAAGGACAGCTGCCAGCTTCTAGGAGGAAAAAAAAGGTGGGGGGGACAAATAAAAGGGTAGATAAAATAAAATATATCAATGAAGATGAACAAGGTTGAAGAGTCAAACGGAAATCCCGTCGAAGAGAAGAGCAGAACTTCTTCAAGGTAGGCATTCCAAGAAGAGAGGTGGCAGTGAACCAAACACTAATACGATAGCAATAGTTAAGCCATATTTAGAGCGACTGCCTCTTTGACCAAGCTTACGATCACCTGGCCTAATGTCTCCTGCATGGCTCGGTGTACATTTTTGTCTGATTACACTCCTGTGAAGCGCCGTGGGATGTTTTATTACGTTAAAGACACTGTATAAAATCAAGTTGTTGTTGTTGTTGTTAATTTACCAGAATGATACCAGGGATGGGAAACAATAGTTATGAATAGAGACTTAAGATACCGGGACTATTTTCACTAGAGGAGAGACGGCTAAGAGGAGATTAAACAAAGATTTTTTAAATTATGCAGGGTTTTGATTGAGTGAATAGAGAAGGGTGTTTCCTGTGATTGAGGAATGATGAGGGGTCATCAATTTAAAATTGTCACGAAGTGAGTGAGGAGAGAGGTTAAGAGAAATGTCTTCATTTGGTGGGTTATTGGAGCATAGAATACGTTGCCACACAGATGGTTGATGTAGAGACCAGTGCATCCTTTAAAGGAAAATTGGATATATATTTGAAGCAGGTCTATGGGGAGAGCGCGGGACTGTGGGATTAGTTTTAGATTACTCTAGCAAAGAGCCTACAGAGACATAATGTACCGAGTGGTCTTCTTCTGTGTTGTAAACTTCTATAGTTTTATGGTTCAAAAACTTTAATGAATGGGATGCAGAGACGGGCGGTGGGACAAAATGGGCGGTATCAGATCATCCGCCTGTTATACGCAGCGTCTGATATTCAGTTCCGTTGCAGTCACTGGAACTGAATAATCGGCGTTGCGTATAACGGGCAGCCGATCCGATACCACCCGTTTTGCGCCACTGCCCCGGGCGAATTTCTAGGCCGTAGAGTTTGTTGGAGCATAGACACGTTTTTGCAGTACAGATTGAGGAACTGGGAGGCACAAAACTGAGGTTTTACAGTGTCACCACTGGAGGAAGAGTTGTAATTTTTGTGTAACAAATTTACATAGACAGTTTCCACTATAAAGATAGACATAGAAGTTTATAATTAAAAAGTTGGCAAAAAAAGTATGACAAAAACATGATAACAGGAAGTAAGTTTTTGTAGATAGGAAGTGTGTGTAAATATAAGATTTTAAATATGTTACAGACATATACATTTAGTAGAAACCATGCCCCCTTTGTGATTTTGTTGCCTGCAGTTTTATGTTCCATTTTGACAGCTTTCCTGAAACTGTAAGGCTGTGGGTGGGGGAAATCTGTACAGTCTTTGAGGCAAAACTGTAATATATATTTACATCATAAATCACATTTTAAGCATCTAAAACTGGCTACAGATAGATTAATCTCCAGTAGCACAGCATATTTATTGCTGAACATCCCAAAAGGTTTGGAGTCTTTTTTTTTATCGTTAACAGAATCGTATTTGTGTTTTGTGCAACTCTTGTGAGTGACATCTCGCATTTTCCTGCAGTCCTTGCCCTTTGCTGTGCTGGGCACCCTGAGTGGAACTTTTATATCTTGGAAAAATATTTTGTTCCTGCCCGTTTTGGGTTAGTTGCCCTGGTAATATCCCCCCCTTCAATACTTGGCTGGGCTCTTGTTGACTTTGTTTAATCCTTTCTCTTCAGCGGGGCGCCTGACGTCAGCCGGTCTTTCATTCTCTTCTGTGTTCCCCGAGCTCAGACACACAAACCCGGGAGAGAGAGAGGAGGAGGAGAGCTCAGAGCTAAGCAGCAGCAAGCAGAAGGAGCCAGGACACCACCTTCCACCAACCTCGCCTTTGCAAGCTCACAAAGATGGGTAAGTGCACTTGCACCGTTTCCTTCTCCCCGCTTTGTGTGTGTGTGTATAAAAGCGCTGAAGTTTGCAGTCAGGAAGCTTCTCTGAGCTGTCAAAAATCTGACCTGGAAAAGCAAAGCTGCTTTTGTTGCAAAAAAAAAGGTTGTGAGAGACCGTTACCCGGGATTTTTTTTTGGGGGGGGGGGAAAGTTGCAAAAATCATAATGTGATTATTATTATGTTGCCACCCCCCCCCCCCCCCGTGTCTCTTCTCTGCTCTTTTTGCAATTTGTTTATTTGAAAAGTTTGCCTCTCCCTTGGGCTCGTGCTGAGTGTGAAGTGACATCTGGGACCCTGGAATATACCGGGGAGGGGAGACCACTGCCGAGCATATTAGACAGTTTAATTTCCAGTCGTGTCGTGGCTGGATTAATGCAAGGGATGAAAGTATTTCTAGCTGAGTCTGCCTGTATTAGAACGTGGGATAAATGAGTCAGGCGGACTGGAATAAATTTGCTGTCTGATTTGTCTGCACAAAGTGCAAGGAATTTTTTTGATTTAAATGGTCTTTTTTTTAAATCAAACTCAACTCAATTCACAGGACCAGGCTCCAGATCAGGGAATTAAAAAAATACTTTGAGATGCTATTGATCAAACTCATTGAAAATCTAAAAGCAAAAGTAATTTTTTTTAAATTGTGTTTTTAATCATGTGAAGCAGAGTGCTGATCTGTAGCAGCTGTGACAGAGCAGGATATGGTTTGATAGAGTTGTGTCTGGCGAGATAATCTTGGATTTTATACTTACTGTGTCCTGATTTTTATACAAATTTTATTCAGAACAACAGAAATCTGCCTGAATGCATGATTGGTGTTTGAATTATCAGGGGGCCTTGTGTGAAAATATTTGTAGGCTGTCTCTGGATTTTTTTTTGGTGTACTAATGAATTTGTTATTTATTTGACAGAAACCATATGATTCTCTTGCCTGCTGTTCTGTGTTCAATTTTTTTCAGTTAAGCTGCAGTGATTTTAGGGGCCTCACTAGCCACAGGCCCCTTAAACTGCCCCTTGCAGCAATGCAACAATCCCAGCGCAGTGCTGTCAGTGGGTTTGGTTTATGATTGATTGATACTGTTGCTTTCCTGATGATGTATTTAATGCTCAGACGCAAGAATTCCTCAAAATTGATGATGAAGAGTCTGTTTGGAGGGTGGGAATGGAATGGATTGGGCTGAAGCAAATCTCCTGGGGTATGGAACTAGCTGTCGAATTAGACCTAAACTTATGAGACATTATTGGTGGTGTGTAACTTTAATGAGGTATGGTACTTCTCTAAAATAGGAATTTGAAGGGGGTAAAGAGGAGGTAGAGATTGATTTCTTTGCTCCAGGCCATCACAGGTTTCCTGATGGACTTGATTTTATAGAACGGTACAGCACATTCGGCCCATCGTGTCTGTGCCGGCTCTTTGAAAGAGCTCTCCAATTAGTCACACTCCCCTGCTCTTTCCCCACAGCCCTGCAAATTTTTCCTTTTCAAGTATTTATCCAATTCCCTTTTGAAAGTTACTATTGAATCTGCTTCCACCACCCTTTCAGGCAGCGCATTCCAGATCATCATAACTTGCTGCGTAAAAAAAATAATTCTCCATCTCCCCTCTGGTTCTTTTGCCAATTATTTTAAATCCGTGCCCTCTGGTTACCGACCCTCCTGCCAGTGGAAACAGTTTCTCCTTATTTACTCTATCAAAACCTTTCATAGTTTTGAACACCTCTATAAAATCTATTTATTTAGTAAAGTGAGAGAGAATGATGTAGAATTGGATTTCATAAGTGGCGGGCATTAAAATAATAAGAATAACATTCTTTTAGATATTATGTCAGATTTCAGTAAGACTTTTTCTTTCCCATTTGTTCTGCTGACTGCCTCTGTCCTCTTCTCTCCTGAGACATTGACTCTTTGAGGTATAGTTCCATTGGTGCTGGGAACCCTCTAGTGCCTGAGCAAGGGACCATTCTTTTGAACAGCTCCATCAAGAGACCCGGTAAAGGTTTTCACAATTATGAGGGTTTTGGAAAGTTAAATAGGGAAAATCTATTTCCATTGGTCAGTGAGTCAGTAACTAGTGGGCATATAAATTCAAGATCATCACCAAGAGAATGAGGTGAGAGGTTAGGATTGTTAGGATGTGGAATGTCCTACCCGAAACAGTGCTGGAAAGAGAAGCTACAATAGCTTTTAAAAGGGAAGTGGATATAATTATTTGACAAGAGAAACATTAAAAAGGGTATAGGAAAGGTTCGGGGAATGGGGCTAAGCGGATAGCTCTTTCAGAGAGCTGGCACAGGCATGATGGGCTGAATGGCCTCCGTTCTATGCTGTAAAATTTTATGATTCTTTCATTCCTTATGTATGAACTTGACAGGAATTGTCAACCAGCTATTCTACCACATGTGGCGCCACAGCGGAGCCGAATCCTCCCCTTCCCTAATGCCCACATGTGCAGTTCCTGCTGAGATCACGGGATATTGATTGTGAGAACACTGACTTTTTTTCCACTCCATAGCCCAGGTAGGTACACTAAGGCCAATTGTTGCACCCTACTGTCACTCCAGCTGATTCAGCGAACATTGGGAATTGAAAATGGGACCTTCCTCGCCTGGATGGCTCAGCTACATGTTGAGTAAACCTACTGACACATCGGGGAGTGAGATTATAATCGTGATGTAGAATGTGCAGTGTGGGTTGGTTATAAATGCAGAGCATCATGGATTTCAAAGAGCAGATATTCTGCCTATTGTGGTGGTGATGGGGAGAAACATGATCTAGTGAAGAATTTATTGATGTGTTTCTGCATTTGTCCTCAGTTAACTCAGAGGAAGGTCTCATGTTACTGACTCTGTTTTGTAAACAGCTGCTAGGAGGCCTGTCCTTTGATCTCTTCCCTCTTTTTTTCCCTGTAGTGAAACATTTTCCTCTGAATGGCCCAGCCAAGATCAGGAACTCGAGATGTAGGAAATTGTGCATGGTGAACACAACACTTCCCTCCCTGTGTTGTAGCACCTTGACAGATCAGCACACTGCGCAATCAGTCCTCCTTTCACAATCAGGGCACATCAGAGCCTGAGGGCCAGTCAGTAGAAGTTGTTTGTGGCTAGCTTAATGAGTGGGATCAGTAAATGAGGGAGTGTGTGTATATAACCAAAGGTGTGATAAATAGAGGATACAAAATCGAGGGCTGTGGGATATGATATAGTGGACTGACCTGATTATTCACTTGCAGCCTAGTTGGTCGTTAGTTGAGGCCAGTACTTCAAGTGGGATGTAGACCGCACCTCACAGCAACTCATTCCAAATTCAGCCTATACATAAGAACATAAGAAATAGGAGCAGGAGTCGGCCATACGGCCCCTTGAGCCTGCTCCACCATTCAATAAGATCATGGCTGATCATCGACCTCAACTCCACTTTCCTGCCCGATCTCCATATCCCTTGATTCCAAAAATCTATCTCTATCTCAGCCTTGAATATACTCAAAGACTCTGCATGCACAGCCCTCTGGGGCAGAGAATTCCAAAGATTCACAACCCTCTGAGTGAAGAAATTCCTCCTCATCTCAGTCTTAAATGGCCTGCCCCTTATCCTGAGACTATGCCCCCTAGTTCTAGACATTCCAGCCAGGGGAAACAACCTCTCAGCATCTACCCTGTCAATCCCCTTCAGAATCTTGTATGTTTCAATGAGATCACCTCTCATTCTTCTAAACTCCAGAGAGTATAGGCCCATTCTACACAATCTCTCATCATAGGACAGCCCTCTCATCCCAGGAATCAATCTAGTGAACCTTCGTTGCACCGCCTCCAAGGCAAGTATATCCTTCATTAGATAAGGAGACCAAAACTGTGCACAGTACTCCAGGTGTGGTCTCACCCTGTACGATTGTAGCAAGACTTCCTTACTCTTATACTCCAACCCCCTTGCAATAAAGACTAACATGCCATTTGCCTTCCTTATTGCTTGCTGTACCTGCATGCTGCCTTTCTGTGTTTCTTGCACGAGGACACCCATGTTAGATAATTGACTGAGAGTGCATCCATACTGTAGCTGTAGTGTCGGTGCAAAACAGTGTAAATGCAGCCCAAATCCGAAGTCAGGCTTGAAGAGGAGTGGGATTGCCCAGAGAAAGTTCGCCCTGCTTTGCTTCCTAGTCAGTTCAAGCCTGGACAGCTGATATGCATCCCGAAGATTTAGTGTTGGTTTGAAGCTGAGACTGTTTGGCTAACCTGGTAGTGTGACTGTTCTATAAAATGGTGTAAGATCTACATTTTAATTTTAAGTGGGACCCAAGTTGATACACAGATTGTAGGCAGGTCACCATCGCCTTTGTTTCCTTACAGTGCCGTCTACTCTCAATTATGATGTAATCTCCGTGAGATAACAGTAGTATTTCATAGTGGTAACATCATAATTTGTGCGATGAATACAGGATATGCAGCTGTCATTTGGGGCCAAATTTATATCTTGCGCTCATTTTTCGAATGCTTGATTTTCCATTCCTCTGTTGTAGTCATCACTGGTTGGGTGTCTGGCTGGCTAGATGATCAGTGCCACTCTGGAGCTGGCTGTTACGAGGTGCATGAGAGAAACCTGGTGTGGTTTAATTTTAAACCTTCCTTCCTGTAGGGCTATATCCACCTTCCACACACTGCCCGTGTAAATGATTATTATGCTATAAGAATGACCAATTGCTTGTATTTGGAAAAATATTGCATTACCTGGGCTTTCCACTAACATTTAGGAAGTCTTGTATTGAAAGCACAATTTTCTACATTGAAATTTGGTTAAATGCTTAGAAACCAGCCTTGACTATTTTTCATGAAGGCCTAAATTGATCGCCTAATTCCTTGTTCACGCAGCTGACAGCTGTGTGTGGTGTTTATCCAGTGGTTCTTTTTATCTGTGGTTTTTGTGGGTTGGAAGACCTTCTGTGTGATGTGTAGCTCAACAGACCAGAATTGTGTTATTAAGATAAAAATGTTAGTTGTATTAAGCAAGTTTACATAATGATAAACTCGTTTATCATAAACTAGGCTATTTGCTGTATATCTATTTCAGATATAATAAAGCCATTGCAGGAATTACAATAGGAACTTTACTGTAAAGCCAAGGAGCTGTCATCAGGTTGAGTGCCTAATGGCCTGTCATTGTTCATATAACAGCATCAGCATTATTCTGGCTTTTCATTTATCCCATCCAAGTCCTGCACGATTATTCATTCGTTCATTTGTAGTTTTGAAAAAAAAAATTGTGGAATTGTTTTTTAGGGCATTTGGTAACTAGTGCTATTGCTGGCAGCTGAACCTAAGCTGATGGAAGTGCCTTTTAAATCATTTTTTTGGTCATACTCTTAGTGCAATGATGAAGGACAGGGTCACATGCCGAAGCCATAGTTTGTGACCAATTGAACAAAGAACAATGCCTAGTTTGCAACTTAAGTCAGAAAAGTATGTGTTAGCTCAAGGACTGCAGTAACATTTCACACACCATCACAATAAAATGAGCTCGAGTTTTATTGTTAGTTAATTGAGCTTGTGCTTCAGTAGAAGAAATTTTCAGTAGCCTTGTTAGACTTAAGACCATTAAGCAGATATATTAACCGCTAGAAATAGACAAAACTGTTTTTGTTCCCTTAGCACACTGTACACCAATCTTTTTTTAAACTGTAAAAGTTACTGTGAAAGTCTTGAGCTGTGGTTTGAAAGTGTAAATACTCTTTTAAAGAAACTGAATTTAGCTATGACTATTTTCAGTTGCTGGTGACATCGTTGTTTTATCTGGCATAGACTATCATTTCAGAGTTCTCGACTCATGAGAATATTTTGTGTAGCCAGACTGCGTGCGGCTCCTGCAGGCAAATGTGTACTTTCTTGCAATCTAGGGCTGAGGTGACTGTCTGTCTCCAAAAGATGAATAAAGCTGGTGGAGCGTATGTAAAAATGTTCTTATCGTTTTTACCAGCACTGTTTTAGATTTTAAACTTTAGTTTCTTGATAAAACTTCCGTTTGACAAACTGGTAAATCTTTTAGTCGCCCGCAGTGCAAATTCTTTAACGTGCAATGTTTTGTTTATTGAGGATCGGTTTTACTTTGACAGCAAAGTTGCTCCAGTTTCTTTGCACTTCTTTTGTTTAAAGATAAAAGTGTGAAAAGTAGTTGTCACAGGCAACAGAAAGAATATGGTGGGAAATGTTTGTACAGCTTATATGACACAATGTTTCTGAGGTGAAGAACATCTGTCTACTTCATGGAGTCAACAAAGACCTGAAAGAGGTTGTAAGTTTGAGTGTTTTAATAACTACGTAGATTTTTAGCACAGGACTTATCTTTTCGGTGCAGTACAGCACATCATTATGCTTCCTTTTGGAGCGCAATGGCTGATGAAATGTTAGGTTGGATAGAATCATATGTTACTTATTCCTCTCTTCACTGGAATCAAACATTTACTGGTGATACAAATGATTCCTTCCCCATTAGTGACAGAGCAGATCTTTAGTGGGCTGCTGGGGGTGGGTGGGGGCCAGGGAATAAAAGCATTTTTTGTTTATATAGCATCCAGTGCCACCAACAGTATTGACTGACTTTTTATGTGGGTATGCTAGCCCTCGTCAGAGACTAATCTTTTAATTGTATTCTTCTTCCTCAATTTCAATCCCCCCCGCTCCTTCTCACTGATTTCTTGTCCTCCCCACGGCTGTGCACTTCTACACCTGGGAAGAAGGTACCCTGTTCTGAGGGTTTTCTGGGAGGTGTACAAAAGTACCCTGGTGGAGACTGCTCATTGGGCTTGCTGGGGGATGTATAAAAATGAGAAGTTGCACAACACCAGGTTATAGTCCAACAGTTTTATTTGAAATCACGAGCTTTCGGAGCGCTGCTCCTTTGTCAGGTAAAGTGAAGGAATACAAATCAGCAAAGCATATATAGACATATCTAGATATATCTGCTTTGCTGATTTGTATTCCTTCACTTTACCTGACGAAGGAGCAGTGCTCCGAAAGCTCGTGATTTCAAATAAAACTGTTGGACTATAACCTGGTGTTGTGCAACTTCTCATTTTTGTCCACCCCAGTCCAACACCGGCATCTCCGCATCATGGGGGATGTATGGCTGTGTTCAGACGATTGGCGAATTGGGGTGGGCGGGTTCAAACCCATTGGTGCTCCTGTACTCAATGCAGCAACCAACAGCATTCTGCTTCACTTCCCCCATAAGGCCTTGTCCTAGCATTGGTATTAAGATAACCGTGCCAATGTCATAGTAGAGGCATTACACTGCTGTTTCCAATAACATAAGGCATTAAAAGCATCTGTCCTGAGGGAATGGCATTAATGGATTTATCGCAAGGAAAGAGAATCTCAATCTGGCGATTGATCCCTTTAGCTTCTAGCAGAATGTTTGTCCATTCTTGGTGCTATAGCACTTCTGTGGTGGCAGTGCCTCCACATCTAAATAGTCGTCAAGTGGCATGCAGATTGCATGTGCCACAGATGTATAATGATGGTGTTGTATCATTGATCACCAGATCACTAATAACAGTGGCCCTAAAGCCACTTCTAGTAACAATAACAGAACTTGGTCTACTGTGTAGTTGTTCCCTTCGTAGATAAATTAAATCAAATGCCCTTTATGTAATCTGTCCCAGAGAGCACAGGGCAGTGAGATTTGTTTGCAGAACTGGCACAGATACAATGGGCTGAAAGGCTTCCTTCTGTGCTGTAAACTTCCGTGGTTCTAAAACTTTTTGTGCTTTTTGTATGGCTCTGAAATTTAGTGTTACGAGGAGTAACCAGTCTATAATTATTTCCCATTAATATCGAAAGTAATATTGACAGGAATGGCCTCCTTTTCACATTCTTGGTTAAAATAATAAGGTTTGCGATGCTCAAGCGTTCATTGCTGACATTTTTTCCCCCGGTACATTGAAAGATGAAGCAGATGTCTTGGCAGCGGGGGGAAATGCATTTGTGTGGGTTAAAACTGGTTACGTGTAGCGTCCTTGCACAATATTAGCTGAAGGTCAACTTTAAGAAACCTTTTTAGTCTACTTGTCCAGCTGTATTTTTCAATACAGTGGAACTTTGTTTATCTTAGACCATGGGGATTAAGACTATTTCCAAGTTGTGCATTATTATGACAAAAAAATATGAATAAATAAATAAATAAATAATGCGATAGTTGTTGAGCCAAAATATTTGGCATTACTGAGCTTTTCAAAATAGGTTCTGGTATATTGGAACTCCAATGGGCCCAAATTGTCATTTGCGTTTTATACGTGATTCTGACCGAAGAGGCCTAGTTAAATACAAAGTGGAGCCTCCCAGCACAGTACAGTTGCACTATGGGATCAATTCCCCATGTCGCTGAGTTTTGAATCTGCTGTGCAGCCATAGAGAAGCTGCAGCTTTAGAACAGAAATCTTCCCATGGAGTTGGTGGGAAGGGAAAATCAGAAAGAAAGCTGGCAGCATTGGAGAAGGCTCTGGGCAGGTGGAATTGCAGAACGCATATAGTGTGGGGAGATTGGGGACTTCTTGGGACTGAGTGGGCAATAATCAGTGACGAAACTCCTTCCTCATCACCCAGCCTGATGAGAGACGGCCCAGCTTCGAGCTGCCACACCATCTCCGGTGCAAGCTTTTCGATGTGAGGTGGTAAGGTGTGCGGAAGGTGATCGCACCTGGGGACTCGGTAACGGCCCTATCTGTAGCTGCTGGGCAGTTGAGGATGCTGCACATCTACTGACTGGCTGCTGGTCTACCAGAAGGAATCCACAATGCTGATCTTGATCTAACTAAAGCATGTATGATATCTACTTAAGCCCCTTGATACTTTTGACATCTTTGACACTTTTGACTTGTAGTTTATTTCCTTACTTTATTGTAGCACTCGTGCGTTTACAGATATAGATAATATACAGGATGGAATGGTAGCTTATTTGCCCCACTATATTCCCAATTTCCCCCAAGAAAATACACAGGACTTGTATTATCCTTCTGAGATATAAAAATTAGATCAATATCAATATGAAGCTCTGAAAAAACTCAATGGGCTTTGAGCAAGAAAAAAGTTATATTTTTTTAACTAATCCCAGGTCTCTCCTATCACAGAAAGCTATAGATACAAAGCTCTCTGGTTTCTCTGCTGAGTTAGCTGATGTCGGCTAAGGTAGCAGTGGATACACTGGAACCGGACCTCCTCATAGGCCTGCTCCTGGGCCTGGCCAAAAAGGCCATTAATTGGTCCAGGCAGCGGGCGGTCGAGGGGGTCGTTCGGCCCGACTGCCTGCCTCTCTCCCGCGGCCATGTTCGCGCCCGGGTGGCCCTGGAGATGGAGCACGCGGTGTCCGCCGGCACGCTTGAGGCCTTCCATGACCGGTGGCGCCGCGGGGACTGGAGTGCATCATCACCCCCGGCAACCAAATTTTAATTTAATTTGTTAAGTTTTATTAAGTTACAGACAGTTTTTTTAACCACCCAATCAAAAAGAGTACACTAGAACCGGGCTTAGGATCCCCTGCACTGTGGGAGGTGCATGTCTGGACATCATGCATGGCTGTGATGCTCTCGTGGTGGAATAACCTGGCCGTGCTTACACGTGAATAATGGGCACTTGGGCGAGGCACCAGAGGACACCTGGTACCCGTTCAGCCATCCCGCAGCTTCCAGACAGGAGGAGCTAAAAGGGAAAGCAAAATTGGCAGTAAAGGGCCGATTATTTTAAAAAGCTTTTCTGGGAATTTTTAATTGTTACGAATATGTTTGCACTTCTTCGACAGTAACATTTCTGTAAAATCCATTCTAGTTGCAAAATGTATTTTTTCTTTAGAAAACTGCAGCTCACTAACGTGGGAGCTTGTTGGGTAACTGCAGCACAGCTGTTGCATTTTGGAGTCATGTTTTCTGCAATAGATCGACCAGAATGAAAAGAATTACCTAGAACTGGACTGGCTAATCTAAGTACTTAACCAGGGCCCGTGTGAGTATGTGAGGAGCGTGTTAAAATTTGGTAACGATTTGTATATACCGGGGTTGCACATATGTGGATTGAACTGTTTTTTGACACTGGGGAGACATTTGTGGCAAAGGAAGTAAAAACTCTCTTTAAATCCTCCATTATTCAACAGTCAATGGCCCAGTTCCTTCTGCAGATTTGTAATCGGTGGGAAACTGCTGGGAAAGGTTTAGAATGATGAATAGAAATGTCAGACATTTTGACCTGCATCAAAACAGACACACCCTCACGCACGCGCGCTCTCATAAGTCTATTAGGATTAAAGTACTGTAATAATATCTTCTACGGCACACATTTTGCTCCATGAATGTATATGAAACCCATGCAGAATGTGCCAGTTTTTTTTGCCCTATAGGCTGCTCTTGAGAAGAACCATCGTATGTGAATGGCCATATTGTTTCATGGTTTACAGCAGTGGAGCGATTCCTTCACTGGGACCCCCAGTGAGCTAGTTTCCTCTATGTAAGAGGTTTCACTTGGGGAATAGTACACATCAGAAAACCTTAATTGGCCAAATATTTGCAGTTGAACATCCAGTCCCAGTGTGTAGTGCAGGGAATGACTAGGATAGTTGTACATAATATATGTTGGCTATGTTATGGGAAAATGTGGTTTGAGTTATCTTCCCATGTTACACCAAGCATGGCATTCCAAGATGACGAATTGCAATTGAGTGTTGGTGCACTGTACCATATTGTAACATACTCAATGAAATGCTATTCATGTACAGCACAATCAGTAATGCACTATGCACTACCATTTAAACATGTATTCAGAATGTTTTCATTCCAATTGATCAACTGTAGACTTGGAAGTATCTTCACTCTGTTCTTTGGTTGTTGAATATAGACTGCTATTTTAAAGAGGGTGCATGAACAGAGAGACCTGGGGGTATATCTGCACAAATCGTTGAAGGTGGCAGGGCAGGTTGAATAAAGCGGTTAAAAAAGTATATGGGATCCTGAGCTTCATAAATAGAGACACAGAGTACAAAAGCAAGAAAGTTATGATGAACTTTTATAAAACACTGGTTTGGCCTCAACTGGAGTATTGCGTCCAATTCTGGGCACCGCACTTTAGGAAGGATGTGAAGGCCTTAGAGAGGGTGCAGAAAAGATTTACGAGAATGGTACCAGGGATGAGGGACTTCAGTTACGTGGATAGACTGGAGAAGCTGGGGTGGTTCTCCTTAGAGCAGAGAAGTTTGATAGGAGATCTGATAGAGGTATTCAAAATCATGAGGGGTCTAGACAGAGTAGATAGAGAGAAACTGTTCCCATTGGCGGAAGGGTCGAGGACCAGAGGACACAGATTTAAGGTGATTGGCAAAAGAACCACAAAGGCGACATGAGGAAAAACTTTTTTACGCAGCGAGTGGTTAGGATCTGGAATGCACTGCCTGAAAGGGTGGTGGAGGCTGATTCAATCGTGACTTTCAAAAGGGAATTGGATAAGTACCTGAAGGAAAAAAATCTGCAGGGCTACAGGGAAAGGGTGGGGGAGTGAGACTAGCTGAAGTACTCTTGCAGAGAGCTGGCATGGGCTTGACGGGCCGAATGGCCTCCTTCTGTGCTGTAACCATTCTATGATTCTATGTTTATTTTTATGACCACTAAGAAGCTCATGAGGCCCAGTTACTATTGATAGCCAAGTAGATTATCCCTCAAGAGCATTGGGTGTAAATGGAAGATGCTTATTGCCTGGTAAGGTGCTTTGTGACACAGCAGTACAACAAGCTTTCTCATTAATTTGAGATTTTAGGCGATTTAAGTGTTACGTAGTGTTACCCTCTCTTTAATAACAATGCTTCGATCGAGGAATATACATTACGGAGAAGGAGGAAGGAATTTGCGTGAAAAAGAGAGAGCTTGGCGTAAAACAAAGTGAAGAGCTCTTTTATATCTGACTAGTGGATCTCCTGTGGCACAACTCCAGGATTTATATGGATGGGGATTTTATCTGTGACCCTCTGCTGCTCATTGCTTTTCAGCTCTGTGCGGGGCATGAAGGTAGGGCCAAGTTAGTGATATAATGGCTATCCTTTTTTTTTGAATGGAGGGAGGGCCAGGAGTTAAGATAGAACTGGAGACTGTCAAGATGGGTTAAACCTCTACCCTGGACTGGATGGTGTTCTTGTCACTGTTGCCTGTGGGGCGTTTGGGTGTTGCTGCAATATGTGTGGCACAGAGGGAAGTTGTACGCTGAATGCTGGGGCAGAGGACCAGGGTTGGGCTTGGGGCTGGAATGAGATGTGAGCCGAGGCTAGGAGGAAGTGATGAGGTTGGGGCCTGGAAGTGAGGTAGTTGGTGAAGCCTGGGTCTTGGAGGGACGTAGCAGGGAATTAAGACCAGGTGGGACTGGAGGGGCAAGGCAGGATGTGCCTCAAAGTTACCCTTTCCTCATCGTCAACAGCAACAGCAGAGCAAAGGTACCATGTTCATTTATTATTTCTTCTTGCACTTTTCTCCTGCCAAACCGCCCTCACCTTGAAGTGCAACGAGGACTGGTTCTACGTCCACCACCACCGTCCCCAGAGCAGAACTGCAACGGATGGTGGCCCGTTCTGTGGATTTCTTCACAGATTTCCAGAAACTTGTGCACGGAATCTGGTACTCCACCCTTTCAGGTGGATGTAAAAGATCCCATGGCATTATTTCGAAGAAGAGCAGAGGAGTTCTCCCCCGGTGTCCTGGCCAATATTTAACCCTCAAACACCATCAAAAACATTATCAGGTTACTGTTCGTGGGAGCTTGCTGTGTACAAATTGGCTGCTCCGTTTCCTACATTACAATAGCGACTACACATCAAAAGTACTTCATTGGCTGTAAAACGCTTTGGAACATCCTGAGGTCGGGAAAGGCGCTATTAAAATGCGAGTTCTTTCTTCTTTGCTTATTTCCTGCAAATGCTCCCTTTCCAGGTCTTTGCAGCTCACTGCACCTTTACTGTATTCATGCACCAGACCACTCTCATCAAGGCAGCTCAGCATCCTACAAAGATGCTGGTTATAGGAAGTGTGTTTACACAGAGTTTCTCTTTCACGGGAGGTGGAGCAATTGTTTGTTCTGTCAGAGAATGTTCTAGTGAAGGAAAAGCATGTGATAATTCAAAACCAAACTACAAAACACAGAAAGTCTTGTTGCACCACCTACAAGCTTCTTCAGATGTTCAATGTGGATTGAATAAAATCTTTGTTTAGAAATTATAGTGCATTGTTGACCCACACTTGCTACCGGTTATGTTCTGGGAAATTAATATGTCAGCATGAAAATTCTATATTTATACATCTATAATGTGCTTGTCTAAAATGTAGTGCATTGATCAACATGATGCAATTTATAACCGTTTTAAAGCAAATTGCCAACATCTTATTTTTCATTATACTTATTCTAAAAACTGTTAATTTATGGACCAACAGTTAGGAACTAGCGACGTAGCTGACCTACTCTTATTAGTGGAATTACTATTACATAGGACAACATCAGTTTCTGTGTCTCGATAGTCTGGTTGTCAAATAGTGTGATACAATATTGCTGCTTCTCAATTTCTTTCAATTCATAACATTTACGAATTATAGAACAATTCAAAGGAATTGAAGATAGCAGGACAAGTTGATAAAGCTGTTTTTAAAAATAAAGTATACGGGATCCTTGGCTTTATAAATAGAGGCATAGAGTACAAAAGCAAGAAAGTTATGCTAATCCTTCATAAATCACTGGTTAAGCCTCAGCTGGAGTATTGCTTCCAGTTCTGGGCACCACACTTTAGGAAAGATGTCAAGACTTTGGAGAGGGTGCAGAGAAAATTTACCAGAATGGTACCAGGGATGAGGGACTTCAGTTATGTGGAGAGACTAGAGAAGCTAGGGTTGTTCTCCTTTAGAGCAGAGAAGGTTAAGGGGAGATTTAATGGAGGTGTTCAAAATTATGACCGGTTTTGATGGAGTAGATAGGGAGAAAATGTGTCGACTAGTAGGAGGGTCGGTAACCAGAGGACACAGATTTAAGATAATTGGCAAAAGAACCAGGGGAGAGATGAGGAGAAATGTCTTTATGCAGCGAGTTGTTGTGATCCGGAATGCACTGCCTGAAAGGGTGGTAGAACCAGATTCAATAGTAACTTTCAGAAGGGAATTGAAATATATACTTGGAAAGGAAAAACTTGCAGAGCTATGGGGAATGAGCAGGGGAGTGGAACTAATTGGATAGCTCTTTCAAAGAGCCACAACAGGCATGATGGGCCAGATGGCCTCCTTCTGTGCAGTATCATTCTATAATTCTGTGAATACAGTTCCTTTTTAATCTCTGCAACGTAAACTGATTCCTAGGAGCTTTAACTAAAAATTAACTTTTGGCAGCATGATTTTTTTTTTAATTCTTACTTTCCCTGCCATCTTTTTCAGTTCCCCAGCTCCTGTCGTGAAGATATGACTCTATAAATGCTAGCCATCCTTACAGTACTTCATCAAACTGGCCTCTATACATGGGTTAGCTTAAACACGAGGGCAGAATCCCAACGCCTCTTCAGTGAGACAGGAGCCCTGGTCCCGGTCAATTGTCCAGTGCCGAGCAGTTTTGCACTGTTGAGGCAGGCTTCCCTGCTCCTGCCAGGGGTGCTACCTGGGGATGTTGCAACGGGCCTCTGGGGTAGTTACAGAGTGGGGGGAGGACTTTAAAAAAAAAAATGTTGAAATCGTTGGGCTGGGCAATTTAGCTCTCTTTGGGCGACTTTAGAAATCAAATCTCCCTTTGCTATAGCAACACTGGATGCCAGGAATGCACCTGCGTTTCTTGTTCCAGCGTTGCTAAGGTACAAATGATGGGGAAATACTTTGGACGACATGTTCCCGTCATTTGTGTTTGATATAATGTGGGGGCTGAATTATTATATGCCTGATGTCCCCTCCGGGGGAAATGCCAGAAGTGGTAGCGGTGAGCAGGGAGCTGGCGGAATGGCTCCTGAAGAATTTCCCGCCCCATTCTACCGGGGTTGCGTTGGGGAGCCAGCATAACTCGAGCAAAAAGTGTATCAGAGGGCTGTTCATCAATTGGGTGTAGGGCGCGTCTCAGCCCTGCCCTCATCCGACATCTTGTTAGAACATAAGAACACAAGAAATAGGAGCAGGAGTAGGCTGTTTGGCCCCTCCAGCCTGCTCCGCCATTCAGTAAGATCATGGCTGATCTGGATGGCTCAGCACCACATCATTCATTGCACTCAGCCACTGAATCGGAGGGGCAGCGGCAGCACTGTGAACCAATTTCTAGATGAGAACTTTCTGGAGTACATGAACATGAAAATAAATTATAATTGGAGCCCACACCTGCTGGTATGAAAACCCTCAGACTGATTGTAAGTGCACTCGACTATATTCAATCCCAACTTTATCTGAAGTCGTGGACGAGTGCAAGCGTACTTTTCACATACAGTGCAAGACACACTGGACCACGGGTAGGGCATATTATGTAGTTATCAACACTCAACAGGTTAAAAGCTATGGTCAGCTATGGCCATGCTTGCACTACCAATGTGTTGTTATGCTGGGTGCTGAGGATTCATACACAGAACGGACAGAGCAGCGAGAATGACTTATTTATGAGTCACACTAATCATTACCATGTTAAACATTTGTAAGACTTTCCCGCACGTCCCCCATACCCCTTGACTCCCCTGTAGCTCAAATATCTGTCTATCTCCACCTTAAATATATTCAATGACTCAGCCTCCACAGCTCTCTGGGGTAGAGAATTCCAAAGATTCACGACCCTCTGAGAGAAGAAATTCCTCCTCATCTCCGTTTTAAATGGGCGACCCCCTTATTCTGAAACTATGCCCCCTAGTTCTAGATTCCACCACGAGGGGAAACATCCTCTCTGCATCGACCCTGTCGAGCCCCCTCAGAATCTTATATGTTTCACTAAGAGCACCACTCATTCTTCAAAACTCCAATGAGTATAGGTCCAACCTGCTCAACTTTTCTTCCTAAGTTGTTGTTGGATAGCGATCAGTTGCAGGAACCGTGACCAATTCTTCCCTTCCCGACGTGCTGAGACCAAATGTAAGACTCCTGCTGGCACTGGCTGAGATCAGCTAACTCAGCACAGACTGGGGTTTAACTCACGATCTTCCTAATTTGTGTGGTTCAGCCAACCATTGCCTTACGCTGACCTACCTTAGCCATCGGAGGAGCCCTGGCTGCCTGTTTAATGGCGGTTTCCCAAACAACTTGAAGTTTAATGACAATTATGAAATTGGAGTGATTTTTAAAAAGTATTGAATGCATTAGTATGTGAAATAGAAGCTTGGTCCTGAGATTTATATAAAAGCTCTTTTCAGCATTGCATTTGTGAAAAGGAAGTTTGCATTTCTCATAACTAATATTATACAGCGAGAATCCTAGAAATGAACTGATTTTAGTACTTCATAATACTCATTCAATAAACCAAGTGAACTTTATTTTTCTGCTTAAGGATATTTACAGCAGCCCTCCGAAAGGTTAAACAGCTCCTCAGACATGTCAGCATTGACACTTAAGGATAGGAGACTAATAGTAGAGCGCCAAAAATCAGTTTTTACTTAAAAGTGCCTGGGATCAGTTTATTTGCACATGTTGCTGAATTGTCCCACGAAGAAACTGGTAAAATAAATTGGTTAGGAGCTTTTGAAAAATTCAACCCAGACTCCTTTCCCTCCTCACCCCCCCCCCCCCCCCCCCTCCCCTCCACTAGCACCCCACCGACTACAAGAACTGATTCATTTTTATTTGGCTAGATTATAGGGAAAATGTTAGTTGTCAAGTTGCTTTCGTTCAGTTCCACTTTGCACTCCCCGATTCATAAAAGAAAACAAAAGTTTTTGTGGCAATCAGCAGGAAGTTAATGAAAGCCTGAAATAAAGCTCATTTGTATGTGGAAGCAGTGTCTCAAGCTTTTAGAAATGGAGTTCTATTGAAAGGGTGTTTTGTTGATGCGGATGAATAGCTCTGGTGTGCAGTGCAATGTCCCTAGAACGGTCCTGGTAACAGGAAAAATTTTCTTAACTAATCTTACCAAACTGCAACTTGTATTCTAATCGGGGTAGTTTGAGTTTGGTTGTCTTGGAAACAATTTAACTGTATCTGACTTTAAGAGAAAATAAAATCCTTGCTGGATTTGATTTTGATTCTTTCAAGGCAACTGTGGTCCAGTGTAAAAGGATAGAGTCTGACACAACCCTTAAGAGGTCATTCAGTTTATAACAGACAGCTCTTTGTACAATGTGTTCTAACAGCAGTCGGTCAGCGTGGGTAGTTAGATAAAAACTTTTCTGTTAATCTATTGCACATAAAGTCTTATAAATCACATTACTCTTACATACCTGAAAGTTAATTCAAAGCACCTTTCAGTTACTATTTAGTGAAAAGACTGGTGGATATTATACTACATGGACGTGTTGCAGTATTTAACATCCTCACTACAAACATTTGGACGCTCTTGGGGCTTGAATGTACTTATATGCATGAACAATGTAGAGAAAGACCTCCTTTATACCTAGAACATATGTATTTGTACCTGCTTCTAACCTCCTTTCGCAAACATCTGTGTTTCTTATAATCTTTAGCAGCAGCAGTTCTTTACTTTAACGTAAAATAACTGTTTCCTGCCCCTGCAGCTGTGTTTTTTTCTTCACTTGGTTCAGTTTGTGAGATGTTTGTTTCTGATCCTGTCACTTGAACTGTAGTGGATTTTGTTATAATCCATAACATCTGTCTGCTCCTTTTTGCTATTCTGAGCAAAATGTCCACTTACAAATGTTTAACATGGTAATGATTAGTGCGACTCATAAATGAGTCATTCTCGTCCCTCTGTCCGTTCTGTGTATGAATTCTCAGCACCCAGCGGTAACAACACATTGGTAGTGCAAGCATGGCTCGTAGCTGACCATAGTTTTTAACCTGTTGAGTGTTGATAACTACATAATATGCCCTACCCGTGGTCCAGTGTGTCTTGCACTGTATGTGAAAAGTACGCTTGCACTCGTCCACGACTTCAGATAAAGTTGGGATTGAATATAGTCGAGTGCACTTACAATCAGTCTGAGGGTTTTCATACCAGCAGGTGTGGGCTCCAATTATAATTTATTTTCATGTTTATGCACTCCAGAAAGTTCTCATCTAGAAATTGGTTCACAGTGCTGCCGCTGCCCCTCCGATTCAGTGGCTGAGTGCAATGAATGATGTGGTGCTGAGCCATCCAGATCAGGGAGATCCCAAGGCCAATTGCCGATTTTTTTTATCTGAGTGAGCTAATCCTCAGTTGCGACAGTAGTGTTGGCACTTACAATTGGCCTCCATCGCTATGGAGTATGAAAGGGAACAACCATGCTCCTAGTGGTCAGCCATTGAACCCTGCGGAGTGTGTGCGTGTGGGCTTCTGTGTGTGGACGTTGGGGGGAGTTAGGATTGGGATTAGCTTTGATTCCAACTCATTATCTAAGGTCACACACGAAGAATAGGCATCTTGGGTGAGGCACAAGAGGGCTGCCTGTGGCTGTCGAGCAAGAGTCAGCACCTTTCAGAGAAAAGGAGAGAAAATTGGAGGGATAAAGAAAAGTGATGTTCCACATACAATGCAGTTTAAGATTATGTGGGGGCTGAAAATTGCAGGTGGAAGAGGCACATCCCAGCGTAAATGTCAGGATGTGCTCATTGTGACCTCTGGCATTGATCCTGCCAAAGTTTGTTGGGTCCATGGCAGGTTACCCCAGTTTAAATGGGAGGGAGGCTGTGTCACTAGGTGCCCATCTTGCTCCATCTTCAGAGGGCCTGGCCTGGTCCTCCAGGTGGGGTCCACATGCGCCCTTTGGTGTCTTGGTACACCCGGTCTCACCCTAATCAATGTAACGCCAGGTTCACTTGAGAGCCAGGGCTTTACCTTTCCTGCACCAATGGACTTGTAAGGGGCTGATGAAGTTTCTGCGAAGCCTCACGGAAATTCCCACCAGGATCGAGCGTAACCAGATCCAGGCCTAATTTCCAGCCCTTCTGCCAGAGTTGCACAATGAATTTCAGTCCCATGGTATGTGCAGTGTACGATATATTGAAACCCTAAAACAATTGCAAACTAAAATTAAGTTTAACCCAGGTAACATGGGTCAGGAGCTTATTTCATGAGGCAATCCCCGTTGTGTGTTTTTGTTCCAGTTTTCTGACTCATACATTGTTTCTTTTTCCTTCCTTCCAAAATGTTAATTTTACATTTTTTGTTTTGAACCTGATGGCATTGAACTGTTTCAGCGATAGTTTATTTTCTTGGGTAAATGTTCCAGTTTTAAGTGTGTGGAAACATAAGCACTCTGTAAACTCTGAAAAGTCACTAGGAATGGGTCCAAACCAATGTCAAATAATTTAGTTTGACATTGTTTTTGGCTGTTCATGGAACACTGGCTGATGTGATGGAAAATGAACCCGTTGATGGGGAAGGGGGGAGGCCGAGAGTGTATATATAGATTTGCATTGCTTGCAGTTAATGCAGAAGGGAAAGTCCAAGCCTGAATTTATGATTTGAAGCCTCTAAATAATTGTGTAGAAGGTAAATTTGATGAGACGTGAATTTCCCGTAGACTTCATGTTTTATATGCGTATGTTGGATTAATCAAGATTGATTAGGTGAAGAGACTCACAAATTTATGACCAAATTCTTAGAACATGGCTGTTATTTTTAATAAAACGTATTTTTGTTTCTGTAGTGACAGATGTTTGCAGGGGTGCAAGCACGTTGATTGTGTGTGTGTCTGAGTATTCCCAGGCTGTATTTGGTAATGTTGCTAATTTAGAAAACTGCACGAGCATTCCCTGTCTTTTACATTGTAGCCTTTCTACTCCGCTCATTCCCCCTGCGCCCCACCCACCGCACGCAAAGCATTGTGATGCATTCTTTTGGCTACTTTATGGGGTTGTTTGGGATTATTTCCAACTATAACAATAGTGTTTAATTTCATTCTCTGTAGGCTTCCTCCCTCTGTACCTCCTCATATTTCCACCCCCATTGAGAAGTTGGGCAAGAAGCAATTGACCTGTTACCAGACCTCTGCCAGTATCTGGAACTTGTCCCCAGGAGGTAGCCTGGGTTGACATTGAGCTCTGGTTTTATTGAGTTTCCCCCTGTCACTGAAGGAAGGCTGGGCATGGAAATGCTTCATATGGGGAACCTTGTGAACATCTTCACCTACATGTTAAAGCTGCATGATCCCACTATTTTATTTCTGTCTGTACAATGACTGAATGTCTTGCCAGGTTCAACTATTTCTGCCCTCCCCCCCCCCCCCCCCCACCCCAGCGTTGGCTGAACTTCTGATTTCAGTCGTGTCACTGCAGGGAGGGGCAGGCTGAGGACTGACACCCGTCTCTCCATGTGTGAGGGAGGAGAAGAGAGCAAAAGTTGGAGGGGAAGCCCTCCCTCATACTCAGAGCGGCATTGGCCTGCGAACAGGTTGCCTGCCGTCCTTCAGAAATGTAGGAAGTACCTGGTGTGGCGAGACCACCGGAGTGGGGGGTGGTGGAGAATTAAGGGATCTAATAGGCTTACAAACATATGGCGGTTGAAATTCGACTTGGGCGGGGACACAAAACGGGCGTTATTGCATATGTTGCCAGTCAGACACTCCGCCCGATATTCAGTTCCATTGAAGTCAGCGGAACTGAATATTGGACAAGATGTGTAACGGGCTGCCCATTTTGCGTCCCCGCCCAGTTCGAATTTCATCCCAACGATCTTTTGCAAAGTACTCCAGCAAAAGTCTCTGATTTTTACCTTTTACCTATAGTTTTATTAAAGCCCTGATTTTAACCTAATCCACCTGGTGGGCATGGGGTGGGTTGGGGTTGGACGTTGATGGAGAATGTAACGGGGCGTAAACCGGGCGTCCGAAGCCGAACCCACTCCATTCCCGCCAGGTGGGGTTAGGTTAAAATTGCGGCTTATGTTGTTTGAACTTCCTACGCAGAACCTGGTTATATTAACTGGTTTTAGTTCAGGGCCAAAATAAAACATTGAAAATCTGTTTGTGACATTAGAATGGAAAATCAGCAGAATTTTAATACCGTAATTCATCTTCCTTCCTTTGCTACTTGTTCAGCTTGACAGTTGTGCCATGTGTACAGCAGGTCAGGAGATCAGAATAAACATCATTATTTTGTACAAACTGAGCAAAGGGCGGAATCCAGATTTCTGCTGATTTTGGCTTGTAACCCGTTAATAGTGATTTTAGCAAAGACAATGGTGAGGCTTCCTTAATCATGAGCTTCCAACCGTTCTGGCCATTCTGGAGGGGGGTGGGAGGGGGAGACGGACTCAATATGTACCCGACTCTCAAATGTTGGAGTAATGTTGCACCCATCTACCCTGCCGCGTTTCCTACATTACAACAGTGACTACACTTCAGAAAGTACTTCATTGGCTGTAAAGCACTTCAGGACGTCCGGTGGTCGTGAAAGGTGCTATATAAATGCAAGTTTTTCTTTCCCTGCTCTTTAGTGTGTCATCCGTGGCTCAGTTGGTAGCACCCTCGCCTCTGAGTCAGAAGGTTGTGGGTTCAGAGTCCCACGCCAGAGACCTGAGCACAAAAATCTAGGCTGACACTCCAGTGCAGTACTGAGGGAGAGCTGCACTGTCGGAGGTGCCGTCTTTTGGATGAGATGTTAAACCGAGGCCCCGTCTGCTCTTTCAGGTGGACGTAAAAGATCCCACGGCACTATTTTGAAGAAGAGCAGGGGAGTTATCCCCGGTGTCCTGGCCAATAGTTATCCCTCAATCAACATCACTAAAACAGATTATCTGGTCATCATGACAATGCTGTTTGTGGGAGCTTGCTGAGCTGAGCGCAAATTGGTTGCTGCGTTTCGTACTTTACAACAGTGACTACACTTCAAAAAGTACTTCATTGGCTGTAAAGTGCTTTGGGACGTCCGGTGGTTGTGAAGGTGCTGTAGAAATGCAAGTCTTTGTTTTCTTTCCCTGCTCTTTATTAGAGAGTGTTGTGTGCTGTGTTGTGTGCTGTTGGGGAGAAAGGCAACTTGCAGGATAGTGAACATTGGAACATAGGAACTGGAGTAGGACGTTCAGCCCCTTGGGCCTGCTCCTGCTCCGCCATTCAATGAGATCATGGCTGATCTGTACCTCCGCTCCATTTACCCACCTTGGTTCCCTATCCCCTAATACCCATACCTAACAAAAAAGTAAAACAAACAAAAAAAAAATAAGGTAATGAAGCTTTAAAGCCGATTGAGTGACGAGACCATAGCTAGTTTTAAATCTGTCAAGTATTTCCGTTGTAGGAATGAATCTATTCCTAATTCAGACCCCAATTCACAACAGTCACACTACCACACATCAAACTAGTCACTTGTGTTCAAATTGTTGTATATCTATTGGCTGGAAAGTTGTGGTTTTCAGAATGTATTGTTGGAGGGGAGAGTCTGTACCTGGTTTGTACCTCACACAGAAACCGTTTATGGCCTTGTGCTTTTGTTGTCTGCCTCTTTCAGGTTTATGACCTTATTTTATAAGCTGACAGATCTGGATCAACACATTTTTCTTCCTGGGTTTTTTTTGGCTTTACTTTCCCTTCGGAGGTGAAAAACTGCAAAATCACCACAGGGCGCGTGTGGATTTAATGGTGGACACCGCAGCCAGCGTGACTCACAGGAATTACAGAAGGAGGCAATGTGGCCCATTGTCAAAAATAAGACAGAAAATGCTGGAAATACTCAGCAGGTCAGGCATTATCTGTGGAGAGAGAAACAGAGTTAACGTTTCCGGTCGATGACCCTTTGTCAGAATGTAGCCTGTCGTGCCTGTGCCAGTGCTAGCTCTTCAGTTGGAGCTCCCCACTCTAATTCCCTTTTAAATGCGTTGCAGTGTCGACCTCAACAGCTACTTGTGAAAAAGCATTCAATATTCTAAAAACTCCAGGTATGAAAACCTTTCTTCCAGCTTCCCACTTCCTTCTTTGAGTGGTAATTCCATTCCCCCTTGTTACTGATTTGCCAATCAGTGGAAACAATCTTTCACTATTCACCTTTTATAGTTTTGAAAACCCCAGCCTTAATCTTCTCTGTGAAAAATGTCCTAGCTCTTCTTTGTAACTATAACCTCTTATTCCTGGATTAATTCCAATGACTCTTAACTATATCCTTTCCTTGGCTCCAATATCCTCGCCATTATGGGGTACCCAGAACTGCATACAGTACTCCAATTGTGGCCGAACCAACATTACTTTCTTGCTTTTATATTTTATATAAAACCTAGATTCCCATTTGCCATTTTATGGCCTTTCCTACCTGCATACCCACCGTTGAAAGATCTTTGTATCTGCACTCCTAAATCACTCTGTTCCTCCATTCTGTTAAGGACTTTACCCTTTAACGTATGCTTCCTGTCACTGTTCTTTTTACCAATAAGTACGACTTCACATTCCTCTGCATTGAATTTCATCTGCCACATTTCTACTGATCCACCAAAGTCTTCCTGCAATCTTCAGCATTGTTGCTCACCATTCGCCATGCCCCTAATTTGGAAAACAAAAGAATCTGACAGCACAGAATGAGGCCATCCAGCCTATCGTGCCCGTGCCGGCTCTTTGAAAGAGCGGTCCAATTAGTCCCACTCCCCTACTCTTTCCCCATAGCCCGGCAAATGTTTTCTTTTCAAGTATATATATCCAGTTCCCTTTTGAAAGTTATTATTGAATCTGCTTCCACCGCCCTTTCATGCAGTGCATTCCAGATCACAACAACTCCAGATCATAATTTTGAACCTACTCTTGTACCATAACCATCATGCAGCTACAATCCTTTTAATACCACGTGTTCATTTTCGTTTGATAAGATGCCACATAAAATAATCAAAGTCCTTTTTATCAAAGATGCCGGATATGGGTGTCGGCCTTGGCTCAGTGGTAGCACTCTCCCCTCTGAGTCAGAAGGTTGTGGGTGTAAGCCCCATTCCTGACACTTGAGGGCATGAAGCTAGGCTGAGGGAGTACTGCATTGTCAAAGGTGCCATCTTTCGGATGAGATTTTAAACTGACCTTCCCTCTCAGGTTGGCATAAAAGATTCAACGCACTATTCAAAGAAGAGCAGTGGAGTTCACCTGTTGTCCCCGGTCAACATTTATCCCTTAGCCAACACCTAAAACCGATGATCTGTTTGTTTATTTCAATGCTGTACAGAAATTGGCCGCCTCATTTTCTACAACAGCGACTACATTTCAAAAGTACTTAATTGGCTGTAAAACACTTGGGGACATCCTGAGGTCGTGAAAGATGCAAGTCTTGTTTTAATTTGGAAATCCCTATATATAAAACAGACACCGCATTCCTTCACCTCAAAACTTGATTACCTTTGATTTCCTCAAAAAATTCCATGACCCAAACAAGACCCGCCCGTTACAAATGGATACTGACTATTCCTAAATGCTCAACATCATCATTCTGCATTATAGACTCCAGTTTACCCACAACAAGTTAAAGTTATAGTGGCCTATAATTTTCTGGCTTATCTCTTTCTCCTTCCTTCAACAATCGTTTAATATTTGCAGCTCTCTAATACTTTGGCATGTTTCCTGCTTCCAAGGATGTTTGGGGAAATTAAAATTAATGCCTCTGAGAACTCTTAACCTTCTTTAGTACCCTGAGCCATCTGGACTTGGTGACTTTTTCCATTGGGTTCATTCCACATGTACCGTGGCCTTCCAGCGGAATTCCTGCCCTCAAGTGATAAACTGCCAATACGACCAAGGAAAATCTGGCGGGTGCTGCAGCAGAAGGAAATTCTTCCCTAAATCCAAATCCATACTAAGGGGGGGGGAAATTTCCCTAGAGGGCAGTTTGGGGCGCTAAGTGAAAAATGTTTGGAAAGTGGCGCTAACCTCTTCAAGCATTTGTTAAATTTCCTCTTTTTGCTCCAAGAGGGAAGTGGAGCGCTAAATCAAGCTGATCCGGGGCGAAGTGCTCAGCAGCGCCACGTGTGGCCAAGCATGGCGCTGCCGTGTTGCAGGGGCTCTTCCCTGCATTAAAGGGAATGGTCCCCACGCTGCGAGCTCTGCAGGTTTCATTGTGGATTTCTGGGACACTGGGGAGCGGGAGTGCCCACTGCTGCTTTAAGTTGCGCCCCGCGAGCGGCCGTCCCTCACTGTTCGCGACCCCTGCAGCAGCCGGGAATTTTTCTCCCGAGGCGCTACTGGGGCTCTGCGCCCAGAGATGACATCATGATCTCTGCTTGCAGAAGATCGGGGCGATACCCGGTGGCGCTGCCGCTTGGAATTTCGCGGGAGGCGCGGTTATTGCTTCGGGGGGCAAAAAGCCGTTAGCGCCTCCCACCGGAGGTGCAAACGAGGGGAATTTCGCCCCTTCAGCATCTCTGCCATTTCCTCGCTCCCAAATATAAGGTGGCCCTTTTTAACTCCTAAAAAGCCTTTCTTTTTCCCTTTATGTTGACTGCCTGTCTTCTTTCATACATCTCCTTCGCTCTCTTAATCTGTCTGATCTTCCATTCTTACCAACCAATTATTCTGTGTTGGGCTCCCTTTCATCCCACTCAAATAAGCTAATTTCCACTTGAACACCTTTATCTTGGAACACTCTCTATTCATGCATTTTTGTTGTGAACTTTTATTAAAATAGCATATTTGACAGCTGATGAAAATGGCTAAATATAACTTTATATTATGAAACATCAGTGACTGGGTGTGCACAAGGAAGAAAGTGGATTCTTTTCCTGCTGATCAGGCAGCAGTTGTCACTTTCTGTAAGCTTAACTTGGCAGTAGAAAATTGGCGTTTCAGATTTGAAGCATCCTTTCAGACAGTTGGACTTTTATGGTGAATTTTAGTGCTCATTAAGGAGAGTGATATCAGCGATGAGGAATGGAAAACATTTCCACTTTGAGCATCCAGTGTTTTCATTAAGCACTCACAGGACAGATGTACCATGTGCAGTAAAGCTCCTTCTACTCTGGCTGGGATATCATGTCGGCTGCGCATCAGGAGCACTGACTTCTGCGCCCGAGTCTTCAATATGCACTCCCATCATGCAAAGCTCTGCGCTGGGAGCACCAACTTGTTAAATTTACCACTTAAAGAGATGAGATAAATCAAGTAGCAGTGATTAGGTTACACCAAGCCTGGGTTTTAAAATCTGAAGATTGTTAGAGGAAGGAAAGACTGAGGGAGGTAAGTTTTTTGAGGTGCTGGGAGGGAATTTAGAGTAGGAGACTGTGGACTTAGTCTCGATTTCTACATAGTGGAGATAGGAATATAGGAACAAGGGTAGACTATTCAGCCCCTTGAGTCGGTTCCACCATTCAATAAGATTATGCATCTGTACCTCAACTTCATGTACTCGCCTTTGCGCCATATCCTTTGATGGGGATTATGGAGTGTCCTCCTCAAATTCGGCTGCCCTCAAAAGTTTGTCACCATCCTCCGCCTGCTTCACGACGACATGCAAGCCATGATCCTGACCAACGGTTCCACCACAGATCCAATTCATGTACGGACCGGGGTCAAGCAAGGCTGTGTCATCGCACCAATGCTCTTCTCAATCTTCCTTGCGGCAATGCTCCATCTCACCCTCAGTAAGCTCCCCGCTGGAGTGGAGCTAATTTACAGAACAAACGGGAAACTGTTCAACCTCCGTCGCCTCCAGTCCAGATCCAAGGTCGTCCCTTCCCCTGTCGTTGAATTACAGTATGTAGACGACGCTTGCGTCTGCGCACATTCGGAGTTCGAACTCCAAACCATTGTTAACACCTTCACCGAAGCGTACGAGAGCATGGGCCTTACACTAAACATCCATAAGACACAGGTCCTCTACCAACCTGCCCCCGCCACACAGTACTGCCCCCCGATTATCAAAATCCATGACAAGGCCTTGGACAACGTGGACCACTTTCCATACCTCGGGAGCCGACTGTCAACAAGGGCAGACGTCGATGACGAAGTCCAACACCGCCTTCAGTGTGCCAGTGCAGCCTTCGGTCGCCTGAGGAAGAGTGTTTGAAGACCAGGACCTCAAACCCGGCACCAAGCTCATGGTCTGCAGAGCAGTAGTAATACCCGCCCTCCTGTATGCCTCAGAGACATGGACCATGTACAGCAGGCACCTCAAAGCACTGGAGAGGTACCACAAACGCTGCCTCCTCAAGATCCTGCAAATCCATTGGCAGGATAGGCGCACCAACGTCCGTGTTCTCGCTCAGGCCAACATCCCCAGCATCGAAGCTTTGACCACGCTCGATCAGCTCCGATGGATGGGTCACATCGTCCGCATGCCCGATACGAGACTCCCAAAACAAGCGCTCTACTCGGAGCTCCGACACGGCAAGAGAGCCCCAGGTGGGCAGAGGAAATGATTCAAGGACACCCTCAAAGCCTCCTTGAAAAAGTGCAACATCCCCACCGACACCTGGGAATCCCTGGCCCAAGACCGCACAAAATGGAGGAGAAGCATCCGGGAAGGCGCCGAACACCTCGAGTCTCTTCGCCGGGAGCAAGTGGAAGCAAAGCGCAAGGAGCGCACGTCAACCCAAGCGCCCTACCCACCCACCCCTTCAACCACCGACTGCCCCACCTGTGACAGAGACTGTAGGTCCCGCATTGGACTCATCAGTCACCTGAGAACTCATTTTTAATGTGGAAGCAAGTCATCCTCGGTTCCGAGGGACTGCCTAAGAAGGAGCTATCCTTTGATACCCTTACCAAACAAAAATCTGTCGATCTCAGACTTGAACATTTCAGTTGACCCAGCATCCATACTCTATTGGGAAAGAGAGTTACAGATTTCCTTTACCCTTTGTTTGAAAAAGTGCTTCCTGATTTCACTTCAAGATGGTTTAGCTCTAATTTTAAGATTGTGCTCCCTTGTTCTGGATTCTCCCATCAGAGGAAATAGTTTCTCTGTATCTAATCTATCGAATCCCTTTTATCATTTTAAAGACACAATTAGATCACCCCTCAACTTTCTAACCACAAGGGAATACAAACCAAATTTATGCAACCTGTCCACATAATTTAGCTCTTTAAGCCCCGATATCATTCTGGTGCGTCTGCGTCTTTCCCCCCTCCAATATATCGTTCCTGAGGTGGCGAGCCCAAAACTGAATGGGGGTCTGACCAAGGCTATGTACAACTGAAGCATAACTTCCTCACTTTTGTATTCCAACCCTCTTGAGATAAAGGCCAACATTCCATGAGCCTTTTTGTACTTGTACATGTGCATGAGGTTCTAATGATTTGTGTACGTAAACACCTAATCCCTTTGCTCTTCAACAGTTCCTAGTCTCTCACCATTAAGAAAATAATCCAATTTATCTTTCTTGAATCCAAGCTGAATGACCTCACACTTCTCCACATTGAACTCCATCTGCCACAGTTTTGCGCACTCACTGAAGCTGTCTATGTCCCTTTGTGACTTCCTGTTCCCAACTACATAACCTACTCTACCTCCTAACTTAGTGTCATCTGCAATCTTGGATATACAACTCTCTATTCCTTCATCCAAGTCATTGATATATATGGTGAAAAGCTGAAAACACAGTACAGATTGTTGGGGAATACCACTGTTACCTCCTGCCAATCAGAGAGCGAACCCTTTATCCCTACTCTCTCCTACCTCCCATCCAATTACCAACCCATAAGAACATAAGAAATAGGAGCAGGAGTAGGCCATACGGCCCCTCGAGCCTGCTCCGCCATTCAATAAGATCATGGCTGATCATCGACCTCAAGTCCACTTTCCCGCCCGATCTCCATATCCCTTGATTCCCCAGAGTCCAAAAATCTATCTATCTCAGCCTTGAATATACTCAAAGACTCAGCATTCACAGCCCTCTGGGGCAGAGAATTCCAAAGATTCACAACCCTCTGAGTGAAGAAATTCCTGCCCCTTATCCTGAGACTACGCCCCCTAGTTCTAGACACTCCAGCCAGGGGAAACAACCTCTCCGCATCGACCCTGTCAATCCCCTTCAGAATCTTGTATGTTTCAATGAGATCACCTCTCATTCTTCTAAACTCCAGAGAGTATAGGCCCATTCTACACAATCCCTCATCATAGGGCAGCCCTCTCATCCCAGGAATCAATCTAGTGAACCTTCGTTGCACCACCTCCAAGGCAAGTCTATACTTCCTTAGATAAGGAGACCAAAACTGTGCACAGTACTCCAGGTGTGGTCTCACCAAGGCCCTGTACAATTATAGCAAGACTTCCTTACTCTTATACTCCAACCCCCTTGCAATAAAGGCTAACATGCCATTTGCCTTCCTTATTGCTTGCTGTACCTGCATGCTACCTTTCTGTGTTTCTTGTACGAGGACACCCAAATCTCTCTGAACACCAACATTTGAAAGTTTCTCGCCATTTAAAAAATATTCTGTTTCTCTATTCTTCCTACCAAAGTGAATAACATTTCCCTACTTTATACTCCATCTGCCACCTTACTGCCCACTCACTTAGTCTATCTATATCCCTTTGCAGACTCTTTGTGTTCTCCTCAGAACTTACTGTCCCACCTAGCTTTGTATCATCAGCAAACTTCATCTAGGTCATTAATATAGATTGTAAGTAGCTGAGGCCCCAACACTGATCCTTGCGGCACCCCACTAGTTACAACCTGCCAACCTGAAAAATATCTGTTTATCCCTACTCTCTGTTTTCTGTCCGTTAACCAATCCTCTATCCATGCTACTATATTACCCCCAACCCCATGAGCCCTAATCTTGTGTAATAACTTTTTATGTGGCACCTTATCGAATGCCTTTTGGAAATCCAAATATACTACATCCACTGGTTCCCCTTTATCTACCCGACTAGTTACATCCTCAAAAAACTCTAATAAATTTGCAAACACTATTTCCCTTTCATAAAACCATGTTGACTCTGCCTAATCATGTTATGATTTTCTAAGTGGCTTGATACCACTTCCTTAACAATGGATTCCAGCATTTTCCCGATGACTGATGTCAGACTAACTGGCTTGTAGTTCCCTGTTTTTTCTCTCCCTCCTTTCTTGAATAGCGGTGTTACATTTGCGATCTTCCAATCCGCTGGGACCATTCTAGAATCTAGGGAATTTTGGAAGATCAAAACCAATGCATCCACTATCTCTGCAGCCACCTCTTTTAGAACCCTAGGATGTAGGCCGTCAGGTCCATGGGATTTGTCAGCTTTAGTCCCATTAGTTTCTCTAGTACTTTTTCTCTACTTATATTAATTACGTTAAGTTCCTCACCCTCATTAGACCCTTGGTTCCCCACCATTTTTGGTATGCTTTTTGTGTCTTCTGCTGTGAAGACAGATACAAAAAATATTTGTGTAACGTTTCTGCCATTTCCTTATTCCCCATAATAATTTCTCCTGTCTCAGCCTCTAAGGGACCAACGTTTACTTTTGCTACTCTTTTCCTTTTTACATACTTGTAGAAACTCTTACAATCTGCTTTTATATTTCTTGCTAGTTTTCTCTCATTTGTATTTTTTCCCTTTTTATCAATTTTTTTGGTCAACCTTTGCTGGTTTCTGAAATTCTCCCAATCCTCAGGCTTAGTATTATTCTTTGCAACATTATAAGCTTCTTCTTTCAATCTAATGCTATCCTTAACTTCTTTAGTTAGCCATGGATTGACCACTTTTCCCGTGGAGTTTTTGTTTCTCAATGGAATGTATTTTTGTTGAGAATTATGAAATATTTCTTTAAATGCTAGCCACTGCTTATCTACCGCCATACCTTTTAATCTATTTTTCCAATCTACCTTAGCCAACTCGCCCCTCATACCTATGTAATTGGCTTTATTTAAGTTTCGGACTCAGGCAAGTCACTCTCAAACTTAACGTGAAATTCAATCATATTATGATCACTCTGCCCCAGAGGATCCTTTACTATGAGATTTCTAATTAACCCTGTCTCATTACACAATACAAGATCTAAAATAGCCTGTTCCCTGGTTGGTTCATGACAAAGTTTACAAGGTGCGGGGAGGCGGAAGACCATGTAGATCCGTGTATTTGCAATTTAGGAAGAAGAGAGGAAAGATATATAACTGATCATAGTAGTATTGTATATAGTAGACCCTATTCCCACCAAACTGCTGACCACTCAACTTTGCTTTCTGGCCCCTATGATAGCTGATTTTGTAAATGTTCTCTCTCCTCTGGTACTGTCCCCTCCCTGCTGTCATCATCCACCTCCTCAGAAAACCCACCCTTGACTCCTCTGCCCTTGAAAACTACCACCCCATCTCAAACATCCCTTTCCTCTCCAAAGTCCTTAAACGTGTTGTCACCGCCCAAATCCGTGCCCTTCTTTTCCACAACTCCGTGTTTGAACATCTCTGATCAGGTTTATGCCCCGCTACAGCCCTAAAACGGCCTTATCACTTTCAGAAATGACATCCTCTGTGACTGTGACCATGGGACACTACCCCTCCTTATCCTTCTCGGCCTGTCTTCAGCCTTTGACGTGGTTGAGCACCCCATTCTCCTCCAACGCCTCTCCTCCATTGTCTGGCTGAGTGGGACTGACCTCGCCTGGTTCCACTCTTACCTATTCAGTTGTAGCCAGAGAATCTATTGCAATGACTTCTCTTCCCACAATATTACCTCTGGAATCTCCCAAGGATCTATCCTTGATCCCTCCTATTTCTCATCTACATGCTGCCTTTCGACGACGTCATTCAAAGACATGACATCTAGTTCCACATGTATGCTGATGACAACCAGGTCTACCTCAACACCACCTCTCTCAACCCCTCCATTGCCTCTATGTTGTCAAGATTACTTGTCCGACATCCAGTAATGGATGAGCAGAAATTTCCTCCAATTAAACATTGGGAAGACCAAAGCCATTGTCTTCGGTCACCGCCACACACTATGTTCCCTAGCCACCGATTCCATCCCCCTCCCTGGCCACTGTCTCAGGATGAACCAGACTGTTCACAAACTTGGCATCCTATTGGTCTCTGAGCTGAGCTTCAGCCCCCATATCCTCTCCCTCACACAGATCGCCTACTTCCATCTCCGTAACATCACCTGTCTCTACCCCTGCCTCAACTTATCCGC
Source organism: Squalus acanthias (assembly GCA_030390025.1). Lineage (NCBI taxonomy): Eukaryota > Metazoa > Chordata > Chondrichthyes > Squaliformes > Squalidae > Squalus > Squalus acanthias. Next base: position 102,744,326 of record CM059429.1, on the reverse strand, counting down.
TGGGGAAACCCTCATCCATACTTTTGTTATCTTTGTATGTCCATATCCTAACCTGCACCAAGTACCGTTCACCCATCACCCCTGTATTCACTGACATAGACATACGTTGGCTCCTGGTCAACCAATGCTCGATTTTTTTTAAATTCTCATCCTTGTTTTCTATTCCCTCCATGGCCTTGCCCCTCCCTATCTCTGTAATCTCCTCCATCTCTACAAGCCCCCGATAACTCTATTTTCCTCCAACTCTAACCTCTTGTGCATCCCCTACTCCCTTTGCCCCACCATGGGCAGCCGTGCTTTCAGCCGCCTCGCCAACTCTCTCTCCTCCTTTAAGATGTTCCTTAAAATATACATCCTTGACCAAGTTTCTAGCGACTTATCCTAATATCTCCTATATTCCTAATATCTCCTTCTTTGGATCAGTGTCATTTTTTTTGTCTGAAAGTGCACCTGAACAGGCAGAAGGAACCTCGGTCTAATGTCTCACCAGAAATCTGAAAGAGACAAAAACGGTTGTTATTGAGAGATGTTTCATGGCTAGAGGTGAAAGCGAGTTCAGCTATCAGACATCAAGCTTTTTCTTTACTTGCACTTGTCCCCGCAATCGTTACATCATCTCTGTAACTGCATCATTGCCTACCTGCTTTACTGTGAGTTGCTACAATTGTCACAGTAACTTTCACTGACCTTGTCAGATGTGAAACAGGTGCCGGACTTTGTATTCTATTATACGGTTGTTAATCTAGATCTTAAAAGTAGCAGGTTTCCATGATGGGTATTGAATAACCCGTCTCTGCCCCAGTCATACACCTGCTTGTCCTGTTAATACAGCGTTGGGAAAAAGACTTCCACAACACTGTTAACAAAGATTGTGCAACTTCAGTGATTAGCAGTGTTCTTTGCTCAACAATTTGATGAATGCCATATCCTACATTACAACAGTGACTTCAGAAAGTACTTAATTGGTTGTAAAGAACTTTGGGACGTCCTGAGATCATGTATGGCACTATATAAATGCAAGTCTTCTTATGTTTCTACTGCCTGGTTACGGTGCTGGCACATTGGGGCCGGGCCAGTTTTTGTCCTCCCCACCAGGTGGGATCAGAGCGGGAGTGCCTTGGAAATCTCGGCGCAGCACTTACTGGCCTGTTCCTGCTGCTGCCATTTTGGTGTGGGGTCCAGGGTGGCACCTTATTGGCCCACACAAGTCATGTTCCTATGACTTAATTTTGTCCCACCTGCGTTTCCCTCGCTGGTACTTGGCATCGAGCGGCCTAACCAGCAGTTCTTAAATGGACCGCTGCAGGCCGTTCAAAAAAAGATAAAAACAAAATTTGTAAATGATTTTTGTAAATGTTCCTGCTGGGCCCACAAAAATGCTCTCCCCCCTCTCCCCCCCCCCCTTCTCTCGATGCCGACCCTCCATGGCTCTCCCCCAAGATCGCCTCCCCTTCCTCCTTTTGCGTTTCGCAATTGGCTCGGCTCAGTGGAGGAGCCGTTGTATTTTCCGGTTCCTCTGATCGGTGAGCTGCCTATCACTGCTTGTTTAGCAGTAAATTGGGCCTCAACCACTAGTTCCGCCCAATGGGAGCAGTCCTGTGAAAATCTGCTGCAGTGTTTTTAATTGGACTTACTTTAGCATATATAGAGTGGAAATAATGGCATGAAAGTGCCTGTTCAGAGACCAGAACTAAATAAACAACAGCACTCTGTGCTAGTCAGTAACACATTACAACAGTGACCACACTTCAAAAGTACTTTATTGGCTGTGAATTGCTTTGGGACGTCCTGAAAGGTGTTATATAAATGCAAGTTCGTTCTTTCCTCCTTTTCTCATTGCAAGTCATTATTTAGAGTACTCAAAACAACAGTAGGCAGTTCCTAAGCCAAAGCTAAATCTGTGGCTCTGGTGTAAACATCAGTAAATCCCATTTCCCCCAATGGTAATATAATATACAGGAAATTATTGAGACAAGGCGAGTACTGTAATGAATTTGCATATGGTGCTATAGTATGTGGGAGAGAAATTGTTTGGATCATAGTATTGCACTGCTTGATAAATTTGATTTCATGTTGCAGTTTGATACCATATAGTGTCTGAAATATCACCCGCCAAATATAATGGTGGCTATAACTAAATCTAATTGCATGTAACATATCCTTCAGCTCAAAAGCTGGTTACAGTTATATTATGTGAAACTTTGTAAAGGAAGATGTATAACAATTTATGTACTTTCGAGACTCACCCACTAAACCCATGTGTATGTATCTCCTTTATTTAAGTTTTACCGTCCACCACTTATAGTGGGCAAATCGTGTTAACACCAACGCTATAAGTGGTGGGGACTGTACGTAGTTCACAATGAATTTCACTGGTACAAGATTTCAGCTTTATGGCACAATTTATAAAGCACCAGAAACCTCTCAATACAGTTTCACGTCTGTCACACTTCCCTTTGTAATGGTGCAAGACACGCCCTGTCACACCCACCATCATTACTATTACAGCAAGCTCATGTTTTAGTTATATTTGGAATAATGTGATTCCTTTTAATCTCCTGGCATTTATTTGTTGGAGAGTTGCTCGTTTTGTGACGGGTATGGCAAATGGAGTTGAGTGTTTGTTTTTGCTCTCAGGATGTGGACAACGCCAGGAAGTCTGTATTTATTGTCCAATCCCTCGTTGTCCTGAGGGCTTAGGAGTCAACCACACAGTGTGGGATTGGAGTCACGTGTAGGCCAGGCCAGGTATGGGTGGCAGGACCCTTCTCTAAAGAGGGACATTCGTGAATAAGTTGGATTTTTATGTCAGTCCAGCAGCTTTCGTGGTCTTTTTCTTTCTAATGCCAGCCCACAATTTACCACATTTTATTGAATTCAATTTTACAATTTGCCATGGTGGAATTCACAACCTCTGGATTGCTCGTCTAGTACCATAACCACTAGGCTACTGTACCCGTGTTATATAAAGGGCCACTGATGAAAGTTAATAAGGCAGCAATTTATTTCTAGTGCAAATAAAATTTTAGATTTTAAGCAATCATTTTTTAAATACTTTATTATTTTGTTAGATAGAGTCACATGAATTACCATCAACAGATACTAGTTTTGTCTGTATTCGTTAAGCTTTGAAAGAGATGGTGCATTCGGGGGGAAAAAAAACTGCTTCAGTCCACACAGCAGAGATTTTATGCTGTCCAGTGATGCCAGTTTGCCAGAAGTGTATGTCAAGGCATCGTGTTCTGTGGACTCATCCTCTCCAACCAATCATAATTAGCCCACAGATTGCTAGCACCGTCTTCACTTGAGTGATGAGAGGTAAAACAGTGCGAATCCAAACTTGCCTAAATGCCACACAGTTCTGTTGTAACTGATAGTTCAGTACTTAAATCAACTGCATGTTGTGAACTTAACTATACACACCAGGAAAAGCCCAGATTTGATTCCTGGTAAGTGCTTAGTTAACTGATCTCAAATAAGGCACCTCTGGAGGCGACACAATTAGTCTTGATGTTAAGTGGGCTAGGGAGGGGGGAAAAAATCAACCGAGATTGTTGCTGTCCGGGTGCGTGCTGGTTGAGGTCATGATTGAGTTGTGAGGGACAAGATTGGCAGTAAAGCCCCCTGACATTTGTTGACCAGAATGCATCCATGAGGTAGTTGAAGGCTACTACTCCCGATGGAAATGTGCTTTTGTAAGACTCAGTTGCCTTAAGGAGAAGAGGCAAAAGGAAGAAAATTGAAGGGAGAAAATAAATCTCACCTGGTTCCCCTTTTTTCCTACACCTACCTGCCCATCCTGCACAGAGCTACCTGACTCATAGTGCAGGTAAGTTATTCCCGGGCCTCTCTAGTACTCTGTAACAAAATCCTAAGATGTCTGACAGCAGTGTGAGTTGATGTTGCCTCAGATGCTTTTGTTCTTCCCTCAGTGTGGAGAAGCACCTTCCCGCCACTTAATGGAGTCGTCAAATAGGTCAGCTGAGGTTGAAGACTCGGGGATATTAAGGAGTGTGGGAGTCGTCTTCACTGTAGGTTTCTTTTTCACTGCGTGCATCTCATTATGTAATAACAAGGAGGAAATATAGCCAACTGGGTGAGAGGAATGAGGAAAGGTGCAAGAAGCTAAGTTAATCCAGAAACATGCAAGAGGTCAGTTAGTAATAGGGGGGTTGATGAGGTAGCTAAGGAAGATAGGGAGCTGTCGAGGCAAGGTTGGAGGTTTGTATTTCAAAATTTGTATTCAAAACTGATTTTGGAAGGAAAATTTAGATCAGATATTGTAGAAATAATGAGAAAAGAATTCCTGTTGGATATATTTATATTATGTTTATAAATTTAATGCCTATTTTTGACTGAAACATGAAGCAGGAGATTAACGAGTTTGTAGCTCTTTTGGATCATATTTATTTGGGTCACAGTGACCCACGACCAAATGATCTCTCCACTCATGATTGTCATCCACAAAGAACATTTATAACACACACACACACACACACAAAATGGCAGACAAGGGGAGTTACAACAAACCAAGCAACCTCCTGGAGGTTAAAGACTGATAGAGCTCTTTGTACTTCACTCCTAGCATTTGGTTTTGATGTAATAAATAAAAGGGATGTGCCATAAACACGAATGGATAACCTACACAAAGTTCAAGCAGAGCTCCTAATCCTCCCACTCTCCGTGCATCATGAAGATGATGGGATTTCACAGATAGTAGCACATCCATTCATCTGAGAAGGGAATTTTATTTAGGTATTTCAAATTCCTTAAACCTATTAAAATTCAAATGACTTCCATTCAGCTGATAAGCGTTCTGCTCCCAGCTTGACTTGGATAATGACGTATTTGACTTGTAAGATGCTGGAAATTCTGTGAGAGAGGCGCTTTCTCTGGGTATAATTATTATAATTAAAATTCTTGCCAGAATATTGTATAAAATGAACCACGATAGTTGCCGCAGTGTTACAGTTGCAGTACGATACAGTTATACACAGCGGTGCGTGTGCTGATTATCGCTTTATTTGATCCTGTAGTGCTATATTGCAATCACAAATGATTTAAATCAAGCTAAAACTGAGTTTTAAAAAAACTGCTAGATGCCAAAGAAAAACATTTCAGCAGTTAAGCTGACCAAAGGGTATTGATGCATCCTCAAACTGGGTGCGCTGCACGTGTTCAGACTGCACAATCTGCACTCAGCTAAGAAAGTTATAACTAGGGACAGAATATAGCGAGTTCACAACCAGGCTTTTGGGAGAGGCAGAGGCCTTCAACTAAAAGCTTTAATAAAAGGCATTAAAACACATAATTGAAAATTCACTGGATTCAATTAATGATATTGTGAAATATAGGAATACAGTCATGTAGTGTTACGTTACTGGAATCCAGAGAACATGAATTCAAATCCCACCATGGCAGTTTGAGAATTTGAATTCCCTTTTTAAAAAAATAAATAAATCTGGAAATAAAAAAAATAAACTGCTATCAGTAAAGGTTAAAGTTAAAAGCTTAACTGCAGACGGCAGCATTTGACACGTTGGACCCCCTGTGACCCACCTCATTGTCTTAGCTGTACTCTGATGTGTCTTTGATGTAATGCCTCCCTAACAGATTGTATCTCTGCAGACAAATTGCTTTCTGTGTTTATATACTGTGTAATCAATTTGTGTTCCCTCACTTTACCTGAAGAAGGAGCGGAGCTCTGAAAGCTCGTAATTTTAAATAAAGCTGTTGGACTATAACCTGGTGTTGTGCGACTTCTCATTTTTGTCCACCACAGTCCAACACCGGCATCTCCGCATCGTCAGTAAAGGTGACCATGAACGATAGCAAAATACTGCGGATGCTGGAAATCCGAAAGGTGACCATGAAGTTGTTTGGATTGTCATTAAAAACCCAGCTAGCTCATTAATGTTCTTAGGAACCTGGCCTATATGTGATTCTACTCCAGTCCCACGCCAATGCGGTTACCACTTAACTGCCCTCTGAAGTGGCCCACTAAGTCACTCAGTTGTGTCAAACTGCTACAAAGAATGGGCTCCGTGGACAAGGCCGATTTTGACCTAGCTAAAATTTGATATAAAAATGTTTTTATGATGGATTTCATTCTGCCACGTCTTTCCTCCCCAGGGAGACAATACTTGTTGGTACCACTAATGTGGGGCTGGCGAGCTTTCCGTCTTGCTTGGGCGAGCAGTCTGGTTCAATGGCCACCACGGCTTGTGGTTCCAGCCATCTCGGGGGGGGGGGGGTGGGGGGGCATGTTGAACCCTGCCAGAGAACCAGGCTTCCCCTGCACCTCACATCTGAAGCACATTAAGTTTGTTGTGGTCTCATGTTCTGGTGGCCATTCCTGCTTGCAGAACCCAGTTGTCCGGCTCTGCAAGAAGCTTGCTGTGTTCTTGGGTAATATGCTAAATACGTGACCCCCCCCCCCCCCCCCACCGCCTCTCCACATGTCCTTTCTTTGAGCAGGTAAGTCACGTAAGGCTGCATTGTTGCAGAGCAGAGTATGGTGTTAAACCAACATTATGCCACACAACCAGAGTCCTGGACTACCAAAGTTGCACTGCTATTGTGGCCAACTTTGGTGTCAAAAACAGGAAGACAGATTATTATCTGAATGGCAATAGATTGGGAGAAGGGGAAGTGCAATGAGACCTGGGTGTCCTTGTGCACCAGTCGCTGAAGGTAAGCATGCAGGTGCAGCAGCCGGTTAAGAAGGCAAATGGTATGTTGGCCTTCGTAGCGAAAGGGTTCGAGTACAGGAACAAGGATGTCTTGCTGCAGTTGTACAGGGCCTTGGTGAGACCACACCTTGAGTATTGTGTGCAGTTTTGGTTGCCTTATCTGAGGAAGGATGTTCTTGCCATGGAGGGAGTGCAGCGAAGATTCACCAGGCTGATACCTGGGATGGCAGGAATGACGTATGAGGAGAGATTGGGTCGATTGGGCTTATACTCGCTGGAGTTTAGAAGAATGAGAGGGGATCTCATTGAAACTTATAAAATTCTAACAGGACTAGACAGACTAGATGCAGGAAGGATGTTCCCGATGGCGGGGGAGTCCAGAACCAGGGGTCACAGTCTAAGGATAAGGGGTAAGCCATTTAGGACTGAGATGAGGAGGAATTTCTTCACCCAGAGAGTGGTGAACCTGTGGAATTCTCTACCACAGAAGGCAGTAGAGGTCAATTCATTAAATATATTCAAGAAGGAGTTGGATATATTTCTTAAAGCTAAAGGGATCAAGGGATATGGGGAGAAGGCAGGGACAGGGTACTGAGTTTGGATGATCAGCCTTGATCTCATTGAATGGTGGAGCAGGCTCGAGGGGCTGAATGGCCTACTCCTGCTTCTATCTTCTATGTTTCTAATAGGAAAATTGCCTCTCCGTGTCGTGCCAATCTTTAAAATTCGGTGTAAGGTAAACATAATGGTGAAACGATCCTCTAAATAGGGCGGAGTGGCAGATGTGATGGAGAGCTTGTCATCTTTATTACTCTGTTACAAGCTTCTTGGGAAACCGGATCAGGCTGCAGGTGGACAGGAGCATGCAGTTGCTGCCAGCTGTGCCCATTCGTGTGCAGAATGGCAACCGCTCGCCACTATGCGTAAATGGTGCAGCAGCTTCAAGTGAGGGACAGGTGCGCAGTTAAACCCGAATATCTAAAAGTTGCTGCCCGAGTTGCGCCGCTCAGCTGTTAGCTTCGAGAAAATGGCATCTCACTCACTGGCTCCCCATTGAAACGCACTGAATGGACCAGAAGCTGCTGTATCCGCACGGTAGATACGAAATAAACTCGCCACAGAACACTTACATCTTGTCATATCAAGTGTAATTACCCTTTTAACGACGTGTTAAGTGTAAATTACTGCCAATCAACCTCTCTGGCACGGAAAATGAACTATTCCAAGTGTGGAGTCTCATTCCTTCAGGTATTAATTGTTGGAGATTTAAAAAATGTCTAATTTAAATTTGTTTTAAACTTTTCTGTTTCTTTTTTTCTCAATTCAATCTTTTTTTCCCCCTCTCTCTTCTTTATTTCTCTTTCTGTACCGGATTTTACAAGGAATTCACCCGCTCTAATTTGCCCTCCTTCTCAGTCCCTGCGCTGTCTATTTCTCAATCCTTGAATCTGATTGGTTAAGGAGTTACACAGTTGCTTGCCCTGTTCACTCGGGTCCCAGATGCCCTGTTTCCCCTCGCTGCGACATTATCCGCTCGCGCATTCAGCAACTTGCCACGGAAAAAATGTAAAATCCTAAACATGCAAGGGCAAGCCTAACTTAACGGCAGACGGCAATAGAGGCCCTGCCACAGCAAAATCCGGCCCATTATTAGGTTGCACTGCTAATTGAAGCCTAAAGCTCTTTTTTAAATTAGCAACATTTATAATCAGTATTCATTATTCTTATCATTACTGTGCACTGTGTTTCTTTGAAGTGAGATTTTTGTAGCGTTACTTGAAGATGAAAGCAGTGTGGTGTGACAGGATTAAGCAGCTTTGTGTTCTGTTTATTTGACCTAGGACCTGAAGGTGTATGCAATGATGTGACGGGCCCTGTAGTATTTTAACACAGGGTTACGGGAAAGTTCACCATACACCGGTACTCGCAAACACAGATATAGATCATTGTGTAGAGTTAGTTAATACTGTGCATAGGCTTTTACCGAGTAGGTTGTAGGCAGCTTTCACAAAACAACTGGAGTCGGCCACCAGGTTTAACAGCCTACAGCTAAGTTCCTGCACAAAGGCGAAACGCCCAAACTTCAAAGTGCACTACATTTAATGATCTTGGGTGAGTTTGATGGGCTTTTTCTGTAAATAAGCACATGGGAGGCATATTTAATGTTGGGAGGTGGCACTTGTGTAATGGAGAAACGGTCTTTCACGCATGCAAATTAGGGTTTTCATATTGCACTTGTGTGACATAACTCTTCATTCGAGCCTTGCAATTATTATGTACGCACAAAATAAGCTTAAATTGCATGCTGCCACCTCCAGAACCTGCTGTTAACGTTGATTGCAGCCCTTCTCCTAGTAAGGTGCCAGCCGATGAATTCACTGGAGAGATTTTAAAGCTGCAGTTCCATGATATATTGTGAGGGTCCCGGCGCACAGGGATAACAGACACCTTTGTGTGTTGTGATGCGGAGATGCTGGTGTTGGACTGGGTTGGACAAAAATGAGAAGTCGCACAATACCGGGTTTTCGTCCAAGGCAGTCAGAAAGATTTACTGTAGTCGTCTGGCATTGTACGCTACACATTGTTCTCTGTCTATATATGCTTTGCTGATTTGTATTCCTTCACTTTACCTGACGAAGGAGCAGCGCTCCGAAAGCTCGTGATTTCAAATAAAACTGTTGGACTATAACCTGGTGGTGTGCGACTTCTCAAGCTTGTGTGTTGGCATTGTGGTCCAGGACTTTATTTCCTGTCTGTTGTGTTATTAACCGGGGAAAGGCATTCTGGTCAGCGGGGAAAGCACTGCGTCATTAGCCTGTGAAGCTGGGCTGAACCGATCCGAAAAGATGGCAACTCCTCCTTTTTCAGCATTGCTCACACTGCAGCCGGGATACTGCAATCTCCGCAGGTCCTGATGAAGCACCCTTCTTTCGGCAGGTCTTGGAGCCTCTGTAGGGAGCAGCACTGCCACTGGAGTTGGGGCTAATGTTGGTGTCATTGCTATAAGAGAAATGTAGCCTAGCTGAGCAGTGCTGCAACTGACTCCTGCTCCTGTTTTGGCGCCACCGTCTCAATCGATCAATACCAGATTTCACACTAACCATTACCAGTGATATCACTGCCGATTTGTGTTGGTAACTCCACAGACTCTTTTATCTATGTCAGTTAAATAGCCAAAGTAATAGCTGCTGCATTGCACCATAATTGTTGCAAAAACATTTTTTTTCCCAAATATGTGGGTGGGAGCTAAAGAAGTCCACGTTTTTTTTTAAATCCTGCTTGCACAAACATCTATGTGCATTTTCATGTTTATGGAACAAGATCAATTTCAGGAAGGCATGGTTTATGTACATGTGACATTGACTTCGAGGACTAATCACAGAGCCAGCCCTTGGGGCAAAGGGCAGAGGTCAGTGGTGTGAGAACATAAACTGTGCATTCTTGACTACCCTCTGCACTGCAGAAACCTCGATCTTCATCACAGATGGTATTTTAGAAGAAACCATTTTTTAAAGGAAGGTGCCTCGAGCTTCTGTTTAAAATGGTGTACGGGCTGCAGCGGTTCAAGAAGGTGGCTCCACCGCCACCTTCTCGAGGGCAATTAGGGATGGGCAATAAATGCCGGCCTTGCCAGCGACGCCCACATCCCATAAACAAATTTTAAAAAATGAATCATGCTGGATAATGCAGCTTCAAGTATATGTCACTCATTTCACAATGTTCTGAAGCTAGATTGTGCAAACTGCAGCTTCTGATGTGGCCCACAGAATCCGGTGAAAGAGATACATTTGCCCTTATATTTAATACTCCGTAGAGCTTGTCTTGTTTGGATTTCACAGTTCTGGCAGTTTGGAAAGGTCGGTTCCTTATTGATGGGATATATTCTAAATCAATACGTAATTTAGCTTTGGGGTTTCCTTAATGCAGAATTTGTTCCGGATTTAGTAGTGGCGGTTGGTGTTTCCTGCTGGAATTGTTGATGGGGCAGGTTTTCTGAATTTGCGCTTGCAGTGCAGAGATTGCGCAATGAGAATTCAGGTCAGAGCGGTAGGAACATAGGAACAGGAACAGGAGCAGGCCAATCAGCACCTCGTACCTGTTCCACCATTCAATTAGATCACGGCTTATCTGTGCCTCAATTCCATTTTCCCATCTTTGCTCCATATCCCTTAATACCAATACCTGACAAAAATCTCAGTCCTGAAAATTTCAATTGACCCAGCATCCACAACCTTTTGGGGGAGAGACTTCCAGATTCCCAGTATCTTTTGTGTGACAAAGTGCTTCCCGTTTTCACTCCTAAATGGCCTAGCTCTAATCTTAAGATTATGGCCCGTTGTTCTGGACTCCCCCACCTGAAGAAATAGTTTCTCTGTATCTACCCCATCAAATCCCTTTGTTCTTTTAAATAGCTCGATTAGATCACACCTCACCTTTCTAAACTCAAGGGAATACAAACCAAGTTTATGCAACTTGTCTTCATAATTTAACCCTTTAAGTCCTGGTATCAGATTCTGGTGAATCTGTGCTGTACCCCACGGCGCCCCCCCCCCCCCCCCCCCCCCCCGCGCCACCTCCAAGACCAATATATCTTTTCTTGGGTGCAGTGCCCAAAACTGAACGCCATAGTGCTTTGTGTACCTGGACACGCAAGCTCCTTTGCTGTTCTACAGCTTCCAGTCTCTCACCATTAAGAAAATATTCCGATTTGTCGTTCTTGGATCCAAAGTGGATGAACTATGACTTTCCCCACATTAAACTCCATCTGCCACAGTATTTCCCGCTCACTTAATTCGTATATGCAATCCACACAATTTTTCGCCCATTAATTTAAGGTGTACAATCTACCCGTGTGTGTGTGTGTGTGTGTGTGTGTGTGTGTGCGGTCCACGTGGCCTCCATGGTACGTAACTAAATGGCGCACGGCGACCAAGGATTGAACGCTCCCGCAAAGGGACAAATTCTTCGTCTTTCACTCCGACGAGGGCCTGTTTGTTGCAATGTGTAATCTGTTTGTAATTCTGGGTATGATTTTTCTGAAGTTCTGAAATATTTGGCAGCTGTGAATGTATAATAGAAACTTTTTTTTATTCAGTAAAATGTTTGCCAGAACAAAATGTCATCAGATGCAGAGCTGACTGATAATTCAGTGGAATGCAGAACTGAGCAAACTGTCAGCTGTAACCGGACTCATCAGCTCAGTTTGAAGTTACTGCATTCTTGATGTTAATTCAAAAAGTTATTTAAACACTCTGCAATCCAAGGAATACGCCGCCACAGACAAACCTGCCGATCCTCGCACATCTCACGAGACACGAGTATTCTTCTCAGTAGCTCCACTTCGTCCCGATTAGGTTTTTACCGAAATCTTTGATCACGGTCAAAACTTCTTTGCCCAATTTGGAAATTCTACCACTATATTCTGTTGTGTGAAGTGGCGAGTCTGAAAGCTGCAGGTCTTACAGGGGGTGGGGGGGGAAGGTCTGCAATCTGGCACTGTTTCCTGAAGCTAAACTGGATTGATTGCCTTTTCAAAATGTTTTTGAAGGATTTGGTTAATACAGAGGCAGAAATTAATTGCTTAGTATGACTGAAGACACTAGTTTTATTAATCTGTAAGCGGTATTGTTCTGACCTCAATGAGCTGAACAATTATGCTCCAATTTTTACTGAAAGTAATTCATAATTTAATTGCAATAGGAGTGTTGTTAAATGATAAGTGAAGTAAATTAGTTCACCAGAGTTTTTTTTTTGCTTTTGTCGCCATATCTTTAAAGTAATTAGTGAGTGTGTTCCAAAGTATTAAAGTATACTTGCATTGTATTCTGCTGGCATAGAGCTCTCAACTGACCCAGTTTTTGTTATCTACTGAGCCGCCCTGATCCTTAAGAGAAAAGTTGCTTAAGATTCAGTTATTTAATTCAGTTCATAGAAATCTTAATATGTTTCCTGCTGCATTTTGTGGCCCTCGGGCTCCTTTTTACTGGCAGCTTTCCTGTGGTGTCCAGGCTGACCTGGGCCTCTCTGTCTCCTCCCACTCCAGGAGTCTCTCCTGTTCCTCTCCTCACTATGATCACGTCTGCTCCCACTTCTCTCCTGAGGTACCCCTTTGGCCTTCCCCACTTTTGCTAGAGTATCGCTGCCCGCTGCTGTTCCCACTGCTCCCCTGAATTATCTCAATGCCTCCTCTGACTGACTGCTCTCCCAATTAATCTGTGCCCGCCCCTGCCTTGCTCTTCTCCCACAGAGACCCTTGTTGAGCTGTTCGTCACCCCTTCTGGGCTTCTCTGCCGTTTCCCTTATGTAGTTTTTAAAAGTGTCCCAATGACAAATAGTGGATGGCAACTCTATGGATATCAAGACCAAGGGTTTTTGACTCCCTTATTTCCGATACAGGTAGTTTTCTTTCAATGAAAGTTAAAAACTAATTTCGTCTTTCAAAGTTTAAAACTACTTTTTTTTGCAGTTGCGGATCATTTGCTCCAATTCGAGGAAAGAAATTTTGCAACTAAAAATAATTCTCAATGAAAACTGGGGATTAAATCCCGATGTGCAGCCAAACAGGCTGAGAATCCATCTGTTGCTGAGGAATTAAAAAAAAAAAATTAAGATTGTAATGAGTTGAACCAGTTGCTGTTTATCTGGTCTTGCATTTTTAATAACAGAAAAATGGTTCTCTCTCTCTTGACTCTGGAGCGTTCCCCTCTAATTTGGAGTATTAGGGGAAACTCCGTGAGGCTTTGCTCCCAGCATGAAGCCTTTCTCGCTGGGAGTGCCGATTGGACAATTTCTGATGGTTAATTTTAATATTGAAGTCCATACAAAAGAAACTCGGGCCTGGTGTAAAACGGGCGGCCGATTTGCTATCGCCTGTTTCGCGCTCACCCCCACCGTGTTATTGCAGTAACTACAAATGAGGTATATTTTCAGAACTTTAGTGAATCTCTTCACATACTGTGCACACTACCTGAAATGTGCTATCCAAACAAGTTTATGGTTGACTCAGTACAAGAGCATAAGAAATAGGAGCAGGAGTAGGCATCACTTTCCCGCCCTCTCCTCGTATCCGTATGATAGAACACTAATGTGCACGATGTTGAAATTTCTGTTTAACCAGGAAGTGCAGTAATATTTGGATAATATTATTGATTTGAAATGTTTGATTATTGAAGCCATTGATCGAGGCATTTGATTTTGTATAAATGGTGGGTTAGTCATGTCCTGCACGTTTTCCAGTGACTCTTGATTCAATTCGTCAAAATAAATAAATAGGGCTTAATTGAAAAAGAGGAAGGAAGTTAGAGTTGCCATTTGGGTTTCTGAGGGACTGAAGGAGCTTAGCTACATTATAATACTGTATCCTGCTCGTTTGTGTCACTGACTGAAGAAATACCAGTCACCCTGCATTACTACAAACATTCCTTTCTGAACAAAAATGTTGTCTTTGAAGTGCAGAGTTGGCAAATTTCTGAGATTAATTTAATTGACATTGTAGGCAGACAAGAACCTGGTGTAATGATTCCTTTCCTTCCCACCCAAGAACATTCTTGGAGATACTAGATATTCAAACAATACGGGTGTTGTTTATTTCTGCTCTCTTATTTTAGTCTGTGTTTCTCATTCTATTTTCTCTCTGAATGTGAATATTTGTCACTCTTTTTGTATAGGCCCATGCTGCTGTTCTAATGCACTCTGACAAAGTGGTGAGATAGACCTTAAACCCCATGATTCTCCCAATGGGGGAAATTTGGTTAAAACGTCTGTTTTGAAAGGTGTCAGCGGCGGTTCAGTGGTAGCACTCTCGCCTCTGAGTCAGAAGGTTCTGTGTTCGAGTCCTACTCCAGAGATTGGGCCAGAAATTCGGGTCGGAGGCTTCCCACGGGTGCAAGCCCGCAACCTGCACTTACCAAGCGCGCCTGCCGTTGTGCTCTGGGCCCGCGTGGAATTCCGATCCTGGGCCTCCTCCAGCTGCCGGCGCGCAGTGCTTGCGTATCCCAGGGGCGCAGTTAGTTCGAAGCGTCCCCTGGGATCACGTGGGCCATGGAGAGCCAATCGGAGCAGGGAATCTCCATTCATAGATTTGACAGGAAGACCTGTCAAATCTATGAATAGAGATCGGCCCCAAAACCACACTTAAACTTCAAATAATTTTTTTTTTTTAAATCACATTTTTAAAATAACTATAAATTACACAAAATAACTTTTAAACAATAATTTAAATTTTTGAAAAAATTAATTACAGTTTTTAACAGGGCTAAAAATAAACTTACCTTTCTTTAAAGTATTTAAAAATAATAAACCTGTGGAAAAAATGTTTTAATTTTAGTTAATTCACCACTTACCTTGTTAAAAGCAGGCCTTGCACCTGCTTTTTCCCCGCGCAGCTGCTGGGGACTTACCCGCGCACACAAACCTGAAAAAAAATGGAAGTCCGATGCGTGCGCGCTGCCTCTCCGGCGCACGTGTTTGACCTCCGAACGAACCCCTTCCTTCAAGGGAACAGAAGTTCCGGTTTCCAGCGCATGCGCAGTGCATGCGCGAAACCGGCACTTTCGTTGGGTCTACGGGTGAGTACACAGCGCGTACTCACCCGTAGAGACCTGAATTTCTGGCCCATTATCTAGGCTGACACTTCAGTGCAGTACTGAGGGAGTGCTGCTCTGTTAGAGGTGCTGTCTTTCGGATGAGGCATTAAACTGAGCGCCTATCTGTCCTCCATTTCCAAGAAGAGCAGGGGGGAGTTCTCCCTGATGTCCTGGCCAATATTTATCCCTCAACCAACATCAAGAAAACAGATCATCAGGTCATTATCACATTGCTGTTTGTGGGAGCTTGCTGTTGAGCAAATTGGCTGCTGTGTTTCCTACATTACAACAGTGACTACACTTCAAAAGTATTTAATTGGCTGTAAAATGCTTTGGGATGTCCTGAGGTTGTGAAAGGCGCTATATAAATGCAAGTCTTTCTTTCTTTAAAAATATGTACTGATTTAACGATGAACTGGGAGACATTGAGAGTGAATATTTACCCCTAGAGTTGTCTTCCCCTTTAATAATACTTTAGGGCATTTTCATGAAACTGTTTTGAGTAAATATCTTACTTGCATGAAGCACTTCAAAGATGTGCACAGTGAAACTGCTATCGTCCCTCTATTTTGAACTTGATGCGGAGATGCCGGTGTTGGACTGGGGTGGACAAAAATGAGAAGTTGCACAACACCAGGTTATAGTCCAACAGTTTTATTTGCAATTACGAGCTTTCGGAGCTCTGCTCCTTCGTCAGGTAGAGGTACAGTGAGGGAACCTGTAAGAAGTAGCAGGTTATTGGGATTATTTAAAAGCTCCATTGTGGACCTTTGCCTAACTTGGTGAGTCACTTCCTCTCGTCACCCTCAGTCTGTATCAAGAATTCACTACATTCTTCATGGCAATTTCAGGTTGTGAAGCTCTGTAACTAATTAGTTGCAGCTGTTCACTCTGTGGAAAAGTTTGAGTAATATACCTCAAAACTGTTGATAAGAAAGACAGAAGGAATGACTTGTACTTGCGTAGTGCCTTTCGCATGTCCAAAAGCGTTCCACAGCCGGTGAATCACTTTTGAAATGTAGTCACTGTTGTTTTTCAGGCAAACACAACAGCCAATTTGCGCACAGCAAGGTCCCACAAACAGCAAATGAGATAAACAACTTGGGTCATGTGTTTTGGTTGTGTTAGTTGAGGGATAAATGTTGGTCAGAAATCCAAGACAAGAAAGAACTTGCATTTATATAGTGTCTTTCATAACCTCAGGACGTCCCCAAGTGCTTGACAGCCAACTAAATGATTTTGTAGTCACTGTTATAATGTAGGGAAATGCGGCAGCCATTTTGCGCACAGCAAGGTCCCACAAACAGCGATGAAATAAATGACCAGATCATCTGGTTTTTTTAAGTGATATTGTTTGAGCGATAAATATTAGCCAGAACACACTCTTGTTCTTGGAATAGTGCCACGGAATCGTTTACTTCGACCTGAACAGCCAGACAGCACTTTGGTTTAATATCTCATCCAAAAAATGGCACCTCTGACAATTCACGCTCTCCTTTAGTACTGAAGTGTCGGCCTAGATTTAGTCCCAGAGTGGGGCTTGCACCCACAACCTTCGTAACTCAGAGGTGAGAGTGTTACCATCGAGCCAGGTTGACACCAAGCACAGATCTTAAAAAAAAAAGGCGAGAAAAGGAATATCAGGCCCATAAAAGTTTATCCGAATATGGGAGATCGCTCATTACCTCCCTGACCACTGCTAACTACCAGGGAGAGGCAAATAAAGAGAATAAAAACTGCAGCCAGTATTAGGAACAGCTTGTAGAGGTAACACATGTGATATAGCAATCCAGTACAAAAGTTCAAAGTAACAGCCTGCTCCTTAGATAAATAGCTGACAGAATTAATAGCAGTGTAACTTCAGATTCTATCAAGTTAGCAGAAAATATACCTTTCATTTTTATTAACAGAAATTCCTCCCTCATCCACTGGTCCAGGAGACCATATTTACTCAAGACACATCATTAGGTGAATTTAAATACCTCACACACCCTGATAGGCCCCATTGTCTCCACCCCCCCAGGAGCCTGTCAATAATCTCCTAAATGGCTGTAGCATACCCACATTCATCTGCTCCAAGGGGCGACAACTTGTGGAGGAAGGAGATGCTTCTTGGCATCAAACCTGACTCTGTGCTTTTGCCATGTCCTTCACCATCACCACCAGTTTCAATTATTTTATCCAAATCTACTGCTTCCAATTCTTTTATAATTTTAAAAAGCTCAGTCATCCTCTCTGAGCCTGCATTTCTCCAGACTTTAAGCCTATCCTAGTAACTAAGAGACCAAAGTTTAAATATCATGCTTGTTGACCTCCTTTTTCTCTAAAGCCTCAATGTCCATCACTAGATGTGAGGACCAAAGCTGGACACGCTACAAAGTGTGGACAAACCCGAAGTCTCTCATCCTTGACCAGAAGAGGAGATGCTAGAAACACTCAGCAGCTCGGGCAGGTTGATGTTTCGGGTGTGTGAACCGTTTGATAAGATGACCTAAGACATTCCTCTTCTGGAGGGTCTTTGTTTAAGGCTTGCTAGGGCTTCAGTGGAACTCATGCCAGCTCTCCGCTCACGAGGGTTCTGTTGGGACGGAATGGATGGATTTCACGGGGTAGCCCAGGAACTTCCTCAGACGCACCCCCAAGACGTGGGGCAGTGGTTGGAAGACTCGCCTGTTTGCCCCCTCACCCTCCCCGCCGCCCCCCCTCCCCCCCCCCCCCCCCCCCAACTGGAATTTGGGTTGGAGTTTAACAGATGTGGAAATACGTTGGATCGAGGTTCTGCTCCAAATTGCAGATTGCCCAGCAGGCGGCTCTCTGGCCTCCCCAACCTCCGACCTTTCAGGCCTTAGTCACCATGTGATTCATCGGCGCATATTTTAATGGTTTTATTCATTCATGAATTAAAGCTTGTTGAGAATCTTCATAACACAAGGTTTTGTTAAAGTAAAACAATCCTGTGCCTTGTGTGCTGTCATGATCAATCAGTGAGCTCTGAAAATAGAACATTTTCCAACATCTCTGGTTGTCGAGGTTGTTTTTGTGTCTCTTCCCAATATGTCGGCTGTTTTAAAAGATCATTATGCACGCTCAGTACTGTAAAAGGTTCCATTTGTAGATCATTTGAAAGACAGAAAATGCCACTTGATTGCCGTG
This sequence comes from Squalus acanthias, assembly GCA_030390025.1. Taxonomy (NCBI): domain Eukaryota; kingdom Metazoa; phylum Chordata; class Chondrichthyes; order Squaliformes; family Squalidae; genus Squalus; species Squalus acanthias. Next base: position 102,725,896 of record CM059429.1, on the reverse strand, counting down.
AACACTGAAACGCCCCACTTTCTAAAGGATCAATGAGTAACTACAGTCATGCACTAATACCCTGCGCAAAAAGCAGTCAAGGCCCAGTAGCCTTACATCAGAGGGTCTAATAATGAGGTTGGAGAATTAAATATTTTAATGAAAGAAGCCCTGCATACTAACTTCTAAATGTTCACCCTACTCCCAAACCATTGAAGTCATTGATTGCTTTTTTAAAAAATGTTATCTGAGCGTTTGTATTGACATTTGTGTGCTGAATAACAGGAACTCCTTTGGGCAAGAATTCTTCTGGTTGCTATGTGCAGCTCCATTATAAAAATGATGCTTGTAGAACATATTTACAATTTTACTACATATAATGAGCAACCAGAGCAAGCCTTACCCTCTGGGGGTTTTGTGGTAAGGATAACTGTCAAGGCACCCCCGACGATTGTCGTTCTCTCTCTCTCCTTCCACCCCAACACGATCTCTATCACTGTTACCCTCCCCTTTGAACCAAATCTCTCTCCCTCAACATTCCTTCCTTCAAAACCTTGAATGTACTTATATTTGTAACCATTAAATATTGTAACTGACCAGAATTATTTGTGCTCTTTCACTAAATTAGTTTTGAAAGTTACATTCAAACTCTACATTTTGATTGTAGTTGTGAAAGCTTATTATTAAACTGAACCCTAATGCACAAATATTTGTTTAAAGAAGCCAGTATTTTAATGAATAACAGAGTCTCTCTTTCTTTCTGCCCCCTTCCCCCTCCCCTTCGCTCAACATGGTGTCTCTCTGCCCCTGAACATGATTTCTCTCATTTCACTCAATGGGATCTTTCTTCCCCTCACTCTGTCTTTCTCTACCTCTCTTGTGTCCACTGAATAACATCTCTCTCTCTCTCTCTCTCTCTCTCTCTCTCACTCTCTCTTTCCCCTTTGATGGTGGATGTGAGGGGGAAGAAAGTAAAAAAAAAATGTGCTCTCATCCTCCACAACATGACTTCTTTGTCTATCACCCCCTCAATAAGGTCGCAAGGTCTCTCTCCTCTCTCTCTCCCACAGAAACAGCTTCACTCTCACGCCCAACAGAATCTCCCACCCTGCTCCCAAAAAGGGGCCCTTTGCTCTCTCTTCACTCCAGGATCCTTCTCTCTCCCCTCCCAACAGGCTCTGTCTCTGCATTACCTCATAACCGGGTGTCTGTCTCGCTCTCACCTCACAACAGGATGTGTCTCTCCCCTCCCCTCAACAGGCTCTGGCACCCTTTTGTGAATAGCGTCCTCTGCTCCTCTCTCTCTTCAATAACAATATTGGTAAAATTCCATCTATTTGGAGGGAGACTAAAATAATTGCCCTCCTGAAGCAGGGGAAGAATGCTTGTGAAGCCTCCAGCTACCGCCCGATCTCCTTACTTTGCACTTGTTATAAAGTGCCGGAGCGGCTACTACTCCACAGCCTAGCCCCCATCACCGAGCCAACCATTCCTAAGGAGCAAGCAGGCTTCTGGAGCGGCCGTAACTGCTGCGACCAAGTGGTAGCTTTAACAACGCACATCGAAGCAGGCTTCCAATGCCAGCTCAAGACCGCCGTAGCACTCGTGGACCTGTCAGCGGCGTATGACACAGTATGGAAGCATGGACTGCTTTTCAAGCTCTCTACCATTTTACCCTGCAGAACAACGATCCATCTTCTCAACTCCATGCTTAGCAAACGGCGCTTCAGTGTATACTCTGGCACCCAGAAGAGCAGATATAGGACCTTGAACAACGGACTCCCACAGGGTTCTGTCCTGGCACCCATGTTGTTCAATGTTTACACCAGTTACCTGCCCGAAACAGAGTCCCGTAAGTTTGTATACGCTGATGACATTACCTTGGCCACCCAAAACATGAATCTGTCCATCACCGAAGAGACCCTAACCAGTGATTTACAGAGGATGGAGGCCTACTTCCGCCGATGGCGACTTCGGCCAAACCCGCAAAAGACCGTCACCTCGACATTCTACCTCAACACCAATGAAGCAAACCAAGCTTTGAAAATCTCCTTTTGCGGCGCAGAGGTAAACCATGCCAAAAATCCCTCCTATTTAGGAGTCACGCTTGATCGCACCCTGTCATATAGACAACATCTCCAGAACCTTGGAAGAAACTAAAGAGTAGGGTCAACTTGATCCAGAAACTCGCTGGAGCCACATGGGGAGCAGATGCTCAAACCCTCCGTATGGCCCCACTCACCCTGGTGTACAGCGCAGTGGAGTACTGCTCTCCGGCATGGCTATCGAGTCCGCATGTCAAATCCATTGATGTCCAGCTGAATTCTACTAGGAGAATTATCACTGGTACGCTTTTATCGACACCAACACCTTGGTTGCCTGTGCTTGCAAACCCCGCACCACCACACCTACGCCGCGAATATGCAGTCTCCAGAGAATACAACCGCTACACCAGCAAAGACACACCAATCCATGCCGACTTGAACAACCTACCACCAACCCATCTCAAATCTAGAAGGCCATTTTGGACCGTCGCCGAAGCCCTTCAGCAATCTCCCCTCAGCTTGATGACCGATGGCGAAATGCTTGGAAGAACTGCGACATACGGAATGGATTCCTTATAGAGGATCCCACAGTACAACCTGAAGGATCAAACCTTCCTCGCAAACAGTGGACAACCATCAACAGCCTCAGAACTGGTCATGGTAGATGCTGCCAACTTCTCCATAGATGGAAGATTAAAGCATCCCCATCATGCGACTGTGGAGCTCCTAATCAGACCCTGGAGCACATCATTGAGCACTGCCCTCAGAGGAAATTCGCAGGCAGCCTACAAGATATCCGCGCTGATACACAGGAAGCTTTGGCCTGGATATCCAACTTAGATATTGACATTTGATTTGCTTTGCTACTTTCATATGAAAGAAGAAGAAGAATAACAATAAGGGCATAGCTGGGACTTCACTGCACAGCTGTTCTTAAAAGGAAGGAGAGATATGGTTTGGGTCAGATATAGCAGAGTCTGAAGTTGAGTGGGCTGGGAGCTCACTGCAGATTTTTATTTCTTTCTTTAAAGGCAAAATATAGCAGAATCATGGCGCAGACGTTTGTGGAGATGCCACTACTGAGGGAGTTTCTGTGAAAGCCAGAGGACTTTCACTCGGTTGGTGTGGTCAGTGTTTCTTTCTGTAACTTCTTGCATTAAGGGTAAGAAAAGAAAGAAAAATTGAGTTTTTCACAGAAAAAGAAACAATTATTTAATTTGAGCTTTCTGTATTGCCTTCACTTGACACTGATTGGACACTGAATTATAGAAAAATGACAATAGGGATAATTCAATTTTTAATAAGGGAGGTAGAAGTAGATAGATGAATAGGTAAGTGTCCCAGAATACAGATGGAGACTTTTGCATTTATTGCCTCTGATAATCATACAATATATTCTAGTAAGTTTAGCAAACCTCATGTTGGAAGACATGAACTGCAGCCTCTGATGTTCTGTATTCCAAGAGTTGCAGTACAATGATTCCCAGATGGATGGGTGCATCAACAGCAGATTTATTTAAAAAGAAAGAAAGACTTGCATTTATGTAGCGCCTTTCACGACCACCGGACGTCCCAAAGCACTTTGCAGCCAATGACGTACTTCTTGAAGTGTAGTCACTGTTGTAATGCAGGATACACGGCAGCCAATTAGCGCACAGCAAGCTCCCACAAACAGCAATGTGATAATGACCAGCTAATCTGTTTTAGTGATGTTGATTGAGGGATAAATATTGGCCAAGACATTGGGGATAACTCCCCTGCTCTTCTTCGAAATAGTGCCATGGGATCTTTTACGTCCACCTGAGAGAGCAGACGGGGCCTCGGTTTAACGTCTCATCCGAAAGACGGCACCTTCGACAGTGCAGCACTCCCTCAGCACTGCACTGGAGTGTCAGCCTAGATTTTTGTGCTCAAGTCTCATGGAGTGGGACTTGAACCCACAACCTTCTGACTGAGAGACGAGCGTGCTACCAACTGAGCCACTGGCTGACAGATTTGTTTGGGAAAGACTAATCTAGTAGAAGTTAGCAGTTGATTGGCATGATAGCCTGGTTTGGATGGTTTGTGAAGTTCCCTGCTTACATCTAAACATAACAACAGACACCAGGGGAAGCTGCTGCAGCAGACCGTACAGCAGGGAGACCAAGCCAACCAACAGGACTGCTGTCTGAGCTGAGTGGAGCTTGTGTGATACTTTTTACTCTGCATTGGTTTTTGGTCACTGTTTTGGGACACAGTTTGCCTCACAACTAGACTCCACAATAGATACTATTCTTTGTCACTGACATACAGAAAGAAGAAAGAAAGAACTTGCATTGATATAGTGTATTTCATGGCCTCAGGATGTCCAAAAGCACATCCCAGCCAATTAAGTACATTTTTTTGAAGTGTACTCGCTGTTGTAATAGAACGAAATGCAGCAGCCAAATTGCACACAGCAAGGTCACGTGAACAGCAATGAGATCATCTCCTTTTGGTTGAGGGATACATGTTGGAAGCACAATAAATGGTGTAGATGGGAGCAGGAAGTTACAAAGGAACAGACAGATTAAGTGAGTGGGCAGAGCTGTGGCAGAAGGTGTTCAATGGGGGAAAGGAGGAGAAAGACACATTGGAATATTTTTTTAATGGCGATTAGGAATCGTGGGTGTCCAGGTACACTAGTGCACAGGTAGAAAAAAAAATCAAAAAGTCTAATGGAATGTTGACCTGTATCCCAAAGGGGCTGGAAAACAAAGGGGAGGAAGTTATGCTTCAGTTGTACAGAGCCTTGGTCAGACCCCATCTTGATCACAGCATTCAGATTTGGTTACCGCACCGTAGGAAAGGTATATTGGCCATGGAGTGGGTACAGCGCAGAATTAAACTGGTGTTTTTAAAGGGTTAAATTATGCGGACAGGATGCATAAACTTGGCTTATATTCCCTTGAGTTTAGAAGGTTGAGGGGTGATTTAATTGAGGTGTTTAAAATGCTAAAACGATTCGATAGACTAAATACAGAGAAGCTATTTCCTCTGGTGGGGGAATCCAGATCAAGGGTGCCCAATCTTAAAATTCGAGCTCGGCCGTTCAGGAGTAAAATCAGGAATTACTTTTTCACACAAAGGCTAGTGGAAATCTGGAATTTTCTACCCCCAAAGGCCGTGGATGCTGGGTCAATTGGAAAATTTCAAGACTGAGATTGACAGATTTTTATTAGGTAAGGGTATCAACAGATATGGAGGAAAAGACAGGTAAATGGAGCTGAGATACAGATCAACCATGATCTAATTGAATGGTGGAAGAGGCTCGCGGGCCACTCTCCTGTTCCTATGCTTTTCTTCGAATAGTGCCATGGGATCTACGTCCACCTGAAAGGGCAGAAACGGCCTTGCTTCAGTGTCGCCTCCAACAGTGCAGCGCTTCCTCAGTGCTGAAGTATCAGCCTAGATTATGTGCTCAAATCTCTGGAGCAGGGCTAGAATACACAAACCTTCTGACTTCGAGGCAATGGGAAGAAAAGCCGGGCGGGGTGTATAACATAAGAACATAAGAACATAAGAAATAGGAGCAGGAGTAGGCCAATCGGCCCCTCGAGCCTGCTCCGCCATTCAATAAGATCATGGCTGATCTGATCCTAACCGCCAATCTACTATCTATCACAGAACCATCTCCTGCATCTAACAGAATTGCACACACGAAATAGGAGCAGAATCAGGCTACACAGTCCCTGGGCCCGCTCCACTACCCACAGGGCCATGACCGATCCGAACCTAGACTCATGTCCAAATTCCTGCCCGCTCCCCGTAACCCTTAATGCCCTTTACTTCTAGGAAACTGTCTATTTCTGTTTTAAATTTAATTAATGTTGTAGCTTCTACAGCTTTTTGTGGCAGCATATTCCATGGACCTACCACCCTCTGAGTGAAGTAGTTCCTCCTCATCTCAGTTTTGAAAGAGCAGCCCCTTATTCTAAGACTATGTCCCCTAGTTCTCGTCTCACCCGTCATCGGGAACATCCTCCCCGCATCCACCCGATCCAACCCCTTCACAATCTTATATGTTTCAATAAGATCGCCTCTCATTCTTCTGAACTCCAATGAGTAGAGTCCCAATCTACCCAACCTCTCCTCATATGACCACCCCCTCATCCCCGGGATTAACCGAGTGAACCTTTTTTGCACTGCCTCGAGAGCAAGGATGTCTTTCCTTAAGTAAGGACACCAAAACTGTATGCAGTATTCCAGGTGCGGTCTCACAAATACCTTGTACAACTGAAGCAATACCTCCCTATTTTTATATTCTATCCCCCTAGCAATGAAAGCCAACATTCCATTTGCCTTCTTAATCACTTGCTGCACCTGCATACTAACCTTTTGAGTTTCGTGCACCAGGACCCCCAGATCCCTTTGCACTTCAGTACTCTCCAGTTTCTTGCCATTAAGATAATAAATTGCTCTAGGATTTTTCCTGCCAAAGTGCATCACCTCACACTTTCCAGTGTTGTATTCCATCTGCCAAATCTCTGCCCACTTACTTAGCCTGTCTATGTCCCCTTGCAGGTTTTTTATGTCCTCCTCACTCACTACTTTCCCTCCCATCTTTGTATCATCTGCAAATTTTGATATGTTACACTTGGTCCCTTCCTCCAAATCGTTAATATAGATTGTGAAGAGTTGGGGACCCAGCACTGACCCCTGTGGAACACCACTAGTTACTGATTGCCAGTCTGAGAATGAACCATTTATCCCAACTCTTTGCTTTCTGCTGATCCGCCACCGCTCGTTTAACACCCCCGCCAAAGTTGAAAGTTCCGTCCATAGTCCCTTTTCAAATCCTTCCAGTCCATTCCCAGTACCGAGACCACACTAGTAAGTTTTCAACAAGATCCTGTGTGACTGTAACCACAGCATGCTATTCTTCTCGAACCCCCAGCACTGTTGATAGTCAACCAATATATCCTTCTGCACTGGGATCCATCTCAATGGTTCCAATCATATCTGCCCCACCACAGTGAGCACATCCTGCAATGGCACCGCTTCCTGTACTCACATGGTCGCCTCCTCTGCACCCCCCCCATGTACTCTATCCTTGGCTCCTTCCTATTCCTCATTTGCATGTTGTAGCTAGGAGGCATCATTTGTAAGCATTGGGTCCCACATGTACTCTGATGGCCACCCAGCTTTATCTTCACACTTACCACCCTCAGCGTCACGACTGCTGCTGTGCTGTCTAACTGTTTGCTGGTCATGGATGAGCCGGGACATTCTGCAACTAAACATTGGCGAGAATTAATGAATTCATGTTCTGTTCTTGCCATAAAATATACACCCAGGCCACTAATTCCAGCCCCCTCTCTGACTGATTCTTTGCGCTAAATCCGACAGTGCGCAACTTTGGTCTCCTGTTCTGAGCTGAGCTCCGCTTCAACTCCCTCATTCAGCCCATCACCAAGACCACCAGTTTCCATTGCTGCCGTGTTGTCACTAACGCCCCACCGGTACTGAAACCTTTCTCACCCCTGGCTTAATTTCTCTAACAATCTCTTCTTCGGCCTGCCGCACTCCATACTACGGAACTTCCAAATCATCCAGTCTCATATTAAGTCCCACTCATCTATCATTCACACAAAGATGGATGGATAGAAATAAATTAAATAAATGTAGAAATAAAATAAAAACAGAAAACGCTGGAAACACTCAGCAGGTCAGGCAGCATCTGTGGAGAGAGAGAGTTAATGTTTCAGGTCGATGACCTTTCATCAGAACTAGACAGAAATGCAGAAATAAATTTGGTTTAGCATTAATAGCATTTGTGACTGATAATGTGTTGCAGATTGGAAATTTTAAATACTTCAAATTTACCCCAATATCTTCAGCCTCTTTTGCAGGTGTACAGTCTTAGGATTGTGAGGGTACCCTTAGAGAAGTTTCATTCTGCCATGATAGAGGTTAAGATTGTCTACCTCTCAACATTCACCCACCCTGTACCCTGTGCATGGTTTTAAAAACTGCAGATAGCACTCAAATGCCAAAGGGTAGTTTTTTCTGCTGAATAAAGTTCCCTTTACTATGCTCCCAAAACTGTTCCTTACAACTAACCGCATAAGGGAGCCCACCTTGACCAATCTGACATTTTCCATTTCCCACATCAGCCACCCTGTGACACTTTTTTAATAGGATTGTCAACTATAGGGGGCTTTTGGTGTTGTGGATCAATGCCCATTTGGAACTGGACTTGAAGTGGCCAAGCTCATTGCACATGAGTTCCTTACAGTCAACACACAGAGGAAATTTTCATCCTTTAATTCTGGGCTGCATTTCAAACCCATTCACGGATGAAAGACCAGTGTGCTAACTCAATTTGTGCAACTTAATAAATTAGCTCTGCTGTTTAAATTTTGCTGTTCATAGTGCCCTTGAAAAACTAAAATCCATGGTGAACACCGTTGACATTTACACAAAGTCCACGGCCATGAAAAGCAAGGCTTTTCCAGCAGACTCCTGCTATAACTTTGGCAGGAGTCTGCCAGAACAGTTGGAAACTAGGCTGGGACCCGGCATAATCAGATTGCAGCCTTATGCCCAAGACTCCTGCATGGCCTTTTCGGGGTGGAGCTTCCGTATGCACCTTATGAGGTTATTGACAAAGGAGCATTGGAGTTCCCGCACTAAGGCCTTCACTGGGATGCAAAGTACGGTCGGCAGAGGTGCATCTAGTGAGATCGTGTGTACCAGCCGACAAAGGGTTGGATGTGGGGCCACCTGGGAGTCTAGCGTGGGATCAATAAACTAGAGTAACACACTTTTAATGTAATATCGACAATGATACTTTCAGGTCAACTTGTGATGCTTGTGTTTTGATGCTTGCTGTGTAGATCATTGGCTGTAAAGCGCTTTGGGATGTACTGAGGTGGTGAAAGGCACTATATAAATGCAAGTCTTTTTTCCTTAGACAAATGGGATCAGACTGTAGCCATTGGAAAAAGCAAGTATAGAGTACTCTCCAGCCTGATTAGTTACCAATAAGATTGGTTATTGATATTTTAACTATTTGGAAATAAAAATATATTTATAAAAAGTTATGCATTACTCGTGGTGATATTGCTGACGTCATTTTTTGCATAATTTCACCTTGAGAAATGGGCCTTAAATGCACGTACATGTTAGATATGGAAACTTGTATGAATACAGACCTTATTATTCTTAAATTGGCCTAAATGCCATTTCCATGTTATATATCAGCCCAACTGGCTTGCAGAATATTGTGTGTTTCATGTGGGTATGCATTATATGTGAAAAAATACAGTATATTATGGATTTCTGCCACTAATGATCCCCATAGGAATGTTTGCACATTAAACCACTCACCTATATTGTATTGCATAGTGGAATATGCTATACGTCTGTCACCATTCACTATGCTGCATTGCATAAGGGAATTTGTTATAAGTTGCCCTGGTGTATACAGCACATTCGTATAGTGGAATTGCAATTACTGTTAGATTTTTTCGAACAAATGCTGCCAAAACTCTTCCCTTGTTCTGAACGTGAAATATTCTGATTTGTTTGGAAGTGACTTTGTTCTCGCACACTACATGCTGGGCAGTTTTCAGTGACTGCCATAAAGCCTCACAATATATTACAGAGATATGCAACGGCTTTTAAAAGGCTTCTTTATGGCTACACTGACGAGTGTTATCCAATAACATACTTGGTTGCTGTGAGATGCTTACTAAAAGTCGGTCATTGACCTAATGTGCTGATGAGTGACAAGTTTTTAAAAATGCCCTATTATGTACGACCTCTCAGCTGGCTTGGTCATTCATCTTTTTTTTTGTTAAATAACTGAATATATCATTTTATGCAGCGACAAAGACAATTAATGAATCCAGCAGGACCCAAGTGACCTTATTGTTTGAGATAGTAAGCTACAGTTTTAAGGAGAAGTCGAAGGCAGTCAAGTCTGCCACTGTGTTTGTTAATTTGTAAATTGGGACTGCAAACAAAATAGTTTGCGTTAGAGCTGTCTCGGCATCAAAATATCTGCAGATACACTTGTCAGTCACTGGCGACTGTTTCAGACCTCAGTCAGATTGAACATCCACAGGGACCTTCTTGTTTGTAAAGTGGGGGAAATTTTTGTCTCTAGAAGCTGCTTAGTAATATCGGTAATCTCTGTGGGGCAAAAAAGGCAACTTTGCGTTCAGAGGTACAGAATTCCCAGATGTCCTCCGAACTGTGATCCATATTCATGCTTTCATGAAACCATCACTCTACGGAGACCCCAGAGAGTTCAACATTTGATATAAGGAGCCTTTGGTGGGATGCGGATGAATGGGAAAGTTGATTAATAATTGATTATGCTCCTTGCGGATGACTGTAATTATTTGCCAGGGCTTTCATTTCATTGTGCCATTTTTCACTATAAAATGTGTTTGGGATCATCAGCCACTGGTTTGAAGGAATATTTGTCGAATGTTTCAATAGGTGTCATCTACATGCGGTTAGGTAATGCAGTCATTTATTCAGCTATGCCGTTCTGCTAACCCTCTCACCACCCCATATATTGTATACCTATATTCAAGTCTTTCCTAATCTATAATTTAACACAATTGATTGAATGCGGATGACTCCTCTTGTATGATAGCCTGTACTCTGATTAACTCTAATACTATCAGCAGAACATTCCAAATAACTGATATTTGCACACTGACTGTTGAATATAGTTTGCCTGATAAAAGCTTTGGGGAATAAAATGAACATAAACCTGAGCAGTAGTGCCATAGAAGCTTATAACCCTCGGTCTATTGTTTCCATGTCGACTCTTTGCTAGAGCAATCTAAAAGTATTCCCATGCCTCACTCTCCCCATAGCCCTGTATCTTCACCTGCTTCAAATATTTATCCTCTTTTTCCCTTCAGAAGTGCTACAGTCCGTGCCTCAGTTTCAGTTTCAAATTAATCACCCAACTGATCGTTGTAAAACAGAATTTAAGAACCCAACTGTTTGGGTGCCTTTTCTCCACATGTCAAAAAGACTTGATTAAGTGGTGGATAATTGAACTATAAAATGTGTAGCTGCTTTACCCAGGCTCCTTTCTTCACTTAAAAAACCTGTCTGAATCGCAATTAATGACCGTAAAGTTTTGCGAGTAGGTGCTGGAAATGATTTGACATGTTCGCGATTGACTGTTATTAGACAGAGTACAATTACATTCTCACTCACTTCTTTCATATAAGGTCTTGATAAATGCAATTCCTACACATGCATTTTTTAGGTGATGCACTAACATTTTTATGTTAATAAATATTTATTAAATCCTTGTCTTTTCCAAAAAAAAGTATTCTTTATTATTAAAACATTGAATATTCTGAGTTTTAATAATAAATCCAGTACTCCAACTGGTATATGTTGGATGGCTTGTATGTTATTAAGAGACACAGTGGTCATTACCAATTCTAGCTTCAAACCTATACATAGCCCACAAAAAATTTTGGTTGTTGGCATTAGAACTGCTTACCCAGCTTGGGAGCTTACAATGGGAATTCCACCGACTACTATCATTACTGCAGCAGGAAGCTTATGAAAAAATAAGGATGTGTGTTTTAAATAATATATCAATTACTGTTCTTTGAAATGTGAGAATCTCAACCCAAGTTCTTTTATCTCTACTTTGTTTTTAATCTTTCCATCCAGGTTTCCTTCCTCCGTCTAGATTTCATGTTAAAGTTTCTTTTTATTTGCAAGGTGTCTTTTTGAATATATTCCTGAGGAGGCATTGGGTGGGAGTCAGATTTGAGGCTGAGTGGAACATTCAAGAATGTCTTGCATTGAAGAAGCGATTAGCTAGGTGGTTGAAGGAAAGCAGAATAAAGTGATACGAGCAACAGAGTGGTCATATGGGATTAAGACGCGGAGATGCCGGTGTTGGACTGGGGTGTACCTCTACCTGACGAAGGGGCAGCAGCTCCGAAAGCTCGTAATTTTAAATAAAACTGTTGGACTATAACCTGGTGTTGTGCGACTTCTCATATGGGATTAAGACCACTCTCGTGGAGGATAAACACAAACGTGGACTGGTCGGGAGAAATGGCATATAATAACTGCCCACCCACTGCCAATGCCCCTGGGGTCAGGCTGCTTTAAATTTTTTGAGTGAGCAATCACACCATTATCAGCGCATTGGGGAGCCTGCATGACTTTGGGGGAGGGGGAAGAATCTCACTTGCATCTTGCCAGAGCCCGAGAGCAAACCTCATAATTTTATTTTTAACTGTTGCTGGCTCTTTTGGCCGTTAAATTCTCAAACTCCTCTTCTCCCAAGGCCCTAGCAACACTAGACGTCAGGGACTCCTAGGCATCCCTGGCGTCCAGCGTGGCTAAGGAAGTAACTAGGGAAATATGTCAATTAAATTGGACCATAATATACACCTGCCCTTTTTGTGGGTGGTCTTTTTATAGGCCCACCCCTGAAACTGCTAGGAATTCCAACCAGGTTGAAAAGGGTCGGAACCCTGCTGGATCAGAGATCCATCCCCTATGACCCCCCCCCCACCCACGACCCCGCAGCACGATGATGCAGAACAACCTTTCCTGACCCCAGGAGTTTCTGGGCCAGAGTCTTCGAACCATTTGATTGAGATGTGTTCAGCACATTTATCCTAAATCCTAGAAAGAAAGAATTTACATTTATATTGGGCTGAATTTTAATGGGGAACATGGGCTGGGGGCGGGGTGGGCGGGGGGGCTCCGAAACGGTCGGGAAACCTGGGCGAACAAGTTTTCCCGTAAGCCCTGCCGAATTTAACGGCAGGGCCTGATTTGAATGGGAAACCTCTGTTTTCCGCCTGCAGCCAGAAAGATTGAGAGGCTGGCGGGTAGGCCTGTGGCACTCGGCCGCAGAGAAGAGGGAGGAAGTGAGGAATCGTGTGGGGGCCGGAGGAGAAGGATCGGGGGCCGGGACCAGCAAGGGTGGGGGGAGGGGGGAGTGTCGGGTGAGTATCTGGGGCCGGAGGAGTTGGGCGGGGGGAGAAGGGATTAGGGAATGGTCGGTGGCCAGAAGAGCGAGGGGGGGCGGTGGGGGGATCCAGCAGTCCTCATATTGATTCAGCTGGCGGGTTTCACGAGGCCTGCAAAACCCGACCAGCTAAAGTTAAATTGAAAATGGAGGTTAAAGCAGAGGCTTCCAGCCTCATTATAATATTTAAAGTAGATGACCCGCCTCCTGGGAGAGGGTTGTTTGCCTGCCTCCATTTAAACCGGAAGTGGGTGGGTTGGAGGCAGGTTCTAGTCGAGATTCAGATTTTTAACACTTTAAATTTCCACATGATCCCAACCCACCTGTTTTTTTTAGGTTAAAATTCACCCCATTGTGTCTTAGTACATCCTCAGGATGTCTTAAAGCGCATTACAACTAATGGACTAATTTTGTTTAACAACAACAACTACTTGCATTTCTATAGCACCCTTAACGTAGAAAACCCTCCCAAGGCCCTTCACAGAAATGTAATGAGACAGCAATCGACACCAAACGAAAGAAAGAGATATTGGGCGTAATGGCTGTTGTTATGTAAGCAAACACGATGGCTGATTTTTACACAAATGAGAAGTCGCACAACACCAGGTTATAGTCCAACAGTTTTATTTAAAATTACGAGCTTTCGGAGCGCTGCTCCTTCTTCAGGTACAGGTAGCAGCAGGAGCAGCGCTCCGAAAGCTCATAATTTTAAATAAAACTGTTGGACTATAACCTGGTGTTGTGCGACTTCTCATTTTTGTCCACCCCAGTCCAACACCGGCATCTCCGCATCATGATTTTTACACAGCAAGGTCCCACAAACAGTAAATGATTGAGTGACCTGGTAATCTATTCTGTGTTGTTGGCTGAGGGAGGAATGTTGGCCAGGACATTGGGGAAACACCCTGCTCCTCTTCAAGTAGGGCCAAGGAATCGTTTACACCCACCTGAGCAAGCAGACGATGCCTCAGTTTAACGCCTCAGTGAAAGACAGACCTTCTGACCAATATTCCCTCTAATTTATTTTAGTGCGCGGTCCCTTTAACTGGCTGCGCGACCCATTCAAATTTTCGCGCACGCGCACGTTTCTTCCATTCAAAAGCCAGTGAGTGGCCTGCGCAGAACCTCCAGCCCACTGCAGCTTAGCCGGGGACATTGCTTCTGGCGATGCAGCACTCCTCCTTCATTCCTGCACTAAAACTCCTCAGCCTAGATTACCTGCTCACGGCCTGGGGAGTGGATTGAAATCCAGAACTTGCTGATCCACGTGAGAGTGCTATCAACTGAACCAAACTGAACAATTATCCCACACAACCTTTTGACTGAGAAGGTTAATGTAGTGGGCTATATTTGTGGGGGATGGGGTGGACTGAAGGGAACTAGGGGGAAAATGACAAAAGGAAAGATAGAATTAAAAAAAATAAACCTTACATAACACGTATGGCTTTGTGTTGAGCACGAATGGAGGTATTGACACAATCTTTTAGGATTAGAAAATGTCACATAAGGATTAAATCCAGTAAAACCCCTGTTGATGTAGCATAATTCATTTTTAACAACATGTCATTATTTCTTAAAATCTCAGTAGGGAACATGAAATATTTGTGGCTAGAAAAAGAAAAAGGAAACTACCACATTTAACATTATTGACAGCAATAGAAAATTAACAGAGTAAACCAAAGCAATTCATCTAAAAAAAAGTCTATTTAATGCTCTAGACTAATAATTACATTTGCCTTGTAATGTGCAGAAGCACTCAAGATTTTATGTTTTTTATTTTCACTCAACAGCTAAAACACTTTGGATTTGGGAACATATGGTCGAAGTCGAACAGGTATTGGTGATTGGTGGCTTGCATCCAGTAAATCACCTGTGTTCCAGCTGCTAAAACTCACTCGAGCGTTGAGCAGCCAGCATCATTTGTTTTGACTGGCGTAAGCACTTGATGTCCAAAGTGTACCCAGTACATCTAGACCGCTAAAAGAAAGGTCTTCAATAAGAAAAATTGACTTCAAGGCAACTATAGCCAAAATGACTAAGAAATGAATGACCTCTTTCCCTGATCAATACAAGTTGCAGTGTCAATTGGAAACTGGGCGAGCAATATTAATCAGCTGTCCAGACATAATCTTGCAAATGATGTTACTGTTGTTGTCCACATATAGTGTCTGCCTTTTTATAATCTTAAAATCCCAGCATTGGGAGCCGAGGCCACCCAGGCTGCACGCTTTGGAATTCCTTCCCTAAACACCTCTGCCTCTCCAATTCCCTCTCCTCATTTTGACCCTTCTTAAAACCCACCTTTGACCAAGCGTTTTTGATCACCCCTTCTAATATCTCCTTATTTGACTTGGTGTCCATTTTTAAAAATCTACGCCTCTGTGATGCACCTTGGGATGTTTTTCTACATTAAAGGTGCTATACAAATGCGAGTTGTTACTCTTGTAAGATAAGGGGTGACCTGATCAAGGATTATTTTGAAGGATTATAAGAAGGTAAGATTGGAGTACTGTGAGCAGTTCTGGGCACCACATCTTAGGAGGCTATATTGGCCTTGGAGTGGGTGCAGCGTAGGTTTACAAGAATGATACCCGGACTTCAAGGATTAAATTACGAGGAGAGATTACAAAAACTAGGGTTTCATTCCCTAAAATTTAGAAGTTTAAGGGGTGATCTGATTGAAGTTTTCAAGATGTTAAGGGGAACTGATGGGGTAGATAGAGAGAAACTATATCCGCTGGTTGGGGAATCTCGGACTAGAGGACATAGCCTAAAAATTAGAGCCAGACCTTTCAGGAGTGAAGTTAGGAAACACTTCTACATGCAAAGGGTGGTAGAAGTTTGGAATTCTCTTCCGCAAACGGCAGTTGTATGTGGATGTTGAATGAATCGTATTTTATTTTATTTTAGACTTGACTATTCCAATGCTCTGCTCACTGGCCTCCCATCCTCCACCTCCAGAAACCTGAGGTCATCCAAAACTCTGCTGCCCGTATTTTATCCCGCTCTGTTAGCTTCCGGTCTCCCAGTGCTTCCAATTTAAAATCCTAGTGTTCAAATCCCCAAGGGACTTGAGCCCATAAAGCTAGGTTGACACTCCAGTGCAGTGCTGAGGGAGTGCTGCATTGTCAGAGGTACCGTCTTTCAGATGAGACGTTAAACCGAGGCCCCGTCTGCCCTCTCAGGTGGACGTAAAAGATCCCATGGCACCATTTCGAAGAAGAGCAGAGGAGTTATCTCCGGTGTCCTGGCCAATATTTATCCCTCAACCAACATCACAAAAACAGATTATCTGGTCATTATCACATTGCTGTTTGTGGGAGCTTGCTGTGCGCAAATTGTCTGCCGCGTTTCCCACATTACAACAGTGACTCCACTTCAAAAAGTATTTCATTGGCTGTAAAGCGCATTGAGACGTCCGGTGGTCGTGAAAGGTGCTATATAAATGCAAGTCGGTCGTTCTTTTTGTCATTGCCCCTCTCTGTTTCTATAACCTCTTCCAGCCCTACAACCCCACTCCTGAACGCTCTGTTCCTCTGACTGTGCGGAAGAGAATTCCAAACTTCTACCACCCTTTGCATTGCCCCTCCTGTCACCCCAGCATTGGGAGCCGAGGCCACCCAGGCTGCACGCTTTGGAATTCCTTCCCTAAACACCTCTGCCTCTCCAATTTCCCCATCCTCATTTATGACCCTTCTTAAAACCCACCTTTGACCAAGCGTTTTTGATCACCCCTTCTAATATCTCCTTATTTGGCTTGGTGTCCATTTTTTAAATCTACCCCTCTGTGATGCACCTTGGGATGTTTTTCTACATTAAAGGTGCTATACAAATGCAAGTTGTTACTCTTGTAAGATAAGGGGTGACCTGATCAAGGATTATTTTGAAGGATTATAATACGGTTAATAAATGAGAGCTTGTTCATCAGTGAGACCGTAGCAAGAGAGCACAAATTTAAGACAATCGCAAAAAGAATTAAGTTGGAAAAAATTCCTTTAAAGAGTTAGAATGTGGAAGTCTCTGCCACAAATAGTTGTGGAAACAGAAACCACGGGTACTTTTAAAACAGAATTAGGTAATTGCTTAAAAAAAAGTAATATTAATGGGAGTAAGCAGGGGAGTGGGATTTAGCAGAGATGGTTCTTGTGGGGGAAACGCCAGCATCAACTGGGTGGTGAATATGGCTTGTTTGTGTCCTGCAGCATGTTGTATGATTCTGAACGATATCACAAACGTGCAGTTAGCTACTGCGTAACCATATCGCTGTAATTAGCTGTTACTTGCAGTTTCTTTGAAAAAGAATAGACCTTTTATTATTTAAAGACTTTAATAGTCTTTTCATCTAATGAGCATAAACAAGGACCATATGGAATTGCATTAAACCGTTTTATGGAAACTGTTTATTCTGTTGGATTGAAAATGAAGGATACTGGAGCTAAATGGAATACAGATTCTTTAAAGAATGTATTATTGGCTTATATCCAACATTAAATGGACCGACACAAAAGTTATTTTGAGCTCTGGGTTCTATGTAGAAACAGCATCTCGGCTTTAAGTAAAAGTGTGCCATGGATTAGCTGTAGAAAAACAAGTTCTGATAAGATAAATCTCTGTACATCTGCCTGTCTGCCTCAGGAATTACAGCTCCTAATTAAATATTCTTCTGGATTACCACTTGGGAAAGCGCAATATGTTTGTATTTTGTCTTGTTATTGTAATGTTTGTGTTGCATATGTTGTGTTATAAGATAGAAAGACTTGCATTTATATAACGCCTTTCACGATCTTGGGCATGTCAAAGCGCTTTACAGCCAATTAGGTGCTTAAGGTAGGAAACGCGACGGCCAATCTGCGACACAGTAAGGTCCCTCAAACAGCAATGTGGTAATGACCAGATCATCTGTTTTAGAGCTGGTGAGTGAGAGATAAATATTGGCCCAGGACACTGGGGAGAACTCTCCTGTTGTTCTTCAAAATAGTGCCATGGGATCTTTTATATCCACCTGAGAGAGCAGACGGGGCCTCGGTTTAACGTCACATCCGACAGTGCAGCACTCCCTGTGCTCGTGTGTCCGGAGCGGTACCACAACCCGCAGCTTTCTGACTCCGAGGCAAGAGTGCTACCCCAGAGCTATGGCTGACACCATGATGTTATGTGTTGTGCGTGTGTGAGAATCATTCTGCGGTCGGTATCTGCAAAAGAAATCGCATCATTTGTGTTTGTTTGTAATATGCAGTTGGATTTTGAGGCTTTTAAAATGTTTTAATCAATTTTCTCCCCTTTGCTGCAGAAGGCACTGCCACCGTACTGGAGTACAGTTTCCCTAGTGCTGGGTGCCCTCCAGTACCTCTCACGAGTGGCCATTTCTAAGTTTGTAAAAGTAGACCGTCAAGTATTGGCAAACTGTTTTTGACCATGAATCGCACCACAACTGAGCCCGACCACGTTTCACCCAATGACCGCACATGCACACATTCCTGCCGGAGTCACTGGATAGCAGTCGAGAGCAGGAACCAAAGCTGGTTTTCTATTTCCCCCTTCCAGCCCTGGGTCCTGAGGCCAACTGTAGCACTCCCACCAACTAACATCAGCTAACTCCGCATAGGCTACTGAATCAAACCTGGGACCTTGCTGGTCTGTCTGGCTCGGTTCCACATTGGATGAGCTTATTTTTCAAACCAAGATGCCACATACTGTATGCAAACAAAATGTACCAGACTGTAACCCCGCCAGCAGTTGCTGACTCTCGGCTAAAATTGTTCATTACACAAAGTTTTAGTGGCTTGCTCAGAATTCTGGTAGCCAACCACAGGGCAATATGATATATAAATAAAGATATTATTTTCACGGCCTACAGTGAAAAGGTTTATTTTGGCCTGTTTGTTGCATAATACAGAGTCAGTCAGAAATGCAACAGAACTCCTATTATTGCTTGTATTTAATCTGTGGGTTTCTAGTACCTCAAAACTAAGTGTGCCTTGGAGAATTTGGCTCCTTAGGAAAGTAGTTGATGCCATGTTGTAGTAAGTCAAAGGTTATTGTGAGAGGAGGAGCCAATCACAACTGATTTGAGATCATTTAAACAGCAACTTGGAAATGAAGGCGAGTACATTGAGATCTGTTCCCAGATGATACAGTAGTAAACTGCAGTAAGATGTGTGTTGGCTTCATTAAAAGATGAAGTGCCTGTTTGTGCTGTAATAGGTTTCAGATGAAGAATAAACAGTGACAATTCTAGTAAATAAAAAAAAAAATAAAGCATTTTTTAAAAAAAACCAAAACCAGAAAATGCTGGAAATGCACAGGCCAATAACATTAAAAAAGAGAAAGATATGTTAATGTTCTTAGATGGGATTCCTCTTCAGAATTGGAATGGGAATTGACCAAGAAACCGAGGTTTGTGAATCAGTGATGAATGTTGATATTTCTAACAAGCAGTTGTTAAAGACCAGCTGGCTACAGTTGAGGCTTTTTCCCCCCCCAGCACATTTCCTGTGTTTACAGTGTGCCAACAATTCTGTAAACGAACGGTCTCCTATGAACCGAACCCTGTGACTATGTATTCTGCTGTATGAGTTACTGTAGCCCAGATCTCATAGTTAATCTGGATCATGGAAGTCACTTACAGGAGGAGATGTGGGATGCCCATCACATTGCCATATCAGACAGTGAAAATATAGCACACTACTGAACCGCACATTTATTCGCAAATAAAGCAACATACAGAAGCAGAAAGATTGCCAAGATATTATGCAGTACAATAATCAAATGTATACTAATTGCAAACTGAGTTGCTTGTTTAAAAAACCAATGTGCATGGTTCATACAGTCTGAACTTGTAAACACACAGTCGATGATGGTATGTATGTAAGATTATTCTTTAGAGCTCAGATCACCCCCTTCACTTTACTGAGGTGCGGTGAATAGAAGCTGCACACTGTGAGAAAGTCCCTGGATTTTAAGGATGGCTTTTCCTTTGAATTTAAAACAAATTCTTCACAGCACTCAGGCAATCAGGATGTTAATAGTTTTTACACATTGACAAACCAAGAGATAATGGCTTGGAGCTACTAGCCTTGTCTCCTGAGATTGATTTTCCTTTATAGAATGCAGTCTTCATAGTCTAATAACACACTGGGGGTAATTTTGACTTTGGGTGATAGCTTAAAGTAGATGCTATCGAACCAGCTGCCCATTGTACATCTCTCTCAGTTGTCATATGGGTGGCTGATTCGGTATCTCCAGCTTTACACTATCACCCTAGGTCAAAATTACCCCCACAAGGTCCAATAAGCTCCACAACTAAGGTACTTTTACCTTTTGAAGAGGAGATTGCCCATTTACTTGAATATTGAAGTCCAATTATATTTTGACCACAGATTCTTTTAATATTTCACTAGGACTTTTGTCATATACAGAGTGTAGTGTGTGTTTAAGGGGAATCTACTCCATGGTGCGGCTATTTTGTAATGTTTAGAATTATGAAATTACATAATATTCTAAATAAAAAGTTAGGTTAATATAGTAAAAGTTTTTTGAGGGGCTTTTTTGTTTTAAGTTGAACTATTTTTGATTCTTTTTCTGGGGTATATTTTGCTTTGTGCAATTATTTTACTGAACTGGGGAGGTTTATAACGACGATAAAATAAAATAATTTTTGTCGAACTTTACACACAAACCAAAATATACTCCCTGCTGACGTTTTGGAGTTGTAATGAAAATCTCAGTACCTTCAATACGTGTGAAAACCCCTTATTGTAAAAGCAGAAACAGCAGTGACCGAGCACTCCATATTTCTTTGTCACGCTGAGAGGCAGCAAACATCTGCTTTCCATTTGTTGTCTTATTTGCTTTCGTAGGTTGAGTCTGGACTTGAATTAAGGCCAAGGATTTAACTATCGTTCACAGCAGCTTGGGCTAATAGTTATTAATGACTTCTCATTGTGGTGAGAGGGGACACTGCGTCATGCAAAGTGAGGTCCTGCAAATAAATCATCGTGCTAAGTTTGGTGGCGTACAAAAAAATCTCCCAAAACCGACTGCAAAGCAAAGGGAGCATTCCCACAGCCATCAAAACAGCAAGCTTTATTTCTTATTCCTTTTTCCATTTGGTACATTACTGGTTAATTTGCCTTTCCTCTCTAAATGAGGATAGAATTATACCATTTAACACAGCAGCTTTGTTTCACAACTGAAAGACCCACTGCCTGCTTTATAGCCGCACAATATGTTTATGCTTTAAGGCAATTGCATACATTTCGAACCGATGCAATCTTGGAACAATTAGGCAAGATGCTAAAAATGTCTGTATTTTTGAAATGACTCAGATGCCGTGCGATGAGGCTGCGTGAAGATTTGGTGCAAATCGTCACACCCTATTAAAATCCTAACAACAGCCCTTGCTGCATTCTGTGTATAAATGATCTCATAACCTTGGTACAATAACATGTAAAGGAGTATGGAACTTCCAGGCCTAAAGCTTTGGCAAGGATTCTCTCCAACTACCCTCTTTCTCCAGGGTTGCGGTGTGCTGTAAATGTGACCCGTCTACCCTAGTTGAACATCTACAAAATAAAAATCTGAAAAGATAGCGGTCAGCTCTAATTGTAAATTTGTTTTCTCTTTTTCTCTGACTGCCAAAAGCGCTCAAAGTCTCGATCCAGACTCGTCGCAGCTACGACATTCACTTCTCCTGATGTTGCAACTGGCATCTATGACTTTTTTAATAAAATGTGTGTACTGTAATCGTACTGGTGGTTTATGGCTTCAGAGAGATATCTGGAACTGCCAACATTATTTCTTTTGTGATGACATCCGCAGTTGGGGGTAAGCAGAGTGCGCAGTCAGCAGTTGAGCAAACTTCATAAGTTCACAGCGCTCTGTAAGAGCACTGGGTTTTGGTATCCTTACAAATATATGTCAAGGAACCAGACAAATCTTTAACACCTTCGCCTAACTCCTCATTAATGAACCGTCTGGAGTGTTACCGCCCAGCTTAGGTTTAGGAGTGTGTAATGCCTAAGTGTTGCTCGCTGAACCGTCTTACATTTAACCAGCTCAGATCAAGTTTGAGTTCACTACCCCTCGATTAGGATACCCGCAAGTTACTGAGTGAGTGAATTAACACTTTCTTGCCGAATCATCAAGAAAGAAGTCAGAGAGCAGGTCATGTACTAACAACTCTTAATTGACTGCAAAATCGCACGTTAAAGTTAAACATTGAGTATACAAGCAATTAGTAGATGTAGATGGAGTTACCTAGCAATTCAAATAACAGCAATGAATGGAGTTAGGTAACAAAATGAGTAGCAGAGTTTGTACCGACAATTCAGTGCATCAATGTAAATCAGCATTGACGGACGCTGAGTATTAATTATAGCAGCATTCAGAGTCTGACATTATTACAATTGGTGAGGTTATTTTAGGCTTAAACCTCTAGATAACTGACAAGTTATCAGCATTCGATAGCCAGTCTGTCGAGTATTTCCGATTCTATGAGCGAGATGAGCAATGTTTCAGAGCTTATACGACTGTGTTGTTGTGCGCAGCATGGCTGAGTTGATCGCCTTCCTTCCCTCGGACACAGGCGTTCGCTTCTAGAGCCCCTTCGGCAGCGGGGTTATCTGTTCACCTTGGATCTTCGGTTCTGGCGGAACTCTCCTTATACACGAGCGACAATATCTGAGCTAGCTGGCTCGTCTCTCGCCTTCATTGATCTCAGATACTTGTACAGTTAAATGGCACTCTTATCTCTGTCTTACAGTCTTATTCTCTGCCATGATATACTTTGTACTTGTAAAATTACCCTTTTTATATCTGTTAGGTAATGGTTACTGAAGCCGTTCACTTCTAATTCCACTTTTTTCTCCCCCCTTTTCCTTTTCTCTTATCCCTCCCTGACCGCTCTCTCCTGTCGTCATGCCTCCTTTCATCTCCTATCTCGGACACTCTGCCCTCACAAATCCCTACCCCAATCCGTCAGCTGTGGCTCAGTGGGTAGCACACTCGCCTCTGAGTCAGAAGGTTGTGGATTCAAGCCCCACTCCAGAGACTTGAGCACATAAAGCTAGGCTGACACTCCCAGTGCAGTGCTGAGGGAGCGCCGCACTGTCGGAGGTGCCATCTTTTGGATGAGACGTTAAACCGAGGCCCCGTCTGCCTCCTCAGGTGGACGTAAAAGATCCCATGACACTATTTCGAAGAAGAGCAGGGGAGTTATCCCCGGTGTCCTGGCCAATATTTATCCCTCAGCCAACATAACAAAAACAGATTATCTGGTCATTATTACATTGCTGTTTGTGGGAGCTTGCTGTGCGCAAATTGGCTGCCGTGTTTCCCACATTACAACAGTAACTACACTCCAAAAGTACTTCATTGGCTGTAAAGCGCTTTGGGACGTCCGGTGGTCGTGAAAGGCGCTATGTAAATGCAAGTCTTTCTTTTCTTTCTTTTTTCATTACTCTTCGACCTTATTGCTCTCCTGCTGCCGTCCCAGGCTTGACTCCCTCTTGGATAAACCTACAGCTTCCCTCTGTGCCTCTCTCGGCATCCTCTGAAAGGCCCATCGAGTCACTCGTCGCTGCCTCCTCACGAGCAGCAACCCCAACTGTCCCATCCTACTCTCTCACCGACCTTCCTGCCCAGTGCGCCCTCTGGGGGCTAATCTTGCCAATCTCCTCCCCGTCCAACTCGCCCCTCCCAGCGCTGACCCTGTGGACACTAGCAGTGGGTCAACCATCATTGGCACTCTCCGCATCTCCCTCCAGAATGTCCGTTCACTTGTGAACAAGGCCCTTGCCATCCATGAGCTTATCGTGGATGATTGTCCTGACATCATGGCCCTGATGGAAACCTGGCTGAGGGGTGATGACACCTTACCCTTAAATGAAGCTGCCCGCCTGGCTATACCTTCCACCACTTGCCCCACTCAGACCGCCATGATCTCATCACCAAATCACACCTTGGTCTGTCCCCCTACTCCTCCGGCACGTTCTCTTCCTTTTGAGCATCTCACCTTATTCCACCCCTCTCCCCTCTCATTTATAATTCTTGTTCTCTACCGCCCACCCAAGTACCATAAAAATTTTATTACCGAGATATCTTCACTGCTTTCCTCCCTCAGCCTCTGCACCGAACGGCTTCTCATCCTTGGTGATTTCAACCTCCATCTCAATTCATCATGCTCTCTCTCCTATGAGCTCACTACCCTCCTATCCTCCCTTAATCTCTCCCTCCATGTAAATGCCCCACCCCCTCGACCTTGCCATCTCTTGTGGCCTCGCTACTCCCATCGTGTCAATCGCAGATAAGGCCATCTCTGACCACTTCCTCGTATCGCTCTCCACCCACATCCCCCTTCACCAACCCTACTTCCTTCTGTGTCCGCCCCTGGAAAAAAACTCCCTCCCAACTCTCTTACAACTGCACTTACGAAATCCCAGCCTTTGGCCCACCATTCACCATGACATTTTTGCAGCTACCGATCTGCTCAACCATACCCTCACCACCATCTTTGATGCCCTAGTCCTTATTAAAACAATTACCCGCTCTCACCCTGGCTATTCCCCCTGGTACGGCTCTCATCTTCACTCCCTTAAGTCCAAGGGATTCAGACTTGAACGGATATGGCGGACAACTGGTTTGGCCATTCACCGTCCGATCTGGCTGGCCCACATAAGGCATTATCGGGTCCTGCTCTCGTCTGCCAAAACTGCTCATGATTCCAGAATCATTCTGGAATGCAAAGATAAACCCCGGCTTCTATTCTCTACTACTAACTGTCTTCTTAAACCCCACTCCCCTGTCGCCTCCACCCTCACCTCCGACAACAAGTGTGAGGAGCTCGTGGACTTCTTTGTCTCTAAGATTGAGACCATCTGTTCAGCTGCCTCTGCCACTTCCCTTCCTTCCCCTAGCCCACCGGGCCAAACTTCCTCTAAGGTTCCCCCCTGCCCTAGCCCTGATGCTCCTTAAAACCTACTTCTTTTCTGCCCTAGTTTCTCCTTATGTGGCTCGGTGTCAAATTAAATGTCTTTTAACACTCCTGTGAAACGCCTTTGAATGTTTTACTACGTTAAAGGCGCTATATAAATAAAAGTTGTTGTTGTTGTTACTTACAAAAGGAGACTAGAGAATACAAAAGAGCCTCCTTCTGAATAACCACGATAAGCTAAGAGGGTCTCAGAAAGACGAAGAACGACTCTGCTATTATTACTGTTTCTACAAGAGGCAAAGAGAGACTCCGTAGAATACAAGAGAGTCTAAAGGCATCTGCTTCTGGGGTGTGTTGCCTCTTTTTTTTTATACTTAACTCAAGCTCTTACATCCCCTTAGGCAGTATTAGTGACGCATTTATCAAAAGGGAAGGGTTCCATTTGGTGGCAGAACTTCTTTAACAAACATCCAGGTGTTCTGGAGATATCTTTGAGTTGGTGAAGCCTGGATTCTCAAGGATTTTTAGACTTTGGGGGAAAAATTTGGTTGCTTTGCGCCTCCCGTTAGTATGGGGCGCACGGCAACTAGTGCCCGGGCGCGCCAATGCTTGTGCCGCTCGCGAAATTGACCAGACATTTTGCGGCGGCGCTAAACACTAACGCCACGATCTCCTGTGCCCGCAGATCGTGACGTCAGTCGCGCGTGCAACGCCCTGGACCGGATATTGAGTGGCGCCCCCTGCCTTTCCGCCTGCCGCTTGCAACGACAGGTTGAGGGGAACGTTTTGCAGTCGGGAAGGGACTGGGGGAGCACTATTTAAAGGCGACCGCTTCCTGCCATTTTTTGTCGGCGACATTTTTGCACTACGCATTCAGAGAGAGACTGACTTCTGGAGAGATTCAACGCTGTGTTGAGGAGTTTTGGGTACTGAGCAGCACTTTGCAGGCTCATTTTGATTTGAACTTCCTTGCATCGATTTAGAAGAGACTATGGGGGCTGCACTCTGAGCTCTTTACCTGGCCCTCTCCATTGTTCTTTCCAGCAGATTTAATCTACAGGTCCCTCCAGGCCGAGATTCAAGGCTGCAATGAGCAGGGTGTGGATGGAGAGCATGATCAACCCTCTCCTTTAAGAACTGGCCGGTGCCAGTGTGTCTGTGTTCCATTGCTGACTGACATCACATGAACTTCGCCAGCGCTCTGAGGTAGTGCCTCGCTCCTCGGCGTTAGCGCCTTAAGACAGGTGTGTAGCGCCTGATTTAGCGCTCCAATCACCTCCAGGGGCGATAGAAGCAAAGTTTGCAGTCGGAGGCGATAATTAGCGCCAGGCGCTAAACTTTGCGCCCGGCCGATAATTGCGCCCCAAACGGGGCGATACCGAATTTCTTCCCCTAAGTGTCTTGCTTCCAGCTCAACCATCAGAATGTCCTGCAGGATTTTGACAATTTGACGTCTCACTCAGTGTTTTCCTGGAGGTTGAGTTTTTCCAAATGATAAATCAAAATCAGCAAGAAATGTCTTGTTTATATACACACAACCCTTCGTGGCTTAGCTTAGAAGATTTGTATGGCATAATTGCCTAAAAGCCTGTGGTTTAATGAATTTGGAAGCTGTGTTGACTGACTGAGAACCTTGCTTTCTAGCCACCTCCCAGCATTCAGTTCAACGGCTGAACTCCATGCGAATTGGGCAGCTTTTAAGCTAAAACTCCACTTTCTGCACATCCCAGGCAATTTATAGGGCCCTTTCCCTACAGCCCATAAATGACGTCCGTGCTCAGCAACAATGCCAGCACTTCAAGATGTTCACAAGCAAACGTTCTGGCTTGCAATATGGAAATATGGGACAACATTTCTTATTTACTGCAAGTTGGTGTGGAGCATAAACACCAGCATAGATGAGTTGGGCCGAATGGCCTGTTTCTGTGCTGTAAATTCTATGTAAACCAACCTGTACATCGGAGACATAAATATCTGCTCAGCAGTGTGACTTCTAGGCCAGCACCTGCAGGGTTTTAATTTTGATTTGATTTTTAGAGTTGGCAGTTTGGACTAATCAGATGGCTTTGGCCAGATGGCAACTTTGAGCTCTGTGGGATTTGCATGATCATAAGTAATGAAATATAAGATAATGAGTTGGATTTCACTGCTCAATAAAACCCAAAATGAGTCATAACAACAGCAGCTTTTCCTGTAAAAATGAGTACTTGTAGCAAGCTAGAGTAAATACACTGAGTCAACCCATTGCTTGGTTAACCATAGTTTGGTAGCTCGACTCCACTCCGTGCTCAACTGATGTTAGGGCCATCATTTACATATGATTCAGTTCTCTGTTGCAAAGATTAAATTGTGCATGCAAAACCAACGTATGAAGTAATTTATGAAACATACTTAGTTGAACAGTGTGTTAATGCAGCCTCCAGCCCCTAATGTTCAATGGGACTTTGTTGGGAGAGTCACTAAGTAGCAGTACAGGATGTGGGAATTCCCCTAAATTCCCCTCTTGTGAGCTGACTCAATCTTCCTGATCCTTAGTATGGGAAATGGTGCACCTGCCTTAAATCTCTGGGATAGGACTGCTGCTCAGAGTAACCTCTATAGCATTATTGAACTAAAATTATGGCAGCGAGTTAACCAGATGTGAAAACAGACATGCTTTTAGGTTTATTGAGGACGATTATTGAACGTAAGGTCATGGAGAAGCATTTGCACTATCAAACGTTGATTCTCGAACACTCTTCTCACCTGGACTAGCAAATGAAACATGTCATCTTTTGATGTTGCTCCTTCTATGTACATTCTTAATATCCAATAGTGCATTCGAAGAATAAGGAGATTTATTTGTGCCTTCATGACCTCAGGATGTCCCAGAGCGCTTCACAACCAATTAAGTATTTTCGAAGTATAGTCACTGTTGTGATGTAGCCAGATACAACAGCTACTTTGCTCACCGCAAGGTCCCACAAACAGCAATGAGATAAATGACCAGATCATCAGTTTTATTGACCAGTATTGGCCAGGAGAACTCCCCTCCTCTTATTTAAAGAGTGCCATGGGATCTTTTACATCCACCCGAGAGGGCAGGCAGGGCCTTGGTTTAACGTCTCATCTGAAAGACAGCACCTCTGACAACGTAGCATTTCTTCAGTACTGCGCTGGAGTGTCAGCCTAGATTACGTGCTCAAAACTCTAGAGGGGGACTTGAACCCTTAACCACCTGATTCAGAGGTGTGAGTGCTACCACTGAGCCAAGGAAAAATAGTGAAGATAGACAATACTAGCTGCACCACTGTGAACATCAAGCATTTCTGGCACAGATTGGGTAGAGAGTAAAGGTTCAGGCCCTCCAATGTGCTTTAACTCCCATCTCTAATAAGCATCCCATACTACACTATTTCCCATCAGTCATTTTTGTGGCCTCCTGAAATGATTTGCCAGTGTGATGCAGAATTATAAGCAGATTTTGGGCTCTGGCTCAAGCCTGATAGGAACTGTGTTGAGTTTGGCTGAACTCATTTCACTTGGGATCTTACACAATTGAAAGGAGGCACTTCTTCCCAATTGTTTGAATTGGATTCAAATTCTGTTTCCAGAGCTGGAAGAACTGTACTAATCCACTGTGTCACCCAGTTGTCTGTTTGCTTCTCCAGCCATGCAATACAGTGGTCTATCATAATTTCCACTTAAGGGCTGAAAATGCAATCCTTGATGCCTGAAATGCAATGGTGCAATCCACTCCGTTGTATCAAACCACTAAAATGAAGGCCCACCATCACCTTCTCAGGGGCAACTATGGATCATCAAAAAATTCCAGCCTTGCCGGTGATGCCCACATCTCGACAAGTTTTTTGGGTGGTCCTGACCTTCTAATAGGGCTGCCCATCTTATCTGGCTGATCTGCTGTTGAATGACTTTGTCCTCCAAACACTAGTTTGCTGCTGGTGCTATGCTGCATGCCACCATTTTCTCCTCCATGGCCTCTGCAATACACCAGCACCCCCTTTATGAACTAATGCCGCACAAAATTCCACCCCATGACCTCGGTGCTCTTCTAGCACGTCATGCAAAAAATAAGCTAAAACAATGCTGATGAGCGTTATTGAGCGAGGTTAGCCTCTGCACCCAGGCCTGGCCAGTGCACAATTTGCTACAGCGGTCGGGCAGCGTTATTGGTCCCATTGCCTACAGTATGCCCACCTGCTCCATTGTGAGCCTTTGGCTTGGCAGTAACACTTTTGTCTCTGAGTCAGAAGGTGCAGGGTATGAACCTCGCTCCAGACAATCCCAGCGAGTGGAGACTGGCGCGCCAGCTCTAGATTCTGAATTGACATCCAGCAGGATAATCTGGTCTAGTGGGTGTGCGGGGGGCCCCCCTCACTGTTTGGGTAGTGGGAGCCCATAAAACCCTCCAGTGTATAGGACTAACCACCCTATCAGCGGGTATACAGTTACAGTCATGGAAGGAGCGTCTGCTGCACAGCCAGTCAGACTGTTAATCAGCCCGAAAATCCTTCAACTATTTCACACTACCCTCCAAGGGAAAGAGTGTGAAGATACGAAAAACAACACCCTACTCCATTGACAACTTTCTGTAGCTGCACCTGGAATCGAACCATTTGCAACTGTCGGGAACTGTTATGTCCGTTTATTGAGAGATGCCTATATTTAGGATGCTCAGTGCTAATTGGAATTGGGTCCCAGATTTGTGTGCTTTTGGCCAAGTCCACATGGCAGCAAAGCCACATTAAGGATTATAATTGGAACGCATCATAGGAGCAATTGCACAGTGCTCATACGACTCGCCCAGAGACACATCTAGGTTATTCTTTGGGCCTTATGGAGATGTAATGATGCAGAGGATAATTGTAGCAAAAGTGCACCAAATTGAACCATACAGCAGGAAATTTGGAGATAATTTTCTGATCTGAAGATCTTTATTTAGAAAATATTAAAACTGGGCCAAGGGTGGCTGTAAGAAGATAGAGAAAATTATACCTTTTTGAACACTTTATTGAAATGTCCCTTGCATCTTGTGATTATGACATCAATAAGAATGAACAGTCATGGGGGCTCTGTTACCGACCATAAATAAATTGTAAGCATGTTACACAGAAGCAATGAGCAACAAAATAACAGCAAAACGCAGGAACCATTGGGAAGATTTCCCTTCAAAATAATATGCTCCCACCGATAAGTATGTGCAGCATCCCTCTGGGCCAAGTGAGAATTATTCATGTTCTCTCGGTTAGGATCAAATATTCACATCAGCCAATCCATTTTGTTATATTTTCAAATTACATAGTACTTGTAAACTATGGCTTAAAACTAAAAAAAAATTCAATTTCTTTTTTTTACAAAATTTGGCAGATTGTGTTATCGGTACGAACAATCCTATTGCTACAGCTAATTAAGGGATAACACTGCTGTAGGATGTAAATATGTTCCATTACAGTCTATGGTGCCAGAGTTTCTCTTTTAGAATGAATTAAAACCCCAACAAAAGTATTTTCGTTTCTGATCATCCGAGATAAAACTCATACCAGTGGCAGCCTCCTGCTCAACGAGAGGAACGGTCCACAGATTGACAAGTGTCTCTCCTTCGCCCTGGAGCTGATCATTGCAGGTGATGATAGTTACTCCACCACGATAAAGAATTGAATAACAGGCGAACTGCTCACCTTGTTTTAATGTGTGTGCCTCAAATACAGACTCCCCATGGGCCCCCATGACAACTTCTCACGTGGAACCAAAGCTGGG
This sequence comes from Squalus acanthias, assembly GCA_030390025.1. Taxonomy (NCBI): domain Eukaryota; kingdom Metazoa; phylum Chordata; class Chondrichthyes; order Squaliformes; family Squalidae; genus Squalus; species Squalus acanthias. The sequence continues at coordinate 102,695,184 of CM059429.1, read as the reverse complement.
CCCTCAACTGGACACACATCAACAGGGTGGGCGGCCAGAGCAGTTCAAGAGTGTTCTGATAACCCAGACTTAATTGACGTATGGCACGCATGCACTCCACAAAGGAGTACACTATCTATTCAAATCGTCTCTAACCGTGCACCAACCATCCACAAGCTCGCCCTCACTAATCTATGGCCCCCACCCTGACACTGATGCCCAAGTCCTCATCCCTTGTTTGACAACTTGTTGGAAATGAAAATTGGGAGAGATGTATAAGAAAGAAAAGAAAGAACGTGCATTTATATAGCATCTTTATTGACCTCAGGACATCCCAAAGCAATTTACAGCCAATGAAGTACATTTGAAGTGTAGTCATTATTGACTAATGAAGGGAAACGCGGCAGCCAATTTGCGCACAGCAAAGCCCCACAAACAGCAATATGATAATGACCAGATAATCTGTTTTAGTGATGTTGATTGAGGGATAAATATTGGCCAGGACACCGGGGAGAACTCCCCTGTCCTCCTTCGAAAAATTGCCATGGGATCTTTTACGTCCACCTGAGAGAGCAGACGGGGCTTCAGTTTAATGTCTCATCTGAAAGACGCACTCCCTCAGCACTGCACTGGAGTGTCAGCCTAGATTTCTGTGCTCAAGTCTCTGGAGTGGGACTTGAACCAAAATCTTCTGACTCAGAGGTGAGAGTGCTACCCACTGAGCCATGGCTGACACCTCAACTGATCCAAAGTCAAAATTACCCCCTAGGACATCATTACGGTCCAACACTGTGATAGAATTCTTTATTAATACTGTTACTCCACCTTCTTTTCCTTTTCTAGATCTGTTGAAAATGTTATCAGGAATATTAAGCACACAGTCTGAACTGAAGCCACTCTTCCGTTACAGTTACTATATCTCTGTAGTTATTAATGCTTCTATCTCTCCAGTTTTGTTTTGAATGCTTTGGGCATTTCTTACATACCACTCAGTCCTGACTCCATTCTTTGCAACATTGACCCTTATTCCTTTTCTTGCTTTTCTCATTCAACTATTTGATATCTCTTGCACTTTCTACAACATTGTTTTTTAATCTCTCACTACCTCAAAGCCTTTCTTTCCCTCTCACTTCTAGTCATATTTGTTTACTGTTTATTTCAGCAAAGCCTTCTGCTTCTTTTCCAACAGCTTTATTCATCCTGCTCTTCCCTGTTTAGTCTCCAGCCTTTCCCCACCCTCACCACCATATTAGTTTAAATCCTCTCCCTCTGCTCTGTTCTGTTTACTCTCTCCGCAGGGACATTGGTGCCATTTTGATTCAGATGAATCGCCTGCACTGAACTGTTCTAGATACAAGTCTGGGAGGCTACAGCGAATATGACTGTTTTTTGCCTACTGGACAATGGTTTCTTCTTTGATTCCAGTCTCAGCCTTGTCATAGTGGGAAGACACAGAATAGAGAACAGGCACTTCCTCACAAGGAGGGAGAAAAATTCCTCCTCAAGCCAGTCTTGTATACTTTTTAGCCTCCTGTTCAGAGCGGCAGTGAGCTGGAGGGCAGGTCACCTGTCCACCCTCAGCCAGAGACAATGCTTCATCCAGAAGGACCAGGAAATGGGGTGACAATAGAAGAGTACTTTCCCCTCCATACAAAATTACTGGCTCTTTTTTGAGGGGCGGGGGGGAGGGGGGGGCGGGGGAGGGAATTGCTGAAAAACCAGCATTCGTTATGATGGATCTTTTGAGTCAATTATTAAGTATTTTGTAAGCCATTTGAAAGAATACTGAATTGATTTTTTAATGCAGCTTTTTCTCTAGCTCTCTTCTCCCTTTCACACACATGCATTTATCCTTCCTTTCAATAACATGCACTTATATCCAAACATTCTCCTGGTTCCATAGCTCACTCACTAGGACACGTGTGTGAGGGGCGACTAGTATCAGCAGCTGTTCTTCCATGAATAAATGTCTCACTTAAAGGCACTGAGGGCAAAACATTGCTCATTTTTCTGGCGTATAAACTCTCCCTAAATGCTGCTTCAAATTGGATTTGATGATTTATTAGTTGTATTCTTTTAAGATGGATCTAATAAGTATTTTACAAATGTGTTTGGCTTAAGAATTCTAAGCAATGTTTTAAAACCATTAAATAAAGAACTCTTAATTTGTTTACCAACAAATACTGTTGGTTTTCTATAAACCAGAGAATGCCTTGAGCCAAGTTTCACTGACTATCGTGACTTTCTCCCTTCCCATGTCAGGGCATGCCCTGGACGGTCTCACCTCACTCACGTTCCCTTGTCGTCGGCAACGGCTGTGAGATCGCCATGCTCCCTACGTTTTTAAGAAAAATATCTCTGGCAGTGCCAACCACATCAGGCTAGTTTGCTGGCTGGAGTTTGTAGGGGGTGGTAGTGGGGTCAGCCTTCACGTCTGACTCAGTGAGCGGTTCGAATCGCTCCCATGCCCCTGGTTCCTAGACTTTGGACTTATTTCGGGATTGTGAACAAAGATGCAGTAGACAACAGGTTCTGATGAAAGAATTTTGACTTTATTAAAAGAAAAAGGTAACAAACTTAAAACACACTTAATACTTAAACACAGGTTGGGGAGCACACGGTACAGGCGAGGGAGAATGACAATATACAAAAACACCTTATCCCTCCCAAAAATCCCACTATCTAGCTAGGTTTTGGTTTCAGGAGATCCGGGATAATGCTCACCAAATGAATCCTTGACAGTTGAGAGTTAGGGTTTAGAGTCTTTTGAGTAAAAGGTTTCGTAAGGCCCTTGTTGCCGCGAGGTGTCTGATGGTCACTGAGGCAGTCGCTCTGGTTTCTTCTTGTGTGTTGGTCTGTTTGTGAAGTTGTTGGCCTTCTTTCCTCCTCCTCCTCGTGGCTTGTGGTGTCTTTGCTGGAGCAGAGCTGAGAGAGAGAGAGCTGTGCGAGCGTTGAGGGCGTTGTCAGCGAGTCCAGAGAGAGAGAATCTTGGGACATTAGGCCCCCAATTATACTTGTTCAGCCCCTTTGTCTTTTTCGCGCCCAAAACCCCTTACTAAAACGGTTTCCTTTAGATTTCAAATGAGCCCTGTTTATTCCATTGTCTTAGTTTTGGCGGGCTTGTTAGTTTTGATGGCTTTAACTTGGTGTTAAACATGTCCTGATAGCTTCCGATTTAGGCAAGGCCTTTATCTACGTGCCAAATCTTGTCCCTATTGTCCTAGGTTTTTTTGGTGGGCTTTTAAATCTGTCCTGTGGTTACCTGGTTGATTGGTTTTTGATGAAGTAAATTGGGGTACTAAGGGGGAGAAATTCAGTATCGCCCCATTTGGGGTGCAATTATTGGCCGGGCGCAAAGATTAGCGCCTGGCGCTAATTATCGCCACCCACTGCAAACTTGACTTTTATCGCCCCTGGAGGTGATTGCAGCGCTAAATCAGGCGCTTCACACCTGTCTTAAGGCGCAAAGGCCGAGGAGCGAGGCGCTACCTCAGAGCGCTGGCGAAGCTCATGTAATGTCAGTCAGCAATGGAACACACACACAATGGCACGGGCCAGTTCTTAAAGGGGATGGTTAATCTTGCTTTCCATCCACATCCTGCTCATTGCAGCCTTGAATCTCGGCCTGGAGAGACCTGCACATCAAATCTGCTGGAAAGAACAATGGAGAGTACCAGGCAAAGAGCTCAGAGTGCAGCCCCCACAGTCTCTTCTAAATCGATACAAGGAATGGCAAATCAAAATGAACCTGCAAAGTGCTGCTCAGTACCCAAAACTTCTTCACACAACGTTGAATCTCTCCAGAAGTCTCTCCCCCTCTCTCTCAGAATGCGTAGTTCAAAAATGGCACCAACAATAAAAGGCAGGAAGCGGTCACCTTTAAATAGCGCTCCCCCTTTCCCTTCATGACTGCAGAACGTTCCCCTCAACCTGTCTTGCTAGTGTCAGGCGGTAAGGCAGGGGGCGCCACTCAATATCCGCTCCGGGGCGATACCGGGGCGTTGCGCACTCGACTGACGTCACGATCTGCCGGCGCAGGAGATCGTGGCGGTAGTGTTTAGCGCCGCCGCAAAATGTATAGTTAATTTCGCGAGCGGCGCAAACTTCACTGCGCCTGGGCGCCAGATGCTTTGCGCCCCATTAGCGCCCACTTAAGGCGCTAACGGGAGGCGCAACCAACTGAATTTTCCTCCCTAAATGTTTTATTGATTTCAGGCTTCCGGTATGCTGTTTGGGCCTGGGAATTTCAAAAGAGGTCTTGGATTATTCATATTTCGATGTGTGTGAGGCTTTGGGTTTGTCTCTTCCTCCTTGGTAGGAAGGCAGTGTAAACACATTCCCAGACAGCTTGATTGGGCCCCAATACCCAAAGCTGGCCACGCCCCTCCGCAGCCTGTCTGTGTCTGTGGAAGGTGTCTTTCCCAACAGTAAGATTCAAAAAGTCATTTTCCTCAGGTTTTTTTCCTTCCCTGATCTTTTAAAATGTCCAAAACTGAGGTTTTTACCTCAAATCACTTCACTTAGGGTTCTGTTCGAGTTTCTGGGGGATTTTGCGAAGCCTACAAGTTTTATTTCCTTTTTCTTGTGAGTTTGGAAAGTTGTGGTTTGCACAGTGTGTTTATCAGGCTTCGCCTTTGCCAAGTTCCAGTTTTAAGGTTTGTGTGATCTTCGGACTGGCCTGTCGGATCGCTGACAGTCACGAGTGGTGTCGCTGGTATTCGCCTGGCCCATCTCGCTCTGCAGATTGTGCGCGCATCTAAGAAAAGGCAGCTCTGTGATCAAGCGGAAATCACCAAGGTATGGAAACCGCATCGCTGGACTTGGCCTCATTCAGAACATAGGACCAGGAGCAGGCCATTCAGCCCCTCAAGCCTGTTCCGCCATTCAGTTAGATCATAGCTGATCTGCATCTTAACTCCATTTACCTGCCTTGGTTCCGTAACCCTTAATACCCTTACCTAACAAAAAATCTATTCATCTCAGTTTTGAAATTTTCAATTGACCTAGCCTCAACAGCTGTCTTGGGGAGAAAGTTGCAGATTTCCACCACCCTTTGTGTGGAGAAGTGCTGAATGATCCAATGCGGCCTCCTCCCCCATCCTTGCACAAATTGGAACAAGGCTCATAGGCACTGGTAGCATGACCTGTTTGAATAGACGTCTAATGTGCCCAGACAGGGAAAGCACAGGGTAAAGACCAAAGGCACGGAAACTTCTCACAATTTAATTTCTCTCATCACTGAGATTTGCGGAGGTTTGGGTCACTGGTGGCCAGTGGCTGAATCTGTTTATCCGGTGACTCGACCCTTGACTCGTCCTGCTGTGCTCATTGGTGCTGCTGATAGAAGTCAACAATTAAAGCCTGATGTTTTCAACTTGGGGTTATTCTGAGAAAGTCAGTAAAGTTAAACAAGGAAAGCGTGGTGTGTTTAACTTTAAATAAATTCCCGACTATTTATTTGTACCATCAGTTTGGCAAAGAATCCTGTTTTGCACAAACTCATTTTCAAGCTACTTGTTCTGAGTCGCCAGTTAAAGCTGAGTAAAATCAGTGGCAAAAAATGAGTATATAGGATGATAATTAGCAGTATGACACAGTCCACATACCCTACAATAGTCATTTATGTCTCCTTTATTGTCTTTATTGATAGCTTGACAAATAAAACCAGACCATTTTGTCATGGCTAATTAAATCGTTTATTCCTCTAAAGCTAATACCTGCCCGTAGATTTATTGACCGAGCTCATTGAGTAGTCATCAGCTAAGTGTGAAAATCCATTTTCGCCTGTACATTAGAATATAATTATAAAGTGTCTTTAATGCTCATTCATCATCGCAAAATACGCAGTGTTTCAATACATCCATTTAATTGATGTGCTAGTTAAGTTCTGAAAAGCCCATTTTACAGGCAGCTACCATGGCAGTACATGGTGATTTTTTTTTGGTAATAAAAGGTAACTTACATTTTATGTTACTTGATGTACATTTGAAAAATAGTTTCTGGAGTAACTCTCTCGCGCTGTAGAACTCTGTTATTTTAACATAAATAAACTCGCTAAGTGGGCTGACACTGCCAAGTGATGAGTGTTGTTGAAAGCAATTCTCATCTGCGAGCTCGTGTGATTCAAAATGCTGTGAAATCTTGCAAAGAAACTGCGATATGTTCAGGGGAGGTTTTGTCTGCCTGCGCTGGTCTTGATTGTATGGATAGGAGGGTTTAATTCTTTGTACACAGGCTTTGCATTTTGGGTTCAGTTAGGATTCTTAAGTTGCCTCTTCCTCCACTTTACATTTGCAACGTTGATGCCAGATTACTCCCTCCTTGTGCCATTTGCTATGTTCTGAAGAAAATGAATCAAATCAAATAAGCACAAATCAATGCCTATGCAAGCTGCGTTCTCGGAGTTTGAACTGCAGTTACCCCAGAAAGTTTTCTCTTTTTTTGTTCCCATGTCACAGCTCAGATATGAATGATGATGAAGGAGAACACAATGGGAGAGACTCTCTGTGGTGAGTCTCCGCTGCTGTCTCCCATTATCTATTCAGAGCGGAGTTGAATAGATCTGAAGAGACTATTCACCCGTGAAGACCCAGGGCCGGCAAGCTGCCCCAAGACGAGCAGTTTCTCATGGGCCGCATCCACTGGAAGAGCAGCTCCTGGTGCTGCTGCACGGAATAATGCTTGCAGCAAAATCAGAGCGAGTGCTGAAACAGATAAGGGTTTAAAACGAATGGCACATGTGCTTGTGATTCCCGTGGCGTGCTGTTTCTGCTGCTGTTCAGTATTGCTGTCTCTCTCGCAGTTCCCGTACGTGATGCAAATGCTTACTTGTGGATGAAACCACTCATTTTAAAAATGCTTTCAAAATTTGCTGAGGCATAGCGCAAAGGATGTTACTTTCACGGCTGAATCTGATGAAGCCAAATTGCATTGGCATGTCAGGAATAATAAATATTATAATATTCAGCAGTTTACTTTTTTAAAAATGGATAGGAGGCAGAGAGTAGTAGTGAACGGATGTTTTTCTGACTGGAGGGAAGTATGCAGCGGGATCCCCCAGGGGTCAGTATTAGGACCATTGCTTCTCTTGTTATATATAAATGACTTGGACTTGGGTATAGGGAGTACAATTTAGAAGTTTGCGGACGATACAAAACTTAGCAGCATAGTAAATAGTGATCATGATAGTAGCAGACTTCAGGAGGACATAGACAGTCTGATGATATGGGCAGACACATGGCAGATACAATTTAATGTGGCTAAGTATGAAGTGATGCATTTTGGTAGAAACAACACGGAGAGGCAGTATAATCTAAATGGTACTATTTTGAGGGAGCGGGAGGGGGGGGGGCAAGAACAGAGGGACCTGGGGGGCATATTCACAAATCTTTGAAGGTGGCAGGGCAAGTTGAGAAGGCGGTTAAGGAAGTGTATGGGAAACTTGGCTTTGTAAATAGGGGCATTGAGTACAAGCACAAGGAAGTCACGCTAAACCTTTACAAATCTCTGGTTAAGCCTCAGCTGGAGTAGTGTGTACAATTCTGGGCACCACAGTTTAGGAAGGATGTCAAGGCCCTGGAGAGGTACAGAGGAGGTTTATCAGGATGATACCAGGGATGAGGGAGTTCATTTATGTGGAGAGATTGGAGAAGTTGGGATTGTTCTCCTTGGAGTAGAGAAGGTTAAGGGGAGACATAATAGAGGTATTCAAAATGACAAGGGGTTTTGATAGAGCAAGTAGGGAGAAACTATTTCCTCTGGCTAGTGGGTCGGTAACCAGAGATCATAGATTAAAAATAATTGGCAAAAGAACTAGAAGGGAAATGAGGAGAAACTTCTTCACACAGAGGGTTGTTAAGATCTGGAACTCGCTACCTGAGAGGGTAGTGGAATCAGATTCCATAGGAACTTTTAAAAGGCAATTGCACATGTAATTGAAGAGAACTAATTTGCAGGGTTATGGGGAAAAAGCTGGGGTGTGGGACTGTATTAGCCAACTCTTTCAAAGAGCCAGCACAGACGTGACGGACCGAATGGCCTCCTTCTGTGCTGTAAGATTCTGTGATACTATGAAAGGAAACTTCGTGGTACCACCTTTGTTTATTATAAGGGGGCTGACATACACCTATTACAATGAGCCTTATGTCGTCTATTTTCAGTTCTCCCTTCCTCCTTTACGTTGGCATGAACCATTCTCTGACCACGTGGGCAGGCAAGCAATGTACTTTCAGGCTTCTACCTAAACTGCTTTTGAACTGGCTGGCAGGACACACACAATTGGACAGTGCATGAGAAGTGGGGTCCACTAGTTGTCTAAGTATCATGTCCCCACACCAGTCGCCATGAAGTGTCCTGTTCGTACTCGCACTGTATTAAAGATTTTACCCAGCTTTTTATTTTCAGCTTGCAGTTTGTTGTGGATGCTCCTTTAAGCAGAATGCAGTCAGACGTAGTCCACTGTTGAGATCCTGTGTTTCAATAATTCTCCAGCTTAGGATTCAAGGAAACAAGACGTTAAAAGTGGTTGCAAGGCTACTTTAATTGCAATAATCTATCGGCAAAGTGAATTGATTCCGATTCTAAGCAGCTGTACCTCCTGTTGGAATCCGAAGGCGAGAGAGTTATTGGGGGGTGATTTTCACCTTCATCACCTGGGTGGTGACCTGGCAGAGCGGATCGCCCGCCTGTTGTCGAACCCACCCGACTTCCATCCTGTTGAACTCAATGGATTGAATGTTAGGCGGCTTCTACAGCGGGCGACCCACTCTGCCAGGAAGATGAAAATCACCCCATTGTACTTAAAATAAAAATCTCCTTTCACACATTTCTTCTGTGAATTATTCGTCCTGATTTTTGAGGTATTGATTCGTAATTTTTGTTAAACAAAGCAGTGATTCTCAGTATCAAAGAGTACAGGAAGTAGTAGAAGGAAACATTTTAAGTAATTGAAAAATGTTTGTCCTTTTTTTGGGGAGTGGAGGGAGAAGAGACTTCGGGGGGGGGGGGGAAATTCAGTTGCTTTGCACCTCCCGTTAGCGCCCTAAGAGGGCGCTAATGGGGCGCAAATCATCTAGCGCCCAGGCGCGGCGATGTTTGTGCCGCTCGCGAAATTGACCAGACATTTTGCGGCGGCGCTAAACATTACCGCCACGATCTCCTGCGCCCGCAGATCGTGACGTCAGTCAAGCGTGTAGCGCCCCGGACCAGATATTGAGTGGCGCCCCCTGCCTTACCGCCTGCCGCTAGCAACAACAGGTTGAGGGGAGCATTTTGCAGTTGGGAAGGGACTGGGGGAGCGCTATTTAAAGGCGACCGCTTCCTGCCTTTTCTTGTCGGCGACATTTTTGCACCACGCATTCTGAGAGAGAGAGAGACACTTCTGGAGAGATTCAACGCTGTGTGAAGGAGTTTTGGGTACTGAGCAGCACTTTGCAGGTTCATTTTGATTTGACCTTCCTTGCATCGATTTAGAAGAGACTATGGGGGCTGCACCCTTGGCTCTTTCCCTGGGCCTCTCCATTGTTCTTTCCAGCAGATTTGATGTACAGGTCTCTCCAGGCCGAGATTCAAGGCTGCAATGAGCAGGGTGTGGATGGAGAGCAAGATCGACACTCCCCTTTAAGAAGTGGCCGGCGCCAGTGTGTCTGTGTTCCATTGCTGACTGACATCACATGAGCTTCGCCAGCGCTCTGAGGTAGCGCCTCGCTCCTCAGCGTTAGCGCCTTAAGAGAGGTGTGTAGCGCCTGATTTAGCGCTCCAATCACCTCCAGGGGCGATAGAAGCTAAGTTTGCAGTCGGAGGCGATAATTAGCGCCAGGCACTAAACTTTGCACCCGGCCGATAATTGCGCCCCATCTTCACCCCTTTATTTCTGCCCCAGCTTATATTTCACATCTATCAATCCTTTAGTTTGCAGGGGTACAGAACCCATGATAGCCTTCGAGGACCATACTTCCCTCTTTTTGTTCGTGTTTAACATAAAGTAGATGTGAGTACAAGCTGGCACTAACACACTACTTGCTCATGTTTAGCGCTGACCTGAGATTCAGTATAGTCCTCCAAAAATTAAGCAACAAATGCTGGTGAAGATTTCAGAGAAAAGTTGATTGTTGCTTGATTAAGGCCTTGTTCGAGTTCATTAATGAGGAATATTCTACATCTGCATTCTCAAATCAGAAAGGAGTATTTTACTCTGGGCCAGAGCTGGTATGAGTCACTTTGACGAAGTGGAAGATTTCAGGTTGTCACAGTGGTGACTGTACTATCAATATTAAACGGTACCAGTGATACCCAGGCTGTTGTTTGTGGTTACAAAGTTAAAGCTTCATATTAGGCAGTGTTACACACCTTGTCTTATATTTAAGTGAAATTGGATCACACCTATTCAGTATCAGAGATACATAGGGAGAGGTCAATTCAAAAGGATGATTGGAAAAAAATCACTTGTGGCTACGCAGTCTCACTGGAATATCAAGAGCCAAAATACTGGCACAAATAAGCTGACAATGAAGGCAATGCAGTAAGAGGATACAGACAGCAATGGAGAGCTGGGAAGGGACACACACATTATCCCTCCAGATACTGTAGTAACAGGAATTACTGCGACGTGTTGACTACAGCTCCTGGCTCAGGCCCATGGATGAGATTTTTTTAATGTATACATGGTTATAAAATGTAGCAAACTATTGGAAAAATCCTAGGCACCAAGAGAATATAACATCTACTGCAAATATATATGCATCTTGTTACCATTATTTATTCACTTGTTCATCTATTGTTCAATAAATTCACTTGATAATTTGAAACAAGGTCTAATTTTGTGACCCTCTGCCATTTTTCAAAGACTTGAGAAAGATCCCATGGAGGAACAAGGATAGATCTAGTAGCCAAAGAAAATTTTAAAGAAAGGTTTTCTGTTCATTATCCTCGGCAAGGCACCAAAAATTGCCTAAGTATCAAGGCCAGTGAAGATACTGTCAAGGCTGTGTGGAGCGAAGAACTCACCGTTGAGAGTAATCTTAAATACAGAAGCTGAAATAGTTAAGATCAGAGGACAGAAAAGACCCAAAAACATAACAGGGACTTTGTCCATTTTCCACTCCTGGCCACCTGATTATCGTCTCAACAGTTAGACTGCGGTGGAAAATCCGATTGTCACCGTGTCTGCTCAAACATGGAACGATCACTTAGGTGAGGAACCCGAGATTGTCTGGCATTTGTGAAACATTACCTCAGCATAAGTCATTTTCTTCAGGAGAATGGGGACAGAACTGGAAAGGAATTGAGATTTAAAAAAAAGATATACATGTTGTTTTCTATCTTGGGAATGAGCTTCAGCAGAAAGAAGGAAAGTGAATGGGGAGGGGGTAGAGTCACACATTGCACAATGCAAGCGCTGCATAGTTTGATCATACACTTCACTTTATGTTCCATCTTTCACCTTTGAGAATTTGCTTCGAGGGTAGTGACTAAGGTTACTGGGAGAAGCTTGTTCGTGCGTGTTTATGTAGCGACCTGCCTGCAGCCTTTGACACAGTTGACCACACCATCCTCCTCCAACGCCTCTCCTCCGTCACCCAGCTGGGTGGGACTGCACTCACCTGGTCCACTCTTATCTATCCAGTCGTAGCCAGAGAATCACCTGCAATGGCTTCTCTTCCTGCTCCTGCACCGTTACCTCTGGTGTCCCCCAAGTATCTAACCTCGGCCCCCTCCTATTTCTCATCTACATGCTGTCCCTCGGCGACATCATCCAAAAACACAATGGCCCAAAAATTCGTGAGGAAGCCTTCGTGCGAGGGTAAGGCCTCCCCGCGATCTCTCACTGCGCGTTGGCTTTTTCAGTTCCAGCTCGCACAAACTTGATGTTCTGGACAGCTGCTGTGCTGGGCTTGCGTATCCCACCGGCGTAGTTAATTCGTGCGAGCTGTGGGATCACGTGACTCAGTTAGAGCCAATGGCAGCACACCATCTTCCATTCATAACTTTCACATAAGTGCTGTGAAAGCTATGAATACTATAGCCCCCAAAAGAACCGCAAAACCTCAATTAAATTTAAAAAAAAACCATCACATTAATAAAATAAGTATAGTTAAATAAATTAACCATTTTAAATAAAAAATTAAATTTTTGAAATTTTTTTAAATCTTTTAAAAAGTTATAAAAATAAACTTACCTGTCTTTAAAGTCTCTAAAAAAAGATATACCTGTTAAAAAAAAATTCAAAATAATACTTAATTCACTACTTACCTTGTTAAAAGTGGGTCTTACTCCTTTTTTTATGTGTAGAATCTTCCGTACTTACCTGCGCGTTGAAACCACTAAGTGCATTGCATGCGCGCAGCCTGTAGCGCGCACGCGGTTCACCTAGGACCCGCCCCCTTTTCAATTCACCAAGTGCCGGTTTTCAGCGCAAAATTAGCGGCACTAATTTTTGGGCCAATGTCAGGCTCCACAAGTACGCTGACGACACCCAGCTGTACCCCACCACCACCTCTCCCGATGCCTGCACTGTCTCTAAATTGTCAGACTGCTCGTCCGACATCCAGTACTGGATGAGCAGAAATTTCCTCCAACTAAATATTGGGAAGACCAAAGCCATTGTCTTCGGTCCCTGCCACAAACTCCGTTCCCTAGCCTAAGACTCCATCCCTCTCCCTAACATCTGTCTGAGGCTGAACCACACTATTCGCAACCTTGGTGTCATATTTGACCCTGAGATGAGCTTCCGACCACATATCCACAGCATAACAAAGACCGCCTACTTCCACCTCCGTAACATCGCCCGACTTGCCTCTGCCGCAGCTCATCTGCTGCTGAAACCCTCATCCATGCCTTTGTTACCTCTAGACTCGACTATTCCAACGCACTCCAAGCCAGCCTCCTATCTTCCACCCTCTATAAACTTGAGCTCATCCAAAACTCTGCTGCTCGTATCCAAACTCCAAGACCCGTTCACCCATCACCCCTGTGCTCGCTGACCTACATTGGCTCCCAGTTGAGCAACGCCTCAATTTTAAAATTCCCATCCTTGTTTTCAAATCCCTCCATGGCCTCGCTCCTCCCTATCTCTGTAACCTCCTCCAGCCTTACAATCCTCCTAGATATCTGCGCTCCTCCAATTCTTGCCTCTTGCGCATCCCTGATATTAATCGCTCCACCATTGGCGGCCGTGCCTTCTATTGCCTAGGCCCTAAACTCTGAAATTCCTTTCCCAAACCTCTCCGCCTCTCCACCTCTCTCTCTTCCTTTAAGATGCTCCTTAAAATCTACCTTTTTGTCCAAGTTTTTGGTCATCTGCCCTCATATTTCCTTATGTGGCTCGGTGTCAAATTTTGTTTGATAACGCCCCTGTCAAGTGCCTTGGGACGTTTTACTACGTTAAAGGCACTATATGTTGTTGTACAGTGAAGACTGGAGACAATTATATTACGCCGTGTGACTGTGGGCATGCATGATGCTGACTATGGAGTTTTACTGGATACACAAGGAACTCATGGGTGGAAAGAACCGTTGGGGATGGGGGGGTGGGTGGGGTGGGGGGAGGGGTGCTTACTGAATGTAGCCATGGAGGACACTGACTGGTGGGATGTGTTACTGCGGGTAGCACCGTGTGGGTGAGAAATATTACTGTGAGTAGTGATGTAGGACAGTAGGATTGAAGGTCGTTCCTGAGTAGGAACTGTAATATTACAGTTTTTCTGTTGTACTTTGTTGGTCTTTATAGTATATTGGAGATATTATAAGGATAACGTTCTGATGTGGTGCTTCTGATGGGAGCCTTGCCCACCAGGAACGTTTATAGGAAGTTCGTGTGAGAGCTGCACATGACCTCTCATTGGGAACACAAAGTCAAAAAACTACCCCTGTAAGGTATACAGGGAAAACATGATTGGCATAGAAATGCTTTGCGTAGATTTTGACAATCATGGGGTTGTCTCAAATTTGCAGACGTACAGTAGAATGGCTCAGAGACACATTTCCATCGTGTTTTCCTTCTTTCCTTGTGAGGAAGCCTCACCGCATCAAGGCCGGGAACTCTGCAATGGAGGGGATTGAATACTTCACCACGCCCCATTAACTGCGACAATGTTATATATGCAGACCACTTCACTTTTAACTTTGTAGAGGATTGTAAAATATTGTGGGTAGAACCCTGGTATGTGTCACGTGACATTTTGTTTTGGTCAGCTGGGATCTGACACACGGAGAAACTCGCCCATGTTTAAGAGTCTCCAATTTAAGCCACAGAGAAAGTACGTCTGAGGTGCTGCTGGACTGTAACCAGAAAAGACCATATAGCTTTCCAGGGGACTGCTAAGTTTCCTGTTGCCTGTCCAACTGGGACAACCCTGCTTGTTGGGGCATTGATTTGCAGGATTTTCCAGAGTGGAGTGGCAAGAATCCCAACCCCAAAGGACAGATCATCTCCTCCAGGTTCTATTAGTGAGGCCGGCTGACTGGTCAGTCATTAACAGCGCCATGAAGTACTGCAAAACTATCTGGGTCAGATATTGGAACACTAACTCTACCAAAGAGGCTGGACGAGCTTCTATTTTCAGGCAGGCCATCATGAAACCATCTTGGGCAGGGTACTGCCTACCTCCCCCCCCTCCCTCCCCAAGGAAGATAGCCATTAGTTGGTTGTCTAACATTTGCCAAGCATAGGCCTGAATCCTTACCAGGCCAACAGCAGGCACCCACAGTGGCATCCGTCAGCAGCACAAGCCACCATAAGATGCAAGTGCATTGTCATCATTCTCCTGAGCTTCCAATAGAACTGAATATCGAATGGGGTGTATAACAAGCGGCCCATGTGACACTGCTCATTCTGCGATACCGGCCAAGGTGAATTTCTACCTCCTTGAAGTGAATGCAGCAGCCCTTTAGTAGCTGCTGGTGTCCAACGTTCTGACCGAGGGGTACTCCCAGTAAGTCATGTGCTTGTTGTAGAAGCACCATAAAAATAATCGGCGGCAGCATTGGAGGAGGCGGCAGCACTTAAACTGAGCGGGAGGCGGAGACCAGCGTGGACCTAACTGGCGGCAGCAGTGGAGGAGGTGGCAGCCCTGACGAGTTCAACAACAACAAAAACCAAGGAGTGACATCACAGGACAGCAGCGAGAGGAGCAGGATCAGCGGCGCTATAAAGAGCGCGAGAGGAGCGGTGAGAGGAAGAGCGAGAGGCGCAGGATCAGCGGCGCTATAAAGAGCGCGAGAGGAGCGGTGAGAGGAAGAGCGAGAGGCGCAGGATCAGCGGCGCTATAACGAGCCTTCAAACAGAAAAATCAAGGAGTGACATCACAGGGCAGCAGGTAGGTGATAGGTTGGTGAGTATTACAGTTTGTTTTAGTCTCTAAGTGAGCTAAGAAACTGTAAATTGCTGTAACTTTACTTTATTAAATTAGTAACTAAAACTGGATAAACCAATTAAGTAATAAAACTAAAATAATTGAGAATAAAAATAATTAATTAACGAATCAAATAAATAAAAGAAGGTTAGATAGACTTGGCAGGGCAGGTGGTGTGCTGTAACTGCAGCATGTGGGAGTTTGTGGAGATCAGCGAGATCCCAAGCAACCACATTTGCAGTAAGTGTCTGCAGCTCGAGGAACTTCGGCTTAGAGTTGTTGAGCTGGATTACGAGGTGCAGACATTGTGGGGCATCAGGGAGAGGGAGAGTTACCTGGACACTTTGTTCCAGGAGGCAGTCACACCCCTTAGATTAAGTAGTACTTTAGAGTTGGTCAGTGGTCAGGGACAGGTGGGTGTGACCGCGAGTCAGGAAGGTATGGGGTCGCAGGATGTAATGATGGAGGAGCCTCGGCCCTTGACTTTAACCAACAGGTATGAGGTTCTTGCTACCTGTGGGGATGAGAACAAGGACTGCAGGGTGGATGAGCAAACTGAGCATGGCACCATCGTACAAGAGGCCATTCAAGTGGGGGAGTGAAAGGGAATGTAATTGTGGTAGGGGACAATATAGTCAGGGGAATAGATACTGTTCTCTGCAGCCGCGACCGAGAGTTCCGAAAGTTGTGTTGCCTGCCCGGTGCCAGGGTTAAGGATATCTCGTCGCGGCTGGAGAAGAACTTGGAGTGGGAGGGGGAGGATCCAGTTGTCGTGGTCCACGTAGGAACCAACGACATAGGTAGAACTAGGAATGAAGTTCTGCTGAAGGAGTTTGAGGAGATAGGATCCAAATTAAAAAGCAGAACCTCAAAGGTAATAATCTCTGGATTGTTACCTGAGCCACACGCAAATTGGCATAGGGACAAACAGAATAGAGGTTTAAATGCGTGGCTCTAAGAGTGGTGTGGGAGGAAGGGGTTTCAGTTCATGGGGCACTGATACCAGTATTGGGGAAAGAGGGACGGGCTCCACACGGGCTGGGACCAGTGTCCTAGTGAATCGAATAAATAGGCCAGTTAGCCTGACATCAGTAGTAGGCAAAATGCTAGAATCTATTATTAGGGACGTGGTAACAGAGCACTTAGAAAATCATAATATGATTAGGCAGAGTCAACATGGTTTTATGAAAGGGAAATCGTGTTTGACAAATCTGTTGAGGCTTTTGAAGATGGGGAAATGTAAAAAGGTGGTTTAGGGAAAGGTTACCAAAGTGCAGGGCTGAGATTGCCAAAACTTTGCCAACACAACCAGAGTCAGAAGAGCTGTGGGCTTGAGTTGGGACGTAGGGATTTGTAAACGAGGGCAACGATTTTGAAATCAATGTGGTTGGGGTCATTGATGTACAGATAGAAGCTGGTGCTGGGGTCATTGATGTACAGATAGAAACTGGTGCTGGGGTCATTGATGTACAGATAGAAACTGGTGCTGGGGTCATTGATCAGATAGAAGCTGGTGCTGGGGTTATTGATCAGATAGAAACTGGTGCTGGGGTCATTGATGTACAGATAGAAACTGGTGCTGGGGTCATTGATCAGATAGAAACTGGTGCTGGGGTCATTGATCAGATAGAAACTGGTGCTGGGGTTATTGATCAGATAGAAACTGGTGCTGGGGTCATTGATCTGATAGAAACTGGTGCTGGGGTCATTGATCTGATAGAAACTGGTGCTGGGGTCATTGATCAGATAGAAACTGGTGCTGGGGTTATTGATCAGATAGAAACTGGTGCTGGGGTCATTGATGTACAGATAGAAACTGGTGCTGGGGTCATTGTTCAGATAGAAACTGGTGCTGGGGTTATTGATCAGATAGAAACTGGTGCTGGGGTCATTGTTCAGATAGAAATTGGTGCTGGGGTTATTGATCAGATAGAAACTGGTGCTGGGGTTATTGATCAGATAGAAACTGGTGCTGGGGTTATTGATCAGATAGAAACTGGTGCTGGGGTCATTGTTCAGATAGAAACTGGTGCTGGGGTCATTGATCAGATAGAAACTGGTGCTGGGGTTATTGATCAGATAGAAACTGGTGCTGGGGTCATTGATGTACAGATAGAAACTGGTGCTGGGGTTATTGATCAGATAGAAACTGGTGCTGGGGTCATTGATCAGATAGAAACTGGTGCTGGGGTTATTGATCAGATAGAAACTGGTGCTGGGGTCATTGTTCAGATAGAAACTGGTGCTGGGGTTATTGATCAGATAGAAACTGGTGCTGGGGTCATTGATCAGATAGAAACTGGTGCTGGGGTCATTGATGAGATAGAAACTGGTGCTGGGGTCATTGTTCAGATAGAAACTGGTGCTGGGGTTATTGATCAGATAGAAACTGGTGCTGGGGTCATTGATGTACAGATAGAAACTGGTGCTGGGGTCAATGATCAGATAGAAACTGGTGCTGGGGTCATTGATGTACAGATAGAAACTGATCCAATGTTTACAAATAATATTGCCATGAGACAGTGTGGAGATTAGGGGGCAATTTTAACCTAATCCGCCCGTCGGGAAACGGTGCAACGCTGGTTTTACATCCCGCCTGATTGCACTCTCCAGTGAAGATAATGGAGAGGAATATCGAGCGGGGATAAAGCCAGCGTTCCACCCGATTCTGTGGGTTTCCCACCCAGCAGGTTCGGTTAAAATTCCCCCCCCCCACCCCTCCCCCCAAGGACTCGTATGCGTCCAAGGATGGAATCTCGGGGAATGCCAGAGGTACGGTAACAATCATGAGGTTGCTGTCGGTTTCTGTACTGTTCAGTCAGTTCACACTTTCTGTTGACCTCCTCATACTCCCGGGCAGCAGGACTTCCAGCAGAACCACACTCAAGTAGGACCTGTATGTATGTATGTGTATATATATATATATATATATATATATATATATATATATATTTAAAAATAAGACTATATGAATCTTTTGTGTTATAACCTTTTAGTACATCTTCAATGATCTGTTATCTTCACATTTCAGTGAAGAAAATATCGTATTCATGAACAACTGAAGCTTTATTTAATCCTGAGAGCAAAAAAAAGTGAAAGGGCAAATATATTTACAGTAACCTCATGAATAGTGAAGCGTAAAATTTATTTGTCACCAAAACTCAGCAGATAGTAGTAATTAAGGCCGTGGTCTGTGTGGAATTTCGGAGGGGAGCAAAGGACACATGGAGTAAATTAAAATGCAGAGCACGGCTTAATGATGGCCTTTGGGAAAAGTGGTCCTCTTATTGTGTGGTGAAATGCATTCTCCCCAGAGACAGCACATAGCGGGGTTTACTTGGTGACTGCTGTGAGTGGACGGGGTCCCTTTCATTGTAGCACACAAACACTCTTATAATGTAATCAATCCATCCATCAGTGATGCGATTCATTGTCATTTCATTCAGAGCATTTCAGAGAACGGGCAGTGGATGAAGAAATGTTTTAAACTGTAATCGGGACAGGAACTTGAGCAGAATTTTAATTCAGAAGAGCTGTTTTATAACTGGAATCCTCCGTGACGTATGTGTGACCAGTCGCTGGCTGGGATCTTCATGGACCAGTAAGTTGAGTAAAATCAGATCTGACAAGACCTCCGCATCTCTGGAAAGGACAGCGTTTTACAAAAGCAGCACGAGCAGCTCAGTCACTGCCGCCGTGCGAGTTAAAGGTGAAGAAGAAAAGGGACAGAAAACAAAGACCGCAGAAAGCAGAAAGCGTTGTCTCTGAATTTGTCTTTGTGTATAGAATGAAGCCAGCCTTGGAAACTACAACCCCCGAGGAAAACCGTGAGTCGAGCCAAGAGAGCAAAGGTACTGTACCACAGGGGCTCAGTTCAGAACGATTTATGGGTTCCTTTACCGCTTGGATACGAAGCGGTTTTAACCAACTCGATAGCGATGGGCTGTTAAATACTGCCTGTGTGCTGCAGCTGATTCTGAATTTTAGTGCTGCTATTTCACAGTGGCTTCATTTTTGTAGGGATGAAATCATTTTTTTTTACATGTTATTTAATGTTCAACTGATTAGAAATGACCATCTGTGGTGTTTGTGCTGGCTGCCGACACATGTTCGATAGACACCATGGTGGATAGGAAGGGCCATTTCAGGAGTGTCAGGGTGTTGTAGGTGATCAGTGAGAGAAAATTCAACCTTTCACCAGACTCCGTAAATCTAGTCCAGTCTTCCATCTCTCACCAAAAGCTACCATCAGTGATTTAATACATTACTAGACCGTAATGGGATTCCATTGTCGGAATAAGTCTTTTCTAAATGGAGGTTGTCAGTGCAGTGTTCATCATCATCAAATTGCACATTTGAAGAGACTCTGTTTTAATTTAATGTGCTGTAAAGCAAACTTAGTGGGTTTGAAACCATTTATCCTGTTGGGTTGAGCAGCAGATGTTTATGTACAAATACACTTTATAATTGCCTGAATTACTGCAAATAACTCTCCACCATTCAGTGGCTGTTATAGCTTACTTACAGCTATAAATACTCCTTGGTGTCTTGGTCTGCCTTCTTTAAACTTGAGATTTCCATGTTCAATTAATTATGGTCAATACAAGTGAACAGGCCTCCGCCCCGGAGAATTATGCAGCATGTTATTAAGGTTCCTTTACCCTATAGACCTGGAAATGTCGACGTTTTTCTATATATTTATGTAAATTTGAGTACCTGGCATTAAGATCAGGTACTTCACCTGAGCCAGCAGAACAAGGTGGGCATTCCTAGAAGAGAAGTGGCAGTGGCAGGTTTAGTAAAGTTTCTGTGACAGGCTGAAAATGCTTCATGTTAACTTTACTTAAAATTGTGACAGGTGGAAGGGACAGATAGGTTGCAACTGTATTTTTGAAATTGCTTTTTCTGCTATATTATTGTAAGCTACAGTACCTCGCGTAGGTCAATCCCTGTGTGTTTGCGTTTTTCTGATTAATGGGGCGGAATTCAAAGCTGTTTTCGGGCCTTCGCCAAGGTTGCTTTTTCAACCTCCCTCCATTTTGTGTCTGGACCCAGACTACCTGGGATGTTCCGAAGCACTCCATTTCACGTTAGGACTAGGAGCCCTGTTTTAATTCCTGAAACTCGGGGGGCAAAATTCGGCTCCTTTGCGCCTGCAAAGGAGATATCGCCCTGGGGGGTGGCGAAAAAAAGCGCCTCCGCGGAATTCGGCGAGGCGTTGCTGAGGTGCTACCCGATAGCGCCATGCCCCCACCGGTAGCGCCCCAGACCGCCGCGCCTCCGGCGGTAACGTCATCGTCGTGCGCGGCGACCCCGTAGCGCCCCGCTGCGTCCACTTACAGCCCTGCGGCAGAAATTCGCTCGCAGGTCGGTAGTTAAAGGGGAGGTGTGACCGCGACTCGCGCCACCATTTTCTTTTTTTGGCCGACCTCCAGGTTGGCCCTCCGTGGCGTGTTCCTGGCCGCCATCGCGCAGCCTGGCACTGTGTCTCGGCGCTGGGCTGCTGCCATGGCGCCACGCCGCCCTGGTGGCCTAGTGTGGGCCATCGGAGGCCCTGCAGAGTGCGTAGCGGCCCTCCCCTTTAACTGAAGGGGAGGGGCGTTGAAACGCAGCAGCGCTCTGCGGAGCCTCCGCAGAGCGCTGCCAATCGCGCCCCAACATCGCCTCGGTTACCACCCTACCAGGAAGTGGAGCACCCGACATTGCGCACCACTTCCTGGGCGGGGCAGTAAGGTGAATTTCGCGGCCGGGGCGGGACATCCTTGCCGGGCGCAGGATGTCCCGCCTCGCCAGCATTACCACCCTGAAACGGGGCGCTACCGAATTTCGCGCCCTAGGTTTCTACAACATTTTGTGGGTTTTTTTTTTCTTGAGTGCTTGAATTGGATTGAATTTGACCATTCCTGGTTCTGAGTGACCGGCTTCCTGCTGCTGGTCTATTAGGAATGTTTGGTTCCTGGCCAGGTTTATGTGGTCACTAGGGGAAGTACGTGTCTGAATCCGGGAAATCTAGTGAGGAGGTGGATTGGGATCTTGCGACATTGGGGCCTCCACATAGTCTGAGAGCTTCATGATGCATCTGTTCAAGCTGCAAAGTGCAGCTCAAAATAGCAATGGACATAGGCCTTCAGGAAATGGAAATTGAAATCTCGCCACTATTACGTGCACCACATCTGTACGTTCTTAACCTATAAGGCACGATTGTCCTCATTGAGGCCATTGAGAAATGCTCAGTTCCCATGTGCTGCGAGAAAAGGGGGATGGACGGAGAGGAAAGAGGATGGAGGACCCACTATGCCAGGTCTTCACCCACCCCCCCCCACGTTGCCACGGGATTTCACTCTCAATGAGTGCATCTGGGCCTATTGGCTCCAATAGGCGTAGGCCCAGCGTTGCTCGGGAAGCGAGGCAGGAGGGCTTGCTCCTGATGTTGCCTCCAGTTCGCAGCACCTGCCAGGAATGGGCCTGTGCTTAGGGGTACCCACGGGCTATGCTGATTACCTGAGGACAGCAAATTCGGGCAACATGAGGCCTTGCCAGGTGCTGTGCTCTGTGGAGCGCTGTGGTTGCCCGGCAACTGGCGCGGGCGACGGGGCAGCGGAAAATTAACTTGATAACGTCTTGTAAACGATAATGCATAATAATTTAAGCTGTTACTGCAGAACAGTTTAATTAACTGCAGAGTTCGACACTAAAGCCAAGTGCTATTTAAAGCCATATTTAGAGGCTACAAAACCAGCATTATTATTTGTGGCGTTCATTGCTCTTCCAAATTACATACTTTGCCTTTAACCGCAAATTGGGATCAAGATCAGAAGCTATGAAGTCAGGCTCCCTAAACCAGAAAAGCTTTTATTCATTACATTATTATTTTTTTTAATTATTTGTCCTTGGTTCTTTTTTGAAAAAAGAATATTATGAATAGTGGTACCCAGTAGCTTGTTTTAAGTAGGCACTGTTGAAAGGTTTAGTTTGGATTGCAAATCATTGGGAGAGTGTAAATATGTATGTGTACCTTTGGCTAAATAGTGTTTGAAATACTTCTCCCCCCCACCCCACCCCTACACTCCCCATCATTTTCTACATAAAGAAGCAACAAGGAATGTGAATTTTGCTCGTTGGAATGGGTCTGTGAAATTGCTCGATTTTATATCTAGTCATGAATCAGTTCAGCAGAAATGAATTGTGCCGAGATTTCAGTCCTGCTGTACACGGTCGGCGGACGAGGTGAACTACTTCCCTTTTCAGTAATAAAGGAGCGTTCTTCAGAAAGCCAGTCCTGTTTCCCAGCACGCTGCAGCACAGCAGTATGGCACAGTCGAGTCCTGTTTGATCTCTTTGTGGTCACTATTGCAGACGGGATAGAAAAACGAGCTTTCTCAGGCGGATGTTCAAATGGATCAAATAGCCATGGCCAGACTGAAATCTACTGCTGATTTAATAAAATCCTTTTTTGAAAAAAAAAGAGAGCATCGTATGGGGAAACAGCCACTCAGCCACAGAACAAATGCTTATCGTTTGTTTGCGAGCTCATGAGGTTAAATCAGATGACTTTCTTTAATGTAAGAAATGTAAATCTTAAATTTAAAGATTCAAATTGCATCAGTTTTTCTTTTAAATCCCACGGACAAATATCATTGGAAAGGGGGGGGAAAAATCATTTCCACATCTTTCACAATAGCGAGAAGCTGCCTGTGAAAATGTCGTGTGAACCATGCAAATTTATTTATTCCAGCGTCAAAACAGAAAAAACTGGTCAATCAACACGTGAAGGAGAAAGAACGATTAACCTTTCAGCTGTGTTCAACCTGCTGTGTATTTCCAGAGTTTTCTGCTTTCACTTTAGATTTGCAGCATTTGTGGGGGGTTTTTCTTTTCATCTCTCTAATTAATTCCAGCCTTGGCTCAGATTATAGCTCCCACCTCTCATTGCTGGGTTTAAAGGCAACTATGACCCTGGAGATTTGGACTAGACCAGTGCAAACATAATGTTCATTCAGCGCTGCTAGTGAAACCCAACGAACGCATCAGATTAACCGTGGGGGGAGAATGTCTTCTCCGGGGGGGGAATTCAGAGAGTTACAGGCAGTTTGTGGGACAATCCAAACAGTGAAGCTGTCCTCTTCCTCGATCTTTATGGGAAAGTAGATTGAGCAGTACCGTATTATCAGATTTGATCCGCATGAACGTAATCTTCCTAATGAAACCCGTTAACCCTGTGAGAGCTCATCTAGTTTAGGTTGAACTCAATGCAATCTTTTAAGATCTTCAGGCTTTGCGCATCATGTAAGACACCTTAAGCTGTAGGAAAGAAAGAACTTGCGTTTATATAGCGCCTTTAATGATCTGAGGATGTCCCAAAGCGCTTTATAACCGTGTCCAGCAGTACTGAAATCTCTGCACAATTGATGTCGGGTGAACTGGTTCATGACTAGATATAATTGAACAATCTCACAGACCAGAGAGCAATTCCAACTAGCAAAATTCACATTCCTCGTTGCTTCTTTATTAAATGTTGTCACTGTTGTAATGTAAGGAAACGCAGCAGCCAATTTGCGCACAGCAAGCTCCCACAAACAGCAATGAAATAAATGACCATATCATCTGTTTTAGGTGTTGGTTGAAGGATAAATATTGGCCAGGACACTTGGAGAATTCCCCTGCTCCTCTTCGAATAGTGCCATGGGGTCTTTTGCATCCAGCTGAAAGGGCAGACGTCTCATCTGAAAGATGGCACCTCTGATAGTACAGCACTCCCTCAGTACTGCACTGAAGTGCCAGTCTAGATTATGTGCTCGAGTCTTTGGAGTGGGGCTTGAACCCTGACCTTCTGACTCAGAGGCGAGAGTGCTGCCCACTGAGCCAAGGGTAATAAGAAACACACAAACCTAAATGGATGTAGGAAAGGACTCCTTGGTGGACAGACTACAGCTGGGCTCACAGGTGCTTTGACCACATTATCTGCTCAGTCACAGCACTCACTAGACAAGTGACTGCATGAAAGGATGGGTTTCTGTTATCGGAGTAGATCGACTTGCTGCTTCAAATTACTCGGAGTATAACTGGTCCCAAGGTGGATTACTTACAGTGAAAAGAGCATTTGAATGTATAGTGGATTTTTGTTATGTTATGTTTTGTTATCAACTCAATCAACAGATATGAACTAACCAGACTGGCATGTACTGTAATAAAGAACAAATGTGGACTTCATTTGCCTATGTATCAGATTAGCACGGAAATGGATTTAACTACTTGTTTCTTGTGCAGTAAGAATATTTAATTTTCTCTAAATCCTTTATTTGTTGACATTTTAATATGTGTGAATGTTGTGTTTGCATTTTACACACATGCACATAGGTAATTTATGGAAATTAGATGCAATGTAACCTATACTCAAAAACCAAGTGATAGAATTCTATGAGAAATCTTATAAAGATGTGTTCTTTCCTATGAAAATAACATCTTTATTAGTGTTTTAAAAGGCTTATTCCTGCAGGAAGTCTGAACTTCCTGTCATCTATTCCATTATAAATTCCTATGTCCATATTTATAATGGAAATTGCAATGTAAACCTGTCACACTGTAATTACACCCTCCTGCCAGTGGAGATGCTGCAGCGTCACCACTGGGGGGAGGGTATTATTGCAGTTTGACAAGGTCATGTAGGCAGTTTCTGTTATAAAAGTGCACATACGAACTAGTAATGAAATATAATATTAAGGACAGAATGGCAGACTTTAAAATGGGAGTGGATTGTGCTTGTGTGCTGTGGCCCAGTTGAATCCCGGTCTCTAACCATGCTTCAGCTGAAGATTACAGTGGGTCTTGATTCCCACATGCATTGCCATGTCTAATCAACTGTATCGAAGTAGGGATTTGCATCCTCGGTTTATTTCCCTTTGAAATGTTTGATGATTTAATCAAGGCTGGTGGATGAATCATTTTGGATAATGAACTGGTAGTGATTTCTTTTGCACCTCTCTGAGCCGACTAGCAGTGCTTCAGTACTCTGTCATGTACAGGCACCTTTGCAGCTGTTGCTTTTAATTGAACAGCTTTGCGTAAAGTCGGTAAGATATGGAAGAGGTTTGCTGTAACGTTTCATGTTCATTTCACACTCTTCTTGCAAGGAGGGTGAAGACTGGCTTGCCTAGGGATGCATTCCGTGAGACGTTAAGAGGAAGAGACACTGTTTTATTTTTAGCTAACAGAATCTCTCTACCTGCCCAGAAAGCATAGCTGGCTATAGTCACCCCATAATGATGCTTCCAACACTATGTTAATGATTCAGCGTTCAGTTTTCATATAAAGATACCTTTGCCTTGAGAGAGCACCAGTCCCAAAGGAGGTTGTTACAGGCAGCTTTCACTGTATTTGTGAGTCTGATTCATGTGCTACACGAATAACAAATTTCCTATTCACATATTTACCCAGTTCAGTGCATGTGCAATCTTGGGTGCTATAGTTTAATTATGAATTGCTATAATGTTTTAACAATCTGACCTTCAAAGAATCATAGTTTACGAGAGGGCCATTCAGCTGACTTCTCTTGCCTTACTCTGGAATTTCTAGATCATATCTTTGTTAGATAGACAAAAGGTAGACATTCGGTTACAAAAATTAAAAGTGCCTGTCAGTGTTTTTTTGATTTTAAAAAAAATATAAATGTTAGCAGTCTTCAGAAGAAGAGTGAGTAATCAGGCCCCTGACTGTGTTCAGTCACGTTACTGGCTGGATGAAGTCAGTTTACTGGTCACTTATATTATTGTTCATTTAAATATTGCTAGCGATTTTTGGAATTGAATAGTTGACCTATCCAAGTGTACAGGCCAAATAGTAAAGTTTCCACATCTTTTTCAGTAAAACTTAGCTTATGCTTTATTGCTAATCGGGAAACATTCAGGATTTATGTAATTTGCGTGGACAGTTTTGACAAGCGCAGTTGAATAAATAGTATTTGGAATGAATCTTAACATAAACTTAACATGCTTGCCAGCCATCTTATCCAGATTTTTTTTTCAGGCTTGTGGAAATTTCCAGATGGCAGGCTACTGATGGCTGTTGCTTTAAACAGATACCGTTCAAATGAAGATCATTCTTACTGTGCACATTTGCTAAGTTGCTTTTCCAGTGGCAAAGATCCTTTGGTTCCTGTATGACAGGATTCTCAGTTTGCACGTAATTAAACCGTTTAAATTACAAATCAACTGTGATTATGTCTGGGGAAATAATCCTTCCTTCCAGCCCCCTCCCGCAAAAAGGTTTAGTCTTCACAGATGATTATAGTGGCATCTGGAACTGATTATCTTGTCTATCATATTGTCAAGCTGGATTGTCCAACTGGGAATAGAGAAACATTCCCTGAGTTAAGCTGGATATTTACAGTAAAGAGGAACTTAGGAAAGGATTGTCACACGAATATGTGATTGCCCAAAATGGCTGGTAAATTCAGACCCTTTTAATCTGAGAATCTTCTAGCATAGAATCTTACAGCACATAAGGAGGCCAAAGGAGGCTCTTTGAAAGAGCTACCCAATTAGTTCCACTCCCCAGCTCTTTCCCCATAGTTCTGCAAATGATTCCTTAAAACCACAAATTTTAATTCCCGGTCTCCCACCATCCACCTCCAGTGACATTACACAGTGAATAAAATTAGAACTATTCTCGTAAAATCACGCCAGAGTTCACTACAAAAACAACTTGCATTTATATCGCGCCGTTAACGTAGTAAACCGACCTCGACAGCTTGAAGGCAGGGCCGCCAGTGGTGGGGCGAAGGAAGTCAGGGATGCGCAAGATAGGGAGGGGGCGAGGCTATAAACACAATGATGTAGCAACTTCACATTTACATGATTGTAATTTACACCCTCAGTCCTGGTTGCAGTCTCTACTCCTCTTCATTCGCAGTTGCCTATTTCAAATTAATCTGATGACTCACATTTTTTTAGCACAAAATTCCCATGTTATTTATGTTGCCTAATTCGATTTTTTTTAACCACAGAACTTGCTTTGAATTATGAGGAATAGACGAGTCGACTGAAACATTTCAGTTTTGACGTACAGTTTGGCGTGAGGTGAGGCTGCAACTGAATCTAGGGCATATATTCTGGGTACTAGTAGAAGCAAGTTGGAAAATTGCTGGGTGTGAGGGTGAGCAGGAGTAGAAATGTTATAAGCACTCCATTCTGTGGAATGCACCACAAAGCAGTCTTGCCCCATATTCAAATTTTCAGACATTTTGCAACGTAATAACAATTGGTTAGATGTACTAACACAGCAAAATGATGAGCCAACAGAGTTGGTTGCAAGGAGTTTTTTTTGTAATTTCCATGGAGGGTCAAATGTTGTGTTGGTGCTCTTATTTTAAACAGCATGGCCTGACGTGCAATATAGTTTCATTGCTGAGCAGACCCCTGGGATCTCACTCTGCAGTTTGTTTATTGCACGGCGATGTCATAATGATTGACAGGTGGGCTTTGGGAAGCAGCAACCAGCTTGTTGTTGGGACTACTGAAACCTGGCTTCTTGGTGAGTTTAGACAGCTGATGCATTGCAGTTGAATTGCAGCCTGTTTAAAAATCATAGTTGTCGTATGATTGCTGCATCTTTTAATCTACAGGCCGTTTGTTTCTCATCGGTTCAGTAACTTCTTTCAATAAAAGCTGTTCCCTTGTCCTTTACATCGACCTGGTCTTCACACTTCTGTTACCAAGAGGGCAGATTGGCTGCCTGCTCTCAGACTGTCGTTGATTCCCACCCCACATCTCCCCTCCGCCCCACATCTCTCCCAGCAAACCATCAGGACGTGTTAGGTACCATAGCAACATAGAAAATAGGAGCAGGAGTCGGCCATTCGGCCCTTCGAGCCTGCTCCACCATTCAATATGATCGTGGCTGATCCTCTATCTCAATACCATATTCCCGCTCTCTCCCCATACCCCTCGACGCCTTTTGCATCTAGAAATCTATCTATCTCCTTATTAAATATATTCAGTGACTTGGCCTCCACAGCCTTCTGTGGTAGAGAATTCCACAGGTTCACCACCCTCCGAGTGAAGAGATTTCTCCTCATCTCAGTCCTAAATGTCCTACCCCGTATCCTGAGACTGTGACCCCTCGTTCTAGAGCCCCCCAGCCAGGGGGAAACATCCTCCCTGCATCCAGTCTGTCACCCAACTGTACCTCTCCCCGTACAGGGAGAGGCTGGGGCCTCTGCTCAGAGTGGCTTAGACTCTGCAAGGACTGGAGTGCAGGCCGTTCCTCCCAGCCGTGGCACCGAGACTCCGCTCTACCACGCTGACAAATCCACAGGTGAACCATGGAAGCTATTAGTTTGTAGAATTTGTCGCACAAACAAGCAAAGCCTTACTCTAATAAGTGAGCAGTGTGCTATACAAAGGGCTTACTCACTAACCAGGTGTACTGCTGATCTCCATTGTGGACTTTTCCAGTATCACAAGTCTTTATTTAATGAATGCTTTATTAACGTCTTGAGAATAATGTGCAAATGACAAAACCATGATTTAATAAACCTAGCAACTCTTTGAATGGTTTCTAACTGTCATCTGAACTGTGAGGTGAGATTGCAGCTTTGAAAGCCCCCCAGGGTAGCTCCCTGTTTATAATGGGGGCTGTAAACTTCCTTGGTTGGTTTTAGTCAGCATTTGGCCTGTTTTTATGTCCCAGCGCGGATGTCAACTCTGTTGATTGTGCAAAAATCATTCACTATCAAGGATTAACGATTGCTCGTCATTGCTGCAGGTTTATAGAGAAGGAATTTACAGTTTATTACCAGGGGATTCTATGACTAGTGTGAGTAATCGGTCATATTTATAGTTTAGAATGAAAACCTTTTATTCAAACTATAGTAATTGTGTTGACCATGACCGTGGTTAATGTGTCTGTTGCGATGATGGAGCAGAATCTGTCCATCTGATGCTATCTGTGGCACTGCTTTTTTCTGCCTGTGATGTAATAAATAAGAGCAGAAGAATATGCAAGCAAAGAAGCTCAGTGTATTAATGTTCATAAAAGGGAATGGTGCAGAATATATGATTATTAATACTTTAAAGTGAGGGGGGGAGGTAGATGGTAACACTGAAAAGGAGAAAGCATGAAGATTCATGAAAAGAGCAGACAGTTGTTTTTCCCTTTGTTTTCATTGGAGATAGCAGAATTAATCTTTAATTAATGAGATACGAGGATGGTGTAGATGTAAGCAGGTTATTTAACACAGACTTGTGATTTCAGAAGTAGGCTGTGTATGAGACTTGAGATGAGCAGAGTGTTTTTCTGACCGTGTTTCCAGGGACGTTTCTCGAGTGTACACCGGCACCAAGGAAGTTCGACCACCGACGCCACATGTTGAAGAATTGTGGCGTGCCTGCGGTTTGCCGACATGTGCTGGCAGCAGGTGAGGTTCCTCATTGCCAGCGTGCACTCGGACAATGTAGGCCCTGGAGTCAACTCCCAGCAACAGTAGTTGCTGCAGTGTTGATTGACTCCAACATCTGGGTAAGGACAGGATTGAAGGTTACAAGGATCGAGATGGTCAAGTGCACGGTGGAATACAACTGGCCAGGTTTGAATGGTGTAGGACATGATGATGGCCAGATACTTTGGAGCTTTGCTGGATTACACCCGGGGAAATGTGGAGAGACTTCAGAGCCTTTGGCTGTTTTATCTGTTTTATTTCACCTCCCTCAGGAGAGCAAATAAATAGGATAGATCCATGGTGAGGCAACTTGACCTGTGGAAGGAACAAGGTTAAGGATGGACTTCCCATACTTATGTTCTTAATCTGATGCTATAAGGATTTCTGTATCAACATTCAAATACAATCCAATTTTCATATGTATCTTAACATCTGCCCTGAATCTTACACTTTGTAGTTATGAACTGAAATTACTGAAGATTAAAAAGCTTCATTGGGTGTAGTCATTGGGTATATGCTTGCATACTAAGCCATTATATTAAACAACCTAATTATCACTGATTGAGCTTTGCTCATCATTCAGTTTTTAATTTGTTAATAATGTGTCTCTATTTGTTCATGATGTACATTTTCACTCCACAGTGATTACGCATATAGTGAAAATATAAGCCTGTCAGCTCTCTGGTATAAAGAGGTAAATATTGCTAACCCCGCTAATTGTAATTAGTGCCCATGTCAAATATTTGAGATTATTTTATATCGTTAAATTAAAAGTCATCCATGCTTCAGAGATTTAAATGTCAGCCAACTACTATTTGGTCTTCATATTATAAAAAAGATATAGAAGCACTGGAGAAGGTGCAAAAAAATTCACAAGGATGATACCAGAACTGAGAGGATATACTCATCGGGAAAGGCTGAACAGGCTGGGGTTTGACAAGGTAGACGTAGAGAAGATGTTTCCACTTGTGGGGGAGACCATAACTAGGGAACATAAATCTAAGATAGTCACCAATAAATAAAGTAGGGAATTCAGGAGAAACTTCTTTACCTAAAGAGTGGTTAGAATGTGGAAGTTGCTAGCACAATGAGTAGTTGGGGTGAATAGCACAGCTGCATTTAAGGGGAAGCTAGATAAGTACATGAAGGAGAAAGGGATAGAAGGATGTGCTGATAGGGATAGGTGAAATGGGGTGGGAGGAGACTTGTATGGAGCTTAAATGCTGGCATAGACCTGTTTCTGTGCTGTAGGCTCTATGTATATGTAACTCTATTTATTTCTGTTTTCCATAAAGGAAAAGGGAATTTCTGTCAACCCAGTAAGTTCTGACGAAAGGTCATCGACCTGAAACGTTGGCCGGAATTTTCTTTATCTTGGTGGGTCCGGTGCGGCCGGTGTCCGTGGCAGGTCGCAACCCCGCTGCTGGCTCCATCCCGCTGTACAAAATCAACTTAGCTTAATGGGGCCTGTTAAGCCCGCCCAGCGCGTTACCTGGCCCAATTAGATGGAGCGGGTCTGGTGACATCACTCATGACACGTTTTAAGCCGGGATCCTTAAAGGGACCCTTACCACATTAAATTTTAAGTTTAATCTAACATAGTGGGTGTTGAATCTTTACTGTACAATAATATAATAAAAGTTATGTATGTGACCAAGAAATATTTAAATAAAATTATTAAGTAATATGACTCCATCTACAAAGAACAATAACATAATTAAAAAGTACATTAATTGGGAAGTTATTGGTGCTTTAGTCACAAATCTATAGACTTTTGTATCAGTAACTGGTACAAATAAAAGGGGTGTGTGTGTATAGGTAATATATAAAATTAAGCAGATTTTGAATGTAATTGGAAAGGGATTTACAATCTTATGCAAGTTCAGCGAAAGAGCTGCGGAATCCCTGACAAACAGTGTAAGTGGTGCTTACAATGTGTTTCTGGGATTTCTGCAGCTCTTCCGTTGAAGTTAACAATGGACAAGTGAGAGAACCTCCGCAGAAATTCTCCCTAAAGTCTCAGACTGAAAAATTAAATTAGTCATATTCAGGGACTGAAAGCAAATTGAACCAGTGGAATGAGTGATGAGAATGAAATTGTTACGGTTGATGACTTGATTTAATGTGTAACTGGACAATCACAGTATACTGTGAGAAAAACCTGACCAGAAACAACACAAAAATGTATTTAAATGGTATATGTCATTTTTTTATAGTGCTGATCAATTCACTGCAATTACTGTTCAGTTGGAAGGCAACAGCCGAGAATGGCCAGTGAAAAATTAACATTTACCAGTAGCTTTTCAAGTAGAACAGAATCTCCATCAATCTGCCAGCTGATGTAATCAACATGTTTTTATTTTGGTTTGTTTTCCATGCTGTCAAGTAATCAGCTGGAACAATGGCCATGGAACTCGCGCCTCAGGTTGACAGACATGGTTCCCGAGCTGTGTGAATCCCGTGGCCATGCAGGAAAATTTAAAAAGTAGGGGGGGGGGGGGGGGAAGAGGCTCTGATGTGCCTGTAAAGTACCTCATAATGATTTCAATTGGATCCCCCGCCACTGCAGGTCGGGTCAGCTCCACGCTGACCGATGCGCCTGTGGGAAAGGCGCATGGGAGCAAGTTGACAGCGGATTCCCGACCCACTGTCAAAAAACCCAACTTTCCCACCCGACCTGCCACCGATTGCGCCCGCTACTACCACGGAAAATTCAGCCCGTTAATGCTGTTTCTCACTCCACAGATGCTGAGTATTTCAGCATTTTCTGTTTTTATTTCAGATTTTCGGCTTTCGCAGTATTTTGCTTTTGCAGTAACGTTCCTTCACAGGTTCTATACTAACCAGCTGCTGGACTTGGGATTTAATCTGGGAGATAAGGGGCTGCCGGCAAACTGTTCAGCAGTTGCAGCTTGGCGATTCTTCCTGCCCAGGAGAACTGTGTTAGCGCAGTAGAACAGTGTCTGTCTTGTTGGCTGCACTGTATGTAATAAAATATAACAAGTCCTATCTGTCTATCACTTCCTCAAACATTTTTCAGCTTTTATAAAAAAAGAACAAATAAGATTAAAGGTAGCGGCTACATAAAGTTGACCTTCAAGAAATCCTTAGTAACACTTCAGTTTACATTTTTGAATAGACTGATTTTTTTTTTCCATGGCGCTGATGTATGTGAAGTGGGTTGGTTCAAAGGCCTTTGCTTCATTAGTGTGAAGAGTCGGTAGTACTGACGAGCGATGACCTCTTTTCAGTGGGCTCCATC
This sequence comes from Squalus acanthias, assembly GCA_030390025.1. Lineage (NCBI taxonomy): Eukaryota > Metazoa > Chordata > Chondrichthyes > Squaliformes > Squalidae > Squalus > Squalus acanthias. The sequence continues at coordinate 102,662,159 of CM059429.1, read as the reverse complement.
ACTTCAAACGTCGAGACGTTCAACTCCCCTGATGGCTGCATGGACGAACGGACTGGATGATGCGGTACCGAGCCCAACTGAGCAAGCCCAATCACCAGACTGTGCGCTGAGTTTGCTGATCTCGCTGGGGTGTCAGTAGGTACACTGCAGCTGACCTGCGCACCTCTCGGGCAGGGAGGGTTCTTACTCCTGACCAATGTTCCCTCGAATTTATTTTTGGTGCGCGGTTCCTTTAAAGTTGCTTTAGCGGCCGTGCACGCGCAGTATCTTTTCCAGCAGCAGCAGCTGGTGTGTGGCCTGTGCGGGACCTCCCGATTGGTGTGTGGCCTGCGCGGGGCCTCCTGATTGGTGAGCAGCCTGCACGGGACCTCCCGATTGGTGAGCGGCCTGTGCGGGACCTCCCGATTGGTGTGTGGCCTGTGCGGGACCTCCCGATTGGTGTGTGGCCTGCGCGGGGCCTCCTGATTGGTGAGCAGCCTGCACGGGACCTCCCGATTGGTGAGCGGCCTGTGCGGGACCTCCCGATTGGTGTGTGGCCTGTGCGGGACCTCCCGATTGGTGTGTGGCCTGCGCGGGGCCTCCTGATTGGTGAGCAGCCTGCACGGGACCTCCCGATTGGTGAGCGGCCTGTGCGGGACCTCCCGATTGGTGTGTGGCCTGTGCGGGACCTCCCGATTGGTGTGTGGCCTGCGCGGGGCCTCCTGATTGGTGAGCGGCCTGCGCGGGACCTCCCGATTGGTGTGCGGCCTGTGCGGGACCTCCTGATTGGTGTGTGGCCACGCATCTTAGGGAGAACATTGCTCCTGATTGGTGGACTGTTCTCCAGTGTGTGTCCCCTGCTTAAAAAAAAAAGTGTACCTGTGTGGACAACAGGCGAGGACAGGATTTGGCTTGACTGTCATGTTGTCAATGATCAAGTAGCCTGTAAACACTTTCTTTAGGCTCACACGTGAAGAATGGTCACTTAGCTGAGGTAACAAAGAGTTGTGAGGCTGTTATCTAGCACGTCAATACCTCCCCAAGAGAAAATAATCTAAACGAAAAATATTTGGATAGTTATGAAACTTCCCAGACCATCTCTTCTCCCTCCCAGCCTTCTCATTATTGCCAGACCCCCACCAAATATGGATGTATTTTTTACCCACTATGTTTCAGGGTTACAGGGGCATTCTTTGTGATAAACTAAAAAATGAAATTCTCACATCCACAATAAGTTTTCAAATACAAGACTTTTTTAAAATGTGAGAACTACTTTGGTTCTAGTGCCTTTGAACTGACCAGTATCACGACAGAACTCTGAAACCACGGGGGCGATTTTGTTAATGGGGGCGCGTTGGAGGCGGGACTGCTGCTTGGCGGGTCGATGTCCCGCCTCCATCGATTTGTGGCCAACCCATGCAATTTTCCCTTGATTGACCTTGTTAAGCCCACCCAGCGGGCTTAGCAGGCCAATTAAGGGAAAGCCAGTTGCAAAGAACGTCAACGTATGATGTTTCATCTGTCAAAAATTTTTGACAGATGAATTGTCAGCGTTTGACAGCTCTCTGAAGCTGTCAAACACTGACATTCTCTGTAGTTTGATGAGGTATTGAATTCAAGACCTCATCAAACTTCTTTCTTTTACAGAAATGAGATGGTTGTTGCATCTGAGAATGCAACGGCCATCTCTCATCTGCAACACGGAGGTCCGAGACTCTCCGCATACACACCGACTGAAGCCTGCAGGGAGAAACAAAGGTAAGTAAACTTTTACTAACACTTTGCACTTACCTCAGATATTCACCTCTCCACTCTTGCACCCATCACTCACCTCCACACCACACTTTTGCCCCCTGCAGACCCCCTACTCGCCTCGCTGACCTGGCGGGTTTTGGAGCCTTCAGGAAGCACTTGTGAGGGCAAAAAGGGGAGAATCCTATTTTCTGTCTGTTAACAGGCAGTTAATAGGCTTTAATCCCTTCCCGCCTCCAAGGAGACGGGACCTGGTGCGGGATGGCTACCCGCCTCCTAGGAAGATGGCATGGAGGCGGGTTGGGCACCCGCCCCCAAATTCTGCCATTTTCCCGGCAGTCCCGCCTCCATACCTGCCTCCCCAGGGCTGGCAAAATCGCCCCCCACAAATCTAAAGGAAAGATATCACCGAGACATGCAAACTCCATTTTTTTTCCCTTAAAGATGATAAAACAAAATGGTCAGAATTGGGTCTTTGGGTGGTTGTGAATTACAATAGACTCAAACTGATAATATTCAGACCACTTTGGATTTCCAGTTTGAATTGGCACTCTTACCTAACGGCTGGTACAGCAGAGAAAGATCCCGTCAATTAACAAACGATGCTGGCCATCTTTTTGTGAGAACCGTTGTCCTGAGAGCACCAATTTGGCATGCAAGCCCCATGCGAAGGTTTGAGCACGTATACCACTTTAACAATGAAATACTGTATTTGGTGCCTTTAAAAACAAACATTATAGTAAGTAAATAAAAATCCCCCCCGCCCCCCCCAAAATAAAATTCTTTCCAAGATCGGTATTTTGAATTAGAAAACTGAAATCTGGATAAAAACAGATCTAATAAAAACAGCACAGTGCTAAAGGGAACTGTGAATATTGCAACATAAAAGCACGTGTGGCCCATTAAGAGCCCCTTCACCCATGGAGCTTCCCTTGCTCCCATTCCAAATGGCGCACAAAGGAATAGTCACAAATTTGACATACAGGCTGTAAAATTGTGTCTGGTAATTTAAATAATTTAACATTAATTTTACATCAAATCTTGGGTCATGAAATAAGGTCAGGAAGGCAGCAGATCGCAGAATTGTGGGTCAGTAGAAAATAGGGACAGGGCTGACTCTCCTAAATCAAACTATCTTTATCCCAGTCGATGGGGCGACCCACAACCTCATATGACGAGGGGAGTCCACCCGCACATATCCCGCTGTATATCAGCCCAGAACTCCGAGCCGGTGCTGCGGCCTCCGCGCCGGGGCGGTCTGAAGCGGGGTTAAAACCCAGCATCTTCTGACTCGGAGGCAGGAATGTTAGCACCAAACCAAAGGCTCGCTCCATCGGTGGGGTTATTTTCACCTTCACCACGTGGGTGGTAATCTGGCAGAGCAGATGGCCACTTATCGAACCCGTCCATTTTTCATCGATTTTAAAAATCAGGCGGGTTAAATAAGGGCGGGCGATCCACTCCGCCAGATTACCGCCCATGCAGTGAAGGTGAAAATTACCCTTTCGGTCTGATCCTGGGACTGTGTTTTCCTCTCTCATTCTTTCCATTTCCCTCTTTCTGTCTTGCACGCTCTCTCTCTCACCTCTCATTATCGTCTGCATTACTCCATCTTCAGGGCACTTTAGTGGAGTCACATCTGTACAGATTTGCATTCTATATTTTTAGGTGACCACTTTCACTATAAGTTCACTGTTTCTCTCCTTTTTTGGCCAACATGAATTTAATACGTGGGATGGAATTTGCAAAGTTATCATTGCATTGGAATAAATATAACACACTAAAGTGTTTACTGTCAGTCATTTCTTGACCAATGCTAATATTTGAAGTACTCAATTGCCACTTGAGGCTCTGTAATTATGTTGTGCTAATCATACGTTCTTCATATTATTTCAGTGGTACATTTTACAGTTGGTAAAACTGAGGCCAGCATTGAACAGTACTCTTCTGAGATTGAAATGTAGAATGCAAATCTGTACAGATGTGACTCCACTAAAGTGCCCTGAAGATTGAGTAATGCAGACGATAATGAGAGGTGTGAGAGAGAGCGTGCAAGACAAAGAGGGAGATGGAAAGAATAACTGAAGTAATCTTCTGAGAGTTGCTGCACCACTTTACCAAAGCTTGGAAATGTGCAAGTCTGAGTGAGTTAGACTGCAAAACTCAGGAGTCACATGGAACATGTCTTTTAATTCATTCTCGGGGAAGTGGGCGTCATAGAATAGTACAGCACAGAAGGAGGCTCGTGTCACTGGCAAGGCCAGTATTTATTGCCCATCCCTCGTTGCTGGGGTTGCCATGGGTGTATTCCATGGAGGTTTCATCACATGATCTCCCACCTCGAACTACTCCGCCCCCAGACTCCCGCCATTGGTCCATCCTCCAGGCACACCATCTTCCCACGCCAATTGGAAAAGGAACAAACTCTTTGTTACCCAATTGGATTAATCTTGACTGTTAATGGAACAGCCTTTTTTTCTTCCATCTCCAATATTTTTATAACTAATAAATGAAAGTGTACAAAGAAAATGGAAAAAAAACATAATTTTGTTTACCCCCCCCCCCCCCCCACCAAGGATTTTTCTCCCGGGTTGCTCGCTGGGGTGTCCTGGAGATTAATCTTCAATTCCTGGAATGTTGGCAACCCTACTAGTTGCCCTTGAGCAGGTGGTGGTGGGCCGCCTTCTTGAACCGCTCCAGTTTGTGTGGTGAAGGAACCCTATGGGGAGAGATGGGGAGGGAGGGGTTTGGACTGTGAAATGGAGCAACTGTCAGGTCTCGGAATCGGGGAACTTTAGCTGCTTCCTCTGTCCTGGAAATGATTGAATCGTTGACAGCTGCAGGCTGCGGACTAAAATGGCTGATGCATACAAACCACATGGTTGGGTTGAAAGCTCTGCAGACTGTTCTAGTTTGTTACCAGCTGAATTTAATAACAAGTGTCAGAGTTTTGACACAGAATAACAGGCTCTGTACTCAATGTGTCAACATACTTCAATCTCACAAGAGTGCCCCTCCTGGTGTCAGTTTACCAGTTTTCCATGTCAATAAGCCTGATGGCCTCTCTAAGAGGACCAATTTCGTGCTGATTTATGTCAAGTGGAAATTGAGTTGAGACTACACGCCCTCCTTTCACCCAGGACCCTTGCAGCCAGCCGACCAAAAGGCCACTTTTATCTCATGGATTAAAACCAGGCTTGAAAGGACAGAGTGTTAATTCACTGAGAAATTGGCGAAAGATGCAATACATCACTTGGTTTGTAAAGCCACCTGCATAGTCAGATAGCCCCTGATCTTTGTATGCAGTTGACATATCTAGGATGATTGGGACCTGCGAAGTGTGTAACTGTTACCAGTGCACTACAGGGGGGAGTTTTCTGACCTTGTGCTGCTAGTGGGAAGTCGTAAAATTAATTCTCGTGTCTTTGTGGCTAATCCATTGATAAATAATGCCGTGGAATCAATGAAGGGAGCTGTGAGCTATGTGTTGATGGCAAATCACCCATGTTATTGACTTCACAGTGGCCTATTTGTGTCTCTGCCTTACCCAGTACAGCACAATTGTGCATAATTTGTACTTAAAAATCATGTTGAGAATTCACAGTGTAGTATTTGTGTAAAAATCTGAAGGCATTGGGCTATTTTGCTAGATTGGAATTAGTTAAAGCATCCTGTTCAAACATAGCTGTGGAGGATAAAATTCAAAACCCAAGATGAGAAATGAAAACAGGGGTCTTGTAAAATAAATCTGAGCTGTGTGACGATGTTTGTAACGTGGGAACAAGCCGTGGAGGCGGGCGGGGGAAGTGGTGACGGAATAATTGTCTGAAGTAAACGTGGATTTACAACAAAAGGCAGAAGGAAACTAAAAGGCTTCGCCAGCCACGACCGCAGGAGAATCTGTGTCTGTTTATGATCAAGTACCGAACATCTGAAGAAAAACACTTGCGATAATACTACTTCATAATAAAGGGCCGAATTTCCATGGGCTGTGTAGTTCCTGCTTGTTGGTTGAAATGGGGGCTCTGGTCTTCCATGCTGTTTGCTTCAGTGCCTGGATTCTTCAAGCCAGCACTGATAGATTGAGGGCAATTTCCAACTTGGATATTTGACTTTTCAGACTGATATTTCTGCATTATTGGTTTCCCATTATTTTTTTCTGCTGCCTGCTGCTGTATGTTTGAGACACAGGATGTCCTTTGTACAGACCTGTAGCTACAGCACTGTTGCTGCCAGCAGTCTGAGCTCTAACCACACAGCTCAGTGTGGACATTCCATTGGGCCTTCCAGTGGCTGGTATACATTTGGAGTTGGAAAAGATTTTGGGCACTTGCACCTCAAGAGGCATTTACATTTTCATACCTGGGCAGGACTGAGGAGACCCGCCTTCCCCATCATCTGCTTCACAAGGGAGGCTGTGGCCGTTGTTGTCTCATTGACTGAGCTCTAGCACAGGGCCAGTGAAGGTCGCCATAGTTGTTAACCTCTTGTGTGACTGAATCCATTCAAACCACCACCGCTGACATGGCCCACATTAATCAGGCTTTGGTCCATCAATGCTTCGAGTAGGTATCAGAAGCCTTGTCTGCTGATGATCACTTGTGTCACTTTCCCCATTGAAAGGAGGCAGCAGCGCAAGAGGTCCTAGCACTCTTACCAAGTGGCAGGTTTCCCTAAAGTGAAGGGCCTCATTGGTGGAGCACATGTAGCCAACCTGGCCCCTAACAACAGCCCCATGCCATAAATAGATAGGAAAAGCTGTCATTCCTCGGATGTACAAGTAGTCTCTGGGCCACAGGAGCAGAATGGCGCAGGTGAATGTGCGATACCCTGGCAGCCGCCACAGCGTCTCCATTTTGCGCAGCGCACTGCGCCAGCACTATCTCAGGGAGCAGGCAGACTGCTAAAGGACCAGGGCTACCCCCAGAACCCTGGCTACCAACACCACTCGGGAACCCCAGAACAGAAGCCGGCAGGAAATACAGCTAGGCTCCACCCAAATTCCAGTGGCACGTACAGTTGGCACGGTGAAGTAGAGATGCTTCTGCTTGGGTAGATCATGTAGGGTACTGCTGTACGGCCTCGAGTAGATATCTGAAATTATCAGCCTCTGCTGTATTCTGCGTAATTTTGCTATTCAGAGAGAGGAAACGTGTCAGTTCGAAGACCACAATGGTTGGCCCACAGCCTTCGCAGAGGAGGAAGAAGGTGAAATGGACGAGGCCAGGAAGAATGTTGCATCAATCAGTGACTAACGGGACTTTCACTTTAAATCTGTCATTATGGGCCTGTGCTAACTGTTTATTTTTGATCTACTCGGCAGATGCATGTCTGGCCCAAGCCCTTCTTTCACCTTGTTGCTGCTCCTTTGCTGCCACCTTCACTTGTTCCTCCTCCCTTGTTCTGGTGCCTCACCAGGTGATCACCTCCTGGCCCTCTGGTGCTAGAAGAGTCTGAAGTGCTTGATGTGCTCGTGTGAGGTGCCAGCTTTCTGCTCCTCTCATTTGGGAGATGCATCATCTTGCACAAAGAGAAAGGGAATATACGTTAGCACGGAGTACGTGGGACGAAATTGTGTCCACAGTAACAAGGCCGGTATAGTCTCGTGCTGCTGCTGGGCAGAGGTGCCAGCGTGTTACTGAGTGAATGAGATGGAAGGGCAAGCAAGAAGTTGTTAAAGAACACTTACCTGGCTCGGACGGCACAAAGCTACCAAGCTATCCCTCGTGCCTCCATCCTCTTACAATCTGCAGCTGAGATGGCGCAGGTTAGCTGGGCGGCTGCCAGTTCGAGTTCTACCTGAATGGCTGTACACACGTTCAGCATTTGGATGTAGCGTGAGGTGCACCCCAGTGACTACATTCCACCTTGCATGAAAGAATGACTAGGCAGCATGCAAGTTGTTTGAGGTGCCATATGGATCTGGAATTGTTAGCACCAGCGGTAATCGACCAGCAGTTCACTATGATACAGCTCAAAACACCCATTCCAGACACAACCCTGTTTGGAAGGACAAAATCTCTCATTGTATTGCTGGTTGTTTTTCCGTTTAAGGGGATGTGGTATGAAAATTTCACACACCCACTTTTGCTGAAACATGTTAGCTGTGGCTCTGTGGTAGCACTCTCGCCAATGAGTCAGAACGTTGTGGGTTCAAGTCCTTGATCACCAATGTTCTCACTAAGATGCGCGGCCGCGCAGTAATCGGAAAAGTCCCGTGCAGGCCTGCTCACCGGCTTTTACATTGTAAATACCGCGCATGTGCAGAAATTTAAAGGGACCGCGCATTAAAAGAAACGGGCCGCGCAGAACAATGCGCAGCTGACGGGGAACATTGTTGAGCACTTAATTTAGGCTGGCATTCGCCGTGCACTACTGAGGGAGAGTTGCACTGTTGGAGGTGCCATCTTTTGGATGGTCCCATGGCACTATTTTGAAGAAGAGCAGGGGAGCGTTACTCAGTGTACTGGCCAGTATCTATCCCTCAACCAACATCACCAATACAGATTATCTGGTCATTATTTCATGCTGTTTGTTTGTGGGACCTTGCTGTGCGCAAATTTGCTGCCACATTTCTTACATAACAGAAGTACTCAATTGGCTGTAAAGCACTTTGGGATGTCCTGCGGTCGTGAAAGGTGCTATACAAATGCAAGTTTTTTAATTCTATAATGATGTAACACTGATTTGGTGCTGTTGTTCTCAAAGTCACTGAAAATAGTTAGCACCGGATTACATGCAAAATGTTCGTTACTGAGAGTAAAAAAACAACTGTGATATGGTGAAGAACCTGTAACACTAGGTTCTTGATCTTTAACTTACAACCAAAAAAATCACTGTGGTCGTGTTAACAAACATGCACACAAAATAACATTTTAAACTTGTATTGCTGCTTCAGACCCACTCACCACATGTGAAGTGGGGGAAAAAAAGGTTGCCATGGATACTGGAAAGGTGGTAATGCAGACCCCTATTACAACTTGTTCGTAATCCCAAATGTTATAAAGGAAGATGCTGCACTCTTACTGGTGTCTTCTGTTTGTGCCTTATTCATCTGTTTTATGCTTCAAAACTGCTGGGACCAGTAATTTGTGTGGAATTCTTTGTGTGGCGATATCACAGGGATGACTGAGAGAGAACAGTGAGTGTATAGATATTTCCCTTTTGTAACATTTTGGATTATGTGGCAATTCAGTTCAATACAGTGCTTCTCTGAAGCCAAGGCTGGATCAAGTGCTGAGTGCCAAGAACACACTGCTCTCTGGCTGTAATATCTCTCTACACGGCCTTTGTTCAAGCTTAAGCAGTCCCGATGTTTGCGTGAGACGCTACATAATTAAGAGCTTAGACTTTATGTAATTTAACTGGCTGTTAAATATTGCAGCTTGAAATAGTTAGAAGCAATAAATGCAATGTCTCCCTCTGTGGGCAAAGCTTAACAAAAAGGCGCACACGACTGAACAGGTTAGCAAGACTGGTAGACCGCAGTAATGAAGTTTTCTTCCATTTTGACTGTTGTTCAGAGACCCGAATTAAATTGACCACCTTGACCCAACCCCTTGCTTGCAGGCCCAACCTGACCGAATTCCTCTCCAGAGCCCTGACCCAGCCCGATTCCCCATTAGCAGCCTCAAACAGGCACACCTCCTGGCGGCTGCTCAGTCAGACCTGACTCCCGGTGGAGGCCGCAGCCTGGCCTGGCTCCCGGTGGAGGCCGCAGCCTGGCCTGGCTCCTGGTGGAGGCCGCAGCCTGGCCTGGCTCCTGGTGGAGGCCGCAGCCTGGCCTGGCTCCTGGTGGAGGCCGCAGCCTGGCCTGGCTCCTGGTGGAGGCCGGAGGCCGCAGCCTGGCCTGGCTCCCGGTGGAGGCCGGAGGCCGCAGCCTGGCCTGGCTCCCGGTGGAGGCCCACACACTCAAATCAATGAGCTTGTAGTCGACAAGCTGGCCACTCTTAATATGGAGGAGACAGAAATATATGTCCACCTACAGCATTTATATAAAAACATAATTTTCCATTCCTGCTTTTAATGGGGGCATCTCTTTAGGGACAACTTCTCTCTCATCGATTGCATTGTGGGACAAATAGCGGATTTCTGGGGGAAATGACTCTGTAAAAGCAAATTGGCAGCCAAGGGAAAAGAATATAGAGAAGGGATAAAATGTTGGATTTATTTATTTTACTAGATGGGAACATATAGAGGTAATGTCCATGTGGGGCATGTCCCTGGAAGGCCTTCTGAGCGCCACCTACCTGTTGTTTCTACAAGGATAAGGAGAAAGGCAGCGTGCTGACATAGCCTGTCAGTATTCCAGTAGACTGTCTCATGGAACGGCAAGGCTTGGTTCTTCATATATTGAGTTCACGATGTCATGAGAGGTGGCGGGAATTGGAGCTCAGACACTTTCCCATACAAGTCACTGCGGGCAGCTTTTATGCAGCTCCTTGTAGATGGTTACAGCGTGACCCTCGGATAACGCCTGGTTGCAACAACAACAACTTGCATTTATATAGCACCTTTTAATGTAGTAAAACCTCCACAGGAGCGATTATCACAAAATTTGACACTGAGCCACATAAGGAGTTATTAGGACAGGTGACCAAAAGCTTGGTCAAAAAGGTAGGTTTTAAGGAGCGACTGAAAGGAGCAAAGAGAGGTAGAGAGGTTTAGGGAGGGTTTTCTTATTTTCTTGCACTATTTTCTGGATACAAGATTTCAACCCACTTGACTAAGTTGTGGCGTGTAGGATGGGGAAATTAGCAGAGGGGGGTCAGTTAAGAAAATAATTTTTAAACCATGACAAATGAAACCGAACAGTTCATCGGAAGCTGTGGAAATTATCAACCTCCTTCCCAGCCTTGCACCTAAACTAATCCTTCTTTGCAGTGTAGGAAGAATAATAGCGTGAACATAGCTTCTTCTCCATCATCTTTAATCTATTTTGCCAGGGCTGAAGTATTAGCCATTCAAACGAGAAAATCAACAGACTGTTGCTAGAATGAAGGCCGTCTTGGCTATTACTGCCAGGAGAAGTTATCCTGAAACTGGTGTGTAGGAGCAGTAGATCCTGCCAGAATGTGTTTTTTTCTCTCCCCTTCTTAACGGAGGATCGTAGGAATGATCAGGACTAGAAAAGATTGTGTGCTCCATTTGGTGCCTCTGAATAGCCCACTTCATCAAATATCCTTCCTCGTCCTAAGAATTTTGATAGCAAATTTGTGTCACGGGTGAAAAGTGTTTTGAGTCCCTGCCCTGCCCTCGCTCTGTCTTACTTTCTCTCTCAGGATACTCCAGACTATATCTCTGTATTTAAATAGCACTCACTGCCACAAGAATAATCATGACCCTTGTTGGGGTTTCTTTTTGTTTTGTCGTTGCCCACCCTCCTCCTGTGAATGCATTAAGCTCGCCGCCAACAAATGCTCCGCTGTGTGGCCAGGTCCAGGCGAATCACTGGCTCGTTAGTAACCGCGTTTCCATGGGAACACTTCTTCGCAGGTCGGGAGACAAAAAAATGTTTTCAGTCTGCAGCACTTTACAAAAGAGCACAGTGACACTTCTGAACAAAATGGCCATTGAAAGCCAAATGTATGGAAATGTTTGAGATGTGTTGGATGGCGGCTTGTGAGAGTTCCCTGAACGCTGTAAAAGCACAGTTACGTATGAAGCCTGTACTGAATTTTTCATTCAGAATGTTGATATTCCAAATTCAGCTTGTACATTAACACGTACTTCTAAATATCCTTAGTCCATTAATAGCCCATTATTCCTTGTTGTTTATCGATTTTGATGGAAATTAAGTTCTGCTTGCCTGGAACTTGCACTCTCCTTTTGAATCTTTGGTGGCAAATTTTCAATGAACATTGCAAATTTTAGCTTAAATTTCTTACCTGAGTTTGGGGCCCAGCAACTCGAGAAGTGACGCGTTGGGAGTTTTTGGGGGGGTCGGATAGAGGAAGGAGGGAGGGAGGGGAAGCAGTACTGAAGGAATAAGTGAGCCAGTAACAATAAGATGAAAAACAATGGCAAATGATGGAATTCTACAAGAACAGAAAATGCTGGGAACACGCAACGGGTCAGTCGGAAAAGACAAGTTCGCGTTTCAGGCGTAAACCCTTTAACAGAACCAAAGTACCACTGTTTCACCACAAGTGGCGCTTGTGTTTATGGGATAATCATTTTGAATGACCTATGTATGGATGATCGTAAGATGAGGAGACATTTTTTACGCAGTGAGTTGTTGTGATCTGGAATGTACTGTCTGAAAGGGCGGTGGAAACAGATTCAATTGTGACTTTCAAAAGAGAATTGGATTCATACTTGAAAGGCAAAAATTTGCAAGGCTCAAGGAAAGAGCAGGGACGTGGGACTAATTGGATAGCTCCTTCAAAGAGCTGCAGGCGCAGGCATGATGGGCCGAAAGGCCTCCTTCTGTGCTGTGCAATTCTATGATTCTATTCCCCCCTCCATCCCCCTTTCTTGATGTCTTTGTGGGTCACGTCAAATGCAGCTGCCATGACCTCTGCCAGTGCTAGTCGTAAGTTGGCAACTAAGAGGAATACAGGAGCAGCTGGGGCCTGACTCAGCCTCCACATTTTACTCACTTTCGCAAGGACTCGCATCGCCTCCACTTGGTGCATGGCGCTCACGGACTTCTTTGTCACTAAGATTGAGACCATACGTCAGCTGCCTCTACCACATCCCTCCCTTCCCCGAACGCACCGAGCCAAACTTCTTACAAAAGCAAAATACTGCGGACGCTGGAAATCTGAAATAAAAACAGAAAATGCTGGAAATGCTCAGCAGGTCCAGGCAGCATCTGTGGAGAGAGAAACAGAGTTAACGTTTCAGGTCGATGACCCTTCGTCAGAGCTGGAAAAAGCTGGAGATGGAACAGGTTTTTAAGCAAGTGCAGGGGCAGGGAAAGGGGGGAAGGGGGGGGAAAGAACAAAAGGGAAGGTCTATGATAGGATGGAAGGCAGGAGAGATTAAGAGACATTAAGAGATGGTAATGGGATAAGTTAAGAAACAAAAGCTGGCTCTAGATGAAGTGTAAATGGCACTGGCAGAATGAAAGACAGCTGCCATGTGGGAGAGAGAGGAAAAAAAACTTCTTCCAAGGTTCCCCCCATGCCTTAGCCCTGAACATGCATCCTTATCTAGTTTATGTCCCATGCTCTCTCTGAGCTCATCTTGAACATGAGACCCACCTCCTGCCTGCTCTCCCAATGGCAGAACAAAGATTGGGAACTTACTTTGGGAGGAAGTCTCGGGCATAATCCCATGCCCCTCCCACGTTGTGATACTGCACATTGGAGCAGTAACGTGATGTGCCTACGTAGCTCCCTTTGATTTGCCAATGTAACAAACTCTCTTGAAGGACTGCAATAGATCCCACATGTTATCCCTGACCTCAGGACTGAGTAACCGTGGTCTTGGAAATCCCCCTGGCTGGTCTAAAGAAAGGAAAATTGAGGGCCATGGTAACCCAAGATAGATTTGTGTTGGTTTCTCAGGGAGCTGGGCTGCAGTTTTAACTTCACAACTCAATCTAAAGGAAATAAATTGTAAAAAAGAGTTTATAAAACCAGCGTTCAACCACTTGGATGAGTGAAAATACGGCTCTGTGTGACCTGCTGGTTTCTTAATCCTGCAGCGTACTGTGTTGGTGAAATTGTACCTCAACAGACATTCTTTGTCATGTTCTGCCTCTTAATCATTTTATACAGTTTATTTCTCACCCATTTACTGTAGCTTTAATGTATGGGAATGTTTCTGTCAGAATTTCCATTTCTTTCTGGTGTGTCCTATCAAGAACATTGTTTGCAGTGTTGTTCTGTTCATCGGGCTTTACAGGCAGTCATTCAATTCCAGATGGAGACTCCGCTCCTAACGCACTTAGGAGGGCAGAGAAAATTCCGCCAAGTTCAGGTCTTTACTATCCTGAATCTCATGCTTTCCTTTTACCTACCCCCTGACCCCCCCAGAATTGTTCTACACTGCGTTAATGCACTGATTCAAACTTAATTTGTTTAAAATTGATATACTGGATAGGTTTGACTACTTATGACTTAAAAGGCACCCTAGCTAGACCATGTACTTAATGTTCCTATCCATAGTTGAGAAGTTGTAAACCAGCTCGATAGATAATACCTAAAAGACGAGTAGTCAGACTCTGTGGTTTAAGCTGCCCTTCAAATTGCCCCATTTTGATGATGTATGTGCCACTTAAGCTCCAAGTGACTGTAGAACTTCATTTTCAGTTCTTTGTTTCCCAGTGTTTAAAACAGTGACACATTAAAAATGTACGATCCTGTATTCCTTGGAAGGAGCTGGGGATTTGTTCAGTTCTGGCGCCTGGATTATTGCGAGGGATCAGAAGGCCATGGGAACAAGAAAAATGCAATGCCAAAATTTCCCTTCAAGTCTGCTTTCAACTCCCCCTCCCTTCATAGTGCTGTAACCTCATTGTTACGGTCAATTGTGTCCACAGGAATCCTGCAACCACGGCACAATTGTTCATGGAATCTTGTACATCTGTTCCCCCAAAGGATTTAAAGGGGCCACTGTCTTTGTTGGAAAAGTGTTTGATAGACAAACAAAAAAAAAGTTTGCAAAGCACTGCAGGGTGATAGCAGTTCACATTGAACGGTGTCGTGGTGTCACAGAATAATCTTGTGCGGGTTATATGTGAGGAGTCATTTTCCGACACTGCACTCCTGGTCGGGGAGCCTTGACCAATTTGGGCGTGCGCTGCCCGCGAATTTCCAAGTCAGCGCTCATGGGCAATGTCCGTCCAAATTCTTTGATTGGCACTGCCAGCGGGTAAGGCTCAGTTCCAGCAGCACGCATTCGATGCCTTGCCCCATTGCGCTATTAAAGTAGTTCAGATTTTTTATAGTTCTTTACAGTAGTTCACAGCCACTCCCCAGCATTTCATTGATTTTCGTCACCTTCCAGGTGCCATTTTTCAGGTTCCATTTGCTTTTAAAATATTTTCTTCCTACTTTGCAAATTATTTTTCCCATCCGTCGTCTAATATCTCACACACACACACACACTTTTCAGAAGAGGCCACAAAATGACCACCAGTATTTATTTTTATGGAGGTATTTTTTTAGCAAGTTTCCCTCCAATTTTTAATTTTTTTTATTCCCTTTTCTTTTGCCCATCTGCCCTGACACCTGTGACCAGGCTGGAGGAACACAACCTGCTCCCAAGCAACTGCTAAGAGTTGCCAGTGATCTCCAATCATGAATCTTCTCTCTGATTTCCCCCCCTCTCTCCAAGCTGATAGATGTGGTGGCCTCTGCTTCACACCCCCCACACTGGACACAGCTTCATTCAGGAACCGAGTGCAGTGGGATCAGCGCTGCATCTATCCCTGCTTGGTAGAATCAAGTGCTATCATGTTACTGCTCAGCACCGCCACACAGCCTATTGTGCTGATTCCTTTTCTCCTCATTAGCCTGGGGACACGGAGGCCAATTATATTGCCCTCACCGCTGGTCCTGCCGGGGCTTGAAGCTTGAAGCTGAGACCTTTGTGGTTGCTTTGGCTCCTCAACACTCCACGTTCCCACTGAGCCATCGGGAAAGCTGCCGAGATTAAGTACTCTTTGATAAGACTACTGCTTTGAGAGACTAATTGATGCAGTGGGCTAGACATTGACCTTTTAACTTTAGGACCTGGGTTCAAATCCAGTCTAGGCTGATGGAATGAAAGTTTCCCCTGTAAGGTTGGGTCATATGAGAAATTATTTGGGGTATTCTCAATTCAGTTCCCAGTAGGAATGGACGGGGGGGAATTGTTTTCTTCAAATAAAGTTTATATGGCACAGAGATGACAAAATTATGGGCAGCTGAAAGATTTGTATTCCAGTAAAGTGTTCAGGTACAGTTGTAATTAATTCTGTATTTTACATTAATGGTAAAATCACAACTAGCTACACAGTCTGTGCAGTAGAATGTCTAGTGTGCAGTGTTACCATAAAAAGAACTTGCATTCATACAGCACCCTTCACAACTTCAGGCCATCCCAAAGTGCAGTCACTGTTGTAATGTAGGAAACGCGGCAGCCAAATTTGAGCACAGCAAGATCCCACAAAGAGCAATGAAATAAATGACTAGATTTTAGGTGTTGGTTGAGGGATAAATGTTGGCCAGGACACTGGGGCGAACTCCCCTGCTCTTCCTTGAACAGTGCTGTGGAATCTCTTACGTTTGTCTACCTGAGAGGGCAGACGCAGCCTCGGTTTAATGTCTCATCCAAAAGACGGCACCTCCGACTGTGCAGCACCCCTTCAGTACTGCACTGGAGTGTCAGCCTAGATCTGTTGCAGAAAATTTGCTTTTACCTTTCTAGTTGCCAGTTAGAAATTCATTATATTTTCTTGTTTATATTAATCTGTAAACAAACCTGAAATTGTTGAATTTGGTATTTACTGTTAAGAGGTTAAAAAAAACTGTGCGCTATAGTGTGGATGTGATAATAGCACATACACTCATTGGGTTGTACACTGTACTTACCAGTATTAGCAATTAGAGAGGCTGCCAAGCTATGAGTTGGTATTGATTTCCTTTATTGCCGTCAGACTAGGCTGTCAGTTGTAGCACTATTGTCTTCCATTGCAGATCGTAAATATTTTTGTAGGGAGACATGTGAGAAGAGAATCAGTCATTTTTATTGCTATTGGTTATATTAACAGCTTCCAGGCATAACCTAGAAACAGAATTTGTGATGCTATCATGTGGAAGTGAGTCAAGGTTAAATAGTTGGTGGAGGGCGAGGATGTTCTATTTCAGTCTCTCTAGAGAAACAGAGACTATTCAGCTTTTGAAATATTCAGATTGTTGCATTAGAGTAGATTACAGATTCTGGGAGTAGATTACAGATTCTGGGAGTAGATTACAGATTCTGGGAGTAGATTACAGATTCTGGGAGTAGATTACAGATGTTGGGAGTAGATTACAGATTCTGGGAGTAGATTACAGATGTTGGGAGCTGATTACGAATGGGAGTAGATTACAGATTTTGGGAGTAGATTGCAAATGGTAGTAGGTTACAGATGTTGGGAGTAGATTACAGAATTGGGTGTAGATTACAGATGTTGGGAGTAGATTGCAAATGGTAGTAGGTTACAGATGTTGGGAGTTGATTACGAATGGGAGTAGATTACAGATTTTTGGAGTAGATTGCAAATGGTAGTAGGTTACAGATGTTGGGAGTAAATTACAGATGTTGGCTCATCAGTTTAACTGTATTTTCGAGATCCTTGGAATCTCCTTGCACAGTGTAAATGGATTTTTTTTGTGACAAATAGTATGGATTCCAAAAAATAATTGCTGTAGTTAATGCTGTGTTGGGTTTTTGGCTCCTGTCTGAGAAGCAAGTGTGGATAATTCATATCCAGTTACCAAAGTAGTGATCACTGAACTAAAATGGTTTGATAAACTGGACATGCGGCGATCCAGCATCCTTCACAATATGGCTATTGTTGCACAACATATGTGTTGTTTTCTCTCCGGCTCTCTGACCCCCTTTTTCAGCTACTCTTGTTTGCCCAGTCTGGAACAAACTTCACATTACTGAAGAACAATAAACGTACAGTACTTAAAACCTCAACTGTTTCTAACGATGTCTAATCTCACCACCACACCCTGCATCACCTGCTGCTCCTTACTGTAAACTGAACCATTGCAGTAACTCCGTTAATCTAGTGCTGACATAGATTTTACCTGATCTGTGCATTAACAAGTCTGATATGCAGACCAGATAATCTAATAGAGATTAGGAATATCTGCAGGTCTTTATAGGGGTCTTCAGGCCCATGATGTGTAAAACAACATACACAATGCTCTTTGTCTTCCGGTCTTTGAATATGTTTGTGATGTGAGAATTCATTAATAGTTAGGTGGCAGGTCATGCTGGATAACTCAGATATATGAAAATTAAATAATTATTGAGGATAAACAGACTGTGAATTCTCGAAATTGGAAGTAAAAGCAAGAGATTGTGGGAACTGAGCAGCAGGTTGATGCGAATCTGGGTGGTCAGGTGGTGACTGACCTATTGTGCGTTGCCAGCATTTCCTGCTTTTAGAAATGTTTCCAATCTGGAACAACATGCTGCACTCTCAAACAAATACTAGCTGAAGCATCATTAACTATCAGTCCAAGTTTTCGGCTGTTGGTTGGACTTGGCCTTGCTCCTACTCAATGTTGTTAATGTCAAAAGTGTGCAATAAATGCGGTCCATACTGCAGGAACATGTTGGGATATTTACCTTGGCTCTGCATTAATCTTGTCACCTCAAATCTGGCCAGCTCTAAGGAACTCACTGAAACATTTCCTCGAATGGAGAAAAATGACTTTAATTTTGAGTGAGACCTCCACCTTTTTTTCTGGATCTCTCTGTGCCGGAAGGACATGTGTTTCCAGGCCTTAACCTATACTGGGGTGAAATTGGCTGTGAGGAGGAATGCGAAAGTGGACTGAGGTAAAACTCCCTCCAGTTTCCACTCATCGCTATGAGGAGGAGGCCGCTTTCTTCTCAGGGTGCCTCATGGGGGAATGGCCAAGATTGAAATTCAGTCTGTGCAGGATCATAGATGCGGGTCCCCATCCTTCACGGCACAATATGCCAGGACTCCGCACGTTGCAGATTGCCTGCCCACGGATTGTCTTTGAGCTTTCTGTAAGAAATTGCCTCACTTCTGCTTTGTGCTCCCTACAAATATCCCATCTAAGATTTAGAACCCACTGGGTGAGATATTACTGTTGTGAAACAACTTTGTGTTGATCTGCCTTCAGGAAAGCACTTGATCCAAACCACAAGAGCAAAATACTGCAGATGCCGGAAATCTGAAATAAAAAGAGAAAACGCTGGAAATACTCAGCAGGTCCGGCAGCATCTGTGGAGCGAGAAACAGAGTTAACGTTTCAGGTCAATGAACCTTCGCCAGAACTGGCAAAGGGTCGTCGACCTGAAACGTTAACTCTGTTTCTCGCTCCACAGATGCTGCCGGACCTGCTGAGTATTTCCAGCGTTTTCTGTTTTTATACTTGATCCAAACTGCTTGGATTATTAAAAACATGCATAGTCTTAACTGAGAGTAATGTATTTTGATAAACTAGATTTTATAATCATTTGTTTTATGTTGATAATAACTACCAGTCGATCTTCTGTGGCGTTGTACATGGGGACTGAAGGCCAAGTGCAGTCTTCAGTTAAAAGGGGGTAAGAGGAGAGGAGATCATTGGACCAGAGTGTGCAGACATAATTCAGCTCCCATTTTGAAGTCCTATTTTTATGTAATACTTTGACAAAACTTATAACAATTTGGGAAGTAGAGTTGGTTGGAGCATAGGGGTTTCCCTGCAGTGCAGGCGAAGTAGCTGAGAAATGTAAAACTGTGGCGCTACTGTAGCATCACAGGCGGGAGGGTGTCATTACACCGTGACAAGTTTACATAGGCAGTTTTCATTTTCAATGTGGACTTAGGATTTGTAATGGAAAAAGTTGACACAAGCAATGCACACAGGATATCTAATATGTTATATATAGATTCTAAACTTCCCAAGCCGGGATTTTCTGGCTGCTTGATGTAACTCCAGGATTGCCAGTCTCCCTACATCCAGGGTTGCAATGGGGCAGAAACGAAATTTAAAATTTAAGGCGTCACCTTGCCTAGGTCAAGGTGCGATGCTTTAAAAAGAAACGGCCTAGAAATGTTGGCAGTTACACTAAGTTTGCGCCCGCCATGGAACTCCACCATTGACCCCACTGAAGTTCACACGGTCAGGGGGAGAGTCCCCCATGAGTGGGCCTTCAGCAGTTTGGGGGTGCATCTGTGGCACCCTCCTCACCATAGAATTTGGAAACCCTGGCCAGCCCAGCCCCGAATGGGTGCCAGGTTCCTCCCCCCCCCCCCCCCCCCCCGAAGAGTAATCTGGAAGCTCCTGTGGCCCCATTCAAATCCTCCTCAAAATTCTTTGGATTCTGATCTTTGCAGTCCAGATCTAAACCTGGGAGCAGGAATCCCGCCTGCAGCCCACTGGAAAAAAAAAACTAATTAGCCTGATCCTTTCGGGGCCAGGAGTATATCCATGGGTTGGGATCCTGGCTCCTCCAGTGCAGGCAGCCAATTTATACAGTGGAGCACTGTGACATCAATCGGGCTAGAATTCCTCTGGTCGCTATAGGGATGGCTCGCAATCCAGTGTTCCCAGTGGGCAGCAGATATCACAGGGAGCACACCTCATGAAATCGTGGGCACACAGCCCGGGATTTTCCATCTATTAGAATTTGTGGATAGAAAACCATGGGCATTGCTCCCCGCTGTGAATGCCAGATCAAGGAGTGAACCCCACAGAGCTCCTCAGTTCTCCAGCACAGATTGATTAGTTTTTGTTAGGTAAGGGTGTCGAGGGATATAGAGCTCAGGCGGGTAGATAGAGTTGAGGTACAGATCAGCCATGCTCTAACTGAATGGCGCTCGAGGGGCTGAATGGCCTACTCCTGCTCCTATGTTCTTTCAAACCACATCTAGAACGCTGTTACAATTTGGCCAGAAGTAGAAAATGGGACATCTTCAGAACCTCACTTATGATCTCACTACACATAGTGACCAGAGGAATTTTTACTCCAGTGTGATTTATATAAACTGCTTAAAAACTGAGGTGCAATTCATAGTCCGGTGCATTCAGTGATAAAGTTCCACTCTGAATGAATGTGTATATAGCTTACGTTCCGTGCCTGAAGAGGCTGCTTTTGGGTACCTAACAGATCCATAGAGAAACATAAGAACGATTTTAACTGGAGAAGCGCTTCTGTTTATGAAGGAACTCCTCATTTACCGTTCTGCTCTCTTCTTCCCTTAGGTTGCTTCGAGTGCTGTATTAAGTGCCTTGGAGGGGTTCCATATGCGTCGCTGCTGGCAACCATTTTATGTTTCTCTGGCGTGGCGCTGTTCTGCGGCTGTGGCCATGTGGCTCTAACGAAGGTGGAGAGGATTGTGCAGCTGTACTTCTCCAACAACGCAAGCGACCATGTCTTGCTGACTGACGTGTAAGTGTGTAAAGTTTACCCTGCGCAGTCCCATTAGCTGTCTTTATTCTGACTTTATCCTAAAAGCACAGACTTGGGAATGACTCAGTGTGGTGGCTTCCTGCTGCGATCCACGCTGAATATAAACGTCGCCTGGCAACACAGCCTGAGCCATTGTTTATTCTGAATATACCAGCAGATCTCCCGTGGCATTGCCTGCAGTGAGTCAGAGGATTCGCTGTTTTAGAACAGTGGTGTTTACGCCGTGTAGGGGGAAACGTAAGGGCCGCTGATTTACAGCGACTGCATAAGTCAAATTCCATTCTTATTAAATGGCATTCTGGAATTCTTACTGGTCCTTTGGAGATCAAACTCTAATAGCTGTCCATTAATCTGTGAAAACCACACACAAGTAGCCTTTTTTATACATATATTGCTATACCTATGTATTTAATTTTAATCCCTTACCTGTTTTAAAGCCTAGAATACACAACAAGAAGGTATGCAAGATGTATCAGTTGTAATTAGATACCTGGATCCAGAAAATCTGTGAGGGGGTGGGCGCACATCCTTAAATAGCATCACACCCCCCCCACCCATCCTGGAAACTGCACTGTAAGATCAGGACTCATCGTATCATCGTATTCGAGCTCCGCTCTAATCTGCGGCTTTTCCGGCAGACCCCTGCCAAAGTTACAGCAGGAACACTCCTGAAGTGGCATGGGTTTCTGGGGCCCTGGTACGTCAGCAGTTGGGGTTGGAGCATTGCAAATGGTCCTGGGCTTCGGTAGCATTGTGAATGGGCCATCCTACCCTCCCTCAGCACCAATTTAAAAAAAAAAATCTTACAATTTCTTCTGATGTCCAGGCCATGCTACTCCCTGGACCGCACCCTTACCCCCCCACCCCCAACCCCTCGGTGGGGCCACACCGGACCATCTAGAGACTGCTAATGCTCATCTGGCTTGGTGATTTACCTCCAGTTCTACACCAGGTCCTGACTGAGCTGGGGCAGTGGGAATTCCTGGCATAGGGAGTCCCTGCACCTGAACTGCCTCCGACAGAAGTTCCACTCCTTACAAGGCTGAATGGAAAATCCCCGAAGCGGCAAAACTTGGGTCCCTGCTGTTTTCCGGCGGGTTTTGCTGGACTCCCACTGGAGTTCTGGCGGAAGCCTGGCTCCATTCCTGAGGAAAATCAGGACCATCATGTGCAGCTCCTCCCGGCACCTCAGCCCTCCTGAGGGCCGCTCCCGGCCTGCGATCAGCCCCTCTCCCGTTCTCCTCACGCCCCCGCCCCCCTCCATCCCCCCACTTACTCGAGGGCCGCTCCCGGCCTGCGATCAGCCCCTCTCCCGTTCTCCTCACGCCCCCGCCCCCCCATCCCCCCACTTACTCGAGGGCCGCTCCCAGCCCCTCTCCCGTTCTCCTCACGCCCCCGCCCCCCCATCCCCCCACTTACTCGAGGGCCGCTCCCAGCCTGCGATCAGCCCCTTTCCCGTTCTCCTCACGCCCCCGCCCCCCCTCCATCCCCCCACTTACTCGAGGGCCGCTCCCGGCCTGCGATCAGCCCCTCTCCCGTTCTCCTCACGCCCCCGCCCCCCTCCATCCCCCCACTTACTCGAGGGCCGCTCCCGGCCTGCGATCAGCCCCTCTCCCGTTCTCCTCATGCCCCCGCCCCCCTCCATCCCCCCACTTACTCGAGGGCCGCTCCCGGCCTGCGATCAGCCCCTCTCCCGTTCTCCTCACGCTCCTCCCCATCCCCCACTTGAGGCAAGGCAGGCAGCTCGAAATTCGACCCAGCATTACTTGGATGAGGCCCAACTTGGGGCAGGCCTCGGGCCTCCTGGTTTGGGCGCGCCTTGCGTTCGCTTTCACTCCCAGAACCAGGTGCCGGTGTATTTTTACCCCAGTGTGTCTGCTTTGCAGCAGCTCTCCCTGTGTGTTGGAATCTGGAAATGGAATGGAGGCTGAAGTGACTGACCTCACTAAAGTCATTTGTTGCAGATTTTGAAACAGCTGGTTGTAGAAGCAGTAGAGCTTAACATGAGGAATGTATTTGGTATAAACTTGATGCACTGTAGGTCCCTGACCAGTTCTGAAGAGGTTTATTTTAATGTAAAGATCTACTTTGAGATGTAATTTGGGTTGCAGTGTAGTTGGTTAAAGCTGCAATTTTCTTCCTAAAATAAACCGCTTACGGATAAAAAGCCCCACCTCAATATAATTACCACGCTAATTAGCAGTTCATCATTTGTTGTAGAACTTGAGCGCTCAGCAGAACACTCGATCTTAAGTAGGATCCAACCTGCAATATTACTAAAATGTTGTTGTTCAAATCGTCGGGCTTCTTTATGGAACATTGCTCCTCCTGCATGTGGTGTTGACTGCTGCAATTATTTGAACATGTGATGGTGAGACTGCCGAAGACTTCTACTTTGATAGAAGGGACGAAGTGGAAAATGGAGCTATTTTTAAAACAGTTGGAGCTCCACCACCCCTGTGCCTTGTGACATTTTCCTTAGTAAATATCTATTCCTTTTTTTTATGAAGGGAAGAAAAACAAAACGTAATACATTTCTTTCCAATTACCTCCCTGAGACTTTGAGCAATCTCTTGTTGTTTAATTTTTTCCAGTTTGCACGTTGTGAATTCTGCAGATTGTCCCTGGTGGCAATGTGATGACCTGCAGGAGCACAGAGATAACAGCAAGTTAAGGAGGTCTACAGTACAAACCTACCTCTTTGACCAAGCATTTGGTCAGCTGCCCTAATGTCCCCTTCTCTAGCTCGCTGTCAGTTTCTGTCTGATTACGCTCCTGTGCAGCGCCGTGGGGCATTTTACTATGTTAAAGGCGCTATATAAACGCAAGTTGTTGTCGTTGTTGTACAAAAGTGATTTGCAAAGAGAAAAGGATGGTTTTGAAAATCAATCACAGGTGACCTGTTTTGAAAAATTGTGAGGTGTTGCACCTTTAAACAATTCTATCCTAACCCAAACCATCACCTCCACGTTCTATGGGTGGGTTCGTTGAATTATAGTTTTTCTTCATCTTCTTCTGGCTAATAGTCAAAAAATGTGATGTACCCCAGTGTATAAAAGTATGCTTTGAATCTGCTGCTGTTTCAGATGTGAGGTGGAGTTATGTAACATGGGAAAGTGAGGAGGATCATCACTGCCACATGTAAAATCACTCAATATGTTGTGATGTTCTCCTGTTGATGATTTGAACTGTATGCTGAAGTGTAGGGAGGATAATGAGTGAAGAAGCAGAAAAGATTCAGCCCTGAAATCCCACAGCGGGATACTACTGTGTGAATGTTTACCACAATGTTTCAAAGTTTATCTCTGCTATTTTAGCAGAGAGTTAACCTATTTATTGTAAATGAGCATCCCTCAATCTTTGGTGGCCGTGCCTTCTGTTGCCTGGGCCCTAAGCTCTGGAATTCCCTGCCTAAACCCCTCCGCCTCTCTTTCCTCTTTTAAGACGCTCCTTAAAACCTCCCTCTTTGACCAAGCTTTTGGTCACCTGCCCTAATTTATCCTTATGTGGCTCGGTGTCAAATTTTTTGTCTTAAAATACTCCTGTGCAGCGCCTTGGGACATTTTACTACGATAAAGGCGCTATATAAATACAAGTTGCTGTTGTTGTTGTATAAACGGAGTTTAAGACCAACGCACTATAACCATTTGCACCTTAGTATCCCACAACTTAACTTCATGGCCTTTGCATCAGTGGAGAGTATCTTCTAACATTTATGATTTCAGCTTCCTGCTGAATCACTTACCAAATGTTCCTGTAGTTTTGCCAATTTATTTTCTTCTTAACTCTGTATTTTTTCCCCACCAGTTGAAGATTGCGGTGTGAGGTGGAACCCCAAGTTCCATTTTGCCCAATTTTTTTGCACGCAGTTTTGAGAGGGCTGCACTCTAATGTATAAAATGTACCTTTTTTTTTCCTCCTCAGAATCCAGATGATGCATTATGTCATCTATGGAGTTGCTTCATTCTTCTTCCTGTATGGAATAATCCTCCTGGCAGAAGGGTTTTACACCACAAGCGCTGTTAAGGAGATTCATGGCGAGTTCAAAACAACTGTGTGTGGACGCTGCATCAGTGGAATGGTATGAAGCTCAGACTACAGTTCATTATTTCAGAGCTGTCGTACAACCAATGCTTGCAGTCTGTGTCTGCCAGATAAACAGAGCTATGACACGACAGTAAAGGACTGAGTTTAGCAAAATGAATGTTTACTTTACCGGTCGCTCATTTTGAACCAGTGTTTACATTTGAATGATGCTTCTCACACTTGTAATGCCTATCTAGTATTGCAACATGATGGAGTTTAGTTCAGAAACTGTTCAAATTAAGCACCAGGATTTTTTTTAAGTGTGATTTTTTTTAAATTATTGTATATTAGCTACCAGGCGAGATGGACTGTGGTTTTAATCTCCAATGGGTGGTTCTACCTGGTCCGCACTGATGAGCAGCAGTTTAGGGTGTGAAATCCCCAAAAGTGCAATGCAGTAAGAATTGTGAGAGCAGTTTTGGGAGGCAGTGTCAGTCTGCTTCAGCTGCACACCCAGTGCAGAATAACTGAAGCCAGTGCAAAGTGAAGTTTAAAAAATTTGCAAGTGTTTTTGGTGAGAAAAGAGTGTTTTTCTGGCGCAACAAAATCTCGAGGGTTAGATTTCCGGGTGGGCCCTGTTTCCACCAAGGTTATGCCAATTTTTCTTTTTACCAAATCTTGCAGTCCTGGTGGGAAGCACCATTTCCAATGTTCCAATGTTAAACCTCTAGTGCGCATATGCAAATGATAATGTATGGTGTAAGGGGTCAAATTTTGTGTTAATTATGCCCCCATTAGGCATCATTTCCATCAGTGTAACTTACACACTGATAAATGAGGCGTAGCCTTCTCATGAGCTGACCCGTTTGGCAGAAGTGATCTATTTAGAGGGGCAAATTCCCTGGAAAACCGGTGCCCATTTCTTAGGTTTGCCTGCAAATTTGGGGATTTTTTTTTTGCATTGGAGAGCTGCTGAGCTGCACTTCAAACTGTGAAACTCGCTGGTCACCAGAACATTACTGACTCCCACCTACGGTAAAGCATTCTGTTGAACCGCATGGGTTTCCCTATTTACCTTCTTGATGGAAGAGGAGGAGGAGGATGTGAAAAGAAGGGAGAAAAGAGTGAGGGTGCTTTGGCCCACCTCTCCTGGGCATTACATGCTAGTTTCCCCTGGAACGCTCTTAACAGCAGTTATGTGAAGGTAAGCATCTGAAGAGAATCTCCCGGGTGGCAGCAAACAGCTGATGTTACAAGTCTGGGCAAATGCTGGATGGACCCTGTAACACAAGAGGTTGGAATTGTAAGGGGCAGCATGCAAGGAGGGTTTGAGAAGGGAAATCCAACATTGACGAGTTAGCCATTAAAGCCATTGAAGATTTATTGTTACATTTAAGAAGTGAGGGTGATCAGTGGAGGTGTCCATCCTGCCAAAGTAAAAATGGGAATGTCAAAGCTATCTTACCTTGGCTGCCCCAGTCAGGTCATTAAACTTTTTGTGGCATGAGCACACTCTACTAGGGATGAGAGCGGTGGTACTCGGCACCACTGCCAGCTCCCTCCATGTTGTTCTAATGACTCATTCAGGTGACTTTCTTCCCCTGCAAGCCCAGCAGCTGGTCTCTCCTCTGATATATCTTGTCCAACAGGATCTGTCGGTCGGCATCTGCAAAACTCTGGCCTTGCCTCCTCTGTCACCACTTGCTTGAGGCCTTCCTTGCGAATCACCAGTGTGTGAAGTTGAAATCTTGAGAAATCACAAAGGATTCCTTCGGTGAGAAATCATCGCGGTTGAACATTCTGCCAAAAGTCGGAGGAGTAAACACACCACTTGCCTGCTGTCTCCAGGAATTTGCTGCGATCTGTAGGTTTTAAAAAATCCTACAGTAGCAATTTTACTCCCCCCCCCCAGCGATTTATCCCTGTGTTTCATGGGCGTTGCACTCCTGGTCTACCATTCAATATTTAAATGAGTGTGAATTCCGGCGGGGTCAGTGACAGAATGCACTGGGACTGCCCTGCCATCATTACTGCTGCACATCAGGGCCTGCATATTTAACTGAATCCTTAGAGCAAAGAGATAGGAACCACGGAGAGTGTGGCGAGGGCCTCTTATTGGGCGTAGGCAAGTAAGCTGTTCAACCCCCCCCCCCCCCCCCCCCCGAAACTTCTATGATTGTTTATCGGACCACTCCTTCTTTCGAAAGAACATAGAAACATAGAAGATAGGAGCAGGAGTAGGCCATTCGGCCCCTCGAGCCTGCTCCGCCATTCGATGAGATCATGGCTGATCATCCAAACTCAGTACCCTGTACCTGCCTTCTCCCCATATCCCTTGATACCTTTAGCTTTAAGAAATATATCTAACTCATTCTTGAATATATTTAATGAATTGGCCTCAACTACCTTCTGTGGTAGAGAATTCCACAGGTTCACCACTCTCTGGGTGAAGAAATTCTTCCTCATTTCATTCCTAAATGGCTTACCCCTTATCCTTAGATTATGACCCCTGGTTCTGGACTCTCCGACCATCGGGAACATTCTTCCTGCATCTAGTTTGTCCAGACCTGTCAGAATTTTATATGTTTCGATGAGATCCCCTCTCATTCTTCTATACTCCAGCGAGTATAAGCCCAATCGACCCAATCTCTCCTCATATGTCATTCCTGCCATCCCAGGTATCAGTCTTGTGAATCTTCGCTGAACTCCTTCCATGGCAAGAACATCCTTCCTCAGATAAGGCGACCAAAACTGCACACAGTACTCAAGGTGTGGTCTTTGATCACTTGATAGAACACAGAAAGAACGGATGTTGCTCCAGAACTAGTCAGTTCTGCAATTCAACTAGTGAAAACCGATTAGTTGGGCTTGCGCTTTTTAACATTCACCGGGATATTGCAGTGAATAGTAGGGACGCTATTGATAGAGCAGCGGCACATGACTCTGTGCTTTAGAGTTTTTGTCCGACAAGACTTTTTTTCTTTTCATTTGTTTGATTTGAATTGCTAGATTAATGGAAGTAATAATGTTTCTATTTGAACCTTATTGTGACATTCCTATTTGCAAGCTCATATCCAAACACCCCCGGGAAAAACATCCTGCCGACACTACTGGACCTCTACATACAGAAATGGAATATCCATGTACTGGCAGTTAAAGGCGCCAGCAATAAAAAATAAAGTGATATACTTGTAAATAGTCTTTCACAAAAACAATTAGCTGAAACAAAATCACTCTTTGAAATTGATACCCTTATGCTTTGGCAGTAGCAGTGATTTGTTTTGATATTACTGAGTGCCCTCATGCATTGGGTGCTTACTAATTGAGTCAACACCATTGAGGAGACCACACACATGTGAAGTGGATGCATGGAGTGCAAGTGACTGAGTGTCCATTTTAAAAATAATTCTGTTGTGAAAGTGGTTCTATTTGAAGGAACATGAAGTCTCGGGCTGCTGTATATAAATTAAGGTTCATCAGCCCACGCAAGCACACATACAGAATCCAAGTTTCCTTTTCACAATTACTGTGTTATGAAGGTGATGATACTGTAGAAGTATTATACCACTGGCAGCTAATCCAAAGCTAATGTAAGATATTTAGTGCGCATAAACTAACTTGGTGTGTTCATGGAATGATCACTACATTAATAGGCCCTGGCACCTTTGGAAGATGCAACACCTTTTCCCATTCCATCGTTTGAACATTCCTTCCATGTGAGACAGCAGTTTACGTATACATATACTTATACATACTTCCTCCAATCTAGTATACTGTATTCACGACTGATGACGCATCTCCATTGGAGAGACCAAACGCAGATTGGGTATCCACTTTGTCCTCGCTGTGGCTTGCTGCTCCTTCTCCCCTTTCTGTTTCCACTCTGCTATGCTTCAGTGCTGTGGCAAATTTTCTCAGGTGGTTTGGCCTCCTTCTGGTACATTAATGGACCCTGAGGAAATTTGGATATGGCTGGGCTTTTGGGGAATATGGATCTGGATGCTGGTGTTACCACCTGATCATTGTGATTAATACCATGGGATTTTTGATATTAATTAGAACAGACAGACAATAACTTTAAGTGAAATAGTAGGGACCTGTGTCCGCTCGCCATAGTGCTGGCTTACTACACTTAAGAGGCCAATATCAAAAGAGGCTAATACAAATTGGGAAAACTAAAGTTGTCTAGAGTTAAAGCTAGTAACTGTTAAGGCACGACCTATTCATGACCTGGTGCATCGGAGAAGCCACTCGAGCTAGTGCTCATCTTGACCTGGTATTACATAAAATGGAGGTTGCTGCAGTCCTGGGGGGAGGGGGGAGACAGTGACTACAAAATGATGAAGTTCAACATGATCTGGGATTTGTAAAAACAAAGACTGATCTGGATATTTAATTTTGAAAAGGGCTAAACGGAACAACTTCAGCAAATTGATTGGGTAGGCTATGCAACAGCATTTCAGTTAGAGAACAACTGGAATACCTTTCAAGGCATAATGTTGAGCATGCAGGATAAATACATACCTCAAAGTAGCAAGCTCTTGTAATCCACCAGGGGATGCCAGATATCTGCAAAGTCAGTCAGCAGATTGTAGTCCAATTGTCAACAGGTTTCTGTAATTGTTGACATAGTTGTACATTTTCTGCAGTGATTGCACTGTTTTGCTTAGCTGACACCGTCTTTCAGAAGTTAGGACGGGACATCCAGGAGTGTTTTATTATTTGCAGAGGGTTCCCAGGAGTGTATCAATATTTGCAGGAAGTTCCTGGAAGTGTGTCAGTATTTGCAACATATCCCCAAGCATGTGTCAGTATTTGCAGGAAGTCCCTGGAAGTGTGTCAGGATTTGCAGGGGATCCCGAGAGTGTGTCAGTATTTACAACATATTCCCAGGAGTGTGTCAGTATTTGTAGGGGGGTGTCTGCCGGATTATGCCAGTATTTGTAGGGGGGGTGTCTGCCGGAGTGTGCCAGTATTTGTGGGGGAGTGGGGGGGGGGGTCTGCTGGAGTGTACCAGTATTTGTAGGGGGGGTCTGCCGGAGTGTGCCAGTATTTGTAGCAGGTACCCAACACAAAAACTTACAAACCACTGACCCAAAGCACCATTTTGGAGATATGTCTGCTGTGTAATCATTTCATGTACAGGAAATTCTTTATTAACCGGCACCCAAATATCCGGAAATCTCTTAACCGGCAAAATTCTTGAGTAGGTAACCGGGGTTTTCCTTCATCTCTCGTTTAAAATTAACTTTAAAAAAAACCCCCGAGGCATTTGCCTTGTATCGGAGCGTGTAGATTGGGAGGGGAATGTGCAGCCCGGGTAGGCAGCGGACACGACAGATGGTCAGCTGGCGGTCCCTGGGGAGACGGAGCTCCGAATGCAGGCGCATGTCAATGTGTACGGGGCTCTCGTACGTTGGGAGATATAACTCTCCGTTATCCGGACTTTTTGATTAACCGGCACCACGCCGGTCCCGTCGGTGCCGGTTAATAAAGAGTTTCCTGTAGTAGATTTTGCATACTCTTTTGTTTTACGTATATATGTTTACTTACATACATATTGTTTTAATTTCTCTCCAGTTTGTCTTTCTGACCTACCTGTTGGGAATAGCGTGGCTGGGAGTTTTTGGCTTTTCTGCTGTCCCAGTCTTTATTTATTACAACATGTGGTCGGCCTGTCAGACCATCAGCTCCCCGCCAGTGAACCTGACAACAGTGATTGAAGAGATCTGTGTGGACGTCCGACAGTACGGTAATGTAACATCTGATTTGTTGTTCACCATCATCTGTTAGGAGCGTCATTGGTAAATGTCTAGCCTTGACATTACAACAGTGACTACACTTAAAAAAAAACCTCTGTAAAGTCTTTGGGACGTCTGGTGGTAGTGAAAGGCGTTACATAAATACAAGTCTTTCTTTCTTGACTCGACAGAAATATTGGGGGAAATTAAAGTGGAATTGCATAATGATGGTTGCATCTGCTTGCTGACCGAGGCCCAAATTCATAGAATCTGACAGCACAGAAGGAGGCCATTGTGCCTGTGCCGGTTCTTTGAAAGAGCTATCCAATTAGTCCACTCCCCTGCTCTTTCTCCATAGCCCTGCAAATTTTTCCTTTTCCAGTATTTATCCAATTCCCCTTTGAAAGTTACTATTGAATCTGCTTCCACCACTCTTTCAGGCAGTGCATTGATGCCCTTGTTATTCTATGATTTCCATGCTGCAAATCCCACTATCTAAACTGGCCCGGATTGCATTAGCACATTGGAGACCCCTCCTGCAAGGCAATGGTGTGTCAGTGAAAGAGTACATTAGCTCCAATGTGCCACAATTCAATGCACGTTGTCGTGCTGCTTGTTATATTGGTCAGTAATAAACAAAGGCTGGAGCTAAATAAATGCACTACTACTATTTTCATTCTACACTACAACTGTCGATCATACAAACAACTTCCAGGTTAGAGGGAACAGACTGCAAACCTCCTGTACCATACTATTGATACAAAGTTTTAATTCAGGATTGACATACACATCATGATGCCTTGGGTCATGACTTGGGCTAGCGCTGCGTTTATACCTACCAGCTTTAATCTGATCCCTTGGGTTGGTGGACAGTGCATCCGTCGGTCATTATAAAGAGCCCAATTTTCTGATCCTGTCAAAAATGATCTTGTGCTGGGCCAAATCCTAGCCGCATTACACGGGGGAAGGAGGGAGGTTAGACTGTTCCAAGTTTTCTGATATAAGTTCTGCCTCTTATTTTGACTAGGTTACAGGGGAGTGGGAGGTAAATGTGGATGGGCACCTTGGGAATAGTGACTATGATAAGTTTAAGGTCCAAAAAGAAAGGGGGAAAAGTCAGTACAAAAGCTAAGGTGCCATATTGGACTAGGGCAGATTTTAGAAAATGAGGAGTGAGCTAGCTGAGGTGAGGCGGAAAGAGAAATGGGCACACAGGACTGTAGATCAACAATGTGATATTTTTTAAAGGACATTGCAAAGTTGCAGCTTAATTATATACCATTAAAAATAGGAGACTACTTCAAGTTTCAAAATGTTGAGGATAAATAGAGGTTAGAAACAAATTAAAATGAAAAAAGTGTTTTTTTGGGTCCTAATAGGTATGATAAAAATGAGAGAGAATACAAGGAAATAGGTTAAGGGATAAGAAAAGCAAAGAGGGAGTATGAGAAGAGAATCACAAAAAATATTAAAAAGAAGCAAAGTATTCTATAAATATACCAGTAAAAAAATAATTAAAAGTGAGACCCCTGAAGGAGAGTTAGTAGAGGGTAAGTGGAAATTGGCAGGGTTACTTAACAAGAACCTCACTTCACTGTTTGCAAAAAAAATAGCGGGGACGACGTAAATCCCGAATTGGTTAAAAGTGAGATGAGAAATATAATAATAAATAAAAGGGAAGTATTAGAGAAGTTAGTTAAACTAAAGGAGGACAAAGTGTTGGGACCAATATTCCCTATGCTGGTCCCGTGCAGCCCGGGACCGGCTTTTTCAATGTAAAGTTTCACCCTGTGAATGGGTTGCGCAGCACCCAAAAAAAAAGAGGGAACATTGGTTGGGACGTGACGGGATACATCCAAAGATCCTGAGGGCAATGAGGAAAGAAATGGAGGAAGCCCTAGAAGTGATCCTTCATTGTTCTATTGAGAGTGGATGTGTGCCAAACTGGAGAGCAGTCAATGTAGTACCCATTCGCAAAAGGGGAGACAGAACTAACCTGGGTAATTACTCACCCGTTAGCTTAACATCTGTGGTAGGGGAAGTTTTGGAATCTTTAATCAAAGATGGAATTATTAAATGTCTAGAAGACGACAAAATAATTAGAATCAGCCAACACTGATTTCAGAAAGGAAGACTGTGCTTAACAAAACAGATAAGAGTTCTTTGAGGAGGTGACAGATATGGTGGATGGCGTAAATACAGTGGATGTGGTGTAGATGGACTTTCAGAAAGCCTTTGATCAAGTACCACACAAGAGACTATTAGAGAAGATTAAGGGGTATGGAATTGGGGGAGGGTAGAAAATTGGATTTAAAAACTGGTTAGAAGGGAGGAAACAGAGAGCAGGAGTTGGAAGTGGGTAACAGCGTCGCATAACGTTCTGTTCTGGGACCACTTCTGATCATGTACATGAATGATTTGGATATAGAGCTAGAAGGAGTGTTGCCCAAATTTGCAGGCGATAGTAAAATAGAAGGCATAGTAACTAATTCTGAGTATCAAAGGGAGGTGCAAGGGAACATTGAAAAGATTCTGAAATGAGCAAGAAAGTAGCTGATGGAATTCAATGTCAGTAAATGTGTGGTGGTACAATTTGGTTTAAAAAAAGTAATAATTATGTTGGATGATGTGGAAGAGCAGAGGTATCTGGGGTGGGGGTGAGGTTTCAGGTTTACAAGACCTTAAAAGAAGCACCTCAAGTGGATAAGGTCATTAAAAAATGCTACTAGAATACTGGGGTTTATGGCAAGAGATATAGGGGGAGAAATTCAGTATCGCCCCATTTGGGGCGCAATTATCGGCCGGGCGCAAAGATTAGCGCCTGGCGCTAATTATCGCCACCGACTGCAAACTTGACTTTTATCGCCCCTGGAGGTGATTGCAGCGCTATATCAGGCGCTTCACACCTGTCTTATGGCGCAAAGGCCGAGGAGCGAGGCGCTACCTCAGAGCGCTGGCGAAGCTCATGTAATGTCAGTCAGCAATGGAACAAACACACAATGGCACGGGCCAGTTCTTAAAGGGGATGGTTAATCTTGCTTTCCATCCACATCCTGCTCATTGCAGCCTTGAATCTCGGCCTGGAGAGACCTGCACATCAAATGTGCTGGAAAGAACAATGGAGAGTACCAGGCAAAGAGCTCAGAGTGCAGCCCCCACAGTCTCTGCTAAATCGATACAAGGAATGGCAAATCAAAATGAACCTGCAAAGTGCTGCTCAGTACCCAAAACTCCTTCACACGTTGAATCTCTCCAGAAGTCTCTCCCTCTCTCTCTCAGAATGCGTAGTTCAAAAATGCCACCAACAATAAAAGGCAGGAAGCGGTCACCTTTAAATAGCGCTCCCCCTTTCCCTTCATGACTGCAGAATGCTCCCCTCAACCTGTCGTTGCTAGTGTCAGGCGGTAAGGCAGGGGGCGCCACTCAATATCCGCTCCGGGGTGATACCGGGGCGTTGCGCACTCGAGTGACGTCATGATCTGCCGGCGCAGGAGATCGTGGCGGTAGTGTTTGGCGCCGCCGCAAAATGTCTAGTTAATTTCGCGAGCGGCGCAAACTTCGCTGCGCCTGGGCGCTAGATGCTTTGCGCCCCATTAGCGCCCTCTTAAGGCGCTAATGGGGCGCAACCAACTGAATTTTTCCCCCATAGAATATAAAAGTTAAAATGTAATGGTGTATCTCCAAAAAGATGGAAGGGTACCACAGGCTTGAAAGCCATCACTCCTAAACAGCTTATTCCGGGCCCAAACTCAACTAATTCTTCCCAATCCTCCCTTGAAGGTTTCATATATGTATTAAACCCAACAGAGAGGCACCTCTAATATTTTTCATGGAATGCTTCTTCCATCCGTGCATCCCACCCACTAAAAGACTTATTAGGAGATTCAGTATCACTTTTAAAAATCAAAGAATTCTGAGTAATAGTGACATCAGTCCTTTTTTTTAAAAAAGACCTGTAAATGCTGATGACCTCATTAGGGGTTTCTGGCCCGAAGGGATACTGTGGAAGGTATTAGTCTTGGGTGGTGCACAAAACGGGGGATCGGAAAATAAAAATTAAGGGAAGTGCACAATAGGCTCCTGATTCGATATGGCCCATTTTGCGTTACTGACCAAGATAATTTCAACTCCACTGAGCCAGACAGTCTAAATGGAGGTGAATTAACATGCACAGTTGATGCTGAATCAGCTGCTTATGATTTATTTATGACTGTATCTTTACTAAGAATAATTCAGATCCTTCACATTGACTCTTCTGAGGTAGTACCCGAGAAAGTCATCAGCTCTCTCCATTTAAATAAAAAGGCAATAGAAATGGATGGGTCAAGAAAAAGGATATTGATGAGAATTCTTTGTAACTGAAAGATTTTTTTTAAAGTGACGAGACTCCCTCTTTAAAATAAATGGATACATGAACACCTCACAACCTCCTCTAACAGGATAAAAAATATTTCGGCAGTAAGAGGGCCCCTTAATGATGGATGCAATCCGAGGCATGGGACCTTTCCAGCTGATCTTTGCACTCCTACACACACACAAACCATTTTCCACACTTGACTGTAGTCTCCGTCCGTGGGTCCTGTGCCAAACTCTTCACATTGCGGCTCTGTATAAAAGTAAAGCTAAGGCTGGGGAAGGTCTATGCAGGTCACTCAGCTTCAACATATCTGGCTTCCAGGCCGTGGCTTTTGTCTTTGGTTTCCAAATATTATTAATGTGCTAACTGAGCGAGGAAGATTTTCTGGGCGAGGTTTGGGCAAGACAAGTCCCATGGAGCATGAGTTCAGCTCCATTTCCCTCAGGACCACCCTGTGATTGAATCCCCTCTGTCCCTGTCTCTCAAGTCTTTCTGCTAGTTACAGTATCCGGCAGCATTAATGTTACAGGCTTGATTGTATAGTTTGAAATTGAAAACGGGACTATCGAAGGAACAAATTATACAATCAAGCCTGTAACATTAATATGCATAATTTGACATCTACCCGGAATTCCGTATCCATTCCAGTCATTCCAAAGGCAAATGGGACATTTACGTCTGCTGCCAGATACTGAAACTAGCAGAAAGACTTGAGAGACAGGGAAAGAGGGGATTCAATCACAGGGTGGTCCTGAGAGAAATGGAGCTGAACTCATGCGCTGGTGGGTAATAGTCAGGTGGTGAAGACACTTTCATTACATTCACTGCTATTTGAGCAGAGTGTAGTGTTAAACTGCTCTTTTGTACCTGACCCACATTTAAAAAAAAAAAAAAAAAATCCTGTAAATAAATCTAGATAGTTAATTTGGAATCTGGTGTATAATAGCATCTTCCAGAGTGCCTTCGGGAGAGAATGACACTGCTATGGGCACTAGCACTCCAGAATGCACGAGTTCTAAAGGTTCTGAAATATATGCAGGGCTGCAGCTTCTGATCCATAGGGGATGTGAGGACCACGTATGGGGTACATGGCAAGACTGCAGCAAGAGATAGCAGCTCATTAAAATACCCAGAAATAACATCACATCACAGTAATTGGTACAAGATATTTGTCTTGCCACAGCCATAAAACAGCACATGTGAGTATATTTTGAAAAAAATATAAGATGTCAGTTTTTTTTCAAGTAGATTTTAATGCCTCACTGTAGATAACACAACATTTCCAAACCAGCAGCCATTATTATTCAGGGGATTTTTTTTTCTGCATTAGGTCACAGCCTCTGATTGAAAGCAGCTGCAGTTTTGCTTATTATATACCAGACTTCCATTTCCTGTTGCATTAACAATCAATTTTAAAAATAAAATTCCATATGCCTTGAAGGACAGAACAATAATACATTTTCACATAAAACATGCAGTGAGTACTGTACATTGAAACTGAAGGAATTCAAGTAGAACAGCCCTTCGGGGCTGCCCAATGTGAAAATCTGGATTCACAATAGACTGCTTCTATTTTTGCATCACTGGTTAACAGTCTCTAAGAATAATGCATCATTGTTCAGCTGTTGTGATGCTCCCTTTGAATAGCAGGGCTTTATTTTATGCTTCGCCCGCTAGCCCTAGGATTCCAGTCAGAATTCTTTGTGAGTTTAATAGTTTTGAAAGAGTCTGGTTCTCCAACAGAACAAGACGACAGCTTTTCTGAAAATTAATAAACCACTGCAGCATTTGCTAAAATTAATATAGATTTATTATATAAATTGTGTACTGATCTAAAAAGTGTGAATTTAACAAGATCTGGAATACTTTGTTTACTTTCAGTCATCTGCTTTTAAAGCGGTTTGGGAAATGTTAGGATTAGAGATGGCAAATAGATTCATTACAAAACAGAATACAAGAACTGCAAAAATCCAATGAGCAAACCTGAAATATTTTTCCTGGCCCAAGGTTTAGGTATCATAAACCAGTCACTCATATTTTATTTGAATAGACTCATTTTGGGATGTTGTGACTGACTGTAAAAGTCATTTACTTGGAGCACAGAGAAGATCACTGGGGAATGGAAATGGAGGCTGAGCCAGGAAGGGAGATATTAGGAGGGGTGACCAAAAGCTTGGTTGGAGAGATGGGTTTAGGGAGGTGGAGAGGAAGAGAGATTTAGAGAGCGAGTTACAGATAGAGACCCCACTGAAAGCTCTGCCACCAAGGGACTAAGGTGGTGGGATGCACCCAAGACCAGCATCAGAAGAATGGAGTATTAGGGAGGGGGGAAATATAGGGCTGGAGATTTCAGATGGAGGATAGCAACGAGACCATGGAGGGTTTTCTAAATAAAGATGAGGTTTTAAAATTCATAGCATAGGGGGATTGGGAGACAACTCTTTTTTGAGTTAGAGTGGATGCAACTTCCTTAGCCTTTCTTCATAGTTTGACAATCTAAAACATGGGCTCCTCTGTCCTAGCTCTAAATATTTTTAAAGTATCTTAAGTATAAAGACCACAACTGGTTTTCCAATTAGTAACATAGAAAAATAGGAGGAGTAGGCCCTTCGAGCCTGCTCCGCCATTCAATACGATCATGGCAGAGCCCCTATCTCAATACCATGTTCCCCCTCTCTCCCCATACCCCTTGATGCCTTTAGTGTCTAGATGCCTTGATGCCTTAACGCCTACTTTTTGGGTGTAAAGTGGGTGTTAATGATCGGAGAATGATGTGATCAATCATGTTTGATCCCGCCCATTCTGTACATCACGAGTATTTGTGGCACTGAATTTATTGGGGGCAAGAAGCACCGTCCTGAAAAAGGGAGGAATGTCACGAATATTTAAATGAAGTTGCAGTGATATCATGTTGATCTGCACGCAATCTCTGGCGGTTTGTGTGTATCACATTGAGGTGTTCGCCTTGGTTCAGTGGTACCACTCTCGCCTCTGAGTTAGAAGGTTGTGGGCTCAAGTTGCAGAGACTTGAGCACACAATCCAGGCTGACACTTCAGTGCAGGTGGTCATAAAAGATCCCATGGCACTATTTCGAAGAAAAGCAGGGAAGTTTTCCCCGGTGTCCTGACCAATATTTATCGCTCAACCGACATCACTAAAAACAGATTAGCTGGTCATCATCTCATTGCTGTTTGTGGGACCTTGCTGTGCGAAATTGGCTGCCGCATTTCCTACATTACAACAGTGACTACACATCAAAAACAAATTCATTGGCTGTAAAGCGCTTTGGGAGGTCCGGAGGTTGTGAAAGACACTATATAAATGCAAGTTTTCTTTTTATATAACACTCATACAAAATGGACATTCAGCTTTACCAAGGACAAAGCTGTAAATGGAAGCTCAATTAAAGCTCCCAGTAAGGAGATTCAGTAACCATAGGCCATTTCTGCACTGCCTTTATGGAGCTTTTGTGGCAATTGTCTTGTTGCTGTATTTATTTTTAATCAACAGCCACAATGGGTTGCTTCATGGGCACCTTCTATATCGTGTGATTTTTGTAAGAGAAGGACCAAGAGAGTGATGCAGGCAGGTTATTACCAAAATTCCCTGGATTCTGGAGAGATCCCAGCGGATTGGAAAACCGCAAATGTAACGTCCCTATTTAAGAAAGGAGGGAGACGGAAAGCAGGAAACTGTAGACCAGTTAGCCTAACATCTATCATTGGGAAAATGCTGGAGTCCATTATTATAGAAGTAGTAGCAGGACATTTAGAAAATCATAATAGGCAAGCAGAGTCAGCATGGTTTTATGAAAGGGAAATCGTGTTTGACAAATTTGCTGGAGTTCTTTGAGGATGTAACGAGCAGGGTGGATAAAGGGGAACAAGTAGATGTAGTGTATCTGAATTTCCAGAAGGCATTCAATAAGGTGCCACATAAAAGGTTACTGCACAAGATAAGAGCTCACGGGGTTGGGGGTAATATATTAGCATGGATAGAGGATTGGCTAACTAACAGAAAACAGAGTCGGGATAAATGGGTCATTTTCAGGTTGGCAAACTAACTAGTGGGGTGCCACAGGGATTAGTGCTGGAGTCTCAGCTGTTTACAATCTATATTGACTTGGATGAAGGGACCGAGTGTACTGTAGCCAAATTTGCTGATGATACAAAGATAGGTGGGAAAGCAAGTTGTGAAGAGGACACAAAGAATCTGCAAAGGGATATAGATAGGTTAAGTGAGTGGGCAAAAATTTGGCAGATGGAGTATAATGTGGGAAAATGTGAGGTTATCCACTTTGGTAGGAAAAAAAAAGCAAATTATTTAAATGGAGAGAGATTACAAAATGCTGCAGTACAGAGAGATCTGGAGGTCCTTGTACATGAAACACAAAAAGTTAGCGTGCAGGTACAGCAAGTAATTAGGAAGGCAAATGGAATGTTGGCCTTTATTGCAAGGGGGATGGAGTATAAAAGCAGGGAAGTCCTGCTACAACTGTAAAGGGTATTGGTGAGACCACACCTGGCGTACAGTTTTGGTCTCCTTATTTAAGGAGGGATATACTTGCATTGGAGGCAGTTCTGAGAAGGTTCACTCGGTTGATTCCTGAGATGAAGGGGTTGTCTTATGAAGAAAGGTTAAGCCTATACTCATTGGAGTTTAGAAGAATGAGAGGTGATCTTAATGAAACATATAAGATGCTGAGGGGGCTTGACAAGGTAGATGCAGAGAGGAAGTTTCCCCTCGTGGGGAATCTAGAACTAGGGGGCATAGTTTCAGAATAAGGGGTCGCCCATTTAAAACTGAAATGAGGAGGAATTTCTTCTCCAATGGTCATGAATCTGTGGAATTCTCTACCCCAGAGAGCTGTGGAGGCTGGGTCATTGAATATATTTAAAATGAAGATAGACAGATTTTTGAACGATAAGGGAGTCGAGGGTTATAGGGAGCGGGCAGGGAAGTGGAGTTGAGGCCAAGATCAGATCAGCCATGAATGGCGGAGCAGGATCGAGGGGCCAAATGGCCAACTCCTGCTCCTATTTCTTATGTTAGGCTGCACCAGAGGTGCTTTGTACCCTAGCTGTGTCCGAGGTGGACCTACTGCAGGTACTGAGCCACTTCTGCTACTGCATAGGCAGCCTCAGCCTGTGTGCTTTCTGGCACCCATGCAAGCATTAGAAGGAGCTGGCAGGAGGGTCTAGATGTGTTGGTGCCCTGAGAGAACACCAACATCTATGCCCATTCTGGACATGACCTTGCTATTGAGTGTTGCATTAACCTGGCCACTGATCAGCATGACACCAGAAAGATCAGAGCAGCCTTGCCTTATGGTTCTATCTAACTGATCTCTGCTGAAACTGGAAGAGATAGCTTGTTTAGTCTGGAACCTCAGTCTTCTGT
Source organism: Squalus acanthias (assembly GCA_030390025.1). Lineage (NCBI taxonomy): Eukaryota > Metazoa > Chordata > Chondrichthyes > Squaliformes > Squalidae > Squalus > Squalus acanthias. The sequence continues at coordinate 102,621,817 of CM059429.1, read as the reverse complement.
GGGAACAGTACGAGCATTCATGGGCTGGCGGCAGAACTACTTCAACTCCCCTCCCAGGATTTTGAAGGTTTCTTTTTGACATTGAAAATAGTATGGATGCTAACAGTGGTTTCCTGCAATTGTTTGTGTCCAAGATCTCCTCTCAAGACTAAAACCAGATCTTTTGAAAAGGTCTGTTTACATAGCAGTTAAAAATTCACATTTGTGTTGAATTCTTTGCTAATCCACATTGAACTGTAAATTATACAATTACTTACCCGGTTACTATGGAGCAGAACAACACATCTTGTGTGACTGATTACAACGCTTCTGCAAATCTCAGCAATTTGAATCAACCTTGGATAAACCTGATTTGGATCTTTCATTGCGCCTCTTTGGCTAAGTAGAATATATGCTAACATAATGGCCCGGATTTTGTGGTGGTAATGATGGCAAAATTGTTAGCGTTCGCCGTCATTACCCCTCTGAAACTGACCGCAACTTCATGATTTAGCGCATGTGCAGATAAACGTGGAAATCCTGAAGTTGCAGTCAGTCATTCACTGCTCTGCCACAGGTTGCGCTGTGGAACTCCCCAGAGCCAGCAATCAGTTGAAATCACATAAGGACAATGGAATATCGCTGTTTTAAAAAAAAAACGTAAATCTTAAAGCCTTGTTGAAAGAGGTGTAAGTGGGTTTTTAACAGCGTACTGACTGTCGAACAACCGTTCTGGCCTTGAAAAACTTAATTTTATATTTGTGGAATGTCAAATTTTTCCATTAAAGAATTTTTCTCTATAATTAAAAAAAAAAATTCTTTATATTTCAGCTTCTACCTTAATCATGTGTATATCTCGATCTTTATTTCGCTCTCTGTAAAAAAAAAAAATTAGAATGTGCATTTTACTTTCTGGTTTGCTGTCTGAGAATTGTTCAATGCGATTGGCTGCTTAGCCAGCTTGATGACATCACTGTTGCTGGACGCTAAGGATTCGTTTGATTTGGCGCAGCTGAAATTCATGCCACAGAGGTCACTACATCTTTGTGGCCAGCTTTCTGCGAGATCAGCGGCGAGTGGAGTCGCTTCGCCGCTGACCGCAAATTCAGGGCCATTGCAGCTTAAAGAACATCTTGATTCAGAATTGAGGTGCTTTGTAAATGAGTCAGAAAAATATTATGCTGAAGTTTCTACATATCTTCTGCTGAATTTACTATCTAATAAAACAAGGCAGGACCGAGATTATATATATCACACAAAATGCATGTTATACTTTTAACCAAATGGCAGAACAACCCAATGTTCATTATTTGGCAGATTTTTAAAATTTTATTTTACCGTCTTTCCATAAATAAGAACAAGAGAAAGGTTTATTAGGCAATGTGAAAATCATCGGATTTCAAATGACAGGATACTAGTGACTTGACTTTTGTTTTGGTTGCTTTGTCAGGTATTATACCCTGGAATGCCTCACCTGGGAAAGCCTGTGGCTCAACCTTAACCACTATCTGCAACACATCCGAGGTAACCTAACTAGAGAACACAAAGTATATTTCTGTATGCGTGAGACATTGTGCAGGAAAAATATGCTCAAATATCAGCAACTCATTTGCCAATTTAAACATTGATTTTTCAAAATAATTTTAAGAGCAAAGATGTTTGTGATAGCCCAAGAAGTAGCTGAAAATGTGGTTAACTTTATTTCTTTTTTTTCCAGTTTGATTTGTCCTATCATCTGTTCATCGTAGCTTGTGCTGGAGCTGGTGCTACTGTCATTGCACTGGTGAGTGAGGTGCAATCTAATTAGACTGAGCACTCTTACAAATTATTTCCTGTTTTAAAGTCTGTTTAATCCTTTTCCAAATCAGGGACCCCTTACGATTTTCCATTACAGTCTGGAAATGCTTGATGCAATGGTCACTGCACAGGTCCTTGCTTGCAGTAATGGCTTTTTTCATTTCATTCAGTAAACTGTGTTTTGTTAAGGACCTATGCAGGATACTCTGAGTCAAGGAAACTCTAGGAAGGGCAAGAAGTATGCTTTTTGGAGGGGGAAAGGAGATTGATGACTATTTGGGATTGTCCCTAAAACAATACCCAAACTGATATACAGGGCCAGCTCAAGCTGTTTGGGACACCTCCGCAAGAACTCCGGAAGGAGTAGGTGGTTATTCTAGGGGTTTGGGCGTGCACCTATAGAAAACTGAGAAGTGTGCAAGCAAAATGGTACATTGTCACACATACACACTCATACTCTCTCATATTCCAGTCTTCCTTGGATACTTTCACATATTCACAATCCTTGTCTCACATACTACAGGTTCACAAACTTCCTCTCATACACCAGGAATTTCCTTGGAGTGGGAGAAAGCCTGAGGAAATTCACCCCCATACTCAGTCACAATCTTCCTCTTGCATACTTTCCCACTCATTCTCATTCACACACTTCCAAACTTCTCATGTTCTGAATCATGGACTTGATTGCCTCTGATATTTACGGGGAGGCAGGTGTAGTGGCCGGGAAACACGGGTTTCCTGGAGGCCCTGCTGAATTTGACAGGACCCAATTTAAATTTTGGGATTTTGTTTGCTGCCCGTTAGGCGGGAAGGCCTGCAGTAGCAGGCCGCAGCCAGGGAGCGGAAAGGTGGGAGGAGAGATCGTGGGTTGAGAGGGGGCCGTGGCAAGATTACGGGGATGTCCGATCATGTGGAGTGGGAAATAGATTTGCTTGGGGGGCTGGGGAGAAGCACTCCTGCTCCTTCTGGCCCACAAGCAGTGCTGTAAAGGCACTTAGCTGTTGGATCCGGCCTTTCTTGCCTCCCTTCAGCTGCTGGGTTTCTAACACGCCCATTCTGGAGATTAAAATTACCCCTGATGAGTCCATAATATAGTTGAGTACACAAGATAAAAAATAGTGGTGGGAAGCAGGAAGATAAAGAAAGGTGACAGCACTAGTTATTTTTAAGAAATGTTAAAATGAAAAAAATCAGAGTGGCTGCACCAGAAACAGTTTAAGTTCTAAGTTCAGTTGTTTCATTAAACACGATCAGAATTTGATAGTTGGATCTAAACTGTGCAGTTAACTACAATATATTGGTCTATTGATTTTCCTTATTTTACAGTGTTGAAAAAGTATCACCAACTTTCTTCATAACTGTAGCAGTATAAAGTTAATTTTGGCCTGTCAGCCTCATTGGATCTTTTTGAAAAATGACACTTTGTAATAATACATTCATGGCAAACATTTAGCAGAAGGAAAAGTCCCTGGTATTCACGCAGTGAACAAAAATTAAAGGGACACTGAGATCATCTAAACATAAGCACCTACAGCATCAAGCCTACCTCGTGGAGCAGGAGTGATAATCTCATCATTATCCTATGTGGAAGGAGGGGGAAGAGAGAGGGAGACATCCAATGAGAAAAGGGCAAACTGCACAGTTTAAGTTTTCTGCCAGGCTCTCTCTAACTGTAGGACTGACAGCCGCCTTAAACCACTCTTTTGATATGTATATTTTACTAGTTTTGTTTATACCTTTTCTTTTCCAACTTGGTTGAGCTGGTCAACCTGTACTACTCTCACTCCTTTTGACCCCGTTGTGGATGCTTTTGAGTGCTGTGAAAAGGGACCACCGGGTAACTCTCTACACATGGCTTTTTCTCCCAGACATTCTGACCCACTGCCAAAACTACCCTTTTTCAGCAGAAGTCTGAGAATGAATATCGGTGGAGCATGAGATTTGAATTTGGTGTCTTGAGTCTAGGATCCACTGTTCTAAGGGCTGCAGCTAATCCAGCATTTCTGTTTCAAATTCGTTTAATTGGGGAAATTATTTATTTTAGGGCTTAATATACACATTGAGAATCTTAATTGCGGGACTCTCATCAGGACTATAAGAACAATTAGATGGCTGTGCTTGCAGTACTGTCACTGCGACCTGTTAAACTGATTATACATAGTGTTTGACCTACATTTGTAGCTGTTGATGAATGCAGTTTGTACGGCTTTACAGTAAAAGCCCTTTTTTGTGCTAGGGGCTTGCAGTATACAGTTTAAAAAAAAATTTTTTAAGTTATATTAATTGAAAGGCACAATTTTGTTTGTAGTTATTTCTGCCAATGTGAATGGATTTTTTTTTGTTGTCAAACTGTATTGTGAGGAGTTTATGCGGATTTGCAGTGTTGTGCCTGGGGTGCCGGTGTTGGTGAACACTGTCTTATCACTTTGTTCTGTTTCCTTCTACCAGCTCATCTACATGATGGCTACCACATATAACTTTGCTGTTTTGAAGTTTAAGAGTCGAGAAGACTGCTGCACAAAATTCTAAGTTGCTATAGAAGCAGTATACAGAGCTCTACGAGCCGCACTGAGTAGCTTGAACTACCACTGGCACCATGGACTAAAACAGAACTTATTAATCTGCATTTTGCAAATGAATAATTTGTAAATAGCACAAGAAAGCATCATATAGTATCGACACACTTAAAGCACTCTTTTTAGTATCTTATTTGAACTAACATGACTGCCATTAAGATGTACGGTCTGGCTATTTTTGTTTCCTAATATGGGGTCAATACAGAGAATGTCACCAATGGCTGAATTATATTGAGCAAAAGAAACAAAACAAATGGCTGTTCCAGTTCCTGGCCCTAATTGTACTGTCCTGAGATCCAGCAATAAGTCTGCCATCAATACTAACCTCAGATGTGAACTAAGAGGCCACTAATTGCTCTTCTACGTTATTTAATAAATTAACTGCCTGCTGTATAGCCAACAGGCCAATACTAATACAAATGCAAAATACTGTGGCTGCTGGAAATCTGAAATAAAAACAGAAAATGCTGGAAATACTCAGCAGGTCAGGCAGCATCTGTGGAGAGAGAAAGAGTTAATGTTTCAGGTCAGGCCTACACTAAGGATCTCCCATATGAGAACAAACATAAAATACGAAGAATAAAAACGTTAAAACCAGAACCAAGTATCAGATGATAGTTCCATGCGGTTCTATATCAACGGTAATTTTAAAGAGGTGAAAGCTAATAAAAAAAGTTCACATCAAAGCCTGTCATGATGCATACCAAGAGAAACCATCATTATAGTTTAAGACTTCCAAACATTTGGAGCACCACGCTAAGAGAGAAGTTCAAAAGTAAGGTTTAAAACTAGTGTGTTAATGGTTCATTTTTAATAAAGGCCAATTGTAAGCCATATTTTAGAAGTTTGAGTTGAGCTAGACAACATTGCATAGTATGTACTGTATTACTATTCAGTACCAGCCTGCACGGAGCCAGTCAAGACTGCTACATGACAATAACATTGCATAACTTGACCTGCTGAAGCACCAGTGTAACTCAGTTGATAGGAAAAGATTATATATCATTGGCTGGTTCCAAATTATTCATTTGCTCACACATTATGCTATTGCAGGTTTATGCTTGTTTTAGTTATCGATTGATTACTAGTTGTAATCAACACAAAATAGTTAACATGCATAGATGTTTTGATGCAAAGAGAAAATGTCACAACTATTGGTAATAAAGCCAAAAAGAAAGTCCAAAAGTCAATTCCTATCCGTTAAACACTACAATAGAACCTTACTGGAACAAATCGGGTTATATCAAACCTTTTCCGTAGTCTGGCTCTAACTCCACTTCAGTTAGCAGAGCTAGCTGCTCAGAACTCACTCAGATCTACTTTTGGCTGGTGCTGCAAGTTTGTAATAGTGAGGTTTGTCTGAATTGTAGCCATTAGTGTGTTTGCCACAAGACTACCAAGTTGAACCTACACTGTAAACAGTTGGGCTGCTTTGGAAATTCAGGTGGCTGATGATTTCAAACAAATCAAATTGCCTGGTCAGACTAGAATACCATAACTAGTTGAAATCATATGCCCCTCTTCTCCCATATTTGACTATCAAGAGTGCCCAACTCAATAAAAGTAGCACAAAGGCCACTCAGCAAATTGCCTCTCTATAAATTCCATTTGTTACAAAGCACACATTTTTCTAAATGTACTTAATTTTTTTTTGCGTTTCAAACAACTATAAATTCTGGTTTAGGATGCAATGTACTCTTGGATAAATCTTTTAAATTTTTAAATCAGGCTGAAAGTAGTGGGCCCAATTTAAATGTTGCTGGTACTGGAAACCAAGTACATTTGTGCCATGGTTAAAGTAACTATTATGTTTGCAACATTAATGGAGCACTATGAATGGAGCACTGCAATAAACATCTACAAACGGCATATGCATGCAGCTCTGTGCTACTTTTTCTACTGTTTTGCAAGATTCACTGGGGAGACAATCAAGGGCACGTAGGAAACTATGAATGCATCATTTGTAAAAGCAAATTTCTGTTTAAAAGCTTGCATTGATTGACATTTTGCACCCAACTAAGTTTTCTAACTTGTTCATTTTTGTGGAATATTATCTGCAAAGGTTCCATGTTATGGAAATATATAACAAAGACTAACATTACAAGAACTGATTATTAACTTCCTTTTTAAAAACAAAATTACCTGGGGAGGTGCTTTATGTTCTGTGACAGAACAGCTTTAAGAATTACATTTCGATGTTCTAAAAGGGAAAGCGTACAGTAAGTTCTTTATAGAATGAGTTATCAATAAATAATTGAACAGGAGAGCAACTTTATTGCTTTTAAAGGTACTTGTACATCAAGAAACATCTGTCTAAATTTGGTAAATGACTAACTGAACACAAATAGAGCAGCCTTGGTCCTGAGAAATCTTCTCCTTAAATAGCCAGATCTTGCACCTTACACATGGCAATGATACTTCAGTTGTTGGAACACAAGAGATGGTGAGAAATAGGTTGCTTGGTTTAAGAAGTGATTGGAATGTAGGTTGTCTCCTACCCCTCCTGCCCCCCGACCCCCAAATCCCCCCCCCATGAGTAGGGTTCTCTGTGATGCTGGGAATGCACCAGTTTGAGGCTTAGTAAGAGATTAAAAGAGTGACTGCATTAAATACTAACAGATTTTTTTCCCCCCCAGTTACAGTGTTGGCAGCCAAGGGTTAGTTAATTGTATCTTGTTAATTAAATGTAACACTTGCCTTTGCCAGCCATTTTTTAAAAATCTTCAAATGTGCCATTATAATATTTGTTAACCTCAAAACTGCATGCTTTATGCTTGTTTTTAGTCATCTTTTGTTACAAAAATTCCCACATTTCGGCATTATTTAATTTTCTTAATACAGTATTTTGAAATTGTATGTATAGACACTTTATTGACTTTCAGTCATCTTTTTCTTCATATACTCAAAATAAACATGCTTTCTTTACAAAATCGCTGCCTTTTCGTGATTTTCATCATTCTTCAGTGCAGTTATGCTTTTAGGAATTACACTGTGTTCCTTTTATTGTTTATCCCCTCCCCAGTTTGATTTCACCAGCCCACCTTCTTCAGTTGGGAGGGGGCAAACAACTGACCAATAAACTTCTTTACAGCTTCTGCTGCACAATCATCAGCCAACAAGGGACACAGATGATAGATAGGTTGTGCTTGTTATTTTTTGCTTTCCTACAATTCCAGCAGCCCAGCAAGCTGTAGCTTAACTAGCCCATTGAGGACAATTAATTTTGAATAACAATCAAAACTGGGATTCAGACTGGGGCTCTCTGAATCTACCCCTCTGATGCTAAAGCCTTTAGTACTGCTCAGAATTGCAAAGTTTTAAAATCCATTTAGCAAAAAAGCTACTTCTAAAGGATATTTCAGATAAGCTTTCAGTAATTCTGCTTCACATTTATACAGCTTTGCCCCTTATAATACACATCTTTGACGGGAAAATAATCCTGTACATATTTTGAAAGTGTAGGAATATATAGCAAAGCATGTTAAATTATCAACTATATAATCTACAATATTGGGAATGTGACTAGATGTTTGCAGTTCACATTGAGAAAATGTATATTAACTAATATTTTCAAGTAAATCTGAGACAAGTTATGATTTACCATCATTTGGTTGCCAGTAATTGCTTGCCCAATTCATTTGCTCTTTTCTCTGTCAACCATCTCATTTTCCCTCTCCCAATATCCCCAAGAATAGTCCGTCCTCTTCCACATCACTGTCTTTTCCTTTGAGTGACCCAGTATCAATATCCCTTCAGTTTCTTGCTCAAGATCTGGACAAGGTAGTTCTTATCAGACATTGGTTATATTTTTTTAGCTACATAGCAATGAAGCTTTTACACCAGTCTGAGAGGTGTTAGAGAGTGTAATTTAGATGAGTTGGACTGAACTCTACGCAGCTTAATGTAGTTAGCAAAGGTATGAGTTACCAGTCCTGGCTCACTTTGGCAGTGGTGGTAGGCCAACTGGACTTTATTCACACAAATATTACACAAGAGGCTCTACTCATTGGTCAGACACTCAATCCACAGACTATGCTAACCAGATGAGAGTTTCCAGTTATGTAGCCAAGTCCGATGGAGAACTTGTTAGAAGGTACAGTCGTGAGTTAGTATCCATGTCTGGCCAAATAAAAATCCTAAGAATACTAATGATTTTGAGGTAATGATTACACTGGAACTCCAATTAATTTGGTCTATTTTTGAACATCTAATATTCTGGCTATAGAAATGGAATTTATAGTACATGTTTGAGTTTCCACAGCATTAGTTTTACAAATCTCATGCCACTACTTTGGAACACTTGTGTAACCCTGCCCTTTTCTCTTTCCGATCTCCATTTATTCACCATCACTCTTGAAGAGTTGCACTATCTTTGAAGCCACTCAACAACTTTTTTTTTCTCTTCTCTGCCACTCGGTCTTCCAGCCTGTCCCCCTCTATTTTGGTCTTTTTTAAATCTTGCTGTCAGTTTCTCTTTATTCAATTCTCTGATGAATGAACAGCTTGTATTAATGTAGACCATGGCTCCAGCTATTTAAATATGCTTCTTGACAGTCTTCCGAGACTGCTGGGTAGAGTAGCCACTCCATTTCACAACCACATTTATTTTTATGTTTGATCAATGAAATAAATATCAAAACAATATGTAGTTTTGCCTATTTCTTCAATTTTACTTTCTAAAGGTATTTTTGCAGAGGTGATTTGGAGTGGGAAAAGATATGAAAACTTAGAATTTAACATAATAGCCTCAACCATGAATGATAATTAGAGAAAATTTAATTAACATTGAAAAGAAAAAGAACAAGTAAAAGAGAATGTAATGGAAATCTGGTTAAATTAATTTCTGTTTTTTAGCTATCCAGCGGTGCTTACTTTCTTTAAGCCAACTTACTTGGTTAATTTTCCATTAGGGGTATTTTAAGAGACTGAGGCATAGTCATTCTTGCCAAGGCTTAATTAGCTGGGATAATTTTTGTAACTATAACAATGCTACAATGTAACTATTGGGCTCTAGCTTGCAGTCACTGATGCAGATTCAAATACATCCTCCCTGTAGCACTTCGGTTATTTATAAATTTCAAATGAAAGGAAAATGCAGCACTGTTTAATCTGCACATATATACAGGAAACTTTTGTTTATCCGGCACCCAAATATCCGGAATTCTCGCTTAACCGGCAAAAATCATCCTCCGAAAACTCCTCTCAAATAACCGGCAATGTTGCCGAGTCGCAGTCGAGTCTCCACGAACGCCGAGTACTCCGAAAACTCCTCTCAAATAACCGGCAATGTTGCCGAGTCCGAGTCCGCGAACGCCGATTTAGTCAGTAGGGGTAGTTTTCAAAAGTGCCACTACTCGGCCTCCTGGCGCTGTCGGAAGTATACTGCACATTTCTTGATTTATTTATTTTTCTTTGTTAAAAATAGCCTCGGTAGATATAACTCTCCGTTATCCGGTACTTTCGATAAACCGGCACCACGCCGGTCCCGTCGGTGCCGGTTAATAAAGAGTTTCCTGTACATTTTATTTTGCATTCAGGCACTTTTATATCCACGTTTTTGATAAATGTTATCCTACGATAACTAGGACTCACATTCATGAAAACAGCATCTTAAGCTTCCTAGAGGTTTAGATTGTTGCATACATACCAAGAAAATTATATCTGCAAAAAAAAATTAAAGATAATGCTGAATGTAGTTTTATAAGATGTGGTTGATAGCTTTGACCAAAGGCTCATGATTTTCAAATGTTTTCAGGACGTAGAGGACATGGACAATTTTCCATGAAACACTAGTTTTCAAGAGTGCTTCATGAATTAGCTTTCATATCAATGCTTTCATTGTGTTCACAGCTGTGTCTTTGTGTGACCCCCAAATAACATCTGGGTTGTCTTACTATCCAGAATGACACAATCCTTAGTGTTACCCTTTACTGTAACCTTGTCTTAATTAACGGAGCTCGGAGTAATCTGACTAGCAGCATGCTATGCATCTTGACATGCTCACTAGCCATCCTCCTCACCCTTCTCTTCCAGATCCATTTCCTCATGATTTTGTCTGCAAACTGGGCGTATCTGAAGGACGCATGCAAAATGCAAATATACCAGGATCTCAAAACGAAGGAAGAGCAGGAACTCCATGATATCCATGCCTCCCGATCAAAAGAACGACTGAATTCTTACACATAAGAACAATACAGTCCAACATTTACCAACAGAGCCATTCAACAGAAAACCTAGCAGCTGTGACAAATCTATAGCCTGCTGTGCAGTGCAGATGTGCGTCCACTAACAAGCAGATGTGCAAGTGTTAAGTACAAAACTGAACATCTTCAGTGAGCAGTTTGTATTAATTCCTGTATTACAGATCATTTCTCAGTTCATAAGACGACGCTGGGAAAGAGTGCTCGATTTAACAGTATTTTTCCATCTTGAATTGTAATTGGAAAAAAACACTGCATTCTTATAGCCATTAGTCTTTTGGCCCAATTTTCTTTTTCCATTTATGGACTAAATTTGCTGCACAACTGCAGTGTGCATTATAAACCAGGTTAACAACGGGGGAAAAAACACTCAGAAAGTTAGCAGAAACAGAAGGAAGCCAACTTTTGGAATCCAAGCAGCTACTTCCCACATGTATAATGGTCTTGCAATGGAGCCCTTGCATTTTCCATACACAGTAATCTGCTGATTTATTACCGTAGACCATGGCCTTCTTTATTTTATAATTTCATTAGTAAGTCTAAAAGATTCTAGATAGTTTAATCATACCTGCTTTTTTATATACCCTACCTGAAATGAGTATTTTCAGTGTTGCTAATATGCAAATAGTAAATATAATCTAATATGTTAACCATTCTTTTATCATATTAATTACAAGCAGTTTAATTTTAGAATACTTATTATGGTTTAAGTTAAACAACACCACTCATTATGTAGTTCTAATTCATTCTTGATAGGGACAAGTGGATAATCAAATCTAGTAAACCCTATTTTACAGTTCTGGAGGAGATGGCCTCACTTCTGCTGCAGTGTTTTTCAAAGACAACAAAATTGCTGATTTTTTAGGTGTCACAATCTTCCTTTACGAAACATACTCATAAGACTAAGATATGCAAAAGCTAATGCTTGTAGATTTTGTTTTTGTGATTTTTTTTCAAATTCCAGTATCTAACACAGTTTTATTATTAGGAAAAAAATGCTGCAGTAATATCTTTGCACACCGTTAACCTGGACAGCTACCTGTGATGAATTCCAGTAACAGCCATTCTGATAGGACTTATGTGAAATCCATTCTTATTTTTCTGTTTTGTAATTAAACCATTTTTAGTATACAGCATTCTTTAAAAAAAAACTAACATTAACCTAGCAATATATACCACTTCATATTACATACGAGGAGAAATATTAACAAAGTTTGTTTCCATCAGTTTTCTGTGGATATTTACTTTTAAATTTTAGTAGTTATGTGCTAATTCATTAACAATTGAATAAAAGCTATTCCTTATAGAGTGTTAAGATGTTTAAAGTATTCTCACTGTACATTTCTAGCATGTTAAGTTCTTTGTTTCTAAGGCAATACAGTTAAATGTATTGTTGGGAGAACAAAGCATGTGGGTATTTGTCTTAATGCTTTCTTTGAACTAAAAATTAGATTTTGTTAATGTAACAGAACGTTACACTGGTTCGTTTTGTTGCTTGAGCAAAACATTTTTACGCAATGAAATTGTACGGTTTAGAATCATCTTCTGTAACTTACCACTTTTATAAACCGCTAAGTAAACTGTTACTATTTTCTACTGTAAGTGCCAGCAGCTTCCTGTAGTTCCCTTTAAAATGGTTAATAAATCATTGCAGCTAGAATTTTACATCGATGTCCATGCATCACCACAGCTGAAGATATCAGTCAACACTCTGGTGAAGTCACGAGTTTCTTTATTGTTTTTTATTTTGTTATCTCCATTTTTTTTTGATTTCTTACCATCCTCTTGGTGGTGAAATTATGTTTTTCACTTTCCTTTTCATACTGTCTATGTGCCATTTTTAATTAGCCCTTTCTCTTCCTCTTGTTTTATGTTCCTGCTGTCCTCTTCAGGATCACTGAAACATGACAAGTTAATATACATATAAACATCACTCTGAAGAGGTACTTCTAGCAGGATATACTAGGAAATGGTTGAGGATTCAGATCTAAAAGGGATAAGTTTGTATCACTCATGAAAGGTGGTGACTTTGTAATCCAAATAAGCGTCAAGTTGAATTTAAAGAAACTATTTGTCACTCTTGCCTCTGTTTGCATTAAAATTGTATCAATAACACTATTTACTAGCTAGGTAAGTATTTTTAAAAACTCAATTTTTAATTAAAAGATGTGTCTTTAGGCAGAACATCTTTTTAAAAAAAAGATTTTTTTAATTGAAATTATATAAATATTAAATGTACAATGGAATACATTCTGTGACAGGTCTGTCAAAAAGCTGTTGTTGGTGATTTCACCAGAAAATATCGGCCTCTTCATGTGAAGCTGCGGGACTGTAAAAGAAGAAATTTCACTGTAAGCAATCAACAGCCAGGCAGCCACAGTCCTCATTAAAGCACAGTTAACCTGGTGGAGCTCAGATACAACATGCCATACGCTGAAAGCCCAAGTTCCTGATCTCATCAGAGGCCAGACTCAGTGTCACAAGAAAGCAGATAAAATGTGAGCATGTCTCATCCCACACTGCTCTCACACATTGAGTAGCCATTACCAAGTGAAATCAACAAAGGTTTTGGAGCGAGTTTCCTACTTGTCCTCTGGCTCAGGAATTCTATGTGAAACAAATAAATGGGGAAAGGAAGAAAACTAGAAAACTTGTCAAAGGGCAACAGGTGTGGCTGTATCAATACAATCCCTGTCCATCACCATGATGTAAAATCCTTGTATAACCACTAAGTTTATTTGGGGGGAGGAAGAGAAAGCGAGGAAACTAAAATGAATAGATTTGGTACATTTTATGTGCTGGTAAATTCTGTAGGTACCAGAGCTATTGCCATGCACATATAATGTAATTTTGGATTTAATAGGTGTATTTCTGTTGGGAAGTTCAACATCTCAATAACAAAAAGCTAAATATGCATTGTCAAAATAACCATTTGGGTAACTTCAGGGATCTTCATGTGAAGCCTTTTCAATTGGACAGCACTGACAATCCTCATTCATGAGCACAAAAAAATTGGCCTGACAGTCAATGTACCCCTCACTTGTTTACTGGCGATGGGTTAAATGGGACTTATCTAGATGTAGCTCTACTTTACATGGTTCTAAAAGGAACTGAAAGAAGCATTGAAAAGGTGGGAAATATTTTCATATAACATTTTTACTTTCCTGGTCCATCCCATAAACAGGGTAGTTTCACCAACAGGAAGTGCCCTTGACCACTCAGAGTTACATCTTAAATATGGCTCTGAATATAAATAACTATAAAGTTATAACACAATCACTTTGTCACTTCCAAATTAAAGGGAATGATGGACACCCTTCAGTGAAGTTCATTCAGCAACAGACATACCACTGGGCATTCTGGAGATTTAGGTCTACGTAGGTTCGGGGTGCATGTTGCAGCGCTGTCTCTCCTACTCCTCGATGAGCACTCAGTTATCACGGCAATAATTTACTTCACCAGGCTTTAACCAAGTTTAAATGCATACATCACCCAGTTGTGGCACAATAATCATCATGATACTTGTCAACTTCTATGTTGGCAGCAATATTGTGAAAAAAGGTGCGTTTAACTTATTCAACATAATCAAATTACCAAACAAATGAGTTGCTCAATTTTAATTTTGCCATTATAAATATGGTAGATTGTTCTTTTTTTCCTGTTTGTTGTATCTTTAAAAATGCCCTAAAATGCACTGTAAAGTGTAACTTTGAAGTTTGGCTTTGCCCTTACCTGCCAGCTTTTCCATCAGACAGTGTTTGGAGTAAAGAACTCTCTTCTCCCACTTCCTTTTTAGAGCTCTGAAAAGAATATTGTGTAATTATTGCATTTTATTGGATTATAGAACTTTCACAATACAAAAAAAAATCTGCACCTCAACAACTCACATTTATATAGCACCTTTAACATAGAAAAATGCCCCAAGGTGCTTCAGAGAGGTGCAATCAGAAAAAAATGGACAGCGAGACAAAGGAGGAGATATTAGGAGGGTGGGGTGGGAGGGGCGGGGGTGACCAAAAACTTGGCCAAAGAGATAGATTTTAAGGCGAGCCTTAAAGAAGGAGACGGAGGAGGAGGGGTTTAGGGAGGGAACTCCATAGCATGGGGCCTAGACAGCTGAAGGCACAGCTGCCAATGGTGGGGCGTAGGAAGTGGGGGGGGGGGGGGGGTGGGGGATGCGCAACAGACCAGAGTCAGAGGAACAGTGAGCTTGGAGGGTGTTGTAGGGCACAAGGAGGATAGGGAGAGGCAGGCCATGAAGAGATTTAAACATGAAAAGAATTTAAAATTTGAGACATTGGGGGACTGTAGGTCCTGAAACCAATATAGGTCAGCGAGGACAAGGATGATGGGTAAGCACGACTTGGGTGTGGGAAATAATATGGGCAGCAGAGTTTTGGTTGAGCTGAAGTTTATGGATGGTGGCGAATGGCGGGCAGGCCAGGAGAGCATTGGAAGAGTCAAGTTTGACGGTGATGGTTTCAGCAGTAAATAGGCTGAGGTAGGGTTTGGGTGGGTGATGTTACGGAGGTGGAACTACTTTTTGATGAAGAGAATATATCAAGTAACTCAGTAACAGTGGCAATCTAGGTGCTGCTTTGAACTGCCACTTTCCTTTTTGAAAGCCTCTATCTCCAACACAAACATGACCCACTTCCAAATCTGTAACATTGTTCACCTCAGCCTCTACCTCATCTGCCACTGAAACCCTCAGCCATGCCACAGTCACCTCCAGGCTAAATTACTAAAAATGCTCTTATGGCAAACCTCCTATCCTCCACTCTCCATAAACTTCAGCTCAATCAAAGCCCTGCTGTCCATATTTTATCCAGCACCAAATCCCACATTGCCCCCGTCGTTGCTGAGCTATCTTGGCTCCTGGTCCCTCATAACTATGTTAAAGGTACTATGTAAATGCAAGTGGTTGAAATAATTTACATTAGACAAAAGAAAAATAGCAGTTCACTGCTTTCAATCCATCATCTTAACTCAAGTTAAACTGAGAACTTTGTGAAAGGTTGTTCTGTGTACTAGGGCATACTGTGCAAATTACAAGTGCCTCCAGACTTTGCTGTCCATCTGAAACGGATGATGTAAGGAATACTTTTGAATTGAAACTGAGTAGTTAGCATATGGTTTTATTAGAATGTACGTCACCATCAACCATCGATGTGGCATTCACCTGGAATTTCTGTGGGGATTCTCAGGCGGATGAGTGGCAAAACTCCCAGAGAAACAGTGTAATTGGCTAAAAACAGCCGTTAGCATTGTTTCTCCAACTTTCTGCCAAAGTTCTCCTCCATTAAGTTTGTATGTCTCCAACTTTCTTTTCAAACACGGGGGGAAAAATTCAGTATCGCCCCGTTTGGGGCGCAATTATCGGCCGGGCGCAAAGATTAGCGTCTGGCGCTAATTATCGCCTCCGACTGCAAACTTGACTTTTATCACCCCTGGAGGCGCTATACATCTGTCTTAAGGCGCAAAGGCAGAGGAGCGAGGCGCTAACTCAGAGCGCTGGCGAAGCTCATGTGATGTCAGTCAGCAATGGAACACAGACACAATGGTGCCGGCCAGTTCTTAAAGGGGAGGGCTGATCTTGCTTTCCATCCACATCCTGCTCATTGCGGCCTGGAGAGACCTGTACATCAAATCTGCTGGAAAGAACAATGGAGAGTACCAGGGAAAGAGCTCAGAGTGCAGCCCCCACAGTCTCTTCTAAATCGATACAAGGAAGGGCAAATCAAAATGAACCTGCAAAGTGCTGCTCAGTACCCAAAACTCCTTCACACAGCGTTGAATTTCTCCAGAAGTCTCTCTCTCTCTCTCAGAATGCGTGGTTCAAAAATGTCAGCAACAAAAAAAGGCAGGAAGCAGCTGCCTTTAAATAGCGCTCCCCCAGTCCCTTCCTGACTGCAAAACGCTCCCCTCAACCTGTCGTTGCTAGCGGCAGGCAGTAAGGCAGGGGGCGCCACTCAATATCCGCTCCGGGGCGTTGCGCACTCGACTGACGTCACGATCATGCCGGCGCAGGAGATCGTGGCGGTAGTGTTTAGCGCTGCCGCAAAATGTCTAGTTAATTTTGCGAGCGGCGCAAACATCGCCGCGCCCGGGCGCTAGTTGCTTTGCGCCCCATTAACGCCCTCTTAAGGCGCTAACGGGAGGTGCAACCCCCCCTGACTGTAGCACTAATACAACTACACAGACGATTCAATGACAATTTCTGAACTTGCCTACAAAAAAAATTGCAGGAAAATCTACTCAATTTTTAAAGTTTTCTACTTTAGATCAACCCGGATTTAGCGGCAAGACATCAGAAACAATTTGAAATATCAAATGCAATATTTCAATAAAATACTTTCAAATTTTGCATAGGTAAATTCAGAAAACTGTCTGAGTCACGAGATAATGTTATGGAAGGGAATGGGTGACCACCAGGCAGAGTAGGAGGTGCAGGCAGGTAGTGCAGGGGTCCCCTGTGGCCATCCCCCTCTCAAAACAGATATACTGCTTTGGATGTTGTTGAGGGAGATGGCTTATCAGGGGAAGACAGCAGCAGCCAACTTCCTGGCACCGTGGGTGGTTCTGCTGCACAGGATGGGAGGAAAAAGAGTGGGAGAGCTATAGTGATAGGGGATTCTATTGTAAGGGGAATAGATAGGCGTTTCTACGGCCGCAAACGAGACTCCAGGATGGTATGTTGCCTCCCTGGTGCAAGGGTCAAGGATGTCTCGGAGCGGCTACAGAGCATTTTGGAGGGGGAGGGTGAACAGCCAGTTGTCGTGGTGCATATAGGTACCAACGATATAGGTAAAAAACGGGATGAGGTCCTAAAAGCAGAATATAGGGAGTTAGGAGGTAAATTAAAAAATAGGACCTCAAAGGTAATCATCTCAGGATTGCTACCAGTGCCACGTGCTAGTCAGAGTAGAAATAGAAGGATATTTCAAATGAATACGTGGCTAGAGGAATGGTGCAAGGGGGAGGGGTTCAAATTCCTGGGACATTGGAACTGGTTCTGGGGAGGTGGGACCAGTACAAACTGGACGGTTTGCACCTGGGCAGGGCCGGGACCGATGTCCTAGGGGGAGTGTTTGCTAGTGCTCTGGGGGAGGGTTTAAACTAAAATGGCAGGGGGTTGGGAACCTGAGCAGGGAGACAGAGGAAAGGGAAACAAGGATAGAAGCAAAAGACAGGAAGGAGAAAAGCAATGGCGACAGAGAAATCAAGAGTTTAAATCAAACATTGCCACAGTAATTAATAATTCTAAAAGGTCTAAGAGTGTTAAAAAAACAAGCCTGAAGGCTTTATGTCTTAATGCGAGGAGCATTCGTAATAAGGTGGATGAATTAGCTGCGCTAATAGAGGTAAACGGATATATGATGATTGGGATTACGGAGACATGACTCCAGGGTGACCAAGGCTGGGAATTCAACATCCAGGGGTATTCGATATTCAGGACAGACAGGCAAAAAGGAAAAGGAGGTGGGGTAGCATTGCTGGTTAAAGAGGGGATTAACACAATTGTAAGGAAGGATATTAGCTCTGATGATGTGGAATCCATATGGGTAGAACTGAGAAATACCAAGGGGCAGAAAACGTTAGTGGGAGTGGTATACAGACCCCCAAACAGTAATGCTGAGGTTGGGGATGGCATTAAACAGGAAATTAGAGATGCGTGCAATAAGGGCACAGCAGTCATCATGGGTGACTTTAATCTATATATAGATTGGGCTAACCAAATTAGTAACAATACTGTAGAGGAGGAATTCCTGGAGTGCATACGGAATGGTTTCCTGGACCAATATGTCGAGGAACCAACTAGAGACCAGGCCATCTTAGACTGGGTATTATGTAACGAGAAAGGATTAATTAGCAATCTTGTTGTGCGGGGCCCCTTGGGGTGGAGCGATCATAATATGATCGAATTCTTCATTAAGATGGAGAATGAAATAGTTGACTTAGAGACTAGGGTCCTGAATTTAAATAAAGGAAACTACGATGGTATGAGGCACAAGTTGGGTAGGATAGATTGGGGAATGTTACTCAAAGGGTTGACGGTGGATAGGCAATGGCAAACATTCAAAGATCGCATGGATGAACTACAGAATTTGTTCATCCCTGTCTGGCATAAAAATAAAACAAAAAAGGTGACAACCATGGCTGACAAGGAAAATCAGGGATAGCATAAGATCCAAGGAGAGGACATATAAATTGGCCAGAAAAAGCAGTAAACCTGAGGATTGGGAGCAGTTTAGGATTCAGCAAAGGAGGACAAAGGGATTAATTAAGAGGGGGAAAATAGAGTACGAGCGTAAGCTTGCAGGGAACATAAAAACTGATTGTAAAAGCTTTTATAAATATGTGAAGAGAAAAAGATTGGTGAAGTCAAGCGTAGGTCCCTTGCAGTCAGAATCAGGGGAATTTATAATGGGGAACAAAGAAATGACATACTTTGGCTCTATCTTCACAAAGGAAAACACAAATAACTTCCCAGAGATGTTGGGGAACATAGGGTCTTAATAAGAGGGAGGAATTGAATAAAATCAGTATTTGTAGGGAAATGGTGTTAGGGAAATTGACAGCATTAAAGGCCGATAAATCCCCAGGGCCTGATAATCTACATCCTAGGGTACTTAAGGAAGTGGCCCTAGAAATAGTAGATGCATTGCTGGTCATCTTCAAAATTCGATGGACTCTGGAACAGTTCCCATGGATTGGAGGGTAGCTAATATTACCCCACTGTTCAAAAAAGGTGGTAAAGAAAAAACAGGGAATTATAGACCGGTAAGCCTGACATCGGTTGTGGGGAAAATGCTAGAGTCCATTATAAAAGATGTAATAGCAGAGCACTTGGAAAACAGCGACAGGATTGGACAAAGTCAACATGGATTTACAAAAGGGAAATTGTGCTTGACTAATCTACTGGAATTTTTGAGGATGTAACTGATAGAATAGATAAGGGAGAACCAGTGGATGTGGTGTATTTGGACTTTCAGAAAGCTTTCAATAAGGTCCCGCATAAGAGATTAGCGTGTAAAGTTAAGGCACATGGGATTGGGGGCAAGGTACTGACTTGGATAGAGAACTGGTTGGCAGACAGGAAGCAAAGAGTTGTAATAAACGGGTCTTTTTCCGAGTGGCAGGCAGTGACTAGTGGGGTTCCGCAGGGATCGGTCCTAGGACCCCAGCTATTCACTATATATATATTAATGATCTAGACGAGGGAACTAGATGTAATATCTCCAAGTTTGCAGATGACACAAAGCTGGGTGGGCGTGTGTGCTCCGAGGAGGATGCCGAGAAACTCCAGTATGATTTGGACAGGTTGGGTGATTGGGCAGATGCATGGCAGATCCAGAATAATGTGGATAAATGCGAGGTTATCCACTTTGGTGGAAAAAACAGAAAGGCAGATTATTATCTGAACGGCAATAGATTGGGAGAAGGGGAAGTGCAACGAGACCTGGGTGTCCTTGTGCACCAGTCGCTGAAGGTAAGCATGCAGGTGCAGCAGGCGGTTAAGGCGGCAAATGGTATGTTGGCCTTCGTAGCGAGAGGGTTTGAGTACAGGAACAAGGATGTCTTGCTGCAGCTGTACAGGGCCTTGGTGAGACCACACCTTGAGTATTGTGTGCAGTTTTGGTCGCCTTATCTGAGGAAGGATGTTCTTGCCATGGAGGGTGTACAGCGAAGATTCACCAGACTGATACCTGGGATGGCAGGAATGACGTACGAGGAGAGATTGGGTCGATTGGGCTTATACTCGCTGGAGTTTAGAAGAATGAGAGGAGATCTCATTGAAACTTATAAAATTCTAACAGGGTTAGACAGACTGGATGCAGGAAGGATGTTCCCGATGGCGGGTGTGTCCAGAACAAGAGGTCACAGTCTAAAGATAAGGGGTAAGCCATTTAGGACAGAGATGAGGAGGAATTTCTTCACCCAGAGAGTGGTGAACCTGTGAAATTCTCTACCACAGAAGGCATTTGAGGCCAAGTCAGTAAATATATTCAAGAAGGAGTTAGATATATTTCTTAAGGCTAAAGGTATCAAGGGATATGGGGAGAAGGCAGGGACAGGGTACTGAGTTTGGATGATCAGCCATGATCTCATCGAATGGCGGAGAAGGCTCGAGGGGCCGAATGGCCTACTCCTGCTCCTATCTTCTATGTTTCTATGCATTGTTACTTTGTAACCAATTACTAATTTCCACCCAAAAAAATTACAATAAATAAAATATGAACATCCATCATCAAAATACCATAAATAGCTGAAAGAACCAGGTACTAAGTTGAAATATTACAATGGTTTAGGCAAAGGAATAAAAATTGAATTTTGCATGCAAGAGGTTGAAAAGCTATCCACTGCTCAAGAAAGCAGGCCTCTCTCCCCTCTGCCCCACACTGGCTTCACAAATTGGCTGTTCATTCCTCTTTAATAAATCCAACATTCAGAGTCACCTTGTCCTGCTGTTCTTCTTCTTTCTGCTGTTGAATTATTTTCATATATTTCTCCAGTGGATCTGTACTCGAAGCTGGCAATTCTATACTTTCTGGAATCTGCTCCTTTGGGCTTTGTCCACTTGGCTCTGTCTTTGGCTTTTCCTCCTTCAGTTTGTGTAAAGTTTAAAATATTATTGAGATCATATTGGTCCAGAATGAAAAGTGTACTTAAAAAGGCAGAACTTGTATGAAGAAAGGGCCGCATTCTGATATTAGGAACATTTAGACATTGATAATTATATCAAAGATGATGAAAGATGAATCACATATAAATAAAAGTAATGAGCATTTTGAAATTTCCACTGAGAGATGTTTATAGTATAGTATTTATGGCTGAATCAAAAGACCACAAAGTGATTTTAACTTATTTAGCAGCACCAGACAACAGGGTAATAATCACAACTTGAACAAAGTAGTTGGATGTGGCCTTGCACTTGCAGTTCCCCACACAAGTTTCAGAACTTGGCTAGTCTTCTGAGGAAAGCTAGGGGTTTCTCTCTGGATCAGGATCAGGTGGAGAGAGAAGATAGAGGTCACGCTTGGATGCTTCCTGATAGCTGTTTACAGAATAGCATGGAATCATAATGTTACAGAAACAGGCCACTCGGCCCATCAAGTCTGTGGTGGTGCTTTTCTCCAAGAGCTACTAGCTACATTATATGATCAGTATTATTTTAATGCTGGTGCAACCCATGGGCTAACATTAGCATTAAAATTAGTCTGGTGGAAAATTCCTAGGTACCTAGTCTAATCTCAGTCTTCTGCTTGTGCTCCATATCATGTAATATTTCTTCTTTTCAAACAAATATCTAATTCCTAAGATCAGATCACTTATGTATATTGTAAATAGAAGAGGCCCCAACTCAAGACACATGTAAAACACTGCACACATCCTTCCAATCCAAGCCACTTTCTTTTACCCCCATCTTTCACTTTCTGCCATCCAACCATCTCTATTCATGTGGCTGCTCTCCCCATAATTTCTTGAGCCATTAGCTTTGTCATAAGTCTATTATGTGCTACCTTTTCAATGCATTTTGAAAATTCTCCCATAACGTTGCGCACAGGTAATTTGGGATGGGAACTGCAGTGTCCTATATATGTTAAATTTCTCATTGAGTTCTTGCAGTTGTCTCTCAATGCCTTTATTTATCGGTCAGGTTTGGGGTGGGAGCAGGTTTAGGAATCCCGAAAGCAGACTGGTTTCTCTGGCACTACTCTGGAATGCTTTCCAGTAATAGGTCACCCCCATAAAATACAGGAACAATTTTAGGACTGGAGGAAGGTATACAGTGGTGTTCCCCAGGGGTCGGTTCTAGGACCACTGCTTTTCTTGATATATATTAATGACTTAGACTTGGGTGTACAGGGCACAATTTCAAAATTTGCAGATGACACAAAACTTGGAAGTATAGTGAACAGTGAGGAGGAGAGTGATAGACTTCAAGAGGACATAGACAGGCTGGTGAAATGGGCGGACACGTGGCAGATGAAATTTAATGCAGAAAAGTGCAAAGTGATACATTCTGGTAGGAAGAATGAGGAGAGGCAATATAAACTAAAGGGTACAATCCTAAAAAGGGGGTGCATGAACAGAGAGACCTAGGGGTATATGTGCACAAATCGTTGAAGGTGGCAGGGTAGGTTGAGAAAGCAGTTAAAAAAGCATACGGGATCCTGGGCTTCATAAATATAGAGGCATAGAGTACAAAAGCAAAGAAGTTATGATGAACCTTTATAAAACACTGATTCGGCCTCAACTGGAGTATTGTGTCCAATTCTGGGCACCGCACTTTAGGAAAGATGTGAAGGCCTTAGAGAGGGTCCTGAAAAGATTTAAAAGAATGATTCCAGGGATGAAGGACGTCAGTTGTGTGGATAGACTGGAGAAGCTGGGGTTGTTCTCCTTGGAGCAGAAAAGGTTGAGATGAGATTTGATAGAGGTGTTCAAAATCATGAGGGGTCTAGACAGTAGACAGAGAGAAACTGTTCCCATTGGCGGAAGGGTCGAGAACCAGAGGACACAGATTGGCAGAAGAACCAAAGGCAGCATGAGGAAAAACTTTTTTACACAGCGAGTGGTTAGGATCTGGAATGCACTGCCTGAAAGGGTGGTGGAGGCAGATTCAATCGTGGCTTTCAAAAGGGAATTGGATAAGTACCTGAAGGAAAAAAATTTGCAGGGCTACGGGGAAAGGGCGGGGGAGTGGGACTAGCTGAAGTGCTCTTGCAGAGAGCCAGCACGGGCTCGATGGGCCGAATGGCCTCCTTCTGTGCTGTAACCATTCTATGATTCTAATATATAATGCAGTAATGGGCAAAAGATAAAATGATAGCTGTAAAATGCAAATATAACCTTACATACTGGAAAACGTTCCCACCTTTTCCTGCTCCAGGCATTCCAGTTCTCTTTGTTCTCTTTCCCTTGCTTCCTGCCTTTCCAGACACCGTTTTTCCTCATCCCTTCGTCTCTGATCTTCCCAAGCATTTTCTTCTCCGTCTGTACTTTTTTCCTCTTCTCTGCTTTTCTCCTCCTCTGGATTTCTCAATTTACCTGTGTGTCATTAAAAACCTTATCAGGAGCAATTCAAATGAACCAATTTATTTTCTTACCTTGTTTCTGGGGGGGGGGTCACCATTTTCAGTCTAAGGAACAAAGGAATGAATATGTGGACACCTTAGGGGTTGACACCAAGGAAAGAAACCCCATGTTTCTGTGCCTTGAAAACAAAGATACAATTTGTTTGGCTCTTTTGTCAGCTTTGATTATTCATTAAAGATCCTTCCTGTATGGGAGTTTGATGAGTCATTTGACACAGGAAGGTGGAAGAGCCGAGAACCAAGTTTTCCTTGACCAGCAGGAGGTCTTGGCAACATTATAAATGATCCATGTCATGAGGGGAGACCAAATACAGGAATATTCCCTGCCAAGAGATCAATAGGCTATCTTTGCGAGAAGCTGTGGTGGAATTTTAGCAACCTTTTGTTCTGGAATGTAGCTGCAATCTCCAGCTTTAGACAGCACCAACCTATTGAAGCAAGACAGGTTACTTCCAAATAGACCTGTGCGGCCAGGCCTGCTCTCCACTGAAAGCAGTTGCTCTATATTCTGCATCAATCTTTCCCTGAGGTTTTGAGCGGATAGATCTATTAAATTCATTCACATGACAGCAGTGTGCCATGCCCAACAGAAGGTGGTTCCTAGGCAGTGGTGGCCAGTTGTGTACAGTACCTGTAGGATCCAGGAACAGATGCTCCAGAAGATGGTATACATTAAGAAATCTGGCAAGGTAAGAATCCAAAAGTGCCATGCATCAGATAGATGGTGTAACTCTGCATGACATAAAGTGTTGCCTGTCAACTTGTTCCATTTACTACATATCCATGCCAAACTTGCATATCACCTTATAGCTCTTTCATAGAATTTCATGCATGTTTATGCTTCAGTGGGGCACAAATTACAAACCAAAAGCCTTAACATACTTAAATCTTCGAGGGCTTAACACAAGCTAGCTCCAAGATGCACAGTTGCTTACCTAACATCCAGGATCGTCTTCAGGATGGTCACATGCCTGTCACTGTGTATGTGCTCCTTCAATTTACAACATTTCAAGAATACTTCTCTGCTTGCACAACAAGATGGCACATAATACAAGGGAAAAGCCCTGAATCGGAGAAGTGCTGATGAATCACAAACCCTTGACTCCTTTGGAGGAGGCAACAGGGGATACTGAAGCCGATGGGTTAGTACCATCCTGTTTTATATCGTGTCCCCCTTTGCACTCATTGCCACACAGGCATATACACAACTGCACAAACTCTGAGGGTGTCTCTTGAAGCCAGCTTTCTAACCGTTATTCTTTTTTATTCATTGTAGTCTTGAAAAGCAGCCTATTATTAATTCTAATTGTGCAGAACAAGACAGCATCACAAAGCACCCTAAACCTCTCAGTGTTTGTAAGCACTAACACAGTTGCACATATTCCAAAGGATGCAGTTAGTGAGCCTGAAAAGATACACTGGGTGAGTCACAGTGCATGCGTGAAGAGAAGCTAATGGTAATAGCAGAGGTGCAGGAACCTGGTTGCCGAATGGCCACATGCCTATCAATGACCTCATGTATTTTCTTAAAAATCCTTTTAGCAGTGTGGTGAAATTGGGCAGCCATGACATGCTCCTGTTGTTCTTCAGTAGGAAAGATGAAAATGTTGGCCATGCTGTGCCTGCGTCAGTCACCTGTTTGAAACAGATTTGGCCAGCAAATTAGTTGATACAGCAGTGCTAGCTTGAGAATAGCCAGGGGTAGAAAAGTCAGAATGATGGTGACCTTGCTTGCCAGGGATAGTGCCATGTCTGAGTTGCGGGTTGACTTGCAGCAGCCTTGCAACTGGCTCCCTGTTAATCCACAGCATATGGAGGCTGCTGTGCTCAATCATTTGGTGACTGAAGGCCTTCAGAAATGATTGGTGGCAGAATGGTAGGTATGGACAGTGCAACTCACATGCCCACTGATCTTCCTGGCATACCTTCTTTCATCTTGTTCCACCTCAACCATAAAATACTGTATTTGGGATGCATCCAAACCAATGGCCATCATTAAAACTTTACTTTCACGTGCTACCTGTCATGGGCTTCTGCAGCTTGTGGCCCCCTGAATTCCTTTGAAAGTTGGTATTGGAAGAATTCCTTTTCATGTGCCCTCTTTTTTTCCCACCTGTTTCTGTTCAGCTGAAGCCTTGTATTGCTCCATTTACAGTCTACTCTGAGGGAACTTGTTGGGCGATAATTGTTTTTGGAACATTTAAAAGCAAGGTTACCATAATGAGTAAATAAAAATTGTCTCCCAAAAGTTAATAATTAAAATGTCATAAACATTGGGGAAAAAAAAAAAAAAAAAAAAATCGGGAAAAACATTACTAAAAAGTTACTGTAAATATTAAAACCATAAAACAACAAAAGCATATTCCTCTTTAAGAGTTCAATCGCAAATGGAGCTTCCCTTGTGCCCATTCAAAATGGGCTTTAAAAGCAAAACAGTTAATCCTAGTACAAATGCTGGGCAAATTGTGCCTGATATTTATTTAATAATTTTTGCTTGCGTTCTGTACCTTAATGACACTATGGTATGACATGTGCATAAGCATGCTAGTACATGAAATGAGGCCGGCTAGAAAATTACAGGCAGAAGGATTTCGGGGTAAAACCTGCCCAAGGCCTGCTCACTCAACTTTCAGATTTCCTGCACCCATTCTGCCCCTGAAGACTGAGCACGGAACTGACTCCAATATTTCTAGATGATTTCTCCCACTTTTGAGGAGATAAATAATTCTATTTGTACATGGGAGGTCAAACAAACAAGAATCTAGAGTATTTGCAGTAAAGGAATAACGATACCATCCCAAGTACTTTTGAGTATTGACAAAAACGCTACAAACACAAACTACAAAGCTCAATTCTTGTATTTAAAAAAATGTAATTTTCTAACATTTTCATAAAGGTCAATACAACAGCCTACACTCTCATGCGACATACCACATGATGGTAGGAAACTCACATGTATCTGGTGGAGATAAAATTGCTTCTTGGTCTAGTGAAGAAACAGATCCTCTATTCACATTTTCCTCCCAGTACTGGGACAAATTCTTGTTAAGTGTTGGAATGCCTTCTTGCACTATAAGAAATACACAATGAGTCCTTTGTTTGACTAACAATGAAATGGAAAGCTGGATAGTAAAAGCAGCACTCGCAGAATATCAACAAATCATTATCTTTTCTGGCCAGATTCTTCACTTACCCATTAAAAACTGCATCTCGCATTGCTTTCTCAAGCAAGATTTGCATTTTAATCCTTGATAAACCTCTGACCAGAAAACCTCTCAAAAAACTTAACTGCCTGGGAAACTGGAAAACGCATTTTACCCTTTGTAATCTTAGTTAACTCTTTAACCAATAGAAATATCCCTGGACATTTGTCTTCGAAGTCTCTGAAGCAATGCATTTCCCTTTTAATTACTCTCAAATGTCTGCAGTTTTATTTCAACAGTGGCACATCTGTGTTTGCATTTATTATTCCTTTAAAATTATAAATCTACAATGCAGTTACCCCTGTAGCCTTAGAGAGAGTGCTGAGATTCTCAGGGGGCTGCAAGATTGAATCTCAGCCTTCTCAGACATTCAGTCTCCCCAGCCTTCATTGAGCAAGTATTGCCAATTCTTGGTCAGCCGCTGGATGAGATAACAAACAGCTGCAAAGCTTGCCATCTTGGAGGAGGAAAAACAAGCAGGAGCAGTTTATGTCAAATGAGTACTGAGCAACAGTGACAGCTATTGATAAGTCACTAACCCATACCATGTTCCTTTCCTTGTTAAGCAGGAAGTGTGATGGTAGGAGGCAGCAGTTAGGGATCTAAAAAGGGAGGCGGGGAAAGGGCATTTAAAAAAAAAGACTAAAATATTTTTTAAGATTTGCTTTATTTATGCTCCTCGTCTGATTCAACTGCCCCTATTTACTCCTCTTTTTACAGATCAAAAAACAAAAATAAATCTAAATAAGTTGTGCAATTATTACAATACAATAAATAACTCCTTACTGAACAGATACCGATAAATCAGCAAACTCCACTGTTATAAATTTTGCATTCTAATGAATATTTACTCCTAGCCTCGACTGAAACTCTAAGAAAGCTGGGAGAGGACAAGAGTTCAAACTTCTAAGATCAATTCCTGATAATGATTAGTTTTCTAGTCCCAAAGTGAGAGTCAACATAGATTTTCTAACTTTTCACTGAAGATAATTACAAAGGCAGTGCAGCACATTGGTGCTCAATGCACTATAATACAGTGCGAAGATAGTGAATTCTTACCCCACTATTCCTCACACACAAGTTCCTGATTTCAGGATCAGTATGTTTTTATTTCAACAAGGAAAGAGGCAGTACTGGATCTAGTTACAGGTAATGAAGTGAAAGTAGGTAATGTAATAGTTGGGGAACATCTAGGAAACAGAAACTATAAATGAAAATAGGTTTGATACAAAAATTAAAGAGGGAACAATCAAAGATAAAGGTACTTGACTGGAAAAAACCCAATCTCAATCAGATAAAACGGGAATTAATCCAGATAAACTGGAAAGAAAAACTGGCCAAAAGAGTGCACGGTTTAAACCTGAGAAGATTAGGGTAGAGACTTGATATATTCCCATAAGATGTAAAGGTGGTGCAGCAAAAGCTGGAATTCCTTGGATAACCAGAGAAACTAAAATTAGACTCAAGAAAAAGAGGCATATGACAAACCATGGGCTAATAATACAAAAGATAATCAACCTGAATATAAACACTACAGCAGGGAAACAAAAAAGAAATTAGAAAGGCTAAGGCAGTATGAGGGTATAAAGAAAAACTGGCAGACAATATAAAGGATTTTATAAAGACAGAAAGGGTAAAAGAATAGTTAAAGATAGGAGAGGGCCAATTAGAGACAAATAAGGAAACCCTCTTCTCAAGGATAAGGGAATAGCAGAGATTCTAAATAAGCATTTTGTCTCAGTTTTCACAGAAGAATGTAGTATTGGGAAAGAAAGAGTACAAGAAGAGGTGGAGCAATTAGATAGGATAACTACAGCTAAGCAAATAATACTGAAAAAATTGGATAAAATTAGCATTCGTTTAGAAAGACAGTGAAATTAAGCACACCACAGCAAGTTCTTTGAGGAAATACCAAAATGCAATGGATTTTCAATAGGCGTTTGATAAGGAGCCATATAAGTGGCTCATTGATAAAATGAAAGCACATGGCCGTAGAAAATTGATGAGGCTGCACCTGTTTTGCAGGTGTAAAGGGGACACAAAAGCGTCTAATATGGAAGGGGGCGTGCACGCATACATTCGGAGGAGTGTGCGCCATATTGGTATAGGCATCAAAAGAGGCACCGAGAGCCCCTGCCTAAAACAGGCGTTAGACCCTTTGCATATGAAAATAGGAGGCCTATTGCATGTTTGAGGCTACCTTTACAAAATTGGGCTGCCCTGAACGCAACCGGCGCCAGGCCACCAGAAAGATAATTTAATTCAATTTAATAAAATACTTACCTGAATATGGAGCCAGGAGGACCGCTCCTTGCGGCTCCACATTAAAACTACGAGCCGTTGCCAGAACCCCTTCCGATTGTCTGCCTCCCTCCCTCTCTGTAGCTGCTGGTGACACAGCAACCCAGAATTCAATAGTCTGCCTGGGGATGCTCAGGTAAACCCTCATGTAAACGAGGTCCGAGCCCCAATATCGGGTAGGCTCGTTGTAGAGCAATGATCGTTCCTTTCTCCCAGTTTCTGCAGGCTGCTGGCGCGAACCAATTTCTAGACTATGCTATTAAAGGTAATGGCCCGGAATTTGCAGTCAGCGGTGAAGCGACGGCGATTGCCGCTGATCTCGCGATCTCTGTGGCGAAAACTTTAGCTTTCTTGATGTTAATTTGATTGTAGCGCTATCTATAGGGGAATCTCCAGCGTACAGCAACAGTGATATCATCAAACTGTCTAAGCAGCCAATCAGACTGAAGAATTCTCACAGAAAGCAAATCAGGAAATACAAAGCAGCTTTTATCATTCACTTTTAAAAAATTTTACAGTGCAAAATAAAGATTGGGACATACAGATGGGGTTAAGGTAGAAGCTGAAATAACAAATTTTATTTTAAAAATCTAGTAATTTTTATCATAATGAAGAAATATGACATTCCACAAATATAAAATTAGTTTTTCAGGGCCAGAACGGTTGTTCAGCAGTTAGAAACAGTTACACCTCATTGGACAAGGCTTAACGTTTTATGGGGTTTTTAAACAAACAGTGATATTAGAGCAAAAACGGGGATGTTTTTGTCAGTTCAAGCGATTTCAGTGATTGGCGGCTAATGGGGGCGGGCTGGCTCCACAGCACAACCTGTGGCAGAGCAGTGAATGACTGACCGCAACTTCAGGATTTCCGCCTTTATCTACGCATGCACTAAATCCTGAAGTTACGGTCAGTTTCAGAGGGGTAACAACGGCGAACACTGACAGTTTCGCCATCATTACCACCGCAAAATCCAGGCCAATGTGACAGCATGGATAGGAAGTTGAATAAAACAACAGAAAACAGAGAGCAGTATTTCATGCATGTTTTTTTGAACTGGAGGGATGTAAAAAAAAAATCATATTCATAATAGGAAATAGGAGTAGGCCACACAGCCCTGCGAACCTGTTCCGCAAAGTGTAGTCACTGTTGTAATGTAGGAAACACGGCAGCCAATTTGTGCTCAGCAAGGTCCCACAAACAGCAATGAGATAATGACCAAATAATCTGTTTTAGTGATGTTGGTTGAGGGCTACGTATTGGCCATGGTACCGGGGTGAACTCCCTTGCTCTTCTTTGAATAGTGCCATGGAATCTTTTACGTCCACCCGAGAGGGCAAAGGGGTCCTCGGTTTAACGTCTCTTCCAAAGGATGGTACTTCTGACAGTGCAGCACTCCCTCAGTACTGCACTGGAGTGTCAGCCTGGATTTTTTGCTCAGGTTTCTGGAGTGAGGATTTGAACCCACAACCTTCTGACTCAGAGGCAAGAGTGCTACCAACTGAGCCACAGCTGTCAACGTTGGGACCATTGCTCTTCTCTCCTTCACATATATTTATTTTGTGCTGTCAGAAAATAAAACTATTTTCACTGGTCAGTAAGTCGATAAATTACTGGCCAGGGCTGTTAATACACGGAATGCCATACCAGAAATATTGTTAGAAGCAGAATCCAGAAAACTTAAAAAGGAAGTGGATAGATATTTTTTAAATAACATTTTTTAAAAGGTATGGAGACATAGCAGAGGAATGGGGCTACGTGAATTGCCTTTTCCAATAGCTAGGACAGGCGCAATTGGCCACCTTATTTGCTTTAAAAGTGCATGATTCCGCTTCCTATTCTCATTTTGACTTTTGCATCCTTGGCCTCTCCACTGTTGAGCACAACTGAAACTCCAGTAATAGTATGCTTCTCCTTGCACTCTTTAGCCTTCGGGTAGGAAGAGTGATTATATCAAATTCAGCCCTTACTTGCCTCGTGATTTCCCTACCATGTTCTCACATTCATATTCCACTGTGATTCCTTCTACTTTTATCTCATTTCTTTCACAAACTTGACTGAGATAACCTTTGTATAACACCCAGCACTTTCCTCCCCATTCCAAAAATCTAATTGCAGACCATTACATGCATTAGTTAGTTCTTTGTAAAAAAAAACCAATAAAAGTTGTTTGAATTCCTGTACTCCTGGCCTTTACCGGTTGTCCGTTTCTCCCCTCTTTGTTGTGATTAGTTCAATTTAAGTGACTCACCTACCTTCCTATTCCAGTTCTGTTGAAGGGTCTCAACTTGAAATGTTAACCTGTCTTTTCTCTTTCAAATGCTGACTAATCAGATATGCATTTTCAGTTTTTTGCATTATAGTTTCAGCCTTGAGTTTTCATTTCATCTATAAAATTATACGGACCAGTCACTACTTCTGTAGCCATATATTTAGCTTACCAATTTCACAATGATCATCTGGTTGAGCAATCAGTTCTTCAAACCTTTGAATTGTTGAAGACTGACGAGACACAGGATTATCTATCAGAGTATTTTCTGATCTGGAAAAATTAGAAAGAAAGAGCGAGCGAGCTAAGTGAAATAAGATGTACACTACTATTAAAGCAGGAATATATTTACCAAAAAGTAAACTTTGTCTTTTCCAATATAAAATTATGTTCAAAGCTATACATTTTTGCATAGCGTTAGCTCGATTCAGTGAAAAAAAACTGCAATGATTTTACTACCTTTACAAATTATGGATTTTAAACCGAACATCTGAAGGAAATAAAACTTCAGGTCACTAAAACTGCAGATCCTCATCAAGCAGAGTGGTGGGACACAGTGGACCAAATTTACTATATTAAGTAGTATTGGACAGATATTATTAAGCAGATATCAAATTAGTTGAATATGGTAAATTACACAGTACTGAAAAATAAATTAAAATCAAATAAGCAGCTATGTAAAGAAATGATAATGTTGTCAAACAGGTGCATTGGTGCAATTAAGAGTTATTCACATACCAGTGCATTCTATTGTAATAAGGTTATTCTCAGTATCAATCACCCATACCCTTGGTGTTAAAAATCAAGTACACAGTATACATGAATGTAAAGGAGCACTATCTTCACATAAGGGAGGAACACCAGCTACACAGTCCTGGAACTATGCTGCGAGGACTACTGCTCCTCGGATGCTCTGTGCACCTGTACCCCACTTTGCCCTGAAATGTGAGGTAAGCTCATTGAAATAATTTTGTAGTGTATGACGTGCTGGGAGTATTATGGGTGTGGCGAGCAGCATTATTGGGCACCAGTAAATAAGAAAGGGCTGCTGGTGGCCCTTAAAGTCATAGGACCTTCTCGTGGCCAAAAATGCCCTGGCCTGGGGAACAAGGGCCCCTTTCAAAGACTGGCCTTTGGAAGTAAAGCACAGGAAGGTGCTGCTGCATAGGGTAACCCCTATTCGGACAGGGCTTCCAGGTAGTAAAAGGTCAATTTTGTGTGAGCATCTGGCACATTTCCTCAGGTACTCCAGCCACATTATGGGAAACCCCCCCTAATAAACATAAAAGCTGGAGCCTTGATGAGCCTTACTTCCAATAATATGAGGCTCTGGTGCCCGAAGCACACAGTGATTTACATCGCATGACCAGCCCAATGTCATAATACACAAGCACACAACAACTCTGCAACACAAATTGAAGTGAGTTGCATCGGACAAGCAAAGAAAAATTGCTGAACACTTCTGGGTAAAGACTATGGCCTGGATTTTGTCAGCCCCGAGGAGGTGGGTATGGAGGCGGGACTGCCGGTAAAGTTGCAGAAAGTGGGGGCGGCTGGCAAATTCGCCCCCATCCCGCCTCCGTGCCCTTTTGCCAGGAGGTGGGAAGCCGTCCTGACCCGGGTCCCGTCTCCGAGGTGGGAAAGGGATTAAATCCTTTTAACTGCCTGTTAACAGGTAGTTAACAGGCAGAAAAAAGGATTAGTCCCATTTTACCTTTTCAAGTGCAGGCTTCCCAACCTCGGAGAACCCCGCCGGGGTGGAGGAGTCGAGTAGGAGGTCTGTGGGGGTCTGAAAGTGCGATGTAGAGGTGAGTGATGGGTGCAAGTGTGGAGTGGTAAGTATGTAAGGTGAGTGTAAAGTGTTATAAAATTATCACTTACCTTTGTTTCTGCCTACAGCCTTCAGCCGCTCTGGATCCAGAGTCCAGACATCTTCATTGTAGATTTCACAGACTGGCTGTTGGATCCTCCGAACCAACAGTCATCTGATTTCTACAAAGTAGAAAGGTTTGATGAGTCCTGAACACAAGGCCTCAGCAAACTACAGAGAATATCAGTGTTTGACAGCTTCACAGAGCTGTCAAACGCTGACATTTCTTCTTTCAAGAAATCTTGACAGATGGCATGTCAGATGTTGACGTGCTCGGTCAGCGACTTCCCCCTAATTGGCCTGCTGGGCGGGCTTAACAAGGTTAATCAGGGGAAAATCCCGCTGGTTGGCCAGAGGCTGATGGAGGCGGGACTGAGACCCGGCAAGCAGCAGTCCCGCCTCCAACACGTCTCCATTGAGAAAATCCAGCCCTGAGTTTTACATTCAAATCAGTTAAAACCAACTGAGGTGCTTTGATTTCTAAAAATAGAGGACATTAAATCAGTTGTATGGAGACCTAAATCATATACAAATGGTTTGAAGTTTAAATGTTGGTAAGCTAATTAGGGTATAAAATTGGACAAGAAGAAGAATGATACTTTGAAACCAAAAGGATGAAACTGGAGTAAACACAATTTTAATTTCCATCAAGCCAAAGGTTCCAATCTTAGCCATTCTTCTATGCAGAAATACTGAGTTAAAATCAGAAGTCTCCCTCCAAGTTAGGAAGAGGGGATAGAAACAAAGGGAGAATCAGCCCCTGCCCATGGTCATGTAACTCCAAATCTCTGACTCAAGAAATGCATCAGTGGAGGCCGAGGAGCAGGATGCCCAACTGGTCTCTTAGTCTCAAATGGTGTTTGCCCCAAGGAAGGGGGAAAAATATATTTTTCTACCCTTACAAAAATTACAGAACAGAAAATAGAAACTAAAATACTCGAGCACAAACCATTTGCTCCAAATAAGGTAAATTCTACCCAAGCAATGCATCTCTACCATTATATTAAACCACACAGAATAGTTTAGCAAATGCTTAAGACAAAATCAGACTCATTACCACAGGTCAATGAACTTGATTTTCTCCTTCATGTCAGTGCAATACTAATCTGAAATTAAGTAATGTGGACCAGGCACAAATACAGAAAGTACTCTTGCTGATATAATAGGTGAATATTGTGTTCCATTTCTTAATTTTTGAATAAAGATATATTCTACTGAATATGCAGTTAAAAAAAAGTACCAACCAGTAGATCACTTACACACACATCCTTCCTTTTAATGCTGCCATTTTGAGTAAACAAAACTAGAAAGCATGAAGCTTTCAACACATCCTCATTACTATTAACAGAAGCATTTATGTGAACAGCACATCACAGACATTGAAGAGAATTAGTGGAAGTGCCAGATATAGTGTACACTGCTGATTTATTGATTTTCCGAATTACTTACAATTCTGTTTTAAAAAAACAAACTATGAAGTTGTTTGTCTAATACCAGAGTATAATTTACAGAAAGACTTCAGGGATATCTACAGAACGGTCTGGATCTTTACCTTTCATTGGTACCATAGTTGACAGATAAAGGAAAGTTTGCAGTATTGACTACTTGGCAATCACAGGATTGGATTTCATTGCTTGTAATTGATGTTTGATGTTCTGGTATGCTGGGAACAGAGACCAGAAATGAGCCATCATCACCTTTTAAAAAAAAAAAGTTATTTTATTAGCATATATGAATATTACTAAAATGCTTAAAATATTCCATGATTTATTTATATATTTAACATTTTGTTCTTAAAATATTCAAAATATAGTCTAAATAAAACTTTTCCCTCCTCTTCTCCTTTCAATTCAGAATGGGACCTCTCTCCCAAAGAAGAAAAATATCCAGTCAAGATTTGCAAGCCAACCTATAAGCAAGAAGTCAAAGTATGGATGTCATGGTCATTCTAATTAAGTCTTATTGGTGGAGAGTCCAACATGCTTAAGGATGCAGTAATACCATCATGTCAACTAGCAATATTGTGGCTCCAATGACACAAAAGTATAACTCAGGAGTCTGGTGTCAATCCGATTCCTCAGCCCTCTCAAGCTAAACCTACCAGGAAGCCGTCTCGCACCAGTTTAAATTTGTACAGGTACAGCAGAGCTCTACTTCAGTGCAAAGCCACGTGTTAAAACATTGCAATTTAAAAAAATATTTCTAGTTGATCTGTTGTGGCATTGCACACAGGTAGTTTCGACCAATTTGAATTTTTTTGATAAAGTAGGGCTGTGGGTGGAGGATAATGGAACTGATGTGGGGGAAACTGTAGAGGAGGGGAGGAGACAAGGGGAGCAGGGGAGGGAAGGGAGTGATGTGGAAGGGCAAATCAGAATAGTGGGGGTAGGGTGATTTGAGTCATGGAACAACCAGCCATTGGAGGAGGATAAATACAGCCAGTGGAGATGGAGGCCTACTGTGGATGGGAAATGGAGTAGCCTGTGAGAGGCAGCTGCAGCCAGTGAGGATGGGTAGGATGAGATTGCTAGCCAGTGGGTGAGTTGGAATGGGAAATGCATCCAGTGGTGGGGGAGGATAGGGGACCAAAACCTTGCTCTTTGGGGTGGGTGTTGTGCTAAAATTTGCTCAGCTTAGTGGTGAGTGGTAGGGGGTCGAAAACTTGCTCAGGAGGAGGAGGGAGGAGAGGGTTGAGCGCAGAAATCTGGCTAAGTGGGTAGGGGTTAAAAGGTAGAAAAGTTGCTTATTTGTGTGTATTGGGACACAATCATTAAGTGGGAGAGGGAGGGTTAGCCTTAAAAGCTTGAATGGTGGAAGGGTGGGGTTGAGGCCCAGAATCATACGCACTGCTACTGGGGGGGGGGGGGGGGAGAGAAAGAGTTGTGTGCTGTAATCTTGCTTTATGTGAGTAATCACTGGTGAATTCAGTTTGGGGGTGGGGTCAAGGGTCAAGATTTAATGAACATGTGGCGGAGGAAGCGGTGGAGTCCCAAATAAGTGGTGGTGGTGTTTTTGAGCCTTAAATCCTTCTCAATAGTGGGGGAGCGGGTTGAATGCCATGTTTTACACAAACAAATACCATATTCATGCTATAACTCCTTTTAAATCAATATTTTTCATTTTTCCCCCCCCCTTGCAGCTAGAGAGTTACTACTTTAAATTCAGGCTCAATTTAATATTCAAAGTCACATCATTAAATGAGTTCGCAATTTCTCAGGCAGGCCACCAGATGGGGCACAACATAGCAACAGAGTGAACAAGTGAATTGTCCAAAAGTTACTGGTGAAATAAACATGCGAGTCACATACAGGTCATCAGCCTCTTTGTAAACAACTCTGAATTTTGTTATTCAGAAGAAAAATTACCAACTAGCCTACTTCTGTGTATTTAGTATTATGGGGGGGGGGGGCTGAGAAGTAAATGGTTATATGATGTACACATGAACCCAGACGCCTAAAACCAATTATTTATCATGAACAAAATTTGAAGATATGTCCGCTAGTTAGCAACTATCTTCTAACAGTTGTTATCATGCCAACAGAAGCATTGATAAATTTATAACCAATATAGTTTGTTGGCCACATTGGCAAATTTGTCAACAGATGTGCTCATGATCTTGATTAACTGGCAAGCAAAATAATTTCTACCATTAAATGACAAAATCAAAACATGAAAAATAACACACCAATCAATTAATAGCTTTGTGTGAATATCCCTGAATAAGTAGTATTTGAATGTTGTACCATTACTGGGGTGAAAGAAAAATTGAACAATGGCCTAAAAGTGGAATAAAATACAGAGCTAGAGTTTAACTGTTTGAGGCTGGTAATAACACAGAAGATTTAAACTGTTAACAGAATATTAAGTCAGAATACTGAAGAGTCACAATAAGGGATGTTACAATAGTAAGAATTATGCCTATGCCAAGCATTCATCATCTTATAATTAGTTATATAAAAAGGTTGAGCCCACGACACAGATTTGAAAAAGAGTGGGGCACCATTGGCACATAGTAGAAACATAGAAAAATAGGAGCAGGAGTAGGCCATTCGGCCCTTCGACCCTGCTCCGCCATTCAATATGATCATGGCTGATCCTCTATCTCAATACCATATTCCTGCTCTCTCCCCATACCCCTTGATGCCTTTTGTGTCTAGAAATCTATCTATCTCCTTCTTAAATATATTCAGTGACTTGGCCTCCTCAGCCTTCTGTGGTAGAGAATTCCACAGGTTCACCACCCTCCGAGTGAAGAAATTTCTCCTCATCTCAGTCCTAAATGTCCTACCCCGTACCCTGAGACTGTGACCCCTCATTCTAGACCCCCCAGCCAGGGGAAACATCCTCCCTGCATCCAGTCTGTCTAGCCCTGTCAGAATTTTATACGTTTCAATGAGATCCCCTCATTCTTCTAAACTCCAGTGAATACAGGCCTAGTCGACCCAATCTCTCCTCATACGACAGTCCTGCCATCCCAGGAATCAGTCTGGTGAACCTTCACTGCACTCCCTCTATGGCAAGTATATCCTTTTTTTAGGTAAGGAGACCAAAACTGCACACAGTACTCCAGGTGTGGTCTCACCAAGGCCCTGTATAACTGTAGTAAGACATTCTTGCTCATGTACTCAAATCCTCTTGCAATGAAGGCCATTTGCCTTCCTAACTGCTTGCTGCACCTGCATGTTTGCTTTCAGTGACTGGTGTACAAGGACACCCAGGTCCCTTTGTACATCAACATTTCCCAATCTATCACCATTTAAATAACACCCTGCCTTTCTGTTTTTCCTACCGAAGTGGATAACTTCACATTTATCCACGTTATACTGCATCTGCCATGTATTTGCCCACTCACTCACATCAGTTAATAAGTTACATCCGTGGTCCACAGTCACAAACGTCTGCAGGAAAGAGCAACTTAAGGGCTGGATTTTACTGTTAATACCATACTCTACTACTGTCCAGCATGCGCTTTGTTTACATGACCTTAATTGATCAAATTGGAATAATTGCATCTGTCCAACAGTGAAGTCTTGTTTATAGACTATTCCTTTAAAAATCTTCTTTATGGCCCATTTTCAGATTTAGATTTATTGCACACAATGTTTCAGATCGCCACACTTACATTTCAATAAGGCTGTAAAAGTTCTGAAAGATCATCAGAATGTTATTTTAAAGTAAGCCAGGAAAGTAGGGCCAGAAAAAATTAATTTACAGGAGCGAGAAGCAAATTTAAAATAAATATATTAGGTCAAACTTCTTTACTTAAAGATAGAGAAATATTTGAAATAATCTCTTGGGCAGGGTACCAGAGATAAACATTACAGATATTCAAAATGCAATTGGATCCCAAGATGGGAGAGTGAGGGTATTACAGGAATGAATCTTGATGGGCTGAATGGGCTTTTCTCATTCATAACTTTTTTTATGTTATGATCTTATAAACGACTCCTGAGAAACTTGAAGACCATTCCAGGAATAGTATTATTAGTGCGTAAAATGGACTGATGCACTAGACTGACTGCTAGATTTGGGTGAGTGGGTGGCTGAGTGTCTCTTGGGCTGGTGCTCAAATCCAATCCAGACTGATGGAACAAAAGTCTTCTCTCTTCCCCCATCTGTATGGGCCCCAAGTGAAATCAGATTAATTGGTGTCAATTTAGTTTATTCACCTTACGAATGCCTTCTCTATCATCCCTCCAGCACATACTATAATTGCTCTGCTCATTTCTCAGTTGTACAGGAAGAAAGGTCTTGAGAAGAAATTCTCAGAGAGCTGTACTTCCATCTAGCATTACAAAATTACAATGTTATTGGCGAAGTAAATACAGCACCACAGGCACAACAAAAATGTAAATAATTAGTCATTAATGTGTCTGTGATAAATAACATTGTAAGTGTGGAATATTGAGTAATTCGAGTGGATTGATTACGTCAGTCCATTTGGAGTAATTATTCTCACTTCAATTCTCTATACAGTATTTATAGTTGTACAATACTTGTGACTTCCTGTAAAAATGAATTGAAATTCTTGTTATGCAAATACCACTAAAGTTTCTTGGTAACACTGACTATCTCACTCACTACAGATCAAAACCTTTATTTTAAAGCTTACGACAAATCCTACCTTCTGAAGTCATCCTGCACACGTCATTTTCAAGTTTCTGTTTGACAGGTGTTGAAGAGCAGTATGATGTAAACTGACAGACAGAGGGAGTTTGGTAATCTTCAATTTTATTTATTTGTGGATGACTTTCCTCATATATTTGGCCTCTTGTAGGGAGCTCTAGCTGTTGAGAAGTAAGGACGCAGTCTGCAAATGTTACTCTGTGCTGGTGGCTGCATGGAATTTTACTGAGAATACTGTTAACTGCCAATGGGGGAAAAGCTCGAGTCTCCGAACTCTTTTGAATGGCTGTTTGAATAACTCGGTTTTGGTAATTTCTGTAGGCTTCCTCTAGGTTCTCAGACTCCTTTTCCAGCTCCCTTATTCGAGCCTTGGCTCCTGCCACAAAATCCTGGTCTGAATCTGGTGAAGAACATGGTGTTCCAGTGTACTTGCAGTAGTTTGCACCTATACCAGAGCCTGCATAAAAGAGGCGATCTTCAGATGCTACCCGACTCCGAAGTAAACCAGCATCTACATAAATATCAGGAGGTACAATTCTGTCAGCAGTGAGGTCAATGGCTGACCGATCAACCAGAGAGGGTTTGGGATTGCGGTACACTTCATTCTCTAAAGCTGTAAGTGCAGAAAACACACAGGGGGAAGCAGAATGCACAATAAGGACGAAGAGAAGCAAAAGTACAACCATAAAGCTACTGAATTATTAGGTAACTGTACGAGGATGTGAACAAGTAGTTAACACTTCAATAAGCATTTTAAAAATACAATTACACTAAAATATTACACATGATATAATATTAATGCTTTACAACCCTTTGCAAACATAGAATTATACAGAAATTACAGCACAGAAATGGGCTGTTTGGCCCAACCAGTCTGTGTTGGTGTTTATCCTCCACACGAGCAGTGGTCTAAATCCATTTGAAGTACTACTTTTAAGGTCTTGTGAACTTGAACCCCCAAAATATCTCTACTCCTCCACATCTTTCAGTCTTCCCCTAAGCATAATTGTTACTTGCCTTTTTTTTAAAAAACAACCAAAATGTGCCACATCACATTTATTGACACTGAATTGTATCTGCCTCCTTTTTGCCCATTCCACCATCTTATCAATATCCCCATGCAGCTTCCTTTGGTCCTCGGAATTAGTTACTATGCCTTCTATTTTAGTATTGTTTGCAAATTTGGGCATCATTTCCTCTAGCCCTATACCCAAATAATCAGAGTGAACAGAAGCAAGCCTAGAATAGAAAGAACCTTGTGGGGCACAGCTACTCACTTACAAACACTTTGAGAAACTGCCCTTAGCTGTTACTCTCAGTTTCCTCCCTTTTAACCAGTTTCTAATCCAATTTGCTTCCCTTCCCCTTAGTCCACTTCAATAGTCTCCTGTGTGGTACATTGTCAAACGCTTTCTGAAAGTCCATGTATAACACATCCCCCATATCTGTCACTGACAAATTCACACTGCTTTTTACATAAATATTACAGAATGGTAATTTAGAATCATAGAATGGATTGCATCCATGCATTTTAAAAGAATCTAGGGAAGAGATAGCAGAGGCATTACTACACATATTTAATAATTCGTTAGAAAAAGGTGCAGTGCCAGGACTGGCTGATAGCTAACGTAACACCTATATTTAAGAAGGGGGATAGAACATGTCCAGGGAGTTATAGACCAGTCACCTTAACATCAGTGGTAGGAAAAATAATGGAATTCCTACTAAAGGAGAGAATAGAAGAACATCTAGAAATGAAAAGTATAATAATGAATAATCAGCATGGATTTCAAAAGGGAAAATCTTGCTTGACCAACCTTATTGAATTTTTTGAATAGGTAACAAAGAGTAGACAATGGTAATGCAGTAGATGTAATTTATCTAGATTTCCAAAAGGCCTTCGATAAGGTACCCCATAATAGACTAATGAATAAGGTCAGAGAATGCAGAGTCAGGGGACAAGTAGCAGAATGGATTGCTAGTTGGCTTCAAGACAGAAAGCAGAGAGTGGGAGTAAAGGGTAGCTGTTCACAGTGGCAGAAGGTGGGTAGTGGTGTTCCACAAGGATCAGTGCTGGGATCACTGCTGTTCATAATTTACATTAACGATTTAGACTTTGGAATCAAAAACACAATTTCTAAATTTGCGGATGATACCAAATTGGGGTGGAATAGTCAATACTGAGGAGGACTGCAACAAATTACATAAGGACATTAATAAACTTGCAGAATGGGCAAATAAAGTTCAACACAGATAAATGTGAGCTATTACATTTTGGTAGGAAGAATAGGGAAGTCACTTATCACTTGGAGGGTGCGAGTCTAGGTGGGGTAGAGGAACAAAGGGATCTATGAGTACAAATACACAAATCACTAAAAGTTGCGCCACAGGTTAGCAAGGCCATAAAAAATGCAAACCAAGCACTAGGATTTATTTCTAGAGGGATAGAATTGAAAAGTTGGGAAGTTATGCTAAACCTGTATCAAACCTTGGTTAGATCACACTTGGAGTACTGTGTACAGTTCTGGTTGCCATATTATAAAAAGGATATAGAGGCACTGGAGCGGGTGCAGAGAAGATTTACAAGGATGATACCAGAAATGCGAGGGTATACATATCAGGAAAGGATGAACAGGCCGGGTTTCTTTTCTCTTGGAAAAAGGCTGAGGGGTGACCTAAAATTATGAACGGTTTTGATAGAGTGAATACAGAGAGAATGTTTCCACTCGTAGGGAACAGAATAACTAGAGGCCTTCAATATAAGATAGTCACCAAGAAAGCCAATAGGGAATTCAGAAGAAACTTCTTTACTCAAAGAGTGGTGAGAATGTGGAACTCGCTACCACATGGAATGGTTGAAGCGAATAGTATAGATGCATTTAAGGGGAGGCTGGACAAACATGAGGGAGAAGGGACTAGAGGGTTATGCTGATAGATTTAGATGAGGAAAGACGGGAGGAGGCTCGAGTGGAGCATAAACACCGGCATGGACTAGTTGGGCTGAATGGCCTGTTTCTGTGCCATATATCCTATATAATCCTATGTAATGGTTACAGCACGGAAGACAGCCATTCAGCCCGTGCCAGTTCTCTGCAAGTGCACTTCAGCTGGTCCCACTCCTCCACTCTTTCCCCGTAGCCCTGCAAATTTTTTTCCTTCAGGTACTTATCTAACTCCCTTTTGAAAGCCATGATCGAGTCTGCCTCCACCACCCTTTCAGGCAGTGCATTCCAGATCCTAACCACTCGCTGAGTAAAAAAGTTTTTCCTCATGTTGCCTTTGGTTCTTCTGCCAATCACCTTAAATCTGCGTCCTCTGGTTCTCAACCCTTCTGCCAATGGGAACAGTTTCTCTCTATCTACTCTGTCCAGACCCCTCTTGATTTTGAACACCTCAATCAAATCTCCTCTCAATCTTCTCTGCTCTAAGGAAAACAGCCCCAGCTTCTCCAGTCTATCCACGTAACTGAAGTCCCTCATTCCTGGAATCATTCTCGTAAATCTTTTCTGCACCCTCTCTAAAGCCTTCACATCCTTCCTAAAGTGTTTTGTCCAAAATTGGACACAGTACTCCAGTTGAGGCCGAACCAGTGTTTTATACAGGTTCATCATAATTTCCATGCTTTTGTACTCTATACCTCTATTCATGAAGCCCAGGATCCCTTAAGCTTTTTTAACTGCTTTCATAACCTGCCCTGCCACCTTCAAAGATTTGTGCACATATACCCCCAGGTCACTCTGATCACGCACCCCCTTTAGGATTGTACCCTTTAGTTTATATTTCCTCTCTTCATTCTTTCTACCAAAATGTATCACTTCGCACTTTTCTGCGTTAAATTTCATCTGCCACGTGTCCGCCCATTCCACCAGTCTGTCTATGTCCTCTTGAAGTCTCTCACTATCCTCACTGTTCACTATACTTCCAAGTTTCGTGTCATCTGCAAATTTTGAAATTGTGCTCTGTACACCCAAGTCTAGGGGGGAGAAATTCAGTATCGCCCCATTTGGGGCGCAATTATCGGCCGGGCGCAAAGATTAGCGCCTGGCGCTAATTATCGCCACCGACTGCA
Source organism: Squalus acanthias (assembly GCA_030390025.1). Taxonomy (NCBI): domain Eukaryota; kingdom Metazoa; phylum Chordata; class Chondrichthyes; order Squaliformes; family Squalidae; genus Squalus; species Squalus acanthias. The sequence goes on along the minus strand of CM059429.1, from coordinate 102,578,324 downwards.
AACTTGACTTCTATCGCCCCGGGAGGTGAGTGGAGTGCTAAATCAGGCACTTCACACCTGTCTTAAGGCGCAAAGGCCGAGGAGCGAGGCGCTACCTCAGAGCGCTGGCGAAGCTCATGTAATGTCAGTCAGCAATGGAACACACATACAATGGCATGGGCCAGTTCTTAAAGCGGATGTTTGATCTTGCTTTCCATCCACATCCTGCTCACTGCAGCCTTGAATCTCGGCCTGGAGAGACCTGCACATCAAATCTGCTGGAAAGAACAATGGAGAGTACCAGGCAAAGAGCTCAGAGTGCAGCCCCCACAGTCTCTTCTAAATCGATACAAGGAATGGCAAATCAAAATGAACCTGCAAAGTGCTGCTCAGTACCCAAAACTCCTTCACACAACGTTGAATCTCTCCAGAAGTCTCTCTCTCTCTCTCTCTCTCTCAGAATGCGTAGTTCAAAAATGGCACCAACAATAAAAGGCAGGAAGCGGTCACCTTTAAATAGCGCTCCCCCTTTCCCTTCATGACTGCAGAACGCTCCCCTCAACCTGTCGTTGCTAGTGTCAGGCGGTAAGGCAGGGGGCGCCACTCAATATCCGCTCCGGGGCGATACCGGGGCGTTGCGCACTCGACTGACGTCACGATCTGCCGGCGCAGGAGATCGTGGCGGTAGTGTTTAGCGCCACCGCAAAATGTCTAGTTAATTTCGCGAGCGGTGCAAACTTCGCCGCGCCTGGGCGCTGGATGCTTTGCGCCCCATTAGCGCCCTCTTAAGGCGCTAACGGGAGGCGCAACCAACTGAATTTTTCCCCTTAAGTCATTAATAAATATCAAGAAAAACAGTGGTCCTAGAACCGACCCCTGGGGAACACCACTGTATACCTTCCTTCAGTCTGAAAAACAATCGTTCACCACTTCTCTCTGTTTCCTGTCACTTAGTCAATTTTGTATCCATGTTGCCACGGTCCCTTTTATTCCATGGGCTTCAACTTTGCTGGCAAGCCTATTATGTGGCACTTTGTCGAACGCCTTTTGGAAATCCATGTACACCACGTCAACCGCATTGCCCTCATCAACACTCTGTTACCTCATCAAAAAACTCGATCAAGTTGGTTAAACACGATTTGCCTTTAACAAATCCGTGCTGGCTTCCCTTAATTAATCCACACTTGTCCAAGTGACTGTTATTTTTGTCCCTGATTATTGTTTCTAAAAGCTTCCCACTACTGAGGTTAAACTGACTGGCCTGTAGTTGCTAGGTTTATCTTTACACCCTTTTTTGAACAAGGGTGTAACATTTGCAATTCTCCAGTCCTCTGGCACCAGCCCCGTTTCTAAAGAGGATTGGAAGATTATGGCCAGTACCTCCGCGATTTCTTCCTTCACTTGTTACATCATCTGACATACTGGGCCAGATTTTGCTGTACTAACAACGGCGAGGCTGTCAGCGCTCACCTTTATTATAGAGTAAAACTGACAGCAACTTCTGCCATCCTAGATTGGGCATTGTGCAATGAGAAGGGGTTAGTTAATAATCTTGTTGTGCGGGGTCCTTTAGGGAAGAGTGACCATAACATGATAGAATTCCTCATTAAGATGGAAAGTGAAGAAGTCCAATCCGAAACTAGGGTCCTAAATCTAAACAAAGGAAACTACGATGGTATGAGGAGTGAGTTGGCTATGATAGATTGGGGAGCTTCAGTAAAAGGCATGACAATGGATAGGCAATGGCTAACATTTAAGGAACGAATGCATGAATTGCAACAGTTAGACATTCCTTTCTGGCACAAAAACACAAAAGAAAAAGCAGCCCAACCATGGCTAACAAAAGAAATTAAGGATAGTATTAGATCCAAAGAGGAGTCATATAAAGTTGCCAGAAAAAGTAGCAAGCCTGAGGATTGGGAGCAGTTTAGAGTTCAGCAAAAAAGGACCAAGAGATTGATTAAGAGGGGAAAAATAGAGTATGAGAGTAAACTTGCAAGGAACATAAAAGTGGACTGTAAAAGCTTCTACAAGTATGTGAAAAGAAAAAGATTAGTGAAGACAAATGTAGGTCCCTTGCAGTCAGAAACAGGAGAATTTATAATGGGGAACAAGGAAATGGCGGAGCAATTAAACAAATACTTTGGTTCTGTCTTCACGGAAGAGGACACAAATAACTTCCCAGAAATGCGAGGGAACCAAAGGTCTAGTAAAAGGAGGAATTAAAGGAAATTAGTATTAGTAAAAAAAGAGCTGGAGAAATTAATGGGACTGAAAGCTGATAATTCCCCAGGGCCTGATAATCTGCATCCAAGAGCTGAGCGGCGGACCTGCGAGAGCCACAGAGTCAGCGAGAGGAGGATAGAAGGAGCGCGGAGAGGAGGCCTGGGACCGGAGCTGAGCGGTGGACCTGTGAGAGGCACAGAGTCAGCGAGAGGAACTCAGCACAGGAGTGACGTCAGAATTCAGAAGTGAGGTGGTCGGAGGGGAGCTGATTGGTGAGTAGCTGGTGGGTATTTTCTGTTAAGTTTTTTGTTCAGTTTTAAGTGTATTTCTGCTGAGTAGTTCATAGCCCATTACTAGAGGGAGAGCGCTCATTGGTGAGTGTTTTTAAACATAGAAACATAGAAACATAGAATCTAGGAGCAGGAGTAGGCCATTCGGCCCGTCGAGCCTGCTCCGCCATTCAATACGATCATGGCTGATCATCCAAATCCAGTACCCTGTCCCTGCTTTAATCCCCACAGTACACATATCCCACCCTACCCCCGTAACCCCACGTATTTAATTCCCCCTAACATATCCCATCCTATCCCCATAACCCCACATATTTAATCCCCCCTAACACTAAGGGTCAATTTATCATAGCCAAATCAACCTAACCCACACATTTTTGGACTGTGGGAGGAAACCGGAGCACCCGGAGGAAACCCACGCAGACACGGGGAGAATGTGCAAACTCCACACAGACAGTCACCCGAGGTCAGATTCGAACCCGGGTCTCTGGCGCTGTGAGGCACCAGTGCTAACCACTATGCCACCGTGTTGTTAAGTTTTTAAGTTTATTTCGCGGGCTTTTTTAAAAATTTCTTTTTATACAGGGGCCAGTGTTGGGAGCGGAGAGAGCAGCAGCACTGTGTGTAGCTAAAGTCACTTTCACGGGCTTTTTTGTAGAGGCCAGTGTCGGGAGCAGAGAGAGCAGCAGCACAGTGAGTAGTTAAACTCACTTTCGTGGGCTTTTTACAGAGGCCAGTGTCGGGAAAGGGCCCTTGAGTATATCATTTAATTGAAGTGAAATTGGTGGGATTCATTTAATTTAATTTTAATTAATTAATTAAAGGGTAAGTCATGGCAGGAGAGCTCCGCCCCGTGATATGCTCCTCCTGCTATATGTGGGAAATCAGGGACGCTTCCTGTGTCCCTGACAACCATGTGTGTGGGAAGTGTATCCGGCTGCAGCTACTGATAGACCGCATTGCGGCGCTGGAACTGCGGATGGATGCATATTGGAGCATTTGCGACGCTGAGAACATCGTGGATAGCACGTTTAGCGAGTTGGTCACACCGCAGTCAAAGGGTGTACAGGCAGGAAGTGAATGGGTGACCACCAGGCAGAGTAAGAGGTGCAGGCAGGTAGTGCAAGGGTCCCCTGTGGCCATCCCCCTCTCAAACAGATATACCACTTTGGATACTGTTGGGGGGGATGACTTATCAGGGGAAGGCAGCAGCAGCCAACTTCCTGGCACCATGGGTGGCTCTGCTGCGCAGGCTGGAAGGAAAAAGTGTGGAAGAGCTATAGTGATAGGGGACTCAATTGTAAGGGGAATAGATAGGCGTTTCTGCAGCCGCAAACAAGACTCCAGGATGGTGTGTTGCCTCCCTGCTGCAAGGGTCAAGGACGTCTCGGAGCGGCTACAGAACATTTTGGAGGGGGAGGGCGAACAGCCAGTTGTCGTGGTGCACATAGGCATCAACGATATAGGTAAAAAACGGGATGAGGTCCTAAAAGCAGAATATAGGGAATTAGGAGGTAAATTAAAAAATAGGACCTCAAAGGTAGTAATCTCAGGATTGCTACCAGTGCCACGTGCTAGTCAGAGTAGAAATAGGAGGATATTTCAAATGAATACGTGGCTAGAGGAATGGTGCAAGGGGGAGGGATTCAAATTCCTTGGACATTGGAACCGGTTCTGGGGGAGGTGGGACCAGTACAAACGGGACGGACTGCACCTGGGCAGGGCCGGGACCGATGTCCAAGGGGGAGTGTTTGCTAGTGCTGTTAGGGAGGGTTTAAACTAAAGTGGCAGGGGGTTGGGAACCTGAGCAGGGAGACAAAGGAAAGGGAAACAAGGATAAAAGCAAAAGACAGGAAGGAGAAAAACAAAAGTAGAAGGCAAAGAACTCAATGGTTTAAATCAAACATGGTCACAGTAAATAATAATTCATATAGGTCTGAGAGCGTTAAAAAAACAAGCCTGAAGGCTTTGTGTCTTAATGCAAGGAGCATTCGGAACAAGGTGGATGAATTAGCTGCGCAAATAGAGGTAAATGAATACGATTTGATTGGGATTACAGAAACATGGCTCCAGGGTGGCCAAGGCTGGGAACTCAACATCCAGGGGTATTCAATATTTAGGAAAGATAGGCAAAAAAGAAAAGGAGGTGGGGTAGCATTGCTGGTTAAAGAGGGGATTAACACAATTGAAAGGAAGGATATTAGCTCTGATGATGTGGAATCTGTATGGGTAGAACTGAGAAATAACAAGGGGCAGAAAACGTTAGTGGGAGTGGTATACAGATCCCCAAACAGTAATACGGAGGTTGGGGACGGCATTAAAAGGGAAATTAGAGAAGCATGCAGTAAGGGCACAGCAGTCATCATGGGTGACTTTAATTTACATATAGATTGGGCTAACCAAATTAGTAAAAATACTGTGGAGGAGGAATTCCTAGAATGTTTACGGGATGGTTTTCTGGAACAATATGTCGAGGAACCAACCAGAGATCAGGCCATCTTAGACTGGGTATTATGTAACGAGAAAGGATTAATTAGCAATCTTGTTGTACGAGGCCCCTTGGGTCAGAGTGATCATAATATGATAGAATTCTTCATTAGGATGGAGAGTGAAGTAGTTGAATCAGAGACTAGGGTCCTGAATTTAAATAAAGGAAACTACGATGGTATGAGGCGCGAATTGGGTAGGAATGATTGGGGAATGTCACTCAAGGGGTTGACGGTGGATAGGCAATGGCAAACATTCAAAGACTGCATGGATGAACTACAGAATTTGTTCATCCCAGTGTGGCATAAGAATAAAACAAAAAGGGTGACTCAACCATGGCTAACAAGGGAAATTAGGGATAGCATAAGATCCAAGGAGAGGGCATATAAATTGGCCAGAAAAAGCGGTAACCCTGAGGATTGGGAGCAGTTTAGGATTCAACAAAGGAGGACAAAGGGATTAATTAAGAAGGGGAAAATAGAATATGAAAGTAAGCTTGCAGGGAACATAAAAACTGACTGTAAGAGCTTTTATAGATATGTGAAGAGAAAAAGATTAGTGAAATCAAGTGTAGGTCCCTTGCAGTCAGAAGCGGGGGAAGTTATAATGGGGAACAAAGAAATGGCTGACCAATTAAATGCATATTTTGGTTCTGTCTTCACAAAGGAGGACACAAATAACTTCCCTGAGATGTTGGAGAACATAGGGTCTGATGAAAGGGAGGAACTGAAAGAAATCAGTATTTGCAGGGAAATGGTGTTAGGGAAATTGACGGGATTGAAGGCCGATAAATCCCCAGGGCCTGATAATCTACATCTTAGGGTACTTCAGGAAGTGGCCCTAGAAATAGTAGATGCATTGCTGATCATCTTCCAACATTCGATGGAATCTGGAGCTGTACCCATGGATTGGAGGGTAGCTAATGTTACCCCACTATTCAAAAAGGGTGGTCGAGAGAAAGTGGGGAATTACAGCCTGACATCGGTAGTGGGGAAAATGCTAGAGTCCATTATAAAGGATGTAATAGCTGAGCACTTGAAAAACAGTGACAGGATCGGACAAAGTCAACATGGATTTACAAAAGGTAAATCGTGCTTGACTAATCTACTGGAATTTTTTGAGGATGTAACTGGGAAAATAGTTAAGGGAGAACCAGTAGATGTGGTGTATTTGGACTTTCAAAAGGCTTTCGATAAGGTCCCGCATAAGAGATTAGCGTGTAAAGTTAAGGCTCATGGGATGGGGCAAGGTATTGACTTGGATAGAGAACTGGTTGGCGGACAGAAAGCAGAGAGTAGGAATTAATGGGTCTTTTTCCGAGTGGCAGGCAGTGACTAGTGGGGTACCGCAGGGTTCGGTCCTTGGACCCCAGCTATTCACAATATACATTAATGATCTGGATAAGGGAACTAAATGTAATATCTCCAAGTTTGCAGATGACACAAAGCTGGGTGGGCGTGTGTGCTCCGAGGAGGATACTGAGAAACTCCAGGATGATTTGGACAGGTTGGGTGAGTGGGCAGAAGCGTGGCAGATGCAATATAACGTGGATAAATGCGAGGTTATCCACTTTGGTGTCAAAAACAGAAAGGCAGACTATTATCTGAATGGCAATAGATTGGGAGAAAGGGAAGTGCAACGAGACCTGGGTGTCCTTGTGCACCAGTCGCTGAAGGTAAGCATGCAGGTGCAGCAGGCGGTGAAGAAGGCAAATGGTATGTTGGCCTTCATAGCGAAAGGGTTGGAGTATAGGAACAGGGATGTCCTGCTGCAGTTGTACAGGGCCTTGGTGAGACCACACCTTGAGTACTGTATGCAGTTTTGGTCGCCTTATCTGAGGAAGGATGTTCTTGCCATGGAAGGAGTTCAGCGAAGATTCACAAGGCTGATACCTGGGATGGCAGGAATGACATGAGGAGAGATTGGGTCGATTGGGCTTATACTCGCTGGAGTATAGACGAATGAGAGGGGATCTCATCGAAACATAAAATTCTGACAGGTCTGGACAAACTAGATGCAGGAAGAATGTTCCCGATGGTCGGAGAGTCCAGAACCAGGGGTCATAATCTAAGGATAAGGGGTAAGCCATTTAGGAATGAAATGAGGAAGAATTTCTTCACCCAGAGAGTGGTGAACCTGTGGAATTCTCTACCACAGAAGGTAGTTGAGGCCAATTCATTAAATATATTCAAGAATGAGTTAGATATATTTCTTAAAGCTAAAGGTATCAAGGGATATGGGGAGAAGGCAGGTACAGGGTACTGAGTTTGGATGATCAGCCATGATCTCATCGAATGGCGGAGCAGACTCGAGGGGCCGAATGGCCTACTCCTGCTCCTATCTTTTATGTTTCTATGAGTACTAAAAAGAAGTAGCCATGGAAATAGTGGATGCATTGGTTGTCATCTTCCAAAATTCTATAGATCATGGAACAGTTCTGGCAGATTGGAGGGTGGCAAATGTTACCCCACTACTTAAAAAAATAGAAAACCGGGAACTACAGACCGGTTAGCCTAACATCAGTAGTAGGGAAAATGCTAGAGTCTATTATAAAGGATGTGATAACAGGACACTTAGAAAATATCAACGGGATTAGACAAAGTCAACATGGATTTATGAAAGGGAAATCGTGTTTGACAAACCTACTTGAGTTTTTTGAGGATGTAACTGGTAAAATAGATAAGGGAGAACCAGTGGATGCGGTGTATTTGGATTTTCAGAAGGCCTTTGATAAAGTCCCACATAAGAGGTTAGTGTGCAAAATTAAAGCACATGGGATTGGAGGTAATATACTGGCATGGATTGAAAATTGGTTAACAGACAGGAAACAGAGTAGAAATAAATGGGTCTTTTTCAGGGTGGCAGGCAGTGACTAGTGGGGTACCGCAGGGATCAGTGCTTGGGCCCCAGCTATTTCACAATATATATCAATGATTTAGATGAGGGAACCAAATGTAATATTTACAAGTTTGCTGACGACACAAAACTAGGTGGGATTGTGAGTTGTGAGGAGGATGCAAAGAGGCTTCAAGGCAATTTAGACAAGTTGAGTGAGTGGGTAAATACATGGCAGATGCAGTATAACGTGGATAAATGTGAAGTTATCTACTTCGGTAGGAAAAACAGAAAGGTAGAGTATTATTTAAATGGTGATAGATTAGGAAATGCTGATGTACAAAGGGACCTGGGTGTCCTTGTACACCAGTCACTAAAAGCAAACATGCAGGTGCAGCAAGCAGTTAGGAAGGCAAATAGTATGTTGGCCTTCATTGCAAGAGGATTTGAGTACAGGAGCAAGGATGTCTTACTACAGTTGTACAGGGCCTTGGTGAGACCACACCTGGAGTTTTGGTCTCCTTACCTCAGAAAGGATATACTTGCCATAGAGGGAGTGCAGTGAAGGTTCACCAGACTGATTCCTGGGATGGCAGGACTGTCGTATGAGGAGAGATTGGGTCAACTAGGCCTGTATTCACTAGAGTTTAGAAGAATGAGAGGGGATCTCATTGAAACGTATAAAATTCTGACAGGGCTAGGCAGACTGGGTGCAGGGAGGATGTTTCCCCTGGCTGGGGGTCTAGAACGAGGGGGAGGACATTTAGGACTGAGATGAGGAGAAATTTCTTCACTCAGAAGGTGGTGAACCTGTGGAATTCTCTACCACAGAAGGCTGTGGAAGCCAAGTCACTGAGTATATTTAAGAAGGAGATAGATAGATTTCTAGACACAAAAGGCATCAAGGGATATGGGGAGAGAGCGGGAATACGGTATTGAGATAGAGGATCAGCCATGATCATATTGAATGGCGGAGCAGGCTCGAAGGGCCGAATGGCCTACTCCTGCTCCTATTTTTCTATGTTCTATGAAATCTGGAAGTTGCTGTTAGTGATACCCTGTTCCTCCACAGGGTGCACTGCTGCAGTCTTCGCCGATAGAATCTGCATGGAGATCACTGTAATGGTGAGAACTTAGGCTAGTTACCCACTATTATCGCACTAAAAACGGTGTAATAAGTGATAATTACTGAACAACTGCTCTTGCCCTGAAAAATTAATTTTACAAGTGTTCCCTCAGAACATAAGAACATAAGAAATAGGAGCAGGAGTAGGCCATTCGGCCCTTCGAGCCTGCTCCGCCATTCAATGAGATCATGGCTGATCTTCTGCCTCAACTCCATTCACCGGCCCTATCGCCATATCCCTTGATGCCCTTACTAGTCAGAAATCTATCGACTTCTGTTTTGAATATACCCAATGACTGAGCCTCCACAGCCCTCTAGGGTAGAGAATTCCAAAGATTCACCACCCTGTGTGTGAAGAAATTTCTTCTCATCTCAGTCCTGAATGGCCTACCCTTTATCCTGAGGCTGTGGCCCCTGGTTCTAGACTCCCCAGCCAAGGGAAACATTCTCCCAGCATCCACCCTACCAAGCCCTGTAATAAGTTTGTATGCTTCAATGAGATCCCCTCTCATTCTTCTGAATTCAAGAGAATACAGGCCTAGTTTACTCAATCTCTTCTCATACAACAGTCCCGCCATCCCAGGGATCAATCTCGTGAACCTTCGTTGCACTCCCTCTGTGGCAAGTATATCCTTCGTTAGGTAAGGAGACCAAAATTGTACACAGTACTCCAGGTATGGTCTCACCAAGGCCCTATATAATTGGAGTAAGACTTCTTTACTCCTATACTCAAATCCTCTTGTAATGAAGGCCAGCATACCATTTGCCTTCCTAATGGCTTGCTGCACCTGCACATTCACTTTCAGTGACTCATGTACAAGGACACCCAGGTCCCTTTGCATTCCCCAATCTTTCACCATTTAGGAAATACTCTGCCTTTGTTTTTTCTACCAAAGTGGATAACCTCACATTTATCCACATTATATAACATCTGCCATGTTCTCGCCCACTCACTGAGCCTGTCAAGATCCCCTTGAAGCCTCTTCACATCCTCTTCACAACTGACACTGCCACCTAGCTTTGTGTCATCAGCAAATTTGGAAATGTTACATTTTGTCCCCTCATCCAAATCATTGATATAGATTGTGAATGTTGCAGATTCTAAAAAAAAATTAATTTTTTGTTTTTGTTTTTCTCATTTATATATTTTGCTTCCTGTACAATGATTTAATTAAATGTAATTTATATTTCCTGTGTTTTACTTCCTGCTTTGCAGTTTGCATGGCTGAGTGAGGATTCTTCAATCTGATTGGTTGAAGAGCCTCCCTGCTGCTTGAATTGCTCACAGATGCTACCGATCCCCTGGAGATTACGCTGCACTGGATCAGACACCGGAAAACTAGAAATTTCCACTGACAAGCCTGTAATAGGTCTCTGGGCAACTGTACATGAGGTGAACAGCGAAAGCCATTCCTTCGCCGCTCACAGCGAAATCCGGGCCAATACCCTACAGATCCATATGCAAACGGATTCCTGTTACAAACTTGATCACATCCAGAGTAAAATGTAAAGTAGCCAGAAATTGATTAAATAGTGCAGAATTCTATATACATAAGGATTCAAGAATTCTTCAGTTTGGGCCTATCCATTCTAAATAGGAGCTAGATAAAACAACAAAGAGGCTGTTGACTAATTTGAAATGTAGGACTCGATTATCTTGTATCCTTGCATAACAAACCTTTATACAGAAAGTAATTACATTAAAAAACAGGATAATAATCTCATAAATTATGTTTTTTTATTAGAAAGCATCAATTTTGAAGTGCCTGAATACTGCTCTACATTACATCCTGTTTGTCCCTTACTAATAGAAAAGGCTCCTGTAATTGACCTCTCCAGAACATTAGAAGTATTTAAGCAGCTATCACTAGCTTTACAAAATCAGCAAAGCCAGTGACAATTTACCAATGCCAATGTACAAAGTAGAATTTGTGAAATAGATGATTTCAAGTGCTGTTGCAAGCAACATACCCAACTGTGTCTGTCGCAGCTGAAGTTTCAAGTCATCCACTTGCCCATTCAATCTTCTGGTTTGATCCTCATATTCCATGAGTTGGCTTCTCACCTGTGCACAGCGCTCCACCTGTAGCAGGAAAGATTGAACAAAAATGTGATTGCAAAAGCTTGCTAGATCACAAGTTACAATGAACTCTCTCTTTCATCTTTCCTGTGTTCTTACTATCCCCTTTTCTTCACTATTAAAAATCAATTACAGTACTTAACTTAAAAACTGGGATAACTGAATTATCTACCCACTAACATAGAACTACCTTGAATACTTGACTTTGTCCAAAGCCAAAATTAAATGCAATATCACTTATAGATGTGGAATACAAATATCTGTTGTTTATTCGCTGCGGGTTGTGACGTATACCAGCAATATCCTTCATCTTCTTAGACAATGTAGATGAAACATTATGACCAACACTTCAAGATGTTTTAAGGATGTTAGACTATATAGAAATACTCAAACTTTATGGCCTTTGAGATCAACAGGCTCAACATCCTTTGCTCAACATCCAATACTCTGAAATAGGTTTGCGACTTTGGACTGAAATGCAGTGAGAACATATTTTATAGATATAACTTAAAGAACTGGCAGTAGTGTCACAGTAAAAGCTGTCCCATGGAGGAGTAGGATGAGGGTCCTCCCCAGCTGATTTTGCACACGTTGTAATCCTGACCTTGACTGTGGCTAAACAGTACTCACTGCCAGTAAATCACGTACATCATAGCACCCTAATTTACATATTAAAAGGGCCATCACCTGAAACAGGCAGGTGTTTCAGTCGCCTCGCAGTGGGCCCCTTTAAACATTGTGGCGACCAGAGATTGGTGTTAATAGAACAGCAAGTCTACCAACCCCATTTTGAGACCATTACTGCCTCTCAAGCTGATTTAGCCAAGTTAAAATTGGCCTCAGGCTGTCCAGTCAGAACAGTGCTAGACTTGAAACAAAGCTATACCATGCTGTTATCATAACATCCCTTGCTTATACCCGCACAACTTAGGTCATCCACAAGAAATATTGTAAAGAGCAAGAGAAATTACAAGTCAACAGTGTTCAAGATATGTCAAGAAATCATAGCTCCGATGGGCAGGATATGACTGATATGTGACTAACAAAAGAAAATGCTATATATTACCAGGTAAAGGAAGGTTAACACAGACACAAAGGACACCATAAGAGATACAAGGATAGATTCAAACAGCATCTAAATATGTATAACATTTTTCCAACTTGGCACAAAAAACATGGCAAGTCAGTTGCAAATTTGAAGCTTTATGTACCCAGTTAGCTGAGGAAAAAAGAAAATTCAAAAGTGTCTGCCCATGACCTGGTTTGAGGGTCAAGATCTGGCTGCAGCAGGTAACATAGCTTGGTGATAGCCTCCTTTGTGAACCGAAGGTGCCGAAAGTTCATGTAGGAGAAGTGCTCCCTGAATACCCGCTGAGGGTATGGTCTCCTGTGCAGTGCCCTCCTCCTCTGCTTCCCTCTCATCGCAGCTGCTCCTGCTCTTTGCTGTCTACCTTGCCGCTCCCCTTTGTCATCCAGCCCCAAAGGCAGCTCTACCAGACCACCATGACTACAGTTAAAATGTTTATAAGGCAGCAAAATCTTCTTCTCAGAAGCTAAAATTAAGTTCCCAGAGCCAGGTAACAGACCAAAATAGACCAAGTTAACCAGCAGCCTGAAATGACAAACCAGCAACGAAGTTTAAATTGTGCTGGTGAAGGGTCCTTCCTGTCAGTTCGCTGCACAAGTTGCTGGGCGAATTTAGCACATGATGAGTCAGGCACTGGGCCAGCCCAATATCACTAAAGGTTCCCTCAGCAAGTGTAGGGCCCTAATTTGAATATTTTATAGGGCCAATGCACGTGACAGGACCACAGTCCTTGCTCAGAAATTGCTCTGTGGGAGGACAAACTTGGCACATATTGGCCTAGAAATTTGATCGCGCTGCACCCGTTTCACAAGAGCGAAGTGGGCACATAAGTATCCTATATGGCGGACAGGAAGCACACGCTCATTATGAGCCTGAAGTGCGCTGCCTGCCATATTGGATTGGGCTGCTCCATAAGCGTCCAGGGCCCTACAAGCCATCTCTACAACCACGAAAGACGCAAACCAGAATCATTCTGAAAAATATTGTTTAGTCGAAATGATGTGACAACCATTATTATGAAGGTTATAATAAACAGCATGCTTACACTTTACCTCATTTTGTAGCTGTTGTTCCAGTATCTGTTTATGGCTTTGATATTCATCCTCATCAAGCCTTCTGGAATATTCTGCTTTCTTCAATTCAGCTTGAAGAGCTAAATGAGCAGTGGTGGGTTGATTTAGTACTGAAAAGACAACAGTTAGAAATTTTAACTCCATAATAACATTTTATTTGATTAATGCCTTCTATTTTGCCATATTTTTATGGATGGAGATTTAAAAAAGTACATTTATTATGCATTCGCAGTTCTCACTGTACTAAACAGGATCATTCACCATAAGAGAAAATAAAAATGATATATGATATAACATCACCTTCTTGAATCATTCATGAGGAATGCCTTTGTCACAGCAGAATTTGAATTTGCACATTGTTTTGGTGGAGGGAGGCAGAAAAAGAAAATTTACTGTTTTACCCCCTCTAATTATCCAACATTCTTACCCCTCACTAAGACAGACCTGTTCACAACCCTCTATTGCAATGCTTTCCACCTGGTGGTTAAGAGATGGGCAAAACACAGAATTACATAGAAATTCCAACATGGAAACAGGCCGTTTGGCCCAACTAGTCTATGTTGGTGTTTATCCTCCAAACAAGTGCAGTGATTATGTTACTGGACTAGTAATCCAAAGGCTTGGACTAATAACTCGGAGAATGCGAGTTCAAATCCATGGCAGTTTGAGAATTTGAATTCAGATTTTTAAAAATCTGGAAATAAGTTAGTACCAGTAAATGTAATCATGAAGAGCAGCAAAGTTATCTTGGCCAACATTTATCCCTCAACAAATACTACCAAAACAGATTAATTGTTTATTTATCTCAATTGCTGTTTGTGGGATCTTGCTACGTACAAATTGGCTGCTGCGTTTATCTTCATAACAAATGACTACACATCAAAAAAAAATGAAATACTTTGGGAGTTCCTAAAGATGTGAAAGGCACTGTAGAACTGCGAGTTCTTCCTTCCCATTTTCTACTTTTGTCTTTTTCTCTTCAAGGTACTTCTTACTGTGAATCTCCTTCCAAATGTGGGACAGTAGCAGTTAGTCTTCTGCCACTGCTACTCTGTGAAACAGGCCAGCAGCAGGTGCAAAACAAAATCAGACTCAGTTTGACTTTTCCGCCGGGATAAAAAAAACACATGTCACTGTGCCAATTCCTTCAGTGACAGAGGTGACTAAAAACATACCCAAAATCTAGCAAACAAATTCGACTTATAGTCCGAACTGGGACTTAAAGCTGCAGTGCTCCCTGCACCATTGCACAGACAAAAGAACTAATGATGGTTCTCTCCTCTCTCCAATTCCCAGTGACCTCTGCTCAGTGTCTCTGTCCATTAGTGAAACAGAGAACAGATCAAGAAATTCACAAGTACAAATCTACCTCTTAGTCCACTATGTCACAGCATTTTGGAGCATCATTGCACTGGATGATCATTCTCTCCAGGGTGCCTAATAGGGGTAATATTCCAACTCCATGTGGGGGAGCCTTGCCTGTTGGGAATGTATATTGAAAATTTAGGCATGCTACAAATGATATTTTAATCATTAATTGGATGTGCCCATATTTCCAATATGCACTTCTGGTAGATGAGGCTCTGAACCAGGAGCACAAAGTCAGAAAATTAATTCTAATGCCCCCTACCTCTAATGGAATAACCAGTACTTAAATTAAGCTTGCCATCTAAATGCCATTGTGTATTTTAATGTACATGTATCAGTATTATTTTTCATAGAAAAAAGCATACTAACTTTCACACAATTTATGATTTTCACAACGAGCTTCATCCAGCTGTTTCCTCAGCACTTTGGTCTCAGTGTGAAGCTGTACATTTTCTGTCTTTAACGATACATAGTCTGCTACGTCCTTTAACTTTTCATTTAGCAACTCATTCTGCTTCATTAACAAACAAACTTGGGCTTTAGCTGCATTCAGTTCCACCTGTGAGTAATGGGATAGTTTGATATATAAATATTATCTGGATCAATTTTCATAAGGTTTACATGTTACACTGGAACTTAAGTGCTAAATTTTCCAACAATTCATTGTTAAAGGTCAGAAAATTTAGC
Source organism: Squalus acanthias (assembly GCA_030390025.1). NCBI lineage: Eukaryota > Metazoa > Chordata > Chondrichthyes > Squaliformes > Squalidae > Squalus > Squalus acanthias. Next base: position 102,563,086 of record CM059429.1, on the reverse strand, counting down.
CAATTATCTCATTAACCATTTTACTAGATAGATAAACATTCCCATAGAAGGGTGTACAATTTCTAACTAAATACAAGTAAAGACATGTTTAGTTTTAAAGCTTAATATGTCTTTCAGTACAAAAATAATTAATGCACAGCAAATAAATCCTTGGCATGCATTATGATCATTTAGAAACCTGAAACATTGAAGATGCAACTCATCGCAAATTAGTAAAATGAACACGGTGGTAATTTGCTATTTCTAGTGAAATTTAAATATGTATTGAGCGGATTACCTGCGAGGGAGACAGTCGGCTAGCAACACAACGAAGGAGTGAAGTCAGAATACAAAAATGTCGCTGGCACAAGGGAGCTGAGAGGTGAGTATCGGGTGAGTATTTGTGGCAAGTTCTTTTTTGTTCTGTTTTGAGTATATTTTTACTAAGTAGTTCATAGCCTATCTAATAGAGGGAAGTGCTGATTGGTGGGTTGCTGTCGAGTGTTTCTTGTAAAGTTTTAAGTTTATTTCTGCTAAATTACCGCCATAGTCTGGTAAATAGAGGCATGGCAGGGCAGCTCAGTCCTGTGATTTGCACATCCTGTGCCATGTGGGAAATCCCGGACGCTTCTTGTGGCCTGGATGACCACGTGTGCAGGAAGTGTTGCCAACTGCAGCAACTCGAGCTCCGGGTTTTGGAGCTTGAGCAGCAGCTGGAGTCGCTACAGTGTATCGACGAGGCTGAGAAATACTTGGAAAGCACGTATCTAGAAGTGGTTACCCCGCAGCCTCAGAATGTGCAGGCAGAGAGGGAATGGGTGACCACCAGACAGAGAAGGAGGACCAGGCAGGTAGGGCAGGAATCCCCAGAGTGCATCTTGCTCACTAACCAGTTCACAGTTCTGGAAACTGGTGGGGGTGATAGCTCCTCTGGGGAGAGCAGCCAGAGCCAAGGCCATGGCACCATGGGTGGCTCAGCTGCACAGGCAAGGGGAGGAAGAAGAGTGGAAGAGCAATAGTGATAGGGGATCAGATAGGCGTTTGTGGACGCAGACGTGACTCCAGGATGGTATGTTGCCTCCCTGGTGCCAAGGTCAAGGATGTCACTGAGCGGCTGCAGGACACTCTGAAGACGGAGGGTGAACAGCCAGAGGTCGTTGTCCATATCGGTACCAATGACATAGGCAGAAAGAGGGATGAGGTCCTGCAGGCAGACTATAGGGAGCTAGGAAAGAGATTAAAAAGCAGGATTTCAAAGGTAGTAATCTCCGGATTACTCCAGTGCCACGTGCTAGTGAGTACAGGAATAGGAGGATAGAACAGATGAATGCGTGGCTGGAGAGATGGTGCAGGAGGGAGGGCTTTAGATTACTGAGGCATTGGGACCATTTCTGGGGAAGGTGGGACCTGTACAAGCCAGACAGGTTACACCTTAACAGAGCCGGGACCAATATTCTCGTGGGGAGGTTTGCTAGTGCTATTGGGGCGGGTTTAAACTAGCTTGGCAGGGGGATGGGCACCAGCATATTGGAGTAGAAAAGAGGAATAAGGTGCATAAAAGAGTGAGTGTGTTGGATAGTACTAGAGAAGAAAGTAGTATGAGAGGCGGAAGTAGTATCATAATAGATAGGAGCAGGCTAAGAAAGACTACGAAAAATTCAAAAATGGGTTTAGAATGCATGGATGTAAACGCACAAAGTGTGGTGAATAAGGTCGGTGAGCTACAAGCACAATTAGCCGTGTGGCAATGAGATGTTGTGGCAATAACGGAAACGTAGCTTAAAAATGATGAGGACTGGACACTTAATATTCAAGGGTACAAGGTGTTCAGAAAAGATAGGGAAGGAACAAAGGGAGGTGGGGTGGCAGTGCTGATTAAGGAAGACATTGTAGTGTTGGAAAGGGAGGTTGTTCTTGAGGGGACAAGGACAGAATCCATTTGGTTAGAGTTGAAGAGCAAAAAGGGTATGATCACGCAATTGGGGGTATTCTACAGGCCTCCAAATAGTGAGAAGGAGGTAGAGGAGCAAATCTGCAGGGAAATCGCAGATATATGGAAGAGCTATAGAGTGGTGATATTGGGGGACTTTAATTACCCAAATATCGATTGGGATAATGCTAGGGTAAAGGGGAAGGAGGGGGGGCGGAATTTCTGAAATGTGTTCAGGAGAATTTCCTTGACCAGTATGTTCTTGGCCCAACTAGGAAGGAGGCATTGCTGGATCTAGTGCTGGGAAATGAGGTGGGCCAGGTCGACCAAGTGTCTGTGGGAGAACACTTGGGTACGAGTGATCATCGTATCATAAGATTTAGATTAGCAATGGAGAGGAGCAAGGAACAATCTAGAGTGGAACTTCTAAACTGGAATAGGGCTAACTTCAATGGGATGCGAAAGGATCTCGCCAGAGTAAAACGGAACCAAAGACTGACAGGAAAAACTGTAACGGAACAATGGGTGATCTTTAAGGAGGAGATGTTCCAAGTACAGGCTAGGTACATTCCAACAAGAGGGAAGGGTAAGGGAACCAAAGCAAGGGCTCCTTGGATGATGAGAGAGATAGAGAAGATGATGAAACAAAAAAAAAGGGTTAGAGTGGATAAGTCATAGAGTCACAACGGCACAGAAAGAGGCCATTTGATTATTGTTTCTAAAACTTTACCCACCACTGATGTTAAACTGACCGGCCTGTTGTTACTAGGATTGTCCTTACACCCTTTCTTGAACAATGGTGTCACATTTGCCACTTTCCAATCCTCAGGCACCTCCCCTGCATCTAGGGAAGATTGGAAAATTATGGCAAACCCTTCCGCTATCTCCTCCCCCAATTCTCTTAGCAACCTGGGAAGTAAGCCATCTGGACCAGGCAACTTGTCCACTCTAAACATACCCAGCCTTTCTAGTACATTCTGTCTATCAATTTTCACCCCTTCTATTACTTCTACCTTTTCCACTTCTATCGATATTTTGTCAGCATCCATTTCCTTAGTAAACACCGATACAAAGTACTCATTGAGTATTCCAGCCTTGCCCTGCGTCTCTAAGCATATATCACCTTCTTTGTCCCTAATAGGCCCCACCCCGCCTCTTACTACCCACTTACTGTTTACATGCCGATAGAAGATTTTTGGGTTCCCATTTATGTTAACCACCATTCTACTCTCATATTCTCTCTTTGCCAATCTTATTTTCATCTTCACTTCCCCGCTCAACTTGTTGTATTTGGTCTAGTTCTTCCTTGAAGAATTCACCTGACATTCATCATGCACCCTCTTTTTTTGTTTCATCATCTTCACAGTTCTGGATACTGGTGAGGGTGATGGTTCCTCTGGGAAGAACAGCCAGAGCCAAGGCCACGGTACCACAGCTGAACAGGGGGGAGGAAGAAGAGTGGAAGAGCAATAGTGATAGGGGATTCATTTGTTAGGGAACAGATAGGCATTTCTGTGGACACAGACGTGACACCAGGATAGTATGTTGCCTCCCTGGTGCCAGGGTCAAGGATGTCACTGAGCGGCTGCAGAACACTCTGAGGGGGAGGGTGAACAGCCAGAGGTCGTTGTCCATATCGGTACCAACAACATAGGCAGAAAGAGGGATGAGGTCCTGCAGGCAGACTATAGGAGGCTAGGAAAGAGATTAAAAAGCAGGACCTCAAACGTAGTAATCTCCAGATTACTCTCGGTGCCACGGAGAGGTGGTCCAGATGGCTTGCATCCCAGGTTGCTAAGGGAATTGGGGGAGGAGATAGCAGAAGTGCTTGCCATAATTTTCCAATCTTCCTTAGATGCGGGGAAGGTGCCGGAGGATTGTAAAGTGGCAAATGTGACACCATTGTTCAATAAAGGGTGTAAGGACAATCCTAGTAACTACAGTTTATCAGTGGTGGGTAAAGTTTTAGAAACAATAATCAAGGAAAAAATTAACGGACACTTGGAGAGGTTTAAGCTAATTAAGGAGCACCAACACGGATTTGTAAAAGGCAGATCGTGTTTGACTAATCTAATTGAATTTTTTGATGAAGTAACAGGGAGGATTGATGAAGGGAATGCAATGGATGCTTTCTACATGGATTTTAGGAAGGCATTTGACAAAGTACCACATAGAAGGCTGGTTAACAAAATTGAGGCTCATGGAATAGGTGGGTCAGTGGCAGCTTGGATAAGGAATTGGCTTAAAGACAGAAAACAGCTAGTTGTGGTAAATGGCTGTTTTTCAGACTGGAGGATGGTAGACAGTGGTGTTCCCTAAGGGTCAGTGCTGGGGCCACTGTATGACCTGGATACTAGAATAGAGAGTAGAATTTCTAAATTTGCTGATGACACCAAACGTGGGGTCGTGGCAAACAAGGAGGGTGATACCAATCGACTGCAACAGGACATAGAAAGGTTAGCAGAATGGGCAGACAAGTGGCAGATGGAATTTAATACAGAGAAGTGTGAAGTGATGCATTTTGGCAGAAGGAACAGGGAGAGGCAATATACACTTAATGGTACAGTTTTAAAGAGTGTGCAGGGACAGAGGGACCTGGGAGTTAATGTGCATAGGTCCCTGAAGGTGGCGGGACATATTGAGAGAGTGGTTAGTAAAGCATATGGGATCTCGGGCTTCATAAATAGAGGTATTGAGTACAAAAGTAGAGAAGTTATGCTGAATCTTTATGAAGCGCTGGTTAGGCCACAACTGGAGTATTGCGTCCAGTTCTGGTCACCACACTTTAGGAAGGATGTGAAGGCTCTTGAGAGGGTGCAGAGGAGATTTACCAGAATGGTTCTGGGAATGGGGGATCTTAGCTACTAGGACAGGTTGGAGAAGCTGGACTTGTTTTTATTAGAGCAAAGGAGGTAAAGGGGTGATTTGGTAGAGGTGTACAAAATTATGACGGGTTTGGATAGGCCAGACGGGGAAAGGCTGTTCCCAATAGTTAATGGTACAAGGACTAGGGGACACAGATTTAAGGTTTTGGGAAAGAGATACAAGGGGGATGTGAGGAAAACTTTTTTTACGCAACGAGTGGTGAGGACCAAGAACTCGCTGCCGACAGAAGTGGTGGAAGCGGAGACACTCGGCTGGATTTTCCAAGCCTTGAGGAGGCGGGCATGGAGGCGGGACAGGCGGTAAACTCGGAGAAAGTGGGAACGGATGGCAAACCGGCCCCCATCCCACCTCCGTGCCCTTTTGCCAGGAGGCGGGAAGATGTGCAGCTTCGGGTCCCGTCTCCTAGAGCCGGGAAAGGCATTTAATCCTTTTAACTGCCTGTTAACAGGTAGTTAACAGGCAGAAAAAAGGATTAGTGCCATTTTACCTTCACAGGTGAACGTTTCCCGACATCGGAGAACCCAGCCGGGTTGGAGGAGGTCTGCGGTAGTCGGAGGCACCTGGAAGTAAGGTGTAGAGGTGAGTGATGGGTGCAAGTGTGGAGTGGTAAGTATGTAAGGTGAGAGATAAGTTTAAAAAAGTGTTCACTTACCTTGTTCTCTTTCTACAGCCTTTAGCCGCGCTGCATGGGGAGAGCCAACATCCTGCTGGTCAATTTCACATAATGGCTGATGGAACCTCTGTTCCAATAGTCATGTGAAATTTACAAATTTGAAAGGTTTGATGAGTCCTCACCACAAAGCCTCATCAAACTAAAGAGAATGGCAGTGTTTGAAAGCTTCACAGAGCTGTCAAACACTGTCATTTCTTCTTTCAGGAAGTCTTGACAGATAGCACGTCTGACGTTGACGTGATCTGTCAGTGACTTCCTCCCTAATTGGCCTGCTGAGCCCGCTGGGCGGGTTTAACAAGCTCAATCGGGGAAAATCCCTCTGATTGGTCAGGCGAGGATGGAGGCGGGACATTGACACGACAAGCAGCAGTCCCGCCTCCAACTTGCCTCCATTCACAAAATCCAGCCCTCAATGTTTTCAAGGGGAGACTGGATAGGCATTTGAGGGAAATAAACTTGCAGGGCTACAGGGATAGAGCGGGGGAATGGGACTGACTGGATTGCTCTGCAGAGCGCCGACATGGTCTCGATGGGCCGAATGGCCTCCTTCTGTGCCGTTATGACTTTTTTATAGCAAAATCGTAAGCACATGTATAAACAGCAAATAGAGGAAATCTCCAAATGTTTGATTTGCATTTACTAACTGCAACGGTGTTTAAATAAACATCTCATTCATTCAGCACCTCTTCTATTTAAAATAATCAGGTACAGTAAATTTGTATATGTTGGATCAGGTCATAAGAATTAGGAACTGGAGTAGGCCCCTTGAAACTGCTCCGCCATTCAATAAGATCATGGCTGATCTTCAACCTCAACTCAACTTTCCCGTCCGATCTCCATATCCCTGGATTCCCCTAGAGTCCAAAATTCTATCCATCTCTGCCTTGAATATACTTGATGCGGAGATGCCGGTGTTGGACTGGGGTGGACAAAATTGAGAGGTCGCACAACACCAGGTTATAGTCCAACAGTTTTATTTGAAATCACAAGCTTTCGGAGCTTACTACTCCTTCGTCGGGTGAAGTAAAAAGATACAGAATCGCCAAAGCATATATAGATAGAGAACAATGCATGTGTACCTTACAATTGCAGACAACTAAATTAAATCATCCTGACTGTTTATCTGCCGAGGCGTGATAAAGTTAATCAGGTCAGCCAGGAATACCTTCACTTCACCTGACGAAGGAGCAGCAGCTCCGAAAGCTTGATTGCAAATAAAACTGTTGGACTATAACCTGGTGTTGTGCGACTTCTCACTTTTGAATATACTTAACAATTCAATATCCAAAGCCCTTTGGGGTAGAGAATACCGAAGATTCACAACCCTCTGAGTGAAGAAATTCCTCCTCATCTCAGTCTTAAATGGCCAACCCCTTATCCTGAGACTCTGTCCCCTAGTTCTAGAATCTCCAGCCAGGGGAAACAATCTCTCAGCATCGACCCTGTCAATCCCACTCAGAATCCTCTATGTTTGAATTAAATCATCTCTCATTCTTCTAAACTCCAGAGAGTACAGGCCCAATGTACTCAATCTCTCCTCTTAGGACAACCCCCTCATCCCAGGGATCAATCTAGTGAACCTTCGTTGCACCGCCTCAAAGGCAAGTATATCCTTCCTTATACAATATCAAAACTGTGTGCAGTACTCCAGGTGTGGTCTCACCAAAGCCCTGTACAGTTGTAGCAAGACTTCCTTACTCTTGTACTCCAACCCTTGCAATAAAGGCCAACATGCCAATTGCCTTCCTTGGTCAGCTGATTAGCTAGTCAACAAGCTCTTAAATTTCCTCATGTGCAAAAAAAAGTGTTCATTAGGACAGCCAGTGTTCCTATTAATACCATACACAGCTAACTAATCCTAGCAATGTAGATGGAAATTGTAATTTAACCTAGTTCTCCAAATCTATCGTTGTTTTGCATATCTCAAATGGCAGAAAGAACTGTTAAAGAGACAGGTTTGTCCTGTTAAAATTACATAATTTTGCCGCCAGATTTTTAAACAAAAATTACACTATAACAATTCAATGGAGTTGAAATGTTCCAAATCTTCATTGTAATAAACTCCCACAGGCAATATGCAAGCAGTATAAATGCTCTTTGGGAATTATAGACAAGTTCAGTTCCTGGAACACAATGAATTAATGAAATTAAAATCAGGTGAGTTTGATAAAGGCCAGGCGATCCACCCCATCAGATTACCACCCAGGCAGTAAAAACAGAAATCTACCTCAATGCCTCAAACACTAAGGAATTAAAAACAAGAGTTGCAGTAGAAAGCAGCATGCAAGATTAAACAGAGAATAATGGATACCTGAGAGGGACAATAATAAAACCAATCTAGTTCAGAGATTAAATTATCAATATGTATGAGTGAGGTTATTTAGATTTATGATATTTATACATATTCTGTACACATTACAACACTGATCTTCAGATTACAGTAATCCATGACTTTCAAAACAAAGTAGTATTCAATTTTGCTGCCATAAATTCCCCAAGAATCTCACTGATATGAAGTCCATCTCCACTCTCACTGTTCTTATTAGTATTAGCCCCTAGGCTGCTCTGAGATGATGATCATTTTAATTGGGAAGGAAAGTCTAGGGAAGTACTTTCTGTTCAAAGCACACCTCTATTTTATAAGAACATAAGAAATAGGAGCAGGAGTAGGCCATTTGGCCCCTCGAGCCTGCTCCGCCATTCAATAAGATCATGGCTGATCTGATCTTGGCCTCAACTCCACTTCCCTGCCCGCTCCACATAACCCTTGACTCCCTTATCGTTCAAAAATTTGTCTATCTCCACCTTAAATATATTCAATGACCCAGCCTCCACAGCTCTCTGAGGTAGAGAATTCCAGATTCACAACCCTCAGAAGAAATTCCTCCTCATCTCTGTTTTAAATGGGCGACCCCTTATTCTGAAGCTATGCCCCCTAGTTCTAGATTCCCCCACGAGAGGAAACTTCCTCTCTGCATCTACCTTGTCAAGCCCCCTCAGCATCTTATATGTTTCATGAAGATCACCTCTCATTCTTCTAAACTCCAATGAGTATAGGCCCAACCTGCTCAACCTTTCTTCATAAGACAACCCCTTCATCTCAGGAATCAACCGAGTGAACCTTCTCTGAACTGCCTCCAATGCAAGTATATCCCTCCTTAAATAAGGAGACCAAAACTGTACGCAGTACTCCAGGTGTGGTCTCACCAATACCCTGTACAGTTGTAGCAAGACTTCCCTACTTTTATACGCCATCCCCCTTACAATAAAGGCCAACATTCCATTTGCCTTTTTGATTACTTGCTGTACCTGCGTGCTAAATTTGTGTTTCATGTACAAGGACCCCCAGATCCCTCTGTACTGCTGCATTTTGTAGTCTCTCTCCATTTAAATAATAATTTGCTTTTTTATTTTTCTTACCAAAGTGGATAACCTCACATTTTCCCACATTATACTCCATCTGCCAAATGTTTGCCCACTCACTTAACCTATCTATATACCTTTGCAGATTCTTTGTGTCCTCTTCACAACTTGCTTTCCCACCTATCTTTGTATCATCAGCAAATTTGGCTGCATTACACTTGGTCCCTTCATCCAAGTCATTAATATAGATTGTAAACAGCTGAGGCCCCAGCACTGATCCCTGTGGCATTCCACTAGTTACAGTTTGCCAACCTGAAAATGACCCATTTATCCTGACTCTGTTTCCTGTTAGTTAGCCAATCCTCTATCCATGCTAATATATTACCCCTAACCACGAGCTCTTATCTTGTGCAGTAACCTTTTATGTGGCACCTCATCGAATGCCTTCTGGAAATCCAAATACACTACATCTACTGGTTCACCTTTATCCACCCTGCTCGTTACATCCTCAAAGAACTCTAGCAAATTTGTCAAACATGATTTCCCTTTCATAAAACCATGCTGCCTCTGCTTGACTGTATTATGATTTTCTAAATGTCCTGCTACTACTTCCTTAATAATGGACTCCAGCATTTTCCCAATGACAGATGTTAGGCGAACTGGTCTATAATTTCCTGCTTTCTGTCTCCCTCCTTTCTTGAATAGGGGGGTTACATTTGCGGTTTTCCAATCCGCTGGGACCTCTCCAGAATCCAGGGAGCTTTGGTAGATTACAACCAATGCACCCACTATCTCTGCAGCCACTTCTTTTAAGACCCTAGGATGCAGGCCATCAGGTCTAGGGGACTTGTCCGCCTTTAGTCCCATAAGTTTGCTAAGTACTTTTTCCTCTAGTGATAGTGATTGTTTGGAGTTCCTCCCTCCCTATAGCCCCTTGATTATCTATTATAATTGGGATGCTTTTAGTGTCTTCTACCAAGAAGACCAATACAAAATATACTGAAGAAAAAAAATTGAGCTGTAAAAAATTTATTTTGATGTTTTTCAAAATATATCAATTTTCTGAACAGCGGAGAGGCTAGCCAGGTCATGTCTTCCTTTTTAAAAAAAAAAAAATTGTTCCTGGATGGTGTTGAGCTTCTTGAGTGTTGTTGGAGCTGCAGTCATCCAGGCTGCAGTCATCCAGGCAAGTGGAGAGTATTCCATCACACTCCTGCCTTGTAGGTGGTGGAAAAGCTTTGGGGAGTGAGGAGGTGAGACACTCACCGCAGAATACCCAGCCTCTGACCTGCTCTTGTTGCCACAGTATTTACGTGGCTGGTCCAGTTAAGTTTCTGGTCAATGGTGACCCCCAGAATGTTGATGGTGGGGATTCAGCGATGGTAATGCCGTTGAATGTCAAGGGGCGATGGTTAGACGCTCTCTTGTTGGAGATAGTCATTGCCTGACACTTATGTGGCTTCAAAGTTACTTGCCACTTATCAGCCCAAGCCTGAATGTCATCCAGGTCTTGCTGCATGCAGGCACAGACTGCTTCATTATCTGAGGAGTTGCGAATGGAACTGAACACTGTGCAATCATCAGCGAACATCCCCACTTCTGACCTTATGATGGAGGGAAGGTCATTGATGAAGCAGCTGAAGATGTTTGGGTGTAGGACACTGCCCTGAGGAACTCTTTCAGTGATGTCCTGGGGCTGAGATGATTGGCCTCCAACAACCACAACCACCTTCCTTTGTACTAGGTATGACATCCATCCAGTGAAGAGTTTCTCCCCCCTCCCAATTCCCATTGAATTCAATTTTACTAGGGCTCCTTGATGCCACACTCAGTCAAATGCTGCCTTGATGTCAAGGGCAGTCACTCTCACCTCACCTCTGGAATTCAGCTCTTTTTTCCATGTTTGGACCAAGGCTGCAATGAGGCCTGGAGCCAAGTGGTCCTGGTGGAACCCAAAACTGAGCATCGGTGAACAGGTTATTGGCGAGTAAGTGCCGCTTGATAACACTGTCGACGACACCTTCCATCACTTTGCTGATGATTGAGAGTAGACTGATGGGGCGGTAACTGGACGGATTGGATTTGTCCTGCTTTTTGTGGACAGGACATATCTGGGCAGTTTTCCACATTGCCGAGTAGATACCTGTGTTGTAGCTGTACTGGAACAGCTTGGCTAGAGGCATGGCTAGTTCTGGAGCACAAGTCTTCAGCACGACAGCCGGGATGTTGTCAGGGCCCATAGCCTTTGCTGTATCCAGTGCACTCAGCCATTTCTTGATATCATGTGGAGTGAATCGAATTGGCTGAAGACTGGCTTCTGTGATGGTGGGGACCTCAGGAGCAGGCAGAGATGGATCATCCACTTGGCACTTCTGGCTGAAGATGGTTGCAAACACTTCAGCCTTGTCTTTTGCACTCGCATGCTCCGCCATCATTGAGAATGGGGATATTCATGGGGCCTCTTCTTCCCGTTAGTTGTTTAATGGTCCACCACCATTCACAACTGGATGTGGCAGGACTGCAGAGCTTTGTGGGATTGCTTAGCTGTCTATAGCATGCTGCTTCCGCTGATTAGCATGCATGTAGTCCTGTGTTGCAGCTTCCCCAATCTGCTAAATTATTTGTGATGTCACCCTTAATTATCATCCCATTACAGTTCCATTGAAAACAACAGGATCACAACTTTAGGCTGGCTTAACAGCCAATCCAGAGCCACCAAATCCCAGGAAACCATACTGCCACATAAATACTCTGCAACCCAAGTTAGTAGCTTGGCTTCTCAGGGTTGGGTGGCTCTGGGTCAACTCTTAGCCGAGTAGGTTCCATGGAGCCACTACAGGACATAAGGGAATGCTCCTGGTAATATCACACAGAAGGTAGATCCAACCTGGTGGACTTCCCTTCACCTCAGAAAACTGAAACTAAATTTAGGTGAGCATATAATTTTTCAGTAAATGGAAAGCACTTTGAACAAAAACGTATTGCCCTGAGACTTTACTTCTCCTTTAAGTTTTTAGTTAACGTGCAATTTTTCCTAAATAAACCAGTAGCCTTGCTCAAAAGTTAATGTAACAATAACCTTATACAATTAAAATAAACATTTAAAAACTATTTGAAATTAAAAAAGTAAGCGCTTCTGTTTGCTGTCTTCCTTTTCCCCATTTGATCTATTTTTATTAATTTAACCTCATTTTTACTTTCCAACCCCACCCCAATTAGTATAACCTATTCTAACATTCCTTTTACATTATTTCCATGAAAAAAAAGCTGGACATATTTCCTTTAATTTTTTTCCCTCAGCCTGTTGGGTCCAGATGTCCATTTTGGAGGAGGCATCTCTATAGAAAAACTGTTTAATTAGCTGAAGGAAGGTTTTCAACCATACCAGTGGCAGTAGTCGAACGACTGACATATGTTATCCACATAACCAGGAATTGCTAACACAGAACAAGTCATCTAGTCTGTGATCCCCACAGCCTAACTGCAACTGAAAATTGAATTGTGAAGGTTAAAAAATATTGAATTTTAGCTATACCTCAAAAAAAATAAAAACTGTTTATACAATTTACCTCCAACTTCTTAGATTGAGCACGGACATATTCAAGTTCCTCTCTTTTGGAATGGATGATAGCAGACTCTTCGTGTAATCGAGCTGCCTCTGCTGTAAAGGGAAAAAGTGTCCTTTGGTGACTTAAATGGCAACAAGAATCATTAACATATAATATAAACTTTCAGTTTTTCAGCTTAAAATGTACTTTAACAGCTAGATAGGAGTTAATATTTGTTACCATCTTATATTATTAATACAGGAAAACCCTTCAGACAATAAATTCTCATTGAAAGTACAATATGTTTACCTGCTAGCTTGAGACACTGGACATCGAATCATAGAATGGTTACATCACAAAAAGAGGCCATTAGGCCCGTTGAGCCAGTGCCTGCTTTCTGCAAGAGCACTTCAGCTAGTCCCACTCCCCCGTCGCCCTGCAAATTTCTCTCTTTCAGGTACTTATCCAACTCCCTTTTGAAAGCCACGATTGAGTCTGCCTCCACCACCCTTTCAGGCAGTGCATTCCAATCCTAACTACTCGCTGCGTAAAAAAGTTTTTCCTCATGTTGCCTTTGGTTCTTTTGCCAATCACCTTAAATCTGTGTCCTCTGGTTCTCGACCCTTCCACCAATGGGAACAGTTTCTCTCTATCTACTCTGTCTAGACCCATCATGATTTTGAACACCTCTATCAAATCTCCTCTCAACCTTCTCTGCTCTAAGGAGAACAACCCCAGCTTCTCCAGTCTATCCACGTATCTGAAGTCCCTCATCCCTGGAACCATTCTCGTAAATCTTTTCTGCACTCTCTCGAAGGCCTTCACATCCTTCCGAAAGTACGGTGCCCAGAATTGGACACAATATTCCAGTTGAGGCCGAACCAGTGTTTTATAAAGGTTCATCATGTATTATTATCTCTACTTAAACTCGTAACATAGGTGAAGGAGCTTATCACTGAAAACCGTGCAGTGTTTAGAGCATTCAAGGCTTACTTACAATATTAAGACAGCTTGTTACACAAGAACAAGTTATTGAAAGTATACCCATCAGGGCTTAAGCATTGAATATGGATATTTGGATCTTCTTCTTCTTCTTCTTCGTCTTTCGTATGGTAGTAGCAAAGCAAATCAAATGTCAATATCCAAGTTGGCTATCCAGGCCAAAACTTACTGTGTATCAGCGCGGATATCTTGTAGGCTGCCTGCGAATTTCCTCTGAGGGCAGTGCTCAATGATGTGCTCCAGGGTCTGATTTGGAGCTCCACAGTTGCATGATGGGGATGCTTTAAACTTCCATCTGTGGAGAAGGTGGCAGCATCTACCATGACCAGTTCTGAGGTGGTTGATGGTTGTCTACTGTATGCGAGGAAGGTTTGATCCTTCAGGTTGTACTGTGGGGTCCTCTATAAGGAATCCATTCCCTATGTCGCAGTTCTTCCAAGCATTTTGCCATCGGTCATCAAGGCTGAGGGGAGATTGCTGAAGGGCTTCGGCGATGGTCCAAAATGGTCTTCTAGATTTGAGACGGGTTGGTGGTAGTTTGTTCAAGTTTTGGATATTTGGATAACCCTGCTGGTTAACTGAAATCTGCTGAGCATGTGTAGACTTGATACAAAAGGGATCTTCTAAAAGTTAAGTTCATGCATAGAATAGCTTCTCAATACAACACTTTAAAAACAAGGACTAGGAAATGAAAAGATAAATTGGCAAAGAGGAAAATCACTAAATAAAAAAGTGAAATGTTTTATGGGTATCTGGCCTTTATGAAAGAGAGACCAGAAGGTGAATAAGTACTTCCTCCTATCCGAGAGTGCTTAGCAAATGTGATGGTGGGACTATCAACAAGAAGTTCCAAAAGAAGTGCCACAGATGGTCACCTTTTCTGTTTCTGGATGCCAGGAAAATTTAGCACCAGCTGAGTATTCCTCAGATGTATCTCAGTCAGCAACCAGGGCTGAAAAAGATAGTTGATAGTTCGTATGGAGCCGAGAAGTCTCCTGGTGAGAAGGAAGACTAAGGAAGAGCATTTATCCAAAAGGAAGAAAGAGAACAACACTGTCCCCATTGTGAAGGGCAGCAGTGCAATAGCAAATGAAATATTACAATGTCCAAGGGTGGCGATCGTGGGGCGAGGTGCCGGTGGGGAAAGAGGTTTGCTTTTTGGGCATGGAAGAAACACATGCTCCTCCTAGCCCACAAACTGTGCTATAAATCCACTTATCCAATGAGCCTACTTTGAGCCCCAGGAAACCCGGCCAAAATGGGTTAAAAACATCTTTTAAAAACTGTAAAAATGGAGGCATGGAGCTTCCTTAAAAGATTTTAGTGACCGACCACCTCCCAGGAGCAGATTGGTCCCCCGACCGCCTCTGTTAAAACCGGAAGTGGACAGGTTGGGGTTGGGTTTGAGATTTAAATTTTTTTTTAAACTTCCCCCATTGTGTTCCGATGTGGTCACTGTACTCTCAAAATGATATAGATGCAGTGGAAATTACTCAGAAGAGTAACAAGGCAATTCCAGGTTTTGGATCACTAAACTACAAAGAGATTAAGGAAGCTAAAATTTGCACTCATTAGTTATGATTGGGGTGCTGGCAAAATAGTCCACATTTTAAAACAACAAAGAAATTAGTACAGTGGGCATAGAAGTTTTTTGTACAAAACCTAGAAAATAGGAATTATCGGTCACGATCATAAAGCAAAATTTAAAACTTAAAGAACAACTTTTTTGCAAACACAATCGATTTATGGAACGGCCTACAACCTACAGCTCCTGATGCAGGCTCTGCTGAAGTAGTTAAAAAGAAGTTGAAACAAATGCAAATATAATAGCTCAGCGATGTGGTATTAGAAAATAGTTAGTTAAATCAGATCCTCAAACAGGACCTGGACAAAGTAGTAAGATGGAGGGGCCAGGCATTTCCATATTGTTATGCATTAATGACATGCCAGTTCAGTTCAATACTTTCAAAAATTGAGTCATAGTTGAACAAGTAAAAACTTATTTTGCTTTGTTTTGTAAATTGTCTAACCAAATAGGTATACAACTTATACATTGAGCACATAATGCACAATCACATTTTTCAAATAAACAAAAGAATCTCTTCCGGTAAGAATATCAGAATCTCTTGTTCATATGCCAGGAGGGACACTCCTACAGAGCTCTACATAAACATCTGCCCTGTAAAACATAAATAAGATGCCAAATAATGAACCAGACCTTCAATTCTTTTCTCATTTGCTGTCACTTTCTCAGTTCTTTTACGATAGTCTTCCTGTAATTCCAGCTGACACCTACGCAGAAAGCATTATGTTATTTAGCACTTAATAACAGTCAGGAATAAGTGTTAAATCCATCTTTAAGTCCCAGCAGTCACTTTAGGAAGGAAGATTCCAACCTCTCCAAGTTAGACAAGCCTATCAATATAATTCTAAAATACAAATAAACATTTGTGCAGTAGTGACATTTTCCTAGTACAGGTCACTTGCATATTTGTAATTATCACAAAGATCAGATTAGCTGGAGGCAGATCATTACTGCAACAACAATTTCTCACTGGGACTTTTTTCAAAAACTGAAAAGCACTTTTTCCATTTATCTCAACAGCTGTAGAGGAGTGAACTTTGTCTTAAAACTAGAAAAGGCATTTGACCCATGAACTCTCTCCGACACACTTGTATAGAATTTGCCCAGAGGCAGATTTGGGTGAACAAAATTATACTGTAATGTTTGTAACGGAATCTCTTCTAATAAAATACATTCATTAAAACAGAAGCTAGGTTAGAATTTTAAACACAGGTTGAACATTAAAATCATTAGCATCTACGAAATACTATGCAGAAAACACAAGGAATATATAAAAAGCAGCACACATTTTTTCAATCCAATTCCAAAAAGATGAAAATATGCAAGAACAAAGAATAAAACAAAAATAAAATTCACAAGCGATTTATTAGGCACATAAGCAATATTTAAACTCCGATGTTTCCCTATTAACACACTTGCCTTCAAGTTTGACTTTGTAAAGAAGGCAGGTGTATATAATATTTTGCAGCAATTTTTCAAAGCAAATTATAGTGATAGTAAATGCAGCTCTTTCTTCCCCTTTCTGTGGTTCGGTTCCACAGGTACTAGCACAGCCTTCCAGTATCTTGCCCATTGATTACTCATTATGTGCAAACATGGACAGTGAATGCTAGTGGCAATTCAACTGTGAAGGGACACTACAGCCAAGCCCAATCCTGTCCTCTCCTAATGTTGACACAGCGCGTTTTTCAGTACCAACTACTGAACAGTGATAAGGAACAGGAAGTTTGCCTCAACATTCCCCCTCCTTACATCAGGGACCCTGAGGCTAATCATAGCATCATTCTGCTATCTCAGCTCAAATCACCCAATTGTAAAGACCAAGGATCGAAGCTGGGATCTTCCTGGTCTCTACTGCTCAGTACCACACCATACTGACTGAGCTGCTGAGGAAGCTACATCTGGTTTAGTGAAAATGGAATATGCATTCCTGTATACTAATACAGAATAATACGTGTGATGCAAGACTTGTGATAAATGTTTCCTTTGTTAAAGAACTATTCTGATTAACAGGATTGATTTGCAGAAAGTGAAGCATAAACTTGCCAGTGAAAATATTATTATACTAAAACTTATTGCTGTAACAAAGAAAATAATTCTACAACATCCTCACACTCACAAAAATGAGGCAACTAGAACTCTGCAATTTTTAAAAGTGTCCCTGTTCTTTAGACCTCCTTATGGTACACTGCATTGGAGGGCTGCCATGTCAGCATTAGAACAATTTTTTAAATGCAGCTATTTTGCTTACAATACCATAGTAAGACAGTTTGAAATTTCGGTTAACACAGTTGCGACACACTGAAAGCATACGTTCTTTTGTTTACTCTTGCATCATACGTGCCTTACCTACACACTTCATTCTTAAGTTTTTGCTCGTAAGTCTCCTCAATATTTTTCACTGCCAGCTCCCGTCTCCGGAGACCCTCTTCTAAGCTCTTATTCTTTTGTTCATGCAAATTCTGGGTCCTGAAATGGCAGAAAAATCATTAATGAAATCTGTACATGAACGCAATTAATATACACTCGCAGGAGTGCGAAGCTGCGGTTTTCCACTCTGTAGTGTAATAATTCCTGTAACCTTTTAAAAAAAATTACAGTTTAGTATATCAGATATCTATCTGTATTATAAAAAATTTACATATGTGCACACTTCCTATCCATCACACTTAAATACAAATGACTAACTTGGCAGAATAGTTACATTTGTACAGCTGATCACAAAATTTGTGCACAAGTCTGAGTCAGAAGTGTGAAAGGACTCATATTACATTCCCTGTAGTAAAACAACAAGTCCTATGCTCATTCTGAAATGTGTTCAGGAGAATTTCCTTGACCAATATGTCCTTGGCCCAACTAGGAAGGAGGCATTGCTGGATCTGGTGCTGGGGAATGAGGTGGGCCAGGTCGACCAAGTGTCTGTGGGAGAACACTTGGGTACGAGTGATCATCGTATCATAAAATTTAGATTAGCAATGGAGAGGAGCAAGGAACAATCTAGAGTGGAACTTCTAAACTGGAATAGGGCTAACTTCAATGGGATGCGAAAGGATCTAGCCAGGATAAAATGGAACCAAAGACTGACAGGAAAAACTGTAACGGAACAATGGGTGATCTTTAAAGGAGGAGATGTTCCAAGTACGGGCTAGGTACATTCCAACAAGAAGGAAGGGTAAGGGAGCCAAAGCAAGGGCTCCTTGGATGACGAGGGAGATAGAGAAGATGATGAAACAAAAAAAAGAGGTTGTATGATGCATGTCAGGTGAATTCTTCATGGGAGAACCAGACCAAATACAGTAAGTTGAGAGGGGATGTGAAGATGAAAATAAGATTGGCAAAGAGAGAATGAGAGTAGAATGGCGGTTAACATAAAAGGGAACCCAAAAATCTTCTACCGGCATGTAAACAGTAAGCGGGTAGCAAGAGGCGGGGTGGGGCCCATTAGAGACAAAGAAGGTGATATATGCTTAGAGGCGCAGGGCAAGGCTAAAGTACTCAATGAGTACTTTGCATCGGTGTTTACTAAGGAGGTGGATGCTGACAAAATATTGGTAGAAGTGGAAAAGGTAGAAGCAATGGAAGGGGTGAAAATTGATAGACAGGATGTACTAGAAAGGCTGGGTATGCTTAGAGTGGACAAGTCGCCTGGTCCAGATGGCTTGCATCCCAGGTTGTTAAGGGAATTGGGGGAGGAGATAGCGGAAGGGCTTGCCATAATTTTCCAATCTTCCCTAGATGCAGGGGAGGTGCCGGAGGATTGGAAAGTGGCAAATGTGACACCATTGTTCAAGAAAGGGTGTAAGGACAATCCTAGTAACTACAGTTTAACATCAGTGGTGGGTAAAGTTTTAGAAACAATAATCAAGGAAAAAATTAACGGGCACTTGGAGAAGTTTAAGCTAATTAAGGAGAGCCAACACAGATTTGTAAAAGGCAGATCGTGTTTGACTAATCTAATTGAATTTTTTGATGAAGTAACAGAGAGGATTGATGAAGGGAATGCAATGGATGTTGTCTACATGGATTTTTGGAAGGCATTTGACAAAGTACTACATAGAAGGCTGGTTAACAAAATTGAGGCTCATGGAATAGGTGGGTCAGTGGCAGCTTGGATAAGGAATTGGCTTAAAGACAGAAAACAACGAGTTGTGGTAAATGGCTGTTTTTCAGACTGGAGGATGGTAGACAGTGGTGTTCCCCAAGGGTCAGTGCTGGGGCCACTGTTTTTATATATATGACCTGGATATTGGAATACTGAGAATTTCTAAATTTGCCAATGACACCAAACTTGGGGGTGTGGTAAACAGGGAGGATGATACCAATCGACTGCAACAGGACATAGAAAAGCTAGCAGAATGGGCAGACAAGTGGCAGATGAAATTTAAAAAAGAGAAGTGTGAGGTGATGCATTTTGGCAGAAGGAACAGGGAGAGGCAATGTACACTTAATGGCGCAGTTTTAAAGAGTGTGCAGGGACAGAGGGACCTGGGAGTTAATGTGCATAGGTTCCTGAAGGTGGCAGAACATATTGAGAGAGTAGTTAACAAAGCATATGGGATCTTGGGCTTCATAAATAGAGGTATTGAGTCCAAAAGAGTTATGCTGAACCTTTATAAAGTGCTGGTTAGGCCACAACTGGAGTATTGCGTCCAGTTCTGGTTACCACACTTTAGGAAGGATGTGAAGGCCCTTGAGAGGGTGCAGAGGAGATTTACCAGAATGGTTCCAGGGATGGGGGATCTTAGCTACAAGGACAGGTTGGAGAAGCTGGATTTGTTTTCATTAGAGCAAAGGAGGTTGAGGGATGAATTGATAGAGGTGTACAAGATTATGACGGGTTTGGATAGGCTAGACGGGGAAAGGCTGTTCCCACTAGTTAATGGTACAAGGACTAGGGGACACAGATTTAAGGTTTTGAGCAGGAGATACGGGGCGGGGGGGGGGGGGGAAGAGCGGGGAAGTGAGGGAAAACTTTTTTACGCAGCGAGTGGAATGACCTGGAATTCACTGCCGATGGAAGTGGTGGAAGCGGAGACACTCAATGTTTTCAAGGGAGACTGGATAGGCACTGAGGGAAATAAACTTGCAGGGCTATGGGGATAGAGCGGGGGAATGGGACTGACTGGATTGCTCTACAGAGAGCCGGCACGGACTCGATGGGCCGAATGGCCTCCTTCTGTGCCATTATGACTCTATGATTCTTCACAAAGTGAGATCTTGATCTTGGACAGGCTATCTAGCAAGATACCAAGCAGTGGCAAGGTAGTTTCATTGAGAGGCAGAAAATAACACACATGCCAGTCTCAACACTATGAGTTAACTCTAACCATTCTCACTGTTCTACAGGCAGCAGATTATAGAAAACTTCCAGTAAGCCCCACTAGCCCAAAAGCATGTTAAACCAAAATGTCAGGAGGTAAGATCAGATAACAGATGAGGTTAACAAATTACAACAGCAATATAGTTTAATAACCAATTTTATCAGGAATACTGACTTTTTCTGATTTCTCTTAACGTGGAAGTCATGAAAAAGGTTTGTTAAGTAGTCATTAATTCAAACAGATGGCTTTAACCATCCCTTTATTTATTATTCAGAAAGCATGCAGACAGACATTTCTCACTGAGTACTCAGATTCTAGCTCATCCTGTTCCCGCTGGTTTAGGTTCTGTCAACACCATATATAAATTCCTATCTATGGGTAGGCAGACCTGTTGCCAGTCAATGTTCCTCTTGAATTGAGTCAGTAGCGAACGAACGTGGCTCGCCGTTCATTACAATTACACTTTCCCACAGACTTTGTGGGTTTTTGCACAGTGACTTGCAGTAATTAGAGAGTCAAAACAGTGTGGCGCCCTCTACAGGGGCTCTGGGGCGTGTGTGTGTGAACAGGGCAAACAACAGCGTATCCACTTAACCAATCAGATTGAAAAATCCTTACTGTAACATGCAGTTTCTAAACCAGGAAGTGTAGGTTAGAATACTTAATTCAATGCCAACTCAAGTATAGAAAGTGAAATAAAGAGGAAAAGAAGGGATTGAGAGAATTAAGAGACAGAAAGAAAAGAAAAAAAAAATTAAAACTCCCAACAATAATTAAAATCTGAAGGAATGAGACTCCACTCTTGTAAAAGTTAATTTTCAGTGCCAGATAGGTTTTTTGGCAGTAATTAAGACTTATCACGCCGTTAAAAAAATCACTTACACTTGAATGGACAAGCCTTATCTTTTTATGGCGCGTTTAGCGGGCAAGTACCGCAACTTCATACCCTCCACGTATTTCAAAGCCGAGTCTCTCAGCGAGTTACTGTTAGAGCAGAGCTTCAGGAGAAGCAGGGCAACTTGGCACCTGCCCTTATACCTCCCCCCTTCCCACTCTCCAGGGCCCCAAACACCCTTTCCAGGTGAAACAGCGATTTACTTGTACTTCTTGCAATCTAGTATACTGTATTCGCTGCTCACGATGTGGTCTCCTCTACATTGGGGAGACCAAATGCAGATTGGGTGACCGCTTTGCGGAACACCTCCGTTCAGTCCGTAAGGGTGACCCCGAGCTTCCGGTCGCCTGTCATTTTAATTCACCGCTCCACGCCCACTCAGACCTCCAGTGCATTTCACACTTCTAGAGCCATCTTTTGTCTCTTAACCTGTCCTATTACCATCTCGTCTCGCCTTGAGTATCTCTTAATGTCTCTTCTTCTCACAGACCTCCCCTTTTGTTCTTTCATTCCCTCCCCCAGCCTCCAAACTTGCTTTTTCATCTGTTTCATTTCCTGCTTTTTCTCAGTTCTGACAAAGGGTCTTCGACCTGAAACGTTAACTCTGTTTCTCTCTCCACAGATGTTGCCTGGCCTGCTGAGTTTTTCCAGCGCTTTCTGTTGTTATTTCAGTTTTCCAGCATCCGCAGTATTTTGCTATTGGACAGCAACTACCTGATTTCCACATTTAACTGCGCAAGTTTCTGTCTGATTTACTCCTTAATAACGGTGAGTGCTGATAGCCTCACTGTTATTCTTACCGCAAAATCCGGGCCAATATTCTTGGCACCGTCCAGATTTGTTTATTGTAGCTGCAATGAAGTTCCAAACATATAATCAGCTACTTTTCAATGACATTGCCTGAAGCAATCTTAACTCACTATGTGACTTTCCATCTATCGGAGAAAAATGTACACAATTGGCATATTTTTGTTCATATTAAAACCCCAAAGCTGATTTTCATAATATTAAAATGAATGACCTGATAAAGTGTCATTCAGCATTCTTTATGCACTACTGAAAGACATTTTGCACACTAGAATTTGTACTCAAATTGAAGACCTAAGCCACAAGAACAATGAAATTCTAAACTTGCATAACTACGGCGCTGACCACAGACAGTAGGAACAAACCTGTTCATCAACAACTTATTCTGCGATGATAGTCAGCTGCTGCCACAGCCATGCCTGCTAGAACAGTGTGCAGAGCAAGGATGGCAATACATTAAGATAACTGAATTATAAAAGGCACCTCGAGTACCTATGAGCAGTTTTATCACCACTGAAGGCTCTATGCAAACTGTAGGCTGGTAACAACTTTTTGAAAGAGATGCACACAGACGGGCACACCTGACCAAATAGATCAGCATGCCCACTTGGAACTTGGCAAAAAGATTTAAAAGCAGCAACACTGAAGTAGTTAAGCACTCAACTCACAACTGGAAAATTGGGAATTCAACTCAAACTGCTGAATTTCAAGTTGGGTAAGTTGTCGCATATTTATCTGATCGTGTGATGGACCACTATAGGCTAGTACGGTGTTCCAGTTCTAGAGAGGAAATATTGATGCAGTGCAGCTGACCCAGTTCCAAGCCATACCTCATTTGACGAGACCACAGCTCGTACCATAACAAGCAGGAAGGAGGAGGAATAATTGCAACTGGGAAAAGGCAATTAAAAAGGAAAAGTTGAGTGTGTTACAATGAATACAATCAGATGGTCCAAATAAACAAACAAACATTCAGTGGAACCACATTGCATCAAATGAGGAAGATAAGCAATTGTGGTCTGCAATATGTTACCACAATATTCAATGTACCACAATGTATACGATATACACACACAAAGAAATATAAACCGTGAATTACTGGCCCAAAGATTTACAGAATTGATAACGAGTGTGTCTTAATACTTGAAACTGACATTATATGACAGCAATGTTCAGTAGTAAAGTACTGAAGAGCCCAGAAGACCTGTATCAATATCTGTTTTAATACTTTTGGACTGGAACTTCTCACTCATTTTGTACCAATCTCTGTTTTGTGATGCTAGTGGGCAATAATCTCTGTTGTATCACAGCAATCCCCCACTGAAAACAGCTCTTCACATCAATTAGCTGGTAGCAGAAATTATTCTGGGTGACAGATTTTCAGTCAATCAGATTCAATGGCCGGAATCTTTACCTGAGCGTCGGGGCGGGTGTGTGCGGGCCACCATCCCGAACTTTTTAACAGCGCGTTCTGCACTGCGCATTTAATTCAATTACATCAATTGAAACAGTCAAGCGGGTTTCCCGGCCCAATTAAATGGAGCGGGTCTGCTGACGTCACTGATGACTCGTTTTCAGCAGAGATAAAGAAAGAAAAAGACTTGCATTTATATAGCGCCTTTCACGACCACTGGACGACTCAAAGTGCTTTACAGCCAATGAAGTGCTTTTGAAGTGGAGTCACTGTTGTAATGTGGGAAACACGGCAGCCAAGTTGCGCACAGCAAGCTCCCACAAACAGCAATGCGATAATGACCAGATAATCTGTTTTTGTTATGTTGGTTGAGGAACAAAAATTGTCCAGGACACCGGGGATAACTAAATAGCGCCACGGGATCTTTTACGTCCACCTGAGAGAACAGACGGGGCCTCGGTTTAACGTCTCATCCGAAAGACGGCACCTCCAACAGTGCAGCTCTGGAGTGTCAGCCTAGCTTTATGTGCTCGTCTCTGGAGTGGGACTTTATTTAAACAGCCTTGCATACATCCCAGTTGAAGGTTGTTGGAGGAGAGATAAAGGTGTTTGGTAGAGGTGGAAATTGCTGGATATCACGGAGATTTGTGTGGATCATGGAGTCATACCGACAGAAGACTGTGCCCAGATTCCCTGATGCCTCCCTGGAAGTGCTGGTCCAGGGAGTAATAGCACGCAGGGAGGGCCTGTTCCCTGCGGATGAGTGCAAAAGACCAGCCCGAGACACCAAGAGGGCATGGCTGGAGATCGCGGAGGAGGTCAGCATCAGGGATGTCGTAAGGCGGTCCTGGATCCAGTGCCAGAAAAGATTTAATGATCTCATGAGGTCAGGAAAGGTGAGTGCAATGCCACATTCAAATGCATCCTGATGTGCGTGTCACCCCAACCCCATCACTCTGCCTTCCCAAGCCTACTGCTGCACGTCCTTCCTCACACCAACCTACCTTGCAGGTGCACCCATCCCTCATTCTCTATGTACCTACTCACATCCCCATCTGACTAACCACCACTGACACTCACCCTCATCCTAATGCAATCATAGGAAGTAATGCCACAGAAGGAGGCCATTTGGCATTGTCACACAACTCCCTCAGTCACCCTCTACAGACGTAGCCCATCCATTTCTTACACTCATTCCATCACTCTCACTCAGTTCTCTTCTTTCCCTCCTTGCAGGAGAAGGGAGTCCAGAACAACAGGGAGAAGCAGCGAACCGGAGGTGACCCTTCAATATTCACCAACTTGACTCCAGCAGAGGAGGAAGTGCTTGAAATCACTGGAGTTGCAGAGCTGCTGGCGGTGAGAGACAGAGACCTCCCAGCAACCTGGTGACAGAATTAAATCTCATACAGCCATATGGCATACAACAGTCACTCATGGTGACTTGATGTCAGCAGCCAGTGAAATGTCATCATGTGCATAATAGTAACCTTACACATTCTTATCATAAGACTTCTAATTCATCTCTTTACTCTCCCACAGGTCTATCAAGTGCCCCCACAATGTCCAGGCGAGGAGGAAGATGGCTCCTCAGAGGAAGCTCCACTCTCTGAGGATGCACCATCAGCAGACCGAAGCGCACCCAGCACCAGTGCAGGTACGCACACCCCGGTGGGTACAGCGAGACATAGAGTAGAGTTGTCACCTGGTGTCCCACACATCACAAGTGAGAAAGAGCAGATGGTGGAGACAGGGACAGCACTGGAGAGTCCTCACCGGAGGGCGCAGAATGCTCCCAGCTCTGCTCAGCTGCATGCAGATGCTGAACCTCGGGGGGGGGGGGCCCATCAAGTAAGAGGGTGATCCATCAAGTAAGAGGGTGATCTTGGAGGAGCAGCAACAAATGCGCGAGACTCTGGCAGCTTTTGCAGCCGCGATGTGTGCGACTGTACAGAGAATGGAGGCGTCCATCTCCAACATGAGCACCACCATCTCACAGGCGATGGCGACAATGTGCTGTTCCATGGAAAGGATGGCCACCTGCGTGGAGCAGCGAATGCACCAGTGGAACGAGAACATGCTTGCTGTGAACAACAGATTGCTGACACTCTGAGCTCATCTCGAGGAGATACCAACGTAGACTTGGGCATTCATCGCCCCACTGATGTGCAGCAAGGTGCTCTCCAGCACCTTGCTAGCAGGGAAGTGCGTGCGACCCATTAAAAGGAGGACGGTGAGAGGGACATCGAAGTGGGGGCTCTTCTCAAAGTGCTCAGACTTCTCCCCCGTTGCCTCCGCCTCAGTCAGAGCCCTACATGCTGCCTCCGATCCCGATAGCAGAGTCTGCCCCTGCACAATTGCAGGAGGAGCAGTCTTTGGCAGGGCCCTCACATGCTCCAAAACCCAGAGGAAGTCCGGCAAATGTGTCAAAGCAGTCGCAGCAGCAAAGTGAGCAGCCTGCCTCTACCTCTGCTGAAGCCACAGGGGTTTTACCTCATAGAAGCACGCAGAAACAAAAAAAGACACAATCGTAGATGCACAAGGATATGCACATGGGTGTTTGACAAAATGTTAATGTTAAGTTTCACTTATATTGCTGACGCACATAAATTTATTTCTTTGCACTACTTTCCTATCTTGTCCATTTTTGCCTGCTAGCTGGGAAGTGGTTTTACCATTTGGAGTGAATAGTGAGACATTACTTAACTTCGAGCAGTGGGGGTTTGGGTGACAGGAATGGCTTGGTCATTGTAGGACTGCTTTGTGGTGTTGTTGCCGGGGGGGGGGGGGGGGGGGGGGGGGGGGGGGGGGGGGGGGGGAAGAGGAGGGGGGTTGCAGGTAGTTGGTTCAGCATCTGGGAGCCATATGGGTGCACTGGTGCAACTTAAGTAAATCGGACCATTATGAGGCCATCCCGGGCAGGAATGTGCACCGCTGCTGGTGCCATCTCCACCTCAAGTTTCTTCTCCTCCAAGGGGGCTGTGCTCTCTGTGCCTTGCTCCTCCTGCAGCTCCAATCCTCGCTGCTGCGCTATGTTGTGCAGCACACGACAATGATTCTGGAGACCCTGGCTGGTGCGTACTGAAGGGTTCCTCCAGATCGGTCAAGTATCTGAAGCGCATCTTCATCATGCTGATTGCTTGCTCTATGACACATCTGGTGGACATGTGGCTGTCATTATAGCGCTTCTCAGCCTCACTGCTTGGCCTCCTCAACGGTGTCATCAACCATGTCTTCAGTGGATAGCCCTTGTCTCCAAGCAGCCAGCAAGTCTGTTTGTTGGTGCGAAGAGCTGAGGGAGGGTGGACTGCCGCAGCACGAAAGAGTCATGACAGCTGCCTGGGAATCTTGCGCACACATGAATAATGATCTTTTTACGGTTGCAGACGAGCTGCACATTGAGGGAGTGGAAGCCCTTGCGGTTCACAAACACTCCTGGGTGATGTGGGGGTACCTTGATGGCCACATGTGTGCAGTCGATGATGCTCTGCACCTGTGGGAAGCCAGACAGAGCCGTAAAGCCAAGAGCCTGTTCAGTAACACTGGCTTCATCAGTGGCAAAGTTTACATAATTGGTTGACTTGTGAAACATGGCATCGGTCACCTGGGTGATGCATCTGTGGGTGGCCGACTGCAAGATCCTGCAAATGTCTGCTGCAGATCCCTGGAAGGAGCCTGAGATGAAGAAGTTGAGGGCGGCGGTGACTTTGACAGCCACTGGTAAGGCGTGTCCACCAGGTCCTCTGGGCAGCAGGTCTTCTTCCAGCAAGCTACAAATGTCTGCCATGACCTGGTGAGATAGCCTGAGCCTCCTGAAGCACTGCTGTTCTGTCATGTCCAGGAAGCTCATCCTCTGCCTGTATACCCAGTGTTGGGGGTATTGCCTCCGGCATGGTACACCCCTGTGCTGACCCCCTCTCTCCTGTGCAGCATCAGGTGGCTGAGGAGAAGGTTGGCACTCTTGTTGTTGGTGCTGCTGGTGTGCCTGGTTCTGCTGCTGCTGCTCGTCCTCCGAATCTGAGGACCAGGATGAGAGAGTATAAATGGTTCCCATTCTGCTGGTATATATGTCACTTGAGGATGAGATGTTATAAGCGTTCAATGTGGGGAGATGTTTTTCCAAGGAGGTCACAGTGCATATAGATCTCACAACACACATTTACAACCTCAATACATCTGAAATATATCTTCCAAATCCTGAAATCAGAAAGTTCTGGCATTTGAAATTGAACTGATGTGGCAGGTTAGCTTTTATGCTGCAGTTGCAGCTGTGAACTATTCAGCTTTATGGAACACCCGACACAATCAGCTGGCGTGTTTGTCGAACGCCGTGGAACACGGTGAAAATGTGGCAAAATTGAAAAACCCGGTCAAAATAGCATTAACAAGCTGTTAACTACCTTAAGTGCCTCTCCCGCCACTTGGTGTCGGGTCTGATCTGGAGTCGCAGACCCGAAACTTTGGAAAGTCACGTGGAGGCGGGTTCGCGGCGGGTTCACAACCCGTCATCAATCACCTTGGATTTAACTCCTGACCCGTCTCCAAACCCACCCTCTGAGCGTCGGCAAAATCACGGCCAACGTTTCAATCCAAGAATTTGTCATTTTTAAATATTTGGATTACTAGCATGAAAAACCACAAATATCAACAGTCCTGAGGGTATTTTTTTTTTCCCCATGTCAATTATAGACTTTATTTCTTTTGCTAATTTGCTATTTCTACTTACAGCTCAAAGGCTTCAATTCGTTGTCGAAGTTCGACCTCTCTATTTCGCACAGCTTCAATGTCTTTCAATAAACTTTGTCTCTGCGTATAGATTTCTTTTTCCTCAATCTGTAACAAAATAGATATTCGAAACACAATCTGTCTGATAAAAGATAATTTCATTTAGTGTTATATATGCTCAACTTTGTAACAAACAAAATAAATACAGAACTCTAGATCAATTCTTACTTTCACATTCATGGATTACTCAGTTTTAAATAACATTATTACTTTACCTAATGCTTTGTTGCCAGTCAATTAAAATATCTAGCTATATAAACATTGGCATGTATCCAAAACATGAGCAAATTTCTAGGCCACACTTAAAAAAAGAGAAACAATGCCAATCATTTCTAATCTACAGCAAAAGTTCCCCAAGAATAGAAAATAGCACCCAATTGACCCAAGAAGTAACACTTAATGTTTTCTTTTAAAAAGAATGCCAATCATTTCCTGTTGGTTCCTTCTGACCTTTAATTGATCTGATTACCAGCCTAGGAGCAATTAAACTCTAAATGACCCCTGGAAATGCAGCAATTAGACCTTGCGCCATAAAGGAACATTACACACAGCTTATTTGTAGCAGATTGTATGTTACATAGTATAATGCTTGCGCCTTTAAAAAGCAGCGAATTCTTTAACTGATCATGAGCAATGTCACAAGAGATCCACTGACATACATTGGGCCAGAATTTACTGTAAAAATAATGGTGAGTATGCGCAAATCAGACAGCAACTTCAGGCAAGCGCAGATGCACAGTTAAACGTGAAAATCCAAAAGTTGCTGTCCGAGATGCGCCGCTCTGCCATAAGCTGCGCAAAAACGACATCTCACTGTCTGGCTCCCCATTCAAATGTATTGAATGGCATGAAGTTCCAGTACTTGTGTAGTAGATACGGACTAAACTCACCACGGAAAGTTCCTCCTCCTCCGGGCTTGTCCATTTCAGTCTAAGTACCCTTTTTTAATGGCATGATAAGTCTTAATTACTGCCGATCAAACGCTCTGGCACTGAAAATTAACTATTATCAGTGTGGCGTCTCATTCCTTCAGATTTTAATTGCTGTTGGAGATTTTAAAAGATTAAATTATGATTTTTTTTTACTTTTTCTTTCTCTCTTAATCCAATCTCTCTTTCCCTCTCTATTTTGCTTTCTGTACCTGATTTGACATTGAATTCTCTATTCTAACTGACACTTCCTGGTTTAGACTCTGCACTGTTTAACCAATCAGATTGAAGAATTGTTGAAGAGATACACAGTTGCTTGACCTGTTCACACAGGTCCCAGATGCCCTGTAGAGGGCGCCGTGCCAGTTCAATGTCCCACTTGCAGCAACTTGCCGTATAAAAGGTCATGGAAATTGAACGGGTATTGGAAAATCTAACGAACGGCGGGCGCTGCTTGGTGATACTTTTGAGCAGCGCAGGTCGACTCATCAGATAGTCTCCCTCATTCTCTGGGGAAAATCATGGAGTAGATTTTTTTGTCTCTCTCCTGGGCGGTAGATTGGTGGAGAGGATTGTCCACCCTTTATAGAACCTGCCTGATCTTCTCTACCAGATTACCATCCAGGTGGTGAAGATGAAAATCGTACCCCCATGATTCTTCCTTCATGACTCCCCAAACTGCCTGACTGAAATTGAGAGCTCAACAAGTAGTAAGGTGAGAAGACAAACTTCATGCTTCTCCAGCATCTGTTAGCAATATTTTAAATACAAGCCATGTGTTTTGGATTTTTAGTAATTTTTTTTGCATGCAACACCACTTTATATTTTTTTAAAAGTGTGAAACCAAGATACATGCCATCTTTGAAGGTTTACCAGAGAAAAATTACACAATTCTAAAACTGAAATATTCATGAAGGTTGAATAGAGGATTTGCACAGGGGAGCATATTTCAGTGCTATTACCACTTTAAAGCAGAAGCCAGTACATGTAGACTTCCAGTTTTGTTTCATCCACCAATACAGAATCAATTCAGACAGGTTCAGTGTAAAAATTCTAAAGGTAGAATACAATTAAATTAAAATGAGCCTGATCAAAATGAATCCCAATTGCAACACCAGGATAAAGCACAAGGAATCAATGTTGCCTCTTCTCCATGCCCCACCCCCATACTCTGCTCTCAAGTGCTTTTGATTTCTGTGCTGTACACCCTTTAATTATGAGGAAAAAGCAGATGTCCATAGACTTCTGAAGATGTCTCTCTCTGCCAAAATAAAGGATGTGGAATTAAGACCACAGTAAAAGATAGCAAAATTAAAAAGAATTATATATTTGTATGGTCTTCTTTGTTCTTCTAGAAAGCCTCTCCATACACTGCAAAAGTGGTCCAACAATGAGCATTGCTTGCTGGAAAGGGAAAAAACCCCACTAAGGTTCAACCTCCCTTCAAGATGTTTTGTGACATCATGACATTGGAGGCACCCCATGAGGCCTTTTCCACATGTGCACAGAGTATACAAGGCCTGTCCCATCCTTGATTGTCAGCTTATTTTACCCAAAGGCATTTCCTGAAAAGACAATCTATTAATTATTTGCATTCGGGTTATGCCCAATATTTAGTTGTAGAAAGCGGTGATTCATCCATGGTTGCCTAGTGCATTATCTTTCTAGTTGTATCTAAACCTACCTCCTGCTGTTTCTGAAGTCTCTCAATAGCATTCTTCTCTCGTGTGATCAACGTTTCAGACTTCATCTGATGCATTTTATCTAACTTCCTTCTGACCTCTTCTATATCCTTGTGCGACCGTTCTTTCTCCTGAATCCGGACCTTAGCCAATTCCAGATCCTTAAAATGCTGTAGCTGCCATGATCAAAAGAACTGGGTGAGTTTCTTACACACCAAGATGAATCTTTAAGAAAAAGCAAATACTGCATCCAATTTTTAAAAAAAACTACAACCAACTGTAATATAATTCAGCAGACCTTGTGTAATGACTAATTACACCTATAGTGTCACAAGCTCTGTGGATAATTTTCCTGCAATAGGATACAAAGCATCACAGCAAAATGTGGGAAACACGACAGTGAAGAGAAATTGCTGCCAGTAGCAGAAGATACTAATGGCAACAGCACACACACATCACTTGCAGAACTCCTAATGACATTGCTCATGGTGTGGGAGGTTTTGCAAGAACAAATCATTGTGCCAAGTATTACAATCAGGAACACTAATTTATCAGCTTTGGGGCAGACCTGGGACAGGGGTCCAAGGGCTGGCAGTACTGGGATGGAGTATCAGAGTCTGGCATTATTTTCAGCAGGATCGGTGGAACACTGAAGAGAGAGGTTCTAGGAAGACTAGAGCATGACCTGGGGTCACCGTGAGAGGGATCCTGGGATCTGGGGACATTAGGATAAAAGATCCGAGTCTGGAAGCAATGCGATAGTACTGGGAATAGGGAACACTGGGAATGCAGCCTGGGGTTAGTGAAAAATGAGAGAGGATCTGGGAGTGGAAGAGAGGTCTGGAACTGGGGTCCTGGGTCCATCAGATTTGAGGAGGGGGCTTTGGATCATTGGGAGACAAAGTCTGATAGTATTATAGGAAGGGGGCCCAGGAGAATGGGACTCAAACCTCTACTGACCGCATTCAAACCATCAGGTTTAAACCCTCTAGATGTTTATGCCGGTCAGCCTCCTCCCCCAATTTGTACACAGACCCTTATGCACCCTCAGGTATAATGATGTCACATTCAAGTGGCACAGTGATGCACAGAGACACGACTCACTACTGTTTCCCCTCAACAACAACATACCTTTAATTCAATGCATACAGGATCATGATAGATTGGTACCAGTTCAAAAAACTACATTCACTATAATCATATCTGGCATGGCAACAGGGAGGACAGGTACAAGGTCAGGCTCAATGCAAGTATACTAGAATGCTGTTCTAATGGGTTGTAACTCCAATATTATCTAGTTTTACAATGGATACTGACTAATGGTGTTGGGAGTGTGCTACATGGGGCAGCGTCAGTAAATTGGGCCCCAGTCTCTCTATTGCAAACTACTCCAGTCTGCACAGTGTAATGCTTACATTTCACCAATGTGTTCTTTTTGTGGTTAAAAACCCAGGAAATTAAATATTTTAGCTAATTTAGAAAGATTTATTAAATTATGTAACATCTAGTGACCAATTTAGTGATAAAGATGACTAAAGAATATGGTGTTCTACCTCTTGCTGCATCTCTGCCTGAAGCTGTTCTTCTATTTGTTTGCGATATACAAGCAGTTTTGTTTCCCAAAAGTCCTCTTGCACATTTGCTGGATGAAGTGCTGCATATTCTTCATCAACCATTTGAAGTTTATCAACTGTAAGAAAGGAAATGAGGAGCTAAATACTTAGTACAGCAGCGAAAGAACAAAATCAGAAGGGAACAGTGGACACAGCCCATTTACATTTACTGACTGCAGCTCTAAAGCTGGCAGGAAACGTAGAATATAAATAAATACGGTAGAGTTCGTGCTGCCAAAGGCAACAAATAACAAAAATGGTTCCAGCCACATTTACATTTCTGACAGCAGTCCTGCCTCCAATCACTGCATAAAAGCAAAATAGCTTACCATTTCAGGTTTCCTTGTTTTTGGCCACCTGCAAGATCAGCAGCTGAAATATTCACACTAGCTGCTTACATGCCAGCAAAGCAAGGCCCCTACAATCTGTCTTCTGCTCCATCCCCAGTACCAATACCACACTGGTAAAAGTAAAAAACATGTTGTGTGACTGTGACCTTAACCCCTTATCTCGTCTCAACTCTCTGCTGCCTTCGATACAGTTGACCACGCTATCCTCCTCCAAAGTCTCTCTTCAGTCCACCTCCAAAGCACTGCTCTCTCCTGGTTCCATTCTTATCACAGAATCATAGAAGTTTACAGCACAGAAGGAGGCCATTCGGCCCATCGTGTCTGTGCCAGCTGATAAAGAGCTATCCAGCCTAATCCCACTTTCCAGCTCTTGCTCCATAGCCTTGTAGGTTACGACACTTCAAGTGCATATCCAAGTACTTTTTAAATGCGATGAGGGTTTCTGCCTCTACCACCCTTTCAGGTAGCGAGTTTCAGATCCCCACCACCCTCTGGGTGAAAAAAGTTCTCAACTCCCCTCTAATCCTTCGACTAATTACTTTAAATCTATGCCCCCTGGTTATTGACCTCTGTTAAAGGAAATAGGCTCTTCCTATCCACTCTATCTAGGCCCCTCAATTTTATACACCTCAATTAAATCTCCCCTCAGCCTCATCTGTTCCAAAGAAAACAACCCCAGCCTATTCAATCTTTCCTCATAGTTAAAACTCTCCGGTACTGGCAACATCCTCGTAAATCGCCTCTGTACCCTCTCTGGTGTAATCACATCTTTCCTGTAATGTGGTGACCAGAACTGTACGCAGAATTCTAACTGAGGCCTAACTAGTGTTTTATACAGTTCTAGCATAACCTCCCTGCTCTTATATTCTATGGCTCAATGTAGGTACTACAATGGCTTCTCATCCTTTTCTCACATGATCTGTACCACAGGGACACAACCTTGGCCCTCTCCTCTTCTTCATATCTACATGCTATCCCTTGGTGACATTATATGGATGCCTGGGATCAGTTTCTACACGTATTTCTTCATTGACCTAAACGTTGCTGCTACACTTCAAGTTGCCTGCCTGATAGCAAGACCAAGATGATTCAAAACTTCCTCTAGCTGAAATGTTAGCAAAACTCAAGCCATCCTCTTCAGCTCCTGTTAGCATCTCCGAGACTCTGTCCTCAAGTCCATCAACCTCCAGCTGTCACCTTAAGCCCAATCAGGAAGTGCTGAACTTTGCTGTCCTGGCAAACAGAAATGCTTATTTAAGTGGATTTTTTAGTCGCTCAATTTGGAAACTCTTAAGCATGCTGATAGATTTCCGTGAATGCCAGCCATATGGTTGACAAAAAAAAGTATTTAATTTGTATATTTCACCAGGGTTTGGTCTCCTGATATAACCATCTCCAATCAACCAATTAAAATTTGCATTGATCAAACAGGCCAGCTGAATGCCCTAATTGGAGATAAAAATGCAGCAATAAAAATTAGAAATGAAAATGCTTTGTTGTTTCGATATAACTGCATTTTCCATGACATTCTTTAGAATTAGCAATCCAAGTACAGAACTGTGAAGCTTCGTAGAAGAACTGTAGGGCAATCCCCCCCCCCCCCAACCCATTCATATCAATAGAAATTGCCTAATTACAGAACAGGCTCTAGGTCCCACACTGTACAATTAAGTTGCATACACTGTGGAAGATTTGTTTAATTTAGTGACATACTTTTTTTTAAACTACAAAGGTAATTACTTATTCAAATAGAATCCCCCACCCCTGCTCATTACCAATAGATTCCTTGTACTGTGGAACGCAGCTGGTCTGAGCTTCTGCATCTCGATACTCCCTAGTTAGGTGATAGTCAGTCAGTTCCATCAGAAATTGAATAAGAAATCCTATCAGCAAGAAAAAAAATGATTTTTTTTAAATATATGTTAAAAAATTGATTCTTCAAACATTTTTGAAAGGATTGCAATTTTGTTATGTATGTACTGTTACCGTATTTGAAACTGCACTATTACCTTTTTGATTGTCCCTTTGAAGATTTGAGATCTGCAGTAGGAAAAATAAAACAAAAACCATGAATGTCATCCAATATGTGAAAGAGAAAAATGCCAAACTATCAAACTCATTTATAATATAATCAAACACAAACTCACAATAGATTTGTAAAGGTTTGATCTGGGGTCGATCTTCATAATTTGTAGGAGATCTCTTGATGTAAATACCTATGAAAAATGTTTTTTTTTTTTAAAAGTGAAATTCATTTCATAACTGCTGAGTTTTTATGGTACTTGATGATGAGATCCTTCTCGGAGAATTCATGAACAAAATCTTACTCTATGCAAATCCATATGATTACAGTTTTCCACCTATTTCCATGCACATGTAGTTTCAGTCACATCCTTTGGCACCATTTTGCTACTTGCCAAAATAAAAAAATCTAATCACAAGCACAAATACACATGCATTGCCTCAAGCACAGCCGTTACAACATTTGATCAACACTTCCCTGTGAATTCCAGTGCTACACAGTACTGCCAATAAGGAATGACTGGAGAACCTGGAAAATAATTCCATTTTCCCTCCTTACATGGAGGTAAGAATTCAAGCCTTTTGTAAAAAAAAAATTGTAGTTTATAAAATGAATAGGACCCTCTTCATGAAGAGAGCATTATGGTAAAAGATCCTCAGTTATTTCATTTAATATAGAATAACAGCATGTAAGCCTTTAGTTACTGAATAAAAATGACTGCGAAAAGCAGCAAAACTAGTCTAGGTAATAAAAACAGAAAATGCTGGAAATACTCAGCAGGTCAGGCAGCATCTGTGGAGAAAGAAAGAGAATTAACGTTTCAGGTCGATGACCTTTCAGTAATATTAGGGCGAGGGGGATACGACCGTTTAGAGGAATTACAGATAAATTCAATCTATTTTACAAAGCCTGAAGCAATCAGAAAGAAAGATAAGAACCATTTTTTCTTTTACTGGGAGTTTTGGAAAGGCTAATGATATGATACAATTGGACCTGAAGAATCATGATCACAAAATAACTGCAATTTAACTTGAATCTTGCACTGTAATACAAATTACACTCATTGTATGGTACTTACAACAGTGGAACAATAAGTTATTATTCTATGGTTACTGAATAACTTGCTGATTGATTAGTTAATTGAAAGTTGGGACCAATCGTTCATATAATCCACCAATTTTCCTTGTCCTTTGTTTTAGCCTGGTATCCAGGCAATTAAGAATCTCAAGAATGCCCTAAACAAACTTCTTTTCTGCAACAGCTCTTTGGCCACCATCTTCAAAATATCGTTATTGGAGATAAATTAAATTCATGGCCCGGGCACAAGTCACACAACTTATAGCTTGCTGCAAAAAAAATCCATAAAACAGATTTAAAACATTTTCCTTAGTCATTTTCTCCATGGCCCAGTAGATGAATGCACTGGAAATAGTGTAGTGTTGTGCAGAATGTCATTGGTTGGATCCTTGGATTGTGCGGAGTTAGTATATCTCAATCAAAGCAATGGGAAGGGCGCTACAATTGGCCTGACTATTTCTAGATGAGAGGGAAAATTAAATCAGTTAGGGTTCCTATTCGTGATCGCCATCAGCAGCACCTGCTGAATACTTGCATGTAATATGCACTTCAGGCAAGGTGGAATCTAATTTCATTGTGATTCCCCACATATTCAAATAGCCTACCACCACTTACTGTCTGGACTCGCATGGAGAACAGTCACTTGGTACCTAAAAGGTGCTGCAACTGTACCCTAGCATGAGTCAGTGGCTTCATCGGTGGAGAGAAGGAAAAGTTTTTACATACTTAATAACAGACAAGATTATTAGACTGTTATTTAATTGATGGATATAGCTCGAAAATAGACACCTATTCCTTTTTTAAACATTTGGGTTTACTCAAACCATGGCTGTAGGTTGCCCAAGATCAGATTTAAACTCTAGGAAAAGCATTTGTAAAACATGACAACACATCTCTTGTGAAAAACACTGATGGTGTTTAATGGTTTAGCTCTGACTTCAAACTATACTATAGTCTGTGTACCGATTTGCTCCTTTAACTCAAGGTTTGTTTCCCACTGCAGGAGTTACCTTAAATGTTTTAAAAGACAAAAATACAGTTTTACTTTACCTTCTCCTTTTCTAAGCCACATTCTGGATAGAAGATAGACAGTGAGTACTCGTATCCAATCCTACGCAAGTGGTCTGCTACAATGCTATTTGCAGCCATAATCAACAGAGAATCCTCATCTGTGGAAGCATACTGACGACGATGACCATATGCAGGTAATTGTCCATTTAAACCAGGGTGCGTTAATTCATGAACAAGCTGATTTCGAAGCTGAGACTGGCCAATAGAAAATTAATAAGTGAGGCAAATGTCTAGAAAGTACAACACAAACTTCTGCAGAAACTTGCTCATCTAGCAAGAGCCCTAAAATCTTCACTTATTTCATCTGAGATTGTTACTTGATGCTGGATGATGTGCAAGTTAGCATTCATGGGAACTTGTCAAATATGTACTATATAAAGTATATACACAACCAATATATATGTATACTGTATAATTATTAATTGGCTTTGCTGTTGAAAATGTGTAGAATAAATGTGGGTTTCAAAGAAATATATGATGTCTTATAGAAGTCAAGTACCAGGATCTTTAAAACTTACTCTGTAGATGAATTTAATGGAATAGGCATGCAAATGTGAGGAATTAGCTATTTAACACCCAATTACAATCAATTCAATGCTGCAACTCAATTGGCTTCACATTTGCTAAGTGATATATTCAGGACCACAAAATTATAGAAATATGGAAACTTTATTTTGCTTCATGTCCAGGTACTACATTTCTTACTTTAGACTGAACACTATACGTTAAGGAATTTTAATTAGCTGTAAAAAAAACACACTAGAATTATTATTACAGAAAGATGCTGAGATAAATGGTATGTTCAAGATAAATACCTTTAAAGAATCTAAGACACCCCGATTTTTGAATGTCTGATAAAGTCTCCTCCGAAGTTCTTCTGAAGAAATGGCTTCACTAGTACCAGAAGCCATTTTAGATTCCGTTTATACACTGCAGCACATTAAAACAAAAAGATTCTTCCTGTATATATAATACAAAATGTAGGCATCAAGATCAAGTATTATGATAGGAAAGTCTGAAATTTTTTTTACATTTCTTTTGCAAAGACAAAAGTTACAAATAAACTTACACCATGAATAAATAAACAATTATGTATTAGTAACCGGATGAAACTATAGATTTGACAAGTGTCCTGTCACCTGGTTAAAATCCAGCCCAAAACTTCCCCCCTACTTGATTCCGTGACTATCGTCAGATTGCCTGTCCAGTATCAAACTATGGGTGAGTCAGAAGCTCAATTTTGGCAACAATGAAACCATCTTCTTTGACCCCCATCACAGACTCTATGTGTTAGCTCCTAGTCCCTCATCTCTGACAGATTTTTGCTCAAGTTGAGTGCAACAGTGCACAACCTGTGTGTGCTACTCAATCCTGAGTCAAGCTTTAAACCTCACATCCCCAGTTCAATGCCAAGATTGCCTACTTCCATCTCTGAAACATTCTCACTGCTCCTTCCTCACTCTAACTGCCATTGAAACCCACATCAACACCTCGGTCACATCTAGACACCCTGGCCTCCTAAGCTCCACCTTACATAAACTCAAAATCATCCAGACCCAGCTATCCCCATCATAACCCACACAAGATCATGCTCATCCATCGATCTGATGTTTGCCAACCTCTATTTGCTCCAATCTGTCCACACTTCGATTTCAGAACACTTGTCCTGTCTTCAAATCCATCCATGACCTCGACAACTTCTTACCTTTACAACCACCTCCACCTCTACACACCTGCCAATACCCTTTGCTCGACTGTGCACCACCGCTTCATCAGTGGCAGAGCCTATAGTAAATTTATAGTCATACGAGAGATAAAGGCACTTGTATAACCATTAATAGCGTTCCATTAAATACTAAAACATCCTTAGTGAATCCACACCAGGTTCCCTACTCCCAAGTAGAGTCAAAGTTACAGCCATTGCACACTGCATGCAGATCTAGATTAAAGCAGCCGCTACAACTGCGGCTCTGTGAATCTTCCAATTGCTTGGACCAAGATTCATTAATTTCGTCCGTTTCGATACATCTCACTCAGCATTCCCTCGACATTAACAACTTGCAAACAAGAGAATAGCGCTATCTGGCAATTGACAGAATGATGCAGCGCAGCAGGAGGCCAATTCGGCCCATCGTGCCTGTGCCGGTTCTTTGAAAGAGCTGTCCAAAGAGTCCCACTCCTGCCCTGCCACTTTTCCTTTAAAACCACTCCCCCCCAACTCTCTCTCCCCCTCCCTCCCCCCGATGTTGGGCGCGTCCATGAAGTTAAAGGCCTCTCTGCCGAAACCCCTTAAAAGGCGGCGCGCCGAGAGGTCGCTTGCACTCGACCGCCGGTGCCAGTCCCCCCCACCTGAGCCCAAGACCACCGGCCGCTCACTGCTCTCCGCGGCACCTCGCGCTCCAGCCGCCAACCGTCATCCCCGACCACTCCCCACCCCCCGTCACTCCAGCAACCGCCCGACGCCACAACGCGCGCGCGCTGGCAGCGCCATCAGCTCACGCGCGCAAATCAGCCGTTAACCACCGTCCGACCCACCCACCTTGTAGAAGCGCCAATTGGATTGGTCAAACTGGCGACACGTGTCCAAAGACGCTAGCTGGCGATTGGCTAGTTGCTCGCGGGGCGTTTCCTCCGTCATCTCCAGGCCGGTTTTTTTCTTTGGGGAAGCTGCGAGTCGGACGGACGGCCGAGTTGACTCCTCCCATACACGGTTGTTCAAGCTACTGTGCGCCGGCCCGGGTCTCACCGCAGTGAGGTTAGACGCGGTAAGTGTTTGTGGGGTGGAGGCCGCGCAATGTCGTCTTGTCACCGGCTTCTTCCCGCGGTAAGGGAGCCGGGTTCAGCAGCACAGGCGCGGGCAGCCGGCTCACGGATTAACTGTGTTTTGCGGTTCGAGGTCACCTTTTTTAATCGGAAGCACTCGGGTTTGGAGACGGGCGCTGCCCCCTGCTCCAACTCCCGCCCCACTTTCACCGTCCGGGTGGCTTTACTTCCTATGATTCATATTTATAAACTTCAGGCAGACTATAGTTCGGGAACCCGTTTGTTCCCCCCCCCCCCTCTCTCATTGACGTATAATAAATAGGCCAGCTGCTCCACCCAGCCTGTCCCATTCAGCCAATGTTGCAACTAAATATGATAGCAAAATACTGCGGATGCTGGAAAATTGAAACAACAACAGAAAACGCTGGAAAAACTCAGCAGGCCAGGCAACATCCGTGGAGAGAGAAACAGAGTTAACGTTTCAGGTCGAAACCCTTCGTCAGAACTGAGAAAAAAGCAGGAAATGAAACAGAGAGAAAAGCTGGGGGGAGGAATAAAAGAACAAAAGGGGTGGTCTATGGTAAGTAGAGACATTAAGAGATGCTCAAGACGAGATGGTAATAGGACAGGTTAAGAAACAAAATATCCTGACCAGCAATCTCTCTCTTCCCCCCCCCCCCCCCCCCCCCCCAATCCACCAGCAGCCATGTAATCTCGTGATAATAGGCAAAAACATTTTTTTAAAACAAAATAAGGTCAATTCGGGTACAGAAAGATATCTGGGGAAATTCCTCTCGGAACCACCCGCCCAAATGTGATCAAAAACAAGCTCCAGGTGATCGCAATGACAAAGAGGTACATCACCTAACATCCCACCTAACTTTGTGTGCACAATGATATCAGCCTCCACCGTGAACTGCTCCAGCTCCTCTTGAAGGTTTGTAGTGAATCTACTGCACACGCTGGCAACTTATCCCAAAGGTCTATGATCCTCTGCTAAGAGAGAAACTACTTGACATCTAACCTGCTTGTCTATCTCTCTGACCTATCTAATTCAGTTTGCCCTAATTATACATCCTGATACAATAGGCCGTAATTTGCGGCCCCTACGGGTGTGTATGCGCCCATCAGGGCCGCGCAAGTTCCGGGTTTAGGCATGCAAAGCGCATACGCGGAAACCCGGAACTTGCGATCTGTCAATAATCTTCTTGCCCGATCCAACAAGTAAGGCCTGCTTTTACCGGTGTAAGAGTTTAAAAAAACATTAAAATAAATTTTTATTAATCATTTATACATTAAAAAACCTGTACAATAAGGTAAGTTTATTTTTAGCCTCTTTAAAACATTTAAATTTATTTTTCAAAAAATAAATGTTTGTTTTAAATATTTAATGAAATGGCATTTTAAATACGTAATTTAAAAAAATTTATTTGATGTGTAGATGTATTTTTTGGGGTATTCCCATTCATACTTATGGGGTTTTCCCTGTAAGCATCAATGGGGATTCCCTTCTATCATTCGTTGGGCCAGCCCACGTGATCCCAGGGGCGCTTGCGAACTGCATGCATCCCTGGGATACCTGGGCCTCTACCCACGGGTACCCGGAGAGGCCCAGGACCGCAAATCTCCATACCTCCCGGACCACCAGGTACACGGACATTTTATTTGCGAATCGGAGGCATTTCCCCGCGGGAAGCCGCCGACCGCAAATTCAGGGCCATAATTTCCTTTCGCTATAGCCCCGTGGCGCTGGTTGTGAACCTTTAAAGACTCCTGCAAAAGTAGCTACTGATGCACAATTTAAAAAAAAAAAATCTTGTAAATCTGAAATAAAACCAGAAAATTCCAGAAATGCAAGAGTTAATGCTTTGTTGAGTACATCATTCAAAATAGTTTCTGGTATTTTTGGTGATCTTTCATCATCTTTCCTATTTCTACTTTTCCTTCCCCACTGCCCCCCCACCCCTGTAGTATTTGTCTCTTAAAGGCAGCAGTCACCACAAGATGGTTTGGGAAGAGAACAGCAGTTCAGCTCATCCAGAAAGAGCCTAAAGTCCCTGCCATTGTTAAAAGATTCCAAGGTTTTATGCCTCCACTACTCTTCCAGGAAGTCTGTTCCATACATTGATCACTTTTAGTGTGAAGAGGAATTTCCTGAACAGTCTTAAATTTACCTTTTACTAGTTTGAATGCATGTCCTCTTTTCCTACTGTTGCAATTTAATTTAAATAATCTTCTAGATTTACTGTTTCCATAACATTAACTATTTTACATACCTCTTAGATCACCCCTCGGATGCTGCTTTTTTTCAAACTGAACACTCCAGTTCCTCCATTCTTTCCTCAAAATCCAGACCTTTGACATATGACTCCTCTCTGCACTTGAACATCTTTCTTGTGTCTCAGCAACAAGAACTGGACACAGTATTCAAGGGGCTGTTTGACCAAAGAACTGTGCAGTTTGGCCATCACTTCCTCTGACTTGTGTTCTACTGTTTTGGCTACGTCATTCAACATCCCATTGGCTTTGTTGACTGCTGCACTATATTGGTTGGACATCTCGAACATTGAGGTTACTGTGTTTGTGTGTCATTTATTTCTTCTACCTATATACAGCACATTATACTTATCTACATTGAATTTCTTTAAGGTTGTTTTGTTGTCTTACATATTCTATCCAACTCGCTCTGTAATTTTGACTGACTTCTTCTGATTTCACTGCCTCCCCTAGTTTGTATAATCTGCAAATTTGACAACTTTACATTGAGTTTCCGAATCTATCACTTACATAAATTAGAAACAGTAATGGTCCCAACATTAAGCCACAGGGTACCCCATTCGGTACTTCCTCCACACCCCCTCCCCCATCCAGACATTACCTCTTTAATAAATACTCATTGTTTTCTACCCAGTTTCTTGTATATTCCTGGGCTTTACCCATAATCCGTACCACTTTGAGTTTACTAATAGCCTTTTGTGTGAAATGTTCTTGAATGCCTTTTGAAAGTC
This sequence comes from Squalus acanthias, assembly GCA_030390025.1. Taxonomy (NCBI): domain Eukaryota; kingdom Metazoa; phylum Chordata; class Chondrichthyes; order Squaliformes; family Squalidae; genus Squalus; species Squalus acanthias. Next base: position 102,520,382 of record CM059429.1, on the reverse strand, counting down.
TAAGTGTCCCATGTCTTGAGGCTTGCCAAAGGTTGTCCTTAGGATGTTGGTCAGGCAGGATCTTCCCTTTCTGAATCCAACTTGACTGCTGGTTAATAAATAGGTCATTATTGTACATCTCTTTGTACCTTGCTCAATTGACCATTTTTCATGTATAAATCTGCTCAGTGATCAGGAATGAGGAACCTTGGCTCATTTTAGTGGCGCCCTAGCTGAAGTCAGCTAGCTCCTCAGGCCAAAAATCAAACACAGACCTTTCTTGCCTGTTACTTCAGTACAATACCATGTATTGCATCTGTATTATTATTCTCTTTAATTGCTCGAAAACTAGTGGCTAGGAGTAATCATAGAAATTTACAGCACAGAAGGAGGCCATTCGACCCATCTTGTCCGTGCCGGCCGACAAAGAGCTATCCACCCTAATCCCACTTTCCAGCACTTGGTCCGTAGCCTTGTAGGTTATGGCACTTCAGGTGCATATCCAAGTACCTTTTAAATGTGTTGAGGATTTCTGCCTCTACCACCCTTTCAGGCAGTGAGTTCCAGACCCCCACCACCCTCTGGGTGAAAACATTTCTCCTCAACTCCCTTCTAAACCTCTGACCAGTTACTTTAAATCTATGCCCCCTGGTTATTCACCCTTCTGCTAAGGGAAATAGGTCCTTCCTATCCACTCTATCTAGGCCCCTTATAACTTTATACACCTCAATTTGGTCCCCCCTCAGCCTCCTCTGTTCCAAAGAAAACAACCCCAGCCTAGCCAATCTTCCCTCATAGCTAAAATTCCCCATCCCAGGCAACATCCTCGTAAATCTCCTCTGCACCCCCTCTAGTGCAATCACATCCTTCCTGTAATGTGACCAGAACTGCATGCATTATTCTAGCTGTGACCTAACTAGTGTTTTATTCAGTTCAAGCATAACCTCCCTGCTCTTATGTTCAGTGCCTCGGCTAATAAAGGCAAGTATCCCGTATGCCTTCTTAACCACCTTATCTACCTGCCCTGCTACCTTCAGGGATCTGTGGACATGCACTCCAAGGTCCCTCTGATCTTCACTTCTCTGTGTCCTACCATTTATAATGTATTCCCTTGCCTTGTTAGCCCTCCCCAAATGCATTACCTCACACCTCTCCAGATTGAATTCCATTTGCCACTGTTCTGCCCATCTGACTAGGCCATTGATACCTTCCTGCAGTTTGCAGCCTTCTTCATTATCACAGCCAATTTTTGTATCATCTGCAAACTTTTTAATCATACTTCCTACATTCAAGCCCAAATCATTGATATATATACTACAAAAAGCAGAGGACCCAGTACTGAGCCCTGCGGAACCCCACTGGAAACAGCCTTCCAGTCACAAAAACACCCTTCGACCATTACCCTTTATTTCCTGCCTCTGAGCCAATTTTGGATCCAACTTGCCACTTTGCCTTGGATCCCATGGGCTTTTACTTTCGTGACCAGTCTGCCATGTGGGACCTTATCAAAAGCCTTGCTAAAATCCATATAGACTACATCAAACTCACTACCCTCATTGAATTTTTTGAGGAGGCAACAAGGAGAGTCAATCAAGTTAGTCAGACATGACCTTCCCATAACAAATCCATGCTGACTGTCCCTGATTAACCCGTCTCTTTCTAAATGAAGATTTATCCTGCAATATTGGCAGAGCCCTGGAAACAGGTTGCTCACTTTTAGATGGGAATCAATCATGAATGGTAGATGGGAATCTAATAAAGGAAGAGATAATGTAACTTAAAATAAGTCACTTCTCACAGAAGAAAGACATTATGAAATTGAGCGGAATTACAGCTTATTCAGAGGCAAAATATAAACACACTTAAAGTAGTTTTAATTAGAAATGCTTGATTCACATCTTGAGCATATGTACTTGAGCTGCAGAACAAAAAATATTAAAGTTTAGTCTGTTTTGATAGTTTTTGTGGATTCATTCATTTTAATGTGAACGTTTTTCTCTACTTTACAGATTAGATCAGAAATATGTCTGGTAGTTTTTATTTTGTTATAGTTGGTCACCATGACAACCCTGTTTTTGAAATGGAGTTTCTTCCAGCAGGCAAAATGGAGCCCAAAGTGAGTATATAGTACTTTAATGCACTGTTATTAGGAAAATACTATAATAAGTGCCATGATACACCCAAACTTCACAAATGACAAGTTTTCACTTCATTTTTTTCTTAAAATTTTTGTGCTCATTAAATTGAGGGATGGAACTCTTCCCATTACAGACACCCAATATCAGAATGAAGGAGTTCTCGGTCAAATATAGCAGGCTGTTGCAAAGTAAACTCCCTCTACTCTGCCCAACAATCTATCTCAGCTGCCAATCTCTGAAGAGCACCTACTGCACCATTTGTGACTTTTTCATTTCCCACACCAGCCATCTTGTGTCTTCCTGAATGAGATTAGCAAAAAGTGCTGAACTATAGACCCGATCCATTAAGAATTGGATTGAGATTACCCATACAGCCAGCAGATAGAGGAGACTTTCATTCCATCATATGATAATGTAAGCCTACCAACTCTGCTGAATTCTACAGAAGAATCACCTGCAATGGCTTCTCTTCCCACTCCCGCACTGTTACCTCGAGTTCCCCAAGGATCTATCCTTGGTTCCCCTCCTATTTCTCATCTACATGCTGCCCCTCAGAGACTTCATCCAAAAACATGACATCCGGTGCCACATGTACGCTGATGACTCCCAGCTCTACCTCAGCACCACCTCTCTTGACCCTTCCACCGTCTCTAAATTGTCAGACTGCTTGTCCGACATCCAGTACTGGATGAGCAGAATTTTGTTCCGCCACCTAAATATTGGGAAGGCCATTGTCTTCGGTCCCCACCATAAACTCCGTTCCCTAGCCACCAACTCCATCCTTCTTCCTGGCAGCTGTCTGAGGTTGAACCAGACTGTTCACAACCTTGTTGTTGTATTTAACCCTGAGATGAGCTTCCAACCACGTATCCACGCTATCACTAAGACCGCCTAATTCCACCTCCGTAGCATCGCCTGACTCCACCCCTGCCTCAGCTCACCTGCTGCTGAAACCTTCATCCATGCCTTTGTTACCTCTAGACTTGACTATTCCATTGCACTCCTGGCCGGCCTCCCATCTTCCACCCTCCATAAACTTAAGGTCGTCCAAAACTCTGCTGCCTGCATCCTAAGTCGCACTAAGTCCCGTTCTCCCATCAGCCCTGTGCTCGCTGACCTACATTGGCTCCCGGCTAAGCAACGCCTTGATTTTAAAATTCTTATCTTTGTTTTCAGATCCCTCCATGGCCTCACCCTTCCCTATCTTTGTAACCTCCTACAACCCTCCGAGATATCTGCGCTCCTCCAATTCTGGCCTCTTGAGCATCCCCAATTTTAATCGCTCCACCACTGCTGGCCGTGCCTTCAGCTGCCAAGGCCCTAAGCTCTGGAATTCCCTCCCTAAACCTCCCCGCCTCTACCTCTCTTTCCTCCTTTTAAGATGCTCCTTAAAGCCTACCTCTTGACATCTTCCCTAATATCTCCTCATGTGGCTCGGTGTCAAATTTTGTTTGATAAAGTGCCTGTGAAGCACCTTGGGACGTTTTACTATGTTTAAGGCGCTATTTGAATGCAAGTTGTTGTTGAGTCTTGCTCGCATAATTGCAATCTCAAATCTCCTTTTGGACGATCACAAACTCGCACCTCAGGAGAGATCACGGTGCATTTTTACAGACAAGACCCCATCAAGCATGTCTACTGCTCTGCACTGAAAAATGTGCGTCCATGGGATATCATTAGGTACGGGAGGGGATGAGATGCATGCTCAGGAAAACTCTCCGGAGGTAGTAGCCATAGCACATTCTTATCTATGTGGCAACAGTGCCCTTCAGATATCTTGTTCAGCTACACCGGCAGTTACTGGCGGCAACTGATCAACTGTTTGTACACGTGTGAGATTAGATTTTCCCAGCCACAGGTCAGGTGTTTTGGGGTTCTGATGCACAGATAGCCCTATTAAAAATAAATATTGTAGCTCTGCATCAGCTTATTCTGTGCACCGGCTGAGGATACACTTGTGTTAGAGACAGTGCAAACTTTGTTGGCTGGATAAATCTTCAAACTGCACTAGTGCTTTTGTTTGGGTTATTTGTTTTTTCCTGACATGCGTAAACAACTTACTGCAAGGAAAGATAGAGAAATGTATGATGATCCCTACCCCGGCTGTAGACTCTTAGAGGCTTCCACTTGCTTCCCCAGAGAGAATGCAGGGATTGGGGTGGTGGGGTTGGGGGCGGAAATGAAAGCGAGCTTTCCCATGACCAGTTATGGGGAAAGGATGAAGGGGAAAAAAACCCAGAGGAAAAGCGTGCAGAGTAAAATATTCTAATGCAATCTTTATATTGATGGAGTGTCAACGCTGTTTTCAGTGATGTCAGTATTGCTATGAAGCATCTGGAGGTGTGCAGCTGTGCTGTCCTGTTTGACTCTGAGCCACATTTCTACCCTACATGTGGTCTAGGTAATACACTGAGTGTTTTCATCTCTGCCATTTATGCCCATACCTGTCTCTCAACACTGCTTGCTAAAGCTCCAATCCACACTTTCATTATCTCGAGAACGAACTCTTCTTCAACACAGTCATTCCATCTCCACCCTTTGCAAACTTCAAATTATTGAGACCTCTACAATCCACGTCCTCTCCTCAAAGACCTACACACCCATCTTCTTGTCCTTGCTATGCTGCACTAGCTTCCTGTGTCCCAGAAAATCAACTTCAAGATCCTTGCCCTCAAATTCCTCTGTGGACTTGCTTGACCCTGAGTGATCTTCTCCAGCATATGTATGAGAAATGTATGATGATCCCTACCGGCTGTAGACTCTTAGAGGCTTCCACTTGCTTCCCCAGAGAGAATGCTTCTGTGACACCAGGCAACTATTCTCCACCCCCCCCCCCCCCCCAGGTCAGTCCTTCAATCACTACATCTGTCATTTGTAATTCTCTCCCTCCACCACATCTCCTTCAAAAGTTTCCTGAAATATTCTTTGACCATGCCTTTAGGCTCTGTCTACCTCCTCTTTCTCCCCTGCATCCAACTTTGGTTTGGCAGTGCACTTCCTGTAGCAACTAGGAGTTGCGACTTGGTTGCTCGAATGATAAATGAGGGAAGTATTGATTCCATGCTAACCACTGCAGTCTGCATCCTTTTGCAGGGTAGCAGTTGGAAAGGAAAGTTGCATTCTTTTTCTAAATGATTTCTTGGTTATTTGCACTTTATTAAATTTTCTTCTCCAAAATTTTCTTCTCCAAAACAGGATGATCACCGACACCTTAACCAGTTCATAGCTCATGCTGCTCTTGACCTGGTAGATGAGAACATGTGGTTATCCAACAATATGTATCTAAAGACTGTTGACAAGTTCAATGAATGGTTTGTCTCTGCGTTTGTTACGGCTGGACATATCCTTTTTATGAGTGATCTTTCTCCAACTCTTTGTTCTCCTTCTCCAACTCTTTGTTCTCCAGGTAGAAGAGAAGACACACACAAAACTTTGTTTTTATGTGTCTAGTTTTCTACGTTGTGCTCACATAGCACTTTGTACACGAATGTTTTGCACAGATGTGTTGAATGTGATTGAAATGTTACATGAGCTTTGACAGAATTGTGCATGAAAGAGTAATACATTTCTGGATGGAGGGGAGAGAGAAGAAAGGGACAGGCAACCCGGGTTGGGTTGCTACTTTTTTTTTAAACCGTACCCTACTCCAGTGTTAAGGTTCTGCAGTAATGTGCTGCTGTTTTTCACTACTCTGGCTGGGGTAGTTAATTTGACTTAATTCTTTAGGTAGGGGACCCAGTATTTCCCCTGTTCCAAGTAGAAGCTGTACACCATCCACTTGGATTGGCATGTATCCCACAGGTACTTTACCAATATGCTGCGAGACTAGTTACGCTCTACTATTGAGGCTCCTATAGAATTACAGAAAAGTGGATACCAGGAAGTGCAGTATTATAGATTCATCTTGAATGTGGAAGGTTTACATCAAATTTAAGTTGGGATTTTAATTATATGCTATAAAATCCAGGATTGATCACAATGACTGTTTTTAATTTTAGAAACCACAACTTGTATTGTTTCCCCCTATATCTAGAGTACATAAATTAGATATGACAATGTGACTTCAATAGTGCTTTGAAAAACAGTTTTATGAAGAAATTGTTCTGGTGGTCTTGAAAAGGCTGTTGAGAGTAATAAAACTCCTGCATTCAACATTATTGTGATGTAAATTTCTAGGTAATGTCTGTCCAAACTTGTTTCACATAAAACCCTCACAATTAGAAAAAGGAGCTGTTCATTCTGTCTGTTTAGCCTCAATTTAAACATGAGTCCCAGAGGAGAGAGAACCATGCTCTAAATCAGCCAATTCCCCCTCCTTTCAGTCTAAGTAATTGGGAAGTTGAGTTGCCACAGTTCCTCTGTGATAGAGGCATAATATTGAGCACTGTGGCTTTATTTTCTTTTTAATCTATTCTTGTGTTGGGTAATTGGAAGTATAATAATGTACACCGAATAATACCAAGATCGAAAGTTGGTGTGTGGCCCAGTGATTGCACATACAAGCACAACGTTATCTCAATAGTGCACATTAGACGTACACAAAGGAAGATTTTCATATTCTTATACTGCAACTGTACCATTACTACAAATTGCAAACTGCTTTGTTGTAAAGTGTCAACTCTTCCTTTAGAGTTCTTGGGAGAAAAATTCAGTTGGTTGTGCCTCCCGTTAGCGCCTTAAGAGGGCGCTAATGGGGCGCAAAGCAACTAGCGCCCGGGTGTGGCGATGTTTGCGCCGCTCGCGAAATTAACTAGACAATTTGCGGCCACGATCTCATGCGCTGGCAGATCGTGACGTCAGTCGAGTGCGCAACGCCCTGGAGCGGATATTTAGTGGCGCCCCCTGCCTTACCGCCTGCCACTAGCAACGACAGGTTGAGGGGAGCGTTTTGCGGTCAGGAAGGGGCTGGGGAGCGCTATTTAAAGGCGACCGCTTCCTGCCTTTTTTTGCTGGTGACATTTTTGAACCACGCATTCTGAGAGAGAGAGAGACAGACTTCTGGAGAGATTCAACGCTGTGTGAAGGAGTTTTGGGTACTGAGCAGCACTTTGCAGGTTCATTTTGATTTGCCCTTGTATCGATTTAGAAGAGATTGTGGGGGTTGCACTCTGAGCTCTTTCCCTAGTTCTCTCCATTGTTCTTTCCAGCAGAATTGATGTACAGGTCTCTCCAGGCCGAGATTCAAGGCTGCAATGAGCAGGATGTGGATGGAAAGCAAGATCAACCCTCCCCTTTAAGAACTGGCCGGCACCATTGTGTCTGTGTTCCATTGCTCACTGACATCACATGAGCTTCGCCAGCGCTCTGAGTTAGCGCCTCGCTCCTCGGCCTTTGCGCCTTAAGACAGATGTGTAGTGCCTGATTTAGCGCTCCAATCACCTCCAGGGGCGATAAAAGTCAAGTTTGCAGTTGGAGGCGATAATTAGCGCCAGGCACTAATCTTTGCGCCCGGCCGATAATTGCGCCCCAAACGGGGCGATACTGAATTTTTCCCCCCTTGTCTGTTATTCTTGTAACTCCTATTCTTAATACCTATTCTGTACATTGGTATATTCCTCTAGTAAAACATATCCATGTAATTTTCACAAATATTTGAAAACCTTTATTTTTGTATCTCTAGTGTTCTCCATTTGAGATGGTTTGAGTTTGTAAGTGAACTTAAATTCCACAATAACTAGGCTTAACAAGTGGATTCGGCACTGCAAAGAATATGGAGTGTCAAAACTGGTTTGTAAAAAGTGCCATTGGGAGTCCCTTGGAGCCTCATGGCACTTAAACCAGTCTCGAGTTGGTTTAAATGTTCATTGTAGATGCTCCTGCCTACATTGTCTAAACATTTACATTTTAAACACGCTGCCTGCCTGGAATGGATACTGCAGTACCATAACTGTGAAAGTAATGTTTGAGCAGTATAGTCGGCATAACTTCCAAAGTACTAGGAAATATTGTTATTCCTTACAATGTGTTTTCTTTGAGTGCTTTGTGTTTAACGATCTTAGTAACTGTGAAGTGAAACATGAATGGGGTCAGCTCATTGGACTCCATCTAATTGTGCAGACCCTGCTTTTGAGAGGTTTGAGTCACTTGCAACAATTTGCCTATACTTAATCATGTCATTGTAGTGTAGCTGTTTCATGTAGTCATAAGAAATAAAAACACAAGTGCATGTGCTGAAAGTGAGTGTGATGGAAGCATTTATTCCACCTCAATTAATTTTTATACTTGTTCCTTAATTCCGCTTCACATATGAGATTCATCATGTTACATGATGTTCGGCAAGAAGATGGAATAAAAAATTTCTTTAATGATGTCTATGATTTGTACATTAAAGTAAGCAGCTTTTACAATTTAATTCTGTTCAGTCTTGTTTTCCCACTGGGACAGATGAAAATTAGGATGTCATACTGTTGAACTTTAACTTGTGTCTGATTACGTAATCTTGACAATTAATACTCTTCCTATTCCATATGTTCATAAAGAATAGCTTTAGATTAACCAGTAATTACCGAGATCTGATTTTAATGGGCTTGTGATGAGACTATTCTGAATGCAGTGTGGAAAGTTAGTGTTAATTGATTGCAGACAGTAATCTAAAAGACCCCTTTCATGTTTGTGAGGGCGGGCAGAGAGGACCTCCTGTCAGGTCTTGGGCAAAAAAGCAAAACTGTATCTTCCCACAAATAAATTGATATAACTAGATATTATGATATCTGCAATAGCTAATGAAGCATCATTAAATCTATATGGACAATATTTTAGTTCTGCATGACTCTGTCCACATCTTTGATCTAAAATACATTTATTTTAAATGACTATAGCCAAACACTGATCCTGGATCTGCTAATCTTTATAATTGCTGTACAGTTTTGTTTTTAATGTTTAAGTAAATATTTCCACATTAATGTACTTTTCTTCCCTCCAGTTTGCCATGAATCCATTTTATGAACCTAACACCCTCGTTCGATCAACAGCGTTTGACAGAAAAGTTCAGTTCCTGGGAAAGAAGCATCTGCTGAGTTGAACATTTATAATTAATAAATGGTAGTGCATGTGTATATACTAAATAAGATTACAGGATGTCAGAAGTACCTTTATTCTGTATATAAAATTTTGTCTGTCTCAAAGTGGTTGGTGATTTGTATATTAGAAGAAATTACATGTTGGACTTTGTCATCACTAATGTTTACTAAGTGCAATGGAATATGTCAGTTACTTGTTGGGGTCCTATTACCTTACAGCAAATGTGTGCCTGTTGAACACAGTTTTCTTTAATTAGTCACACATGTTTTAATCAGCTTTAAGAAAAATTGTGTATGCATCTATATTAAAAATCTTGAATCTGTATGCACTTTGTCTACACAAACTTATTCCTCATTGTCCTGTTTTGTCACACTTGCATTCCTATTAAATTCCTGTCTATTTTACTTTAAACTGCTTAGTAAACTTGTCACTGTAGTTGTGGTCTCCTGAGAGTGTCTGCTGTAGAATGCCTCAGCCTGTACAGCAAAGAAATGCTCATGTTCCAACCATTTCCTCTGCTTCCCAGATTGTTGTAGATTCTATTTAACAATATGAAATCAAGGTATATTCATAGAACCATAGAATGGTTACAGCACAGGAGGAGGCCATTCGGCCTGTCAAGCCCATGCCGGCTCTCTGCAAGAGCACTTCAGCTAGTCCCACTCTCCTGCCCTTTCCCTGTAGCCCTGCAATTTTTCTTCCATCAGGTACATAGCCAATTCCCTTTTGAAAGCTACGATTGAATCTGTCTCCTCCACCCATTCAGGCAGTGCATTCCAGATCATAACCACTCGCGTAAAAAAGTTTTCCCTCTCGTGCACCCTCTCCAAGGCTTTCACATCCTTCCTAAAGTGGACACAATAGTCCAGTTGAGGCCAAACCAGTGTTTTATAAAGGTTCATCATAAATCTTGCTTTTTGTACTCTGCCTCTATTTATGAAGCCTAGGATCCCATATGCTTTTTCAACCTGCCCTGCCACCTTCAACGATTTGTGCACATATAACCCAAGTGTCTCTTCATGAACCCCCTCTAGAATTGTACCCTTTAATTTACAATGCTTCTCGTTTTCCTCCCAAAATTTATCACTTCGCACTTTTGCACGTTAAATTTCATCTGCCACGTGTCCACCCATTCCACCAGCCTGTCTAGGACCTATTGAACTCCATCACTATCCTTCTCACTGTTGACTATACTTCAAAGTTTTGTGTCATCTACAAATTTTGAAATTGTGCCCCGTACACCAAGTCCAAATCAATATAAAGAAAAGCAGTGGTCCAAGTACTGATCCCTGGGGAACACCACTGTATACCTTCCACCAGTCCGAAAAACAATCGTTCACCACTACTCTGTTTCCTGTCACTTAGCCAATTTTGTATCCATGCTGCCACTGTCCCTTTTATTCCATGGGCTTCAGCTTTGCTGGCAAGCCTATTATGTGGCACTTTATCAAACATCTTTTGGAAGTCCATTTGCACCACATCAACCGCATTGCCCTCATCAACCCCCTCTGTTACCTCATCAAAAAAATCAAGTTAGTTAAACACGATTTGCCTTTACCAAATCTATGCTGGCTTTCCTTAATTAATCTACACTTGTCAAAGTGACAGTTAATTTTGTCCAATTATTGTTTTTAAAAGCTTCCCCACTACTGAGGTTAAACTGACTGGCCTGTAGTTGCTGGGTTTATCCTTACACCCTTGGGTGTAACATTTGCAGTTCTCCAGTCCTCTGGCACCACCCCCGTATCTAAAGAGGATTGGAAGATTATGGCCAGTACCTTTGCAATTTCCACCTTTACTTCCCTCAGCATCCTAGGAGTGCGGTTTGAGCAGAGTGCTGTGAGTTAGGTGAGGAGTGGAAGGAGGAGCTCCCTTTGCCTTTGCTTTTCCTAACTTTTCACCCTGTAGGAATTGGTTCTTACTTTACACCAAGGAAAGAGTCCGAGAGCAGGAGCAGTCCAACAACAACAACTGCAAAACCACTAAAGTGACGTCACAACCAGGGAAGGAGCTGATTGGTAAGTAGGACCTGGTGAGTATTTCTACAGTCCAGTTGTTAAAGTAAAAGTAAGGTCTCTAGAGTAAGTAGTGTTTAAAGTGAAGTAAGGTCCCTAGTGTATTTAATATTCTTTAATTTAGAGGGAGTAAATTAAGGGTAGGACATGGCAGGGCAGCTCGGCAGCGTGGAGTGCTCCTCCTGTGCTATGTGGGAAGTCGGGGACACTTTCGGTGTCCAGGGCGAACACGTGTGCAGGAAGTGTCTCCAGCTGCAGCTACTTGAAATCCGCGTTCTGGAGCTGCGGCTGGAGTCACTGTGGAACATCCGCGAGGCTGAGATCTTCGTGGATAGCACGTTTAACGAGGTGGTCACACCGCAGGTAAAGAGTGCACAGGCAGAAAGGGAATGGGTGACCACCAGACACAGTAAAAGAACTAGGAAGGTAGTGCAGGAGTCCCCTAGGTCCATCTCCCTCTCCAACAGATTTTCCGTTTTGGATACTGCTGGGACTGATGGTTTCTCAGGGGAATGCAGCAAGAGCCAGGTCCGTGGCACTACGAGTGGCTCAGCTGCACAGGAGGGGAGGAAAGAGTGTGAGAGCAATAGTGATGGGGAATTCTATCGTAAGGGGAACAGATAGACGTTTCTGTGGCCGCAGACGTGACTGCAGGATGGTATGCTGCCTCCCTGGTGCCAGGGTCAAGGATGTCACTCTGCGGCTGCAGGACATTCTGAAGGGGGAGGGTGAACAGCCAGAGGTCGTGGTCTATATCGGTACCAACGACTTAGGTAGAAAGAGGGACGAGGCCCTGCAAGCAGAATACAGGGAGCTAGGAAATAAATTAAAAAGCAGGACCTCAAAGGTTGTAATCTCAGGATTACACCCAGTGCCACGTGCTAGCGAGAGCAGAAATAGGAGAATAGACGAGGTGAATGCGTGGCTGGAGAGATGGTGTAGGAGGGAGGGATTTAAATTCCTGAGGCATTGGGACCGAGGGGAAGGTGGGACCTGTACAAGCTGGACGGGTTACACCTCGGCAGAACTGGGACCAATGTCCTCGCAGGGGGGTTTGCTAGTGCTGTTGGGAAGGATTTAAACTAGTTTGTCAGGAGGCTGGGAACCTAAATGTGGGCCCAGAAGAGAGAGAAATAAAGCTGGAAGTGCAAGTTAGAAAAGTAGCCAGCAAAACTAGTAGGGAGCAGAAACAAAGGCCAACAGTAAAGAGGGCCAAATTGCAGAAAAATATTAAACAGCTAAAGTTGAAGGCACTTTATCTAAATACACGTAGCATTCGCAACAAGGTGGATGAATTAATGGCACAAATAGAAGGAAATGGGTATGATGTAATTGCCAATACAGAGACATGGTTGCAGGGTAACCAAAGCTGGGAACTGAATGTTCCAGAGTACTCAACATTTAGGAAGGACAGACAAAAAGGAAAAGGAGGTGGCGTAGCACTGTTAATAAGGGATGAGATCGGTACGGTAGAGATAAAAGATCTTGGCTCGGCAGATCGTGATGTAGAACTGGAATCAGTTTGGGTGGAGCTAAGAAACAGCAAAGGGCGGAAAACATTGGTGGGAGTTGTGTATAGGCCACCAAACAGTAGTGGTAATGTAGGGCACAGTATCAATCAAGAAATTAGAAGTGCATGTAACAAGGGCAATACGGTAATCATGGGGGACTTTAATCTACATATTGACTGGGCAAATCAAATTACTACTAATGGTGTGGAGGACAAATTCTTGGAATGCATGTGAGATGGTTTCCTGGATCAGTATGTGGAGGAACCAACCAGGGAAGAGGCTATTCTGGATCTGATACTGTGTAATGAGAAAGGGCTAATCAATAATCTTGTGGTAAAGGGGCCTTTCGGGACAAGTGACGATAATATGATTGAATTTTACATTAAGTTTGAGAGTGATGTCCAATCTGAAACTAAGGTCTTCAATCTGAACAGAGGAAACTACAAGGGTATGAGGGACAAGTTGGCCATGGTAGATTGGGAGACTACACTAAAAGGTATGAAGATGGACATAAAATGGCTAACATTTAAGGAAATAATGCATAATTTGCAACAAACATATATTCCTCTAGGGCATAAAAACCCAAAAGGAAAAGTGATCCAACCATGGTTAACAAAAGAAATTAAAGCGAGTATTAAGTCAAAAGAGGAAGCTTATAAAGTTGCCAGAAAAAGCGGTCAGCCTGAGGATTGGGATTTTTTAGAAATCAGCAAAGGGGGACCAAGAAATTGATAAAGAAAGGGAAAGTGGAATATGAGCACAAACTAGCGAAAAATATAAAAACGGATTGTAAAAGCTTCTATAGGTATGTGAAAAGGAAAAGACTGGCGAAGGTAAATGTAGGTCCTTTACAGTCAGAGATGGGAGAATTTATAATGGGGAATGAGGAAATGGCAGAGAAATTAAATAAATACTTTGTTTCTGTCTTCACGGAGGAAGACATAAAAAACCTCCCAGAAATATGAAAAAACCAAAGGTGTGGCAAGAATGAGGAACTTAAAGAAATTATTAGTAAAAAAACAAGTACTAGCAAAATTAATGGGACTAAAAGTTGATAAATCTCAAGGACCGGATGACCTATATCCTAGGGTTTTGAAAAAGGTGGCCATTGGGTTAGTGGACGCATTGGTTGTCATCTTCCAAAATTCTATAGATTCTGGAACGGTTCCTGCAGATTGGAGGATAGCAAATGTAACCCTGCTATTTAAGAAAGGAGGAAGAGAGAAAACGGGGAACTACAGACCTGTTAGACTCACATCAGTAGTTGGGAAAATGCTGGAATCTATTATAAAGGATGCAATAACTGGGCACTTAGAAACTAATAGTAAAATTGGGCAGAGTCAACATGGATTTATGAAAGGGAAATCCTGTTTAACAAACCTATTGGAGTTCTTTTGAGGATGTAACTAGTGAAGTAGACATTGGGGAACTGGTAGATGTGGTGTATTTGGATTTTCAGAAGGCCTTCGATAAGGTCCCACATAAGAGGTTGGTAAACAAAATTAGGGCACATGGAATTGGGGGTAATATACTAGCATGGATTGAGAATTGGTTAACAGACAGAAAACAAAGAGTAGGGATAAACGAGTCTTTTTCAGGATGGCAGGCTGTGATTAGTCGGGTACCGCAAGGATCGGTGCTTGGGCCCCAGCTATTCACAATCTATATCAATGATTTGGATGAGGGGACTAAATGTAACATTTCCAAATTTGCTGATGATACAAAGCTAGGTGGCAGTGTCAGTTGTGAAGAGGCTTCAAGGGGATCTCGACAGGCTCAGTAAGTGGGCGAGAACATGGCAGATGGAATATAATGTGGATAAATGTGAAGTTATCCACTTTGGTGGAAAAAACAGAAAGGCAGAGTATTTCCTAAATGGTGAAAAATTGGGGAATGCAGATGGGGAATGCAAAGGGACCTGGGTGTCCTTGTACATGAGTCACTGAAAGTGAATGTGCAGGTGCAGCAAGCAATTAGGAAGGCAAATGGTATGCTGGCCTTCATTACAAGAGGATTTAAGTACAGGAGTAAAGAAGTCTTACTCCAATTATATAGGGCCTTAGTGAGACCACACCTGGAGTACTGTGTACAATTTTGGTCTCCTTACCTAAGGAAGGATATACTTGCCATAGAGGGAGTGCAACGAAGGTTCACGAGATTGATTCCTGGGATGGCGGGACTGTCGTATGAGAAGAGATTGAGTAAACTAGGCCTGTATTCTCTTGAATTCAGAAGAATGAGAGGGGATCTCATTGAAGCATACAAAATTATTACAGGGCTTGATAGGGTGGATGCTGGGAGAATGTTTCCCTTGGCTGGGGAGTCTAGAACCAGGGGCCACAGCCTCAGGATAAAGGGTAGGCCATTCAGGACTGAGATGAGAAGAAATTTCTTCACACACAGGGTGGTGAATCTTTGGAATTCTCTACCCTAGAGGGCTGTGGAGGCTGTCATTGGGTATATTCAAAACAGAAGTCGATAGATTTCTGACTAGTAAGGGCATCAAGGGATATGGCGATAGGGCCGGTGAATGGAGTTGAGGCAGATGATCAGCCATGATCTCATTGAATGGCGGAGCAGGCGCGAAGGGACGAATGGCCTACTCCTGCTCCTATTTATGTTCTTATCCGGTCCTGGTGACTTATCTATTTTAAGTACAGCCAGCCTTTCTAGCACCACCTCAATCAATTTTTATCCTATCCAGTATCTCACCTAACTCCTCTTTCACTATATCTTTGGCAGCATCTTTTTCCTTGGTAAAGACATGAGGGTGCTCATTTAGTACCTCAGCCATGCCCTCTGCCTCCATGTGTAGGTCTCCTTTTTGGGCCCTAATTGGCCCCACCCTTCCTCTTTACTACCCATTTACTATTTATACGCCTATCAAAGACTTTTAGATTCCCTTTTATATTAGCTGCCAATTTATTCTCATACTCTCTCATTGCCCCTCTTATTTCCTTTTTCACTTCCCCTTTGAACTTTCTATATTCAGCTTGGTTCACACTTGTATTCTCAACCTGACATCTGTCATATGCCCCCTATCTCTTTTGTCATCCAGGGAGCTCTGACTTTGGTTGCCCTACCTTTCCCCCACGTGGGAATGTACCTTGACTACCCAAACCATCTCCTCTTTAAAGGCAGCCCATTGTTCGATTACAGTTTTGCCTGTCAATCTTTGATACCAATTTACCTGGGCCAGATCCATTCTCAACCCACTGAAATTGGCCTTCCTCCAATTAAGTATTTTTACTCTAGATTGCTCCCTGTCTTTTTCCATAGCTAATCAAAACCTTAAGATACTATGATCATTGTTCCCTAAATGTTCCCCTACTGACATTTGCTCCACTTGACCCAGAACCAGATCCAGCAATGCCTCCTTCCTCGTTGGGCCGGAAACGTACTGATCAAGAAAGTTCTCCTGAACACACGTCAGAAATTCTTCCCCTCTCTGCCCTTTAAACTATTACTATCCCAGTCTATATTAGGATTGTTGAAGTACTCCATTATCACTACTCTATAGTTCTTGCACCTCTCTGTAATTTCCCTGCAAATTTGCTCCTCTATATCCTTCCCACTAGTTGGTGGCTTTTAGAATACACTTAGTAGTGTAATGGCACCTCTATTGTTTCTTAACTCTAACCAAATAGATTCTGTCCTTGACCCCTCCAGGATATCCTCTCTCTCCAGCACTGTAACATTCTCCTTAATCAATACCGCCATGCTACCTGCTTTCTTTCCTTAACACCTTGTATCCAGGAATATTTAGTGCCCAATCCTGCCCTTTTTTGAGCCAAGTCTCCGTTATTGCCACAACATCATATTCCCAGGTGGCTATTTGCACCTGCAGCTCACCAACCTTATTTACCATGCATTGTGCGTTTACACACTTGCACTGTAAACCTATTTTAGACCTTTTTGTATTCTCTCTTAGTCTGACCCCACCTAATACAGTACTATTTCTTACTCTAGTGCTATCCATCTCTCCCAATCCTTTGTGCACCTTGTTTCTCCTTTCTAATGCTACATCCTGTTGCCCATCATCGAGTCATAGTTATACAGCACAGAAAGAGGCCCTTCGGCCCATCGAGTCCACGCCGGCCATCAAGCCCTGTCTATTCTAATCCCATTTTCCAGCACTTGGTCCGTAGCCTTGTATGCTATGGCGCTTCAAGTGCTCATCTAAATGCTTCTTGAATGTTGAGGGTTCCTGCCTCTACCACCCTTTCAGGCAGTGAGTTCCAGATTCCAACCACCCTCTGGGTGAAAAAGTTTTTCCTCAAATCCCCTCTAAACCTCCTGCCCCTTACCTTGAAACTATGCCCCCTGGTTATTGACCCCTCTACTAACGGGGAAAAGTTCCTTTCTATCTACCCTATCTATGCCCCTCATAATTTTGTACACCTCAATCAGATCCCCCCTCAGCCTTCTCTGCTCTAAGGAAAACAACCCCAGCCTGTCCAGTCTCTCTTCATAGCTGAAGCGCTCCAGCCCAGGTAACATCCTGGTGAATCTCCTCTGCACCCTCTCCAATGCAATCACATCCTTCCTATAGTGTGGCGACCAGAACTGCACACAGTATTCCAGCTGTGGCCTAAATAGCATTTTGTACAGCTCCATCATAACCTCCCTGCTCTTGCCTTCATTAGCCGAGGCATAGAATATAAGTATCCCATATGCCTTTTTAACCACCTTATCTACCTGTCCTGCTGCCTTCACGGATCTATGTACATGCACACCAAGGTCCCTCTGATCCTCTGTCCTTCCTAGTGTCCTACCATTCATTGTGTATTCCCTTGCCTTGTTAGTCCTCCCAAAATGCATCACCTCACACTTTTCAGGGTTAAATTCCATTTGCCACTGTTCTGCCCATCTAACCAACCTGTCTATATCGTCCTGTAGCCTGAGGCTTCCCTCCTCGTTATTTACCACTCCACCAATTTTCGTGTCATCTGCGAACTTACTGATCATACCTCCTACATTCATATCTAAATCATTAATGTGCACTACAAACAGCAAAGGACCCAGCACCGATCCCTGCGGTACACCACTGGACACAGGCTTCCAGTCACAAAAACAACCTTCGACCATCACCCTCTGCCTCCTGCCACTAAGCCAATTTTGGATCCAATGTGCCAAATTGCCCTGGATCCCATGGGCTCTTACCTTCTTGACCAGTCTCCCATGTGGGACTTTGTCAAAAGCCTTACTGAAGTCCATGTAGACTACATCAACTGCACTACCCTCATCCACACACCTAGTCACCCCCTCGAAAAATTCAATCAAATTGGTTAGACATGATCTCCCCCTGACAAAGCCATGCTGACTATCCTTGATTAATCCTTGCCTCTCCAAGTGCAGACTAATTCTGTCCCTCAGAATTTTTTCCAATAATTTCCCTACCACTGATGTTAGGCTCACTGGCCTGTAATTCCCTGGTTTATCCCTACTACCCTTCTTGAATAATGGTACTATGTTAGCTGTCCTCCAGTCCTCTGGCACCTCCCCTGTGACCAGAGAGGTTCTGAAAATTTGTGTCGGAGCCCCTGCAATCTCCTCCCTTGCCTCACACAGCAGCCTGGGATACATCTCGTCTGGGCCTGGGGATTTATCCACTTTTAAGCCGCTAAAACCGCTAGTTCCTCCTCCTTCTCAATACTAATTTGTTCAAGTATATCACAATCCCCCTGCCTGATTTCTATGCCTACATCATCCTTCTCCATAGTGAACACAGATGCAAAATATTCATTTAAAACCTCACCTACATCTTCCGGCTCTACACACAGATTGCCACTTTGGTCCCTAATGGGCCCTACTCTTTCCCTGGTTATCCTCTTGCCCTTAATATACTTATAAAACACCTTGGGATTTTCCTTTATTTTGCCTGCCAGTGTTTTTTCATGCCCCCTCTTCGCTCTCCTAATTTCTTTTTTAAGTACCCCCCTGCACTTTCTATACTCCTCTGGGGCTTCCACTGTTTTTAGTCCTTTGTATCTGCCAAAAGCCTCCCTTTTTTTCCTAATCCATTCTTGTATATCCCTTGACATCCAGGGTTCCCTGGGCTTGTTGGTCCCACCCTTGACCTTTACGGGAACATGTTGGCATTGTACTCTATTTCTTTTCTGAAAGACTCCCACTGCTCTGATGTGGATTTTCCTGCAAGTAGCTGATCCCAGTCCACTTTGGACAGATCCTGCCTTATCATACTAAAATCGGCCTTCCCCCAATTTAGAACCTTTATTTCCGGTCCATCTTTGTCCTTTTCCATGACTACCTTAAATCTCACCGAATTATGGTCACTGTCACCAAAATGCTCTCCTACTGACACTTCTACCACTTGCCCAGCTACATTCCCTAGAATTAGGTCTAGTACCACCCCCTCTCTTGTAGGACTTTCTACATGCTGGCTCAAAAAGCTCTCCTGGATGCACTTTAAGAATTCCACACCCTCTAAGCCTTTCACACTCTGACTATCCCAGTTAATATTGGGGAAGTTGAAGTCCCCTACTGTTATTACCCTATTATTTCTACACTGATCTTAGATTTGCCTACATATCTGTTCCTCTATCTCCCCCTGATTGTTTGGGGGCCTATAGTACACTCCCAGCAAAGTGCTTGACCCCTTTTTGTTTTTAAGTTCTACCCATATGGCCTCATTAGAGGAACCTGCTAAGATATCATCCCTCCTTACAGCAGTAATTGACTCCTTGATTAATACTGCGACACCCCCTCCTCTTTTACACCCCCCTCTGTCTCGCCTGAAGATTCTATACCCCGGAGTATTGAGCTGCCAATCCTACCCCTCCCTCAACCACGTCTCTGTGATAGCAACAATATCATACTCCCATGTGTTCATCAACACCTTCAATTCATCTGTCTTACTCGCAAGACTCCTTGCATTAAAATAAATGCCATCCAGCCTTGCCATACTCCCTTGTGCCGTTACATATTTGCTCTGCCTTCCAGGCTGACTTGTTTTTTCCTCTATATTTGGCTGTGCATCACCCCCTACTATAGCTCCACTCCGTATCCCATCCCCCTGCCAAGTTAGTTTAAAACCCCCCCCAACAGTACTAGCAAACCTCCCCGCAAGGATGTTGGTCCCGTTGCGGTCCGACTTGTACAGGTCCCACCTTCCCCAGGTCCCACCTTCCCCAGATGCAGACCCAGTGATCCAGGAAACTAAAGCCCTCCCTCTTGCACCAACTCTTTAGCCATGCATTCACCTGCTCTATCCTCCTATTCCTATACTCAGTAGCACGTGGCACCGGGAGTAATCCACAGATTACAACCTTTGAGGTCCTGCTTTTTACCTAGCTCCCTAAATTCTTGTTGCAGGACCTCATCCCTCTTTCTACCCATGTCGTTGGTACCAATGTGAACCACGACCTCTGACTGTTCACCCTCCCCCTTCAGAATGCCCTGCAGCCATTCAGTGACATCCTTGACCCTGGCACCAGGGAGGCAACATACCATCCTGGAGTCACGTCTGCGGCCACAGAAACGTCTATCTGTTCTCCTTACGATAGAATCCCATATCACTATTGCTCGCCCACTCTTTTCATTCCCCTCCTGTGCAGCTGAGCCACCCATGGTGTCGTGGACTTGGCTCTGGTTGTACTCCCCAGATGAACCATCGTCCTCACCAGTATTTAGAACTGAATACTGGTTAGAGAGTGAGATGCACTCATGGGACTCCTGCACTACCTGTCTATATTATAAGAACAGAATGTATGACTTTCAAATGAAGACTGAATTACCTCTGTGCTCCCTGGTCTAATTCTCCGCCATCTTCTAACCCTGTTTCACCTGAAGACTACATTTGGTTTCGAATACGTATAAACACTGCCACAGATAATCTGCAGCCCATCTTTCCTCAAACTAGGTAAGCACCTAAATTTTTCCCCCACTGGCATTTCTGAGAGTGGGAAATTACTGGCTGTTTCTGTGCTGCTGGAGCATCCATTTTCCATCTTAGAATTTTCTTTAGCAAAAGATGCAATTTGAGTTTTCCTTTTGTGTAACTAAAACCTAGGCGATGAGACACTGATCATAAACGTGACGTTTTAATAGTCATCTGGAACAAATTAATACTTATGTAGTTAATTTGTGGGTCCTGGCCAATATTCATCCCTCAACCCACACCATAGAAAAATAGGAGCAGGAGTCGGCCATTCGGCCCTTTGAGCCTGCTCCGCCATTCAATGTGATCATGGCTGATCCTCTATCTCAATACCATATTCCCGCTCTCTCCCCATACCCCTTGATGCCTTTTGTGTCTAGAAATCTATCTATCTCCTTCTTAAATATACTCAGTGACTTGGCCTCCACAGCCTTCTGTGGTAGAGAATTCCACAGGTTCACCACCCTCTGAGTGAAGAAATTTCTCCTCATCTCAGTCCTAAATGTCCTACCCCATATCCTGAGACTGCGACCCCTCGTTCTAGACCCCCCAGCCAGGGGAAACATCCTCCCTGCATCCAGTCTGCCTAGCCCTGTCAGAATTTTATACGTTTCAATGAGATCCCCTCTCATTCGTCTAAACTCTAGTGAATACAGGCCTAGTCGACCCAATCTCTCCTCATACGACAGTCCTGCCATCCCAGGCATCAATCTGGTGAACCTTCACTGCACTCCCTCTATGGCAAGTATATCCTTTTTATAGGTAAGGAGACCAAAACTGCACACAGTACTCCAGGTGTGGTCTCACCAAGGCCCTGTACAACTGTAGTAAGACATCCTTGCTCCTGTACTCAAATCCTCTTGCAATGAAGGCCAACATACCATTTGCTTTCCTAACTGCTTGCTGCACCTGCATGTTTGCTTTCAGTGACTAGTGTACAAGGACACCCAGTTCCCTTTGTACATCAACATTTCCCAATCTATCACCATTTAAATAATACTCTGCCTTTCTGTTTTTCCTACCGAAGTGGATAACTTCACATTTATCCACGTTATACTGCATCTGCCATGTATTTGCCCACTCACTCAACTTGTCTAAATTGCCTTGAAGCCTCTTTGCATCCTGCTCACAACTCACAATCCCACCTAGTTTCGTGTCATCAGCAAACTTGGAAATATTACATTTGGTTCCCTCATCCAAATCATTGATATATATTGGCCCAGATATTCCGATTCCTACGGGTGTGTACGGGCTGTGTACCCACCTGTAGGGACATCGGAAATGCTGGTTTCAGGCATGCACAGCGCATGCGCTTGAAAACCTGCATTTCCGATCGGTCAAGAATGGTCTTGACAGATCCTCCAGCTGCCCAGGAGAAGGGCCTCTGCGGGCAGATAGTTCCGCTTTTTGGAGACCCTCCGCTCGCAGAAAACCCTTACAATTCTTATGCCTGGTAAAAGCAGCTTTTAAGAGTTGAAAAAAGTTTTTTTTAATTTTTTTCATTATCAGTTAAAAATACTTTAAAAAAAGGTAAGTTTATTTTTAGCCCCTTAAAAAACTTGAATTATATTTTTCAAAAAAATTAAATTTGTTAAAAATGCTTAATTTATTGTAATTTCAAGTCATTTTAAAAATGTGACTTAAAAAAAAAAATTATTTAAAGTTTTACGATGTTTTTGGGGTGATCTCCATATATTTGACAGGTCTTCCCGTCAAGTGTATGAAGGGAGATTCCCTTCTTTGATTGGCTCCCCATGGCCCACGTAATCCCAGGGACGCTGCGAACTACATGCGCCTCTGGGATATGTGGGCCCTGCGCACTTGGAGTTTGGAGAGGCCCAGGAGCCCTCAGGTAAGGGCGTAGATTTTTCCAGATCGCAGCGATCGGAAAATACGGGCCATTGTGAATAGCTGGGGCCCAAGCACTGATCCCTGTGGTACCCCACTAGTCACTGCCTGCCACCCCGAAAAAGACCCATTTATTCCTACTCTGCTTCCTGTCTGTTGATCAATTTTCAATCTATGCCAGTATATTACCCCCAATCCCATGTGCTTTAATTTTGCACACTAACCTCTTATGTGAGACTTTATCAAAGGCCTTCTGAAAACCCAAATACACCACATCCACTGGTTCTCCCTTATCTATTCTACCAGTTACCTCCTCAAAAAACTCCAGTAGGTTTGTTAAACACTATTTCTCTTTCATAAATCCATGTTGACTTTGTCTAATCCCGTTGATATTTTCTAAGTGTCCTGTTATCACATCCTTTATAATAGACTCTAGCATTTTCCCTACTACTGATGTTAGGCTAACCGGTCTGTAGTTCCCTGTTTTCTCTCCCTCCTTTTTTAAATAGTGGAGTTACATTTGCCACCCTCCAATCTGCAGGAACTGTTCCATAATCTATAGAATTTTGGAAGATGACAACCAATGCATCCACTATTTCCATGGCTACCTCTTTTAGTACTCTGGGATGCAGATCAACAGGCCCTGGGGATTTATCGGCTTTCAGTCCCATTAATTTCTCCAGCACTTTTTTTCTAATACTAATTTCCTTTAATTCCTCCTTCTGATTATTTGTCTCATTACTGTTTGCCTGCATAAATTGACTGCCACATTGCTGACATTACAACAGTTACAGTATGATGGGTACTATATAAATGCAAGTTAAGTCTTGGAAATTATGGCAAACTGGACTAAAATTCTTGAGTCCTTATGCCTTGCCCTCAATTATGCATGCACTCACTCCTCCCTGCCCATCTGACAACCTCCTCCACACTCTATACCTTGCCCCTGTTGAGGGGATTAGTGATCCAATATAGTGTTCTGATCCTTTAAAAGACCTAACCCCAATTGTAGCTCAAGTCCAATCTGCCAAGCAACACCTGTGCTTCCAGCCTCACTGACAGTAGCTCTCCTCTGTCGGCTTTGCAAAATCCCCCAGAAAACTCGAACAGAGCCCTAAAGGGAGTGATTTTTGGACCTTTCATACAAACGTGGGATGATGGGACCTAAGTGAAGTGATTTGATGTAAAACCTCAGTTTTGGAAAGATCAGGGAAGAAAAACCCTGAGGAAACTGACTTTTGAATCTTACTGTTGGGAGAGACACCTTTCACAGACACAAGACAAGCTGCGGAGGGGCGTGGCCAGGCAGTGAACAGATTTGGGTATTGGGGCCCAATCAAGCTGTCTGGGAGATGTTTACACTGCAATCCAACCAAGGAGGAAGAGCCTCATCCAGAACCTCACAAACACATTCAAATATGAATAAACCAAGAACCCTATTGAAATCCCCAGGTCCAAACAGGATGCTGGAAATCTAAAAACGATTCCTGACAATAAAACTTCCAGCACACAGTTTCATAGCCCATTATCCCATCAAAAACCCGTCAGCCAAGTATCGACCAGAGCAGTTAAGAAAGCCCGCCAAAAGACCTAGGACAATAGGGTTGAGATTTGGCGCGTAGATAAGGCTGTGTTTAAATCGGAAAACGATCAAGACATGTTTAACACTGAGCTAAAGCCATCGGAACTGGCAAGCCCGCCAAAACTAGACAATGGACTAAGCAAGGTTCATTTGCAACCTAAAGAAATCCGTTTTAGTAAGGGTTTTTTTGGGCGCGAAAAAGAAACAGTATAATTGAAAGCCTGTCCCATAACTTCTCTCTTTCGGACTCGCTGACTACGCTGACACAGCTCTCTCCCTGCTCCAGCAAAAACCACCACAAGCCACGAGGAAGGCAGGCCAGAAAACAGACCAGCACGCAAGAAACAACCAGAGCGACTGCCTCAGTGACCATCGGACACCTCGCAGCAACAAGGGCCTTACGGAGTCTTTTAAACAAAAGACTCTAAAATCCTGTCAAGGATTCGTTGGTGAGCATTATCCCTGATCTCCTGAAACCAAAAACCTAGCTAGATAGTGGGATCTTTGGGAGGGATAAGGTTTTGTTTGATATATTGTCATTCTCCCTCGCTTGTACCGTGTGCTCCCCAATCTGTGTTTAAGTGTGTTTCAAGTTTGTTACCTTTTTTTCTTTTAATAAAAGTAAAATTCTTTCATCAGAACCTGTCGTCTACTGCAATTTTGTTCACAACCCCTAAATAAGTCCAAAGTCTAGGAACCAGAGGGGTGTGGGAGCGATTCGAACCGCTCACGGAGTCAGAAAGTGAAGGCTGACCCCATTACCACCTCCCCCTTACACCTCTTCCTCCTCCAACCCCACAGAGAGTGATGTAGGTTATGTATTTTGTATTATTGCATTGGCTTGTAAATGGTATGGAGGAAGTAAATCAAGAAAGTTACAGTAAACAGAGTAGAACAAGGGCTCACTGGTTTAACTAGTAAAAGGCAAATTTAGGACTGATAGATCTAAGTTCTTCACACAGAGTGATTAACCTATGGAATGGACTCTTAGATAGAGTAGTGGGAACAAAAATTGGTTACTATATGGGGGTTTTCGGATCATTGATGGATGGGCCAAGTGGCCTCCTTCGTCCATAATTATCTTATGACATCTTCAGTGTCCTTTTTTAGATTGTGCCAATAGGAGTAAGGATCTGCAGCACCTGACAATAATTTAAGTGAAATAGAGGGGGGTTTCAGTTGATGGTTCAAGAGGTATCAAATAACCTAAAAGGCTCAATATTTTTTTAACAGAAGTTAAATGATGGTAAGGTGCTATTCTAACAGAATGAAAATTGACCAAATGGTTTCAAAACTGCATGCACGCTGGAAGTTCCAAGCGCACATGCGCCTAGCTGCAGCCTCAACCACGCTTTCACCGTGGAAGGGTTATGGGATTGGAGGCGCGGGGGGGGAGGGAAATAGAGGAGAGGAGCTCGGAGACAACGAGGAGGGGAATTGGAGTAGGGGAGAGAAGAGCTCGGGTTGGGGGGAGAGAAGAGCTCGGGTTGGGGGGAGGGAAAGAGGTCAGGAACTTGGGGAGGTGGTCAGGAACTCAGTGGTGGGGTGGGGGCGTTCGAGCACAGAGAGAGCGGTGGGGATGGGGAAGAATGTAATCCAGGTCCAAATCAGGAGGGGGAGGGGGAGGGGGGGGGGGGGGGTGTGGAGATGAGAGCAAGAACGTGATCCAGATCACGTTCTCCCCCCTCTGTTAGAAGTGGATCACGTTCTTCCAACCGGATGAATTGTGAATACCACGGAACAGGTGAATGGCCTCTCCCCAGTGTGAACTCGCTGGTGTCAAAAGGTTTGGATACACAAATGCACACCACACACAGACCCTTCATTCTGAATTGAAGAATTTTATATCACTTCCAGAAGGAAAAATAACAAAACTCCAAACAAGTAACTAACCCACTAATTAGAGTATAAAGTCTTTTATTTTACCAGCCAAGGACAACGATAATTACAATTGCAGAAGACGAGATAACAGAGGATCTTCACAAAGCTAACTGCACTTCCACTTTCTGTAGGCCACTTTCTGTAGGCTACCTGACAAGACTGGATCAAATTACACATTGCAGGTACTCTACAGCAGGCAGGATCAAATTACACATTCCAAAATGTTGGGTGTGTTTTGTCCTCCAAGGGGACCAATCAGAAATCTGGTCCAACCCACTGATGTTGCAAATAAATGCTGCCCACAAAGAATGGATAAGGAGGTTTCTGAAAAAGATCACTGTTGAAATTCAAATCACGTTTCCTGTAACCTTTTACAATATTTTAGAATTAGGTATTTTATATATGTAGATCATACTGTTGTGTTGCTTATGTGGAGTCAGACGAGATGCTATTTTATATTTATGCAATGTAGGGGATAACATCTAGGCCACTGATTTAGTGATTAAATAAGTGAAATTCCAATTATCTTGTATTGTGTTTTTTTTTTAACTAGTGCCTTCAGGAATCAATTTCATAATTCCAATAATTATTCTGTGAAAACCATAATGAGGGGCATCTATATACATCTCCAGTTTTAAAGCCACAAATACAAACCAAGATGTTTAAGTTAGATATCTGAAGGCAGAATTTTCCTGCTGTAACTTCAGTAGAAGTTAAGAAACCCCAGAGAAATGATGTAAATGGTTGTTTCTCCACAACACCCACTGATCTTCTGCCAGGAGATCAGAACACCCATGGAAATTCCCAGTGTTATTTAGCAATGGGTAGAGGAAGTGGCATTCAGCTGCACCAGGGGTGGTTCTGCACTTTGGCAGCACTGGGATTTGACAGAACTCCAGTGGGGATGCAGGCACTTTACAGCATAGGGTCAGACAGGGAAGAAACCTTTTGATTTAGCATCACTGTGGAGGGGGAACATGAGGTTTGGCTTACTGGCGTCTGTCAGGATTGACAGGAAGGGGAAGTACTGGTTTGTAACTTGAGATCTCTGCAAACATTAAACTTGATATTTTCAGATTGGTTCCTGGAAGGGTGTGTGTCTGTCTTTCTCCCCTTACAAGTATTCATAATTAGAATGCTTTCATTTTATTAAAAAAAATAAAGGAGATAGTTAAAGGTTATTTGCTTTCAAAATTCAACATTTTTTAGGGTAAAGGAAAGAATCTCAGCTTAATGTGCTTTCTGAGGTTTATAATTGGAAATCAACAGGTGTGTAATCAGTATAGTCTGCTATATTCTTGCACACATAACCTCCTATTTAAGAAACCGAATTTAAATTTTACCTGAAAATTGTCCTCCAGCTTACCTCCAAATAATTTTCCAAAAAAAAATTGTTAGGGACAGGCTACTGATGCAGTCTTGGAAACTATTCACATTGCAGATGGTCAGACTGTAGAACCTGCCTTCAGCTAATAGCATCACTGCTAAAACTATCAAAGCAAGAACTTGCATTTATATAGCACCTTTCATAACCTCAGGATGTCCCAAAGCACTCAATAGCCAATGCAGTATTTTTTGAAGTCTAGTCATTGTTATAATGTAGGGAAACACGGCAGGTAATTTAAGTGACCAGAAATTATGTTTTAGTGAAATAAAACCTGTAAGTTTCCAGTTTCCTGGCCCTAACCCTCTCCTTTTGATCATAGACATCCAGTCCCTGTACACCTCCATCCTCCACTTCAGTGAACAGAGGCCCCATCCACCTATACCCTCCTCTGCCTGGCTGAGCTTGTTCTTATATTGAACAACTTCTCCTGACTCCACTCACTTACTCCAAATAAAAGGTGTCACTATGGGAACCCATATGGGTCCTAGCTATGCCTGCCGTTTTGAGGGATACATGGAACATTCTTTGTTCCAATCCTACTCAGGTTCCCTCCTTCACCTTTTTCCGGTACACTGATCAGAGCCGCTTCCTGCTCTTGCCCCGAACTGAAAAATATCAACTTTGCTTCGAATTTCAATCCCTCCCTCGCCTTCACATGGCTCATCTCCGTCTCTTCCCTTCCTTGACTTCTCTATCTCTATTTCTGGGGATAGGCTGTCAACCAGTATCTCATAAGCCCACCGACTCCCACAGCTACCTTGATTACACTACCACCCCGCTTCCTGTAAGGACTCTATTCCATTCTCCCAGTTTCTTCGTCACATCTGTTATGACAATGCCACATTCTATACCAGTCTTCCTTTTTCCTCAACCGAGGATTCCCCTCCACTGTGGTTGACAGGGCCCTTGACTTTGTCTGTCCCATTTCCTGCACTTTGCCCTCACACCTTCCCCTCCCTCCCCAAACCACAATAGGGTCCCCCTTGTCTTCACACTACCAGCCTCCACATTCATCCTCTGCCGTTTCCTCCAAACACATCTTCCCCTCCCCTTTCAGCATTCCGAAGGGACAGTTCCCCCTCCACGACACCCTGGTCCGCTCTTCAAATCACCCCCAATACCCGCTCCTCTTCCCACAGCAACTTTCCATGCAAGCGCAGGAGATGCAACACCTGACCTTTCACCTTCTCCCTTCCCACCGTCCAGGGCCCTAAACAGTCCTTCCAGGTGAAACAGCGATTTACTTGTACTTCTTTCAATTTAGTATACTGTATTTTCTGCTCACAGTCTCCTTTACATTGGGGAGACAACACGGATTGGGTGATCGCTTTGCAGAACACCTCCAGTCCGAGTTTCTGGTCGCTTGTCATTTAAATTCTCCGTCCCACTCTGACCTTGGCCTCCTATACTGTTCCAATGAAGCTCAACAGAGGCTCAAGGAACAGCACCTCATCATTCCATTAGGCACTTAACGATCCGAACTTAAAATTGATTTCAATAACTTCAGATCAGAACCACTGTTGCTTTTTTCCTCCCCAGACAGCAGGTGCTGGTAATGAATCAGCTGTTGCCATTTTCAGCTCCTCTAGACCCATCTTTTGTTTCTTTACTTGTCTCATTACCAACCCCATTTGTCTTGCACCATTATTTCTGTTTCTCTCTCCACAGATGCTGCCTGACCTGCTGAATATTCCCACTCCACCACCACCCCAATTTCCAGCCTCTGCCATATTTTGCTTTTGTTTATCTGTTTTAGTGATGTTGGTTGAGGGAATAAATGTTGGCCAGGACAGCAGGAGAACTCCCCTGCTCTTCGAACAATGCTATGGGATCTTTTACATCCACCTGAGAAATTGGAAACTTGGTTTAAGATCTCAGTTGAAAGTTAGTGCAGCACTCCTTCAGTATTGCAGTGGACTGTCAGCCAAGAATATGCACTCAAGTCTATAGAGTGGGGTTTAAACCCACAACCTTGAGTCAAGTGAGAATGCGACCACTGAGCCAAGGCTGAAACCTGCGTCCAAAGAACCAAGTCCAAGCCCATGCTTTTGGGATAGACTTAGGTTTTCAAGTAAAATCTTTAAATGAAGGTATTAAAAATCAGTGAATAAAGTGATTGAAAATCAAGATTACATATTTCACAAATTGTTAAAAACCTTAGTTTGTATATGAGAAATTTCAGTTACTGAAAAAAAAAGGACACCAAAAAAATGAGCAAGTGATTGAAGAATTTTATACAGCGACTAACAAAAGCAGTGATCAGAAAGCGTGGTGACAAACTGGAAAGAGGACATGTATAGGAATGGCTACTCAATTTTCGGCAGAAGAAATGCAGTGATTTGTAAACAATGTAACCCATACCAACATTAAAATGTTTATTCCCAACTAGTTTCCATTTCCTAATTCAGCAGTATTGTATCAGCCAAGGTTGACAGTAGAGATCTTAGTGTGGTAAATGGGACAGTTTAACTATTACAAGAAGCATGTTTACTGCAGCAAAGCGTAGGAGTACAGCATTTTTATTTTTGGGTTTCATTCCGCCTTTCACTACTTTAACTGAATTCATTGTTTTACTAAGTATAGCCTGGTTCGGCCACTCAGTAATAAATTTGTCACTGTGTATAATAAAAGGCTTTCTGTAAGGATAATACAATGGTCCATCATGTTGGGTCTTCCAACTGCACTTATAGGGTGCTAAAACCTAAGTTGTCTCAATGATTCCCACATGCCATGTTCCTGATCTCAACTATGCTACTATGGGAAGATAACACGGGGAGAAAGGGAAAAATTGGACAACCAGGCTGCTGTTGCACACTTAACACCCAGCAGCAAAGGCCTTGGAGCAGGTTTGCAACCAATACTCTTGGCTAGGGAAGACAAGATTGCACAAAGGGAGAGAGAAAATAAACATTTTTAGTGGCAAAATATTTACGTATAAAAATTACCCAGCTTTGGCATACAATGGAACATATAGCAGCAGAAAGAGCCAAAATCTAAAAATATTAAGCCACAAGCCAGTGGTTGTAAATCCCATCTTGTTCAACAGTCTCAAATCTTGGAAGATCTTTAGACACACCAATGTACATACAAGTACAACTTAAAAATTGGTGTAGTAATTAAAAAGGCCAAGTCAGTCTAATCGATAACATTTATGTAATCTGGTACATGTGACATCATATCATTGCCCAAAATATAAGAGCATCTACAAGAATAATTTGTTTTACAGGTTAGTTAACCCTGAGGAAAGAAAAAAATAAATGCAGAGATGCTTCATGTAATGGTGCTGAACATAGTTACTTTTTATATATAAAGCAGAATTGAATTGAAATTATTTCAGTCCTTGACAGGTCATTTCAAAATACACTATACCTTTATATCATTCCATGTGATCTCAATGCTTCTTGATTTATTTGTGCATTAACAAAATGAACCCTGGCGGCTGACTAACCCAGAATTGTTGAGCAAACCTCTACCTTTCCTCAAACTTAAATGAAGCCAACAATGGAACAGTACCTCATGGTTATTGGACATTGCAACATTCTGCAAACTTAAACCAAACTCCACATGCAGATGACATTTTCAGTACCTGCAAGTACATTGCTCAGCAGAAAACAAAATAATGTTCATCAGTAGACCTTTTAGTTAGGGAATGAGAATAGACAGAAGGTTTCTATCCAATATCAGTAAATAATTAGAACTTATTTAATTTTGTTTCCTGTGTCAAGGAGGGGAGAAAATCATTAACAGTGCACCACAGCATATTTCAGGGTCAGATTAGAAGCACCAATACATAAGGGAAAGTTTTGTGGAACCAGCAGTTTACACAAATGGCAAATGTTTAGAGTTAATTAAATTCCAAGTTTCCAACCATTATCGCAAGCTACAGTATGGTGTTGCACAAAAAAATTGTTATACTTCAGTTAAAAATATTGTACCACCAACACCAAATTCATTTTATTTTTAATTTAAAGCTCATGTAGTTTTGCCATTTTTAAAAGTTGATTTTAAATTCACAAAACCCTTTTGTCTAATCCCATCATCTGACCAATGAATAAGTCAGTTATCTGTGGATAACTCGGCACATTAGTATTGTGTGTGTGTATCCATTTCCTTTCACAACCAATGGAACTCTGTTTCTTCAGCTGGTGGGCACCGG
Source organism: Squalus acanthias (assembly GCA_030390025.1). NCBI lineage: Eukaryota > Metazoa > Chordata > Chondrichthyes > Squaliformes > Squalidae > Squalus > Squalus acanthias. Next base: position 102,488,965 of record CM059429.1, on the reverse strand, counting down.
TTTCCTCAAAACAGCTCCAGCAGATTTGCACGACCCCCAGTCAACAGCAGTCAGTAAATCAATGGCACACGGTGGAGAGTTCATTGCATCTTCCCTGTCAGTCAGCAGCAGGAGGAGCTGTGCTTCTTCCCTCGATTTAGATTCACCGTGTCCGTTTGCATGAAACTGTCAGATCGATCATCGGCAGCAAGAACTCGACGAACAGCCTCTTCAAAAGCCACTGCAACATTGGTGGCATCTTTTGCACTCGTTTCAAAATAAGGATGGTTGCCATTATCTTTGCACCAAGCTTGAGCCTCTTCTGCTGAAACTTGCCTCTCACTGACATCAATTTTATTACCTAGAACCACAAATGGGAAATTATCTGGCTCCTTGACATCTGCATAGTAGATGAATTCCTTTTTCCAATTGCCCAAATTTTGGAAGCTCTGGTGATCATCCACACTAAAAGTAAGGAGGCAACAATCTGAGCCTCGATAGAATGGTGTCCGAAGGCTCCTAAACCTCTCTTGACCAGCAGTGTCCCATATCTGCATTGTCACATAATGTCCATCTACTTCCAAATCTTTATTTAGAAACTCAACCCCTATTGTATGAAACAGATGTATATCAAATTTATTGGTAACATATCTGTTCATGAGTGAACTTTTTCCGACTCCACCATCTCCCAGTAGGATCACCTTCAGTAGGGTTGATTTTCCAGCCATGGTAGCCTCAAATGTTTTAAATTACCAAATCAAAACAGCCTATAACAAAACACACAATACAGGTGTTCATTGCCATCTATTTCATGGAGATATATAAAGACTAAAAATAAGCAAAAAGTGATGCACATTTTAAAATGTATACGAACACCAAATAACTGGACATTATAGGCAATGGTTAATGGATAAAGATAACCCTACATACAAACTGAAAGCTCATTCTCAAAAATCATTTTGGATAGTGCAAAATATGGGGTAGTTTCTGGCTTGCCCAATGTTAAAAAAGGAAGCATGAGTTGTAAACAAGTTCTATTAAGAATAACAAAAATATTATACAGGTTATCAATGTGAGAACACAGTGTACAGAATATTTGCATGCCTGTATACAATGGTCTCAGTATATCCAAAACCCATTGGAGAAATTAGAGGTTGCACTGCTACTCAGACATGGAAATAGCTGGATTGGACCAGCAGTACTCATTTTGAAAAGCAACTCAGGACCGGAAGAGAGTTAGGAAGTTTAAAATCTAGACTTATTAAATGTAATAGCATAACATGTTAGTGCTAAAATATTTTGACAGCAGGAGTACAAATCTTTCTTGTGACAAGATATAAATATTCTCTGGTTCAGACATACTTTGTTTTTGTGAACACATTTTACCAAATTGAAGTATATGATTATCTGTACAGATTGACTGAAAATCTACTACAGCTGAATGTAAACTGAAAATTGTGTATTTTATCAAACAGCAGTGCAATACAAGTTTTCTTAACCACTATACTTAACAGCGGATATTGAAAGTCTGGTCCAACCTAAACCTTGGAAAGTTCCCTTCTCCATCATGTGATACAAAGCCAGATGTCCAAATTCTGACCAAAAGATACAAACAATTATGTAAAACTAAATTTAAAAAGTTGGGATATATATTCAAGGCTATGATACACTCAATTCACTTAGAACCAGCTCTCTGTTTGATCTGAACCCTTCAAGTTTCTGTTGCAATCTTGAAACAAACTTCTAGTAATCAGTTATTTTCTCTCTAAAATACCAGATCTCTAAATAAAATCTTTCTTCCTGTCACTTGACTCTACCCCAGAGTGCTTACATCATAAAGGCTGTACCCGTCATGCCAATCATGAGATTACCAACTCCACTGACTCAAGTTTTTAAATATACATTTACGCAAGTCTATGTTAAGTTTCACCTTTATCTCTTCCATACGTACGTACATTAGTAAGAACCATGGTAAACTATTGCAAATGAGACTTGGTCACTGAAATCAAAAGCACCTTCAAGACTAAAGCTGCATAACAAATGAAGTATTTTAAATTTGTAAAGTAATCCCAACTTTCAAAAGGACTATAAAATGCTGAAGGTTTACTCAGTCTGATGTCTGCTGGACCCCTTATGCCACAGCCACCGTACAAAACTCCACTCTGGCTCTACAAATGTATATATACACAAACCCCAAACACAAACTTTACAAAGAAAACAAAATCGCACTTTAGTTAAAAAATTGTTCCCCACCTCCTACACTTCAAAAATGCACAAATGTGAACATTTTCAGCTTTCATATTTCAGCAAATTAATGTTTAGATTAAAGTTAGAAAGCTCTACAGAAACTGAAAAATAGTAAGTCAATATTCCTTACCTTTTCAGATTAATACATCATTAGATTCCTGTGTAAAAAAAAGTTAAAGGTGAAAAAAGGTTGTGGATTATATTACCACATTAATCATTCACAAGATCTCATCACTTAATGAGCATTTTTAAAACCCTCTACTGTTGTATATATTTATACATAGCGGTAATTCAATAAAGAACCTAAATTTGTTTGTAACATGGTCAAACTAAAAGTTCTGAGCGGTTTAGCAGCAGCCTAAAACAGCACCTGGAGTCAGGGTTTCGTTCCAAGTCCCACACAACTTAACCGAGATCAACACTCACCCACCCCCACAAGATTATAGGTAAATGCTTAGCATCAGCCATGGCTCACTCAGTTGCTAGCACTTTTGCCTATGAGTCAGAAGGTTATAGGTTCGAGTCTGGACTTGAGCACAAAAATCAAGGCCAACACAGTGCGGTACTGAGGGAGTGCTGCACTATCGGAGGTGCTGTCTTTCAGATGAGACGTTAAACTGAGGCTCCGTCTGCTCTCTCAGGTAGATGTAAAAGATGCCATGGCACTATTTCGAAGAAAAGCAGGGGAGTTCTCCCTGGTGTCCTGGCCAATATTTATCCCTCAACTAACATCACAAACAGATTATCTGGTCATTATCACTTTGCTGTTTGTAGGACCTTGCTGTATGCAAATTGACTGCTGTGTTTCCGACATTACAACAGTGACTACACCAAGTACTTCATTGGCTGTAAAGTGCTTTGGGATGTCGAGATTGAGAGGCGCTATAGAAATGCAAGTCTTTTAAATAATTTACTTGCTCAATGTCAGCAAGTGTCTCACTTTTCCAGCTTTACAGGTCTGCTATTTCACTACTTATTTGGAACTGTTTTCGCCTTGGTATAATGAGACATACTAATCTATCAATCTCATTAAGTGTAATAGATTGGTCCTAAATGAACTTAAACCACATCTTGTACAATGCTGTCTATTTAAGCAAATATCCTGTACACCTTCCGACAGCAGATTAAGAACCTCAAAGAATCTAGTGAATATTCACTATAGCCCATTTTCACAGTAAAATAATTAAAGCCCAGGTGTCATTTTTGTTATTGTAACCGAGTGTGATTTAATACATTAAAATATTGAGTGCTGTATCACTGATTAGTCTGTGGCAACAGTCTGGTATTATTGGCTGCAGTTAGTACAGACCAGCTGCTTGAACCACAAAAAAAAGCAAGAAAAAATAACTCTGTTTGTGCCCACTCAGTCTGATTCCAAACCCAGCCACCTGCTTTAGTTTACATTTTAAAACTATCTACCGTTTGCACTGCTTCACCAGTCCTGATCAGATTGCTTGCATCCCACTCAGCATGTTTCATTCATGCATGTCAGCACAGGCACAATGGGCAGAATAGCCTCCTTCTGTGCTGTATGATTCTAGGTGCAAGTGTCATAGGAAACTTGGTCTTATGGAAACTGCCATTTTGTAGTGAACACAAGTTAAAAGTACTAGAAGAAAGCCTGAACTGCAACAGACACTGTATAGTACTAAACTTGCAGAATGGGCATATAATTGGCAAATGAAGTTCAACACAGATAAATGTGAGGTATTACATTTTGGTAGGAAGAATAGGGAGGTCACTTATCACTTGGAGGGTGCGAGTCTAGGTGGGGTAGAGGAACAAATGGATCTAGGAGTACAAATACATAAATCGCTAAAAGTTGCGACAGAGGTTAGCAAGGCCATAAAAAAAGCAAACCAAGCACTAGGGTTTAGTTCTAGAGGTATACAATTGAAAAGCAGGGAAGTTGTGCTAAACCTGTATCAAACCTTGGTTAGATCACACTTGGAGGACTGTGTACAGTTCTGGTCGCCATATTATAAAAAGGATATAGAGGCACTGGAGAGGGTGCAGAGAAGATTTACAAGGATACCACCAGAAATGTGAGGGTATACATATCAGGAAAGGATGAACAGGCAGAGTCTCTTTTTTCTTGAAAAAAGGCTGAGGGGTCACCTAATAGAGGTCTTTAAAATTATGAAAAATTTTGATTGAATGGATAGAGAAAATGTTTCCACTTGTGGGGAAGAGCATAACTAGAGGCCACCAATATAAGATAGTCACCAAGAAATCCAATAGGGAATTCAGAAGAAACTTCTTTACCCAAAGAGTGGCGAGAATGTGGAACTCGCTACCACAGGGAGCAGTTGAAGCGAATAGTATAGATGCATTTAAGGGGAGGCTAGACAAGCATATGAGGGAAAAGGGAATAGAGGGTTATGCTGATAGATTTAGATGAGGAAAGACGGGAGGAGGCTCATGTGGAGCATAAACGCCGGCATGGACTGGTTGGGCCGAATGGCCTGTTTCTGTGCCGTATATCCTATGTATCCATTCAGCAGATTAGCACATGAATGTTCATTTCTGCAAATCATATAATCCAGCTTCAGTTATTTAGATAAGGTGTAGGTTATGAGTCATATTGCTGAGAATCATTGAGTTTGGGATGCCAGCAAAACATTGCTCGTTGCCAGCCCAGAATACAAAAAAATTCTTTCAAAAGCAAATAAAGGACCTCATGATGTAGCAATATTGAAATAAGATCAGGTATTTTCCATCAGCTCCCACTTTAAAAAATACAAAAGTTCTGTCATCAAGGATTGTAGCTCCTATCCTCAGATTTCAAAAAGTAACATTTTATGCATCTGTAATATAAAAAGCATTGCAATTGTAAGTGTATGGTATGCAACCTTGCTACGCAACACTTAACTACTTTATACCAGCACCTGACTGCTGCTTTTCAGCACTTCCACAACAGCGGACATTTCCTATGTGACTTTCTGCCCAATCACTTGCAAGCAGACTGAAAATTGATCTTCCCACCAGGTCTGTATTTCATTTGTAAAAATGATCTAGAGAGAGAACTTTTCTTTACAGATAAGAACTGTGATGGAATGAAAGGAAGGGTGCTAGTTTCACTCCTCCCCCCCACCCCCATAATTCTACACAAGGAGGCATGTACTGGTGATGGGAGAAATCATATTTAATAAATACTGGAGAACAGCTCAGTCTACACACTGCTCGTCTCGCAGCACTTTACTCAGCCAATATTTGAAGTTGTCTAGAACATTCCGTATAACGCAAGTTAATTACAGATGAGGAGGTCATTCAACCATCTTAACTCATTAACCCAGAAGTTCCCTAAAGTCCCCAATTGTAGTATCTAATTATTCCAGGGTTTGCCTCTCCATCACCCCATTGGGGAGTCCTTTCCTTGAATTGATCACGGAAAAATTTCCTGATATCCATCTTAAATTTGCCTTTTACTAGTTTGATATAGTCTGATCATGACGTCCTCTGACCTATATTCTACTACGTTGGCTATATAGTTTAACATTCTATTGGTTTGGTAGATTGCTGCATTGGCTATGTTAAATGTCAAGGAAAGGATTCTTAAGTCTCTTATCCTTAGCTATTTCAACACCATTCACTGAGTGCATATGTTGCTCCTTTGTTCTTGTTATGTGCTGTACCTTGCATTAAACTGCATCTGTCCTTGATCTGTCTACATACTGTACTTGTTTGGTTAACATTAATTTCTGAAAATGCTGGAAACACTCAGCAGGTCAGGCAGCATCGAGGAGTGAGTAACAGAGTTAACGTTAACTCTGTTTCTCTCTCCTCGATGCTGCCTGACCTGCCGAGTGTTTCCAGCATTTTCTGTTATTTCAGATTTCCAGCATCCGCAGTATTTTGCTATTACATCAGAAACCTGAGCCGTTTCCACTGATGCTACTGCCCCTCCCAGTTTGGTATCAGCAAATCTAACCACTTTACCATTGAGTTTCATTTATGTAAATGAAAAACAAAGGGTCCCCCAACCCAACACCAAACTCTGGGGCACTCTACTCAGTACTTCCCCCTCCCCCACTTGCAACATAGGTCCTAACGAGTACTCCCTTTCTACCCCTCAGCCAGTTTCTTGTCCATTCCCAGGGACTGAATCTCCACAACTGAGTTTGACGAATAGCCTTTCATGTAGGACTTAGTCAAATGCCTTTCGGAAGTTTGGGTACTTTATGTAGGGCTCTCCTCAGTCTATTTTGGATGTTACTTCTTTCAAGAAGTCGAGAAGGTTGGTCAGGTATTATATTCCTCCGAGTTCATGTTGGCTACTATTTACTAGGTTATTATTGTACAGACCCTCAAATTTACTTCTGATAACACATAATTAAAGAGACCCCAATGCATCTGTACTTGTTTTATCACCCTTTTTGAATATAAGCACCACATTGGCCTGTTTCCAATCTGCTGGTACATCTCCAGTGTCTCCCTCATAATGGGTCTCAGTGCCTCCCAAATCTCCTCCCTATTCTCTTCAGCACTCTGGATAAATACCATCTATCCCCACTGTTTTGAGTCCTTTTAGCTTCTATCGAACTGCATCTCGTTTATATTGATGTTATTGATTTTACTTTGGTTACCTCAGGGGAGGGCAAGTTATTTATTTCTTACCTCATCAATACTTTAAGTAACCATCCAGAATTTTCTCATGTTTATCCTCAATTTCAATTATATTTGCATCTTTTGTGGTTTTCACTGCTGCTGACTGTCCCCTTACTGCTTTAGCATTGAAAGAATATTTTTACTGTTAAGTTTAGCCTCTGCTATGCATTTTCCTGCCTCTCTTTACCCCTCTGACCACCCCTTTAACCTGTTTCGACATATTATATTAATTCCAGTTAATTTCTTTCCCTTTGCAGGATCTGTAGTTGTCATTTTTCCTCTTTATATTGCTTTTAATTTGTTAATCCATTGAGTCACATTTGTTTAGTCTGAGCTTGCTGATCTGATATTTATCCTGCATGCTGAGCATTATACCTTTAAAGGTTTTCCACTTGTCTTCTACTGAAGTGTTGAACAACCTCAGCCAACCGAATATATATTTTATAAATACCAGAAAACAACTTAATCTGCTCACATGTCTCACAGCATCTGTCTCAACCAACATCTGAAGATGCCTGGGAACAGTCCTTAGGGAGAATGAGGAAAATAAACCATTTGATACACTATATTATATAAAATCATGTGCAACAGAGCAGCCTGGTGGCACACCTTTTTGAAACAGCAATGCAAAAAAAAGTGATGGGACACAAGTTTCCAATCCCAGCCATGCCACTTTTGGAGCACCAGGCATTCCCCTATAGAAGGAAGAAAGAAATGAGGAAGATCATCCCAAGCTACTCCTTGAATTGTGTTTCAGAACAGTACTGGCAGACACCTTGGAGCAGGTAACCTGCATGGCTGCCCATCTTGCTAGCAGTGGGTGTTGCACAATGTAAGCACAAAATAAGTACATACTTTACAATTTTACGGCTGCACACCTGCTGTCTACAGGATCTCCCATCCTTTTGTCAGGTTCCTGTCAACTTTGTATTCAAAAGTCCCATCTCCATATTTATAATGACAACTATCCATGTAAACTTGTTATGCTGTAATTCCACCCTCCCGCAGTGGTGGCATCTCAGTTTTGATTCTCCAGATCTGGTCATTTACCTTATTGCTATTTTTGGAACCTTGCTGTGTGCAAATTGGCTGCTGTGTTTGCCTCCAGTACAAAAGTGACTGCACGTCAAAAGTACTTCATTGGCTGTGAGGCACTTTGGAGCATCTTGAGGTTGTCAAAATCACTACATTAATGCAAGCTCTTCCTTCCTTCCTTTTGCTGGCCCCTCACTTTGTGCTGCAGAAAAACACCTATGCTCCAACCAACTCTACTTCCAAATTGATATAAACGACTTTATAAATAATCAAATCCAAATATTGACAGAATGTATGACTTTAAAATGAGAACTGAATTACATCTGCACACCTTGCCCAAATTAGTCCTGGTCCCCAAACTCCACTTCACCTGAAGACTACATTTGGTCCTGACTCCCCGTGTGCAATGCCAAAAGGAGATTGACTAGTATTACTCTTGGAGAACAAGAGAGGTTACCTATAGAAGTGATCACTGGGACTTTCCCCAAGAAGAGAGGTTACCTATAGAAGTTATCACTGGGACTTTCCCCAAGAAGAGAGGTTACTATAGAAGTTATCACTGGGACTTTCCCCAAGAACAAGAGAGGTTACCTATAGAAGTTATCACTGGGACTTTCCCCAAGAACAAGAGAGGTTACCTATAGAAGTTATCACTGGGACTTTCCCAACTAAAATTCTCAATGTGCAAGACTAGAAAATAACAGAATGGTTTACATTCTACTCCTTTTAATCCAAAGTAACTCAAGTGATCTATTCATTTTTTCCCCCCCACATACACAAAAAGCCTCCAGCGCTATTTTACTTGAATTGCTTAATTCAATTTTTATGCACGTTTCCATGAACCTCCAAATATAGAAATACAACATAGCTGGTGACAAGATTCTAATCAGAATGTCAGTTCTAAAATAAATAGTGCAGCTGATATATCGGGCCACTAATCCTCTCCTTTTCTACACCCCTGCAACTGTTCCAGGCTTGAATCCCGATTATAAACCCACAACTACCCACTGTGCTCCTCTTAGCATTTCACTAAGGGCCCATTGAGGCACGCGTTGCTACCTCATATGCACCAACCCAAACTACCCCATGGTCCGCTCTCGCCAACGTTGCCGCCTAGTGCGCCTGCAGGAAGCCAGCCTCCTCCCTATCTAACTCACCCTACCTACCATTGTTGCATTAGATCTCCCAGTGGACCAATCATCACCTCTTCTCCATATTGCCTTCTAGAATATCCGTTCAATTGCGTTCAAGGACCTTGCCAACCTTATTGTGGGTTATTGCACTGATATCCTAACAAACTTGGCTCACGGGTGGCAACACCTCACTGGTCCAAACCATCATGGTAGCGGAGTGGTCCTCGTCACCAAATCACACCTTGGTCGTTCCCTCTACTCCTCTGGTAGCTGCTTCTTTGAGCACTTAACCTTACTTCACCACTCCTTTAAAATGCTTGTTGTCTACCGCTGCCACCACCACCAAGCCTCACCGAGTTTTGCACAAATATCCACCCTTGGATTGTACTGAGCAACCACATCCTTGGTGAATTTAATCTTCATCTCAGCTCCCCTTGCCCTCTCCTCTGACTTCACTGCTCTCCGCTTCCTTCTGTGCCAATCCCTGTTAAAAGAACTTTCCCCTTAGTCACTTATAATTACACTTTCTAAATTGCACCCGTCTAGCCTTTGGCCTTCCATTTGCCACAATACTTCTGCAGCAGTCGATCTGCACAACCACTCCCCCATGTACAGCTTTGAAGCCTTGTCCTAATAAAAACCTTTACTCTCTCCCATCTCGGTTAACCCTCTGGTATGCCCTCCATTTCACTTAAGACAAAGTGGCACAAACTTAAACATAATTGGCTTCCATGTGTATGCTAAGGATACCCAGCTCTACTTCCCCGCCAGCCTTCTTGACCTCTACTGCTGCGCTGACAAGACTGCTTGTCCGACTTCCAATTATGACCTGCAATTTACTAGTGCAAACATGACGACAAAACCATTGTCTATAGCCCCTACTACAAACTCTACACCCTCGCCTCCGATTCGATCCCCCTTCCTGACTATTGTCTTAGACTAAACCAGACAGTGTTCACTACCTCGGTGTCCTATCTGACCCCATAACCTCCTCCAGATCTACAATTCCCCCTAAATCCTCTGACTCTTGCTTTTTGTACACACCACCCCGCCCCCTTCAGTCATCTAGGCCCACATTCTACAATTCCCTCCCTAAAGATAGGAAACGTAGTGGTGAACGGTTGTTTTTCGAACTGGCGGAAGGTATACAGTGGTGTTCCCCAGGGGTCGGTACGAGGGCCAATGCTTTTCTTGATATATATTAATGAATTGGATGTGGGTGTACAGGGCACAATTTCAAAATTTGCAGATGACAAAACTTGGAAGTATAGGGAACAGTGAGGGGGATAGTGATAGACTTCAAGAGGACAGACAGACTGGTGGAATGGGCGGACATGTGGCAGATGAAATTTAATGCAGAAAAGTGTGAAGTGATACATTTCGGTAGAAAGAATGAGGGGAAATATAAACTAAAGTGTACAATCCTAAAGGGGGTGCGTGAACAGAGAGACCTGGGGATTTTTGTGCACAAATCGTTGAAGGTGGCAGGGCAGGTTGAGAAAGCAATTAAAAAAGCTTACGGGATCCTGGGCTTCATAAATAGAGGCATAGAGTACAAAAGTGTGGAAATTATGAACCTGTATAAAACATTGGTTCGTCCCCAAATGGAGTACTGTATCCAATTCTGGGTACCACACTTTAGGAAGGATGTGAAGGCCTTAGAGAGGGTGCAGAAAAGATTTACAAGAATGGTTCCAGGGATGAGAGACTTCAGCTATGTTGATAGACTGGAGAAGCTGGGGTTGTTCTCCTTGGAGCAGAGAAGATTTGATAGAGGTGTTCAAAATCATAAGGGGTCTGGACTGGGTAAATAGAGGGAAACTGTTCCCATTGGCAGAAGGGTCGAGAACCAGAGGACACAGATTTAAGGTGATTGGCAAAAGAACCAATTTTAAACTTTTTTACGCAGTGAGTGGTTAGCATTTGCAATGCACTGCCTGAAAGGGTGGTGGAGGCAGAGTCAATCACGGCTTTCAAAAGGGAGTTGGATAAATATCTGAAGGAAAGAAATTTGCAGGGTTACGGGGAAAGGGCGGGGGACTGGGACTAGCTGAAGTGCTCCTGCAGAGAGCCAGCACGGGCTCAACTGGCCAAACAGCCTTCTTCCGTGCTGTAACCATTCTATGATTCTAACCCTTCCGCATCCCCTCCTTAAAATCCACCCGGGACCAAGTTTTTGCTTACCCCAACTAATATCTCCTCCTTTGGCTCAGCATCCATTTTTGTCTGATTACACCTCTCAAGTGCTTAAGGACATTTTTCTCTGTGAAAGCCACTACATAAAATGCAAGCTACTGTTGCCTTCCTTGTCTCCCCAGCCTCCAAAGCATTTGATTGCTCATTTGATCACACCTTTCACTAAAGTAGGTTTGTGAGCCAATTTGAATGCATAACTGCTTTGATGGCATGTGGTGCTCTGCAACACTATGATCTGCTTCAATCTTGATCATTTTGAGCACTAAACAGTATCCTGTAGAGACCAATGCAATTTGCCCTTCTCACACAGCCAAATGCTAAAAAAAACTAAGAATTCCTGAAAGCAGACTCTGGCAGCCAGATGTGGCAACTAATACTTTGTACACTGCATTCAGGTGATGAGTTACAGTAAATACAGATCTAAATAATCACGAGTCAAAAAAATGAATTGGGCAACACCATTAATGAATGAAGTCTAATTTTCTCGCTTTACCCTCTTTTTGCTTTTCAGTATTTCAGTCTAAAGGATTTTGAAGATTGGCAATCACAAGAGGTTCTGACGAAGTGTTACTCCTGAAACATCAACGCTTTTTTCTTTCTCCACCGACGTTGCCCAACTTGCGGAGTGTGTCCAGCGCCTGCAGTACGTTGCCTTTTGCTGCACTTGTGTTGTACCGGCATTAATGATTGCTGGTGATGATATTAATTTACAGCCCGGGAGAGGAATGCAATTGCAGCAGACCTACACCAATCGCAAACAGTGACTCAAGTGAAAAATCCCTGCCCAGATTGCGAATTTAACGCTGCATTTTAACTGCACGGACATTGCCCCAAGTGCTTGAAGCTCAGGGGGGGGGGGGGGGGGGGAGCTGCCTGCCTGCCTTCAGGTGACCCGTTTTTACATAAGGTGCGCCACTGAAACACACGGAGGTGTGGTGTGGACACCAGCAGCCCCAGATGGCCCTCAGTGCACTGCCTGTGTGACAGTGCTGGCCAAGTTTGTACCGGCTGCCCGGGACCCAGTCCTACTCCCACTCCCACACACACTCCCTGCTGCTGCTGTTGTGTTGTCAACACAGGGCGAGGCGGCCGCTCGAAGTAACGAGGCCGTTACAAAAAAAAACCAGACTGCTGTGTTGATAACAAATGCGCAACCGAGACAGACGGCGACTTCAGGGCAGAGACGCCACAAAGTTCAATGAGTGCCCCTCACTGCTCTCCCCACACACACACGACGCAGCCAAGCCGTCCGCACACTTACCGCTCGCTCACTGCAGCCCGACAACCGGCGGCTCCAACGCCGGAAGTTACGTCAGTGCGCGTGAGAGAGGAGGGGGGGAGGAGTGGCCGCTCAAACACGTGACGCCCCCTCAGCTGACAGTCACGCCAGGAACCCGGAAGTCATGTGACCGTCAGCCAGCTTCCCTCTTTCCCCACCCCAAACACACTGCTGTTTCGAGCCAGTGACTTGTCTGCAATCACACAAGACTGAGATGAGAAAGATCTTAGCATTTATACAGCGCCTTTCACGACCACCGGACGTCCCAAATGAAGTACTTTTTGAAGTGTAGTCACTGTTGTACTCTTTTGTGTGGACACTAAACCAGATGAACTGTAAATCAATAAAACTTTAAATAAACCTTAACAAATTAAATTAAAATTTGGTAGCCCGGGGTGATGATGCACTCCAGTCCCCGCGGCGCCCACCGGTCGCGGAAAGTAGTAGTCACTGTTGTAATGTGGGGGAAGGGGGCAGCCAATTTGCGCTCAGCAAGTTCCCACAAACAGAAATGTGATAATGACCAGATAATCTGTTCTTATGTTTATTGAGGGCTAAATATTGGCCAGGACACCGGGGAGAACTCCCTTGCTCTTCAAAGTTGTGCCATGGGATCTTTTACGTCCACTGTAGGCCCCGTCCAGAGCAGATGGGGCTTCAGTTTAACATCTCATCCGAAAGACTAGATTTTTGTCTCTGGAGTGGGATTTGAACCCACAATCCTCTGGCTCAGAGGCTACCAACTGAGCCACTGACTGAGCAGAGGACTGAGAAGTTGGGCCGTATGACCTACTCCTGCTCCTATTTCTTATGTTCTTAAGAATTGCTACATTATGCCTGTGTAACTGCCCAAGCAGAAGTCAGTGCCTTCAGGACAGAAGGGGAATCAGGAGAAGATTAAAAAATAAGAAAAAAACTTCTCAATAAAATAGATGCTAAAGGATTAACAAAAAAATAAAAAACATTTCCACACAAAATTTCTCACCCATTAAAATATATTCATAAGACACAACAAACATTTGTGGATAAATCTAGCCAACTTGGAGACAGTGAGTTAAACAGCAAAGAATGAGATTTAGATCTGCTACAAGAAATGTAATAAGTGCTGGGGGGATTCTTTGATCCCACATTCCCAGCGCAAGCTGTGCTCATAGGGAGCAGAGTTGCAGAATCGGGGCTTCAGTGTTGTTGCCTGTCTCTGATCCATGCTGTCTGCTGAACGTAAACATAACATCACCTCTACTATCTTGACATGATGTAACACAACCAACCGCCACAGAAAAATGCTACTCATCAGGATTAATTCAGTTTGACATAATCCCACATACTACTGAAAATTAATGACATACTACCAGAATCCTCACAACTTTTACAGCAAACGACACAGATACTTAAAAACAAGTGATTTCAATTAGAGGCTGATGGTAATGCAAACAATTTTTTTTACTGACAATCAAAAGTAGGCAAAAGAAAATCAAAAGTAACTTGAAACTCCTCACTAACTACCTAAAACTGACAGAAAAAAATATACAATATCTCCAGATGAACATAATCATTTCATAAATATTTTTCTCTTAGTAACAAAACATGTCATGACGGAGCCTGAATCTACAACACTATGTTCCATTTTACAAGTACTGACAGACACATCCGGCCCCACAGTCATCAATACGCACTGGGAACAGACACTTGTTTTTCAAAAGCCAGGAACTTAATTAAAAGAAACGAAAAACAAATGGAGCAAGAAATGCAACCAAACACTGCTGAAACTATTGCAAACAAAATTATAGACTAACTGTACAAAACAGGACATTGGGATATCATAAGCCATTGGCATTAATTAACACAGTGTTATTTTTAAAATGTAATTTTTGAAGCAACTTCCATAGACAGGCCCAGGCTTCTATCAAATTAAACTTAATATTGGTCATGAAGTGACCGGGATAACATGCTTCAGTTAACAATCTACCCTTGTACCACTGAGATCGTCACTGGAAATACTATGGGTTGCCCACCATTCAGGATGTGACTAGTGGTGTCCTGCAAGGATCTGTATTAGGGGTTCAACTACTCATCATATTTATTAACGACTTAGATGATGGGATAGAAAGCCACATATCCAAGTTTACCGATGACACAAATATAGGCGGCATTGTAAGCAGTGTAGGAGGAAGCATAAAGTTACAAAGAGATATTAATAGATTAAGCAAATGGATTTCAATGTAGGCAAGTGTGAGCTCATCCACTTTGGACCCAAAAAGGATAGAACATGGTACTTTCTAAATGGTGAAAAGCTAGAAACAGTGGAGGTTCAAAGAGACTATGGGGTCCATGTACATAGATCATTAAAATGTCATGGACAGGTACAGAAAATAATCAAAAAGGTTAATAGAATGCTGGCCTTTATATCTAGAGGACTAGAATATAGAAACATAGAAACAGGAGTAGGCCATTCGGCCCGTCGAGCCTGCTCCACCATTCAATGCGATCATGGCTGATCATCCAAATCCAGTACCCTGTCCCTGCTTTCTCACACAGAATCCCCACATCGAGCCTGCACCTATCCAACCCTATCCCCGTAACCCCACGTATTTAATTCCCCCTAACATATCCCATCCTATCCCCATAACCCCACATATTTAATCCCCCCCCTAACACTAAGGGTCAATTTATCATAGCCAAATCAACCTAACCCGCACATTTTTGGACTGTGGGAGGAAACCGGAGCACCCGGAGGAAACCCACGCAGACACGGGGAGAATGTGCAAACTCCACACAGACAGTCACCCGAGGTCAGATTCGAACCCGGGTCCCTGGCGCTGTGAAGCACCAGTGCTAACCACTATGCCACCGTATAAGGGGGTAGAAGTTATGCTACAGCTATACAAAACCCTGGCTAGACCACACCTGGAGTACTGTGAGCAGTTCTGGACACCACACCTTAGGAAGGATATATTGGCCTTGGAGGGAGTGCAGCGTAGATTTACCAGAATGATATCTGGATTCCTAGACTTAAATTATGAAGAGAGATTACACAAACTAGGGTTGTATTCCCTGGAATTTAGAAGGTTAAGGGGTGATTTGATTGAAGTTTCAAGATATTAAGGGGAACTGATAGGGTAGATAGAGAGAAACTATTTCTGCTGGTTGGGGAGTCTTGGACTAGGGGGCATAGTCTAAAAATTAGAGCCAGACCTTTCAGGAGTGTACTTAGGAAACACTTCTACAAGTAAAGGGTGGTAGAAGTTTGGAACTCTCTTCCGCAAACAGCAGTTGATGCTAGATCAATTGTTAATTTTAAATCTGAGATTGATAGATTTTTGTTAATCAAAGGTATTAAGGGGTATGGGGCAAAGATGGGCATATGGAGTTAGATCACAGGTCAGCCATGATCTCATTGAATGGCAGAACAGGCTCGGGAGTGCTAAATGGCCGACTCCTGTTCCTATGTTCCAATAAATTCCTAACCTTTCTGATAGGTATGAAAATTCTATTGTAAGACTTGAATTTATATGGAAGCAAAATAAATCTACAGCTTTAGAGAAATGCAGTACTTAACTTTCATTGGTATTTTAAACCCTGCTCTGAGACCAAAAGAACCATGTTTCAAAATTCAAAATGAAGCTAAACAGGTGAACTAAAGATATGGCCAAAACTCTGCTGTATTTAGCTTAGACTGAGAGGCCCATGGATACAGAATGGTCAATCAAACACAATACATAGAATTTCATAGAATTTACAGCACAGAAACAGGCCATTCAGCCCAACCGGTCTATGCCGGTGTTTATGCTCTACACGAGCCTCCTCCCACCCTAATTTATCCAACCCTATCTGCATATCCTTCTATGCTTTGCTCCCTCATGTACTTAAACAGCTGCCCCTTAAATGCATCTACGCTATTTGCTTCAACTACTCCTTGTGGTAGCAAAATTCCACATTCTAAGCACTCTCTAGGTAAAGAAGTTTCTCCTGAATTCCCTAATGGATTTATTGGTGACTATCTTATATTTGTGTCCTCTTTTTTTGGACTCCCCAGAAGTGGAAACATCTTCCCTACATCCACCCGACAAAACCCCTTCATAATTTTAAAGACCTCTATTAGGTCACCCTTCAGACTTCTACTTTCTAGAGAAAAGAGCCCCAGCCTGTTCAGTTTTCCTTAATAGTTATAACCTCTCAGTTCTCCTATCAATAATGGGCGATGTTTGCATTTCGTATTAATGAACAATGACACCTGCCATCTGCATAACCCAGGAATTTCTAATGTTGACACAATGGGCACCTGGATAGCTTTTTCAATAAAACAATGCTTATTTTCGATTAAAATTAAGTATTTTTGTCGACGGTTTATGGATCTGCACTCTTCTGTATTTCGCAGTTCAAAACATGATTTTTTAAGAAAGATACCGCCCTCAAAATACCTTCTGCAACTGCATGCTGGAAAATGTGCTTTGTGTGGCCATGCATCAAGTATATTGGAAAGAAGTCCATTAGGCTAATACTGTTAGGACTGCAAATGCTGGAAATCCGAAATAAAACGTACCAAGAAAAGATACATACAGAAAACATCATAACCTATTGCTTCTTTTTCTAGATGCTGTCTACCCTGCTGTCTATTTCCAGCATTTCCTGTTTTAATTTCACATTTTGAGCATTTGCAATTTTTCCTTTTTATTAAGCCAGTACTGTTGATTATCAGACATGTGTGTCTGGAAAAACAATCATAAAGTGCTATGAACAATTAACATTTATCACCAGGTCATTAAGCAACATCATAATCTAATCAACTTAGTGCTAATAGAGACAATGCTGTCCAGACACCACAGTGGGCCATGATCATGTCTTTATATATATCTGCTACAAAACTAGCTGTTCATTGTTCAAGTAAAATGCAATCCTTGCAGATTGATTTCTCAAATGAGAGCTGGGAGGGCCAATTCCCCAATGTCACAGTCGAGGAGTAACACTTTACTGGCAGTATACAAGGCTTGCAGAGCTGAACTCCTGATTTCACAGGAGAAGTTTATGAAATCTTTGAGGCAGCGCTATCTGCTTTCGCTGGCCTCATTAAATCTGACAGAATTATTTGAATTGGTCCTTCAATGATCACCCATAGTCTACTGCAGTGCAGCTGCTCGATCCCTGAGCACCTGTATAAAATGAACACGGGGATGCCTCCTAGATGTTCGATCCGCCACTTAAAGCTAGGTTGCAACATTTTTGAGAGGTGCATTTTGATTGCTGTTTATGACTTGGCCAACTAAACTTTGTGTATTGTATCTGGTGTGTTTTTTTTCTGCTGCTTGCTGTTTTTCTTCAGTTCAACTCTTTTTCAGTGCACGCATCCAACATCAGCATATTTGGTGCTACCATTTGTCCCCCATAGCAGCAAGCACAGTGATCAGCATAGGCAGGCATTCCACTGCGCCTGCCAGTGGCTGTCCTGGATTTGGTACAGGAAGACAAATTCCTTTGGGCAGAGAAAAGGCAGGTGTTCGCCCACCTGCAGGCAGCCCAGGAATTATATATTCCAACAGAAGTACACCTACTTGGACATGTTCGAAGCAGCGGCAGAGCCAGTGGGGTCATGACCCCCCCCCAATTAATTTCGAGCTCGGCCAACACAGCTTTGGCGGACCGCCTCCATTTTGCTTCCAGGAACCTGTGTCTTTGACCTCCAGGTTCGGCCTGCAAGTCTGTGCAGTTTCAGACTAGCTAAGTTGGCATTCTCCAGTTCCCAACTTGGTCCCCTTACTGTCAAGCCGGCCAAATCTCGAGTTAGATACCCCCCAGTCGGCCGAAGCTAGCTCTGCCACTGGTCTGAAGCGACCTGCCTTCAATGTCTATGCTTCTGCAGGAGGCTCTCACCAAGTTGTACCTTCTACTGGAGCCTGGCCTTCACATATCTAGCAAAGGGACAGCACTGCTCATTGTGGTTAAAGTCTATGGGGGAGAAATTCATTATAGCCCAGGAGTGGGCGCTAACTTTGGAAAAGTTTGAGATTTAGCGCCAGGCGCTAATGAATCTCGCTGCGAGCAAAATTCAGGGTCATCGCTCAAAGAAAGGATGGGAGCGCTAAATCAAACGCTAACGGCCTAGCTCATGACGTCACACTCAAACACTAAGCAATTTCAGGTGTAGTCTAATCGCAAGTCATCATTGCCACAGGCTTTTTCCAGTTCTTTAAGGGGAGGTTCAATCATGCTGCAGAACCTCATTCTCAGCATTGCTGGTTCTGCAGCTGTCTCAGCAAGCATCAGAAGGCCAAGGAGAACCGGACCACTGAAGGAGGTGTCATTATGGCAGATCAACGGCCCAGGGAGAGAGCTCGCAGATTCTGTGATCAAGCATGGGAGGTGTTGGTCTTCGCTGTGGAGAGACGGCGGGCGGTGCTGTGCCCAGCAAGTGGCAGGAGGCCCTCGCCGCAAGTCTTCCATGCCATGTGGAGGGAGGTAGCCCAGCATGTCTCGGGCAGCACTGTGGTCCCCAGGACCCACACACAGTGCAGGAAGAAATTTAACAACCTCACTCGGGTGGTCAGGGTGAGTCAATGCTTCAACAAATGCTACATACCACCATCTGAACCACAGTCTGCACACACTGTCCAAAGCACCACACACCCGGCACTCACCCACCAACAATCTCCACCTACTAACACTCACACCCACATCTCACACCTTGCACACAATGACAGCTATTCAACTATGGCAGGCACATCACCCAAACACATTGCTCCACACTCACTCACACACTTTCCTCTCTTACAGGCCAAGGTGGCTCACAGCAGGAGAGAGCAGGAACGCAGAGGTGGGGGACAACCTGACACCCAACCACTGCCTGAGCTGGAGGAAAAAGTGCTGCAAATCATTGGGAGCCAGGTGGTGGACGCCATGGCCACCGGCGACATTGACCCCCTTGGGGACAACAACAGTATGTTCATCCTACTCCTTCTTCTCACATCCCACTTCCCCCTCACCCCACAAGCCTTTCCCACTTTCCAGCTAATCATGCTGTATGCATACATTTCTCCCTTCCTGCCCCCCTCCCCTCACCTTAACCCGACTCTTGTGCCTTTATGCTTTCAGATAATGAGCAAGCACCTGAGCAGTCTGTCCCTGAGGGCACCGTAGAGATCAAGGCAGGAGAAGAGGAGGAGGAAGAACACACCGCGTCACTGCATCTCTCACCCGCAGGCACCAGCTCAGATACTGGTACTCCGTGTTCTTTAGAGGCTGGTATAGTAGCGGGGTCTGCACAGGGTGAGGCACCGGGGACGAGCGGGCTGCAGCAAGGCCGGGGGGAAAGGGTAGCTCGGGGGCCAGCTCCTGGAGGGACAAATTCGCGTGCGAGTTCTGCTGCACAGGACTCAGATGAGGACCCCGATGGGGAGGCCTTTAGAAGAAGGGTGATGGGCATGCACTCGGAGATGATAGGTGCAATGGCAAGGGTGCCCGAGAGCCTCTCAGGCAATGGTAAGGAGCGTGGAGGAGTCCGCCTCCAACATTGCACAGAGCTCTGCGCACACCATGGAGCCCATTATTTGCAGTCTGCAAAGGATGGTGGACTCCCAAGGAGATCGTGGAAACCCAGTCCTCGTGCTGCGTGGGATGGGCGATCTGGCAGCTTCCATTGCAGCACACGTGGAAGCCACGCAACGTCTTAGTGCTGTAATGCAGTCTATGCTTGGTGCCATCGCTTCTCAGACGCTCTCATGCAGTCTCAGCTTGATGCCACGCAAGCTTTGACTGCTGCCATCGTGGCTGGGTCGACCACTGTCTACCGGGGCTTTTGCGGTGTTGCAGCAGGCCAGCAATCTGTGCTCCAGTAGATTGGTAGTGATGCTGAGGTGCTGCCCCAGGGGAGTGGCAGTGGGTCAGTGGAGCAGGAACCTGTTGTCCTCTCTCAGGATGACAGCATTCCTACTCCCACCGCTGGCACTCCGCCTTTGCACTTGTCACTGCCTGTCATCCAGCCAGCCAGACTGCTGCCGCCCATGCTGAGGTGGTGAAGTCTACAGCCAGGGCTTCCAGGTCCAGAGCTGGTCGAGGGCGTCCTGCAAGGCCATCTGAAGTCTCCCGCACAGACACTCGGCAGCCTTCCACCAGCCTTGCTGCAGCCACTGGGCCAACACTTTGTAGGAGGACTAGAGTAGGCAAAGGCACAGTAACAAGGGGCACTAAGGAATTGCACAAGGGTGAATAGTTAATATTGTTGTTGTAAATATGTGTTCACTGATTATTGATAAATTTATTAATTGGCTTTGGATGACTTTGTGGTGTCTCTCATTTCAGCTGTGTGCTGTGATATGGCCTGTGACAGGGATGGAATGATGGGGATGTGGTGAGCATCAGGGATCTGGGGTTAATTTATTGGAACCTCAGTCTGTTGAGGTGGTCACGGACCGCTCTTCCAGAAGGCCGATTGGGTGGCTGCCTCCTCCCTCGCTCCTGTTCCTCCTCTTTCTCCTCGTCTTCCTCTTCCTCCTTGTCCTTGTCCTCCTCCTCCGCTCCCTCTTCCTCCTCCTGAGGTGGTCCCGCAATCCCTGGTGGTAAGGGCTGGTCCCTCATGATGGCCAAATTATGGAGCATGCAGCAGACCACCATGAAATGGGACACCCACTCAGCCGAGTACTGGAGGGCTCCTCTTGAGCGGTCAAGGCAGTGGAACCGTTGCTTGAGCACCCCAAAGGTCTGCTCGATGATGTTCCTGGTGGCAGCATGGCTCTCGTATGAGTGCTGAGCAGGAGTTTTGGGGTTGCGGAGGGGAGTCATGAGCCAGGTGGAGAGCGGATAGCCCTTGTCTCCGAACAGCCAGCCGCGAGCTTGATGTGGTGGCTGGAAGAGTGCTGGCACACCAGTCTGGCAGGATAAAAGCATTGTGGCTGCTGCCAGGATAGCAGGCATTGACATTGAGGATTCGCTGTGTGTGGTTGCACGCCAACTGCACATTAAGTGAATGGTAGCCTTTGTGGTTACGGAAGACCTCAGGATTGTTATGCAGTGCCTGCAAAGCCATGTAGGTGCAGTCAATGGGGAATCCCGCTATCCTGGCAAAGCCACATGCACGTTCGTCCTGCTTCTCTCTGGGAAGGAAATGTAGTCCCTTCTCCTACTGTACAGAGCCACTTTGACCTCCCGGATGCAGCGATGGATGGCAAACTGCGAGATGTTAGCTATGTCTCCTGTTGCAGACTGGGAGGATCTTGACCTTGACTGCCACTGAGAGAGCCATGGTCGACCTAATCTGAGGCTAGAGGTCTGGTTGCAGGAGGTGGCAGAGTTCTGTGACCACCTCCTTGGTGAAGCAGAGCCTTCTAATGCACTGCTCCTCACTTAATTGGAGGTAGGAGAAGTGGTCTCGGAATCTTGGAGGGTAAGGCCTCCTGTTGAGAGCCCTGATGGCCCTCCTCCTCCCTCTGGCCACATCTTGCAATCTTTCTCTGCTCCCTCCGCAGTAGATCCTGGAGGGTGAGGTCGACTGCCAGTACAGCCCCCATTAATGTAACGATGTGTAGCACTTTGAAATTTTGTCAGAATAAATGTAACAAATTTTTAGTAGCCACGACACTCCTGATACTAAAGAACCTTTAAAGGAGTGAATTAAACTCTTGCACAATCGCAAACTGACAAGGAAGCAGTGAAACAGCACTAACCTGACAGCTGCGACTCATCCCTTTAAATATCGCCCCTGGAACCGCCATCTGCCTGCTTCACGCCTCCTCTTCCTGTCGTTATCGGGGCGAGACACTAAGGCAGGGGGCGATAATCAATTTGGCAGATTGGGCGCCCAGTGAGCGTTGCACGCTCACTGACGTCACGATCTGCCTGGTGCTAAAGGTACAGGCGCTAACTGTTAGCGGCGGCGCTAAGGGGTGACTGGATTTGGCGTGCGGCGCTGGATTCGCCTCGCCCTGGTGCTACTTCATTAGCACCCCATTAGTGCCCCTGCCAGCACTAACAGGAGGCGCTAAGCAACTGAATTTCTCCCCTATCACTCCTCTATTAATTTTGTAAAACATGACTTCCCTTTAACAGGCTTTCTTTGATTACCCCATGCATTTCTAAATGTTGATAATTTTATCATGAATTATGGTTCTAAGGGTTTGCTCATATCTGACATTAGACTAACTGTTCTATAGTTATCTGGTTTATTCTTTTCTCCCTTCTTGAACAAAGCTGTACATTAGTTATTCTCCTGGCCAATGCCACAATTTACATATTTAAGGAGCGTTGAAAAATTGTGGCCAGAGCCTCTTCTATCTCTCCTCTGACTTCTGTCAACGATCTAGGATACCTGCCATCAGAGCCTCGTGAGTTATCCACCCTGAGTTCTGCTAATGTTTTCAGAACCAATTCCTTTTCTACAGTTATCTTTAATAATTGTTCCATATCCACTACACCTCCATTCACACTTCCAACATCACTTGAAAAAATTGTTGCAATTCTTTATTTTTTTATCTTAATGGGCCAAAAATTCGGCACTTGCCGGGTGAGTACTCACCCGTAAGGCCGCCTGAAGTGTGGGTTTCCTGCATGCACTGCGCATGCGCGGGAAACCGGAACTTCCGGTCTGGTGAAGGGAGCGGTTCAGAGGTGAACCGCGTGCGCGGGAGAGGCTGCGCGCACGCAGCGAACTTCGGGTTTTTTTCAGGTTTCTCTGGGAGAGTAAGTATTGAAGAACCTGCGCTTTTAAAAAGGAGGTGCAGGACCCGTTTTCAACAAGTTAAGTGGTTAATTAATTATAATTTTAAAAAATTTTCAACAGATACTTTAAAGAAAGGTAAGTTTATTTTTAGCACTGTTAAAAAGTATTTTAATTTTTTCAAAAATTTTAATTTTTGTTTAAAGTCGTTAGTTTATTTAACTTATAGTTATTTTATAAATGTGATGGTTTTTAAAAAAAATTATTTGAAGTTTAGGTGTTGTTTTGGGGCCGATTTCAATTCATAGATTTGACAGGTCTTCCTGTCAAATCTATGAATGAAAGATGGTCTGCTGCCATTGGCTCTCCATGGCATTACTTCTAGCGCCCCAAAAAAGTTAGCGCCCCTGTGCTGTAAATTCAGTGGTAGCGCCCCAAGCAGGAGGCGGGGCACTACTGGAAGCGCTCCACCTCCTTCTTGGGGCACTACAAGTGAATATCGCGGCACTATGTGCAACAGCGCCACGCACGTCGGCACGTAGCGCCGTGGTATTGCAGGCCTCCCGCCCCTGATTAAAGGGGAGGGGCCTAGCGCTGCGCGCACCGGGGCCCTGCTGAACAGCCCGGCACTCAAGACACATGCCGGGCTGAGCGATCGCAGCCGGCACCCCGAATAAAAAAGAGGAAGGGGGCAGGTGCTGGCAGGTGGCCAAAAAAAAAACGGCCAACAGACACCTGCCCCTTAACTTGCGCCGCCGCAGCTGCAAAAACGCCCCCTGACCCTGTCTGACATATTTTTCGAAGATAGGTCAGGGGGCGCAACCAAAGTTTGCGGCCGGGGCGCGAACGGGGCGCTGCGCACAGCGATGATGTCATTGCCGGTGGCGCAGCAGCGCAGGGCCCTACTGGCTACCGCTGTCACTAATCTCCCACTGAATTTCGTGGGAGGCGTTAGCGGTGCCGCGCCCGGGCGCTAGAGGCTTTGCGCCCCGTTAGCGTCCCCCCGGGACACTAACGGGAGGCGTAAAGCAACCAACTTTTCCCCCTAATCTTCCTCTCACCTCCCCACTTTCTATATTCCTCATCAGTTCCTTTAGCTGTTGTTACCCTAATTTTAATTGTATAGTTCAGTTTTAATCTTTCTATTCTTCTTTGATACACCTCATTTTCACCTTAGAGGAATATATTTATTTTGTACTCTATCCCTCTTATATTTGAAGATTTCCAACCGCTGAACTGTCAGCGTGTTTGCTAACTTTTCTTCCCAGTGAATTTGGGCCAGGTCCCTTCTTATCTGACTGGACTTTGCCTTTTTACATTCTGCTGAGTTATCTTTGACTCTTGATTGTTCTTTTCTATTCTTACACTGAGCTTATCTATACTGTGGGTGCTTTTACGCAATTATTCTCTTATCGTTGCATTAATTATTTATCCCAGTTCTTTTCCCAGAATTAAATTAAGCAATGTTTCTTTTCTTGTTGGACTACAAACATACTGATCTAAAGCAACAATAGAAAATGCTGGAAACACTCAGCAGGTCAGGCAGCATCGTGGAGAGAGAAACAGAGCTAACGTTTCTCTCTCCTCGATGCTGCCTGACCTGCTGAGTGTTTCCAGCATTTTCTGTGTTTGTTTCAGATTTCCAGCATCCGCAGTATTTTGCTATTGTACTGATCTAAGGAACAGTTTAGGATGCATTTAAAAAAGCGTGCTCCACTTTGACCACATGCAATAATTTTATTCCAAACTATCTTGGAATTGTTAAAATCACCAAATACCATTGCCCTGTTACATATCTCACTGAACTGTCTGCAGATTTCCACCTCTATTTCATCTCCATTGTTTGATGGCCTGTAATGTACACCTGTAATGGTACCATTTCACATCCTATTTTTTAAACTTTACCCATATCGAGTCTGACTTAACACAACCCCCAATTACATCCTTACATTCAGCACTGTGATAGAACCCTTCAATAACATTGCCATCCCATTTCTGTCCTTATCTCTCCTGACAATGTTCTAACCAGGAATAATGGGGTAGATGTTCCCTCCATGCAGTGTTCAGAGCATGGCGATGGGAGGCCCAGTCCATTTTGATTGTCGGGCCTCATCCATAGGGCTGCAGGCGGAAACCGAGCACCCCGGGACAGTCCACTGGGTTCCAAGCCGCTGCAATATCGTGCAGCCCAGCCGGTCTCCAGGCCCAACAATAAGTAAGTTGGAGGTACGTTCTCGGGAGGGGTGGCAGCAGCCCAGTTTATCTTTGTGGAGCCTGGAGGAGTACTCTTGCTCCTCTTGGCCCCACAAAAATAAGTACTTACCTTTGGGCTCCTCCTCCACTGGACCGCCAGCACGGCACACGCTTCACCTAGTCGCATCCTAAAATGGCATTGGGGTCCTACTGATGTCATCAGGCCCCGATTTAAATCCCTAAATTAGCTGTGCATTTGCTTCAAGTGGCCACCAGGACCACCTATTCCAAGGGCACCGTCAAAATGGCGATGGCCACAGCAACGGTGGGAATGAGGCAGTAAGTTCTTCCCCGCGATTCTCGGAGCGCTACTGCCCCCTTTCCGCAGGCCTCGAAATCTCCTACATTAAGTTTCAAGCCCTGTCCAAACTTAAGCCACATTTCCGTTATAGCTATTATATCATATTCCTCCATAGTTATTAATGCTTCCAACGCTCCAGTTTTGTTTGGAATGCTTTGTGCAGTTACTTACACACCACTGAGTACTGACTCCATTCTTTTTCCGGGTTTTCTCATTTCAAAAGTTTTTCTTTCCTTTCTTCTCCGATATAATTCTTTCATTAGTTATTTCAGCTAAGCCTTCTGATACTATTCCAATTAATCCTACTCTCCCTCACTAGTCTCAGACTTAGACTTTCCCCAAACCCTGCCGTATTCATTTGAATCATCCCCATTGCTCTATTTACCCTCTCCACAAGGATATTCATGTGAGTTCATTTTAGATGAAGATCATCCCTTTGGTATAGTCCTTCTTTTTATAGAACTCGCTCCAATGCCCAAGAATGTGTACCCAGCCATCCTCCACCAGCTCTGTTGACCTTCCTAATCATCTTTTCCTTAACCTGTCCAGCATGTAGCACTGGAAACAATCTGATTACCATCCTTAAGGAATTGTTTTTCAATCTAGTGCCTAATTCCATAAACTCCCTCTGCAAAACCTCAGATCTATTTCTATCCATGTCATTGGTTCCAACATGGACCATAACTTTTAGCTGTTTCACGCCCTTCCCAGAAGTTTTTATACCCTTCCACGATATCCTTTACCCTAGTACCAAGGAGGTAACATATCATTGGAGTCTCTTCATCATGACTGCAAGAAACAGTCATCTCTATCCCTGACTGTAAAATCTCCCAGTACTACCACTCTCTTCCAGTCATGTTATCCAAGAAAACATTCAGCCTGAAAACAAAAGCAGCTGCTCCCTTTAAGCCATTCAGAGTCCCTGCCACAGTTAATGCTGCTTGTGAATGAGAAAAACCTGCAGGGAGCATATTTAAATTATTTAAATGACCTACTCCCATGCAATCTGACAAGGTTGGGCTACTATGCAGCCAGCTTGGGTGCGCAGAGAACATGGACCACTTTTTGCCCAATTAGGGAATTAGCCCTTGTATTTCAAAGAATTTTAGGGGTAATGAATTGAATCTTTTTTATGTACTACTTAGTTATGGTTTTGATCTAACAGAGGTGGAAAGAAAGGAAGAACTGTGTGTGAAGATAAAAGAAAGACTTGCATTTATATAGCGCCTTCTCAACCTCAGGACGTCTCAAAGTGCTTTACAGCCAATGAAGTGCTTTTGAAGTGTAGTCACTGTTGTAATGCTGGAGGTGTAGGTAAGATTCTTATGTAATTCCAAAAAAGACTCCAATTGGTAGAGGTAAGATAACTATTGCCTTCTGAGAAGTGCTTGCCCATTTATTGCTTGAGAGGTCTGTAAAAAAAGCTATTCAAAGGAACTCAACTGACTGGCTTGTTTGTTTAACACTTTTGTGAATTGATTCAGAGCTCCTGTGTTATTTGATATGATTTCAAACAACTGTCTGCAAATGCTTGTTGTAAATTACTTCATTCCTGACTAAATCTGTTTGTTAATTCAGTCTGTTAGGAAAACGTCTGGTATGTAAAACCAGAGCCAATAAATTATTTTCTTATTCACCCTAGGCAAGTTTTCCCAAATTAGTTTGTGCACAAGGTCTCACTTCACTTTGTGGGAAGCAGTGAGCTTGCCGACAGGAGCTGGGCACAAGAAAGAGTAACTGGAGACACCCGAGTTGTAACAATTGGTAGTAGCGAAGGTGGGATATTAATTTCACATGCAGACCAGCAGGCTGATGTTAAGTTACACAAGCAGAATCACTTAGCAATTGCAACGAGCACATGTGCAGATATTGACGTCACTGTGGTGGGATTGGTACCCAAAACAAAGCTGGAACTGGCTAAGCAACAAATAGAAGAGAGTTCCAGAGAGAATTGGGAAGGGATGACAATGTCTGTGCGCACTCGCTAGAACTGTTTAAACTGAAATGAGAAGTCGCACAACACCAGGTTATAGTCCAACAGATTTATTTAATTTTACAAGCTTTCGAAGCAGTTCGCTCCTTCGTCAGGTAAGTTAGCAATGAGAGAATCTCCTTAACGTGTGTTTAAACTGAAAGCTGCAAAGGAGCAATGCAAGCACAAGGAGGAGCAGTGCAAGCTTGAGAAAGTAAAAGAATGGTTAAAACATGAGGAGAAAAAAGAACAATGGCATCATGGCAGGGGTGAAAAGGAGCCCATTCTATGCTAAATCGGCACAATCATCTGTGGCTTCCGTTGAGGGCAAGATAATGGAGCAGAGACCTGACCCATCCAAAACGATTCAAGGCCAGTCTGTCTACTGACAGAGAGTAAGATGTTTTAACTTCAAGTGCAGCAAAGCCATGCAGAGCGGCAGCGCATCATCAGAGTACACAGCTATCCAAGGAAGTGAGCAGGACTGGAAGAAGTTTAACACATTGACACCATATGAGAGACGTGTGGAGGCAAATAGAGAGCACTGACCTCACAGTATAATAGACCATACAGGGTAATTTTATCCCAAGAACATATTATCAATTCATAAAGGACATCCAATACACAATGATGGCAGCTTGAAGCCACACCTCATCTGTAAAGTGCTGACCTTATGGGGGAGAAATTCAGTATCGCCCCATTTGGGGCGCAATTATCGGCCGGGCGCAAAGATTAGCACCTGGCGCTAATTATCGCCTCCGACTGCAAACTTGACTTTTATCGCCCCTGGAGGTGATTGGAGCGCTAAATCAGGCGCTTCACACCTGTCTTAAGGCGCAAAGGCTGAGGAGCGAGGCGCTACCTCAGAGCGCTGGCGAAGCTCATGTGATGTCAGTCAGCAATGGAACACACACACAATGGCGCCAGCCAGTTCTTAAAGGGGATGGTTGATCTTGCTTTCCATCCACATCTTGCTCATTGCAGCCTTGAATCTCGGCCTGGAGAGACCTGTACATCAAATCTGCTGGAAAGAACAATGGAGAGAACCAGGGAAAGAGCTCAGAGTGTGGCCCCCACAGTCTCTCTAAATCGATACAAGGAAGGGCAAATCAAAATGAACCTGCAAAGTGCTGCTCAGTACCCAAAACTCCTTCACACAGCATTGAATCTCTCCAGAAGTCTCTCTCTCTCTTTCTCAGAATGCGTGGTTCAAAAATGTCACCAACAATAAAAGGCAGGAAGCGGTCGCCTTTAAATAGCACTCCCCCAGTCCCTTCCTGACTGCAAAACGCTCCCCTCAACCTGTCGTTGCTAGCGGCAGGCGGTAAGGCAGGGGGTCGCCACTCAATATCCGCTCCGGGGCGCTACCGGGGCGTTGTGTACTCGACTGACGTCACGATCTGCCGGCGCAGGAGATCGTGGCGGTAGTGTTTAGCGCCGCCGCAAAATGTCTAGTTAATTTCGCGAGCGGCGCAAACATCGCCACGCCCGGGCGCTAGTTGCTTTGCGCCCCATTAGCGCCCTCTTAAGGCGCTAACCGGAGGCGCAACCAACTGAATTTTTCCCCCTAAGTGTCTTACCTGCTCAGGGGCAGGACACAGGGGATGACATAACTGGCATGCTAGAAGAGGGCAGAGTGAGCTTCCTGTGAAGTTTGAGCGCTTTAGTTAATCAGCTGTCAAACAAGCAGGGACAGCAGATGGATAATCCCCACCGACTGCTAAAATTTCATATGAAAAGATATGGACATATTTTACAACATGATGCAGGATTAGGCCCTTGTTCATCATAGATGCATCATTCAGTTTTGGTCAGCCCAATGTAAGAAAGCCATCCAGCTGCTAGAAACGATGAGGGGGAGAGCAAGTCTGATCTCCAGTGTCAAGAGGGATATTGTATGAGAATTACTAGGATGAGATATGTGGAACCGAGGCTCTTCATCCACCAAAAGAGATGTCTCAGAGGGGACAGTACAGAGGCTTATGATACTGATAGAGAAAGTAAACCTGGAACAATAGACATGCTGAGGTAACAAGACAAGAGAGCACAGGTTCAGGATTGTGAAGGATAAGTTCGACACAGGTGCCAGATGATCAACACTGGCTTTCTTTAAAAAAAAACTGGATGCTGTAATTGGAAGAGAAGTTATGCTGAACCTTTATAAAGCGCTGGTTAGGCCACAACTGGAGTATTGCATCCAGTTCTGGTCACCACACTTTAGGAAGGATGTGAAGGCTCTTGAGAGTGCAGAGGAGATTTACCAGAATGGTTCCGGGGATGGGGGATCTTAGCTACAAGGACAGGTTGGAGAAGCTGGATTTGTTTTCATTAGAGCAAAGGAGGTTGAGGGGTGATTTGATAGAGGTGTACAAGATTATGACGGGTTTGGATAGGCTAGACGAGGAAAGGCTTTTCCCACTAGTTGATGGTACAAGGACTAGGGGACACAGATTTAAGGTTTTGGGCAAGAGATACAGGGGGAATGTGAGGAAAAACTTTTTACACAGCGAGTGGTGATGACCTGGAATTCGTTGCCGATGGAAGTGGTGTAAGGGGAGACACTCAATGTTTTCAAGGGGAGACTGGATAGGCACTTGAGGGAAATAAACTTGCAGGGCTACGGGGATAGAGCAGGGGAATGGGACTGACTGGATTGCTCTACAGAGAGCTGGCACGGACTCGATGGGCCGAATGGCCTCCTTCTGTGCCGTTATGACTTTATAGTAGAACTGGTATTCAGAAAGGATGAAACCAAATGAGCCAGAGGGCCTTCTTCCTACAAACCTGTCTTGTGATCATACAGTATTAATAAGTTCTGATAATATTGCTGATAGCCACTGTATGTTTTATTGTATTATTAAAATGATGTAGCAGTTCTATGGTAACTTCAATGAATACTAAGGGAAAATTAGCATTTGCAACATATTTGTATAAAAATCAAAGTATATTTGTATATAGTTTCTGCAGTAATATGTTGAAGCAGGACTCAAGAGGAACAACATATGGAAGAGTCTTTCAGAAGACAACAGACTGAATCTTGAAAGGGAAAAGCCATCCAACTGAAAATTTGCAAACTATATGAAATTCGACATAAAAGTGATAAGAAATAAACTGTGTAATCTAACCAATTGGTAAATATTACAGGTTAATATATTCTTGTGTTTTCTCTACACATAAGTATACACCGCAGCTTAGATTTTCCAGTTCTGGTGCTGAAACTTTCTGTCCACTGCTTTGCCACAGGTCAACTTCATGGGATTCCTGCGGTCGGCCTATTTTAATTATTTAAATTTATGCATGGACACGGATGGCCCATATTGGACCTGGCACTCGGGGCTCGTTAGAGGGATGGGAGGAGGTGAGAAACCTTAGAAGGGCTGCTGAAATTGCGTTGTAAAGAATTTAAAAAGGATGCCACTTCTAAAAGGTATGTGGCAGCATATATGGGAGCAGCCTGTATAAAGGCTGTATTGACGAAGGGAATGTTTCCATAACCTTTCTATAGGCAGTCTTATGTGGGAAAATGTGACAAAAAAAAACTGACTGCCAAAAACAGGGGCACACAAGTTATATGTAGAGGCAGGAAATGGAGTCTGTGGCCAAACGATGGGGTGATGCAGTACCTGAACTCTCTATTTGATGGCTAACGTGGTGAATATACTATTGTATGAGTTTTGTATGGGCAGGATTGTCCTACAGTGCACTCTGCCCAGATAACAGCACTGCGACATGTACTTCCCACAAGATTTGGAAACAGATGTAGAAGGAGATGGCAAGCCTTAAGGAAATGACCAAAGTAACCTTACCCAACGGTACCATTTCCCAGGTAGATGGTCCAAGTACGCATGCCACAAAGTGTTGCCGAGCTACCTGTTGCACATTTACTGCTGGACCCCCTGTACTTGTGGAAATGCAACAGTGCAGTGACACTGGGCAGCTACGACATGCTCTTTGTGCACGTTCGGCAGCAAAGGAGATAAAACGCATGGCTATGCTGAACGATACATCAGTCAATTGATCCATATATTTGTGGGCAGCACATTGGCTGATAGGGCAGATTATCCCTATGCCTGACTGGAAGGAGGTGAAGTCAAAGTGTAACCCTGCCTGCACCTGACAGTGCTATCTCTACAGTGCAGGTTGGCTACAAGTATCCTTGCAGCAGATGAGACCTGCAAGCAGTTTCATGGTAACTTAGAGCCAATTCCACATGTCATTGCCAGGTGAGGGTGCAGAACTGATTGGTTGGCATCAATGTGCGTGTGGACCAACTGGCTCTGCTGCCTGCTGATCTCCGTTGAATACTTTCTTTCATCTAGTTCCACTTCAACCATGAAGCATTATGATTAGATGCTTTCAAAGCAACTCAGCAATAAGGTATTTGTGGTGTACCCTGAATTGAATAAATGTTCAATTTGTGGCAACACTTTTACAGATCCCAGAGCTGACTTTATCTCTGGGCAGACATCTGTTGGGCAGCCAGTGGTGCGATCGCGCTGCCTTCCCAATGTCCTTGCTGCAAAACCCGAGCTATTTGATGGTCGGGCCTTATTTCAGTACTGCTGGGGGGCTGCGAGTGCAGTTCTGACGTTCACAGGCAGCTCACTGGTTATGGGGGGTGGGGGGGCAGCAATTTCAGGAGCTGATAGATTTCCATGAATACCAGCCACATGGTTGGTAAAAAAAATGTATTTAATTTGCATATTTCAGCAGGGTTTGGTCTCCTTCTGCATCTCGATACTCCCTAGTGAGGTGATAGTCAGTCAGTTCCATCAGAAATTGAATAAGAAATCCTATCAGCAACAAAAAAATAATTTTTTTAAAATACCTGTTAAAAAAAAACATCGCCAATCAACCAATTAAAATTTGCATTGATCAAACAGGCCAGCTGAATGCCCTAATCAGAGATAAAAATGCAGCAATAAAAATTAGAACTGAAAATGCTTTGTTGTTTCGATATAACTGCATTTTCCATGACATTCTTTAGAATTAGCAATCCAAGTACAGAACTGTGAAGCTTCGTAGAAGAACTGTAGGGCAATCCCCCCCACCCCCAACCCATTCATATCAATAGAAATTGCCTAATTACAGAACAGGCTCTAGGTCCCACACTGTACAATTAAGTTGCATACACTGTGGAAGATTTGTTTAATTTAGTGACATCCTTTTTTTTTGAAAACTACAAAGGTAATTACTTATTCAAATAGAATCCCCACCCCTGCTCATTACCAATAGATTCCTTGTACTGTGGAACGCAGCTGGTCTGAGCTTCTGTATCTCAATACTCCCTAGTTAGGTGATAGTCAGTCAGTTCCATCAGAAATTGAATAAGAAATCCTATCAGCAAGAAAAAAAATTATATATGTTAAAAATGTATTCTTCAAACATTTTTGAAAGGATTGCAATTTTGTTATGTATGTACTGTTACAGGGGGAAATGTTATCCACGGGAGGGGGAAGACAATCACGGCGGGGGGAGGGGAGTGGGTACGCAGACTGTCCAGCAGCAAGTTGGATGATCTTTGTGGGGCCAGAGCGAGCAGTCATGCTCCTCCTGGCTCCACAAACATCTCTAATAAAAGCCAGAACCATACCTTTATCTGAGCGACCTGCAACAATCCCTTTAAGGACCACTGGTTAGATCACTCAATGTCTGGTGTCAATAGGCAGAGCGTGTGCACCTCAGAATTGCATTTGTGTGTCATAGGACCCCGATTGGCATATTATGAATAGGCTCCCACCTGAACCAGCCTGGGCCAGCATGCGGAGACTTTCACCAAAATGGCAGTGGGCGGAAATGGAACGGGAATGGGGCGGTAAGCGCGACACTGTGATGTTCAGGGTGCTCCTGCCCCTTCCTGCCCCTCAAAATTGGCTCCTCCATCTTCTTTATGGCTCTGCCCGTTATTCAGAAGCTTAGAAAGAGTTGCTGCACAGTATGTTTCTCTGTACTAATGGTTAGAATGCTAAAAAGTGGGTTGTTAGGACATGGAATGCCTTACTAGTGGAAGCAGAATCCTTAGTAGATTTTAAAAAGGAAATGGATAAAAATCTGAAAAAGAAAAATTTTAAAGGCGATGGACAAAGGGCAGGTGTAAGTGGATACCTTTTTCAATGTAGTAAAATTCTATAATTCTGCTGCTTCTCTCATTATATAGAGATTCACTCCATGATCCGGAAAACACAGGGGAAATGCATGAAACACAAAAATTCGGCACTTGCCGGGTGAGTACGCGCTGTGTACTCACCCGTAAGGCCTCCTGAAGTGCCGGTTTCCTGCATGCACTGCACATGCGCAGGAAACCGGAACTTCCGGTCTCATGAAGGGAGCGGTTCAGAGGTGAACCGCGTGCGCGGTAGAGGCTGCGCGCACGCAGCGAACTTAGGTTTTTTTTCAGGTTTCTCCGGGAGGGTAAGTATTGAAGAAGCTGCGCTTTTAAAAAGGAGGCGCAAGACCCGTTTTCAACAAGGTAAGTGGTTAATTAATTACAATTTAAAAAATTTTTCAACAGGTTTATTTTTTTTAGATACTTTAAAGAAAGGTAAGTTTATTTTTAGCACTGTTAAAAAGTATTTTAATTTTTTCAAAAATTTAAATTTTTGTTTAAAGTAGTTAATTTATTTAACTTATAGTTATTTTAAAAATGTGATGGTTTAAAAAAAAAATTATTTGAAGTTTAGGTGTTGTTTTGGGGCCGATTTCAATTCATAGATTTGACAGGTCTTCCTGTCAAATCTATGAATGAAAGATGGTCTGCTGCCATTGGCTCTCCATGGCCCACGTGATCCCAGGGGACGCATCGCACTAACTACGCCCCTGGGACACGCAAGCACTGCGCGCCGGCACTTGGAGGAGGCCCAGGAGCTGAAGTCCCCGTGGGCCCAGGGGTCAACGGCAGGCGCGGTAGGTAGGTGCGCACGGGATCCTTGCACCCGCAGGAAGCCAGGGAGCCGAATTTCTGGGCCATTAGCTGGAACAAAACAAATTAATATATCTTAAACATTGGTTGAACTTTTAAAAAAAAATTAGCAGCGTACTCAATGCACTAAACATTAATTGGAAAATAAATATATTCATACACTAAGCACTAAATGAAATATACAAAATCTGGAATTAAATGCATTCCAGCTTTTATTCATTCTGCCCCTTTAAATTGGGACTTTTATCAGCTTCTTTTTAATGTCTCATTTTAATGGATGGCAGTCCCACTAGGTTGGATTTCCATCCAAACATCGCAAGTTTCAATGAGACTGTTCAAGGCCCTCATTACTATGCTGGTTCTGTGTATAATTAGAGCCCTGCTCAAAATGAGAATACAGCCTAAATAGAAAGTAGGTCAGAGCGTGAATCCAGCAGGGAACAAGTGGAAATGTTTTCCACCCAATTTCCCAGTATGCACTCGCCTTAATCTTGCCAGGGATACTGATGCTGCCAGGCAGAAAGTCTTCCCAGCATCTCGTTCACTACACATTGTTTTTGAGTGTTGCTACATTCATGTACACCTGAAAAAGATAAAAGGGTAGAGCTTCTGCTTGCCACTTTGTTCCCGCCATGATTCCAAATGCTGGGGACAGGGTCATTTAAATATTAGGAGCGGGTGACCACGCCACTAGCAGTGCTACTGTGGGGCCCAGCCTGCAGAGCTACTGGGATTTCAGAGCAGCTCCAAGCGCCTGGATGGAGAGAGGTCACAGGCAAGTCTGATTGAAGACTGAAAGCCTCGCAAAGGCCCATGCTCAATGCTCCCTCACTGGTGGATCCAGATTCAAACAGCGATACATCCTTCTGGGATCAATTGCCATTTGAATTCCTTGTAGTGGTGCCTACATGGGGTCCTGTGCGGCACGTACACCTGCTTTCTGCTGGCATACCTACCTCTGGCTATATGGCTGGTGTATCCGACAGGATTTCCTGGGGATACCAGGAAACCGCCAAACTGATGTCGGGATAGAGGGGCCACAGACAGAAGAAACACCTGTCCTCCTCCATCACAATTTGCTGTGGCAGGTATCGAGGGACAGAAACCCAGCAGAGATGGGTTCTGCCCCAATTTCCGGCCTCTTCGCTCCCAGGTCACCTGAAGGAGTGGAGGTTCTAACCTCAAGTGTTTCTCTGTAAACATCATTATCTGTTGTCTTATTTTTCTTGCCTTAGAAAAACATGCAAACCAACTATGATGTTGATTTTTAAAAATTATTCATTCTCAGGATGTGGGCGTTGCATTTATTGTCCATCCTTAAACTGAGTGGATTGCTAGGCCACTCCAGAGGACAGTTAAGAGTCAACCATGTTAATGTGAGAGTGGAGTCACATATAGTATAGACCGGGTAAGGACGGCAGGTTACCTCCCTAAAGGACATTAGTGAATCAGTTGGTTTCTTACAGCAATCCAACAGCTTCATGGTCACGTTTACTGATACAAGCTATTTTTTCACTTCCAGGTTTATTTTTAAACTGAATTCAAATTCTCAAACTGCCGTGGTGCGATTTGTGTTTGATAATTTCTGAGTCATCTTACATTAAAACTGCGCATTTGTTCTTTTCACTAGTATGTTGAGGAACTGCCATATATCCTACTCCAGAGAGCTACTGGGTTGAGGATCCTCAGCCTAAACCTCATGGACTAGAGATTACAGAACCCGAAAAGGAGCTCTGAATGGCAAAATCCTGGAGCTACAATGAGGAGGTCGACTGTTGTCTCACAACATTACATTATGGTACACAGTAGTATCATGATACTGTGCCTATGGATGTTCCCCCATTGCACACTGGCATGCACGTGCTACACTTCCTCTGCAGCACAAGCGGGCTCCCCGGTGTGGTCAGTGCCTCCCCAATTAGGGTGACATATTTCCCGATGTTCCACATGCACTTTGCCGAGTCCCTGTGGTGGATCAATGACGAGGCGATGTGCTTTTCTAAATACTGATCAGCAGCACGCCACCTGTCTGGGCTGAGATCCTGTGCAAGTTTGTGCTGATATATCCATCATCCTCGGAAACTGTGATGGCCTCCAGCATCGACTCAATAGGGCATGTTGTAGACTCATCTGTGAAGACATAAGAAACAACTTACATCATTAGACTTCAAACTCCGCAGGGAGCTCTAGTTTGTCTACAGTGATGCTATTTCAGAAGACGAGGACAAGTACTTGAATGATTTATTCAGAACATAGCAAATGAGAGAGGATACAGGATATCACTAGCTGAAGATTAGCAAGGCTATCACATACCATTGAGTGCGATACTGGATTTACAATGCATGTTTTTATGGTTATGTAATAGATTATTAGACTTTATTATAATAATGGAAATGACTTACCAACTTTTACAGAAGCTTCGGAGGCGGAGACAGCAGCCTTATTGTAGCTCAATTAGAAAGTCGGATTTCTTGGTGCCTTTTTGTAGCTGGGTGGCTTAATATTGTGTTCCAGATTACACTTATGAAACATTTAAAGGTCCATGATTCTCTGATAAAAATCATAGACATTTCTGTACATTTTACTGTAACAATTCACCCTTCTAACAGTGGCAGCCTATATCTTAACATAGTCATGTGGCACAAACAGTGACTTTGTCAACTAGAAAAGGTTATTTTCTGTATTCTATAAACAATGCATAAATTCTAATTCTTTGAAGTGTAGCCTCACTTGGCTCATTTCTATAAGTGTGTTAAATTTGTATAATTTTAAGTAATTGACATTAAGTCTTGGATTATTCACAACTTCCTTCAGATGCACAGCAAGGAAACTCAAAGCTATTGTCCTCAGCACCTGCCACAAACTCTGCTCCCGTGACTGATTTCATCCCTTTCCTTGGCTCAGGCTGAACAATACGATGCCAAATGGTTTGATCCTGAAGTGTGCTTCAAACTCCACATCCTCTCCATCACCAAGACTGCTTATTTCAATCTCCACTACAGAGACCTGAGCACATAATCCAGACTCACACTTCATTGTAGTACTGAGGGAGAGCTGCACTGTTGGAGGTACCATCTTTCAGATGAGACGTTAAACCGAGGTCCCGTCTTCCCCCTCAGGTGGACGTAAAAGATTCCACGGTACTATTCAAAAAAGAGCAGGGGAAGTTCTCCTGGTGTCCTGGGGCCAACATTCATCCCTCAACCAACATCACTAAAACAGATGATCTGGTCATTATCACATTGCTGTTTGTGGGAACTTGCTGCACGCAAATTGGCTGCAGCGTTTCCTACATTACATCACTGACTACACTTCAGAAGTACTTAATTGGCTGCAAAGTGCTTTGTGATGTCCTGAGGTTGTGAAAGACACTATATAAATGGAAGTCTTGCTTTCTTTCTTTTCCACATTTCTCACTTCTGCCCCTTACCTCAGCTATTCGCCACTGAAACTCTTAAGCATGCTTTAGTCATCTACTGGCTTCATTATTTCAACAATGGCCTTACATCCTCTGTGCTCTTAAACTCCAACTTTGTCAAAAATGCAGCTATCCTTATTCTGCCCCACGTGCAGCCCTGCTTGCCCACCACTCCGATCCTCACACATTTACACTGGCTTCTTATCACTCACCACATTCAATTTAAAATCCTTGTCCTCATCTTCAAATCTCTCCATGGTCTTGCTACACCCAACCTCCTTCAGTCTTACGATAGCAAAATACTGCAGATGCTGGAAATCCGAAATAATAACAGAAAACGCTGGAAAAACTCAGCAGGCCAGGCAGCATCCGTGGAGAGAGAAACAGAGTTAACGTTTCAGGTCGAAGACCTTTCGTCAGAACTGGAAATAGCAGGAAATGAAATAGATTTAAGGCAAGGATAAAGCTGGGAAAAGGGGGAGGGGATGAAAGAACAAAAGGAGAGATTAAGAGACATGAAGAGACATTAAGAGATGATCAAGGCAAGAGGAGGTGTTAATGTGACAGGTTGGGCTAAAAGAAGTGTGAAATGCACTGGCAGAATGAAGGACAGCTGCCAGCTTCTAGGAGGGAAAAAAAAGGGGGGGAGCAAACAAA
The DNA here is from genome assembly GCA_030390025.1 of Squalus acanthias. Taxonomy (NCBI): domain Eukaryota; kingdom Metazoa; phylum Chordata; class Chondrichthyes; order Squaliformes; family Squalidae; genus Squalus; species Squalus acanthias. The sequence continues at coordinate 102,450,326 of CM059429.1, read as the reverse complement.
AGGGTGGATGAAAAAGTAAAATATAAATGTGATAGGGGCTGAGGTTATGATCTAAAATTGTTGAACTCGATATTGAGTCCAGAGGGCTGTAGCGTGCCTAAACTAAAGATGCGGTGCTGTTCCTCGAGCTTCAGTCTTACTTTCCCTTCTGCATCCTTTGGTCTTCTGACTGGCCTACTGTGCATTCTTCCCTCCCTTCGGCCCATTGGTGGCAGAGCTTTCAGCTCGGCCCTGCTGTGTGGAACTCCCTCCCAGAACTGTCCACTCCTCGAATTGTTTCTCTTCCTTTAAAAACCTTCTCAAAACCCATTTTTTTGCCCTACAGTCCAAAAACATCCCTCAAATCGCTTAATAACAAGTCATACCTTGTTATGTAAAGTACCACGTAAGAGAGAAATACAGTCTCAGATGGGGCCATAACTAAATGCAGATGTAAATGGTCAAGCGCCTTTAATAAACAACAGATCAGCCAACAATAAGGAATGGCTCAAATCCATAACCCAAACTTGCAACTGAGTCACAACAGAAAATATACTTAGAAATCCAGTTAAACTAAAACTGCATAATTACACACAATGCTCCTTTCTAACACTGTATGTGTCCAAAATCTTAAAACTGGACAATGCTGGCTCCCGACATGACCTAAGTAACCTTGAAAAATAATGTCAATAGTTTTACAGGATAGCAGATACAACGTCCGCTGCAGCACAAACGTCTTTTATTGTGAGATTTTTTGGAATTCGTTTTTCCAGAAACATAACCTAGAAACGAAAAAGTTCCCATCGAGGCAATAATGCCTCTTTAAAGCTGCAGTAACCATAGTGCCATCCAGCACATTTTTGGACGTAGAACCTAAGAGCTGGCCATAAGGAAATCTTTGTTTGTTGCCAGTGATCGTGACAAGAATATTAATTGGAAAAGTAATCTTTCAGCCACAGAGTACAGAAGTTTGTGCTTGTGATTCACCACACAACGAGTTCCAGATTTCAAATGTGTCATCAGGGGGGGACCAAGCGTTTCTACACATAGAGCGAGAAATTAGAGCACCAGCCACCCCATGCCAATATTGTGGACACCCTATTAGCTGGTTGATCAGCAACTTGCATTTATATAACTTGCCTTTAGCTAGGCTGTAATCAAAAAAAATGGCTGCCGAGCAAGAGACAGAGCTATTTTAGGACAGCGACCAAAACTTAGTTAAAGAGATAGGGCGAGAAATTCGGTGCCATAGCACCTCCCGTTAGCGCCTCCTGGGGGCGATAATGGGACGCTTAGGACTTGCCGCCCGCGAAATTCACCAAGCAGTTTGCGGCGGCGGTAGCCCCTCGCGCCACGATCTCCTGTGCCCGGAGATCGTGATGTCATCCGACTGCGTATCGGCCCGGTAGCGTCCCGGACCTGAAATTCATTTCCGCCCCCTGCAGCATCGCCGGGCGAAAACACCGACAGCTGCAGGAGGCGTTGTTCGGGAGGCCGGGCGCTTCGGGGACGATAATTAAAGGCGAGGTGGCCAAGGTAGGTGCAGTGCATCGGGCTGATCGGGCCGGACCACGGCTGCCGTCGGGGACCAGCTAAGTTTTGCCCTTGCAGAGCCTGCAGCGATGGCCCTTCCCTTTAAGGGAGGGAAGGAACCTTCCAACGCGGCAGCGCTGCACGGCCCAGTGTCCAGCGCTGCTCACCTACCGCCCCGCCTGCTGCCTGTTGCGCTCCAGGAAGGAAGTGGAGGGCTTGATTTAGCGTTCCAGTTCCTTCCTGGAGCGCAAAACCAAATTTTTAAAAGTTGGAAAACATTAGCGCCTGGCGCTAACTTTCTCAACTTTTAAAAGTTAGCACCTCAGACAGGACTATAATGAAATTCTCCCCCATTGGCTTTAAGGCAAGTCTTAAAGGAGGAGAGGGAGGCAGGTCCAGTGCACGGGGCATAGGTGGCTAAAAACATGGTTGCCAATAGTGGGTTGAAGGGGGGAGAGAATGCATGAGAGGCCAGAGTCAGAGGAATGGAGTGTTTGGCATGTGAGGGGTAGGTGGGGGGGGGGGAGAAATGAGGGGGGGGGGGGGTTGTAGGGCTGGAGGAGGTTACAGAGATATGGAAAGCAAGACCATGAAGGAAATGAAATGTGAGGATGAGGATTAAATTTGATGTGTCAGGGGACCTGGAGCCAATGAGCACAGGTGGTGACGGGTGAGCCTTCCTTGTCGCAGGATGGGATATAGGCTAAGAGTTTTGGATGAGCTGAAGTGTATAGACTATGGAGGATGGGAGGCTGGCCAGGAGAGCATTGGAATAGTCAAGTCTGAAGGTGACAAAGGCATAGATAAGGCTTTCTGTGGCAGTATGGCTGAGACAGAAGCAGAAGCGGGTGATGTTATGGAGGTGGCAGTGGGCAGTCTTTGTCATAGAAAGGATCTGGGTTTGGATGCACAGCTTGGGGTCGAATAGGACGCGGAGATTGCAAACTGTCTAGTTCAACCTGAGACAACAACAACGTGCAATTATATAGCATTTTTAACATAATAAAATGTCTTAAGGAGCTTCCCAGGAGTGTTATCAAATAAAATTTGACACCAAGCCACATAAGGAAATATTAGGACAGGTGACTTGGTCACAGAGGTAGGTGTTAAGGAGGAAAGAGAGGTAAGGAGGAGGAGAGGCTTAGGGACGGAATTTCAGAGCTTAGGGCCTATGCAGCTGAAGGCACGACCGCCAATGGTAGAATGATTAAAATCGGGGAGGCGCAAGAGGCCAGAATTGGAGGAGCTCAGAGATCTCGGAGGGTTGTAGGGCTGGAGGAGATTAGAGATCAGCGGCGGGGGTGGGGTGGCATGAGGCCGTAGAGGGATTTGAAAACAAGGATGAGAATTTTAAAATTGAGGCGTTGCTGGACCGGGAGTCAATGTAGGTCAGCGAGCACAAGGGGTGATGGGTGAACATGATTTGGTGCGAGTTAGGACACGGGTGGCAGAGTTATGGATGAGTTCAAGCTGATGGAAGATGGGAGGCCAACCAGGAGAGCACTGGAATAGAATCATAGAATAGAATCATAGAATGTTACAGCACGGAAGGAGGCCATTTTGGCCCATCGTGTCCGTGCCGGCCAACAAAGAGCTATCCAGCCTAAACCCACTCCCCAGCTCTTGGTCCGTAGCCCTGCAGTCAAGTCTAGAGGTAACAAAGGAATTGATGAGGGTTTTAGCAGCGGGTGAGCTAAGGCAGGGGCAGAGACAGTAGATGTAATGGAGGTGGAAGTAGACAGTCTTAGTGATGGAGCGGATATGTGGTCGGAAGCTCACCTCAGGGTCAAATAGGATGCCAAGGTTGCGAGCAGTCTAGTTCCACCTCAGACAGTGACCCGGGAGAGGGATGGAGTCTGTAGCTAGGGAATGGAGTTTGTGGCAGGGACCGAAGACAATGGCTTCGGTCTTCCCAATATTTAGTTGGAGGAAATTTCTGCTGATCTAGGACTAGATGTCGGACAAGCAGGGTGACAAATCAGAGACAGTGGAGGGGTTGAGAGAGGTGGTGGTGAGGTAGAGCTGGGTGTTGTCAGCGTACATGTGGCATGTGACGTTGTGTTTTTGGATAATGTTGCCGAGGGGCAGCATGTAGATGAGAAATAGGAGGGGGCCAAGGTTAGATCCTTTGGGGGACTCCAGAGGTAACGGTGTGGGAGAGGGAAGAGAAGAAATTGCAGGTGATTCTCTGGCTACGATTGGATAGATAAGAGTGGACCAGTTGAGGGCAGTCCCACCCAGCTGGAGGACGGAGGAGAGGCGTTTGAGGAGGATGGTGTGATCAGTGGCTGAGTCAGTAGCAAGGGTATGGAGTTTATGGAAGGGGCCAAAGATAATGGCTTTGGTCTTCCCAATGATTAGCTTAGGGAAATTGCAGCTCATCCAAGACTGAATGTTGGACAAGCAGGCTGACAGCGCAGAGGTAGTGGAAGGGTTGAGAAAGGTGATGGAGCGGTTGTGGTAACACAATACAGCTTCTTGTGACTCGAACTTTATTACATCACTTCCTGTGATTAGTCCAGGATAAATACTGGGCTGATCAGTTGGATCCTGGAGAGGCATAGAGTAAGACCTCTTTTGTATGTAGCACCTTTTTAGTTGATTAAAGCTTACTTTAAGTTCACCACGCGTAAGGCTCATTCTTACGACAATTTAATCAACTTTGAAAAACTTCGCACTCAAACTTTTTGGACGAACTCGGAACTAAGGATCCAGGGAATCACCCATCATGGAAAACATCCTTAAACCATCGCGTCTTGACTTGGACCCAAACACCCCAGCAGCCGGTAAGGTGTGGAAACACTGGTATCGCACGTTTGACAATTTTCTCGAATATTGCAAGGCTGATGATGACTCAAAATTGCGGATACTCATCAACTGTGTCACCCCGAATGTATTTCAGTATGTCGAGGAATGGGGCAGTTACGAGGAGGCAATTCGGACGCTTAAAAGACTATATACTAAGACACCGAATGAGGTCTATGCCAGACATCTACTAGCTACAGCCCAACAAGGGCCGGAGGAATCCATTGATAAATTCCTCCAAGAGCTTCGCAGACTTAGTATGGACTGTAACTTTCAGGCGGCCTCAGCTGAGCTGTACCGTGAAGAAATGATCCGTGATGCTTTCATCTGCGGGCTTGCCTCCCCATTTATACGCCAGCGTCTACTGGAAAGTAAGACACTTGAGCTTCAGAGAGCTTATGACATGGCTTGCTCTCTAGATCTGGCAAAAAGAAATGCAGACCTTTATACAGTGCCCAGACCTCGGTCTGCTGCCTTAACTACAGTCAGGCAATTTAAGAGGCCACAGGTGAACTCTATTAGGGAGGACTTTATCCCTGACGATCAATCTGATGACTTCACTGATGAAGAGGATGATGACCCCACTGTGGCAGCCTCTTGGCAATCTAAGAAATGCTTCTTTTGTGGTGATGAGTTTCACCCTCGGAAATTCTGCCCTGCTCGCAATGCGTTTTGCAGTCATTGCAACAAAAAGGGTCATTTTGCAAAGGTTTGCCTATCAAGAGCCTCTACGAGGGCTTATCAAGCTAAGTCCTACCGAACTGCCCCGGTAAGGGCCTATCAAGATGTTCCGGCTAAAATCTATCGTGCTTCCTCTCGGGTTTTCTCTCGAAGAAACACACCTAGAGTTTCAGCCACTCTTTGTGCAACGACACCAATTACAGCTGCTTGTCCTCAGAACCTATTCCATGCAGCTACAAAAGCATCAATTAATGGACATACTTTAGATGCCTTAATTGACTCAGGTAGCACTGATAGTTTCATTAGGGAACAGATTGTTGCAGAGTTAAAGCTACATGTTTTCCCATCTGACCAGGCAATTGCGATGGCTCAGTCATCACTTAATACCAGAATTTCTGGCTTTTGTATGGTTGAAATAACACTTAATGGTCACAGGTATCCCTCCACCCGGCTTTCGGTGCTCAAGGACTTATGTAGTGATCTTATCTTAGGGCTGGATTTTCAAAAGCAGCATAAGAAGCTCACCATTGAGTTCGGCGGATCCAAACCTGAACTCACTATTTCTAATATACGACCTCGATTACCGTTCTGTGCATTGTCAGCAGCTTCACTGGATGAACCCTCACTGTTTACCAGTATCCCTCCTCGATGCAAACCGATTATAACAAAGTCACGACGTTTCAGTCAGGAAGACCAGTCTTTTATTGCGGCTGAGATTTCTCGGCTTTTAGCAGAGGATATCATCGAGCCTTGTTCGTCGCCATGGCGCGCCCAGGTCGTTATTGTTAAGAACCCTCTACAACCTCACAAGAAACGGCTGTGCATTGACTATTCACAGACCATCAATCAATATACGGACTTGGACGCATACCCATTGCCGCGCATCGATGATATGGTTAATAAACTGGCTGAGTACACGGTGTTCTCAACATATGATCTGAAAAGTGCCTATCATCAGGTACCCTTGAAGGTCTCAGACAAGCAGTATACGGCCTTTGAAGCCAATGGACGGCTGTATCAATTTTGTCGCCTCCCCTTTGGGGTCACCAATGGAGTGGCTGTCTTCCAGCGAGCAATGGATGACCTGGTCAAACAGGAAGACTTAAAGGATACGTTTCCTTATCTGGACAATATTACTGTCGCAGGTCGCAATCAGCGGGAACATGACGCCAATCTCCAACGATTTTGGGATGCACTCCAGCACCGTAATTTGACATTAAATGCGGCTAAATCCATTGAGTCACAACCAACCATCAACATCCTTGGCTATTGTGTGGGCAATGGCATCATTAAACCTGACCCTGAAAGGCTTCGCCCACTCCAAGAACTCCCGCCACCTAAGAATCCGGCCTCCTTGCGCCGGGCCCTCGGCCTGTTTGCATACTATGCTAAATGGATTCCTAACTTCTCGGACCGAATCCAACCTCTACTGAAGGCCAGCACATTCCCACTAGACACAGCGGCTGTTGCAGCCTTTAACCTCCTGAAAAAACAGTTGGAGAAAGCGGCTCTTCACTCCATCGATGAGAGTCTTCCTTTTGTTGTTGAGTGTGATGCCTCGGAGGTGGCGATCTCGGCCACTCTGAATCAGGAAGGTCGTCCGGTGGCATTTTTGTCCAGGACTTTTCAAGGGGCTGAGCTACATTATCCTCCAGTCGAGAAAGAAGCTACAGCCATCATAGAGGCAGTACGGAAGTGGAGTCACCTCCTAGCTCGCCAGCACTTTACCTTAATCACGGACCAGCGATCGGTCGCCTTCATGCTCGATAATCGAAAACGGACCAAAATTAAAAATAATAAAATCCAGCTTTGGCGGCTGGAATTGGCCTCTTTTGGTTACACCATCCACTATCGACCTGGCAAGGAGAATGTGGCTCCGGATACCCTCACACGAGCATTCTGCTCCGCCATGGCATCCTCTACGCTCGTAGACATCCATGATGGGTTGTGTCATCCGGGCGTTACTCGCATGCTACACTTCGTGCGGTCCCGAAATCTCCCATTCTCTACCGGGGATGTAAAGAAGATGTGCTCGGACTGCAGAGTCTGTGCGGAATTGAAACCTCAGTTTTTCCGCCCCTCGGGTGGTATACTCATACATGCCCGACACCCGTTCGGGCACCAGTGCACAGTCAGGATCGTCCTGACCCCTCACAGAGCGGGCTGGATCACTCGGACTCTGGTCCACGGCCCACGGCGGGTAAACGGGCTAGGGGCCCTCTACCGCTACGAGAACCCAAACGGGTGCGGCTCTCCCTCGTCCAGCGGCTACGAAATGGAGGGAGAATGTGGTAACACAATACAGCTTCCTGTGACTCGAACTTCATCCCGGCCTCCTAATCTTTTGGGGGGGGAGAATGTGGTAACACAATACAGCTTCCTGTGACTCGAACTTTATTACATCACTTCCTGTGATTAGTCCAGGATAAATACTGGGCTGATCAGTTGGATCCTGGAGAGGCATAGAGTAAGACCTCTTTTGTATGTCATGACTATGTGGATTTTCAGTTAATTGAGACCAAGTAGGCTAAAAGTTAACATGATTTTGTGATAGAAAATTCATGACACAATTTTTTCTGCATCAAAAATATGTAATTTGCATCCTTGGAGCCAGATTGTAACCTAATGAGTTAAGGTGTTGGTGTCATAGTAAGGGTTAGCAGGCTTTACAATAATTTTACTTCTTGCATAAATGATAGTTCCAAAAAAAATCAAAATCTTACTGCATTAGCTAAACTACATTTACGAGTGGCACAGTAAATTAGCATGCCAACACACCATGCCACGGTGGTAGGCCAATGATTTGCATCTGCATTCCCCTCATAGAGGCACTGCAACCTTGGTCAAGCTCTCACAGGCTACCAATTAAAGCCAAGGTGAGTAAGTGAGGTGGGATCAATTGGTGAGTCAATCAAGGTCACTGTTGCACACCTCTTCGTGCCGAGCTCAACATTAGGAGAGGTTTGTCAGTAGATTACTTGCTTGGCCTCTTGGCTGGAAAATTGTTTGTGACATGGGGGAACTTAACAGAAGGGAGGAAATACATGCAATTATAATAACCTGATAATGTAGAATTACTTATAAAAGATTTTTAAACATCTGACAATAAAGATTTTAATTATCTTTGTTTAGAAGTATAATGTTAGTTGTTTGACAAATCTGTGACTGGAAGGGAACACATACTGCAACTTGCTCAATGTCATATAAAGAAAGTTAAAATATGCTGTACTCTTAACTTTGTAGTACAATTGTTTTGATACATCTCCATTTACTAGTACAGCTGATTTCAGTGCATTTTCTTTTCTCAGGCCTTGATGACGAAGTGCCAGTGCAGCCTTCGGTCACCTGAGGAAGAGAGTGTTTGAAGACCAGGACCTCAAACCCGGCACTAAGCTCATGGTCTACAGAGCAGCAGTGATACCCGCCCTGCTGTATGCCTCAGAGACATGGACCATGTACAGCAGGCACCTCAAAGCACTGGAGAGGTACCACCAACGCTGCCTCCGCAAGATCCTGCAAATCCATTGGCAGGATAGGCGCATCAACGTCAGTGTTCTCGCTCAGGCCAACATCCCCAGCATCGAAGCTTTGACCACGCTCGATCAGCTCCAATGGATGGGTCACATTGTCCGCATGCCCGATACGAGACTCCCAAAACAAGCGCTCTACTCGGAGCTCCAACACGGCAAGAGAGCCCCAGGTGGGCAGAGGAAACGCTTCAAGGACACCCTCAAAGCCTCCTTGAAAAAGTGCAACATCCCCACTGACACCTGGGAATCCCTGGCCCAAGACCGCACAAAGTGGAGGAGAAGCATCCGGGAAGGCGCCGAACACCTCGAGTCTCTTCACCGGGAGCAAGCGGAAGCCAAATGCAAGCAGCGCAAGGAGCGCATGTCAACCCAAGCACCCCACCCGCCCCTTCAACCACCGTCTGCTCCACCTGTGACAGAGACTGTAGGTCCCGCATTGGACTCATCAGTCACCTGAGAACTCTTTTTTAATGGTGGAAGCAAGTCATCCTCGGTTCTGAGGGACTGCCTAAGAAGAGATAAGAAGAACATCTCCATTTACTAGTACAGCTGATTTCAATGCATTTTCTTTTCTCAGGCCTCCTGACAGTCACTCCCCACTGGTACAGCACTCACTCCTTATATACTGCTCAAACCCTAAAAACCGGTTGAATTTTTTTTTTTTTTGCTGATTTTTTTTTTTGCCTACCTGCTCATTTCTACTGCAGTGTCCAAAGAGATCGATATTTTGTTTGCTGTGAGGGACTGTGGCTGCCTTCAAGTTGCGTACAACGTTGCTATCTCTGTGGCCGCTGCTCTCTGCTACAGGAACACAGCTGGGTTGGGCGCTGCAGCAGAGTCTCATGTGACTTCAGTCACCGATGGAGCTTGACTCATTCATTCACATTCCCATCCTCAGTACACGCTAGATTAATCACACAACAGAACCCTGTCTAGCTACTGATCATTGACGTATCACTTGTACCACATGCTACCAGTGTGACACTGCATGCTCCCTGAAAGTTATTTTAAAAAATCAGTAAATGAATTAACCCGATGTGTGCTGCATCTCACACACACATATATGTATAGGATAAGCTCTTAGACAAAAGCAATCATATAAGTAGGTTTGATTTTGAATTGTGCTGCACTTTTAATTGCTTTTTTATAGAAAGCATTTAGACTATTATCTCTCCAATATTCTCCTGTCCACTCCTTAGTTGCCTTTACTGGTTATTGGTTCCACAGGCAGTGGTCGTCCACAGGTACCATTCCCAAGTGGCCAGTACTCCTGCGTTTATTTAATCACAGCCAAGCCTGATTCTGTCCACACATGTGCATCTCCAGCAGGAGACGCTCAGGAGCAGGAGCCCTGGCTTTAGGGCCAATTGCAGTGCTCCTACTGGCTGAGGTAAGCTAATTAAACACAGATTAGGGATCAAAGCCTGGTATCTACCTGGTCTGTATGGTTCAGAGACAAAGGGCTGGATTTTGCGGGGGGGTCAGTGGGCGCGATCAGTGGCGGGTCGGGTGGGAAAATGTTTTTTTCCTCCAGCGGGTCGGGACCCCACTGTGAACCCGTTGCCACGCGCCTTTACCAAATGTCGGGTCTGTCAGCGCTGAGCAGACCCGACACGCAGCGGCGGGGGAGCCAATTAAAATCTTTAGTGGCTTGTTTACAGTCACTTATCAATGTTTTTGTTCCCAGCTTTTTGGATTTGACAGGTTGCCCACCGATTTCCCGCTGTGCCTAGGCCTCGTCTGTGAAGCTGAGGTGGGAGGTCATTGGCCATTGAATCAGCTGATGAGTTGACAGCTTCAAATGTCAAGTCAAAGCTCCCAGCTGATTGAAACATGTTCCCTTAACCACGAGCTTCTCTAAACTGCATTTTCACTGCAGATTCAGGATGCTGCAAGTCTTTACATAAGTCTCCATCCAGTCTGACCTCATTACCTCTCCCACCATTGACAGATCGCTTCTGTCATCTCTACTTTACCTGCCATCTATTCCATCAGCATGGGTGCCCTTGAAACTCTCTCACCTTGGTCCTCAGAATCCCACCACAATCAGCTCCAACACCAGCATCACCAGGCATACCAGCAGCACCAACAACCATACCAACATTCTCCGCAATCACCTGATGCTGCACAGGACACAGGGCATCAGCACCCGACCACATTGCTGCCCGGGAGGCTAGGGATGGCCTCACCATGGCCAGATTTACTTCACTTGACACTGTACACCCTGGCTGCCACATGATGCGCTAGGTTGGCACCACCCCACACCAACACCATAAAGCATCCCTACAATGCCCAAGCCATACCTTTCACACTCATCGCCATTGTGAGGGGTACCGTTATGTCTCACCATTCATTGCAACTCACTAAGCCACTTCCAAAGGTGCACACAAATCTGTCCAAGAACACAAAGTGTTGAAAATAAAGGTTTCAATGTTTGACACCACATTAACAGAAACTTTACATGAACATTGGATAAAACACCCAAGTGCCTACCCTTGTGTGTTCTTAGTTGGTATGATTGCACTAGGATGAGGGTGAGTGTGAGGGGTGGCTGTGAGATGGAGATGTGATAATGTAGATAGAGAGGGATGGGTGGAGGTGCAAGGTAAGTTGGTGTGAGTAAGGATATGCAGGAGTAGGGTAGGGAAGGCAGAGTGTTGGGGATGTGATGAGAGGCACAGCAGGATGAGGTTGAGTGTCGCTTTATACTAATGTTTTGTGATCTACTGAGATCATCGAAATGTTTGCGGCACTGCATCCAGGTCCTCCTAACCAAATCCCTGCTTGTGTCCTCCTGTGCAATGTGCAACCAGGCTGTGTTGATCTCCTGGGGAGGTCTCTTCTGCCCATGGGAAGGGAAGAGGACCTCCTTGCATGCTGTGACTCCCTCCATAAGCATATGTCATGAGAGAGCCTGGGTGCAGCCCTGTGCCTCTGTGCAGTGCTTGTCAGTGTTTGCAGCACCTCAATGCTGTAGAACGCTGACAGCACAAATGCCAAAATAAATTTGGACACGGTCTCTTTAAGGAAACCGGCTGATGACGAGTCATCAAATGACATCACCAGACCCGTTTCCTCTAATTGGCTGGGAAACGCGCTGGGTGGGCTTAACAAGCCCAGTCAAGGGAAATTCATTCTGCACAGCGGGATGGAGCCAGCAGCGGGGTCGGGACCCACCACCTACATCGCCCGCCATGGACCCGCCGAGGTCAGCAAAATCGCGGCGACAGTTATTCAAAACTAACTGCAAAGCCTACTGAGTCAGATTAGCCTAATTTTTTCTCTAATCCCTGATGCACAAGTCAGGAAAAAGGGAAGAGAGGTTGTTGTCCCGGGATTTCCAGGACTTCTCCCAAGGAGTGGAGCAGGATCTGCACTTGCAATAGACGCATGCTCACGTTCCAATTCTAATGAGATGGGGAAGGGGGTGTTCCCCGGTCTCTTGCCTCAATTTGTTATTTTTGCGGCTGTAGGGCACCCAAGAAACTGGCACTGGACTTTGCAACCAAACCCCCTCAGGTTTGAGGTTCTCAGAGTGGCCCAATAGCAAGAAGAGAACACAAAAGGAGCAAAGGAGGGTGCAGAATTACCCTGGCAACTCCTACGGTGTGTTCATCCTGCAGCAGTCACTGGACCTAGCCATATTTAAAGGGCCAAGACTCCAGGGATGCCTTTTGTGGGGCCCAAGGAAAAGAGCTCAGCAGCTGTACAATGTAGCCCACAAATCGACCAGGGTCACAGTGGAACACACCTTCAGAATTCTCGAACAGAGCTTCTGTTGCTTGCACTGATCACGGGCCTGACAATGAATCAGCCAGGAGAAGAAAAGCAGCAAGAAGCTGAAGAAGAAGATGAGACCAATCATAAGAAAGAAGAATTGCCTGCAGAACAAGCTGCTCAGACTGCTTCATTTATCAGATAGGAGCTAAACCTTTCATTAATAGCTTTTTTTCTTGCCAGCGCATACCAGTTCCTTTTACATGATCACAATCTCTATGCCAAATAACGCTTTCTCTCAATTGGACCCAGCTGTATATCAGCACTCATGAATGCAACCTCATTTGACCCCAGCAACCTGAATCAGTCCGTTATCAAAAGAACTGTCAGAGCACATTCTAGTATCAATCAACTCTTGTTCTGTATGGGGCTGCTGTGTTCATTGTTTCACCCTGGTGCTTCCCCTTCGTCAAAATCTATGGTGTGTCTTCTGCTGCCTAACCTTCTGCTCCTTATAATGGCCCGCAATCTGTGGAGATGAAACCTCTAGTCAGCAATGATGTATTTCAAGCCTTATGCCATTACTGCCTAAATCTGATTCCCCAGCAGGAGATCAAGCTCAAGGTCTCCACAGTGATCAGTCAAAGCGTATGTGGGTGAAGCTAGGCCCGACCTTAGAATCTCGGCTAATGCGTGCTCCACTGCAGCAAGCAATGGCAAATTGATCAGATGGTCCAGCAGAACTGTACAGATCCAGGCTCTGGGCTTCCTGATAATGCCCCTAAACTGTACAGGCTGCATGGCATAGTCTAAAATAAAGTGCTGGTGTTGAGCTGTCATAGAATGTTTGCAGGTAGGTTTTGTGTGGTCTGAATCCCTGGGCACAACAGCTGGAAAAGGTCTAATGTTGGCCCTCCAGCCAGCAGATTGTATCTTCTGCAACACCACCTGTACTTTTTTCTTCTCACTTATTCTCAATGCTTGCCTAAGTATTCCGTCCTACAGCTCTCTAACAGGCCGCCTCAAAGTGGGTACATCTGGGTATCACAGGAATGGGTGGCGCAGGTGCAGTGAGGTGCTAGGTTGAGGCTGTATATTTGGCTCGGCTGCATCCTTCTCTCGGGCACCTGGAGGAGCAGAAGAAGAACATGCTTTACAATGGTTACAGTAACACACCCTTGAAACAATCTCTGAGTCAGCTATCGGGCTAAGAGAGCTGGATTGAGTAGCATAGACACCAGGAGCTGGCTCACGGACACCCATCTCCCACAATTAAAATTTAAATAGTAACAGTAAGAAAGCAACTACAGTGCACAAAAAAACATTTAATTTTGATGAGTGAGGACACTGCTACCTCTTATAAGAATTTATTTATCTTCTGACCTTGTGATAATGTAACGCAATGCAATTTAAAGAAAATGAGTCAGAAAGGTAAATCGTGCTTGACTAATCTACTGGAATTTTTTGAGGATGTAACTGGGAAAATAGATAAGGGAGAACCAGTAGATGTGGTGTATTTGGACTTTCAAAAGGCTTTCGATAAGGTCCCGCATAAGAGATTAGCGTGTAAAGTTAAGGCACATGGGATTGGGGGCAAGGTATTGACTTGGATAGAGAACTGGTTGGCGGACAGAAAGCAGAGAGTAGGAATTAATGGGTCTTTTTCCGAGTGGCAAGCAGTGACTAGTGGGGTACCGCAGGGATCGGTCCTTGGACCCCAGCTATTCACAATATACATTAATGATCTAGATAAGGGAACTAAATGTAATATCTCCAAGTTTGCAGATGACACAAAGCTGGGTGGGAGTGTGTGCTGCGAGGAGGATACCGAGAAACTCCAGGATGATTTGGACAGGTTGGGTGAGTGGGCAGAAGCGTGGCAGATGCAATATAACGTGGATAAATGTGAGGTTATCCACTTTGGTGTCAAAAACAGAAAGGCAGACTATTATCTGAATGGCAATAGATTGGGAGAAGGGGAAGTGCAACGAGACCTGGGTGTCCTTGTGCACCAGTCGCTGAAGGTAAGCATGCAGGTGCAGCAGGCGGTGAAGAAGGCAAATGGTATGTTGGCCTTCATAGCGAAAGGGTTTGAGTATAGGAACAGGGATGTCCTGCTGCAGTTGTACAGGGCCTTGGTGAGACCACACCTTGAGTACTGTGTGCAGTTTTGGTCGCCTTATCTGAGGAAGGATGTTCTTGCCATGGAAGGAGTTCAGCGAAGATTCACAAGGCTGATACCTGGGATGGCAGGAATGACATATGAGGAGAGATTGGGTCGATTGGGCTTATACTCGCTGGAGTATAGAAGAATGAGAGGGGATCTCATCGAAACATATAAAATTCTGACAGGTCTGGACAAACTAGATGCAGGAAGAATGTTCCCGATGGTCGGAGAGTCCAGAACCAGGGGTCATAATCTAAGGATAACGGGTAAGCCAGTTAGGACAGAAATGAGGAGGAATTTCTTCACCCAAAGAGTGGTGAACCTGTGGAATTCTCTACCACAGAAGGTAGTTGAGGCCAAGTCATTAAATATATTCAAGAATGAGTTAGATATATTTCTTAAAGCTAAAGGTATCAAGGGATATGGGGAGAAGGCAGGTACAGGGTACTGAGTTTGGATGATCAGCCATGATCTCATCGAATGGCGGAGCAGGCTCGAGGGGCCGAATGGCCTACTCCTGCTCCTATCTTCTATGTTTCTATGTAATCAGCCACTTGATTTTAAAGAACTCTCGGTTTCACTATTCTCATTGTAATACACTTCTTGTTTGGTTCCCAAAGTGCGTGCTTTAACAAGGGAAATGTGAGCAGAATGGCAGCCAATGCAGCACCCAGAGGCGAGGTGGGAAATCCTTTCTGGTCATTTAGTTGGTGTCTTAAACCCTTATCAGGAGGAGTGTCCTTACCAGGCCACGAAGAGTAAGCCAAATTGTAGGAGCCACAGTGTACCTTCCCATAAATGCCATGTGGCCTGGCCAAAACCGTAAACCTCAATAGGTGCATACTTTTAGAAGTTAAAAATCAAGTACAACAAGCTCAAGGAAGCAGCTGCCACCTACAGCTTTTCCAGAACAAAAAACAGTACTGGTCAGAAAAGAAAGGAAAAGTACTTAATTACTGTCAATTTTTAGATGCTTCTTACAAAAGGAACAAAGCAAGGCAATATCAAAGTTGAATTTTGTTTACTTATTCCTGTTCTCACCTTTCTTACTGGAGAATCATGTTAAGTTATGATTCCACAAGCACCAATAGCCCACCATGGGGGAAGAGGGGAATCGCAGCTGAGCTCCATCCTTTCCCCACTCACGCCCTCACATACACACATGGATAGCGATCAGGTGCAGAAACCTTGGTTGTTTTCCCTCTCCTTAGAGGCATTGAAGCCAATTATTGCACACCTGTCAGCACCCCCGTTGGGTGCAGCTAACTCACCACTAACCAGAACCTCCCGAGTCTGCATGGTTTAGAACAACACTACCACATCAGGCAGTTGATTAGGCACCTTGGGAAATCGTGGAGAAATAATAGCCAGGAAATCGTGGGCTGTCGCGCCAGTGATTTCCCAACATGTGTTCCCTTCGAGTGCCACTCCCTGCTGGAAGTGCCAGATTCTGGAATCACACGTGGGTCGTTGCACAAGATCAGTAATGAGAGTTATTTTCTCCTTAAACCATGATTAGGCAATAATCCAATTAATTCCAAGGTGCGGCTGAATGGAATGAAATGCTTCTACAGCCAAGATAATAATTCTATATTTACCTTTTTTACTTGACAGGTGAGTCAGTTTTTTGCTCAACAACTATATACTCATTAAGTAAACAAAGATAATGATCTTTAAACCTACCAGCAATTCTTAGGACAGTGAGAAGAGTATTTCAATTCTGTTTGTGTCTGTTATTTTCTCCTGTTTTTTACTGCCCCTATACCATGTTCTAAGAGGCTCGGGCCTAAAAATTCAGGTGGTTTGTGCCACCCGTTAGCACCATGAAATGGCGAAAAAACCAGCGGCCGGCGCTCTTCTGCCAGCCGGAGGCGAGTACCGCGACGGCCGCCATTTTCGGCAGGTCGGCAGCGCTGCCATCAACTGAGAATGGCGAGAGTATTTTTAATGAGGTGGAGCATGACGTCAATTGGCGTGCAACGCCGAGTTGACGCCAGCTCATCCATTTTGGAGTTGTCCGCTCGGATTGACGGCCATGCTAAATCACGCCAATATTTGCTGCCGCTAGCAGGTCTTTCAGCGGCATTAACGGCCATGAGGAGTCTGGCAGGACTTGTGAGTATGGAGGCCGGAACTTCAAACGCCTCCTTCGCCAAGGTTCTTCCTTTAAACTTTCATTTTTTGCTCATCAGTAGAGGGTGGTGGTGGGGGGGGGGTTGCATTTTATGGCAGCTTTCCGGGAGGCCGACTGTGTTTGTGGGTCAGTAAATCAATGGGTGAACTCCATTGCAACGATTGAAAATGATCTGTGATAAAATCTCTTTTATCTGCATTCATGACATAAACAAACAAAAAAAATCGCTAAACATCAGGTGGCAGCTAATATTTTTGGAGCATGTACTGCAATTGTTCGGGTCGCTCCTTCTTCCCGCTCCCCTACACTGTGGGTGGGAGACCGAGGCGACCTTTGGCCTCCTTCTGACATTAGCACTAGCAAATCATTGCCACGCTGATGATATAAGCAGGCAGTACCAAAATGCCGGGACTGCCTGCGCTCTCTCGTCCGGCAGCCGTTATCCTTGGCCGCCAATGTTATCGGCAGGTTTCCAGCGTTCCCCAATTTCTAAGCCCAGATTTTCAACTTGTTCCCAGGACTATGCCTGTATCATTGTGGAGCTTTCTGTTAAACAGAGTATGATACTAACCCAGGAAGACTTATTTTCCTTCCTTTTCTTTGGGAGGTGCCCCCGCTGAAAGCAAACACTGGCAGGGACCCTGATGCAGGTCATCTATCTGCTCTCTCATGGCATATGGCACTGGGAGGCAAATAGATAATAGGGAAGAAAGTATAACATGGATGTCAGACAGTCTTCCCCGTATCATGACTGTGTCCACCTGTGACAGATGTATCTTCTGCTGCTGCTATTGTACATCATTCAAAAGAACTCCTTTAGGTTTTGGGTGTATACACTGCTGAAATGTACAAGATGAATGATGTACACTAATACAAGTATACAGTGCAAGGCCTAAAGGTTAGTTGCACTGCTCCGGCTTATTAGTAAAATACCATGGGCCGTATTTTCCGATCGGAGGCTTCCCGCGTGCGGAGGCCTCCGATCTGGAAAAAATCTATGGACTTACCTGAGGGCTCCCGAGGTCTGGACACTTCTGCTCCTGGGCCTCTCCAAACTCGAAATGTGCAGGGCCCAGGTATCTGAGATCAAGTGGGCCACGGGGAGCCAATCAAAGAAGGGAATCTCCCTTCATACACTTGACAGATAGACCTGCCAAATATATGAATGGAGATCACCCCAAAAACACTGTAAAACATTAAATAATTTTTTTTTTAAAACATCACATTTTTTAAATTAGTTGAAATTACAATAATTTAAATATTTTAAACAATACTTCAATTTTTTGAAAATAAACTTACCTTTTTTAAAGTATTTTTAAATGATAAATGAGTGAAATTAAAAAAAAAAACTTTTTTCAAATCTTATGCTGGTAAAAGCAGGCCTGGCGTAAGATTTCTAAGGGCTTTCTGCGGGCGGAGGTTCTCCAGAAAGCGGAACTCTCCCCCCGCAGAGGCCCTTCTCCAGGGCAGGCGTCCGATCTATCAAGAGCATTCTTGACAGATCGGAAATGCCGGTTTTCAGCGCGTGCGCTTGGCATGTCTGAAACCGGCATTTCCGATGTCCCTACGTGTGTGTACACAGCCCGTACACACCCATAGGCATCGGAAAATACGGCCCAATAATTTTGGATACTTTTCTAGCATCCTTGTCACCAATTAGTACACGTTAATAGAATATTAAAAAGGAAAACTGCCAACTATCCATGAGTAGAAGTTGTAGAAAGCATCTTACCAGACAAAATCAACGCCCATTGTTCAAAGTAGTTTCATAGTGTGTGTGTATTTATATTTATTTATTTACAGACATTAAACTTTGGGGATCACAGTGACACAGCAACTACAGTAGATCAGTGCTAAAATTAGCACTTCATGAATCAGTTAATCAGTGCAACACAAAACATTGACTGGCAGATAAGAATTTCTTACTAATGAGTTCAGAGCTTCACTAATTGGTTCCTGTAACAATTTCAACAGGATACAAACAGAAAGTTAGGATGTTTTTCAATTGATTTCACTAATTAATGACAAGCTAATGGGAGTGATTTTTGCTGCCCCTCCCCTTTGCCCCGGCACTGGGCATGTGCAGCACGCCATAGTGCAGCCTGCTACACCTGTCCAGGCTGAGGTGCATCCAAATTAGGTGGGCTAGGTGCCCGGTCACATCCACAGTGCAGGCTCGCCTGAGAGGCCTGGATTGTAAACATGGCCACTTTTAGAGAGCAGCAGGATGAGAGGCCAAGGCCCAAAAAAGGTCTGGTGGGTCACTGGTATAAAAGTCCTTTGCTCCACCCCTTCCTCTAGAAAATATAACCCCGTGCTGGAACTTTAGATGTGAGTGGAAATAAATGAGTACACCACTGCATACCAGCACCTAGTAAAGTTTCTAACAGGCAAACAAATGAAAAGTAAACTTTTCCAAAAGCCCTTTTGAAATTTGGGCAGCTTAGCCCTGTCGCACTGGGGAATGCACCTTTAAGGAAATTCTGCACTCCCTTTGTACAGAAAGTCACAGGCTGTGTCTGCAGATGCTCTGTCATTGCAGTCAGATGGTTTTATGTTCGGTGTTCACCCAAACTACTTGTTGGTTTTACAGTCAACTGGGCAGAAGCTATTGATAATTTAAAGTGAACTTTGGGTATATCTGTTAGCCAATGGGCAAATAGCATCATCAAATCCATGGCAAGAAACCAGACACCATAGTCTTCCTTTCATATATCACAATCTCCGCTAATTATTCCATGGATGTTTATGCATTCGCTTCTACTCAGGGCCTTGTTAATTGCCTCACATTCCTCTCCTGAAACACATTTTCATCTGCAGCCCATACCCTAGCACCGGTATCTATCTTTAAATGTCCCTCCTAGTTTTTCAGCTCATTCAGCCCAACCCACTTTCAACAGTTTTCACTTTAGGCTCCATCCAAGTTCACTGATACATAACTATGAATATCATTAGTTGGATAGACTTCTCACTCTATGCTGATCCTCCGGCAGGATGTATATGGGTGGGGGCCTAAATCCTGGAAGGCGAGGACTTTTAACAAGCACTACTGGGGTCAGCTGCCAAAACATAGTGGCTAGCTGCTGCATGGGAGCCTGAAATCTGAATCCCTTTGGCATCCAAAAAGACAATGGGAATTTTAACTTTTAGTTTCTATGTTGCTTGTATGTGCGGCTTTTTCGATTAAAGAAAGGAAGATGGGTGATTTGCTTCAAGAACTCTAGCTTTGAACTTTTTTTTATTCGTTCGTGGGATGTGGGCGTCGCTGGCAAGGCCAGCATTTATTGCCCATCCCTAATTGCCCTTGAGAAGGTGGTGGTGAGCCGCCTTCTTGAACCGCTGCAGTCGTGTGGTAAAGGCACTCCCACAGTGCTGTTAGGGAGGGGGTTCCAGGATTTTGACCCAGCGACGATGAAGGAACGGCGATATACTTCCAAGTCAGGATGGTGTGTGACTTGGAAGGGAACCTGGAGGTGGTGGTGTTCCCATGCACCTGCTGCCCTTGTCCTTCTAGGTGGTAGAAGTCGCAGGTTTGGGAAGTGCTACCGAAGAAGCTTTGGCGAGTTGCTACAGTGCATCTTGTAAATGGTACACACTGCATGCTGTTGAATGTCAAGGGGTGGTGGTTAGACTCTCGCTTGTCGGAGATAGTCATTGCCTGGCACTTCTGTGGCACGAATGTTACCTGCCACTTATCAGCCCAAGCCTGTCGTCCAGGTCTTGCTGCATGCGGGCATGGACTGCTTCATTATCTGAGGAGTTGTGAATGGCACTGAACACTGCAGTCATCAGCAAACATCCCCACTTATGACCTTATGATGGAGGGAAGGTCATTGATGAAGCAGCTGAAGATGGTTGGGCCTAGGCCACTGCCCTGAGGAACTCCTGCAGCGATGTCCAGGGGCTGTGATGATTGACCTCCAACCACCACAACCATCTTTCTTTGTGCTAGGTATAACTCCAGCTTGTGGAGTTTTCTGCCCGATTCCCATTGACTTCAGTTTTACTAGGGCTCCTTGATGCCACACCAGGTCAAATGCTGCCTTGATGTCAGGGGCAGGCACTCTCACCTCACCTCTGGAATTCAGCTCCTTTGTCCACATTTGGACCAAGGCTGTAATGAGGTCTGGAGTCGAGTGGTTCTGGCAGAACCCAAACTGGGCATCAGTGAGCAGGTTATTGGTGAGTAAGTGCTGCTTGATAGCACTGTCGATGACACCTTCCATCACTTTGCTGATGATTGAGAGTCGACTGATGGGGCGGTAATTGGCCGGATTGCATTTGTCCTGCTTTTTTGGAACAGGACATACCTGGCAGTTTTTTACATTGTCGGATAGATGCCAGTGTTGTAGCTGTACTGGAACAGCTTGGCTAGAGGCACGGCTAGTTCTGGAGCACAAATCTTCAGCACGGCAGCCGGGATGTTGTCGGGGCCCATAGTCTTTGCTGTATCCAGTGCGCTTCGCCATTTCTTGATATCATGTGGAGTGAATCGAATTGGCTGAAGACTGGCTTCTGTGGACTTCAGGAGGAGGCCGATATGGATCATCCACTCGGCACTTCTGGCTGAAGATGGTTGCAAACGCATCAGCTTTGTCTTTTGCACTCACGTGCTGGGCTCCACCATCATCGAGGATGGGGATATTCATGGAGCCTCCTTCTCCCGTTAGTTGTTTAATGATCCACCACCATTCACGACTGGATGTGGCAGGACTGCAGAGCTTTGATCTGATCTGTTGATTGTGGGATCGCTTAGCTCTGTCTATAGCATGCTGCTTCCGCTTTTTAGTATGCATGTAGTCCTGTGTTGCAGCTTCCCCAGGTTGGCACCGCATTTTTAGGTATGCCTGGTGCTGCTCCTGGCATGCTCTTCTACACTCCTTATTGAACCAGGGTTGGTCCCCTGGCTAAATGGTAATGGTAAGCGAGGGACATGCCGGGCCATGAGGTTACAGATTGTG
The DNA here is from genome assembly GCA_030390025.1 of Squalus acanthias. Classification (NCBI taxonomy): domain Eukaryota; kingdom Metazoa; phylum Chordata; class Chondrichthyes; order Squaliformes; family Squalidae; genus Squalus; species Squalus acanthias. The sequence continues at coordinate 102,428,819 of CM059429.1, read as the reverse complement.
GTGGAATACAATTCTGCTGCTGCTGATGGCCCACAGCGCCTCATGGATGCCCAGTTTTGAGCTGCTAGATCTGTTCCAAATCTATCTCATTTAGCACGGTGGTAGTGCCACACAACACAATGGAGGGTGTCCTCAGTGTGAAGAAGGGACTTCATCTCCACAATGACCGTGCGGTGGTCACTGGACAGATGCATCTGCGACAGGTAGATTGGTGAGGACGAGGTCAAGTAGGTTTTTTCCTTGTGTTGGTTCTCTCACCACCTGTCGCAGGCCCAGACTGGGAGCTATGTCCTTCAGGACTCAGCCAGCTCGGTCAGTAGTGGAGCTACCGAGCCACTCTTGGTGATGGACATTGATGTCCCCCACCCAGAGTACATTCTGTGCCCTTGCTACTCTCAGTGCTTCTTCCAAGTGGTGTTCAACATGGAAGAGTACTGATTCATCAGCTGAAGGAGGGCGGTAGGTGGTAATCAGCAGGAGGTTTCCTTGCCTATGCTTGACCTGAAGCCATGGGACTTCATGGGGTCCGGAGTCAATGTTGAGGACTCCCAGGGCCACTCCTTCCCGACTGTATGCCACTGTGCCGCCACCTCTGGAGGGTCTGTCCTGCGGGTGGGCCAGGACATACCCAGGGATGGTGATGGAGGAGTTTGGGACATTGGCTGAAAGGTATGATTCTGTGAGTATGACTATGTCAGGCTGTTGCTTGACTAGTCTGTGGGACAGCTGTCCCAATTTTGGCACAAGTGCCCAGATGTTGGGGAGGAGGACTTTACAGGGTCGACTGGGCTGGGTGTGCTGTTGTCGCGTCCATAGCCGGTGCCGAGGTCGATGCCAGGTGGTCCGTCCGGTTTTATTCTTATTGTTTTTCGTAGCGTTTTTTTTTACAACTGAGTGGCTTGCTAGGCCATTTCAGAGGACAGTTAAGAGCCACACTGCTGTGGGTCTGGAGTCACATATAGGCCAGACCAGGTAAGGACGGCAGATTTCCTTCCCTGAAGGACTGGTTGCTGGAAGGTGCAGTGCAGCACCCTAGTGAGAATCCCCCTGTATTCTTTACATGTTATTCATATGATACGCAGTGTGTACTGAACCCTCCTCTACTCTACTGCCGAAAACAAGCTGATTGCATTTATTTGCCAATGACATGAAATTTAAAGTAATGTCACTATGTTAATGCCCTTTATTGTGGTAATTTTTTATTTTCCTTTTCACAACCAGGAAATTAAATAGTGCATATTCATTGCTTTGTTCTTCATGTTGTGCAGCTGTGTGAAAATATTCATATGATACCGATCATCTAAACAAAATATCACAGCCCAGCTATAATGTTAAGATCCATCTATTTCAGGATGCTACTTAAAAAAATACACAGTGCAATACATAAAATGACAGATTGTGAAACAGGAGCTGTGGGAGAGTTAAAATCTTTGGGGAAATCAAATAGCAATCTTACGGCTTATTACATTATCTAAATCCCTTTAATCCACAGCCTCTATTGCCACTATCTATTATATATAATACGTATTTCATTTAAAATAAATCATTATTTTTAATACTTTTTTTTAAAGCTAGTCTGAGAGACAATGTTGATCTATCTGGTGACTCGACTTCATTGCAATGTTCACAGTAGATGATCAGTGCAACACAGATCATTTACACAATTATTGACCCAGCTGCATAACATGAACATTAAAGTTCGGGTTTGTGATTGAAAAAAGAAAAAAAATACATCATATTGGTCATATTACTTATACCATGAAAGTGCAGTAATAAGTGCATTTCATATTTTGTTTTTCTAATACACCTTTAATAAATTTCAATTCAAGAGGCGATTCCACAATCCTGTTCTTCTTTGAATAGTGCCATGAGATCTTTAACACCCATTCGGACTTGCAGATGGAACCTGGTTAATGTCACAGCTGAAGGATGACACTTCAGACAATGAAGCCATGTCTCGATGCTGCACTTAAGTAGCAGCTCAAGAACTGGAGTGGGGCTTAAACCTACAACCTTCTGACTCAGAGGTGGGAGTGCGTACACTTTGAAATTCCAGAGGTTCATGGTATATGTTGCTTTGAGGTTTTTAATTCAGAAACAAAATTCACAGGGAATTAATTTACGAACAAGTCCTGGCACGTTCATTTGGATTTAGAAGCGAAGGATAATTAACCTGCATTCTGGAGCCAAAATAAAGAGTGAAGGAATTTTCTGTAATTGATATGAACAGCAGCCAATCCGGAAGAACCAAGATATTTATCGACAAATGGTCAGCTCAGTTCAACCCAATAATTGTAGCTCCAGTAATCATTCCAAGTTCACGCTCAGACTTACAGCAGAAGAGTAGGGCTCTCCGGGAAAGGGGGTGGGAGGGAGCCTGGAGGTGCACCCCCGTTCCTTCTGGCTCAATAAAAATACAAGTGTAAAGTATTTTTGTGGTTGTTTCCTGAACGCCCAGCAGCGGTCCCTTTAAAGACAACTGCTTAGGCCACTCAATGCCAGTACACATGGGCCATGTGTGCGTTATACACCTTCCACCCATGTGTCCCTTAGAATTGCAATCAGTGTTCTAACTACATCATTAGGATTCCGGTTTGCATGGTTAGAGCTGGCTGCAGCCACCCAGGGTTAGGCCCTTTACAAAATGATGGTAAGCCTACCGACCCCGTTTTAAGGCCTTTACCGCCTACGGTTCATACAGTTTCAGCGTTGTTAAGATCGACCCCTTTCTGTTCCCTAGGCATCTGCTGTTCTTGATCCATGCACTAAGTGTGCAAAGATTTTGCAGTTTGATTGGCCCTGCCTCTCAAGAGAAATGCCTTGGTTCTGTTCCCCCCACTTGGTACAGCAGAGATTGAAAATCCACTTTGCAAATAATGTCCTACCAATTCCTACCATCATAGAGCACCAATGGGCTTGCATGTACGAGCAAGTTAAAAAAATCTTACTAATAAAATGTTTTGTGTCTATATGAATGTTTGACTAAATGTTTTTCTTTATCATTCTTCAGACTGTGGTCCTTGCTGGCAAGGCTAGCATTTATTGCCCATCCCTAGTTTCCCTTGAAAAAGGTGGTGATGGGCTTTCTTGAACTGCTGCAGTCCACGTGGTGAAGGTACTCCCACAGTGCTGTTCGGCAGGGAGTTCCAGGATTTTGACCCAAGGACAATGAAGGAACGACGATTTATGTCCATGCGAGGATACTGTGTGACTTGAGGGGAATGTAGAGATGGTGGTGTTCCTATGCACCTGCTGCCCTTGTCCTTCTAGGTGGTGGAGGTCACGGGTTTGGGAGGTGCTGCCGAAGAAGTATTGCTTTTCTGACTTGGCCATGCTAACTTTGTGATATTATCTGCCGTCTGCTTAACAAGGACCATTCATATCCCAAAACCATAAAAAAGAAAAGGGTTGCTGAGCCAACTCTACAGCCACGTTTCTTGCATTTCAACCCAACTTGAGAGCAAGCGCCCTTACCACCTGTGAGTAAAGCCACATGAGGTCAATCTACTGGTATAAACATAAAATGTACACTAGCACTGAAGGTTAATTATAGAAACCTGTACAATATAAAGATCATAACCGTTTACTGAAACCATAATTTCAATAAGGAAGTGATTCTGCTTCATAATATATCAATGTGAGGCTTAAATATAGACTGTGGCTGGTTTCAGTTTGTGTAAAATTATTAGAAGCTGTTACAAACTGGAAATTGTTTTTCATTCCAGTCATCTCCACATACTACAAAACTGAACCTACAAATAAGGATAGAAATGTGACCCCATTCCACCGCTGTAACTATGGTAGAGGTGAATTGTATCTCACCAGTGGCCTAGGACGCTGACGACAACAGCTTCCATTTATGTAGCGCCTTTAATGTCGTACAACGTCCCAAGGTGCTTCACAGGAGCGTGATCAAACAAAGTGTGACCCCGAGACACATAGGGGATATTAGGGCAGATGACCAAAAGCTTGGTCAAAGAGGCAGTTTTAAGGAGCATCTTAAAGGAGGAGAGAGTGGTGGAGAGGTTTGTGGAGGGAAGTCCAGAGCTGAGGACCTAGACAGCTGAAGGCACGTCGCCAATGGTGGGGCGATGGAAGTGGGAGATGCTCAAGAGGCCCGAGTTAGAGGAATGCAGAGTTGTCGGAGGGTTGTAGGGCTGGAGGAGGTTACAGAGACAGGGAGGGGCGAGGCCATGGAGGGAGTGAAGGAGTGTCAAGGGTGAGATGAGTGACAGCTGCTCCGATTTTCCTGACCTCCCACATAACAGACGCTCACGTGCCCACTTTTATGCTAATGTTCCCCTCCCTAATATTTGGGGCATGGTCATTGTTGGGCCAGATAGGTGGCCAGAAGTCCTGCCTCACTGCTACTTCCAGCGCTGGTGTGGGCTCAAGGAATTTCAGCCCATCTAGGGCTCAGTTTGCCTGTCACATTTTGGTGATGCACTTCCTATTGCCTGACACACTTTCACATCACATGTCAAGTGTCACACTTTAGTTTCTGAGTCCCACTTTCACCTGCTTTTCATTGTTGAAATTTCTGCTAAAACACAAATGAACAGGTGCAGAATGTATAAATGAGCAAGTATCAAGCATGGATTTGAAACATCAAGCATGAAATTTAAAAAAATTACAAATCTAAAATGGGCTGTTGCAACAGCTATCAATAAAAGGCAAAATTAAATCGCTCAAAATCTGTTTTTGTTCAGTATTTTGTTGCCTCATCCTGTGAACATTGGATTCAAATAAAGTCACTGACATAGTAGACATATGAACGTAGGAACAGGACTGGCCATTCAGCCCCTCGAGCCTGTTCCGCCATTCAATGAGATCATGGCTGATCTGCGACCTCACTCCATATACCCGCCTTTAGCCCATATCCCTCAATCCCTTTGGTTAACAAAAAGCTATCAATCTCAGATTTAAAATTAACAATTGATCTAGCATCACTTGCGTTTGCGGAAGAGAGTTCCAAACTTCTACCACCCTTTGTGTGTAGAAGTGTTTCCTAATTTCACTCCTGAAAGGTCTGGCTTTAATTTTTAGACTATGCCCCCTAGTTCTAGAATCCCCAACCAGTGGAAATAGTTTCTCTCTATCTACCCTATCTGTTCCCCTTAATATCTTGAAAACTTCGATCAGATCACCCCTTAACTTTCTAAATTCTAGGGAATACAACGCTAATTTGTGTAATCTCTCCTCGTAACTTAACCTTTGAAGTCCGGGTATCATTCTGGTAAACCTACGCTGCACTCCCTCCAAGGCCAATATATCCTTCCTAAGGTGTGGTGCCCAGAATTGCTCACAGTACTCCAGGTGTGGTTTTACCAGAGTTTTGATAAGCTGCAGCATAACTTCTACCCCCTTGTACTCTAGTCCTCTAAATATAAAGGCAAGCATTCCATTAGCCTTTTTGATTATTTTCTGTACCTGTTCATGACATTTTAATGATCTTTGTACCGGGATCCCCAAATCTCTTTGGACTTCCACTGTTTTTAGCTTTTCACCATTTAGAAAATACCTTGTTCTATCCTTTTTAGGTCCAAAGTGGATGACCTCACATTTACTTACACTGAAATCCATTTGCCACAGTTTTGCCCATTCACTTAATCTATCAATATCCCTTTGTAATTTTATGCTTTCATCTACACTACCTATAATGCCGCCTATCTTTGTGTCATCGACAAATTTGGATATATGACTTTCTATGTCATCATCTAAGTCGTTAATAAATACTGCGAATATTTGAGGCCCCAACAGATCCCTGTAGGACACCACTAGTCACATCCTGCCGACTGAAAATTTGAGGTGTTCAGTCACCCTGTCCTTAATTATAGACTCTAACAATTTCCTGACAACAGATGTTAGGCTAACTGGTCTATAATACCCTGGTTTCCTTCTCTCACCATTCTTAAATAGCGGAGTGACATACGCAATTTTCCAATCTAAAGGAACAGTTCCTGAATGGAGAGAACTTTGGAAGATTATAGTTAGGGCATCTGCAATGTGCTCACCTACTTCCTTTAAAATCCTGGGATGGAAACTACCTGGTCCAGGGGATTTGTCACTCTTTAGTGCCATTATTTTCTTCATTACTGTTATTTTACTTTCGTTAATTTTATTGAGTCCCTGTCCCTGATTCAATATTAGTTTCCTTTGGATTTCCGGCATGCTATCCTCTTCCTCTACCCTAAATACTGACGCAAAGCAATTATTAAACATGTTCGCCATTTCCTTATCATTGACACTATCACTGCTTTTCATTTTTAATGGGCCAACATTGCTCTCCGCGGACTACCCTCTTTTTCCTATTGTAATTGTAAAAATCTTTGTATTGATTTTGATATCCCTTGCAAGTTTCTTTTCATACTCCCTTTTTGTAGCTCTTACTATCTGTTTTGTGACCCTTTACTGTTCTTTGTATCTTTCCCATTCGCCAAGATCTGTGCTATTTTTTGCATTTTTGTCTGCTTTTTCTTTTAGTTTTATGTTGTCCCTCACCTCTTTAGTTGTCCATGGCTGTTTTTTTGGCAAGTAGAGCTCTTGCCCCTCAGGGGTATAAACTGGTTCTGTATCACATAAAATTCTTTTTTGAACACCTCCCACTGATCTTCTGTCATTTTACCCATTAACAGATTTGCCCAGTTTACTGTGGACAGTCTCTGCCTCATCCCGTTAAAGTTGGCCTTACCCAAATCTAGAATCTTAGTAGCTGTTTCGCATTTCTCCATTTCAAACACTACGTTGAACTCGATCATGTTCTAATCGCTATTGAATAAATGTTCACGCACAGTTAGGCTGTTAACTAAATCTGGCTCATTACTAATTACTAAATCTAATATAGCTTTCCCTTTGTTGCCTCTAGAACATATTGTTGTAGAAAACTATCCCAGACACACTCAAGAAATTCACTACCTTTCTGACAGGTGCTAGTCTGCTTATCCCAATCTATATGAAAGTTAAAATCCTCCATGAAAACCACTCTGCCTTTGCTACACGCTTGTCTAATCTCTGCATTTATACAATCTAGCACTTCACAGCTGCTACCAGGAGGCCTATACACAACTCCCACGACAGTCTTAAATCTTTTCCTATTTCTTATTTCTACCCATAAAGTCTCTCCTGCCTGCTTACCTCTCTTTATATCTTCTCTTATCGTTGAACTGATTTCATCCTTAATCACTAAGGCTACTCCTCCCCCTCTGCCATTTTCCTATCTTTCCTGTAGACTGTATAACCTGGTATATTCAGTTCCCAGTCCTGACTGTCTTGCAGCCATGTCTCAGTAATGGCTACCATGTTATACCCTCCAATTTGAATTTGCATGTAAAAATAACAAATTTCACAATAATATTAAATATACGCATAAAATTGTCTTTTACACTTTCATTAATATTTTAACTTAGAGGTCTCAGCCTGGGCTTGCATTTGATATTTTTCCCAAAGCCCTGTCAATTAAAGGGAATTACCATCCATACTTGGGCCTACAGTCCCTAGGATGGTGTTGTCTGAGCATAAGAAGCAAGCAGCGTTTTGTAGTTTGATCATCTCAGTGCAATTGGCAGTGTTTGTCCTCAGGCTGTAACAACATTTCTCAAATTTCTTGTTTTTCCAAACGATTTGAAAATAAACCAGAGAATGAATTTTAAAGTTTTTTAAGTTAGTACTTAATACTTCATTTTTACTTATGACGAACGATCCTAACTCAGATAGAGACACACAGGTAACGAGGGAGGCAAGAAAACCTATGTTTCTTTTTGATAATACTCAGAATTTGAAACCACTCAATATTACAGAAAATGTATTGATCTCAGTGGAAAAGTCGAATTTTGCCTTTGTTCAGTGTATAACACAATTCCAGTGAGGAAACTCATGTTGAAGCCATTTCCAGCACTTGTGTGCCTTTAAATGGCGTCGCCTGAGCTTCCTTGTGCTTCTGGAGCCATCCCACAGTGCACCCGGGAGTCGTCACTGACCTCATTTACATGCGGCACCTGTTGGCCGTCACTGTAGATGGGAGTTTCCTGGATTTACTTGGGATTAAGTTACACCTGCTTGTATGAGGCGCGAGAACTGCCAGGTTTCAGCTGGTACTGGGGTAAGTGAGGAGTTCCCAACAGAGAAGAGTCTGCAAATCTTTTATTGAAGATTTCGGACAGTAGGAAACATTTTTGCATTTTGCCGACAGACACCTGCACTCACTTCTGATTGCCTCTCAGAGGGTCAGAATTTCAGCAGATTTTCAGACCGCTTCCATCTCCTACCCACAGCTAGGTTTCTCAGGAGCAGGTATGGTATTTCCTAGGGCACACTTTAGTATGCCATTATCATGGATGGGCAGCAACACCACAGGATGGAGCAAGATTCAGGCAGCATTTACTGCAAGTGGCATCACAACACCTCTCACCACTGAAGGCTTCTCTTCTGAGGAGTAAAGTTTATTGTAGCCTTTCCTCCTTCTACCACCTCCCACTTGCCAATAAAGGGACATTCCAGCAAACCACTACCCATCCCTTAAGATGACAACACATCAGCCCTCTTTGCCCTACATGGGCATGTCAATCATATTAGTGAAGACTTTAGCATCAGATAAGTGCACCCTTTCCTGTATGACTCCAACCTTCATCCCGAACAAAGCACCATGTCAGTGCACATGATATTTTATTACAGTGAATTCCAAACTGTATACAATCAACCTACTCTTTCTTTACACTGTGCTTCCCGAGTGCCTACATGTGCCTTGTTTACTGACTCTCATGCTTTTTCTAGGTGCTAGGATCACGGCACTTGGTTGGCTGCTCGTGCTCTACAAAAGGCTCATGAGACTGAGGTGACCCTCGTCTCATGCCAGGTTGCTCTTTGGCAGCTTAGTGTCACCTCCCAGATTCCACTGGTGTACTGCTGTGAGGGGATGGCTGGAATCCTGGCAGGTGCTGCTATCCTGAGAGACGGCAGTACCATAGACCGCTGCAACTCCTGGGTGGTTTGGTCCTCATCATCCTCCTCATCCCGTGTCACCATTTGCTGTAATGGATCTGTAGGAAACGAGGGTAGAAGTCAACAATGGGTGAGCATCATGTTGGGATTAAGGAGACAGAGATGGGGGTGGAAGGTTGTGGCTGTGCAGTATTTCAGAGATGCCAGGGCAACAGTACAGATACTCAGTTGGTAATCTCGTGCCACCAAGATGCCACCGACCTCGCAATCTGCCACAGTAATAGTTGAGTGCCTCCCCAAGATCTCCTCGATGTGAGTAAGGTTGGAGAAGCCCTCTCCGATGGCCTGCATGTGGTGGACATTTTGTCCTGCAAGACAATAGAGTGACTGAGGGTAAGGCTAGCAGTTGAGGAGTGTGTTCCCTGCAATATCAGCCAATGATCTTTCCATAATGTTATTGTGACAACAGCCATAGCAACTCACAGCCAATTGATCTGTAGTCTGACCAAACAATATAACATCACCCTGCAGTCTTTTGCCCTTCATCCAAGTTGAATACCTACATTGAAAATTAGATTTCAAGATCAGGCATTGTTATTGGAAACATAATACAGTTCAGGAGTGTGAAAAGACAGCCAACTGACACAAGGGAAAAACACATGCAGACACTACAATGATCCCGAGGTACTTTGTAAGAGGAAGTATGCTTTTATTGGTTAATAGATAAAAGATTATTGTTGTCTTATTCAGTACCTAGTGCATAGCCAGCTATTGACAGACATCTGTTCCATTTCCTGCTTTTTTCCAGTTCTGACGAAAGGTCATCGACCTGAAACGTTAACTCTGTTTCTCTCTTCACAGATGCTGCCTGACCTGCTGAGTATCTCCAGCATTTTCTGTTTTTATTACAGATAGTCACTAGTTGTTAGATAGGAAATAAATAAATCAAATCCCTGTGTAATCCTTCGTCACATCTAAACAGAAATCCAGCCACTGTTATACCATTTTTCTCCGCATTCATTGCAAATGACAAAAGTCATCATCTGTTCATCGGGATTTCCATTGCGCACCCAACCTGGAATAAAAAGTGTGCCTCTGGCAATTGCTGTCACCGTACAGTTAAATTTCTCGCACCGTTTGCATCTGATTTTGTTTGTCTTTGTTCCTTCCAGACCATGAGGCAGCCGATGGTCCTGAAGCCCAGAGGTGGTGTACAATGCTCTTAGCTGTTTCAGCTCCTCACTTGCCATGTCCATCACTGACATCTCTGCAAACATCTGCGGAGTTACTTCCCCTGATAATATCTTCTGTCTTAAATGGGGATTTTTAGGGTTCTTTAAATTTGCAATCTTGCTCCGAATGCAAGCTTTGTACCTTTTATCATTTTTCATGTGTAATGTATATATGGATTGCTCTACTTCTTTGGCAATACTCTGCCACATTTCAACCACTGTCCCATCAGCTGTTTCTGCACCAGTTAGGGCTTGGAAAAGAAGCTCTACACACTTAGACCGTACAGCCTGGATATCTAATGCATGCTGCTTTTTAGGAGCTGGATCATTGTCAATTACTACTGAACCTTTCACTGTTGAAAGTTGCTTTTCATTGTGTGTTTCTTCAAGCAACTCATTTGTGGGGAGATTGTGGATGACATCAGTTCTCATCGCTATCTGAATGTCTTCTAATTGCCGTACAGAATTTCTACAGGCAGACTCAGTTCCCTCTACCTCATATCCAGACGTTACTTTTCCTTGAATAATTTCATTTGGCTTCTCACTCTTTTCTTCGCCGGCAATACAGAGTCCGTCTTCTTGACATTTTTCCTGGAACCCACTGGTCCTGTAAAGCTTCTTCCATGCAGATAGTAGGTTCCGTGCCTTCCTTCTGGAATCTGCATCAGAGCAAGTCTTTAGAACTCTATATACAGCTTTAACAAGGTCAGTCTCCTGGAGAATTTCAGGGGTGACTGGAATACCCTCAAAATCATTCAAAAGGTACTTTATGTCCTGGGTGCTGTTTTCTGAAATAAGTTTCTCAATCTGATGAGCTCTATAGGTCAACTCTTTCAGGTCATTCATTGCAATACCTGCCAAATATCAAACAGGTAGACATTTATTATTTATGCGAACCTTATTGTGTTCAATATGAAACATTGTGTTGGAAAATATATGAAGTGAATGCCCAAATTAAAATCAATGCAGCATCCCTCTCCCGTTACCAACTGTCCCCAAATGCAGGACACATTTACCAACTGAAATCACTAAAGGGGAATATGAGAAAATAAGAAAACAGATTGGCCCATAATTAGGATGACCATACGTCCCCATTTTCCGGGGACAGTCCCCAGATGAGGTACTGTATCCCCGGGCAAACAATGTCCCCAGAAAGGTCCCCGGTTCACAAAACTCGGCCCTAAAGTGTACCCCTGGGCAGTGAGCGTACCCCCCATAGCGGTCAGTTTGTGGCCCTAAGGCTAAATTAAACAACAACTAATACAATGACCAGAGTGACTCACTGCGCATGCGTGACTGGGCGGTCTTTCAGCGCATGTGCCGGTCATTCTTTGAGTTTCTGAGCAGGGCTTGTGCTGCTGGATTGCTGGCGCCGGAAGTACCTGGGAGTACGGCAACTGGAGCGGGTGAGGGCCCGGTCACCGGGGGAGGGGGGGGGGGCGGCAGGTTAATCCTAGACACTGTTGGGGGGGGTGGGGGTCAGGTGTGACTTCAGACACTGTGGGGGGGGGGGGGGGGTCAGGTGTGTCTTCAGACACTGTGGGGGGGTCAGGTGTGATTCAGACACTGTGTGGGGGGGGTCAGGTGTGACTTCAGACACTGGGGGGGGGGTCAGGTGTGATTCGCACACTGTGGGGGGGTCAGGTGTGACTTCTGACACTGTGGGGGGGGTCAGGTGTGTCTTCAGACACTGTGGGGGGGTCAGGTGTGATTCAGACACTGTGGGGGGGTCAGGTGTGTCTTCAGTCACTGTGGGGGGGTCAGGTGTGACTTCAGACACTGTGGGGGGGGTCAGGTGTGATTCAGACACTGTGTGGGGGGGGGTCAGGTGTGATTCAGACACTGTGTGGGGGGGGTCAGGTGTGATTCACACACTGTGGGGGGGGGTCAGGTGTGTCTTCAGACACTGTGGGGGGGGGGGTCAGGTGTGTCTTCAGACACTGTGGGGGGGGGGGTCAGGTGTGACTTCACACACTGTGGGGGGGTCAGGTGTGTCTTCAGACACTGTGGGGGGGTCAGGTGTGATTCAGACACCGTGGGAGGGTCAGGTGTGACTTCAGACACTGTGGGGGGGGGGGGTCAGGTGTGATTCACACACTGTGGGAGGGTCAGGTGTGATTCAGACACTGTGTGGGGGGGTCAGGTGTGATTCAGACACTGTGGGGGGGGGGGTCAGGTGTGATTCAGACACTGTGGGGGGGGGGGTCAGGTGTGTCTTCACACACTGTGGGGGGTCAGGTGTGACTTCACACACTGTGGGCGGGTCAGGTGTGATTCAGACACTGTGGGGGGGGAGGTCAGGTGTGACTTCAGACACTGTGGGGGGGTCAGGTGTGACTTCACACACTGTGGGGGTGTCAGGTGTGACTTCACACACTGTGGGGGGGGTCAGGTGTGACTTCACACACTGTGGGGGGGTCAGGTGTGTCTTCAGTCACTGTGGGGGGGGTCAGGTGTGACTTCACACACTGTGGGGGGGGGTCAGGTGTGATTCAGACACTGTGTGGGGGGGTCAGGTGTGACTTCAGACACTGGGGGGGGGTCAGGTGTGATTCACACACTGTGGGGGGGGTCAGGTGTGACTTCTGACACTGTGGGGGGGGTCAGGTGTGTCTTCAGACACTGTGGGGGGTCAGGTGTGTCTTCAGTCACTGTGGGGGGGGGGGGGTCAGGTGTGTCTTCCTGTGGGGGGGGGGGGTCAGGTGTGACTTCAGACACTGTGGGGGGGTCAGGTGTGATTCAGACACTGTGGGGGGGTCAGGTGTGATTCAGACACTGTGGGGGGGGTCAGGTGTGTCTTCAGTCACTGTGGGGGGGTCAGGTGTGACTTCAGACACTGTGGGGGGGGTCAGGTGTGATTCAGACACTGTGTGGGGGGGGTCAGGTGTGATTCAGACACTGTGTGGGGGGGTCAGGTGTGATTCAGACACTGTGGGGGGGGGGTCAGGTGTGTCTCCAGACACTGTGGGGGGGGTCAGGTGTGACTTCAGACACTGTGGGGGGGGGTCAGGTGTGATTCAGACACTGTGTGGGGGGGGTCAGGTGTGATTCAGACACTGTGTGGGGGGGTCAGGTGTGATTCACACACTGTGGGGGGGGGTCAGGTGTGTCTTCAGACACTGTGGGGGGGGGGTCAGGTGTGACTTCACACACTGTGGGGGGGTCAGGTGTGTCTTCAGACACTGTGGGGGGGTCAGGTGTGATTCAGACACCGTGGGAGGGTCAGGTGTGACTTCAGACACTGTGGGGGGGTCAGGTGTGACTTCACACACTGTGGGGGGATCAGGTGTGTCTTCAGTCACTGTGGGGAGGTCAGGTGTGACTTCAGACACTGTGGGGGGGTCAGGTGTGTCTTCATACACTGTGGGGGGGTCAGGTGTGACTTCACACACTGTGGGGGGGTCAGGTGTGACTTCAGACACTGTGGGGGGGTCAGGTGTGACTTCACACACTGTGGGGGTGTCAGGTGTGACTTCACACACTGTGGGGGGGTCAGGTGTGACTTCACACACTGTGGGGGGGGTCAGGTGTGACTTCACACACTGTGGGGGGGGTCAGGTGTGACTTCACACACTGTGGGGGGGGTCAGGTGTGTCTTCAGACACTGTGGGGGGGTCAGGTGTGATTCAGACACCGTGGGAGGGTCAGGTGTGACTTCAGACACTGTGGGGGGGGGGGGGTCAGGTGTGATTCACACACTGTGGGAGGGTCAGGTGTGATTCAGACACTGTGTGGGGGGGTCAGGTGTGATTCAGACACTGTGGGGGGGGGGTCAGGGTGTGATTCAGACACTGTGGGGGGGGGGTCAGGTGTGTCTTCACACACTGTGGGGGGTCAGGTGTGACTTCACACACTGTGGGCGGGTCAGGTGTGATTCAGACACTGTGGGGGGGGAGGTCAGGTGTGACTTCAGACACTGTGGGGGGGGTCAGGTGTGTCTTCACACACTGTGGGGGGGTCAGGTGTGACTTCAGACACTGTGGGGGGGTCAGGTGTGACTTCACACACTGTGGGGGTGTCAGGTGTGACTTCACACACTGTGGGGGGGGGTCAGGTGTGACTTCACACACTGTGGGGGGGTCAGGTGTGTCTTCAGTCACTGTGGGGGGGGGTCAGGTGTGACTTCACACACTGTGGGGGGGGGGTCAGGTGTGATTCAGACACTGTGTGGGGGGGTCAGGTGTGACTTCAGACACTGGGGGGGGGTCAGGTGTGATTCACACACTGTGGGGGGGGGTCAGGTGTGACTTCTGACACTGTGGGGGGGGGGTCAGGTGTGTCTTCAGACACTGTGGGGGGTCAGGTGTGTCTTCAGTCACTGTGGGGGGGGGGTCAGGTGTGTCTTCCTGTGGGGGGGGGGGGGTCAGGTGTGACTTCAGACACTGTGGGGGGGGTCAGGTGTGATTCAGACACTGTGGGGGGGTCAGGTGTGATTCAGACACTGTGGGGGGGGTCAGGTGTGTCTTCAGTCACTGTGGGGGGGTCAGGTGTGACTTCAGACACTGTGGGGGGGGTCAGGTGTGATTCAGACACTGTGTGGGGGGGGTCAGGTGTGATTCAGACACTGTGTGGGGGGGTCAGGTGTGATTCAGACACTGTGGGGGGGGGTCAGGTGTGTCTCCAGACACTGTGGGGGGGTCAGGTGTGACTTCAGACACTGTGGGGGGGGGTCAGGTGTGATTCAGACACTGTGTGGGGGGGTCAGGTGTGATTCAGACACTGTGTGGGGGGGTCAGGTGTGATTCAGACACTGTGGGGGGGGGGGTCAGGTGTGATTCAGACACTGTGGGGGGGTCAGGTGTGACTTCACACACTGTGGGGGGATCAGGTGTGTCTTCAGTCACTGTGGGGAGGTCAGGTGTGACTTCAGACACTGTGGGGGGGTCAGGTGTGTCTTCACACACTGTGGGGGGGGTCAGGTGTGACTTCACACACTGTGGGGGGGTCAGGTGTGACTTCAGACACTGTGGGGGGGGTCAGGTGTGACTTCACACACTGTGGGGGTGTCAGGTGTGACTTCACACACTGTGGGGGGGTCAGGTGTGACTTCACACACTGTGGGGGGGGTCAGGTGTGACTTCACACACTGTGGGGGGGGTCAGGTGTGACTTCACACACTGTGGGGGGGGTCAGGTGTGTCTTCAGTCACTGTGGGGGGGTCAGGTGTGACTTCACACACTGTGGGGGGGGGTCAGGTGTGACTTCACACACTGTGGGGGGGGGTCAGGTGTGTCTTCAGTCACTGTGGGGGGGTCAGGTGTGTCTTCAGTCACTGTGGGGGGGGGGTCAGGTGTGACTTCACACACTGTGGGGGGGGTCAGGTGTGACTTCACACACTGTGGGGGGTCAGGTGTGACTTCACACACTGTGGGGGGGGGTCAGGTGTGACTTCACACACTGGGGGGGGTCAGGTGTGTCTTCAGTCACTGTGGGGGGGGGTCAGGTGTGACTTCACACACTGTGGGGGGTCAGGTGTGACTTCACACACTGTGGGGGGGGGTCAGGTGTGACTTCACACACTGTGGGGGGGGGTCAGGTGTGACTTCACACACTGTGGGGGGGGGGTCAGGTGTGACTTCACACACTGTGGGGGGGGTCAGGTGTGATTCACACACTGTGGGGGGGTCAGGTGTGACTTCACACACTGTGGGGGGGTCAGGTGTGACTTCACACACTGTGGGGGGGTCAGGTGTGACTTCACACACTGTGGGGGGGTCAGGTGTGACTTCACACACTGTGGGGGGGTCAGGTGTGACTTCACACACTGTGGGGGGGTCAGGTGTGACTTCACACACTGTGGGGGGGTCAGGTGTGACTTCACACACTGTGGGGGGGTCAGGTGTGACTTCACACACTGTGGGGGGGGTCAGGTGTGTCTTCAGACACTGTGGGGGGGGGTCAGGTGTGTCTACAGACACTGTGGGGGGGGGGTCAGGTGTCTGAATGTGCTTGAATAGTGTGACGTCGCATCAGTGGTAATTATATGCACATTTGTAGTGTATATGTGCAACTATTAAAATATAGGCTGCTAAAAAATTATGCCTCACTACACTGCGCAACCTACATTTTCCATCGTAGCTACTTTGCTGTGCTCCCACCCTGTGTCCCCAGATTCGGTTTAGAAAATATGGTCACCCTACCCATAATGTGCTGGCGGGGCATCTCGCGATTAACGCCATGAATTGAAATTCTTTCCTCACCCTTCAACTCCGATTATTTTTGGGCCGCAAATTGCTGAAAGTGCAAGTTCATGATGGCGTGACGGCGAGGTCAACAGGGCACCTGGGACCTTGGTGAACGATCGGACCAATCGTCTATCTCCTTAACCAATTAAATTTAAGGATAAAGAAAGAAACGGAGTGAATGACGGAGAAGGAAATAGGTTGAATTAGAGCCAAATTAGATATAGCAAGAGAAATAAAGAGAGGGAAAGAAAGATTGGATTAAGAGAGAGAGAAAAAGAGAGAAAGGAAAAATAAGAAAAAAAATTTTAAATTAAAGAAATCTCGAGGAATATTTTTTTTTCATTCATTTATGGGATGTGGGCGTCGTTGGCAAGGCCAGCATTTATTGCCCATCCCTAATTGCCCTCGAGAAGGTGGTGGTGAGCAGCCTTCTTCAACCGCTGCAGTCCCGTGTGGTGAAGGTCCTCCCACAGTGCTGTTAGGGAGGGAGTTCCAGGATTTTGACCCAGCGACGATGAAGGATCAACGATATATTTCCAAGTCAGGATGGTGTGTGACTTAGAGGGGAACTTGGAGGTGGTGGTGTTCCCATGCGCCTGTTGCCCTTGTCCTTCTAGGTGGAAGAGGTCGCAGGTTTGGGAGGTGCTGCCGAAGAAGCCTTGGTGAGTTGCTGCAGTGCATCTTGTAGATGGTACACACTGCAGCACGGTATGCCGGTGGTGGAGGGAGTGAATGTTTAAGGTGGTGGATGGGGTGCCAATCAAGCGGGCTGCTTTGTCCTGGATGGTGTTGAGCTTCTTGAGTGTTGTTGGAGCTGCACTCATCCAGGCAAGTGGTGAGTATTCCATCACACTCCTTACTTGTGCCTTGTAGATGGTGGAAAGGCTTTGGGGAGTCAGGAGGTGAGACACTCACCGCAGAATACCTAGCCTCTGACCTGCTCTTGTTGCCACAGTATTTATGTGGCTGGTCCAGTTAAGTTTCTGGTCTCTGGTGACCCCCAGGATGTTGATGGTGGGGGACTCGGCGATGGTAATGCCGTTGAATGTCAAGGGGAGGTGGTTAGACTCTCGCTTGTTGGAGATGATCATTGCCTGGCACTTCTGTGGCGCGAATGTTACCGGCCACTTATCAGCCCAAGCCTGAACATCGTCCAGGTCTTGTTGCGTATGGGCATGGACCGCTTCATTATCTGAGGAGTTGTGAATGCCGCTGGACACTGTGCAGTCATCAGCGAACATCCTCATTTCTGACATTATGTTGGAGGGAAGGTCATTGATGAAGCAGCTGAAGATGGTTGGGCCTAGGACACTGTCCTGAGGAACTCCTGCAGCGATGTCCTGGGGCTGTGATGATTGACCTTCAACCAACACAACCATTTTCCTTTGTGCTCGGTATGACTCCAGCCAGTGGAGAGTTTCCCCCACCCACCCCCAATTCCCATTGACTTCAATTTTACTAGGGCTCCTTGATGCCACACCCAGTCAAATGCTGCCTTGATGTCAAGATCAGTCACTCTCACCTCACCTCTGGAATTCAGCTCCTTTGTCCATGTTTGGACCAAGGCTGTAATGAGGTCGGGAGCCGAGTGGTCTTGGCGGAACCCAAACTGGGCCTCAGTGAGCAGGTTATTGGTGAGTAAGTGCCGCTTCATAGCACTGTTGTTGACACCTTCCATCACTTTGCTGATGATTGCGAATAGACTGATGGGGCGGTAATTGGCCAGATTGGATTTGTCCAGCTTTTTGTGGACAGGACATACCTGGGCAGTTTTTCACATTGTCGGATAGATGCCAGTGTTGTAGCTGTACTGGAACAGCTTGGCTGGAGGCCAAGTCTTCAGCACGATAGCCGTGACGTTGCCGGGGCCCATAGCCTTTGCTGTATCCAGTGTGCTCAGCCGTTTCTTGATATCTCGTGGAGTGAATCGAATTGGCTGACCACTGGCTTCTGTGATGGTGGGGACCTCAGAAGTAGGCCGATATGGATCATCCACTCGGCACTTCTGGCTGAAGATGGTTGCAAATGCTTCAGCCTTGTCTATTGCACTCATGTGCTGGGCTCCACCATCATTGAGGATGGGGATATTCATGGAGCCTCCTCCTCCTGTTAGTTGTTTAATGGTCCACCACCATTCATGACTGGATGTGGCAGGACTGCAGAGCTTTGATCTGATCCGTTGATTGTGGGATCGCTTAGCCCTGTCTATAGCATGCTGCTTCCGCTTTTTAGCATGCATGTAGTCCTGTGTTGCAGCTTCCCCAGGTTGGCACCTAATTTTTAGGTACACCTGGTGCTGCTCCTGGCATGCTCTTCTATACTTCCGGGCCATGAGGTTACAGATTGTGGTGGAATACAATTCTGCTGCTGCTGATGGCCCATAGCGCCTCATGGATGCCCAGTTTTGAGCTGCTAGATCTGTTCTGAATCTATCCCATTTAGCACGGTGGTAGTGCCACACAACATGACGGAGGGTGTCCTCAGTTTAAATAATTTACTACCTGCAGGAATGAGAGTCCATAGTTTCAATTGTTCCCTTTCTGGATCTGCAAGGTTGAGTGGCATGTCAGAACCATAAGTCACCCCATTAACAGGGTCCTTACACTGTGAAATAGCAGCCCTAACTTTCTGCGGAGAGTTTAATTCGTAGTTACAGCGCAACTCCAACAATTTCTTGACACTGATGGGGAGGTTGACGGCGAGCTCCCATTTTTGTGAGGCTAACGGCAGAGCAGCACAAACCGTCCAGCAATCTGTGGCGATTCGCAATTCACGGCGTATCTCTTCCTTACCACAAATTGCTGTTTTTTTTTTACTAATAATGGCGTGCACTGTGAACTTGACATTAATTTTCTAGCAATTTCTGGGTGAATTTTAAGAGTGGGATAATGAGGAATTTTTTTTAAATATGAAAAGGAACAATAAAGTATTTTATAAGTATATCAGTAATACAAGGATTGTTAAAAGGGAGGTGAGTCGCTTTAGAGAAGAGGTTTGTCAATTTGTAGATGATGATCAAAAAATGGCATCGATAAGTACTTTGCCTGTGTCTCGACTAAAGAGAAAGATAGTGGAGAGGAGGCGATTCCTGAAGTGTTGGATTAATCCTATTAACAGAATATGAACATGCCCACAGTTGATAGAGAGTCAGAGAGGTTTAGGGAGGGAATTCCAGAGCTTAGGGCCTAGGCAACATGGCCGCCAATGGTGGAGCATTGAAATTCTGAGATGCGCAAGAGGCAGAATACAAACTCCATACCCTTGCCACTGAATCCATCCCTTCTCTGGCCACTGTCTCAAGTTGAACCAGACTGTTTACAACATCAGCGTACAATTCGACTCGGAGCTGAACTTCCAACCCCATATCCTCTCCATCACAAAGACCGCCTACTTCCACCTCCATAACACTGCTCCTGTCCATCTGCAGCTGCTCCAATGTCTCGAACTTTAAATTCTCATCTTCATGTTTAAATCCCTTCATGGCCTTGTCCCTCCCCATCTCTGTAGTTTCTTCCAGCCCTACAATCTCCCCCCCTTACCCCACCAAGACTTTCCATTCCACTGACTCTGGCCTTTTGTGTTTCCCTCCTTTACTATATCTCACCGTTGGTGGCCGTTTATTAAGACGCCCATGCCCCATGCTCTGGAATTCCAAATCGAAACCCCTCTGCCTCTCTATCTCCCTCTATTCCTTTAAGACCCTCCTTAACATCCAGGTCTTTGACCAAGCTTTGGTGACCCCATCTAATAGCTCCTTCTTTGGCTTGGTGTCCATTTTTGTCTGATTCCGCCTCTGTGAAGTGCCTTGGGTCATTTTTCTATGTTAAAGATGCTATGTAAATGCAAGTAGTTGTTGTAACCTGGCCAGTCTTGTGTTTAGAACAATTCTTAGTAATAAGTGTTATTTAAAGATTTGAAGAATTATAAAACTCAATTGATATGACTTTTCTACCAACATATTTGGGAATTTGAGGACTGCCTCACTCCTTTGAACAGTAAGCTTTACAAATGTTATTTATATAATATATCAAGCATGTTGGAGCTCCCCCCAATGGTCTAGGCTATAAAGGCAATGATATACAAAACAGAATGCTCCAGAATCAACTCAATCCTTGCTGTGCTAGCTGGCCGTCAGCACGGTGCTGCAAATGTCCTCAGTGCCCCATTCTAGGGAAAGGAAACATCAACGTGTGCTCCTCCCTTGATTGCTATACAGTGACTTATGCGGCAAAGTACACACGTGGACTCCAGGTGAGATTTGGCTTGGCTATGATGCCCTTCACGGTGAATAACCTGCCATCTAGGCTCACAAGTGAAGACCTGGATGAGGTAGTGAAGGGCAGCTGACACCCCTGGAATTACACCTCAGCAAGAATCAGTCCCGACAGGAAACGAACGGAGAAAATTGAAGGAAGAAAAATGCCACCACGTTGACCTCTGGGAAATATTGCACTGCTGCAGTGCAAATTTTTACAACGTGTTTTCAGAGTTTTACCTTAGTTTTAGTTAAACTATAACTAAAACTATAACATTTGTAGTCCAAGTCTGATGGGTGACACAATGACAGCATTACATAGCTGCGCTGTCTCATTGTGCCCTAGCGCTCTGTAAGCCTATACACACATTGTAAAGTCTATTTGCAAGACATGTTACCATGGCAACAATGCCCCCTGAAGGTAAATACAAAGCAGCTGATCTTTTGAACAATCTAGTTTTTATTGCCTTGCGGAAGCTGCTGACTGTCAGGCTTCTGAACTATCAGGATCTTATCATAAGGAGGGGGAATTAATCATGTGATGCCCCCTTCTCTCCCATCCTATGGTCGTGAAGGGAATCAACCCCATCCGACATGAGCATTAGTATGCAGGGCCCCTCTCCTTCCACAGAAACCCAGATCAAACAAACTGCTTCAACCCCCTGAACTACATTGATCTCAATGGAAAAAGCCATGCCAAGAAGTTTGGATGTATCACTGCACCTCTCTCACAAGCACAGTACAATCAAAAGATACAATGGCTTCATAAAATACATATCTGTCAAGGTACTTTCTTGAGAATCCAATTTAAAAAAGTATATTTCTGCCACAAATCACAGAGCCAAGTCCTGATCTCAGCCATGCTGTCAGACAGCACAAAACTGAGGCCACAAAAGAGGGAAAAGGAAACAATGAGAAATTCACCACAGGCTCTTCTCGTACTTCCTAATTGCTAGACCAAGACCAGAACAAAAAGAGAAAATGCTGAAACACTCAGCAGGTCAGTCAGCATCTGTGGAGAAAACATGTGAGTTGATGTGGGCTCTTTATTAGAATTGGAGGATATTGAAAAAAGAACAGAGCAAAGGGAAGGGAAGGGAAGGGAAAAAACACACACTGATAAAATAGAATGACCTGTGAGGGGCTTAAGCAGAAAACGGGAGATGGTTAAATAGCTGAAGTGATATTAAATGAGAAAATAGGAGGCATAATGAGAGAAATGAAAGACACTCAGCAAACATGTGATTAGCTGAGGTGGCCCCACAGAAGGGAGGGGTAAGGCAGGTAGAAATGGAAACTTGAAAAAGCTGGCAAAGCGGAGTAGGCTCCTGAGCCTGGCAGATCAAAAAAGCAGGTTGACATGACAGGTGCAGGCTCTTCCGCTGGCATTGTGTTCCAATGAAGAGACCCCACCCCAAGTACTAACCCGTTCCTCCCCCTGCCCGCGAAACACCAGCAGTCATCCCACACCACCAGCAATTCTGCCAAAGAGAAAATGGGAGCTGTAATTAAAGTCGATATTAGTGCCAGAGGGATTCAAAGTGCTCAAAAGAAAGATAAGGTGCTGTTCCTCGTGTTTGCATTGAACTTCATTGGAACAGAGGTGAAGACCAAATACAAAGAAGTCAGAGTTGGGGGGGGTAATTGAAGTTGCAAGTAACAGGAGCTCAGGTCACACTTGGAGACAAAATAGTAGTGTTTGGCAAAGTAGTCACTTAATCTGCATTTGGTTTCCCCAGTGTAGAGGAGACCGCACCATACACGTACATTGCTGTATCACCCAGAAGGAGTGTTTGGGAACCTAGACAGTGGCGTAAGAGGAAGTGAATAGACAGATGTTGCACCTCCTGCGTTTACACGGGAACGGGACAACTGGTCGGGGTAATGGAAGAGGAAGAGTGCCACAGAAGGAACAGTCCCTTCGGAGGGCAGAGAAGGGAGGGGAAGATGTGTTTGATGGTGGGATCATGTTAGAAATGGCAGAAGATGATCTATCGAAAGAAGAAGCTGCTGGGGTGGAAGGTGAGACATGCACGGAAATAGGATGGCTGGGGAAAAGGAAGGAGATTTAAGAATTTCTGGTGTGGAAGCTGGCATCACCAAGCAGATGTGATGGAGTAGGAGAAACTGGGAGAAAAGAATGGAGCCCTTACAGGAAATGGCTTAGGAAAGAAGTATAATCCAGGTCATTGTGGGAATCAGTAAGCTTGTAATAGACATCACTGGAAAGCCCATCCCTGGAGACAGAGAAGTCCAGGAAGGGAAGGGAAAAGTCAGAGATGAACCACATAAAGGTATGGGATGGCTGTAAATTAGAAGCACAGTTAATAAAATTCCCCAGAACAGCACGAGAGCAGGAAGCAGCACTGACACAGTCATCAATGTAATGGAAAAAGTGGTCAGGGAGTTCAAGACTGCAACTGTCAGAGTCTGGGAAGCACAATATCTACCTCTGAAGCCATAGAATGGACAGAGATGAGAAAATGTTTTAAAAATAATTCACACTTCGAACTCAACTTATAAAGTAGTTTTCAATTGTTGTTGCCTAAACATGAACTGCATCACACTTGGAACTCACCCGTGCAATCCACTGAATATAATTACTGTGTGAACTGGAACATCATCAAATAAAATGCAAAGTAAAGTCCAGAAGATGGATTGAGGGTGGGTCAGGAGGAACATATAAATGGGATTTCATTTTGCAGCGAAGAGCATCATTGAAATTCTGACACTCACTGAAGTATGCTGTAATGTAATGGTTGAGTTTGCAGTTTTAAAGAGGCAACATTTTCATGAAAAACAGTCTTACAAATCCTCTTCTGTTGCTTGGAAAAGTAACAATGATTTAAAATGAGTGGAAATTAATTGTATAACTTACATATTATCATGATGAAAATGATACTGAAGTCTTCCCCCCCCCACCCCGATTTTCATGCAAAAACTGCCATTTAGCACACATTTTCTTTCATGTTCTTGGTGGTGCCATTGTGTTTCTCTTTCAACACATAGTCAAAGGTCATATAATTCATCACATGGAGGATTTCTGCATGACCTCAGTGCCAAAGTACAGGCAATTTTCAATTCCACTGGCTGACTAAACTCAATTTACCATTCCACCGGCTCACTAAACTATTTGTTTGCACTGGAGAAAGCTGCTAATTGAAACAGTTGAAATTATGTCAAAATGTTATTAAGTCAGTAACCCTCCATGGATACCACATTAGACTACAAACAGTGATCATCAATTGATCTGCTGTCAAAATGGTGAAGGAGTCATGGTGAGCTGCAGGCATAAAGTTATTTGCTTCTAAATGCTATTATTAGTGCAGCTGTACGGTAAAATTATCTGGGTGGTTTTCAGTAGGCATTCAAATCATTACCATAGTATAACTCATGAAGCGTTTGGTTTTACGAAACAATATTGACTCTGACATTATGGATCAGATACCAAACAGTCAGAACATAATAAAAGGGAGGTCCAAGACATTAATCTGTTTGAAATAGCTCATTCTGAATGGGTAATGTCTTCACTGAAATAGCAGCGAGAAGAATTTCAATCGAGTTAAGCATTTGTCCGCTACTATGCCAGTGTAATTTCTGAACTATTATATTAATTTTAAAAAGCTTGAATCAGCATTTTAATAGGTGGGAAGTGAGAGAGTGTTGGAAAACCATGTACAAAATTGGGAAATCCACATTAGTGAGGCAATTTTAGGGTGCATTTACATTACAAGTTTAGCATTGGTGCAAAGCAGTTTCAGCTTTGCATGAATGCTAAACCTGGATAGTGTAAATTGGGCAAAAGGCCCAAACTGAATCCAAAGCAAAGCACACTGAGACTTCATCCTCTTCCATTCAGCCAAGCTCCAAAGTGAAGTAAAGTTAGACTCCCTCCTCCAGGGTTCAGCAAGGCAGATACACAGAACTCCAAGGCAATGCTGATTATTGATTAGCCAGCCAAGCTCATTAATGGAACCTGCAGGAACAGACTGGCCACTGGGAGTCTCCACACTCAGCTCCATCTGATCCTGCAATGCATCCGAGCAGCAGGAAGCTTATCAGTGCTCTGTGCTGGTACACTGCATGGTACTAGCTGGTTTATCTCAAGCAGTACTCATGCACGCACTTGGGAGGTCCCCAAGGCTTGATGCTTGCAGCGGCAATGCAAAGTGAAACCACTTCGCTCCAAAAGGTACAACTGTGGTGTAAATGAACCCAAACAACACAGAAACATTATGCCAGCCCCATTCCAGAGATTTGAGCACATAATCCAGGCTAACATGTCAGTGTCGTACTAAGAGAGTGTCGTACTAAGAGAGTGTCGTACTAAGAGAGTGCCGCACTGTCGGAGGTGCCGTCTTTTGGATGAGACGTTAAACCGAGGCCCCGTTTGCCCTCTCAGGTGGACGTAAAAGAACCCATGGCACTATTTTGAAGAAGAGCAGGGGAGTTCTCCCTGGTGTCCTGGCCAATATTTATCCCTCAACCAACATCGCAAAAAGAGATGATCTGGTGGAAGAGAAAAAACGGGGACATCAGTAGCAGGCAAAATGCTAGAATCTATTATTAGGGATGTGGTAACAGGGCACTTAGAAAATCGTAATATGATTAGGCAGAATCAACATGGTTTTACGAAAGGGAAATCGTCTTTTACAAATCTGTTGAGTTTTTTGAAGATGTAACTAGTAGGATGGATAAGGAAGAACCAGTGGATGTGGTATATTTGGATTTTCAAAAAGCGTTCGCTAAGGTGCCACACAAGAGGTTATTACACAAAATGAGGACTCATGGGATGGGGGTAATATATTAGCATGGCTTGAGGATTGGTTAATGGACAGAAAACAGAGAGTAGGAATAAATGGGACTTTTTCGGGTTGGTAAGCTGTAACTAGTGGGGTACTGCAAGGATCAGTGCTTGGGCCTCAGCTATTTACAATCTATATTAAGGACTTAGATGAAGGGACTGATTGTAACGTATCCAAGTTTGCTGATGATACAAAGTTAGGTGGAAAAGTAATCTGTGAGGAGGACGCAAAGAGGCTGCAGAGAGATATAGACAGCTTGACTGAGTGGGCAAGAACATGGCAAATGGAATACAATGTGGGGAAGTGTGAAGTTATGCACTTTGGTTGGAAAAACAAAAAAGCAGAATATTTTTTGAATGGTGAGAAACTGGGAAATGTTTGCATTCAGAGGGACCTGGGTGTCCTTGTACATGAGTCACAGAAAGTTAACATGCAGGTACAGCAAGTGATTAGGAAAGCAAATGGTATGTTAGCTTTTGTTACAAAGGATTAGAGTATAAGAGTAAAGAAGTCTTACTGTAATTATACAGGGCATTGGTGAGGCCACACCTGGAGTACTGTGTACCGTTCTGGTCTCCTTACCTAAGGAAAGTCATACTTGCCTTAGAGAGAGTGCAACGAAGGTTCACTAGACTGGTTCCTGGGATGAGGGGATTGTCCAATGAGGAGAGATTGAGTAGACTAGGCCTATATTCCCTCGAGTTTAGAAGAATGAAAGGTGATCTAATTGAAACATATAACATTCTTAAGGGGCTTGATAGGGTTAATGCTGAGAAAATGTTTCCCCTGGTTGGGGAATCTAGAACACGGGGTCACAGTCTCAGAATAAGGGGTCGGCTATTTAGGACTGAGATGAGGAGAAATTTCTTCACTCAAAGGGTTGCGACTCTTTGGAATTCTCTACCCAGAGAGCTGCGGAAGCTCAGTCATAGAATCATAGAATGGTTACAGCACAGAAGGAGGCCATTTGGCCCAACGAGCCCGTGCCGGCTCTCTGCAAGAGCACTTTCAGCTAGTCTCACTCCCCCGCCCTTTCCCCGTAGTCCTGCAATTTTTTTTCCTTCAGGTACTTATTCAATTCCCTTTTGAAAGCCACAACTGAATCTGCCTCCACCACCCTTTCAGGCAGTGCATTCCAGATCCTAACCACTCGCTGTGTAACAAAGTTTTTCCTCATGTCGCCTTTGGTTCTTCTGCCAATCACCTTAAATCTGCGTCCTCTGGTTCTCGACCCTTCCGCCAATGAGAACAGTTTCTCTCTACTCTGTCCAGACCCCTCATGATTTTGAACACCTCTATCAAATCTCCTCTCAACCTTCTCTGCTCTAAGGAGAACAACCCCAGCTTTTCTAGTCTATCCACGTAACTGAAGTCCCTCATCCCTGGAACCATTCTTGTAAATCTTTTCTGCACCCTCTCTAAGGCCTTCACATCCTTCCTAAAGTGCGGTGCCCAGAATTGGACACAATACTCCAGTTGAGGCCGAACCAAAGGTTCATCATAACTTCCTTGCTTTTGTACTCTATGCCTCTATTTATAAAGCCCAGGATCCCGTATGCTTTTTTAACCACTTTCTCAACCTGCCCTGCCACCTTCAACGATTTGTGCACATATACCCCCAGGTCTCTCTGTTCCTGCATCCCCTTTAGAATTGTACACTTTAGTTTATTATTGCCTCTCCTCGTTCTTCCTACCAAAATGTATCACTTCGCACTTTTCTGCGTTAAATTTCATCTGCCACGTGTCCGCCCATTCTACCAGCCTGTCTATGTCCTCTTGAAGTCTATCACTGTCCTCCTCACTGTTCACTATACTTCCAAGTTTCGTGTCATCTGCAAATTTTGAAATTATGCCCTGTACACCCAAGTCTAAGTCATTAATATATATCAAGAAAATCAGTGGTCCTAGTACCGACCCCTGGGGAACACCACTGTATACCTTCCTCCAGTCCGAAAAACATCCATTCACCACTACTCTCTGTTTCCTGTCACTTAGCCAATTTCGTATCCATGCTGCCATTGTCCCTTTTATTCAACTTTGCTGGCAAGCCTATTATGTGGCACTTTATCAAACGCCTTTTGGAAATCCATTTACACCACATCAACCGCATTGTCCTCATCAACCCTCTCTGTTACCTCATCAAAAAACTCAATCAAGTTAGTTAAACAAGATTTGCCTTTAACAAATCCGTGGTGGCTTTCCTTAATTAATCCATACTTGTCCAAGTGACTGTTAATTTTGTCCCGGATTATTGTTGTTCTAAAAGTTTTCCCACTACTGAGGTTAAATTGACTGGCCTGCAATTGTTGGGTTTATCCTTACACCCTTTTATGAACAAGGGTGTAACATTTGCAATTCTCCAGTCCTCTGGCACTAGCCTTGTATTCAAGGAGTATTGGAAGATTATGGCCAGTATCTCTGCAATTTCCACCTTTACTTCCCTCAGCATCCTAGGATGCATCCCATCTGGTCCTGGTGACTTATCTACTTTAAGTACAGTCAGCCTTTCTAGTACCTCCTCCTCATCAATTTTTATCCCATCCAGTATCTCCACTAAAATAACAACAGAAAATGCTGGAAACACTCAGCAGGCTAGGCAGCATCCGTGGAGAGAGAAACAGAGTTAACGTTTCAGGTCTGTGACCCTTCGTCAGAACTCCACTACCTCTTCTTTCACAATGACTTTGGCAGAAACTTCTTCCTTGGTAAAGACAGATGCAAAGTACTCATTTAGCACCTCAGCCATGCCCTACATGCGTATGTATCCATTTTGGTCCCTAATCGGCCCCCACCCCTCCTCTTACTACTCGTTTACTATTTATTTGCCTATGGAAGACTTTTTGAATCCATTTTATGTTGGCTGCCAATCTATTCTCATACTCTCTCTTTGCCCCTCTTATTTCCTTTTTCACCTCCCCTCTGAACTTTCCATATTCAGCCTGGTTGTCACTTGTATTCTCAACCTGACATCTGTCATACATTTTTCTGCTTCATTTTACTCTCTATCTCTTTCGTCATCCAGGGAACTCTGGCTTTGGTTGCCCTACCTTTCCCCCTCGTGGGAATGTACCTCGATTGTACCTGAACCATCTCCTCTTTAAAGGCAGCCCATTGTTCGATTACAGTTTTGACTGCCAACCTTTGATTCCAGTTTGCCCGGGCCAGATCCATTCTCAACCCACTGAAATTGGCTTTCCTCCAATTAAGTATTTTTACTCTAGATTGTTACCTGTCCTTTTCCATAGCTAGTCTAAACCTTATGATACTATGATCACTGTTCCCTAAATGTTCCCCTACTGACACTTGCTCCACTTTACGCACCTCATTCCCTAGAACCAGATCCAGCAATGCCTCCTTCCTCGTTGGGCCGGAAACGTACTGATCAAGAAAGTTCTCCTGAACACACTTCAGAAATTCTTCCCCTCTCTGCCCTTTACACTATTACTATCCAAGTCTATATTAGGATAGTTGAAGTCCCCCATTATCACTACGCTATAGTTCTTGCACCTCTCTATAATTTCCCTGCAAATTTGCTCCTCTATATCCTTCCCACTAGTTGACAGCCTATAGAACACACCTAGTACTGTAATGGCACCTCTATTGTTTCTCAACTCTAACCAAATAGATTCTGTCCTTGACCCCTCCAAGACATCCTCTCTCTCCAGCACTGTAATATTCTCCTTAATCAATACTGCCTCCCCACCTCCTTTCTTTCCTTCCCTATATTTCCTGAACACCTTATATCCAGGAATATTTAGTACCCAATGCTGCCCTTTTTTGAGCCAGGTCTCCGTTATCGCCACAATATCATATTCCCATGTGTCTATTTGCGCCTGCAGCTCACCAACCTTATTTACCACATTTGCACTTTAAACCTATCTTAGACCTTCTTGTATTCTCTCTTAGTCTGACCTCATCTAATACCGTGCTATTTTTTACTCTAATGCTATCTGTCTCTTCCAATCCTTTGTGCACCTTGTTTCTCCTTTATAATGCTACATCCTGGTGCCCAGCCCCCTGCCAATTTAGTTTAAACCTCACCAACAGCACGAGCAAACCCCCCCCGGTGAGGACATTGGTCCCAGCTCTGTTGAGATGCAACCCGTCCCACCTCCCCCAGAACCGGTCCCAATGTCCCAGGAATCTAAAGCTCTCCCTCCTGCACCATCTCTCCAGCCACGCATTCATCTGCTCTATCCTCACGAGCTCATTGAGTATATTCAAGACAAGAGGTCGATAAATTTTTGGGAACTAAGGGATATGGGGATAGTGCGGGAAGGTGGAGTTGAGGTAGAAGATCAGCCATAATCTTGTTGAATGGCGGAGCAGGCTCGAAGGGCCAAATGGCCTACTCCAGCTCCTATTTCTTATCTTAACACATTGCTGATTTTGGGAGCTAGCTGTGCGCAAATTGGCTGCCACGTTTCCTACCTTACAACAGTGACTACACTTCAAAAAAGTATTTCATTGGCACAAACTAGAACGCTTTGGGTCTTCTGGTGGTTGTGAAAGGCGCTATATAAATGCAATACTTTCTTTCTTTCTATTTCTTTTATCCTCACACACATTCCCTTCTTTATTTACCCGTTTCCCTCCAAAAATATTATAATAAATGATGAAATCGGAACGTATACGAATTGAAGTGGGTTATTTACTCACTACCTACTGAAAATTGCCCATTTAATGAGCCAGGATTTTGCCAACAATCCTCCCAGGTTGAGCAGCTCCTGCTCTTCCCTGCCTGCAGGTGGCGCTGTGGCAGGAGACCCCTCACTGACATCCCGCGGTGCGACAGCTCGCACTCGGCCTCAGCCCGGCGCTGGTTACGGTAACATTAGGTCGGATCGCTAAGCGACCGAGCCACAGTAATGGAGCGGAAACGGAAAGTCTAAAGAACGCGGTCCGTCCTTCAGTATCGGTCGGCTTTAATGAGAGAAAAAAAACTGCACAGACCTGCTGACAGCCGCTCGCAGCCTCACCGGACCAGCGCACCGCCAGCACCAACCGCCGTCCGGCTCGCAACTAGCCCGGACTCGTGCGGGTGGCAAGTGTACCAGCAGGTGGCGCTGCAGCACCGATTTAAGCAGCTGAAAACAACACAACCTGCAACCATAGACTGCAAACTGGAGCCAGCACAAACTAGAACATGCAATCATAGACTGCAAACTGGAGCCAGCACAAACTAGAACATGCAATCATAGACTGCAAACTGGAGCCAGCACAAACTAGAACATGCAACCATAGACTGCAAACTGGAGCCAGCACAAACTAGAACATGCAACCATAGACTGCAAACTGGAGCCAGCATAAACTAGAACATGCAACCATAGACTGCAAACTAGAGCCAGCACAAACTAGAACATGCAACCATAGAATGCAAACTAGAGCCAGCACAAACTAGAACATGCAACCATAGACTGCAAACTAGAGCCAGCACAAACTAGAACATGCAACCAAATGAATACAAACTAGAGCCAGCACAAACTAGAACATGCAACCATAGACTGCAAACTAGAGCCAGCACAAACTAGAACATGCAACCAAATGAATACAAACTAGAGCCAGCACAAACTAGAACATGCAACCATAGAATGCAAACTGGAGCCAGCACAAACTAGAACATGCAACCATAGAATGCAAACTGGAGCCAGTACAAACTAGAACATGCAACCAAATGAATACAAACTAGAGCCAGCACAAACTAGAACATGCAACCATAGAATGCAAACTGGAGCCAGTACAAACTAGAACATGCAACCACAGAATGCAAACTAGAGTCAGCACAAACTAGAACATGCAACCATAGACTGCAAACTAGAGCCAGCACAAACTAGAACATGCAACCATAGAATGCAAACTAGAGCCAGCACAAACTAGAACATGCAACCATAGACTGCAAACTAGAGCCAGCACAAACTAGAACATGCAACCAAATGAATACAAACTAGAGCCAGCACAAACTAGAACATGCAACCACAGAATGCAAACTAGAGCCAGTACAAACTAGAACATGCAACCATAGAATGCAAACTAGAGCCAGCACAAACTAGAACATGCAACCATAGAATGCAAACTGGAGCCAGCACAAACTAGAACATGCAACCATAGAATGCAAACTGGAGCCAGCACAAACTAGAACATGCAACCATAGACTGCAAACTAGAGCCAGCACAAACTAGAACATGCAACCATAGAATGCAAACTGGAGCCAGCACAAACTAGAACATGCAACCATAGAATGCAAACTAGAGCCAGCACAAACTAGAACATGCAACCATAGACTGCAAACTAGAGCCAGCACAAACTAGAACATGCAACCAAATGAATACAAACTAGAGCCAGCACAAACTAGAACATGCAACCATAGAATGCAAACTACAGCCAGCACAAACTAGAACATGCAACCACAGAATGCAAACTAGAGCCAGCACAAACTAGAACATGCAACCATAGACTGCAAACTAGAGCCAGCACAAACTAGAACATGCAACCATAGAATGCAAACTGGAGCCAGCACCAACTAGAACATGCAACCATAGAATGCAAACTAGAGCCAGCACAAACTAGAACATGCAACCATAGACTGCAAACTAGAGCCAGCACAAACTAGAACATGCAACCAAATGAATACAAACTAGAGCCAGCACAAACTAGAACATGCAACCACAGAATGCAAACTAGAGCCAGCACAAACTAGAACATGCAACCAAATGAATACAAACTAGAGCCAGCACAAACTAGAACATGCAACCACAGAATGCAAACTAGAGCCAGCACAAACTAGAACATGCAACCATAGAATGCAAACTAGAGCCAGCACAAACTAGAACATGCAACCAAAGAATGCAAACTGGAGCCAGCACAAACTAGAACATGCAACCAAATTAATACAAACTAGAGCCAGCACAAACTAGAACATGCAACCACAGAATGCAAACTAGAGCCAGCACAAACTAGAACATGCAACCATAGACTGCAAACTAGAGCCAGCACAAACTAGAACATGCAACCACAGACTGCAAACTAGAGCCAGCACAAACCAGAACATGCAACCATAGAATGCAAACTAGAGCCAGCACAAACTAGAACATGCAACCACAGACTGCAAACTAGAGCCAGCACAAACTAGAACATGCAACCAAATGAATACAAACTAGAGCCAGCAGCCATGGAATGCAAACTAGGGAACATAAAAACTGACTGTAAAAGCTTCTATAGATATGTGAAGAGAAAAAGATTGGTGAAGTCAAGCATAGGTCCCTTGCAGTCAGAATCAGGGGAATTTATAATGGGGAACAAAGAAATGGCAGACCAATTAAATACATACTTTGGTTCTGTCTTCACAAAGGAGGTCGCAAATAACCTCCCAGAGATGTCGGGGAACATAGGGTCTAATGAGAGGGAAGAACTGAATGAAATCAGTATTTGTCGGGAAATGGTGTTAGGGAAATTGACGGGATTGAAGGCCGATAAATCCCCAGGGCCTGATAATCTACATCCTAGGGTACTTAAGGAAGTGGCCCTAGAAATAGTAGATGCATTGCTGGTCATCTTCCAAAATTCTATAGACTCTGGAACAGTTCCCATGGATTGGAGGGTAGCTAATGTAATCCCACTATTTAAAAAAGGTGGGAGAGAGAAAACGGGGAATTATCGACCGGTAAGCCTGACATCGGTAGTGGGGAAAATGCTAGAGTCCATTATAAAAGATGTAATAGCAGAGCACTTGGAAAACAGTGACGGGATCGATCAAAGTCAACATGGATTTACAAAAGGTAAATCATGCTTGACTAATCTACTGGAATTTTTTGAGGATGTAACTGGGAGAATAGATAAGGGAGAACCAGTGGATGTGGTGTATTTGGACTTTCAGAAGGCTTTCGATAAGGTCCCGCATAAGAGATTAGCGTGCAAAGTTAAAGCACATGGGATTGGGGGTAAGGTACTGACTTGGATAGAGAACTGGTTGGCAGACAGGAAGCAAAGGGTTGGAATAAATGGGTCTTTTTCCGAGTGGCAGGCAGTGACTAGTGGGGTACCGCAGGGATCGGTGCTAGGACCCCAGTTATTCACAATATATATTAATGATCTAGACGAGGGAACTAGATGTAATATCTCCAAGTTTGCAGACGACATAAAGCTGGGTGGGAGTGTGTGTTGTGAGGAGGATGCAGAGAAACTCCAGTATGATTTGGACAAGTTGGGTGATTGGGCAGATGCATGGCAAATGCAGTATAATGTGGATAAATGTGAGGTTATCCACTTTGGTGGCAAAAACAGGAAGGCAGATTATTATCTGAATGGCAATAGATTGGGAAAAGGGGTAGTGCAACGAGACCTGGGAGTCCTTGTGCACCAGTCGTTGAAGGTAAGCATGCAGGTGCAGCAGGCGGTTAAGAAGGCAAATGGTATGTTGGCCTTCATAGCGAGAGGATTCGAGTACAGGAGCAAGGATGTCTTGCTGCAGTTGTACAGGGCCTTGGTGAGACCACACCTTGAGTATTGTGTGCAGTTTTGGTCGCCTTATCTGAGGAAGGATGTTCTTGCCATGGAGGGAGTGCAGCGAAGATTCACCAGACTGTTACCTGGGATGGCAGGAATGACGTATGAAGAGAGATTGGGACGATTGGGCTTGTATTTGCTAGAGTTTAGAAGAATGAGAGGGGATCTCATTGAAACTTATAAAATTCTAACAGGACTAGACAGACTAGATGCAGGAAGGATGTTCCCGATGGCCGGGGAGTCCAGAACCAGGGGTCACAGTCTAAGGATAAGGGGTAAGCCATTTAGGACTGAGATGAGGAGGAATTTCTTCACCCAGAGAGTGGTGAACCTGTGGAATTCTCTACCACAGAAGGCAGTTGAGGCCAATTCATTAAATATATTCAAGAAGGAGTTAGATATATTTCTTAAGGCTAAAGGGATCAAGGGATATGGGGAGAAGGCAGGGACAGGGTACTGAATTTGGATGATCAGCCATGATCTCATTAAATGGCGGAGCAGGCTCGAGGGGCCGAATGGCCTACTCCTGCTCCTATCTTCTATGTTTCTATGTTTCTAGAGCCAGCACAAACTAGAACATGCAACCATAGACTGCAAACTAGAGCCAGCACAAACTAGAACATGCAACCATAGACTGCAAACTAGAGCCTGTAACTCCACTCTGCATTGAGGGGTTTCTTATACAGGCTGCTCCTGCACACTCTCCACTTCCTCGCCTTCGTCTTCCGTCTGGACATGCTTTGGCGTTCCATCTTGCTGTCTGGCGGAGGCAGGGGTCCCCAGTGGAGGGCTCTCTATGCCGGAGCCCTCCCCTGTTCCATTGGGGATCTGACGTGGAGAGTGTTGCACGGAGCAGTCCCGTCCAATAGATTTTTGAGAGGGTTCATGGTCCTCCCAGGCCGCCTGTAACATTTGAGGCTTGGATGAGCCCATGTTTCACGTATTCATGGTGTGAGAGGTTCAGCCCCTGTTCCACTATTTGATGGGGCTGCTCCTCAGTTTTTGGCTACACTTCAGTCTCACGCTCCTGACCTTTGGCCACCCGGTCGGAGGGGAGCGGCAAGTCGGAGGACCTCCTCGTGGGTCTGCTCCTGGGCCTGGCAGAGGTGGCCATCAACAGGTCCAGGCTGGACACTGCTGATGGGATTCTTCGCTCTGGCTGCCTGCCTCTCTTCCGCAGCTATGTCCGTGCCCGGGTGTTCCTGGAGAGGGAGCATGTGATGTCTGCCGGTACGCTTGAGGCTTTCTGCGACCGGAGGGACTGGAGTGCATTGTAGACACAATGAACAATATTATTTAATTTGATAAGTTTCCTTTGTTTTATTTATATTTGGGAATTTATTGTTTGTGTCTCTTTAAAAAGGGGTCACTTTTGGTTAATTTGATTTTTGATTGGTGACACCTGGGTCACCCTCACCAAAGAGTAGAACCCCTAACCATGGACTACAAATTAGAATCTGTAACCATGGGCTGCAAACTGGAACTTGCCAACAGCAGAATCTGATTGCAAATACTATAATCAGAATCTGCAAATACATATAACAAACATGGCAGCTGCACAATAGAACCAGTGTCTGAAAATAACAGTATCTGGGCCAGCTAGTTGACACCTGCAGAAACCCATTCATTTGCTGAAGGGTTTCCAAACCAACTCAGGTAGAGTTTCTTTTTGCTCGATAGAGAGTCCACTCTCTCCTTGTAGGGACACACGCCACTTAACCAAGTCCAGAGAACTTGGGCGCAGGTTGGCAAGAGTTGAGATTTAGGGACTCTCCCAATTGTGTGCAGTGGTACTACTGGAATTGTGGCTAAAACCATGCCGACAGAGAACTTACACGCTTCCTGCTGTTAGCACCATTGGGGCTTGCAGGGTTATCTGGAGCTGAGTGGGAAATGCCCAGTGATCAGTCAATCCTACAGTTTCCATTAATGAGTAAGGCTAGCTGATTAATAAACAACAACCTGGAATTCTGTGGATCTGTGTGGCTCAGGTGTCAGATTACTAAATCTGACACAGAATTGACTTGGTTCCCATCTTCTATCACCAGGTATGTCATTTTGGAGCACACACTTTAAATACAATCCCCACCGCTTATAGCGAGCACGTTGGTGTTAACACGATTAACCCGCTATAAGCATCGAGGCAGTGTATGGTCTTTTAGAGACACCGAGAGAGAACGAGAATAGGAAATGGCCGGGATTGAAATGACAAAGGAGCTGCTTCCCTTCAAAGAAGGTGAGATTCCTTCCAAAGCGAGCACACTGCCCTGTGTTTCACCACATCCTTGCATAACTGATCACTGTTCATCTCCAACACCGAGGGAAACACCGCCTCCTACATTACTGGCTGGTCACTGAACTCTACAACCTGCTGTCAGGATTTGCATCATGCTGATTTGCCATCCTCTGCCAAAAGCTACTGTGCCTGCTCCCAGACCGCCCGAACAGCAAGGATCCAGCTGCCACCCTTCTGCTCACAATACAGCTCCTACTGCTCAGGCACCACGACAGCAGGTCCACTTAGGCCAGGGAAGGCGCTCCTCAGAAGCTACTAGGCAGCAATGCAAGGGTGTCATAGAGTCATAGTCATGGGGGGAGAAATTCTGTATCGCCCCGTTTGGGGCGCAGTTATCGGCCGGGCGCAAAGTTTAGCGCCTGGCGCTAATTATCGCCCCCGACTGCAAACTTGGCTTCTATCGCCCCTGGAGGTGATTGGAGCGCTAAATCAGGCGCTACACACCTCTCTTAAGGCGCTAACGCCGAGGAGCGAGGTGCTGGCGAAGCTCATGTGATGTCAGTCAGCAATGGAACACAG
This sequence comes from Squalus acanthias, assembly GCA_030390025.1. Lineage (NCBI taxonomy): Eukaryota > Metazoa > Chordata > Chondrichthyes > Squaliformes > Squalidae > Squalus > Squalus acanthias. The sequence goes on along the minus strand of CM059429.1, from coordinate 102,392,088 downwards.
ACACATTGGCATCGGCCAGTTCTTCAAGGGGAGGGTCGATCTTGCTCTCCATCCACACCCTGCTCATTGCAGCCTTGAATCTCGGGCTGGAGAGACCTGTACATCAAATCTGCTGGAAAGAACAATGGAGAGGCCCAGGGAAAGAGCTCAGAGTGCAGCCCCCAAGTCTCTTTTAAATCGATGCAAGGAAGGTCAAATCAAAATGAACCTGCAAAGTACCCAAAACTCCTTCACACGGCATTGAATCTTTCCAGAAGTCTCTCTCTCTCTCAGAATGCGTGGTGCAAATATGTCGCCGCCAAAAAAAGGCAGGAAGTGGTTCCCTTTAAATAGCGCTCCCCCAGTCCCTTCCCGACTGCAAAACGTTCCCCTCAACCTGTCGTTGCTAGCGGCAGGCGGAAAGGCAGAGGGCGCCACTCAATATCCGCTCCGGGGCACTACCGGGGCATTGCATGCTCGACTGACGTCATGATCTCCAGGCGCAGGAGATTGTGGCGGTAGTGTTTAGCGCTGCCGCAAAATGTCTGGTCAATTTCGCGAGCGGCACAAACATCGCCGTACCCGGGCACTAGTTGCTTTGTGCCCCATTAGCGCCCTCGTTAACGGGAGGCGCAAAGCAACCAAATTTTTCCCCCATAGAGTCATAACGGCACAAAAGGAGGCCATTCAGCCCATCAAGTCCATGTGGGCTCTCTGTAGAGCAATCCAGTCAGTCCCATTCCCCCGCTCTATCCCCGTAGCCCTGGAAGTTAATTTCCCTCAAGTGCCTATCCAGTCTCCCCTTGAAAACATTGAGTGTCTCCGCTTGCTGTGTTAAAAAGTGTTTCCTCACATCCCCCTTGTATCTCTTGCCCAAAACCTTAAATCTGTGTCCCCTAGTCCTTGTACCATCAACTAGTGGGAACAGCCTTTCCCCATCTAGCCTATCCAAACCCGTCATAATCTTGTACACCTCTATCAAATCACCCCTCAACCTCCTTTGCTCTAATGAAAACAAATCCAGCTTCTCCAACCTGTCCTTGTAGCTAAGATCCCCCATCCCCGGAACCATTCTGGTAAATCTCCTCTGCACCCTCTCAAGGGCCTTCACATCCTTCCTAAAGTGTGGTGACCAGAACTGGATGCAATACTCCAGTTGTGGCCTAACCAGTGCTTTATAAAGGTTCAGCATAACTTCTCTACTTTTGTACTCAATACCTCTATTTATGAAGCCCAAGATCCCAAATGCTTTGTTAACCACTCTCTCAATATGTCCTGCCACCTTCAGGTACCTATGCACATTAACTCCCAGGTCCCTCTGTCCCGGCACACTCTTTAAAACTGTGCCATTAAGTGTATATTGCCTCTCCCTGTTCCTTCTACCAAAATGCATCACCTCACACTTCTCTGTATTAAATTCCATCTGCCACTTGTCTACCCATTCTGCTAGCCTTTCTATGTCCTGTTACAGTCGATTGGTATCATCCTCACTGTTTGCCACACCCCCAAGTCTGGTGTCATCAGCAAATTTAGAAATTCTACTCTGTATTCCAATATCCAGGTCATTTATACATATCAAAAAAAGCAGTGACCCAGCACTGACCCTTGGGGAACACCACTGTCTACCATCCTCCAGTCTGAAAAACAGCCATTTACTGGGTGCTGCAACATGGTGGCAGGCCTTTAAGATCTAAAGTTACCCCCTGCAATTGGCTGTGCACCCAATCCCAGGCACTGTACGTATATTTAATCACAATATTTAAATTACCCCCAGGCACAAGATATGGGCCCCGCCACTCACTTCAGGTCAGGGTGCTCTTCTGGTTCACTCCACTGCATTAGCACTAGAAGCACTACCTTCAAAGCAATCTTGAAGCTCTTGTGACTCTGGTATTTTTCTGTTTTGTTCGTGTATTTTGTGTGTGGCATGTGTGATGGATATCTGAAGTGTGATGGGCAGGAAGCGTGTGCCTATATGAAGCTTGTTTTTAATAGGACAGATATCGATGTAGCATTGGTGAGAACTGGAAGAGGTGCCTGAGAGAGCAAGGGCTCATGTAAATCATGCATTCTTGTTTGGAAATACAGCGTATGATTTCTTGATGAACCAGAGAGGTAACCACAGGCTTCTGCTACTGCTGTTAGGTAAAACTAAACCTGCAACTACCACCTTCTTCCTTGTCCTTTCTTTCTCCCAGCTTCCATACACAAAGTTTTCTAATGTCTTAAAAACGTGGTGAAAAATGACAATGCAAGGTTACACATTTAAGCCAAAATAGTGTATAATGAAAGTAAGATTAATGGTATGTTGAGTGAGAATTTACAAACAGGCCCAAAACAAAGAAACATTTCTGCAATGGGTCATACTTGAGATAAAGGATTGTCCAGAACTGCAAACTTATCAATCCTATTTCTATGCTTACAAGATCACAATTACACAGCTGCAGGAACTGGGAGTCTGTTCTTACAAATTGCTGGGTCCTGGCAACTAGATGATGGCGCACTCCACTCAAAATTAATTAATTTTGTGAAGCGTTTTGAGATATTTTGACATGATAAGGTGCTATAGAAATGCAAGTATATATTTCTTTAGTTAAATAAACTAGTTTTTTTTGTCTCCTGTCAAACCTATCACTTTGCAGCTGTAATGGGTGGGCCCACCACAGCCCAATATCTGCCTCGTTTTAGCTGCAGGACACACGGCAGTGAGTTTTATTTTGTTCTTAATCAGAATATATTAGCACAAAATTTGATACGGTGTTGCCGTCATATCAGGAAAGTTTTCGGATAGTTTCCATTCCTGGAAATCATAGAATCACAGAATGATAAGAACATAAGAAATAGGAGCAGGAGTCGGCCATTCGGCCCCTCGAGCCTGCTCCACCATTCAATAAGATCATGGCTGATCTTCTGCCTCATCTCCACCTTCCTGCACTATCCCCATATCCCTTGATTCCCTTAATATCCAAAAATCTATCGCTCTCTGTCTTGAATATACTCAATGACTGAGCCACCACAGCCCTCTGGGGTAGAGAATTCTAAAGATTCACCACCCTCTGAGTGAAGAGATTTCTCCTCATCTCAGTCTTAAATGGCCGACCCCTTATTCTGAGACTGTGACCCCTGGTTCTAGACTCCCCAGCCAGGGGAAACATCCTCCCTGCATCTACCCTGCCAAGCCCTGTAAGAATTTTGTATGTTTCAATGAGATCACCTCTCATTCTTCTAAACTCTAGTGAATATAGGCCAAGTCTACTCAATCTCTCCTCATAGGAGAAACCCCCCCATCCCAGGAATCAGTCTGGTGAACATTCGTTGCACTCCCTCTATGGCAAGTATATCCTTCCTTGGGTAAGGAGACCAAAACTGTACACAATACTCCAGGCGTGGTCGCACCAGGGCCCTATATAATTGCAGTAAGACATCTTTACTCTTATACTCAAATCCTCTTGTAATAAAGGCCAACATACCATTTGCTTTCCTAATTGCTTGCTGTACCTGCATGTTAACTTTCAGTGATTTGTGTACAAGGACACCCAGGTCCCTCTGAACACCAACATTTCCCAATCTCTCACCATCTAAAAAATACTCTGCTTTTCTATTTTTCCTACCAAAGTGGATAACTTCACATTTCTCCACATTATATTCCATTTGCCATATTCTTGCCCACTCACTTAGCCTGTCTATATCCCCTTGAAGCCTCCTTGCATCCTCCTCACAACTTACATTCCCACCCAGCTTTGTATCATCAGCAAACTTGGATATATTACATTTGGTCCCCTCATCCAAATCATTGATGTAGATTGTGAATAGCTGAGGCCCAAGCACTGATCCTTGCGGTACCCCACTAGTTACAGCCTGCCAACCCAAAAATGACCCGTTTATTTCTACTCTCTGTTTTCTGTCCGTTAACCAATCCTCAATCCATGCTTGTATATTACTCCCAATCCCATGAGCCCTAATTTTGTTTCATAACCTCTGTGTGGCACCTTATTGAATGCCTTCTGAAAATCCAAATGCACCACATCCACTGGTTCCCCTTTATCTATTCTGCTAGTTAGAACCTCAAAAAACTCTAACAGATTCTTCAAACATGATTTATCTTTCATAAATCCATGTTGACTCTGCCCAATCCTATTATTATTTTCAAAGTGCCCTGTTACCACATCCTTAATAATAGATTGCAGCATTTTCCCTACTACTGATGACAGGCTAACTGATCTGTAGTTCCCCTTTTTCTCTCTCCCTCCTTTCTTAAATAGTGGGGTTACATTTGCCACCTTCCAATCTGCGGGAACCATTCTAGAATCAGTGGAATTTTGGAAGATGACAACCAATACATCCACTATCTCTATAGCCACCTCTTTCAAAACCCTAGGATGTAGGCCATCAGGTCCAGGGGATTTATTGGCTTTCAGTCCCATTAGTTTCTCCAGTACTATTTTTTTACTAATACTAATTTCTTTCAGTTCCTCATTCTCACTAGACCCTTGGTTCTCCACTATTTCCGGGAAGTTTTTTGCGTCTTCTTCCGTGAAATTTGTTAAATTTCTCTGCCATTTCCATATTCCCCATTATAATTTCTCCTGTCTCAGCCTGTAAGGGACCCACATTTACTTTCGCTAATCCTTTCCTTTTTACATACAGGAGGCCATTCGGCCCATCATGCCTGTGCCGGCTCTTTGAAAGAGCTATCCAATTAGTGCCACTCCTCTGCTCTTTCCCCATAGCCCTGCAAATTTTCCCCCTTCAAGGATTTCTCCAACTCCCTTTTGAAAGTTATTATTGAATCTGCTTCTATCACCCTTTCGGGCAGTGCATTCCACATCATAACAACTCACTGCATAATTTTTTCCCCTCATTTTTGCCTCTGATTCTTTTACCAAACCTTAAATCTGTGTCCTCTGGTTACCGACCCTCCTGCCAGTGGAAACAGTTTCTCCCTATCTACTCTATCACAACCCCTCATAATTTTGAACACCTCTATCTAAGGGGAACAACTGCAGTTTTTCTAATCTCTCCACATAACTGAAATCTTTCAGCACTCTAGTAAATCTCCTCTGCACCCTCTCTGCTTAACATCAGGCATCCTGGTTTCTTTCAGATAAGATATTAAACCAAGGTCCCATCTGCTCTCACAGGTGAACGTAAAGGATCCCATGGCAATATGCGACAAAGAGCAGGGGAGTTCTCCCAGTGTCCTGGGCAACATTTATCCTTCGACCAACATCACCAAAAACAGATCATCTGGTCATATATCTCATTGCCCGGACCACCCCATCTCCTGAAACTGACCTGAGATCCAGTGCTCGTGGCCCAAAATGGATTTTTCTCATGGGGCAAGCTGCCTGTGGAGGCACGACTGGCACTGGCAGCTCACCCCAAAGGTGTAAATGAGGCCTGGGACTCAATTTGGGGACAGCCCGGGCCTCTCTGTTCAGTAGAGCGAGTCTGAGCCCGCTTCTACCCCATAGGACATCAAAGCATTCTCAAGTCAATGGGGTAGATTTTGACTTTGTACAAAACGGGTGGTACCGAGTCAGTAGCCGGTTTTACATCTCTCCCGATTTTTATTTCCATTGACTTCAATTGTGAGAGACGTAAAACAGACTGCCGACTCGCTATCACCCGTTTTACGCTATTGGACGAAGTCAAAATCTACCCCAGTAGAGAGAAGAAGCTAGGCAGGTCTGATGCTCATGCATGATGTGGGGAGGCCTGTGTGGTGGTCCTGATGGGGTTGCAATTTAACAATGAAAGAAAGACCAAAAAATCAATTGCAGTGCCATTTTCCATGGACCACACATGTGAAATAAACACAGAGATATCGCAGTTAGCGATTAAAGAATGGGGTTTGACATCTCTTAAAATAAAGAACACAAAAAGTTCAGACAGAAGATTTTACATTGTCTGTACAGGTAGATAAATTTACAAAAGTACTTCCTTCAGAATTAATTATGTTTTGAATTCCAATTTCCCCTGCGAGCCGTCATTCATAGCATATAAGTTATGAGAGTTTCATCTTTCAAGTTGGGGGAGGATCACTGAAGCGTATTATTACCATTAATTTAATTTTGAGGAGCTTTAACACTTAGAAGCATTCTTTTCACACTTCTCAGTAAATCTTTCTGGTGAAATTTAACAGGCACCTGAGGGTTTAACTACCACTCTGTGTTAGTCTCGTCTACTGGCCCCAGTGTCGTGTAACAGCTGGCCTCTCTCAGCAGGAGTGCTGCTTTTTAGTGCAGCCTGAAAGGTCACAGGTCACACTTTAGCCACTAAAGTTGGCGGTTCACCTCTGGGCTGTCTTGTTTTATTTGCTCTGCAGAGAAGCTGGCTCACTTTAACCAGGGCGGCCAGAAGAAATTACAGTACATATACATCGCTTGGTAAGGTTGTGTTATTTATGAAGGGAAAGTTTGGCAAACCTTGAAAAAAGAGATTTTATCTATATAGGTATTATGCTGAAACAAACAAGTCAGTGTTCCAAACTTCCTGTCTGGATACTCCAACCGTCACTTATAAAATTCTCAGACAGAAACATTTGTTCTTATCAGGAATCCACTTTTCCACCATACTAAATATGCCTAATAACACATTGTGGGATTAAACTAAGCTTGTTGTGGGGTCATACGGAACACTCGAAGATTTGCTGGGCTTGATAACACACCTTTATAAATCAGTGTGGACTGCAATACTGGAGGCCACGGGCCTGACAGGCTGGATTGAGAGCAGTTGAATGCCGGATGCTGACAGGTCTAGGTTGTTGTTCTCCTCTTGCTCAATCTGTAAGAGGAAAAGATCTTGACTGAATCTCTGGGTGGCTGATGTGAGGAATGAAGATACATGGAAAGATGTTATAATAAACAGCTAGGATTTACAAGTGACATTGACCTGTTCCATCTGACTTACAGAAACGTATTTTTAGAGTAAATGAAGCAAATACTGCAAGAACCTAGGCATTCGATGCACTGATAAAATGGCTTTCTGTTAACTAGGCGGAAGTTATATTAAGCTTATATTCAGTTCTATTAACCTCAAAGCACTGGAGAGGTACCACCAACGCTGCCTCCGCAAGATCCTGCAAATCCATTGGCAGGATAGGCGCACCAACGTCAGTGTTCTCGCTCAGGCCAACATCCCCAGCATCGAAGCTTTGACCACGCTCGATCAGCTCCGATGGACGGGCCACATCGTCCGCATGCCTGATACGAGACTCCCAAAACAAGCACTCTACTCGGAGCTCCGACACGGCAAGAGAGCCCCAGGTGGGCAGAGGAAACGCTTCAAGGACACCCTCAAAGCCTCCTTGAAAAAGTGCAACATCCCCACCGACTCCTGGGAATCCCTGGCAGAAGACCGCACAAAGTGGAGGAGAAGCATCCGGGAAGGCGCCGAACACCTCGAGTCTCTTCGCCGGGAGCAAGCGGAAGCCAAGCGCAAGCAGCGCAAGGAGCGCACGTCAACCCAAGCACCCCACCCACCCGCCCCTTCAACCATCGTCTACCCCACCTGTGACAGAGACTGTAGGTCCCGCATTGGACTCATCAGTCACCTGAGAACTCATTTTTAATGTGGAAGCAAGTCATCCTTGGTTCCGAGGGACTGCCTAAGAAGAAGATATTAAGCTTAGGGATCAATACCTCACAGTACTGTTCAGTTGAAGTATATGGGCAGTACCAACTTATGACGGTAATGAAGAGATCTACAGACGGATAAGTCTGGCAGCTTAAGTTAATTTAGAAAGATAAGAACACGAGGATATAGAAGGCATGTATATTTTTCCATCTTATGAGACATAGATGCTTAAAACAGGATATACACAAAGGATTTTGGAGTTTGAAATGAAAATCTACTGCTTAATGGTTGCCATTTAATGACAAAATCCTGCAGAGCCGTGGTGAGTTGTCATAGCTTGGTGCTTGTTTTAGGCGATATCCAGATTAATACGATGATATCATATGAATCCCATATTAATCACAAAATGGCGTAATCATTTCTTTACAAGGTCACAGGATGAGGAAGGCCATCTTAGTTAATCCATCCAGAATGGCTCTGAAGACTCCTCAGTGCAATATCTAATTGTTTATTAAATGATTTCAAAGTTTTTGCTTCGACTACTCTATCTATTCCATGTGTCGATTATTCTTTGTGTGAAGAAAAACGTACTGCTTTCAGTCCTAAATTTACCTTTAACTAGGTTGAACCTGCGCCTCCTTGTCCTACTCTTACAATTTAACTTAAGTAACTTTCTGCATTTACCTTTACATACAGTTTACAATCTTCTATACCTCTCGAAGAACATCTTTCAGATGCTTTCTTTTGAGACTAAAAGGCCCCAGTTCCTCCAATGTTTTCTCATAACACAGATTTCTTAATTTAGGGATCAGCCTTGTGGCTCTTTTTGAACTGCCTCCAATGCCAGTGTGTTCCTTGTGTCTCAATGCCCAGAATTGGCCACAAGCTGTGATCTGACCAGAGCACGATACAGTTTGATCATGACTTTCTCTGACTTGCAATTCGACTGTTTTGGCTACATCGTTCAAAATTCTGTTGGCTTTATTGATTGCTGCTGTGTGACTGTCAGCCGCGACTCAGTGGGCAGCACTCTCGCCTCTGAGGCAGAAGCTTGTGGGTTCAAGCCCCACTCCAGAGACTTGAGTGCAAAAATATAGGCTGACATTCCAGTGCAGTACTGAGGGAGTGCTGCACTGTCGGAGATGCCATCTTTCGGATGCGACGTTAAAACCGACTAACCCAGCTGCCCTCTCAGGTGGAGGTAAAAGATCTCATGGCACGATTCCGAAGAAGAGCAGGGGAGATCTTCCTGGTGCCCTGGCCAATGTTTATCCCTCAACCAACATCACTAGAAACAGATTATCTGGTCATTATCACATTACTGTCTGTGGAACCTTGCTGTGTGCAAATTCGCTGCCACATTTCCTACATTGCAACAGTAACGACACTTCAAAAGTACTTCATTGGCTGTAAAGCACTTTGTGACGTCTTGAGGTCGTGCAAGGCGCTATATAAGTGCAAGTCTTTCGAGTCTTTCTTAAGGAGAACTGTGCACATTTAATTAAACAGAGTAGCACAAAGCTCTGCTCTTACACAATCCTGTGTAAGACAAACGCCCCAATTTTAACTCAAGATATGAGTGTGGCATGCGGGCATTGGCGTGAGCAGAAGTTTGGATGGCTGTATAACTCATGCACCTCATCTGCATCCAGGAGCCAAGTGTCCTGCCTGGACCCAGCGGGAATCACTACCTGGCTGGCAGGCGGTAGCAAGATTTCGAGCGGCAGGAGGCTGCCTCCGCAGGGAGGTGGTCCAATGGCAGGGGATGGAGGGTGTGGGAAGTATGGGGCAGGGGAGATCCCAAGGTCTCTTAGTGGGGCTGGGAGGAGCACGCCAGCTCTTCCTGGCCCAAATGGAAATCTGTAAAAAATAATGTTTTGAATCAAACTTACTTGGGCCTCTTCCCACAATTTCATTTCCCCCATGATCTCTCCGCTCCCCCATGATCTCTCTGCTCCTCCCACGATCTCTCCGCTTCCCCCCCATCCCCACCATCTTTCCACTGTCAATCAGGCTGGTTGTCGGGCAGGAAACAGGACGACACCTTCCATCACTTTGCTGATGATTGAGAGTAGACTGATGGAGCGGTAATTGGCCGGATTGGATTTGTCCTGCTTTTTGTGGACAGGACATACCTGGGCAGTTTTCCACATTAATGGATAGGTGCCAGTGTTGTAGCTGTACTAGAACAACTTGGCTAGAGGCGCGGCTAGTTCTGGAGCACAAGTCTTCAGCACGACAGCCAGGATGTTGTCAGGGCCCATAGTCTTTGCTGTATCCAGTGCACTCAGCTGTTTCTTGGTATCACGTGGAGTGAATCGAATTGGCTGAAGACTGGCTTCTGTGGTGGTGGGGACCTCAGGAGGAGGCAGATATGGATCATCCACTCAGCACTTCTGGCTGAAGATGGTTGCAAATGCTTCAGCTTTGTCTATTGCACTCATGTGCTGGGCTCCACCATCATTGAGGACGGGGAATTTTCATGGAGCCTCCTCCTCCTGTTAGTTGTTTAATGGTCCACCACCATTCATGACTGGATGTGGCAGGACTGCAGAGCTTTGATCTGATCCGTTGATTGTGGGATCGCTTAGCTCTGTCTATAGCATGCTGCTTCCGCTTTTTAGCATGCATGAAGTCCTGTGTTGCAGCTTCCCCAGGTTGGCACCGCATTTTTAGGTATGCCTGGTGCTGCTTCTGGCATGCTCTTCTACACTCCTTATTGAACCAGGGTTGGTCCCCTGGCTTGATGGTAATGGTAGAGTGAGGGATATGCCGGGCCATGAGGTTACAGATTGTGGTGGAATACAATTCTGCTGCTGCCTCATAGCGCCTCATGGATGCCCAGTTATGAGCTGCTAGATCTGTTCTAAATCTATCCCATTTAGCACGGTGGTAGTGCCACACAACACAATGGAGGGTGTCCTCAGTGTGAAGATGGGACTTCGTCTCCACAATGACTGTGCAGTGGTCACTGCTACCAATGTTGTTATGGACAGATGCATCTGCGACAGGTAGATTGGTGAGGACGAGCTCAAGTAGGTTTTTCCCTCGTGTTGGTTCTCTCACCACCTGTCGCAGTCCCAGTCTGGCAGTTATGTCCTTCAGGACTCGGCCAGCTCGGTCAGTAGTGGTGCTACCGATCCACTCTTGGTGATGGACATTGAAGTCCCCCACCCAGATTACATTCTGTGCCCTTGCTACTCTCAGTGCTTCTTCCAAGTGGTGTTCAACATTGTAAAAGTAACCTGTCAGTATGGGTTATACTACCTGATATCAAATAACCAAATTTATCTTTATGAGCATTAATGATTGTTCAATGTTTGTAGATTAAAGTGTTGGGCCTGTGGGAACGGACCCTGGTAATCATATAGTGGATCGGGGGTGGGGGGATGGTGGTGATAGGCGATCACCGTTGGGGGAGGGTTCCCTCAGAGAAGGAGAGGCCTTATGTTACCTTATAGGGTCCGGAGGAGAACTCCTGGCCCACAAGAAAATCTTTAAAAATTAAAAATCACTTACCTTCTCAGCCCTCTTCTGGGCCTGCTCCTTCTTGGTGCCGAGTTTCTCTGGTGAAGCCGGCACCAGGTGCCGAGCTCGTGACACGAAGTTAAAGTAGCGGTGGGTTCTGGTTGACGTTAATCAGATCACGACATTTAATTTTCAATGAGGCTCTCACCAGCCTGGGGTGGGGCCCTCACGCGATGACCAAAACGCACCCGTTAAAATGGCGCAGGGCGTGAGGTCAGTGAGAAGATGGTGAGTGGCACACTGCCATGATCTTAACCCCCGGCTCACCCCATTCTCATCGGGCACATGGGAGTACAATCAGGGCTTTAGTGGCCTTCGTAAATATCCTGCAGTGAACACAGCTCATGGCCTCCATCTTACTTTTGCTTCCCCCTTCTGTTCCCCCACTTCTGACATTTGCTACTTTTTGCTTTAACATCTCGCAGATGTATCCTTTATGAATTCCCTTCACTCTTTGTTTTCTCTAAACTCAGGTCGTTCCCCCCTTCAAGTTAACACAGATGTCCCCTTTTGATTTAATTTTTTTTGCGCTGTTCCTCTTCGACCTTGATTCTTCAGTAAACAGCTGGGAGAGTGAATGTCTTGTACTCCTTCCTCTCCATTTTAAGCTGACCTGCTCCCGCTGAAACCTCTGACTGCTCCACAGCCATTTGAGAATCAACCTCTCCTCATAGCCAAGTATTCAACAGGTGACCTGATTCAGATAGCTCCTGATGGAGTCTATTAACTTTTCATCCAGGCGATGTCCCCTCTGTGTCTGTCTGACTTGAGGTTGGTTGTTTGCTTTGTTTAAAGGGAGAGTCTTCCTAAAGTGGAGTAGTTCTACTGAACCCTGCTTTTTTTAATACTTACAATATTCAGAGGTACTAATGGAGTATTTCAACTGGACCCAGGGGCTTGTTGTTGTAATATCAATAGCAACGTTTGTGTGTGTGTGTGTTAGGAGGAAGGGATTGGTGTACAAAATGGTCAAGTTATCCAATACTGGGCATTTTATTCAGGACCTTAAATGAATGTTTTAAAGAGGTGAGTATAAACCTCAAGAAACCTGTTAAAATGAATTAGGATCAGCTTTGACATCCCTTTGAATTTTTGTCTGTCATTTTTTGTTTTTATTTAACCAGCGAGTGCTGATGATATGCTTGGAGGAGCTGCAGAGTCCAGTGGTATAGGCACCCTGCTGAAGCCCACTGGGTTATGTCACTATCCCAATTATGTCACCATAACTCACAGTTTAGACAATTATTAAAATAATTAATTAACAGAAATAGAAAATTCAAACTGGTTTTCATTGAAATCATAATGTTTTGCAACAGTTTGATGTTTTACAAGTTTCCTTATCCCTCTTTGGGTCTGACCAGCAGTGCACCTCCTGAGTTTGTGGCCTTTTCATTCTAGTTAGGGCAGTGTTTCTTGTGTGTGAACATTCCAGAACCCGTGTACCAGTGGATCTTTTGCACACGCGAAGTAATGTCAAACACTCACTGTCACTCAGGATACACTGCTTATTTCCCGGGTGCAGAGCTCCTGGTGGGAGCTTGCTGTGCATAAATTGCCTGCCGCGTTTCCTGCACGACAACAGTGACTACACTTCAAAAAGTACTTCATTGGCTGTAAAGCGCTTTGGAACGTCCTGAGGTCATGAAAGGCGCTATATAAATGCAAGTCTTTCGTTTCTTTTAAAAGCTTAAGTAAAGTTATGAATAATTCCTCAGCAACATGTTACTGCTGACAGCTGAGGTATTACACACATGTAGATTATCATTTGGATTTTTTAATGAGTAAAATAGCGATTCTTAGCACAGCAATTGCTCTTTAAGATTCAGATCTATCAAATTAGAAGATTTGATTGCGATGATTAACTGTTCACTGAAACTATTCAGTAATTAGACTGGTTTCAATGAAAAGTGACAAGGCTGAAGCTAATTGGGAATTCACAATGAGAGTCTCAATAAAAGGTATGGATAATATGGATGGAAGCTGATGGTTTGACTTAAGCTGTGATTGAAGAACCAACGGATACAAGTACAAAATGAACAAGCTTAAAAGTGACTGGAGATCAGAAGCATTTTGACTCACCATAGGGTAGCAGTTACGTGGAATAGACTCTCAGCAAATGCAGTTAAGGTCTTTGAAAATGAGCTGGATAAATATTTGGTTCAGAGGTTGTAAAGATAAGTACAAAGACCGATGATTAAATACTGTGTGAAACACTGTAGCTAGGACAATGGAACTATCACCTGTGGAATACAGCTGGTCAGTGTTGAACAGTGAAGGTCGAAATGTAAGCTTAAAGTTTTTGTTCGATTACCTTTGGAGTCAGTGAGAATTTTCATTTCTTCTTGGATGTTTTAATTGTGGTTATTCACCTCCCTCGGGAGATTAGTATGGTAAGTAAAGGTGTTATACAGGAACTTTGGATGACTATGCTGTGCTGAGAATTTCAGTACACTGGCCCCCAATCTCAGTGTAGCACTTCTGGAGCTGACCAGGTAGTAACTCAGGCACTAGTACTAACAGGTACTAACCCAGGCAAGATGATGGATGCCAGGGCAAAACTCACATGTTAACTTAGTTATATATTAAAACTAAATTAAACTCGAGTAATCTCCTGCCCTGCCATTCAATTTTTGTCGATTGAAAATAACCGATTGCCCCATGAGATTAAAAATGAAAACTGGAAATGCTCAGCAAGTCTTTCCTCTTCAGATGCTGACAGACCCACTGTACATTTCCAGCAGTCTGCCTCACAAACACTTCTTAACCACTTCTTTAATCGTGTCATAAACAGCTTCTTCATTCCAACACTCCAACACTTCAACAAAAATTCTCTCTTTTACTTCAATATGGCTGAATTATTTTTACATAGTAAAAGTTTGTTGAATGTAAAATAATTATAAAGTATGTGAATAGTTTATATATTCATACCTCCATGTTTACTTTTCTCCCATTTGTTTAGACTCCCCTTCTCCCATCGCTGCCCCACATTGTGTGTTATTCCTCAATAGTAATGGAAAACAAGGGAGATCTTCTAGACTTCTGCTAATACTGGCCTTGGATTGGTAGCTAGGAGATGTATGAGTATAGGTGTGGGCGATGGGCAATCTCACTAGTTCTCTCTCTCTCTCTTGGACCATCTCCCAGTCCCATTCTCAGGTACTGCTTACTGACTCCACTCCCAAGATTAAGCACTCTTTACATGGATATGAATCCTTATTATACCTCAGTGTGGCATGGAGTGTTGCATTACTAATTCAGAATCTTTTCTTCAATGATTTTGGCTTACAATATCAGAGCAGATGGGGTACAGAATTTTCTTTGGAACAGCACATTGAGAAACAGCAACATGAAAACCTCGCAGCCTCGCAACTATTGTGAAAGACATTCTTTATATTTGAGCCCAGACAGTGAATGTCAATAGCCACAATATGATTAGGCAGAGTCAACTCGGGTTTATGAAAGGGAAATCCTGTTTGACAAATCTATTAGATTTTTTTGAGGGTGTAACTAGCAGTGTAGATAAGGGGGAACCAGTGGATGTAGTATATTTGGATTTTCAGAAGGCATTTGATAAGGTGCCACACATTAGATTGTTACACACGGTTAGGGCTCATGGGATTGGGATAATATATTAGCATGGATTGAGGATTGGTTAACGGACAGAAAGCAGAGAATATAAATAAACGGGTCATTTTCAGGATGGCAGGGTGTAACTAACGGAGTGCATCAAGGATCAGTGCTTGGGCCTCAGCTATTTACAATCTATATCAATGACTTAGATGAGGGGACCGAGTGTAATATATCCAAGTTTGCTCACAATACAAAGCTAGGTGAGAAAGTGAGCTGTGAGGAGGACGTAAAGAGGCTGCAAAGGGATGTAGATTGGTTAAGTGATTGGGCAAGAAGGTGGCAGATGGAGTATAATGTGGGGAAGTGTGAAATTATCCACTTTGGTAGGAAGACTGGAGACTTTTTTAAAAGGTGAGGAATTTGGGCGTCCTTGTACACGAATCACAGAAAGTTAACATGCAGGTACAGCAAGCAATTAGGAAAGCAAATGGTATGTTAGCCTTTATTGAAAGGGGGTTGCAGTATAAGAGTAAGGAAGTCTTGCTGCAATTATATAGGGCCTTGGTGAGACCACACCTGGAGTATTGTGTACAGTTTTGGTCTCCTTACCTAAGGAAGGATATACTTACCTTAGAGGTGGTGCAACAAAGGTTCACTAGATTAATTCCTGTGATGAGAGGGCTGTCCTATGAGGACAGATTGAGTAGACTAGGCCTATATTCTCTGGGGTTTAGAAGAATGAGAGATGATCTCATTGAAACATATAAAATTCTTAGAGGGCTTGACAGGGTAGATGTAGAGAGGCTATTTCCCCTGGCTGGAGTGTCTAGAACTAGGGGACACAGTCTCAGAATAAGGGGTTGGCCATTTAGGACTGAGATGAGGAGAAATTTCTTCACTCAGAGTGTTGTGAATCTTTGGAATTCTCTGCCCCAGAGGGCTGTGGATGCTCAGTCATTGAGTATATTCAAGACTGAGATTGATAGATCAAGGGATATGGGGATAGGGCGGGAAAATGGATTTGATGTAGAAGTTCAGCCATGATCTTATTGAAAGGCGGAGCAGGCTTGAGGGGCCGTATGGGTCTCCCAGTGATGATGTTGTGTTTCTTTACCAATAGGTTATGTCTCATTGCCAAAAATGAGTGTCTTTTTCCTCATGTCTTGTAAAGCTATTGACTCATGCTGGGGTACAGTTCCATAGATGCTAAATGACCATTCTTTATTTATGAGCCCACGCAGTATGTCATAGGTAGTTCAAAAATATTCCAAATCTTGTTCCCCCACCTGATATGTTCCTAGATAGTGATCAGGAGCAGGAACCCAAGGTGATTTATTTCCTCTTTCTGCTAACGGGACATTGAAACCAATTGTAGCAACCCCATTGTTGCCCTGGCTGAGTTCAGATAACCTATCACAAATCAGGGGGCCGACCTGCTTGATTTGTGTGTCTCAGTACCACATCGGCCAGTACATTTGTCCATTTAGCTTTCAAGGGAAAACTGTCACAGTAATGAATTTCAAACTTTGCTGGTGCAGTGCAATAATGCAATGGATTAATAGTATCTCCCATGGCTGAGAGACCCACTGGAATCTGAGTCTCTTACCTTGCCTGTAATAAGTACTTGGGATTTCTTTGACTGTTTAGTACAGATTAAGTGGAAACACAGGTGATGATTTTGTGAATGCGCACTTGAGTTTTTAATGGGTTGCAAAAATTCTTCAGAGTCCACTGAGCTTTGCACTCAAGTCCCTACGATGTCCTCCTGGTAGGTGAATCTCCATGCCAGGAATTTGTAAAATATACCCTCAAGTGGCTGATCAGCAGGAGGGGTGTAATCAGAAGCTTATTCATTTCCATTTAATCAGCAAAAGCCTTGGAGCTGTCTGTGGTTACCTGCCCTAGGTCTCGACTATAGTACGCAGTATGTTTTTGTAAAGATATAAAGCAAAAAAAGATAGATTTAAAAAAAATTTAAGCCTTGATCACACCTTTCCGAAGGAGTGTAAATAATAAAAATATTATAGGCTCATGAAAAGATATGACACGCACAAGTACGATAGACTGAATGGCCTCCTTTTATGCTGTATGATTCCCTGATTCTATGAAGTAACATGAAAAATTTTATATCACACTGCTGTGCCAGAGTGGAAACCAAATTGTTGCATTAAAAATAACTTGCAGAATTCTTCTATTTGAGCCAAATGGAATTTTCAATATTTTTGCAGGTTGACTATTTTCCCAAAAAACGTTGTACTCAATACTCTGCTGAGATTAAGTGAAGTTGCTGCAAATGAACAGAACTGTTTCTTTAAAAAAATAATGTTTTTCATTCATGTACTTTGGACGAAACATCTGGTAAGGAAACGTCTGCAGTTGTGATTTGCGTTGTGCAGACCTTGAAACCTGGATTGTATTACTGTCCTGGTGACTGGCCGGTGTGGGAAAAACACAGAATTTCTGTATTCTGTCAAGTGGGGAAAGCTAACTGGCAAAGGATGTAAAGCAACACCACTACGTGTCTCCGGTTAGCTCAATGCTGGTCCCATTATTAAGTATTTTTATGTAGATTTTTGACAATCCCAACACATCAATGCTTTTGCCAGAAGCAAGTTCAAACCGAGCCCTGCATGAGCAAATGCAAAGAAAATACCTTACTTTTCATTTCTGGGCAATAGCAGACTGATTTATCTTTTGGCCTAAATTAACCAAACTCTTGACTCAGATCAGGTGCACATATGTAGACATTGGCCCAGCAAAATTCTCGGCCTAGCTCCGCCATTGTAAGTGTTGCTAACCTCCGCTCCTGACCCCGCTGGAGGGCTGAGATGAGGAGAAATTTCTTCACTCAGAAGGTGGTGAACCTGTGGAATTCTCTACCACAGAAGGCTGTGGAGGCCAAGTCACTGAATATATTTAAGAAGGAGATAGATAGATTTCTAGACACAATAGGCATTAAGGGGTATGGGGAGAGAACGGGAATATGGTATTGAGATAGAGGATCAGCCATGATCATATTGAATGGCGGAGCAAGCTCGAAGGGCTGAATGGCCTACTCCTGCTCCTATTTTTCTATGTTTCTATGTTTCTATGTCAGTGTTCCTTGTAATTTTTTTGGGTGCGCGGCCCCTTTAAGGTGCTGTGCGGCCCATTCAAAATACCGCGTGTGCACATTTTTTCCTCAGGAGGTCCAGAGAGCTGCGCGGCCTCGCTTAAAGGGAACATTGGTCAGGGTGCGGTCACTTCACTAATATATCTTCAGCAGGCGCCCATGCCATTATGGACACATCTTGAGTGTCCACTAGAGGAGGGCGGCCAGGAAATGCTGCTTGGAGGCCAGTCTGCATCACCAGCTCTGAAATTCTTTTCCTTTGGCCGATGGTCCCCCTTGCGTAAATTATCACAGACAGGAACTGAATAAATCAAAACGCGGGGGAGTCCAAAACTAGAGGACATAAATATAATAAGGTCACTAATGAATCCAATAGGGAATTCAGGAGAAACATCTTTACTCAGAGTGGTGAGAAACTGAAACTGACTATCGCAAGGAGTAGTTGAGGCGAATAGCATAGATGGATTTAAGGGGACACGAGATAAGTATATGAGGGAGAAAGGAATAGAAGGTTATGTCGATAGGGTTAGATGAAGAGCGGTGGGAGGAGGCTCGTGTGGAGCATAAACACCAGCACAGACCTGTTGGGCCGAATGGCCTGTTTCTGTGCTGTAAAATTCTATGTAATTCTATGTATTCTTCTTCTTTGCAGGTCGGCAGAGGAAACGCTTCAAGGACACCCTCAAAGCCTCCTTGAAAAAGTGCAACATCCCCACCGACTCCTGGGAATCCCTGGCCCAAGACCGCACAAAGTGGAGGAGAAGCATCCGGGAAGGCGCCGAACACCTCGAGTCTCTTCACCGGGAGCAAGCGGAAGCCAAGCGCAGGCAGCGCAAGGAGCGCATGTCAACCCAAGCACCCCACCCACCTGCCCCTTCAACCACCGTCTGCCCCACCTGTGACAGAGACTGTAGGTCCCGCATTGGACTCATCAGTCACCTGAGAACTCATTTTTAATGTGGAAGCAAGTCATCCTCGGTTCAGAGGGACTGCCTAAGAAGAAGAAGAAGAATTCTATGTAATAGCACAGACAGGAATTTAATGACCCTGAAATTTACAGGGAGATGGGGTAGGGGTTGAAACCCAGAAATGCGGGTAACGCGGAGGTCCTGCCGAATTTAATTTGAATTTCTTTTCTCCGTTTCCTGTCCTGATTGAGCCTCACTTCAGCCACTAAATCTAAGACTAAAACATTTGAGGCACGCAGCCTCATTAGCATATTTAAATAACTGACCAGCCCCTCGAGAGCAGGTTAGTTGCCCCCCACCAGCCCGCCTCCGTTACAACCGGAAGTTTGAGGTGGGTTGGGCTCGGGTTTCATTTTTTTTGAAATTTCTCCCAATGAATTAAAATAGCACAGGCAGGAATTTAATGCAAATGTGTTGCCCACAGAGGACATTAAACCCAATAGTGAGTATCTGGGCAAGGTTGTGCAGTCAGGGAAAGCACAGGCCAGAGACCGTGCAGTTGGCCAGAGATGGCTGGTGAGGGGGGGAGGGTATGGAGAAGGCAAGTTCGGCAAGGCCACTCTCAGAGCAGCTGAATAGAAAGCACCGCCGGCATTTGGCAGAGGCCTGGAAGCAGATCAACCATCTGCAGTTGGCTGAGGAACGATCGGTAACGCAGAAAGCTTCATGCAGGTGAAGGGCAGAAAATAGAAATAATAATTCAAATTCAATATTTTCATTCTCCTGGTTCATTTGTTTTAATTTCATAGAATCGCTAAAAGTTCAAATATTCCGAGCCACAGAATTCACGACGACCCTCATTAATTGTTAATACGTCTGTCTGTGTGGTGTTCCAAAATGGCCATGGTCCTAATTGCTGGAGATTACCTGTGCTTTTTATCTCTCAAGAATGTTGTGCTTATCAGATTGAGGGATCTTAGTTGTGGGAACAGAACATTTCCCATTTTAGGCACCAAGAGGCAGTTTTAACTGGTGTAACCTGGACAAGGAAGGGAGGAAAGTCAAGTGGGGAGCTGCTCCACTTGCTCCCGCCACCCAACACCATTTCCAAGATTCTCTTCCAGAAGTGATATCAGACTTAAGAGGGGGGGATTTTTAACACCCAAGGCGGGTGGGGTATTAAAAATAAAAAAATGGAAAACTTGACCCCCAATCCGCCTCCAACCCGCCCACTTCTGGTTTTAATGGAGGCGGGTCAGGGGGCTGCATGACCAGGCTGCTCCCAGGAGGTGGGCCACTAAAATATTTTAAAGAGGCTGTGTGCCTCCATTGTAACTTCACTTTTAGTTTTAACAGCTGTTGGCCGGGTCTCGGGAAACCTGACAGATGAAAGGAGGCGAGAAGGTCTGGATCCATCAGCTAAGTTAATTGCACTGCTTGTGGGCCAGATTGAGCAGGTGTGCTTCCCACCGGCCCATCAACTTAACCTCCTTACCCCCCATGATTGGACACCCTCCCCCCAGCAACCGGACCCCTCTGATCCAAACCCTGAAGGCCCTGATCACTCTCCGACCCCCTGATCCAAACTTCGAAAACCCCGATCGCTTCTCGACCCTCATGATCCAAACTCCGCAGATCCCGATCGCTCCCTGACCCCCACCCCCCGAAGACCCCGATCACTCCTCGACCCTCACCCCCCCCGAAGACCCCGATCGCTCCCGACCCCCACCCCCCCCAAAGACCCCGAACACTCCCTGACCCCACCCCCCCAAAGACCCCGATCGCTCCCCGAGCCCCACCCCCCCAAAGACCCCGAACGCTCCCTGACCCCCACCCCCCCAAAGACCCCGAACGCTCCCTGACCCCCACCCCCCTCCGAAGACCCCGATCGCTCCCTGACCCCCACCCCCCAAAGACCCCGATCGCTCCCGACCCCCACCCCCCCGAAGACCCCGATCGCTCCCTGACCCCCACCCCCCCAAAGACCCCGATCGCTCCCCGACCCCACCCCCCCAAAGACCCCGAACGCTCCCGACCCCCACCCCCCCAAAGACCCTGATCGCTCCCTGACCCCACCCCCCAAAGACCCCGATCGCTCCCGACCCCCACCCCCCCAAAGACCCGATCGCTCCCGACCCCACACCCCCAAAGACCCCGATCGCTCCCCTGACCCCCACCCCCCCAAAGACCCCGAACGCTCCCGACCCCCACCCCCCCAAAGACCCCGAACGCTCCCGACCCCCACCCCCCCAAAGACCCCGATCGCTCCCGACCCCCACCCCCCCAAAGACCCCGATCGCTCCCTGACCCCCACCCCCCCAAAGACCCCGATCGCTCCCTGACCCCCACCCCCACAAAGACCCCGATCGCTCCCCGAGACTCACCATCCAAATCCCGATGGCCATGATTGCTCGCCAACCCTCCCAATCCGAATCCTGAAAACCCCAATCGCTCCCTGACCCTCATGATCCAAATCCCAAAGACCCTGATCACTCCCCAGCTGCTTATCCACCTGACAGGCTGCCACCCTGTCAATTTGGCTGGTTGTCGGGTGGGAAACCTGTTGAAATTTTTTTTAAACTGGTCCTGCCATTGAATCTGGCAGGACTTGAGGGAAAGCCTTACTTTCAGGTTTCCCGTCCACAAATCCTTCCCTCCTGCCCTCTTCTCGCCACGGAGTTATTATCGGGGCGATAATACGCCGACCCATCATATGGGCAGGCACACTATAAGATGCATATGATGGGATGATGTCATATGATGTATTTCCCATAATTTGCACCTTAGCAACAAGATGTGTAAGGAATGCTGGTGCGTTCCTAGCAACCAACATTGCTAAGGGCCACTTTGAATATTGCAATCGATTGCTTTAGTCAAAGTGGCAAATTCAAAGTACAAGGGGAATTTTCTTTTAATGGATCATCTGCCAGAACCATCTACCCTGCTATGATGTGGCAAGATGCTGCCTCAAATCCTCCGCCCACTCAGTGTCGCTTGGCACCATTCTGTTTCATTAGTGACATACTTTTTGTTGATGATACCTTGTGCAGTAATTTGAAGGCTCTAATCTACTTTTCATCTTCAGAAGAGCTTTAGAAATTAATCCTATTTCATTTGCTCTCTTTATAACATAATCTGAACCACATCTTCCATGTAAATAACTATCTTGTTATAGTCACACCCAATGGTTAAGTATTTGGTATTATGCATCGAATGCAGTTGTTGCACAAAATGGAGATGGAATCGCTCATCGCCTTATTGGCGGCTGCTTTATCTCCACTCACCCCTGACCACCCCCCAACCCCACCACCCCCCTGCCCAACCCCACCACCCCCCAACCCCACCACCCCCAACCCCACCACCACCTGCCCAACCCCACCCCCACCGCCCAACCCCACCACCCCGCTGCTCAACCCCACCATCCCCCTGCCCGACCCCACACCCCCCAACCCCACCACCACCTGCCCAACCCCACCCCCACCGCCCAACCCCACCACCCCCTGCCCAACCCCACCACCCCCCTGCCCAACCCCACCACCCCCTGCCCAACCCCACCACCCTCTGCCCAACCCCACCACCCCCTGCCCAACCCCACCACCCCCCTGCCCAACCCCACCACCCCCTGCCCAACCCCACCACCCTCTGCCCAACCCCACCATCCCCCTGCCCAACGCCACCATCCCCCTGCCCAACCCCACCACCCCCTGCCCAACCCCACCACCCCCTGCCCAACCCCACCACCCCCCGCCCAACCCCACCCCGCCTGCCCAACCCCACCACCCCCTGCCTAACCCCACCACCCCCCCTGCCCAACCCCACCACCCCCCGCCCAACCCCACCCCGCCTGCCCAACCCCACCACCCCCTGCCTAACCCCACCACCCCCCCTGCCCAACCCCACCACCCCCTGCCTAACCCCACCCCCCCTGCCCAACCCCACCATCCCCCTACCCAACCCCACCATCCCCCTACCCAACCCCACCCCGCCTGCCCAACCCCACCATCCCCCCACCCAACCCCACCATCCCCCTGCCCAACACCAGCACCCTCCAACCCCACCACCCCCTGCCCAACCCCACCCCCCTGCCCAACCCCACCACCCCCCTGCCCAACCCCACCATCCACCCCTGCCCAACCCCACCCCCCCTGCCCAACCCCACCCCCCCTGCCCAACCCCACCACCCACCCCCTGCCCAACCCCACCACCCACCCCCTGCCCAACCCCACCACCCCCTGCCCAACCCCACCACCCCCTGCCCAACCCCACCACCCACTGCCCAACCCCACCACCTCCTGCCCAACCCCACCACCCCCTGCCCAACCCCACCACCCCTTGCCCAACCCCACCGCCCACCCCTGCCCAACCCCACCACCCACCCCTGCCCAACCCCACCACCCACCCCTGCCCAACCCCACCACCCCCTGCCCAACCCCACCACCCCCTGCCCAACCTCACCACCCCCTGCCCAAACTCACCACCCCCTGCCCAACCCCACCACCCCCTGCCTAACCCCATCACCCCCTGCCCAACCCCACCACCCCCTGCCCAACCCCACCACCCAACCCTGCCCAACCCCACCACCCACCCCTGCCCAACCCCACCACCCCCTGCCCAACCCCACCACCCCCTGCCCAACCCCACCACCCCCTGCCCAACCCCACCACCCACCCCTGCCCAACCCCACCACCCACCCCTGCCCAACCCCACCACCCCCTGCCCAACCCCACCACTCCCTGCCCAACCCCACCACCCCCTGCCCAACCCCACCACCCACCCCTGCCCAACCCCACCACCCCCTGCCCAACCCCACCACCCCCTGCCCAACCCCACCACCCCCTGCCCAACCCCACCACCCCCTGCCCAACCCCACCACCCCCTGCCCAACCCCACCACCCACCCCTGCCCAACCCCACAACCCCCTGCCCAACACCACCACCCCCTGCCCAACCCCACCACCCCCTGGCCAACCCCACCACCCCCTGGCCAACCCCACCACCCCCTGCCCAACCCCACCACCCCCTGGCCAACCTCACCACCCCCCTGCCCAACCCCACCATCCCCCCTGCCCAACCCCACCACCCCCCTGCCCAACCTCACCACCCCCCTGGCCAACCCCACTACCCCCTGCCCAACCCCACCACCCCCCTGCCCAACCCCACCATCCCCCCTGCCCAACCCCACCATCCCCCTACCCAACCTCACCACCCCCCTGCCCAACCCCACCACCCCCTGCCCAACCTCACCACCCCCCTGCCCAACCCCACCACCCCCCCTGCCCAACCCCACCATCCCCCCTGCCCAACCCCACCATCCCCTACCCAACCTCACCACCCCCCTGCCTAACCCCACCACCCCCCTGCCCAACCCCACCATCCCCCCTGCCCAACCCCACCACCCCCTGCCCAACCTCACCACCCCCCTGCCCAACCCCACCACCCTCTGCCCAACCCCACCACCCAACCCTGCCCAACCCCACCACCACCCCCTGCCCAACCCCACCACCCCCTGCCCAACCCCACCACCCCCTGCCCAACCCCACCACCCCCTGCCCAACCCCACCACCCACCCCTGCCCAACCCCACCACCCACCCCTGCCCAACCCCACCACCCCCTGCCCAACCCCACCACTCCCTGCCCAACCCCACCACCCCCTGCCCAACCCCACCACCCACCCCTGCCCAACCCCACCACCCCCTGCCCAACCCCACCACCCCCTGCCCAACCCCACCACCCCCTGCCCAACCCCACCACCCCCTGCCCAACCCCACCACCCCCTGCCCAACCCCACCACCCCCTGCCCAAACCCCACCACCCACCCCTGCCCAACCCCACAACCCCCTGCCCAAACCCACCACCCCCTGCCAACCCCACCACCCCCTGGCCAACCCCACCACCCCTGGCCCAACCCCACCACCCCCTGCCCAACCCCCACCACCCCCTGGCCCAACCTCACCACCCCCCTGCCCAACCCCACCATCCCCCCTGCCCAACCCCCACCCCCCCTGCCCAACCTCACCACCCCCCTGGCCAACCCCACTACCCCCTGCCCAACCCCACCACCCCCCTGCCCAACCCACCATCCCCCTACCAACCTCACCACCCCCCTGCCCAACCCCACCACCCCCTGCCCAACCTCACCACCCCCCCTGCCCAAACCCCACCACCCCCCTGCCCAACCCCCACCATCCCCCTGCCCAACCCCACCATCCCCCTACCCAACCTCACCACCCCCCTGCCCAACCCCACCACCCCCTGCCCAACCCCACCATCCCCCCTGCCAACCCCACCACCCCCTGCCCAACCTCACCACCCCCCTGCCCAACCCCACCACCCCCTGCCCAACCCCATGTAAAATAAATACTTTGAATTTTTGGCTTGCAATATAGGAATTCCAATTATGCAATGTATTCCCAGTGGGGAAGAGAAAAGCTCGTTTCCCCAAAAGCAATCCAGTTTCTGCTAAATTGGACCCGTTATTTGAAGATTT
The DNA here is from genome assembly GCA_030390025.1 of Squalus acanthias. Taxonomy (NCBI): domain Eukaryota; kingdom Metazoa; phylum Chordata; class Chondrichthyes; order Squaliformes; family Squalidae; genus Squalus; species Squalus acanthias. The sequence continues at coordinate 102,366,926 of CM059429.1, read as the reverse complement.
CACAAAAAATGACAGTATAGCCTGGAAATCCGTCCGAGTGTTGACATGTATGGATACTTTATACAGCTGGAACCCCAGCAATGTTTGTCTTGAAATCCAGCTGAACTAAAGTGATGTTTTTGGATTGTGTGCAGGAAAAGCTGAATTCAGTTTCCTGAGCAACTAAAGTACAATTTCAATTCTTTTCTGTTCTGGGAAAAAAAAGCCGTTACCATCTTGGTATCGCAGTCGTCCATTTTTTCCCCTCTTTTCAAGTTTTAGAATGGTCACATTTCCCCCTCTTGCGGAACTTTGCTTCCCTCGCCTGTTGAAGGTGCAGCCTCTGGCTGGGGTACAACAGGCTCCTGGTACCTCACTCAAGTGACCATTCGTCATGTGTGGGGGAGAAATTCGACCTCCTCCCAAACTGGGCGTGGAGCTGGCCTGTGCCACCTGCCCAAAGCCGGCGTCGAAGGCCTGAACCGTATCCGGGTTTGGGCCTCATTTAAACGTGGCCGGTGAGCTGCGGGAACCGAACTGGTGCCCCGCTGCAGCTTGCCAGCTGTGGGAGGGCAGGCGATTGGCCAGCTTCCACAAGCAGCTGGCTGGCAGGTTGAGTCGAAGATGGACATGCTCCATCTGGGCTCACGGAAATCAAAAGTTAACATTTCCTGGGCCTCTTCTTGTGCAGCCACAAGTGGTCCCGTTAAGACAGCTAGGCGGAGAGTGAACGGCGCTTGCTCCATCCGTTTGTACCTGGAATTTGCAATCGGGGCACTACAACCGGCGTAGGACCCTGATTTGCGTATTTAAACAGTCATTTGCCTGTTTCAGGAAGGCAGCCTGCTTTCCCATTTACAAACTTATCTGAAAATTGCTTTAGCTGGGCCTTGGGCATCAATGGGAAGGCCGAGCTGCCCCACCCCAGTTTTCAACTTCCGGTTGCTCGTTTTTTCAGGTGAGAAACAGGTGACCGTTGGTTAAAAATCTCCTCCTGTGAGTCTAGACCGTGTGGGGGGTAATTTGGATTTTGGGCGATAGTGTAAAAAAAGTCAATGGAAACTAAAATTGGGAGAGATGTTTAACAGGTGGCCGAGCCGATATTGCACGTTTTATACTATCGTCTGATGTCAAAATTACCCCCTGTGTATCAACAGACTATTCAACTAAGAGATACATCACAGCTGACACCAATCTGGTCCTTTCTCAAAGTCCATACAGAAACACTTTCCATTAGGGACCAATGGACAGTGAATGGCAGTGGAGGCACTAGTTAGCTTTCTCTTCATTACTCCCGGGACACTGAGGGAAATTGTAATGACCCCACTACTAATCCAACTGAGGCTGATCAACTTAACATAGAACAAGGACTGGACTTGGTACTTTGCTGGGAAGTATGGTTTAGTACCATACCACATGGTGTTCGCATGCACTGTGTAATTAAGAGAGTCACTTACTATGGTTTGGTGGGGCTATGGTCAATGCTGTGTCAGTGCTTCAATGGTCCAGCATTAATTAAGTGAGTACTGTGTATATCTCAACTTTTTCCTATTGTCCATAATCTGTGTCGTGTGGGATATCAAGCAAGAAGGTAGTACTTGTTGTAAAACATCCTGCAATATAATAGCTTTGGCAGTTTCCTATTAAGTTGATGCCAGGTTCACATGAAAATCATTTAGATCAATTTACTCAGCAGGATAATTTACTGGGCCGTTGAAATGTGCATTGATCTTTTCTTTAAAATAAAGCTCTTGTCCTGGCACTGTAAGTTTATTTATTGTTTGCATGGTATTTAAAATGGTTTGGTTAAATCTTTTGTTGAGCAAAATCCTTTTTGTGTGTTTTTTTTTATAGTTGATGGCCATACAGATGTGAACTTCTGATTGATTACCCAAAAGGCAATCACTGTTATGTGCAGAGCTAACGTTAGATTAATGACACGCTAAAGTCACTTCTATTAGTCTTATTGTACAGGCAGGCATCATTACAAAACTTGATTATTACAAACCTCCTGCTGTATCAAGGTGGTCCTTGCTGAAACCCTATTAAAATTTGTGAAACAAATCCTAAACACACCAAAGACCCAGTGGTGGGCCCCACAGAACCATTTGTGATTAATTTAGACTGATTCTAACAGCTGTAATTGTTTAACTGCTCAGAGGAAGTGGATCAAATTTACCTCTGCTCGGGTTCCATGACATGCACGGCAATTGTCAGTGAAACAGCTGATGTTTCTCAGTAGCCTGCAGCGACTGAAGTAAGCTCGAGTCTCTCGATGAATTACCAGAGGGTTGTGATTATGAGGTGTAAAAGTGAAGGGTTAAAAGGGATTTCTTCAGCAAGCTAACTGCAACTTGTAGCAGGCAAAAACTGTGCATAAAAATTGCTGCTTTCAGATTGATTTATATTTTATGTATATGGGGTGCTACCTCCTTGTATTTTCTAAAGGTGAGTATCTGGAGCTTGGCATTGGTCTCAGTGAAATGCAGGGAGTACAGCAATGCTGAAATCCTGACTTCAAAGTCTAAAAGTGGACCATTGAAAATCTGGAAAAATTCACGGTTAGTTATTCAACAGCTGGTCCTTGGCGTTTTCAGAAAACAAATACCATTATAATGTGCAAGCTATTGACGTATCATGCAGATGACTTTCCTGATGTTTGGCTCTGACTTAAGATGTCAATTTTACTGTCATGCATTGTACTTTATTACTGATGGTGTCCTCATCAGTGTAGTCAACTCATACTCTCATTACCTTGGATGCATTCCACAATTGTAGGGGAAAGAATTACTGTGTTTATATTGTACAAAAGAACTCATGGCTGGCAATAATCACAAATGTATCTGATACTCTTGCTGATTGTGGGGTTATGTATTGATTCAGGGTTGTGCCACTATATACGTTAGCCTCAAATAATTAGGAGTCTGTAACTCCCCCTCAGCATCTGATATTTTATATACTGCTAACTATTTGTATCTTATGTGAATATAAATAATATAGTCATCGGTGATTTGTGGAACACAGTTACTGAGAGTGAATCTAACTAAATATCTTTCGTGGACTATAAGACTCGAGAAACAAATGATGTAAAAATAATATTTATCTGTTCCATGAACCTTTGATGTTTTCTGTCTTATTTATACCATGATTCTTTTTTCTCTTTTTTAATCGTGTGTGTGTGTGTATGTCTCTGTGTGTATGTATATATATATACATACATACACACACACACACTCCAGTGCAGTACTGAGGGAGCACTGCACTGTCGGAGGTGTCGTCTTTCAGATGAGACGTTAAACTGAGGCCCCGTATGCCCTCTCAGATGGCCTAAATGATCCCACGGCACTATTTGAAGAAGAACATGGGAGTTCCCCTGCTTTCCTCAACCAATATCACGAAAAAAAGCAGATTATCTGGCCATTTATTTCATTGCTGTTTGTGGGAGCTTGCTGTGCGCAAATTGTGCTGCTGCCTTTCATACATTACAACAGTGACTACACTTCAAAAGTATTTAATTGGCTCTAAAGCGCTTTGGGACCTCCTGTGGTCGTGAAAGGTGCTTTAGAAATGCAAGTTTTTTCCCTACAGTGCGCGTGTGTTCAGACAGTGCGCGTGTGTTCAGACAGTGCGCGCGTGTTCAGACAGTGCGCGCGTGTTCAGACAGTGCGCGCGTGTTCAGACAGTGCGCGCGTGTTCAGACAGTGCGCGCGTGTTCAGACAGTGCGCGCGTGTTCAGACAGTGCGCGCGTGTTCAGACAGTGCGCGCGTGTTCAGACAGTGCGCGCGTGTTCAGACAGTGCGCGCGTGTTCAGACAGTGCGCGCGTGTTCAGACAGTGCGCGCGTGTTCAGACAGTGCGCGCGTGTTCAGACAGTGCGCGTGTGTTCAGACAGTGCGCGTGTGTTCAGACAGTGCGCGTGTGTTCAGACAGTGCGCGTGTGTTCAGACAGTGCGCGTGTGTTCAGACAGTGCGTGTGTTCAGACAGTGTGCGTGTGTTCAGACAGTGCGCGTGTGTTCAGACAGTGCGCGTGTGTTCAGACAGTGCGCGTGTGTTCAGACAGTAGACAGTGCGCGGTGTTCAGACAGTGCGCGCGTGTTCAGACAGTGCGTGTGTTCAGACAGTGCGCGTGTGTTCAGACAGTGCGCGTGTGTTCAGACAGTGCGCGTGTGTTCAGACAGTGCGCGCGTGTTCAGACAGTGCGCGCGTGTTCAGACAGTGCGCGCGTGTTCAGACAGTGCGCTGTGTTCAGACAGTGCGCGTGTGTTCAGACAGTGCGCGCGTGTTCAGACAGTGCGCGTGTGTTCAGACAGTGCGTGTGTTCAGACAGTGCGTGTGTTCAGACAGTGCGCGTGTGTTCAGACAGTGCGCGTGTGTTCAGACAGTGCGCGTGTGTTCAGACAGTGCGCGTGTTCAGACAGTGCGCGTGTGTTCAGACAGTGCGCGTGTGTTCAGACAGTGCGCGTGTGTTCAGACAGTAGACAGTGCGCGCGTGTTCAGACAGTGCGCGTGTGTTCAGACAGTGCGCGTGTGTTCAGACAGTAGACAGTGCGCGCGTGTTCAGACAGTGCGCGCGTGTTCAGACAGTGCGCGCGTGTTCAGACAGTGCGCGCGTGTTCAGACAGTGCGCGTGTGTTCAGACAGTGCGCGTGTGTTCAAATACAAATGCCTGGAGTTGCTAATTCGAGAGTGGTGCAAGCTGGCAGCACAACACCCACCCACACTGTTTTCAGAGATGCTCCAGGTATAGCATTGCTTAGTGCAGTGTACCTGGGGCAGAACCATATGCCGTTTAAACTGATGTCATCGATCATGATCTGGCATTTCTCGACATCAGTAAACCAATATGTATTGATTCTGTTCAGCTGTGAAGTATTTTTATTGCATCACAATGTGCACATTGTCCTCAATTACAACATACGCTGAAACTAAATATTCAGTGGAACATGAAGAGATCTATAATTGACAAAGACACAATGATATGCTTTCAGTTGATTGCAGCTGCAGTCAGACTCGAGTGTTCGAGCAGCAGTTACTTGCTTATTTTCATAAACTTCAGCTCATCCAAAACTCTGCTGCCCGTATAACTTTCCCGCACCAAGTCCCGCTCACCCACCAGCCCAGTTCTCGCAGACCGACATTGGCTGCTGGTTCCTCAAATGTCAAATTCTCAATTCCTCATATTTAAATCCCTTCATGGCCTCGTCCCTCCCTGTCTCTGTGACCTCCTCCAACCCTACATCAACCTGCTTCCATCCGAACTCTTCACTCCGCTGACTCTGGCCTCTTGTGCATCCACCCTTCCCTTCACCCAACTATTGGGGGGCTGTGCCTTCAGCCATCTGGGCCCCATGCTCTGGAATTCACTCCCTAAGCCCCTTTCAGAGCCTCCTTAAAGCCAACCTCCTTCTCCTCCTAATATCCCTTTCTTTGGCTCAGCATCCATTTTTTGTGATTACCCCCTCTACGAAGAGCCTTGGAACATTTTCTGTGTTAAAGCGCTGGACAATTGCAAGTTGTTGTTGTTGTTGTTCCTCAGTCTTCGGTTACTAATCACTGCGGAGTTCACCACCAACCAGCCTAAACCAAGGGGCACACCTCACTGAACAGGCTGCGATGATGGTGAGAATGTGATTGTTATAAATGAAATGAATGGTTTTACTCAGTAAAAAGACGTACTGTTGCTATGCTTCCTGGATGGAGCCAGCAAGGAGACTTCTGTTTGATCCAGATAAGAAAAGAGACCCAGTAATCCTTTGGCCTATACACAAACTGCAAAACAAAATAAGAACCGTTATATAATCTTCTCACATAAGATCCCTGGTGTGATTCCTGTCTCTACCCAGTTATCTGATTTCAGCAATAGGAAACTGTAATTGACCTTAGCACACCCGGCCTGGGTGGGGGAGGGGAAATCATCTAACCAGTGATCCCCGCTGGAAAGTGCGTGCCTGTAGACATTCGCTAAAGATAGATCAGAATTATTTCTGGATAAAATAATAGATGACCAGAAGATATCAAGCCATAAATGACTGATGCTACATGTTGCTAGCTCTCACATTACTCTTGGAATATGGTTTATTTTCCTCCTGATTTTGCAGTAATAATATCAGCCACCCTCCTACATGAAGCCACTTCCTCGAAACGGTAATTTGGCAGCATGCAAGGAAAAGGTGGGGAAATGTACTGTAAATAACTCACCTGAAATTACTGCTTCATAACACTCCATTGCTGTAGAGGCTGCAGTCTGTTTGTCTGACTGCTTCCTGGAAGGTAAGTTACTATATACTTGAGCTGAGATGTACACTTAGATACCATGTTGTTTGGATTCAATGCTCCGTTAGCACTATAATTGGCAGAGGATGACCAGCAATAGCAGGACAGAGCTGCTTTCATGTCAGGGCCATGCAAGGCATGCCTTTAGATCCTACCAGTGCATAATACACTGGTTCAACTGTACTAGGCACGGCTAATGAGGAATGACCGAAGAGATGTGCCTGAGAAGGCTGAGGCTTTTACTGGCAGGGCTGTGATCAGAAGGGTACCCTCCTCCATATATTCTGGTCACGCCCTGTGATGCAGTCATTTTGGGCAGCAGAGAGATATTGGGCATGGGATGGGCAACAAGGAGGTTTTCGGCAGGAGGGGGAAAGGGCAGGTACCATAATGCACCCCAGCCACAGGGTTGAAATCAAGGTTGCCTACATTGAGTTGGGTTGAGTGACTTAGTCCTGCACGTGGGCACACTGAGCGCTTCAAGTGCATTGCAGGCCTCAGGCCTTCATGTCCGATTTTCTGGGAAGTGGATGCTTAAGCACATAGGGTATGTATCATTGCATTGTCTACCCATTGCAGCAGATAGTAATTGGTTTGACTATCCCCCATCCCTGCCCAGTTTGGGGTGGGTGGATGCAACTCCTGCCCGATGCTTACTAGCGGTATCATGGCATCTTATCTAATCCTGCACCAGCCCAGATACATCCAACTGGGAGGAAGTATTTAGTGAGTCAGAGGGTTTTTCACTGGGTGAAACACTGAGCAGTGGTGAGCATGAAGACCTGGGAGTGGAAGCAAGGTTGCAAAAGAGGAGAACAACATCCCTCAGCTGAGTACCCTAGGGATCCAAATCTCCAGGTCCAGTGTTTAAAAGATCTTTGATTCGGGAGCATTGACCTCATCTGCAAGCAGTTGAAAGGGTTTTCACGCATATGGTGGAGATGATGGTAAAGTAGGAGGAGTCCAGTAAAACCATATGCAGCACACTCCCGGAAGTATGTCCTGCCATGCAGAACATTCTGGAGAGTGTGGCAGTCCAGGTAATATCTGTGGCAACAGGACGCCAGGAGAAGACACTAAGGACAGTGGTGAGTCAGCCTTAACAGGATATTTTCTATGGGATTCTGGGACTTGATTGGAACTAATGGGTCTGTTCTCACACTGACCAGTAGCACATCTGTCCTTGTGCCCAATGGGCTGCAAGCTGTTGCTGTCTCTCATTAGAGTGACAATGAGCCTACTCCCTTATGACCTGCTCCAATTGCAGCACAAGAGGGAGCTTCAGACCTGAGCCAGACACTGGAAGTGGGGCCCTCACAGATAGCAGCTTCACTGAGAGGAATGTTGCCTCCGTTCCTGAAGGCTCCAAGTGAATCCTCCCAGCTAACCACCTCTGAACTTTCTATCCCTCAGGCAGCACCTCATAGAGGTAGAGGAATAGGAGCCTAGTTAGCTAGCACAAGGGGTAGGCACGGCAGTAAGAAGTAGTTGTAGTTAGAGTGCTTGAAATTGTTGAATTCATTTGGGAAAGATTGCTAATGAAGGTAAAAATTGCTTGACCACACAGACTTCATGGGTAATTTATGTGGATGTATGCAACTTCGTGTACTGAGTTGTTCAACTGTGAGATAATGGGGGAAAAATTCGTCCCCTTAGCACTGCCCGTGGCACTAACGCAGCATTGAGACCAGTACTGACAGGGCGAGGCGAATCCAGCGCCGCACACCAAATCGGGACCCCCCCGTAGTGCTGCCGGTAACAGCTATCAATGGGGACCTCAACGCCAGGGAGATTGTGATGTCAGTGAGTGTGCAACGCTCAATGAATGCCCGATTTCCCAAATTGCTTTTAGCCACTTACCTCACTGCCTGGAGTAAACACCAACAGGGAGAGCTGGCATGCAGCACCAGGAAGCTGGCTGCAGGGACATTATTTAAAGGGATCATCAGTAATCACTCGCACCTGTCAGGTTAGTGCAGTTTCAGTGGCTTTTTGTTAGTTTCAGCTACTGCAACAGTTTCATTGAGTCATTTCAAGTTTCTTTTGTATCAGGAGTCTTGTGGCAAGTACAAAGTAGCTACATTTGTTCTTCAAAGATTCAAACTGCAACACTTGGTAAGATTAATGGGGACTGTACTGGCATGCAACCTCGCCCTCCAGGATCTACGGCGGAGGGAGCGAGAAAGATGGGAACATGTGCACTGAGGAGGAGGATGAGGATGAAGAGGAAGAAGATGAGGAACAGGAGGGAGGGAGGAGGCAGCCGGACAATCGGGCTTCCGGACAGGCGGTCCGTGATGTGGTGTGCCATCTCCCTCCACATAGTGCGGCAGACTTGTGGCGAGGGCCTCCTGCCAGGTGGTGGGTACAGGACTGCTCACCTTCTCTCCAGCACTAAAACCAATGCCTCCAAAGCTTCATGGGAAAACCTGCAGGCTCTCTCCCTGGGGTGGCGATCTGCCATGAGGATTTGTAAATAAGTGTTCCTTCTCCTTGTCCTTCTTCTTATGGTTGTTGAGGCACCCGCACAGGCAACAATGCTGAGAATGAGGTGCTGCAGCATCAATGACCCTCCCCTTTAAGGAGTGAAAAAGGCCTGTGGCAATCATGAGTTGCGATTAGACTGCACCCGATATTGGTCCAGCCTTTAAGTGTAACGCCAATGAGCTTGGGTTTTTAGACTTGATTTAAGACTCCAATCATTTTATTGAGCAGAGAGGATGAATTTTGCATGCAGTCGAGAGCATTTTCGCCTGGCACTAATTCACCATCTTTTGTCCTAGCACCACCCATTGCTTGACTATAATGAATTTCTAGCCCTGTGAGTTTTATGTTATTTAGGCAAGGTTCAGCTGCTGTTGAGAATCTAGGTCTTGATGAGACAATTAGAGGTGTGGATGGAACAGCTACAAGGGAAAGATTTTTATTTGTCTTCTCATGTATCATATTGAAAGCAGTTTTCAGTAACTTGCTGCCTCCTTTCTCTAGCTGAGGCAAATGGCTCTTCAGTTCATAGGAACAGGTGTGGCCATTCAGCCCCTCGAGCCTGTTCCACCATTCAATTAGATCACATCCTCTCCCTCCTGTGCAACCTCTTCATGATGTGGGAATGGAAAGACCACCACCCTCTTCCTTATCGTCATCCTATTCTGTATCGGGGAAATAGTAAGACTTAATGCATAATGACGTTATGCAGGATGCAGCAATCTACAATAATTCTGGACACTCTTGCTGAGCTATACTGTAAGGCTTCACCAGATTTGTCTGGGCACTTGAACTGAGATTTTGGAATGCCAATGGTCTACTTGAACAGTTCTTGTAGTTCCATGGGCCTCGCTATATCTGTTGTTCCCCTCTGTCTGTGATGCCCCACTGCAGTTATTAGCCATGACGGCAGGGGTATTCCCGATCACCAATTAACCATCCTGTTACCTGATTTTGACTCAACAGGGCTGCAATAATAGCCTGGTACATAAAAAAAAATGCCATGATATGTTCCTGGGTAGTGAGTTCTAACAGTTAGGATGACGTGATTTACATCAACCCTAGCTGGATGTTAATGGAATGAAATCCTATTAATGAAATTGAGGGGGTTATTTTAGGGGCTTTCAAGGCCCTCACGCGTGCTGCCACCTGTGACAACCCTGCTAAACTATAGAAATTCACTGCTCTCTCTTTGTTTTGTGGATTCACTTGAGAAACTAATAAACTGAGTGGCCCATCTGTATAGAGCATCAGTGACCTTCTTTATACAATGGTGAGCTGCTGTGTGACTAATATGACAAAGGGCATCTGAGGCTCCCTGGGAAGATCTGGTGGCAAAATAATTTAAGGAAGCGATCACTTTCACTGCCACAGATAATGCTGTTCTCATTGAGGTGGGCTGTAGGATGGCAACGAGCAGCAGGAATAACTTCCCACCAGCGTCCATGGGGACGTGCAGCCTTCTGAGGCATTGGGTGGGCCGAGAAATCTTAAGTTGGACCTTTGAGGTCATTAATCCTGCGGGGGGTGTGGAGGGGGGGGCGGGGTGAGGGGTGTTATTGATGTGTTGGGAAAAATGACTTCTATAATGTCCCACTTTAAGGCCTAGAAATTCAATTAAACCCGACAACGGGCGGTGCCACCGCGGGCCAAGGTTAACGGCCGCTCGCAACAAGAGCGCAGGCAGTATTTTGGTGCCGCCTGCTGATTTGAATGAGTGGCGCGCAGAAGCTCCCGTGCAAAGCGTTCTTTCTGGCGCTAACATCAGCAGGAGGCCGAAGGTCGAGTCTAAAGGATCGGTGCGATGTTCTCGGGCAGTCACCTATTAACAGTGAAAGACTGTGGCCGAGATGTCGTTATGCGTTGCCTGAGAAATCAATTGAAATAAATTTTTTAAAAAGGGAAACGTGTACCCCTTGGTCAGGAGGTTACTGGTGTAAATCGTTCAGTTAAATTTTTAACAGCAAAAGACTTTTGAACAAGTCTTGGTGAGAATATGGTGTTAAATTTTCTTTAATTCTTGGCCTTTTAAAAACAGACTTCAAAACTTTGCATTTTGATTTTATCAGTTCCTAAACTAGAAAACCTAATTTATAAAATTTAAGGAAATGCTGCAGCTTTGATTTTTTTCCCTGAGATTCTTACAACTGTAGTGCAGTATAATTTATTTTAAAGTATTTATCACCTGTAATGTTTGACTGATCAGGGGGAAGATTTGATGCATCTCATTGGAAGCAGTTTTCACTCCGATTACATAGTCTGAGCTCCCCATAGTTACCAGCTATCTCAGCAGCTGTTTCCTGTACGGTTTATAGCTCACCGCCGCTTTCCCCCGGCTCTACGCGCTGTCAACGGCTGCGCGCACGGGCGTGCTTTGGAGAGAGCGGTAAGAGGAACGGCGATGTCCAAAATCGTTGAGCAGGCGTCAATTTGGTGTTGCACGCTGCTTGACGTCATGCTCCTGGTACTTAAAATACTTGCGGCGAGTGCAGGCAATGGCAGCGCTGCCGACCTACCCAATATGGCGGCCGCCGCGTTCCGCACCCGAAGTGAGTGGAAGCAAGGCGGCCGCCATTTTTTTTCTACAAAACCGGCCTTAATGGCTGGCGCTAAAGGTTCGAATTTCTAGGCCTATGTTTTTCCAATTTAGCCATATCCTCAACCTCCTCTTCATGACACAGGAAGAGAGAGATTTCTTTAGGGAAAATTTATCTGGTGCTCACTATTCAATGGCAGGAGAATTCCTCAGTGAATGAGGTAATACGTTCTCCAACAGTGGCCTCCTCAGTGCTGTATCCACCTCTGGGCTGCTGCTCATACTGCTACTTATATATGGCAGGGCAGGCTCAGGGCGGAACTGGCGGTTTTTGGGGCAGGATTACGGCAGTAACATCTTTCCTCTAATAGCTCACTAGCCCCTGTGGGCTCTGGACACAACATTCACTCTTCTGGCTTCCTCCTCTCATCGGTCTCATAAGGGTTGTCCTTCGCTCCATCTAGCAGGACTTCCAGACCCTGGTCAGTAAACTTTTGCTTTCCTAAGTTAGCAGTCCTCCATTATTCATAAATATTGAGCAAAATTTCAGCTACACAGCTGAATGGTCTGGTATGTGGGTGTAAAATGCACAACTGCAGGGAACAATAAAATGGGGTTATAACCAGTGTTGCTCATAATGGAATGTCTGCCCAACCAAAATGCAGATCCACTGAGTTGCCGTAAGCGATCAATTAGCCATCTTCACTTTGAGTTTGTATAAACTAAACTCGTGACATTCCAAAGAAGCGTCCATAGAAAATGGGTGCAGATTTTCCAAAGATTGAAGAATTCCTTCCAACCATTTTCTTTTCTCTCTTGGGGTGATGGGGGTGGGGGTGGGGGGGGGGGGTGGAGGGTGGTGGGGGTGGGGGTGGAGGGTGGTGGAGGTGGTGGGTGGTGGTGGAGGGGGGGTGGAAAGACATGGAGGGAGGCAGGGAGGAAGTGTTTAGTCATGATGCTCCGGCCATCACGGTGTGGGGCAGGCTTGATGGACCAGCTGGTCTTTTTCTGCCCATCGATTTTGTATGTTCGTATTACTAGATATCCTTCTTCCACTGTGAGGCAAGGACCGACCTATACTGAGGACCTCTCTACAATTGTGGATTCAGCTGGAGTGAGCTGTATACTATCGGCTTTCTCATTCATCCTCCCAGAAGATAGATCACTCTTAGACTTAACAGCTTGGCTAAGAACAGCTGGAACCCAGCCAACTCAAGTAAGTGTGAGAGGCAGGGCTGTCACTTACCCTCCTATAACCTCAGCAACTTGAGGCCTTGCTCTGTGATAATGTCATTTAAAAAAATCTCAGAAGTCAGGTTCAGAAAAAGGCGTTTTTCTACAAAGAGAAAATTTTATTGCAAAATGTTGTACAAATACACAAGAAATAATACAAAATATCGGTATCAAAATTCAACACTGGTACAGAACACTGGAGTTATAGAGGTACAGATAGTGATTTAGCCATCATATTAAAGTGGTCTATTCACACTGATTTTCTGAAGAACTTTGATTTTCCCACCATTAAACACATTGGCCCTTGACATTTCTCTGACTATCTGGGCCACCATGTGCCAGTCTTGGGACCCTACTGGCTGCTGTTGGAGACCAGTAGATGGAAGGCCCCAAGGCCCAAAGATCTTGTGGGTACCTGAAATAAAAGCTGAATCCTACCTTTTGGGCCCTCTTCACTTTGCTGCCAGTCCGCCCCAGTTTGTCTGATCCGAGGGGTCTCAGATGCAAAGGGCATCGCCAGCTTCTTGGGGCATCACTGAAAATGGGCATCCCTTGGTCATTAGAAAAGGACAAAAGTGAGAAGTCGCACAACACCAGGTTATAGTCCAACAGTTTTATTTGAAATCACAAGCTTTCGGAGCTGCTGCTCCTTCATCAGTGAAGTGAAGGAATACAAATCGGCAAAGCATATATAGTCAGAGAACAATGTCTGTGCAGCGTACAATGTCAGACGACTACAGTTAATCTTTCTGATTGTCTCTCTGCCGAGGTGTGATAAAAGGCAATCAGGTCAGTCAGGAAGACATTATATCAAAGACATAGCAAAATACAACTAAGACAATGAGGTGGGGTCACAGGGGGTCTAATGTGTCAAATGCTGCAGTCTGTATGGAAAACCATAAACTTTAAACTTTTTACTTTTTTTACTGGAAATCACATCTGTGAACAAGCCAACGACGACTCGAGTCTGGATGACTCTACGTCAGGTGGGGTTACATGTAGCGTGACATGAACCCAAGATCCCGGTTGAGGCCGTCCTCATGGGTGCGGAACTTGGCTATCAGTTTCTGCTCGATGATTTTGCGTTGTCGTGTGTCTCGAAGGCCGCCTTGGAGAACGCTTACCCGAAGATCCGAGGCTGAATGTCCTTGACTGCTGAAGTGTTCCCCGACTGGGAGGTAACAATCCTACCTGGCGATTGTTGTGCGGTGTCCGTTCATACGTTGTCGCAGTGTCTGCATGGTCTCGCCGATGTACCATGCTCCGGGGCATCCTTTCCTGCAACGTATGAAGTAGACAACGTTGGCCGAGTCACATGAGTATGTACCATGTACCTGGTGGGTAGTGTCCTCATGTGTGATGATGGTATCTGTGTTGATGATCTGGCATTTCTTGCAGAGGTTGCCGTGGCAGGGTTGTGTGGTGTCGTGGTCGCTGTTCTCCTGAAAGCTGGGTAATTTGCTGCGAACGATGGTACTTTTGAGGTTAGGCGGCTGTTTGAAGGCGAGTAGTGGAGGCGTGGGGATGGCCTTAGCGAGGTGTTCATCGTCATCGATGACATGTTGAAGGCTGCGAAGAACATGGCGTAGTTTCTCCACTCCGGGGAAGTACTGGACGATGTAGGGTACTCAGTTGGTTGTGTCCCGTGTTCGCCTTCTGAGGAGGTCTATGTGATTTTTCGCTGTGGCCCATCGGAACTGTCGATCGTAAGAACGGGATATGACGCTCGACTCGTCGATCGACAGTTCCGACGGGCCACAGCGAAAAATCGCATAGACCTCCTCAGCAGGCGAACACGGGACACAACCAACAGAGTACCCTACGTCATCCAGTACTTCCCCGGAGCGGAGAAACTACGCCATGTTCTTCGCAGCCTTCAACATGTCATCGATGATGATGAACACCTCGCTAAGGTCATCCCCACGCCTCCACTACTCGCCTTCAAACAGCCGCCTAACCTCAAAAGTACCATCGTTCGCAGCAAATTACCCAGCTTTCAGGAGAACAGCGACCATGACACCACACAACCCTGCCACGGCAACCTCTGCAAGACATGCCAGATCATCAACACAGACACCATCATCACACGTGAGGACACTACCCACCAGGTACATGGTACATACTCATGTGACTCGGACAACGTTGTCTACCTGACACGTTGCAGGAAAGGATACACCAGAGCATGGTACATCGGCGAGACCATGCAGACACTGCGACAACGTATGAACGGACACTGCGCAACAATCGCCAGGCAGGATTGTTACCTCCCAGTCGGGGAACACTTCAGCAGTCAAGGACATTCAGCCTCGGATCTTCGGGTAAGCGTTCTCCAAGGCGGCCTTCGAGACACACGACAACGCAAAATCATCGAGCAGAAACTGATAGCCAAGTTCCGCACCCATGAGGACGGCCTCAACCGGAATCTTGGGTTCATGTCACGCTACATGTAACCCCACCTGACGTAGAGTCATCCAGACTCGAGTCGTCGTTGGCTTGTTCACAGATGTGATTTCCAGTAAAAAAAGTAAAAAGTTTAAAGTTTATGGTTTTCCATACAGACTGCAGCATTTGACACATTAGACCCCCTGTGACCCCACCTCATTGTCTTAGTTGTATCTTGCTGTGTCTTTGATATAATGTCTTCCTGACTGACCTGATTGTCTCTCTGCCGAGGTGTGATAAAAGCAGTCAGAAAGATTAACTGTAGTCGTCTGACATTGTACGCTGCACAGACATTGTTCTCTGTCTATATATGCTTTGCCGATTTGTATTCCTTCACTTCACCTGACGAAGGGGCAGCAGCTCCGAAAGCTTGTGATTTCAAATAAAACTGTTTTGGACTATAACCTGGTGTTGTGCGACTTCTCACTTTTGTCCACCCCAGTCCAACACCAGCATCTCCGCATCATTAGAAAAGGAGGTTCAGGCAAGAGGACCTGGAATGCCCCCTCTAGATGGATATGCTGGGCCTGCACCTATTGCAGATGTTGGCCAAGATCCTCCCACTTGTGGAGGCCCCAGAAATCCTGGGGCAACATCAAGGGGGTCGCAGATCTGACATAAGGCTCTTTCCCCCTTTTCCTCTCTGTAGTGTCCAGAAAATTAACTTTTCCCAGACGTTATAGAGAAGAATCTAGGAGCCACTGTTTAATTAAATACCAAGGGAAATGGCTTAAAACTCTGAAGGTAATGGCTGTGTCAAGTTTAAAAATTACATTATTATTATTTTTCAAATATCATAGAGTACTTTTTTTTTTAATAGATTTACATTTACAAAAGCCTTGTGCTTAATCACGTTGCTTGGTTAGCATATAGTATAGCATTGGACAAAATACTGTTGTCAATGACCCATGACAGTAAAAACCAATTAAAAAACGGAATATTCAATGGGCCAAGTAAAAGAACTGGCAGGTGAGTAGTTAGTTTTAAGATCATTGGGAGAGTGCACACCTGATATACACAGCACCTTGGCTAGACTGATACAACAGCATTACAATTGTACAGTTAGGAAACATACAATAAGATGCTCGTAATAGTTAATACCATAACCTTGAGTGTAAAAATCCTGCAATGCCAAAGAAATGTAGGCACCAGAATATGAGTATTTCACTGCAAAAATGTCATATTTTATACACTGGAGTGCAGTCTAGTCTGAAGTGGGTTGCAGCGCTCTCACATGTTTGCAGGCAAAAGAATTCAGGAGTTTTAAATTTAATGTATGTCTCTCAGTTGTCATTCTTTGAGGTCTCTTCTTGGCAAGGTCCAGAGGTCAGAATAACATTGTCCAATCCAATTTCGCCAATTCTGCCCTTTCCTCTCTCTGCTTCAAAGACAATCTACAAGATCATTTAAAAAAAAAAGCACAAAATTCAAATGCATAAGTCATAAGTGATAACAACAAATATTTTCCCCTTGATGCTGTGTGTTTGATCTCTTCCCTTTTAGGAATGACTATACCTCACCACGAACCATCCGCAGCTCCCGTAATGGTCGTGTTACTACTACTAATGCGAAATTCCCGTCCGTCAGCTCAGGAGTGACGATTGAATTCACTCCGATGTTGTTGGTTCTGAACTAGCCCGGCTACTTCAGTCATCTGTATCCCTTTCTATGACAAGTGGCTCTTGAGATTGTCTATCCAGCGCTTCCTTGGTCTTTCTCAGCTTCTTGTTCCATGTACCTCTGTGTGCAGGGCCATGAAAGGTATTCTAGCTGTTCCCATTCTCAAAACGTACCCAAACCATCGCAGTCGTCTGGTTATGTATCTGGACTTATAATCCAGACGCCGGACTAGTCGGCCTGGACAAATAATCCAGAAAACATGAGTACAAATCTCAACATGTCAGTTTCAGAATTTGAATTTAGTTTAAAAAATTTGAAAATAAAAAAAAGGCCAGTGTCTGTAAAAGTGACCATGAAGCTGTCTGATTGTCATAAAAACCAAACTGGTTCACTAATGTCCTTTGAAAGCAGCCTAGCAAATGACTCAGTTGTATCAAACCACTACAAACACAGACTACAGCGGTTCAAAAATAAAAGGCCCACCACCACCTTCCCAGGGCAACAAGGAGTGGGCAATAAATGCTGGTCTTCCCAGTGCTGTCAACATCCCAAGAATGAATTCAAAAAAAACTCTGCTTTCTGGTTTCCACCAATGCCACTCTACAGTTGCTCTGAGGAATTGAGCAAGATGCTTCTGGTTGACTGACTTTATGATTTATTTTGTTCTTCTGCATCCAGAAGGAAAGTGCCAGACCTTGGCTCAATATCTCCCCATTGATGACATAACTAAGATCTAGAATGGTCAAATGAGAAATTGTCGGAGTGAACACACCATTTACTACACTGTGAATCAGAGCCTGAGAGGTTCAATACACTGTGCTTCTGTGCAGTCTATAGCATCAAAGACCACCGCCCCCCCCACCCCCACCCACTGCCGCCGGGTGAGAGAGGGTCAGGGAGATAAAATATCCGGGTCAGGCAACACAACCCCAACCCGACCTCAATCCCGCCCCATTAAATTTTAAAGTGAAAAGGCACGCGGGGGCCTAATTAACATACCAAATTCGTGGCCTGATGACATCATCGGTGCTGTGACTTAAACTTAATGTGTAAATGACGGGGCCGGACCGAGCCGTGGGATTCCCAACAGCAGATCCGAGGCAGGAGCTGCCGGCTCCCCAAGGTAAGTGGCTCTTTCAGCACTCCTTGTAGTCCAGAAGGAGCACAAGCATTTTCCCCCCCAGGTGTCTCAAGGAAGCTTTCGGCCTCACCCCCCCACCCCCACCCTCCACCCCGTTCGCGGGCCTTCCTCCTGATCACCGACTCGAGCTGATGCGGCCTTGGGTCCCTGGCTGCGGCCCCCTGCTGCTGGTCTTCCCTCCCTCCCGCTCGCTCGCCGGCCAGGTTGTCCATTTGGCCAGCTGCAGGGTGGGAGGCGGAGCTCCAATATATTAACAAAGCCCTGCCATGAAGATCAGGAGGACCTCTGCGTCCCCGGCCTTGCGTGCTCTTTGGCCAACTTCAGCCTTCCTGCACCTTCCCCGCCTCCCTGCAAATATTGGGGCCAAACATACTTACTAAATCTGGGGTTACATTTAAAAAAAGAAGCACTTTTTTTTCCAATTGTATGTAGGATAAAGTGAATAGCAGTGTTGTTAAAGTGTTGCTAAGCTTCAGTTGGAAGTATAATTCTGTTCCAGTTTCTTAACTAATACAAGCCCATTATAATGTGTGACTGTACAAATATATGCTTTTTGTGGCATGATATATATTAACAAAAATTAAATTCTGGTTGCCGCAAAACATATCAGATATAGCTGGAGATTCATTTTCTGTGGTTCACAGTCAAATTTCACAAAAATGGTGCTTGCTTTGGGATAAAGAAACTGACTCCAGGCAATTATCGAAACATAATAGTTTGACTATTCCTAAATATCTCAAGGGTTGTTTGAAATTGAATCTAGGGCTCTTGGTCTTTGTGGGCTGTTTAAGGGAGCCTTGTGGGCCATGTGTAATTTTAAATCAACATTCCCATCATTTTGCATATCTCACAGGGTGTGGATACTAACAGCTTATGGTGGGCTGATTAAAGATTGATGTAGCACTGATGCAGAAACAGCCATTTCCAAACCTCCCGGCCCATGAGGATAGAGCAGGAGGAGAGTGGGACTAATTGGATAGAGCTTTCCAAGAGCCGTCACAGGCACGATGGGCTGAATTTAAAAAAATCCGTTCCTGGGATGTGGGCGTCGCTGGCAAGGCCAGCATTTATTGCCCAACCCTAATTGCCCTCGAGAAGGTGGTGGTGAGCTGCCTCCTTGAACCGCTGCAGTCCTTGTGGTGAAGGTACTCCCACAGTGCTGTTCCAGGATTTTGACCCAGCGATGAAGAAAGAATGGCGCTATATTTCCAAGTCAGGATGGTGTGTGACTTGGAGGGGAACTTGGAGGTGGTGGTGTTCCCATGCACCTGCTGCCCTTGTCCTTCTAGGTGGTAGAGGTCACGGGTTTGGGAGGTGCTGTCGAAGAAGCCTTGGCGAGTTGCTGCAGTGCATCTTGTAGATGGTACACACTGCAGCCTTGTTGCGCCGGTGGCGGAGGGAGTGAAGGTTTAAGGTGCTCGAGGGGGTGCCAGTCAAGCAGGCTGCTTTGTCCTGGATGGTGTCGAGCTTCTTGAGTGTTGTTAGAGCTGCACTCATCCAGGCAAGTGGAGAGTATTCCATGACACTCCTAAGTTGTGCCTTGTAGAATACCTAGCCTCTGACCTGCTCTTGTTGCCACAGTATTTATGCGGCTGGTCCAGTTAAGTTTCTGGTCTCTGGTGACCCCCAGGATGTTGATGGTGGGGGACTCGGCGATGGTAATGCCATTGAATGTCAAGGGGCGGTGGTTAGACTCTCACTTGTTGGAGATAGTCATTGCCTGGCACTTGTGTGGCGCGAATGTTACCTGCCACTTATCAGCCCAAGCCTGAATGTCATCCAGGTCTTGCTGCATGTGGGCATAGACTGCTTCATTATCTGAGGAGTTGAGAATGGAACTGAACACTGTGCAAACATCAGCGAACATCCCCACTTCTGCCCTTATGATGGAGGCAAGGTTATTGATGAAGCAGCTGAAGATGGTTGGGCCTAGGACACTGCCTTGAGGAACTCCTGCAGTGATGTCCTGGGGCTGTGATGATTGGCCTCCAACAACTACAACCATCTTCCTTTGGCTAGGTATGACTCCAGCCAGTGGAGAGTTTTCCCCCTGATTCCCAGTGATTACAATTTTAATAGGGCTCCTTGATGTCACACTCGGTCAAATGCTGCCTTGATGTGAAGGGCAATCACTCTCCTCTCACCTCACCTCTGGAATTCAGCTCTTTTGTCCATGTTTGGACCAAGGCTGTAATGAGGTCTGGAGTCGAGTGGTCCTGGCAGAACCCAAATTGAGCATCGGTGGACAAGTTATTGGTGAGTAAGTGCCGCTTGATAGCATGTCGACGACACCTTCCATCACTTTGCTGATGATTGAGAGTAGCCTGATGGGATGGTATTTGGCCAGATTGGATTTGTCCTGCTTTTTGTGGACAGGACATACCTGGGCAGTTTTTTACATTGTCGGATAGATGCCAGTGTTGTAGCTGTACTGGAACAGCTTGGCTAGAGGCTCGGCTAGTGCTGGAGCACAAGTCTTCAGCACGACAGCCTGGGATGTTGTCGGGGCCCATAGCCTTTGCTGTATCCAGTGCGCTCAGCTGTTTCTTGATATCACGTGGAGTGAATCGAATTGGCTGAAGACTGGCTTCTGTGATGGTGGGAACCTCAGGATGAGGCCGAGATGGATTATCCACTCGGCACTTCTGGCTGAAGATGGTTGCAAACACTTCAGCCTTGTCTTTTGCACTCACGTGCTGGGCTCCACCATCATTGAGGATGGGGATATTCATGGAGTCTCCCCCTCCTGTTAGTTGTTTAATTGTCCACCACCATTCACGACTGGATGTGGCAGGACTGCAGAGCTTTGATCTGATCCATTGATTGTGGGATTGCTTAGCACTGTCTATAGAATGCTGCATCTGCTGTTTAGCATGCATGTAGTCCTGTGTTGTAGCTACTCCAGGTTGGCACCTCATTTTTAGGTACAACTGGTATTGCTCCTGGCATGCTCTTCTACACTCCTTATTGAACCAGGTTGGTCCCCTGGCTTGGTGGTAATGGTAGAGTGAGGCCTAGGCCGGGCCATGAGGTTACAAATTGTGGTGGAATACAATTCTGCTGCTGCTGATAGCTCACAGCACCTCATGGATGCCTTGTTTTGAGCTGTTAGATCTGTTCTGAATCTATCCCATTTAGCACAGGTGGTAGTGCTACACAACACGATGGAGGGTGTCCTCAGTGTGAAGACGGGACTTCCCTGTTGGTCGTTGCTACCAATGCTGTCATGGACAAATGCATCTGCGACAGGTAGATTGGTGAGGACGAGGTCAAGTAGGTTTTTCCCCCATGTTGGTTCTCTCACCACCTGTTGCAGGCCCAGACTGGGAGCTATGTCCTTCAGGACTCGGTCAGCTCGGTCAGTAGTGGTGCTACCGAGCCACTCTTGGTGATGGACATTGAAGTCCCCCACCCAGAGTACATTCTGTGCCCTTGCTACCCTCAGTGCTTCTTCCAAGTGGTGTTCAACATGGCGGAGTACTGATTCATCAGCTGAGGGAGGGCGGTAGGTGGTAATCAGCAGGAGGTTTCCTTGCCCATGCTTGACCTGAAGCCATGAGACTTCATGGGGTCCGGAGTCAATGTTGAGGACTCCCAGGGCCACTCCCTCCCGACTGTATACCACAGTGCCGCCACCCCTGGTGGGTCTGTCCTGCCGGTGGGACAGGACATACCCAGGGATGGTGATGGAGGAGTCTGGGACATTGGCTGAAAGGTATGATTCTGTGAGTATGACTATGTCAGGCTGTTGCTTGACTAGTCTGTGGGACAGCGCTCCCAATTCTGGCACAAGTCCCCAGATGTTAGTGAGGAGGAATTTGCAGGGGCGACTGGGCTGGGTGGGCCGTTGTCGTGTCCGAAGCCGGTGCTTAGGTCAATGACCGGTGGTCCTTGTATTCTTATTATTGTTTCTCGTAGCTGTTTTGTACAAGTGAGTGGCTTGCTGGGCCATTTCAGGAGGCAGTTAAGAGTCAACCACATTGCTGTGGATCTGGAGTCACATATAGGCCAGACCAGGGAAGGACGGCAGATTTCCTTCCCTAAAGGACATTAGTGAACCAGAAAATCCAATAGCTTCATGGTCACCATTACTGATACTAGCTTTTTATTCCAGATTTATTTAATTAACTGAATTTAAATTCCCCAGCTGCCATGGAGGGATTTGAACTCACGTCAATAGTCCAGGCCTCTGGATTACTAGTCCAGTAAGATAACCACTATGCGACCCACCTTCTGTGCAGTATGATTCAGTGGCCCTGATTTAAACTCCTGCTGCCTGGCAGAAACAGGGCGGCGGGGGGGGGGGGCGGGGGGGGGCAGTTAAAATGAGGCCAGTCACTTATCCCCACTGCCTTACTGCCCTGTCCCGATCTTGACCTGCTCTATTTAGCAGGCGAGCACGAAACTGGCAGGAAGGAAGCGGGGCCCTTCCTTAAATATGCAGTCCGGGTCTCGATGAGTGCGATATGAGTCGGAGGCCTGAGTGGGGGAGCAGTGACGAGTTCCCTATCAGGCCAGACCTGCCGGGAGCCGAATCGAAGGCCAGAAGAGGCCCAGCAGGTAAGTTTGTAAAATGTAATTCTAGGTGTGTTCTTCCAGGCCTCACAAGGAAGCCTTGGGCCTTCCTTGTCCTGGGCTCCACCCCCATCTCTCAGTCCCGGCCAGAAAATCGCACCCCCTTGATTGCCTCCAGAGCCCCACCTCTCAACTGATGCCCGGGGACCCTTCCCACGGTAACAGTAATCTGACAGAGTAGCTTGCTCGCACTTTAGAGAACCTCCCTGATTTTCATTCCATTGATTTCATTCAGACGGATTCTATGACGAGCGGGCGATCCGTCTCCGCCAGATTACTGCCCAGGCGGTGAAGGCAAAAATCTACCCCGCTGTCACATCACTTGTCTGTGACACTCTCCTGGTGGAAGTGAGGCAGGGCTGCTCTACCACAGTCCTCTCCACACAGAAAACCACATTTGACAAACACTGTTTCATAAAGACAGTGCCCCTTTAAGAAACTCCACCACTGAGGAGCTGTATCTGTAAAATATTTTAAAATAAAATGCCTGCCACTTTTGGTTTCAAATGAAGGATCAGATGTATTTGCTTTTTCCATTGATCCCTGGGGGGAATTTTGATATGCATCGTTTAAACCCTCTGCTCAGAATGATTAATATCCACTTACCTCACTTGCTTTCTGCCAAATGTCTTATTGTCACAAGGCAAAATGCATTTAGTAATCTGTCATCTTACTAATCTTTGGTGACTTGTGTGATCTCAAAACATAAAGTCAATTCTGCTTCACAAAGAAATGACTACTTGTCTGGCCATCACCAGAGCTTTTAAAACATGTCTTTGTAATGGCTACTGGAACATGCTTGCCCATATCTAATCATGCAGGGTGGGGAGCTGAAATGTCTCGCAATGAAGAACAGGAGAATACCTGTTGTCTCCATAATTTGTGACACGCTAAGAAAATCGGCAACTCAGCAATCCACATTTCAAAACCGTGTTCCTGTGATTTTTGTTAGCAGATTGTTAATTACAGAGAAAAACAGGCGTTTTCATTGTTTCACCCATGTGTTTGACCTCTTTAATGAAACCATGCGTGCTTACCAAAAGCCACTCATTTCCCCACAAATTTTGTGGGTTGGGGGGAAGTTATACTTAAAAGCTTGCTTGTGTTCATTATTGGATCTTTTCAATTCATTTCATCAAAGCAAAGAAAAAAACTTTCTCCCTCAATTTTATTTCCAGAATATAGCGAGATAGTTAAACTTTTGGAGAGAGAAAATCTGGAACTCCCAGCTGTGTGAGTTACATCGCAGTGTGTGGTAGATCGTATTGGGTGTGCTGTGAAATCAATGAGGGAGAGTCAGCTGTCAAAGCTTAAATCATTTTGTTGAATTTTTACATGATTTATCTCGGTTGCATGTGTGTTTAATGTAATCCCAACAATTTTCTAAATCATTTTATTGTTGAGATTACAGGTTCTAACTAACCCGAGGCACTTTATACGGTGTATATAATATATATCCACCAAAACAACAGGAATCCTATTCCTCTTCCTCATTACTTCTATCAATCAAAAACTCAAACTATTTGCCTCATTAGAAGTAGCGAGCAGCTCACTGACTTACATTTCTCTGGGTTTCGGAGCTGTTTTTAGCTGATACTGTGACACTTCCAACCTTCCAGCCTTCCTCTTTGTCTCTACTCATCTCCCAAGGATCCTCATTATTGGAAAGTATCCGTAGTTTTCCGACCCTCTCTCCCACAAGCCGATACTTAAATGTCAAACAGAAATCCTTCTTCGGAGTCAGGTCACCGATGAGAAGCTTCAAGTGACCAACCTCGTTCTTAAGACCGACAAATGCAGGGACTGCCATGTAGTGTCCAACACCTTGTGAGTGGAAGATAACATCGGTTAATGAAGGGGACTCAATCCAGGGTAATAGCTGTCTTCTAGAAATCCATCTATCCTTTAACGTTTCTTAGTTGAAACCTAGTTGAAGGCTGAAGCTTGTAATTCATGCCGCCTTCAAGGTTGAAAGCAACAGGTGAGGATGTGAGATAATTCAAGAAGTAGTGATCAGCTGGTGACAAACTTGGGTGTTAAAAAATGGTACATTGTAGGAGCAAGGGAAGACGGAGGAATTCCATAATAGCATACAAGCTGGGGGAGGGGAGGGGAGAAGGGAAGACAAGATAAAGTTCAACAGAGCGATTGTAAGAAAGTAAATAGAGGGAAAGTGAGAGAGTAAAAAGAGGCCTAGTAATCACACCAGGATTTCACAGAATCATAGAGCACGGAAGGAGGCCATTCGGCCCATCGTGCCTGTGCCGGCTCTTTGAAAGAGCTATCCAATTAGTCCCAGTCCCATGCTCTTCCCTCATAGCCCTGCAATGTTTCCCAGATCATAACAACTTGCTGTGTAAAAAAATTCCTCCTCATTTCCTCCCTGGTTCTTTTGCCAATTCTCTAAGGCGTAGCAGTATCTTTAAGAGATACCAACCTAGGTGCCATCGTAGGTACTAACCCATGTGCTTCTCTGGGTACAATGGGATTGGGAAATGGTACTTAATGGAAGCGATCTTATGATAAAAATAACTGCCCCATTATATTAGTTTCTAGATTTATATCTGTGACATTAAAAAGTATAAATACAACTGAGTTAATGGGCCAAAAATTCGGCCCTTCCCGGGTGAGTACGCACTGTGTACTCACCCGTAAGGCCTCCTGAAGTGCTGGTTTCCTGCATGCACTGCGCATGCGCGGGAAACCGGAACTTCCGGTCTGGTGAAGGGAGCGGTTCAGAGGTGAACCGCGTGCACGGTAGAGGCTGCGCGCACGCAGCAAACTTAGGTTTTTTTTCAGGTTTCTCCGGGAGGGTAAGTATTGAAGAACCTGCGCTCTTTGTTGTAGCGAATAATGTGAATAGATTTTGTCTGGGTTTAAATTGTGAATTCTGGGAGATTCTCTCATTGCTAACTTACCTGACGAAGGAGCGATAGCTCCGAAAGCTTGTAAAATTAAATAAATCTGTTGGACTATAACCTGGTGTTGTGCGACTTCTCATTTTAAAAAGGAGGCGCAGGACCCGTTTTCAACAAGGTAAGTGGTTAATTAATTATAATTTAAAAAATTTTTCAACAGGTTTATCTTTTTTAGATACTTTAAAGAAAGGTAAGTTTATTTTTAGCACTGTTAAAAAGTATTTTAATTTTTTCAAAAATTAAAATTTTTGTTTAAAGTAGTTAATTTATTTAACTTATAGTTATTTTATAAATGTGATGGTTTTTAAAAAATTTATTTTAAGTTTAGCTGTTCTTTTGTGGCCGATTTAAATTCATACATTTGACAGGTCTTCCTGTCAAATCTATGAATGAAAGATGGTCTGCTGCCATTGGCTCTCCATGGCCCACGTGATCCCAGGGGACGCATCGCACTAACTACGCCCCTGGGACACGCAAGCACTGCGCACCGGCACTTGGAGCAGGCCCAGGAGCTGAAGTTCCCGTGGGCCCAGAGGTCAACGGCAGACGCGATAGGTAAGTGCGCGCGCGATCCTTACCCCCGCGGCAAGCCGGAGAGGCGAATTTCAGGGCCAATGTTCAAAAGTGATGTTTTTACTTACAAAATTAAATTCCATTCCAATAAGCTGTACCTGAATTAAATAAGTAATTACCATTCGGCCGATCAGCAACTTTCCAGTCAAAGTCATCCTCTGTGTCCTGTATCCATTCACAAACTCCTTGGTTGAAACTGCAGTCCACGGAAATATCTAAAAAGAAACACAGAGACTTGATTATTTAACCAGTACCAACTGGTGTATATTTATTTATTTGAAAATCTTACTTTGAAGGGAAAAAGGCTTTACTGTGTGAATCTTTGCTGAAGGTTGCTGAAGAGATTTCTTTTCATTTTCACATTTAAAGATTTTCCCACCTAGTTTAGGCTCCCTGTGCCATACATTTTCTCCCTTGAAATAGTTGACAGACGACCTGCTGAAAGGCCCCTGCTATTACCACTGTGAAGAGATGTCCATCAGCAGTACAGGCTCAGGTAACCTTTCTGGTATTTCTCTATTTTATCAGTTCTTCGATGGCCAGTGCTCCTCTGAACTTCCCTTTTGCATTTCCTTTGAACCCCAAATGTCCCATCCTATAGACTCTCCCTCTTCCCCATATCGCCACTGTGCTGAAATGAAGACTTGTCACGCAGTCTCCTACTCTAACTTATTCTTTCCCTCAGTTTCTTTCCTCCTACAGTCTTCAAGACTTTAAAATCCAATTAAAATTCAACTTCGGAATGGAAAGGAAAATCAGGCAGGGTGAATAATGGGCGGCCGATTTGCCACCCCCCCCCCCCGTTTTGCGCCCCAAGTCTTGTGCCACCTCATCGCTATTTCTTAATTTACCTAATTTTCTCTGTTAAACCTTGATGGTGCCCTACACTATGAACCTTGACCCTTCATCCTGGCTTCTGAAAAAATAAGTTGACTTCAAATGATCTGGGAGAACACCATGGCCACATCTCCCAGGTAGCCTAGCAAAGGCTAGGATTTCATTGGCATAGGTGCACTTTCTGGATCTCTTGTGCAGCAGGTTAGTAGACCAGTGAGTTGGATCAATAGGATACCGCATAAAGCCAATTTAGAGCAACTCTGTTCCCCTCATTTTGGCAGACACATCTAGAAAAGTTGACTGATGGAGAAATTGCAGAGTTGTGCATTTTAAAGGCGCACCACCCCCATGAAAAAGTGTGACCAATCTTTTTTATGTGGGGAGGGATTTGAGCCAGAAGAGCTGTGCTTGATTTTTATCACACAGCATTATGCAGCACTGATGTGCTTATGTGTTTCAGTGCAACACATGTGACTGAATCAATTGTTTGTAAAACACACAAAAGAGGTTTACCAAATGGATTGTTGCCATGAAAACAGTGGGGTCGGTTTTAACTTGGCGTAATCGGCGTTAACAGGGGGTGGTAACGGCCTCAAAATAGGGTCGGTAGACTTACCACCCTATAATGTTGACGCTCTGCCTGCTGGCTTTTTACAGGGTCCTACCATTGGGAGGCCGAAGTGCCCACCTGTTACAGGTTCCCTTTAATATGCCAGACACAGGACCCCGACTGCCATTTCAGGACAGAACTGGCCGGAGCACTCTCTGACGTGTCACTGGCAGGCCCCCAAAAAGTACGTTTTAAATTATTCTTGTGGGGCCTAGATGGGCAATACTGTCCCTCCCGTCTCCGCAAAAATAATCTGGGCCGCTGCTGCCCTGGGCTTCCCCTGCCCATGTTTGCCACCCCAACCCCCCCACCCCCCCAACCCAACCCAACCCACTCCCCCTCTAACTCCCCCCTCCAGACTTACCTCACTGCCGACCCGGGCCTGAATCCGGCGAGTGATGCTCATTTGGTGTCTGCAGCTCGCCGCTGCCATTTAAATGAAGCCCGGGCCCTCCTGCCCGACGCGCTCCAGCAGTCGGCCGCCCAAAAGTTAAAATTGACCCCTGGCAGGCGGAGATTTCAATTTCAACGGGGGTGTAATATAATGGAAAGGAAAATTGGGCGGGGCCTCTAACGGGCGGCCGATCCGATATCGCCCGTCTTGTACCCTTGCCACAGTTGAGGAGTTCCGGCAAGTATCCCTTCAGAGCATCAGTAAAACCGGTGTTGACAAGAGTGCTGACAGCTCGCTGCAGTACTGAAGTCATCCACTTTCAGAGCTTAAACAACAGAAGCAAATTACAGCCCTACCTTCATTAAGTGGTTCTCGTACAGCAATTTCTTTCTTGCCCAGAAGAGGACTGAATGCTGCGGCGTCATTCCGCCTGGGAACTGAAACAATTGGGGGGGGGAAAAAGACAATTTCCTGTCAAATTTGACAACATATTTTAAATCTCGTGATCATAATCTTAAGTGAATTAATTAGATATTATACAATTCTGTGTGGTGGGACCGAGCTTACCCTGGCAATCCCCCACATGTTCAGCTCCCAATCATTTCAACCATAGGACAACACTGAGTCATTGCCAGGCCCTTCCCACAGGGAGAGTGTTGGGCACCTGCTAGTAGTTAACTAAATTGGGTTTGGTGGTGTGGTGGTTATGTTGCTAGACTTGTAACTCACGAATTATTAGTCCGGGCCTCTAGATTACTCATCCAGTAACATAACCACGACACTACTGCTCCCTGGACTTAATACTGCACTCTTTATCCCAATTAATGTTATAGTCCCTACATGGTGCTGTCGAGTAAATGCGCTGGTGCTGCTGTTTCTGGAGGTGCTGAGAATGACCTGGAGAGATGGTTTTCTCTGGGAACAGTTGGGTCATTGGGGACGGGTATAAATGCTACCACCACCCGCGGCCATTGCTGGCCCGTGGAGATCTTTCTCAGAAGGTGCAGCAAGCAGAAATAAAAATCACAACTCTCGACACATTTGTTCACGCATAGTTGCCCATCACTCACTCAAAGCAAGTGCATGGGGGAAATCTAACGGTTGGGAAAAAAAGATTTTTAAACCACTTAGACTTGATATTGTAACTTCGGGTATTTGCATGCTTAAACACAGTACTTGTCTTTTCTTGATTTACTGACCTACAAACATACAAGATATTACAAGACTGCCGCCTCTCAGAATGTTCCATTTATATAAATCTATTCAAATAATTTTCCATTTTATCCTGTATGCTCACAAGTCAATGTTGCACATGTATAAAATTGTTACTGAGTGACACAGCTGTAAACTGTCAATGAATATCTTTGAAACATGAAACTAGAAATATTTTCATAAAGGGAAATGAGGCAATTAAACGGATTTATAAAAGTATACGAGTTTTAAAACTATCCCGGAATAACACGTTGCGATGTGATTTGATAAAACAACTAAGCTAGACGTTCCCCTGGGTGCTTGCTACTTTTGTTTTGTGTGGATAATTTTTCCTGCAGTTAATGTGACTGAGGAATTTTCACAATCGATTAAGAGGAATCATCATTGGGGGCCGGCTGCTATTTTTACCAGCGGCCTGAGCAAGGAAGCTGTTGTGGCTCTCCCACCAGGTGAAGACAGCAGGAAGGGGCCCAGACGGGTACATTTCTTTTTTACTTTCTTTGTGGGGCCAAGACAAGCAGGATTGCTCCTCCAGGCTCCACAAGGCAGGTTTAGGCCTCCCCTACCGCTGGCTCCACGCCCCCCCACTTCCCAAACACGAGATTCTCCCAAAACCCCCTCCCTGCAACTTAGCTGAGTGCCGCCAACTGTTCCTTCAGTCCTGGCTGGTGGCCTCCTGCTGCCCGAAATTACATGGCCGGCCAGCTGCTGCTCCCTACCCGTCTCGGGAGGTGGGTGGGAACGCAGATGAGGCCCGGGATTAGAATCACCTGGACCTCATGCTGCCAAAGTGTATGAAAGTGACCCAGTGACAGCACTTGCTCCTGATCTTCCTCTGGGGAGATCCTTGGCCTCTATACAGTAAAGCTGAGATTATAAACGCAGAGCACTCCAAGATAGAACCTCCACACCACTACTCCGTGGTACTCCAACATGTTGTGGCATGATAGTGCATCATTCCTACCTTCTTAAAGACTTACATTCCACACATGCACTTTAGGCAGTTATTCCTTTGGATCTGTGGGTCAATAACTTGCAAAGTCCCACAAAATTCAATATTTAGCAAACACAGTAAAAAATATTAATTAAGTGCTTTACACCATAACACCAGAGTCAATGACTCCCCAAAGCTTATTTTAAAGGGGGGAAGAAGCCCTTTCCAAATCATTTGGGGTTAAATTGAACATTCCATATCTAGCAGTTGTGCCTCAAAATTGCCTTGCAATATAGTGCAAACTTGCACCATGTGCTAATTTTTACTATGCTTCAGTACTAATGGGACACTCTGGTGAAGGAATGAGGAAAACCAATGTTTTGTGCATAGCTTCACCTGTTTCCATTGTGTAGGGAAAAAGACAAAGTAAAATGAGTGACTGGCCTTATGACATATCTGTGGATTTTGCACCAGCTGTTCTCAGAGACTGTTATCAGGCCTGGCCTCTAAACACACATTAAACTGCTTAATGTAAGGTCTATTTGGAGGACCATTACCTCTGGGTAATCTTCTGCAGAGCACCCGACTCCTTCACTGGGAGCTCACATGATTAATGATGGAATTCTTAGACCTGTAGCCTCCTGTTTTGGGAGAATGTAATCTTTAGCCTATTGTTGAAAATAACTATGATAATGATCTTACCGTAGGGCAGTCATTTGTGTTACTGTTTCTTTACTTCAAACAAATTGTCAGTAGTGATCCTTTGAAACAAGTTCTCTGTCATATGATCCCTTGCTTAATCCTTAGTCTGTGTATCTCCTCTAGCTACAAAACAGCTGCCAGCAATAGCTGTTATTCTTATGTTAAAGGGAAATTCCAGACTCCAAATAACTTTTAATTAATAAAGAGAACTCTTCCAATGTTTAATTCGTAGCAATAATTCATTTTTATTAGCTCTTTGGTGATCCCAGTTTCAAACTGGACATTTTTCACCGAGCTGGTGACATCCGTTAAGTCCTTTGAAGAGAATGTTAAGAGTTTATCCTTACCAGATGGTGCTGCCAGGGTGCTGTCTAAGTGAAATGAAAATCTGTAAAATCTTTGTGTGTTAAATGAGTACATTTTGCAGAATATTAATGAATATGCAGATAGCACCCATACTGTTTTGGGAACATTAAGACCTCAGGATGTCTCAAAGTACTGTACAGCCAATGAAGTACTTTTGAAGTGTAGTTACTGTTGTACTGTAGGGTAACGCGGCAGCAGATTTGCGCACAGCAAGGTCCCACAAACAGCAACGAGATAATGATAAGATATTCTGTTTTAGTGATGTTGGTTAAGGGATAAATATTGGCCAGGATGCTGGGGAGAACTCCCCTGCTCTTCTTCGAAGCAGGAGT
Organism: Squalus acanthias; assembly: GCA_030390025.1. NCBI lineage: Eukaryota > Metazoa > Chordata > Chondrichthyes > Squaliformes > Squalidae > Squalus > Squalus acanthias. The sequence goes on along the minus strand of CM059429.1, from coordinate 102,335,764 downwards.
ATACTTTATCTTATGTAATCTGAGGGTAATGTTTAAATTGTTTTTTCTGTCAATTTTATTTTAAAGTGTAAGCGTATTGATCCCACAACCCAACTGGTCCACTTCACGTAAAGTGAAACTTGGCGTAGTGACTTTGCCACACTTGCTGCTCCAGCAGCTCGGTTTGGTTGATAGTCCTTGTACTTCTTCTGGGGCAGCAGGTTCTGCTTTCAGCCCAACAGCAAGACTTGTGTACAGAATCCAATTGAAGAGGGCACTCCAATGGAGTGCTGCCATTGGTACAGCTGCTGTCCTTCAGATAAAATGGTAAACCCTGGGGCTCCAGCTGCTTGTTCAGGTGACGATCCCATGGCGCTTTCTGAAGAGGAGCCGCCCAAAAACAAATGAACTGATCTAATCGCTGTTTGTAGGATCCCACTGTGTGCAAAATGCTGCTGCATTCGTCTACATAACAGGGGCTGCACCGCAAGGTAACTTAATGCAGGGGAAGAGCTTTGAGACGCGCTGAGAGACTTGCTAAAGTAAACACAAGTTCTCAGCCCCAGAGGCGAAGATAGTGGGAGTGTGAAGCTGCAGCGTGGAATGCTCCGTCACATTCAAAATGGAGACCTTGTGGTGTAGCGGAAGTAGTACTTTACACACACTTATTTTTAAAAGAACAGAAGAAGCAGGTTTTATTTGGGAGTGTGCTCTTGGTGGAATCACGATATTAATGATTCAGCTCCAAAGTTGAGAAACACAGTGTGTCGTCCTTGGCCTCTTGCATTGTTCCATGGAAGCTCAGCGTAAGCTCGAGGAACAGCACCTCATCTTTCGATTAGGCACTCTACAGCCCTCTGGACTCAACATAGAGTTCAACAATTTCAGATCATAACCTGGCCTCTATCATATATTTCACAGATGCTGCCTGACCTGCTGAGTATCTCCAGCATTTTCTGTTTTTATTCCCTATCATATATATATTTTTATCCACACTTTTTGTTTGTGCCTTCTGTTCTTCTCTCCCACATGGCAGCTGTCTTTCATTCTGCCAGCGCAATTTACACCTCATCTAGAGCCATCCTTTGTTTCTTAACCTGTCCCATTACCATCTCCTTTTGCCTTGAATATCTCTTAATGTCTCTTAACTTCTCCTGCCTTCTATCCTATCACAGACCTTCCCTTTTGTTCTTTCATCCCCTCCCCCCTTTCCCAACCCCTACCCTTGCTTAAAAATCTGTTCCATTTCCTGCTTTTTTCCAGTTCTGACGAAATGTCATCGACCTGAAACGTTAACTCTGTTTCTCTCTTCACAGATGCTGCCTGACCTGCTGAGTATCTCCAGCATTTTCTGTTTTTATTTGAGAAACACAGCTTCTTTAATCACACCAATTCTCTGGGTGGGGGTGGGGTGGGGGGGGGGGTTGTCAATCTTGTGCTGGAGAAACCCCCCCTTCCCCACAGAAATCCCAAACTTTACGAATTCATGCTGCTGGGAACACAAACCAGAAACTTGGGTGCAAAGACCAGCACGTCCTAGGATTTTCTGTTCATTCATTTGAAGAGATGAAAGTCTCATGAAGCCCACTGACTACCACGCTTGAATTTTCCAAAATGCGCTTTTGGTGTACGAAGTTCTGCGCTGGGTCTGTGAATTTGTAAAATCGACTCTCTGTTTTTCCTATGAAGATTGGCATTAATGAAGAATGAAACATTTGTCACGCAGCGTCAGCATTAAGCACTGCCAGGAGAGGTAGAGGAAGAACAGATGCAAAATAAAATAGCAAAATACTGCGGATGCTGGAAATCCGAAATAACAACAGAAAACGCTGGAAAAACTCAGCAGGCCAGGCAGCATCCGTGGAGAGAGAAATAGAGTTAACGTTTCAGGTCGAAGACCTTTCGTCAGAACTGGAAAAAAAACGGAAATGGAATAGATTTTAACTGGATCACGCTGGAGGTGACGGAAATGGCGGAATTTCTTCACTCAGAGGGTTGTGAATCTTTGGAATTCTCTACCCCAAAGGGCTGTGGATGCTGAATCATTGAGTATATTCAAGGCTGAGTTAGATAAACTTTTGTGGCTAAAAATTCATTATAGCCCAGGAACGGTCAGTGTCAGTGGAAAAGTTAGCGAATTAGCATCAGGCGCTAATGCTTTAGACTGCACGCAACATTTGTGCTCACTGCGCAAAAAAATGATTGGAGTCTTAATTCAAGTCTTAAAGCCCAAGCTCATTGGCGTCACACTCAAAGGGTGGACCAATATCAGAGGCAGTCTAATCGCAAGTCATGATTGCCACTGGCTTTTTTCAGTACTTAAAGGGGAGGTTCATTGATGCTGCTGAACCTCATTCTCAGCATTGCTGGCTGTGCAGCTGCCTCAGCAAGCAACAGCAGGACAAGGAGAAGGAGTCGGAGGACTGAAGCAGCAGTACTCATGGCAGATCCATGCCCCAGGGAGAGAGCCCACAGACTCTGCAATCAAGCATTGGAGGCATTGGTGTTCGCTGTGGAGAGAGGGAGGGCGGTGCTCTACCCGGCAAGTGGCAGGAGTCCCTCGCCGCAAGTCTTCCGCACCATGTGGAGAGAGGTAGCGCAGCACGTCTCGACCCACACACAGTGCAGGAAGAAATTTAACAACCTCACTCGGGTGGGTGCAACATCTGAACCTCAGTCTGCACATACTGCCCAAAGCACCACACCCCCAGCACTCACCCACCAACAATCTCTACCTACCAACACTCACAACCACATAACACACCTTGCACACAATGACAGAAATTCAACTACGGCAGGCACATCACCCAAACACATTGCTCCACACTCACTTACACACTTTCCTTTCTCTTGAATAGAGTGCTGCCGATTATTGGGTGCCAGGTGGTGGGCGCCGTGATCACCGGCGACGTTGACCCCATTGGGGGCAATGGTATGTTCATCCCTACTCCTTCTCACATTCCACTTCTCCCTCACCCCACAAGCCTTTCGCACTTTCCAACTAATCATGCTGTATGCATACATTTCTCCCTTCCTGCCCCCCTCCCCTCACTTTAACCTGACTCTTGTGCCTTTATGCTTTCAGATAATCAGCAAGCACCTAAGCAGTCTGTCTCTGAGGGCACCGTAGAGAGCGAGGCGGGAGAAGAGGAGGAGGAAGAACACACTGCGTCACTACATCTCTCACCCGCAGGCACCAGCTCAGACACTGGCACTCCGTGTTCTTTAGAGGCTGGTATAGTAGCGGGGTCTGCACAGGGTGATGCACCGGGGACGAGCGGGCTGCAGCAAGGCCAGGGGGAAAGGGTAGTTTAGGGGCCAGCTCCCCAGTGAGTTCACGTGCGAGTTCTGCTGCACAGGACTCAGATGAGGACCTCAATGGGGAGGCCTTTAGAAGAAGGGTGATGGGCATGCACACGGAGATATGTGCAATGGCAAGGGTGCCCAAGAATTTGTTGGCAATGATAATGAGCATGGAGGAGTCCGCCTCCAACATTGCACAAGGCTCTGCGCACATCATGGAGCCCATTATTTCCAGTCTGCAAAGGATGGTAGACCCCCAGAGAGACCGTGGCGTCCCAGACCTGATGCCGCGTGTGGGCGATCTGACAGCTTCCATTGCAGCACAGGTGAAAGCGATGCAACGTCTTAGTGCTGTAATGCAGTCTATGCTTGGTGGCATCCAATCTCAGACTGCTCTCATGCAGTCTCAGCTTGATACTGCACAAACTCTGACTGCTGCCATCGTGGCTGGGTCTACCACCATCAACCGGGGCTTTCACGGTGTTGTAGCAGGACCAGCAATCTGTGCTCCAACAGATTGCTAGGGATGTGAGGTACTGCCCCGGGGGAGTGGCAGTGGGTCAGTGGAGCAGGAAGCTGCTGTCCTCTCTCAGGATGACAGCGTTCCTGTTCCCACCACTGCCACTCCACCATTGCCCTTGTCGCTGTCTGTCATCCAGCCATCCGAGACTGCTGCCGCCCATGCTGAGATGGTGCAGTCTACAGCCGGGCCTTCCAGGTCCAGAGCTGGTCGAGGGCATCCTGCAAGGCCATCTGAAGTCTCCCGCACGGACACTCAGCAGCCTCCCACCAGCCCTGCTGCAGCCACTGGGCCAACACTTCATAGGAGCACTAGAGTAGGCAAAGGCACAGTAACGAGGGGCACTAAGGGATTGCACAAGGGTGAATAGTTAATATTTTGGTGTAAATATGTGTTCACTGAATTGTGATAAATTTATTAAATCGGTTTGGATTCTTTTGTGGTGTGTCTCATTTCAGCTTTGCGCTGTGATACGGCCTGCGACAGCGATGGAATGATGGGGATGTGGTGAGCAACGGGGATCTGGGGTTTAATTAATTGGAACCTGCAGTCTGATGAGGCAGTCGTGGACCGCCCTTCCGGAATGCCGATTGAGTGGCTGCCTCCTGCCTCGCTCCTGTCTCCTGTTCCTCATTCTCCTCGTTGTCCTCCTCGGCTTCCTCTTCGTCCTTATCCTCCTCCTCTCCCTCTTCCTCCTCCCACAATCCCTGGTGGCAAGGGCTGGGCCCTCATGATGGCCAAGTTGTGCAGCATGCAGCAGATCACCACGAAATGGAACACCTGCTCCACCGAGTACTGTAGGACTCCTCCCGAGTGGTCAAGGCCGCGGAAGTGTTGCTTTATCAGGCCGATAGTCTGCTCGATGATGTTCCTGGTGGCAGCATGGCTCCCATTATATGAGTGCTGGGCAGGAGTGTTGGGGTTGCAGAGGGAGTCATGAGCCAGGTGGAGAGTGGATAGCCCTTGTCTCTGAGCAGCCAGCCACAAGCTTGACGTGGTGGCTGGAAGAGTGCTGGCACACCGGTCTGGCGCAGGATGAAGGCATCGTGGCTGCTGCCAGGATAGCGGGCATTGACATTGAGGATTCGCTGTCTGTGGTTGCACACCAACTGCACGTTAAGCGACTGGTAGCTTTTGCGGTTACGGAAGATCTCAGGATTGTTATGCAGTACCCGCAAAGCCACATGGGTGCAGTCAATGGCGCCCTGCACTGTGGGAAATCCCACTATCCTGGCAAAGCCACATACACGCTCTTCTTGCTTCGCTCTGGTGATGGGGAAGGAAATATAGTCCCTTTCTCCTACTGTAGAGAGCGTCTGTGACCTCTCGGATGCAGTGATAGATGGTGAACTGTGAGATGTTAGCTATGTCTCCTGTTGCAGACTTGAAGGATCCGCTGGCAAAGAAATTGAGGGCGACAGTGACCTTGACTGCCACTGGGAGAGCCGTGGTCACCCTGGTGTGAGGCTCGAGGTCTTGTTGCAGGAGTTGGCAGAGTTCTGTGACCACCTCCTTGGTGAAGCAGAGCTTTCTAATACACCACTCTTCGCTGAATTGGAGGTAGGAGAAGTGCTCTCGGAATACCCTCGGAGGGTTAGGCCTCCTATTGAGAGCCCTGATGGCCCTCCTCCTCCCTCTGGGCGCATGTTCCAATTTTTCTCGCTGCCTCTGCTCCCTCCACTGTAGATCCTAGAGGGTGAGGTCGACTGCCAGTATAGCCCCCATTAATGTAACCAAGTGTAGCAGTTTGATTTTTTTAAAGAATTAATGTAGCTACTTTTCAGTTTCCACAACTCTCCTGATACAAAAGATCCTTTAAATTACTGAATGAAACTGTTGGACTATGTGAAACTGACAAGAAACCATTGAAACTCCACTAACCTGACAGCTGCGACTCATTACTGATGATCCCTTTAAATAACGTCTCTGGAGCCAGCTTCCTGCTGCTTCATGCCAGCTCTCCCTGTCGCTGTTTACTCCAGGTGCTAAGATAGGTGGCGACAATCAATTTCGCAGATCGGGTGGTCAGTGAGTGTTGCACACTCACTGATTTAACGATCCACCTGGCGTTGAGGCTTCCGGCAATAAGTGTTACCGGCAGCGCTATTTGGCGTGCGGCTCTGGATTCGCCTCACCCTGGAGATAATGTGCTAGCACCCCATTAGCGCCATCTGCTGTTGCTAACGGGAGGCGCTAAGGTACCAAATTTTTCCCCCTTGGACTCTAGGGGAAGTCAAGGGATATGGGGATCGGGCAGGAAAGTGGAGTTGAGGTTGAAGATCAGCCTTGATCTTATTGAATGGCAGAGCAGGCTTGAAGGGCTGTATGGTCTACTCCTGCTCCTCATTCTTATGTTCTTATGTATGGACTGTGGAAGGAGTTGCTCGATGGGCTGAATGGCCCTTTCTCCTTCCAATGTTTCTTATGTCCCAACATCAAAAACTTAGCTGGCATTCCAACACCTGTGAGCAGAGCTCTGTGGATGTGTTTACCTCTATGTGCACAGTCCTTGTTTTATTTGAATACAGACTGATGCATAGTCAGCAGTATAGCTTAGTGCTGCCAGCTCACCCTGTTCTAAAGTAGTATCGGACCTGCAGTGTAGCAGCAGTATAGCTTGTGTCCATCAAACACACTTGTTAAAGACTTTTGCTGAGCATTTAGATGAGCACTTGAAACGCCATAGCATACAAGGCTACAGACCAAGTGCTGGAAAATGGGATTAGAATAGACAGGGCTTGATGGCCGGCGCGGACACGATGGGCCGAAGGGCCTCTTTCTGTGCTGTATAACTCTATGACTAGAACTGCAAACAACTCAGTCTAGTAAAAATTAGAAAGTAAATAATAATATTATCAGCAGATTGTGTATGGAATAAAGAACAAAAATAGATGCCTGGAATGCTCATCTGTGTAACATACTCTCTGGGTTTGCATGACATTCATAACTATTTGAACTCTGCTTTTATGGTTTATAATGTTATTTAGGTCCCTCAAGTGTGTTACAATTATCCTGCCCATTTGTTATTTTCCCCAAATTTAAACCTGTAAAACGTAAGGTTCCATTTCCTAATGTGTAAGAGAATGATCCTTCATACAATCATGCTCAATTATTACAGAATGGAATAAGACAAGTACAATAAAACTCTTTTTTCAAATGCTGTCCCTGACGAGCTATAATTTTCAGTCTTTCATGGTACTAAATACTCCCATAGTTCTAGAGCAACGACAACAACAGATGTTTTCGATTTATCTTTACAGTCTATGCTGTGAACTGCAACATCTTGGTTGCCATGTGGAAGAGGCTCGACTTACCAAACACATCTCCCCTGGGATTCAGCTCCTCCGAGTCAATGTAGTTCTCAACCTCGTCTTCGGTGCCCTCATAACCCACGTCAAGTTCTTTCTCATCATAGCTCCCGATGTAAATACCATCTTCATAGTCAAATGGCTGGAGCCGGTCCTGGGAAGGGGGGGTGGCGACAGGCCGAGGGATGGCATTCTTTATCACTTCACCGTTTCTTTCATTATTCCGATTTGCCAGGAGTTTCTTTATGGCTTCTCTGCTTCCTCCCAGAATCACAGGTCCTTCTTTGTAAGGGATTTCAGGAACAGCTGAGAGAGAAAGAAATCGCATGATTTATTATTTATGTAAAGTACCCCCCATCATCTCCCGTACACAAGAAACACATATCGAGTTCTTTTTATTGACGCTGTCAACAAAGTTCCAATTTGGTTTCCATGAATTCCTCCTATATCTAATAATCTTCCTTTTGTAATGTTTTCCCTTTCCTCTCCCTTTTTTCCCCCTCAGACCCCTGTGTTATTTCCCAGCTCAGAGGCTGGGTAGGTGGGGTTGTCAACCTTCCTGGAATGCCCTGGAATCTCCAGGAATTGAACATTAATCCCCCAGGACACTTCTGCGAGCAACCCGGGAGAATAATCATAGGGGCATTAAACAAAATGGTGTCTTTTTCCTATTCTTCGAGCACTTTCATTCATTAGTTGTAAAAATACTGGCGATGGGTAAAAAAAAACTGTTTCCCCTAACAGTCACTATTAATCCAATTGGATAACAAAGAGTCTGTTCCCTTTCCAATTGGTGTGGCAAGTCCGGAGAATGGAGCCTGCGGCGGGAGTGTGGGGCTGGGATAGTTTGAGGCGGGAGGTCATATGGGGAAACCTCCAGGAACACAGACAACAATAATTAGCAAACCTATGGGTTGGTGAGCTGCTTCTAAGGCTTTGTCAATGCAGCTCTGTAATTAGCGAATGTAGGAGAATGCCTGTGGTGAGTCAGCCTCCTGTAATAATATAATATGATATATTTTCATATATTATATGTTCTGCTCACACAAACCCAATGCAAGCATATACAGCTCCCTCTAACTGTAATCCAAAAGTTTTGGAAAAATGCAATAATTGTCGCAGCACAGAGTGACTGACATAGTGAGCTTTTTTAAAATTCATTCTCGGGATGTGGGCAAGGCCCAGCATTTATTGCCCATCCCTAGTCTCTCTTGAGAAGGCGGTGGTGAGCTGCCTTCTGGAACCGCTGCAGTCCGTGTGGTTTGTACACTCCCACAATGCTGTTAGGTAAAGTGTTCCAGGATTTTCACCCAGCGACAATGAAGGAATGACGATATAAGTCAGGATGTTGTGGACTTGGAGGGGAACTTAGAGATGATGGGTGTTCCCATGGCACCCGCTGCTCTTGTCCCTCCAGATGGTGGAGGTCGGGGGTTTGGGAGGTGCTGTCGAAGAAGCCGTGGCGAGTTTCCGCAGTGCATCCTGTAGATAGGATGCACTGCAGCCATGGTACGTCCCCGAATGTGAACTGGTTCACTTTCAATCAAGCCACGTTGTAGTGAAATGCGGGTATTGTTGCTTCAAGTTTGGTGCTGCCAAACAACAGAGAAAATGAAGGTGTTCCCTGAATTTCAAATGATTCTATGCCTGAAAATCACATTTTTCACTACACCATAATTTCACACTTGTGCAAATATAGAGTCCCTGAGGGTTCCAGTGGACCCCTGCTGTAACTCCGGTGGGCGTTTGGTGTAACTCATTGGAAAAAGGCAGGGGATCCGGTCATGAAGGGTCCTCGCTGACTCTGGGAGTTCCCAATCGGCCTTGTTAGAGGTGGAACCTATACCCAGCCCTTATAAGGCCAATAATGCTATGCTGGGCGTTTCCACTTCCCCGAGATAAGGCATACCAGCCTCCAAGTGGGTGCGTGGGCCCTAGTGGGAAAGGGGCCAGGGAAGTGGCCTGAACCCCTAAGAAAGGAAATTAAAAAAAATAAATCTGTCAACTCCCTTACACAGAGGGTCAAGGGGGAGATGGAAGGGGTCTCGGAGGATGGGGTAGCTGGGGCACCGCCTCTTGAAGGTGAGCAGGTACTGAATTGTCCAGCTGCATGGGGTAGGCAGCTATTAGAGATGTAAATGAGGTGCCATTCCACTGACACTGCAAACTCTGGTGGGGTCAGCACTGGAGAGCACTGGAGAGAAGGATCCCAGTGTAACGGCCTGTGGATTTTCAGGGCCACATTATTTTATAAGTCTTTTTTCCCCCAATATTGCCTCAGAATTAATATCCAATGCATGGTATTGGAAGTAGAGAAACCTTCTAACACCTCCTTTCCTGAATACTATTCTGTCGGGACAAGTGTAAATGGGGACTGGGTTAATGTAAGCTTATAGCCACGATAATAATAAATCATTGTTATCCAATACAAGTCAGCAACTTTTATTTTCTTTCCTGTTAGACTCTCATCCTTTCACTAAGGCGGGGGGGGGTCAGAGAACAGCACTCTGCATAAATACTGTAATGGGATAGGTTAGCTTTAATAAGGGACGTTTACTTGGAAATCAGCCCATCTAATCTTAAATCAAGAGCAGAAGGACAGACGAGGGTAACTTTGATCATTTGGGCATGATTTTCGTGTCTCTACTGCCCCGTTTGCAACTAGAAATGCCCGTTGCAGGACCAACACACCACGCCTGGTTGACGTGCCGATCTACCGCTTAGTTCCCTTCTGTTCCAATTTTTGGGTGGACCTCGATCTAGGAAGCTCCTGCCGGGAACAGGCTTGTGAATATACGTTAATCATGGTCAGATGACATAGTTACGACCCCCAACGCACTTTCACCTCTGCCCACCAGATTGCTGCCAGTTCCTATTCCCACCCACCAAACATGGACGGTAGAAGTTGGGAGGCGGCCATTATGAACGTCCATTGACGGGATCCTCCGCTGCAGTCAGGGGAGGTTGGGTGGAGGTTTGGCACTCTTTTTATGGGTTTTGAGGCTTAAAGGCTTGCACAATATTGTTCTTTACTGTTGTAGGTGCTGCAAATAAATTCCCTCCTTCCCTCCCAATGCTTCTCCCACTCCCCTTTCACTACACAAAGCACCTTGAAATAAAGGTCTTCTTCATCTTAAGAAGACAAAATGGCAGAGGGAATATATCATATCTGGTAAAGTGTGCCTCCTGTTGACTGATTTGAAGTGGCATGAGGAAGTCCATAGCCCAGATTGTTACCTTCCTGACTGAAAAATGGCAGCATGAAGGAGGAAAAGGAATGAGAAAGGATTAAAAGATTGACAATTTGCTGACACACAGTAGCAACAGCGTATGTCAGAAGACCATTGAATGCCACAAATGGTCAACTCCATTCCCAGCCGTCACAAATCACTCCCTTATGGATTGATTGGATTTGGGAATTGTAACATTCTTGGTACTTCTCTGCCCCACCATATATCCTGCGTATATATGCTGAGCATTGCTCTTCCAGCTATTTATTGAGATGGATCAGATGTCATTAGGAACATTAACTGTTCTGTCAACACAGCCACTGATCCATCCTTGCCAAGACGTTCGGTCTGTATCAGACTTGGTAATCCAAATCCAGACCAGTGGCAGGTGTTCTTGTGAGCCAAGTCTAAAAACAGATTAGTGGATTCCAAGCATACCTGCATCATTTCTAAACAAGTTCTTCAGTCCTTCAACTCAAAGATAACCTGTCAGATTATTTTGAGGCCTAAGATTAACACATCACTTTCAATGTCCAGACAATTTGGCTGAGTTACTAAAAAAGCTAAAAAAAAAAGGGACAAAAGAATATGTAGCCGGTACAGTAGAACATTCGTGTACAGAAGTTATGCTAAGGCTTTTCAATGCACGGCACAGACCGCACTTAGAACAGTGTTCAGTCTTGATGACCACATCATAAAAAAAGATATACTTTCATTAGGAAGCCTGCAGAAACCCGCAATAAACTGACCACGAGTGTGAAGATTAGAGAAGATTAAGCTTTGCAGTTTAGAAAGAAGGCCATTAAGGAGGATCTCATCAAAGTACATAAATATTTTGTATAGATAAGTTAAACTCGATTATTACTTCAAAGTAAGTCAGGAAAGCGGGACATAAATTGAAATTCTTTACTACACGAGTGATAAATATTTGGAATAATCTACAAACAAGGTGATAGAGACAAAAACACTGGGGTTAGTCAAAATCCAAATAGATACCATGATGGAATTGTTAACACAATAGAGGGCAAGCTTTGATGGATCAAATGCCTTTCTTACGTTCTTCTGTCTTTTACGGATTTGTTTTAAGCAGGAGGTTAATTTGACTCTATATAGCTCAGACCTCACATCTGGTGTGCCAGCTAAGGTTAACTGAGTGTTGCTTGGGTTACAAAGAAGCTGTGTAACACCTGATTTTTCTGGTTTGAGTAAGTGCACTAAAATGTGCACTTTAATGTTCTCACAGTGAGCCACTCAATAGGGAGCCTCATCAATCAGTGAATAAGAGCACTTATTAGGGTTCATTATCCAGTGCTTCTTGTCCGGTAGGGAGCCTTGCTGCTGGAAGCACATGCTGTAAATTTGCTGCACGCAGTTTTCTGACCATTAATTTTAAATGGTTGGAACCATTATGTGCAATGCCACAAGTACGTAAGTGAGCAAGTTTACTCTGTTAACTCATCCTTTACTGCTGTAAAATACTAAACTGAGAAAAGAGATTGCCCAGATTACAAGCAGCCCAATAGAATGCTTTGTATGAATGGGGACACTTAGGATGCATCCTCTGTTTACAATGACCAAGTGCTTAGTGCATAGCAGCAATTCTTAAATGGGCTTCACACAGGAAGATGTGTATCTCAAAGTTCTAGCATACTGTATTGCCCCATAATCTCTACAGCTGGGAGCGAGTCTCCTCATGTCTACTCTGTAACTTTGTAAAGAGTGTGGAGGATTTGCACAATAAAAGATAAATGGTTGTCTGCACTACAGGTTGCCATGGAGCACGTGGCTACTTCTGTGGTGTCAGCAGCAGATGCCGTAATGGTGCCGGCCGTAGAAACAGTGGGAGCATGTGTCCTGAATGCACACACAGCTTTAACAGAGGCCTTGGGTTCAAGTCTTAAAGATGGTCTCTTAGTTGGCTTATACACACTGGGAGATTGTGTGCAGACAACCTTGATGCACGCATTCACAGACCTATAGAAGCCTAAAATTGTGCTCTTACACATATCAGTGAACATGCTAGGCGATACCTTTACTAAAATGAGAAGTCGAACAACACCAGGTTATAGTCCAACAGTTTTATTTGAAATTACGAGCTTTCGGAGCGCTGCTCCTTCGTCAGGTAAAGTGAGGGAATACAAAACTGTTGGACTATAACCTGGTGTTGTGCGACTTCTCATTTTTGTCCACCCCAGTCCAACACCGGCATCTCTGCATCATACCTTTACTAGGTGGCGATCTCTCAAGGAATCTCTCAAGGCTTTTGTCATCCCACTCAAAGTCATCTATTGCAACGCACACCACAAGGAGGGCTAGAATCCCAGAATCCCAGCAGGTTGGCAATCACAACCTGTAGCCGCCCAGCACACATAGTCCTTCCACAAGGAAGCAGCCTAGATTAGGTGTCACATGCCAAAAACAAACCACAAGCACAACTTACCGTGGCAATTCATGCTGACAACATTCACACACCATATAAAATGGATTAACTAATGCACTGCACTTGATTTGAACATTATGCTGAGTATTTATTTGTAATTGATCAGAATGAAGCAGAAGGCTAGCAAAAGATGGGCACTGATGGCAGTTGAGCAAGTGGGCATGAAACTACAGCAGAAGGTATTGTGGGCCGATTTATTTTCTGTACTAAAGGTTTCAGGAACGGGGTAACTACATATTAGTGCCTGTCTTCCACCAGTCTTCCAGTTTGTATTGGTGTTGTGGCACTGACTTCCCCGTTGGGCTGGATTTTCAATGACCCGTGGAGTCGGGTTTGGAGGCGTGTGGGGGGTTAAAGTTGCAGATTCGGGGGTCCCGATCCCATCCCGACTCCATTCTGCCTCCACACAATTTTGACAAAATCGGTCGCGGGGTTCCCGACTTCGTCCCGCCTCCAAGAGGCGGGAGAGGCCATTAAAGCCCTTAACAAGCCCTAAATTGGCTCTGTAATGCCATTTTGAAATGTTTTAGCTAGTTTAACCCTTTCCCGACGTGAAGTACGCCTGATGTGAAACCTGGCGGGAGCACAAGTGGATAGCTGACTATCAGCTGCAGGTCCACTCTTACAACGGAGATGTGATGAAGGTAGTAGTAGTATTGTGATGAAGGTAGTAGTAGTATTAGGTCTGAAAGTCGCCTCTGATGCTGCTGCATTGAATGTCTTCAGAGACTGCCTGGGAGGACTTGGTTGCAAAAAAAATTCTCTCTCTCTCTCTCTCTCTCTGAGATGCTGCTCATTTTGCATCCAGGTCCTCTCACAGCAAAGGCCAGGCAATCTCTGAGACCAGGCAGTCTCTGACCTGCAATGATGACATCATCAGAGGCGACTTTCAGACTGAAACCACTAATTGGTTCATGGGTTCCCACATGCTGGAACTCAATTGCCCAATTAAGTGAAAATTGCATCAATCTCCCACATCCAATTGCAGGCGGGTGGATAACACAAAATGTGGATGACACGACCCCAACCCGCCCCAGTATCAAAATCCAGCCCGTTGAGTCTGTTGCCTTCCTGCTCCAATAGGTTTCAGGATTCTGCTGTCCTTAGTCCAAACTGAGAGATCTTCGCAGAGCAAAGTTATTCAGTGCTTTCAAGTCAATCATGACTCTTGAGACCACAGAGAGGCTGTACTCTGATGCATCTCCTAATCTGGCGCGACATTTGAAGCACTGATTTAAGATCCCAGTGGCAGGCCATATGACCACCCTGATGGTAGTGTGAGCCTTGTATCTGTACTCAGCTTCTGCTTGTGTGAGTATCATTAACTGTAGATGCAGAAGGTAGCTTTGTTCTCTCAAGAGCCATCCTTCTACTCTTCCTTCCTCTTCAAATAAGGCTGGTACAGATGATTGGTGTAAGCTAAAAGCATTGTGAGAGCTGCCAGGCATTGACCTGCATGTTACTGTGCTGATGCTGGTAGACTAGCTGCATGTTGATAGAGTAAAAACTCTTTCGGTTCATGAAGACCACGGTATCATTCACTGGGCCTGACTCATCAATGGTCACAATCAATGACCCCCCTGGACTCTATGAAAGCTAGCAGGCCAGTAGAATTGTGCAGCCCTCTCATGCTGTTGTTGCTGGGCCGTAGCGAGTGTGAAGAAGCTGTTGGCCCTACAACATAATGCATTTGTCACCTCCTTTATGTCAGCAGTGGCTCAGTTGGTAGCCACTCTCACCACTGAGTCAGAAGGTTATGGGTTCAAGTCCCACTCTAGAGACTTGATCACAAAAATCTAGGCTGATCCTCCAGTGCAATTCTGAGGGAGTGCTGCACTGTCGAAGGTGCCGTCTTTCTGATGAGACATTAAACCGAGGCTTTGTCTGCCCTCTCAGTTGGATGTAAAAGATCCCATGGCACTATTTCGAAGAGAAATGAGCAGGGGAGTTATCCCTGGTGTCCTGGCCAATATTTATCCCTCAATCAACATCACAAAAAACAGATTATCTGGTTATTATCAGATTGCTGTTTGTGGGAGCTTGCTGTGTGCTAATTGGCTGCCACGTTTCCTACATTACAACAGTTACTACATTTCAAAAAGTACTTAATTGGCTGTAAAGTGCTTTGAGACGTCCTGAGGTTGTGAAAGGTGCTATATAAATGCAAGTCTTTCTTTCTTTTTATGTATTTGTGAACAGCAATCTGGTTGAAATGGGAGATGTCTGGCAAACGTTGACAGTTTCGACATAATTACAACCACAAATTCTGGGCCAATGAGATCCTTAGTCAAAGATGTAATAGAAAAACATCTAGAAACTGAAAATATAATAGAGTAGTCAGTACAGATTCCAAAAGGGAAGATCATGTTTGACCAACCTTTTTGAATTCTTTGAAGTAATAGAAAGGGTGGATAAGGACAATGCAGTAGACGTAATATATTTTGATTTCCAAAACATGTGGAGTCAGGGGACAAAGAGCAGAATGGATAGCAAGCTGACTACAAAACAGAAAACAAAGTGTAGTATTTAACAGTAGTTACCACGATTGGCAAATGGTGGGAAATGGTATTCCACAAGGAGCAGTGCTGGGACCGCTGCTGTTCACCATTTACATAAACCATTTGGACTCTGGAATCGGAAGTACAATTTCATAATTGCGGACGGCACCAAATTTTGGAGGGGGGGTGGAGGGGGGGTATAGTTAATACAGAGGAGGACTGTGGCAAAATACAGAAAGACAAACTTGCAGAATGGGCATGTAATTGGCAAATGAACTTCAATATCGATAAGTGCGAGGTGGTACATTTTGATAGGAAGAATAAGGAGGCTACATACTCCTTGGAAAATAAGTGTCTAAATGGGGTAGAGGAACAGGGGGATCTGGGGGTACAGATACACAATCACTAAAAGTAGCGACGCAGGTTAATAGGGCCATTAAAAAAAAAGCAAACCACAGCACTGAGGTATTGAACTGAAAAGCAGAGAAGTTATGTTAAACTTGTATAGGCCTTGGCTAGACAACACTTGGAGTACTGTGAACAGTTCTGGTCTCCATATTATAAAAAGAATATAGAGGCACTGGAGAAGGTGCAAATAAAATTGATGAAAATGATACCAGAACTGAGAGGTTATACCTATCAGGAAAGATTGAACAGGCTCAGGCTCTTTTCTCTAGAAAGGAGAAGTCCAAGGGATGACGTGAGAGGTCGCTAAGATTATGAAAGTGTTTGATGGGGGTAGACGTAGAGAAGATGTTTCCACTTGTGGCCAAGACCAGAACGAGCGGCCATAAATATAAGATCGTCACTAATAAATCCAATAGGGAATTCAGGAGAAACTAGTTTACCCAGAGAGTAGTTAGAATGTGGAACTCGCCATCAAAAGGAATAGCTGAGGCGAATAGCATGGATGCATTCAAGGGGAAGCTAGATAAGCACATGAGGGAGAAAGGAATAGAAGGATATGTTGATTGGGTTAGGTGAACAGGGGTGGGAGGAGGCTCGTGTGGACCTGTTGGGCTGAATGGCCTGTTTCTGTGCTGTAAATACTTTAATACTTTAATGTCCTAAGTGCAAGCTTGGAAGGAGATTGTGTATCTTGCCAACTACCTGACACCTCCAGCAGCTCTTTCCTCCTCTTGCTGGTCTTTCTCAGCCAAGCCCAGTGTTAGGGGAACATTAAATGCAACACTCAGATCACACAGGTTTCAGTATCTTGAAATTCTATTAAGCACCAGTTCTCCTGTCAAGCTGTGTGCACTTCTACTACAACACTCACTGTATACGGGCTTTAGGAATGTTTTGTGCATCCGATGCATGAGCCTTTCAATGTGACGCACTCTCGCCTTACTGACCTATAATGCTGGTAACAAGCTCAACGAGTTTAACGCATGTCTTCAGTCCTGTAGGATACAGAAGCTGCTTGCCCCTGCAGCAATTTCCCAGCATGTGCTAAATGTTCGGGAAATGTGCGTTACTCTGCATTTCCCATTTATTACTGCAGAAATGTGAGAGTTGATGACCACAATTGCCAGGCTTATGGGTGCTAAATTGTATTAGAGGTAACGCAGGCACTAATTGTGTGTGCACAGATGTAATAGTTTTGTACAATACTGTTAATAAAGTGAGTGTTAACTTTTGCCCACATTCCTTAAATTGCTCGTACACTGCTGCGCCAGATTTGGGAGAGTTGCCCTGGACTGGACACCTGGCAATGAATGCCATCGCTTGTTTTATTAACACATTCTCCATTAGGCACCAGGCAGAAGCATAGCCTGTTCTAAAACTTCTGAAATATTCTCAATACCTCTTTTGTGATCCACTTTGAGCGTCTTACTTAAGCAGTTTGGGTTAACAGTATTCTTTTGAGAAATTATTCGTGCAATCTAAGCAGTGTGGGCAAAGGTTAGCACTCAATTTATTAACACTACTGTGCAGAATTTTTTGGAACTATTTTACAACCATTTCTTATCATAATAGCAAGATTAAGAACACGAGCACAGAATATGGACACTAGATGACATAAGCATTTAGTTTATGATCCTAATTGTGGTGTGTTCTGCTGTATGGAGTGCAATATAAATGTAATCAGCAGCTCTGTGCTCTGTGTTCTCAGGTACCGATACCACAAATTCTGCAAAAAATAGGTGGAACCTTAAAGACTTTGGGCTAAAAATTGAGTCGCTACTTTTATCGCACCGGAAAAATTAGTGCCCCCACGCTGGAAATTGAGTGGTTGTGCCCCGAGAGGGAAGAGGGGAGCTACTGGAAGCACCCCGCATCCCTCTTGGGGCGTTGCGAGTCAATATCGCGGCGCTACGTGCCGCAGCGCGTGCCGCGGTATTGCAAGCCTTTCTCCCCTTAAAGGGGCGGGGCCTTGCGCAGCGCGACCCGGGGCCCAGCTGGGCCCCCGGGGATTGGGAGTGCTGGCAAAAGAGCCTGGCACTCAAGAGAAGTGCCGGGCTCCTGGAGTGCAGCCGGCACTCCGCGGGGGGGGCGGGTCAGTAGGCCGGGGACGGGAGCGCAGGCAGGTGCTGGCAGGCGGCCAGCAACAAAAATGGCCGCCCCGCACCTCGCCTTTAAATAGTGCCTCCCCGGCCGCAGGTAGGCCCCCCTGACCCCGTCGGACATAGCGTCCGGCGGTAAGTCAGGGGGCGCTCCCGAAGATCGCGGCCGGGGTGCGAGTGGGATGCTGCGCACGGCGATGATGTCATTGCCGGCGGCGCAGCGCCGCAGGGCCGCCGCCGCTAACCTCCCGCTAACCTCTTAGGGCGCTAATGGGAGGCGCAAAGCAACCCAATTTTTCCCCCTTTGAGACAAGCTTACAGGACATGCTGAGCCTTATAATCTTGTGAAGCATGCACAGGCCCGATTCCCTGATTGCACGTCCTTGGCGAGGAGTTGGGAACTGTGGCCCACAGACCTTAATCTTTTGTCCATTTAAATTAATGAATGGAACATCTGGGGCTGTGATTTCCCAATCAGAGCTCCCCCGTGAGTATTGCTTCCCGTTAACAATGCCCTGGAGTTTCCGCTGATCTCCAGCTGGAGTTATGCTGGGAGACCAATAGAACCCCCTCAGAATTTCAGGGTCCTATCTATATGGCTCAATAGCATTCCAGGGGTACTAAATCACTCTGTGTGTTACAGTTATTACATGCGCCCAGTATGTGTTAATGTGTAACAACTTGATGCGTTAATGTTAACTGAGCATTAGTGCATTTTTACCCACCCTCCCAAGAAACTCCAAAGACTAAACTAGTTTAAAGCACATTATTGCCCGTGGCCCAAAGGCCTGTTAAGGGATTTGTTGCACATCAATTAAATTGCAAATGTGCAAGTTTGTTCATGCTGGCCTTTCAGCTCTCATGTTAACGACGCCTGCTATAAAGGCGGTGGGGTGGTAAACCAATGGTGAGGGTTGGCTGAAGTCTAGCATGAGGCAGAGCAAGAGCCACTGTAAAGAGTGACTCAACCATTTCAATTCACAGCAGCATGGGTGCATCCATTAGTCTTACTTTGCGGGACATTTTTGGAGAAGGAAGGTGAGCATCAGCAGAGGAGGTTCAACAAAACCCTCAGCCATGGGCGGAGGAGCACCAGGATCCACCACTACGCCTGGCAGCATGTCTATTCCCAGTGACATGAGCTGCCTCAACGTCGCCAAGGAGGGAATGCTTCACCAAGGAAGCCACGGATGAATTGTACCATCTTCTGGGATCAGGCCTGCAAACAAGGAGCAACATCAGCACTGCACACAGCAAAAGTGATCATGGTAATTTTCTTTTGCCATTGGATTCTTCCAGGCAATATCAGGAGACCTGGCAAGGATGCTACCTGATTTGCTGTGTATTTCAAGCATTTTCTGTTTCTATTTCAGTCAGTTCATGGTTTGCTGCAAGGTTACCCAGATCACAGAGGCCCTATTTTGACGTGCTGGGGACTGCATTAGTATTGGCGCCAGTTTGCATTAGCAGCAGGAAAGGCTGACAGAGTTTTTTGAAAAATCGACTCCAGGTTACAGGACACCATCAATGCCCATGTGACCATTCAAGCACAGTGCAATGTCCCCTGGTGTTCATCAACAAAAACTATCATTCAATCAACATTAAATGGTCTGCGACCAGCACCGAATAATTATTGTTAAATTCACTATTTCCATGGAGGGTCCATAGATTAAGAAAATCATGGGTTCCCTACTTGTGAAGACAACTTGAATATTTGGTTGCTTGGAAATATGGGTTAACTGCTCGGAACATAGCTTATGAAACCACTTGACAATCCCCGTACCCCGGAACAAAGAGTATAGTATGAAACACATTTGAGAGATGGAAGTATCGTCAGTCAGACATATGGTATGCTCAAACATTGGTTCTGATGTTTGGACATTACTGGACATGCTCTACAATGTGCCACAGAGAATTAGCATAATGGTAATGGTGCGCTGCATAACATGGTCAGCAAAAGAGATACATGTCTGTGTAGAAAATAAACAGCAACAAGCCACGGCACAGGAGAAGGAGCAGGATGAGTTAGAGGATGAAGACAAAAAGCTAGCAGATGCTCAGTAGCCATGACAAGAAGTCGTATTGGTTTTTATTGAGCATCTCTTTCCTTGAGGTCTATCTCAATAGTACTATTGACGTGGAAAGCATTCATTCTGGAAGTAAACAGTGACTGTAAAGTTTAAGTGACAAGTTGTTTATTTATTGAGTATAATAGTGCTGGTGTTAATGTAATGTGCCACTGTGTCAACCCTTTGTGGTATGTGAACTAGTGCACCATACTATTTCTACCCTACAACTCTCATCTGATGCACTACTGGAAGAACTAGGCATGGAGATTCCCGAGAGGTCTGCTAGGATCTTCCCTGTGATACAGTTTCCCACTTGCCTTGTCATGTGGAAGACTAGATTATTTGCCAGCAATAGCAGGTTTGCTTGCTTTTGGGAGCGTCTCCTGTTATTTGGCCAGGGACATCTGCAGGCAAGGAACAGGCCTTGACATCAGAATCACCTGCCTGCTCCTGCCTTTCGGGCTGCAAGCCCCTGCTGGAGGTGGGGTCCTCAAGTTGGCACCTGATCAGTTCAAGCACAGAGCATTGCACTGCCACGAGGTCTGTGAATCCTTCACTCATGATGGAATCTGTCTTCAAGCATGTGGAAGTCAGTTATTATCATTCATGGAGTGTGGATCACAACACCTTGACATCATCAGTGGGAGCATTCTTGAGATGCTCCAACTGTGCTCGCTGTCTGTGGGCATGTGGTCTCCCTTGTCGATGTCACTGATGCTGACAGCTGCTCAGTGGTAGACTGCAGAAGAGAGAGAACCCTTGCTTCATAATAATGCTCAGCTGGATAGTAGAATTTGCAGCTGTATTGAACCAAATTTATTATGTGTTCCACAAGAAGGCAAGTTGACTGGTGGATCCAATAGTACTGATGATTTCATAGACTGCACTCCCAAAACGATTCATTAGGGCCCTTGGCCATATGATGACTCTGCTCACCAGTGACCAGTCCTTTGTCAGACCCCATTTCTGCACCGCCCACATCTGTGTGAGGTGATTCGCCCAATAGCTCCTCCCCTAAATCTGTAAAACACCCCAGACTATACATCTCTGATCTGTTGCCTGCTTAAAGAGGTGATGATGCCAAGTACTGTGGTGATATTTGTTACTGAAAGCGCCCAGCTCCTGTAGTTCTGATATACCTGCAACAAGAAAAGG
This sequence comes from Squalus acanthias, assembly GCA_030390025.1. NCBI lineage: Eukaryota > Metazoa > Chordata > Chondrichthyes > Squaliformes > Squalidae > Squalus > Squalus acanthias. The sequence continues at coordinate 102,314,755 of CM059429.1, read as the reverse complement.
AACATGATATGTCAATGCACATAATTAGATAAGTTGTTGTCACTGTGCAAACAGTACGTGACGCATTTTATGGCACAACATACTCACTCTTTTATACCCGCTGAAACACATTGGCACAGAGAAGGTATGCAATTATAACGCTGCAAACCTGAAGCATATTCCTCTTCTTGTGTGCCACCCACACCATGTGCAGTTTTCTAGCGGATGGCCTCCAGGGTAATATCTTCAATGGGTGCCAAGAGGATGCCTGTTGTTCTCTTCCCCCAACCTCTTCGATCTGTGGTCTATGCCTTCTGATAAAGGTGGCCTTTATCAGTCAAGAAATGAAGATGGATTGAATGAGTGGGTATTTTATTTTATGTATTTTAGGTCGCAGCACAGATTTATAGTTGACTGGAGTGTAAAGTATCTTGCCTCCGGAGAGTTTGTGAGAGTGTTTGAGCTGTGGCTGCATTGTAATTGTCAGCTTATGTGTGAGTAATTATGAATCAGTCTTATTTTCAGGTACATCATTATAGGGTGTCCTATTTGCTGTCCTAGACCTTTCCTTCATATTGCATTTGCTACAGGTTACTGGATCAATTCAGATTATGTATACAAAAGTAATTAAGGAAATTCATTTGATACATGTAACTTACTTTGATTGTCATTAGTGGCTTCCTATATAAATGACGGCCTCCATGTATGGCAAGCTACATTTATCCAGTTATTCACACCTGCCACTTTTTTTCCAAGTCTGACACCTTCTTCTGGATATCCTTCTGACTATCTCATGATACATTAGCCATGTTGATTGTTGCTCTGGGCAATATTGACTTGTTCCTTTACTGTGTAGGAAGCACTTCAACGTCCTCTCAAGCCATCTGCTATGATCTGCAGTTCTTTATCTGTAAATCTTGGTTGATGCCTTCTGCAATCCCTGTACTTGCCCCAGAAAATTGTCCATTATTTGTCCTGGTCAAGTGCCTGGTTGTGATCTAGGTAGTAAAGCAGTATTCTTGCAGATGTGCGTTACTTATAGTGCACCTCAACACATCCAAGGTTCCAGAAAGTGCACTGAGTAAAGTTATAAAAAATTGTCTAAAAGTTTAACTCCAATTTAACACACTGCCGACTAATTAATTCCAACTCCACCCACACCTTATACATATAGCAATGTAGTCTTAATGAAATATGTTTGACATGAATCTTGTCATTCATGTGGAAATGACTTATGAAATAATACTGGGCGGCCTGCTGGTGGCGCTGTCCAGGGAGAGTATAAATACTCGGGCATGGGCCCAACTTGCTCAGGACATTCTTTAACAGGAACCAGTGAAGGACACAACTAGACCTCCATGTTGAAAAACAGTTGATTAAAGCTTTGTTTAACACTTGAACCAAGTGCCTAGTAGTTTTCTTACGTCAATGTTATTAATAAAAAAAAGTCAGAAATGCTTCCCAATTGCTTAGCCACACAAACCAGGAATGTTGCAGATTCAATCCATATTCTGTACTGAGTTAGTTGATTTCAGCTAGGATGGTAGTTTTGGTGCTATATTTGGCCTCAGCATCCTGGGCTAGGGAGGAGAAAAATCAGATAAGGTCCCCATTCCTATCTACCTGGGGACTTCTGCTGGAAAATGAGAGTGTGTGGACATCAGGTAAGGACAGCAATGGATTTGGCTGTGATCAAATAGCCTGCCTACACTTACTTGGTTTGCAATTTAGGTGAGGTATCAGAGGTCCTGCGGGGCCTACATGTGAACATTGGAATAGGAGCAGGCCATTCATTCCCTTGAGCCTATTCCGCCATTTAATCAGATCATGACTGATTTGTACCCGCCTTTGACCCATATCCCTTGATACCCTTACCTAACAAAAATCTATTGATCTCAGTCTTGAAGATTTTAATTGACCCATTATCCACTACCTTTTGAGCGAGAGAGTTCTAGATTTCCACTACCCTTTGTATGTAAAAGTGCTTCTTGATTTCGCTCCTAAATGGCCTATCTCTAATTTTAAGATTGTGCCCCCTTGTTCTGGAATCCCCCAGTAGATGAAATAGTTTCTCTGCATCTACCCTATCGAAACTCTCTATCAGTTTAAACACCTTCCCTTAAACCATCTAAACTCAAAGGAATAGAAACTAAGTTCATGCAATCTGTTCTTATAATTTAACCCTTTAAGCCCATGTATCATTCTGGTGAATTTGCACTGTACCCCCTCCAAAGCCAATATATCCTTCCTGAGGTGCGGTGCCCAAAACTGAACGTGGCACTCCAGATGGGATCTGACCAAGGCTCGGTAAAACTGAAGTATAACTTCTTTCCCTTTCAATTCCAGTGCCCTTGAGATAAAGGCCAACATTCCATTCGTCTTTTTGATTATTTTTTATACCTGTGCACTAGCCTTTAGTGATTCGTCTACATGACCCCTGGGCCTATATGCTAATATCAACTAGTGCCTTCAGGAAGGAGGAAAGAAAATTCAAGGAAAAATCAACCCTCCCTGCTGGTCTTCTGTTCATACACCAGACAATGAACCACACAACAGAAGATTTGGGCCAGAAATTCGGGTCTCCACGGGTGAGTACGCGCTGTGTACTCACCCGTAGACCCAACGAAAGTGCCGGTTTCGCGCATGCACTGCGCATGCGCGGGAAACCGGAACTTCCGTTCCCCTGAAGGAAGGGGTTCAGAGGTCGAACGCGAGCGCCGGAGAGGCTGCGCGCACGCAGCGAACTTCGTTTTTTTTTCAGGTTTCTCCGTGAGGGTAAGTACGGAGAAGCTGTGCAGGAAAAAAGGAGGCACAAGGCCTGCTTTTAACAAGGTAAGTGGTGAATTAAGTACAATTTAAACATTTTTTCAACAGGTTTATCTTTTTTACATACTTTAAAAAAGGTAAGTTTATTTTTAGCATTGGTAAAAAGTGTAATTAATTTTTTCAAAAATTTAAATTTTTGTTTAAAGTAGTTAATTTATGTAATTTATAGTTATTTTAAAAATGTGATTTTTTATTTTTATTTATTTGAAGTTTTAGTGAGGTTTTGGGGCCGATCTCTATTCATAGATTTGACAGGTCTTCTTGTCAAAATCTATGAATGAAGATTCCCTGCTCCGATTGGCTCTCTATGGTCCCACGTGATCCCAGGGGACGCTTCGAACTAATTGCGCCCCTGGGATACGCAAGCACTGCGCGCCGGCAGCTGTAGGAGGCCCAGGAGCCGAATTCCACGCGGGCCCGAAGCACAACGGCAGGCGCGCTAGGTAAGTACGCGCGCGATCCTTGCACCCGCGGGAAGCCGGAGAGCCGAATTTCTGGCCCATTAATAAATATCAGCTTCCTGTTCTTGTTCAGCATAAACCAGACCTAAAGTAAATGAGTCATTGAACATGAACAGTAGAACAGACCAACAACGTAGAAAATACATGTGGCAAATACATGAGGACAAAACATTGTCCACACTTTAAAAAGTTGGTGACTGCACCTCAATTCAGTCAAACACTTGAAAAACAGCACAAGCAAAGTCTAACCACAACATCTGAACCATTGGCATTCCATGCGAAATGGATGGATGTGGTCTGCATGTTTTTAGACATAAAATATGATTAACAATGGAAGATAGTTAAAGACAGAAATGATACCACACAGTATTTGGCTGCAGGTGTGGGAGGGATGGCTATATATGACTGTGGGATATGTAGAGGGAGTTTGAGAGATGGCATTATATTAATTGGGTTCTCACCGTTGAGGATTTCATCAGTGCTGCCCTGTTCTCCCTCCAAGGTTCCTTGTAGGAAAGGTTTAACTATAAGAGAAAGAGTTATTTGTTAACTTCTTACAGATATTTGCTTGTTGTATCTCAGAACAGGAATCAGAGGAATATAAACGTGCTAGTCAGCTGATGGTATGACAGCACACTTTGGCTCTTTAAGATGGCTGGAGATTATGTGATAAATCATCCAAGAGCCTAGGCCACTGATGAGGCTTCACAAGCGACCAGTGCTTATCAGAAAATTGTGGGCAATACCCCTAAAGACCTAGATAATTATTTGGCACTAAGATCTCCAAGGTTGTATGCAGGTGTTCAAAATGGCTCACCTCTGTGAGACCCCCATAATTAATTATCCATGTCATAAGTGTCTAACTTCAGATCAAACATGTCAGTCACTGCAATTCAAATCAGTTTGTAAAAGATGTTTTGCTTTACCACCTACTTACTGGAGACCATGATCAATGATGCTGGAAGTCCCCTCACCCGCCCCCCAACCCCACACCTAGGCTTCAGGAGTGAGATCCATGCTACACAGAGTGCCTTGGATATCTTTAGAAACATAAGCAAAAACCAGTAGACCAATAAACCTTCATTGGTCAGTGTTGTGCTCTGTGTCCAAGAGAATAGCCCTTTGCTGAGGAACATAGGCTTCTTTTTGTTAATGGTTTATTTCTCAGTACAATCATATCGCCAGGTAAAATGTTAATCCATCTGACTGAGAGTTGGTAAAAAAATATTGAGCACATTCCAAATTGAAACTCCCTTAAAGTAGGTACCAGCAAAGTACAATAAGGTAATCCAAAAGTCTTCTATAGGCATATAAATAGTAAAAGGGTAGTACGAGGAGGGGTGGGGCCGGTAAGGGACCAAAAAGGAGACCTACGCATGGAGACAGAGGGCTGGATTTTGAATGACCCATGGAGTCGGGTTTGGAGGCGTGTGGGGGGTTAAATTTGCGGGGTCAGGGTTTCCGACCCCATCCCGACTCCATCCCGCCTCCACGCAATTTTGACAAAATCAGTCACGGGGTTCCCGACTCTCTCCCACCTCCAAGAGGCAGGGAGAGGCCATTACAGCCCTTAACAAGCCCTAAATTGGGTCTGTAATGCTATTTTGAAACGTTGTAGCTAGTTTAACCCTTTTCTGACGTGAAGCACGCCTGGTGTGAAACACTCCAGTGAAACCTGGCGGGAGCACAAATGGATAGCTGACTATCGGCTGCAAGTCCACTATTACAACGGAGATGTGATGAAGGTAGTAGTAGTATTAGGTGTGAAAGTCGCCTCTGATGCTGCTACATTCAATGTCATGGCATTTGGTGTAAGAGGACTTGGATGCAAAAAATTCATTCTCTCTGTCTCTCTCTCTCTCTCTCTCATTCTCATATTTTCATCCAGGTCCACTCACATCAGAAGCAATGCAGACAAGTCCTCTCTCACCAGTAGCCAGACAATCTCTGAAGCAGGCAGTCAGCAATGATGACATCATCAGAGGCGGGTTTCAGACTGAAACCACTAATTAGTTCATGGGTTCCCACATGCTGAAACTCAATTGCCCAATTAAGTGAAAATTGCATCAGGCATCCACATTAATCTGGAGTCGGGGGGGGAAACACGAAATGCGGATTACACGACCCCAACCCGACCCCAAGACAAAATCCAGCCCAGAGGGTATGGCTGAGGTACTAAATGAGTACTTTGCATCTGTCTTCACCAAGGAAGAGGATGCTGCCATAGACATAGTGAAGGAGGAGGTAGTGGAGACACTTGATAGGATAAAAATTGATAAAGAAGAGATATTAGAAAGGAAAATTGCAAATGTTACACCATTGTTCAAAAAGGGTGTAAAGATAAACCCAGCAACTACAGGCCAGTCAGTTTAACCTCAGTAGTGGGGAAGCTTTTAGAAACAGTATTCAGGGACAAAATCAACAATCACTTGGATAGGGGTGGATTAATTAAGGGAAGCCAGCACGGATCTGTTAAAGGCAAATCATGTTTAACCAACTTAGAAACATAGAAGATAGGAGCAGGAGTAGGCCATTCGGCCCCTCGAGCCTGCTCCGCCATTCGATGAGATCATGGCTGATCATCTAAACTCAGTACCCTGTACCTGCCTTCTCCCCATATCCCTTGATACCTTTAGCTTGATCGAGTTTTTTGATGAGGTAACAGAGAGGGTTGATGAGGGTAATGCGGTTGACGTGGTGTACATGGATTTCCAAAAGGCGTTCGACAAAGTGCCACATAATAGGCTCACCAGCAAAATTGAAGCCCATGGAATAAAAGGGACAGTGGCAGCCTGGATACGAAATTAGCTAAGTGACAGGAAACAGAGAGTAGTGGTGAACGGTTGTTTTTCGGACTGGAGGAAGGTATACAGTGGTGTTCCCCAGGGGTCGGTACTAAGACCACTGCTTTTCTTGATATATATTAATGACTTGGACGTGGGTGTACAGGGCACAATTTCAAAATTTCCAGATGACACAAAACTTGGAAGTATAGTGAATAGTGAGGAGGAGAGTGATAGACTTCAGGAAGACATAGACAGGCTGGTGAAATGGGCAGACACGTGGCAGATGAAATTTAACGCAGAAAAGTGTGAAGTGATTCATTTTGGTAGAAAGAATGAGGAGAGGACATATAAACAAAATGGTACAATCCTAAAGGGGGTGCACGAACGGAGAAGGCAGGTTGAGAAAGCAGTTAAAAAGGCTTAAGGGATCCTGGGCTTCATAAATAGAGGTATAGAGTACAAAAGTGTGGAAATTATGATGAACCTGTATAAAACACTGGTTCAGCCTCAACTGGAGTACTATGTCTAATTCTGGGTACCACACTTTAGGAAGGGTGTGAAGGCCTTAGAGAAGGTGCAGAAAAGATTTACGAGAATGATTCCAGGAATGAGGGAATTCAGTTACGTTGATAGACTGAAGAAGCTGGGGTTGTTCTCCTTGGAGCAGAGAAGATTGAGAGGAGATTTGATAGAGGTGTTCAAAATCATGAGGGGTCTAGACAGAATAGATAGAGAGAAACTGTTCCCATTGGCGGAAGGGTCAAGAACCAGAGGACACAGATTTAAGGTGATTGGCAAAAGAACCAAAGGCGACGTAAGAAAAAACTTTTTTACGCAGCGAGTGGTTAAGATCTGGAATGCACTGCCTGAAAGGGTGGTGGAGGCAGACTCAATTTTATCTTTCAAAAGGGAGTTGGATAAGTATCTGAAGGAAAAGAAATTACAGGGCTACGGGGAAAGGGCGGGGGGAGTGGGACTAGCTGAGAGTCGGCACAGGCTCGACGGGCCGAATGGCCTTCTTCCGTGCTGTAATCATTCTATGATTCTATGAAAGTATTAAGCCACCTGAGTAAGAAGTGTAAAACAAACAAATTAAGCACACTGGAGCCTTCTTTCATCCAGAAGCGGTGGCGGCAAAGCGGACCTAGGAGGAGCGGCGAGGCGGCGGCGGCGTATAAAGGGAGCCCGAGGCGCAGGTCGGCCCCACAGCAGCAGCGCCGAGGCAGCAGCGGACCTTGAGGAGCAGCGAGGAAGCAGCGGCGGACCTTGAGGAGCAGCGAGGAGGCAGCAGCGGACCTTGAGGAGCAGCGAGGAGGCAGCGGCGGACCTTGAGGAGCAGTGAGGAGGCAGCGGCGGACCTTGAGGAGCAGTGAGGAGGCAGCAGCGGACCTTGAGGAGCAGTGAGGAGGCAGCGGCAGACCTTGAGGAGCAGCGAGGAGGCAGCGGTGGTACCAACTCAGCACCGGCAGAATTTTGAAAGAGTGGCGTCAGAAGTCAAAAAGTGACGTCGGCACAAGGGGAGGGAGCTGATTGGTGAGTATCTGGTAAGTGTTTATACTTGGATTTCTTAAAGTTTTAAGTTGATTCCAGCTAGGTTAGTAAATAGTCTGTTAAGTAGAGGTATGGCAGGGCAGCTCACACCCGTGGAATGCACATCCTGTGCCATGTGGGAAGTCCTGGACACCTCCCGTGGTCTGGACGACCACATGTGCGGGAAGTGTCGCCAGCTACAGCAGCTTGAACACCGGGTTACGGAGCTTGAGCGGCAGCTGCAGTCACTGCTGTGCATCCGTGAGGCTGAGAGCTAAATGGATAGCACGTTTCGGGAGGTGGTCACCCCGCAGCTTAAGAATGTGCAGGCGGAGAGGGAGTAGGTGACCACCAGACAGAAGAGGAGGACCAGACAGGTAGTGCAGGTGTCCCCTGAGCCCATCTTGCTCACCAACCAGTATTCGGTGCTGAGTACTGGTGAGGGTGATGGTTCCTCTGGGGAGTGCAGCCAGAGCCAAGTCCACAGCACCATGGAAGGCTCAGCTGCACAGGGATGGGGGTGGAGGGGGAAGAGGAGCGGGAGAGCAATAGTGATAGGGGATTTAATAGTTAGGGGAGCAGACAGACGTTTCTGCAGCTGCAGACGTGACTCCAGGATGGTATGTTGCCTCCCTGGTGCCAGGGTCAAGGATGTCACTAAATGGCTGCAGGGCATTCTGAGGGGGGGAGGGCGAATTGCCAGAGGTTGTGGTCCATATCGGTACCAACGACATAGGTAGAAAGAGGGATGAGGTCCTGCAGGCAGAGTCTAGGGAGCTAGGAAAGGGGTTAAAAAGCAGGACTTCAAAGGTAGTAATCTCCAGAATACTCGATAGCTCGAGTACAGAAATAGGAAGATAAAGCAGATGAATGCGTGGCTGGAGAGATGGTGTAGGAGGGAGGGCTTTAGATTCCTGAGGAATTGGAACCGTTTCTGGGGGAGGTGGGACCTCTACAAGCCAGACGGGTTGCACCTCAACAGGAACGGGACCAATATCCTCGCGGGGGGGTTTGCTAGTGCTGTTGGGGAGGGTTTAACCTAGCTTGGCAGGGGGATGGGAACCTGAGGGTAGAATCAGAAGGGAGAAAAGCTAAGCTGGATAGGGGTTCAGGTGAAGGGGTATTTAGGAAGGCAAAGCGAAAGGAGAAGGCAATAGTGCAGGGCAATGACAGGGGTAACGATAACTAGAATGTATCAGGAAGGGGCAGAGCGTACCAGAAAATAGAGTCAGAGTGAGGAAAAATGATAAGATAAAATTAAAGGCTCTTTATCTGAATGCACACAGCATTCGTAACAAGATAGATGAGTTGACTGCAGAAATAGAAATAAATGGGTATGATCTGATAGCCATTACAGAGATGTGGTTGTAAGGTGATCAAGGCTGGGAACTGAATATTCAGGGGTATTTGACATTTTGGAAGGATAGGCAGAAAGGAAAAGGAGGTGGGGTAGCTCTGTTAATAAAGGATGAGATCACTGCAGTGGTGAGGAATGATATTGGCTCAGAAGCTCAAGATGTAGAATCAGTTTGGATGGAGATAAGAAATAGTAAGGGTAAGAAGTCACTGGTGGGAGTAGTATATAGGCCCCCTAACAGTAGCTATACTGTAGGACAGAGTATAAATCAAGAAATAATGGAGGCTTGTAAGAAAGATACTGCAATAACCATGGGCGATTTTAATCATCATATAGATTGGATAAATCAAATTGGCAAGGGTAGCCTTGAGGATGAGTTCATAGAGTATATTCGGGATGGTTTCTTAGAGCAATACGTTGAGGAACCAACCAGGGAGCAATCTATTTTAGATCTGGTAATGTGTAATGAAACAGGATTAATTAATGATCTCATAGTAAAGGATCCTCTAGGAAAGAGTGATCATAGCATGGTAGAATTTCAAATTCAGTTTGAGGGTGAGAAACTTGGGTCTGAAACTAGTGTCCTAAACTTAAATAAAGGCAATTACAAGGATATGAGGACAGAGTTGGCTAAAGTGGACTGGGAAAATAGATTAAAGGGTAAGATGGTAGATCAGCAGTGGCAGACATTTAAGGAGATATTTCATAAATCTCAGCAAAGGTGTATTCCACTGAGAAAGAAAGGCTCTACGAGAAGGATGCACCATCCGTGGCTAACTAAGGAAGTTAAGGATGGTATCAAATTGAAAGAAAAGGCATACAGTGTTGTGAAGATTAGTGGTAGGCCAGAGGATTGGGAAATTTTTAGAAACCAACAAAGGATGACTAAAAAAATGATAAAGAGAGAGAAGATAGAGTATGAGAGTAAACTAGCAAATAATATAAAAACAGACAGTAAGAGCTTCTACAGGTATATAAAAAGGAAGAGAGTAGCTAAAGTAAAAATTGGTCCCTTAGAGGATAAGACTGGTGAATTAATAATGGGAAATAGAGAAATGGCAGAGACTCTAAACAATTATTTTGGATCGGTCTTCACGGTAGAAGACACTAAAAACATCCCAATAATAATAGATAATCAAGGGGCTATAGGGAGGGAGGAACTTAAAACAATCTCTATCGCTAGAGAAAAAGTACTATGCAAGCTAATGGGGCTAAAGGCCGACAAGTCCCCTGGACCTGATGGACTGCATCCTAGGGTCTTAAAAGAAGTGGCTGCAGAGATAGTGGGCTGGATTTTCATTGACCCGTGGAGGCGGGTTTGGAGGCGTGTGTGGGGTTAAAGTTGCAGATTCCGGGGTCCCGACCTCATCCCGCCTCCATGCCAGTTTCGCTGGAGGCGGGTACCCGACCTGTGCTGAGACCTGACTCCCTGAGGCGGGAAGGGATTAGTAACAATTAACTGCCTGTTAACAGGTAGTTAACAGACAGTTTTTTGCATAATCCCTATTTTAATGGCTGAAATGTGGGCTTCCCGACAGGTCCCAACCACGCCGTTTCAGCAGGGGTTGGAGGGGTCGATATGTCCGGTGGGCAGGTGAGTGATGGGTGCATGTGTGCAGAGGTAAGTGTGTAAGGTAAGTGTAAAGTGTGGGGAAAAGTTTTACTTACCTTAACTTCCTCCTGCAGGTGTCAGCCCTTCAGGTCTCGGGAGTCAGAAATCTCACCGGCACAGAAAGCACAATGGCCGTTGAGCTGTCAAAAACTGCAGCCTTTGTTTTCTGTGCTGGATTGATTTCTAACTCAGCCTGAGAGGAAGGACTATAGTTAGAAGACAGATTGTCAGTGTTTGACAGCTTCACAGAGCTGTCAAATGCTGATATTTCATCTGTCAAAAGCTCTTGACAGATGAAATGTCAATCTGTGATGTCACCTGTTGCTGGGTGGCCCTTAATTGGCCTGCTGAGCCCGCTGGGCGGGCTCAACAAGGTCAATCAATTAAAATACAGTGGGTTGGCCACAAGTCGATGGAGGCGGGACTACAACCCAAAAAGTGGGAGTCCCGCCTCCATCCCGTCCCCAGTATCAAAATCCAGCCCAGTGGATGCGTTGGTTGTAATCTACCAAAATTTCCTGGATTCTGGAGAGGTCCCAGTGGACTGGAAAACTGCAAATGTAATGCCACTATTCAAGAAAGGAGGGAGACAGAAAGCAGGAAACTATAGGCCAGTTAGCCTAACATCTGTCATTGGGAAAATTCTGGAATCCATTATTAAGGAGGTAATAGCAGGACATTTAGAAAATCATAAGACAATCAAGCAGAGTCAACATGGTTCTATGAAAGGGAAATTGTGTTTGACAAATTTGCTAGAGTTCTTTGAGGATGTAACAAACAGGGTGGATAAAGGGGAACCAGTAGATGTAGTGTATTTTGATTTCCAAAAGGCATTCGATAAGGTGCTACATAAAAGGTTACTGCACAAGATAAGAGCGCACGGGGTTGGGGGTAATATATTGGCATGGGTAGGGGATTGGCTAACTAACAGAAAACAGAGAGTCGGGATAAATGGGTCATTTTCCGGTTGGCAATCAGTAACGAGTGGGGTGCCACAGGGATCAGTGCTGGGGCCTCAACTATTTACAATCTATATTAATGACTTGGATGAAGGGGCCAAGTGTACTGTAGCCAAATTTGCTGATGATACAAAGATAGGTGGGTTAGCAAGTTGTGAGGAGGACACAAAGAGTCTGCAAAGGGATATAGATAGGTTAAGTGAGTGGGCAAAAATTTGGCAGATGGAGTATAATGTGGGAAAATGTGAGGTTATCCACTTTGGAAGGAAAAAGCAAATTATTATTTAAATGGAGTGAGACTACAAAATGCTGCAGTACAGAGGGATCTGGGGTCCTAGTACATGAAACACAAAAAGTTAGCATGCAGGTACAGCAAGTAATTAGGAAGGCTAATGGAATGTTGGCCTTTATTGCAAGGGGTATGGAGTATAAAAGTAGGGAAGTTTTGATGCAACTTTACAGGGCGCTGGTGAGACCGCACCTGGAGTACTGCATACAGTTTTGGTCTCCATATCTAAGGAAGGATATACTTGCATTGGAGGCAGTGCAGAGAAGGTTCACTAGGTCGATTCCTGGGATGAAGGGGTTGACGTATGATGAAAGGTTGAGCAGGTTGGGCCTATACTCATTGGAGTTTAGAAGAATGAGAGGTGATCTTATTGAAACATATGAGATTCTGAGGGGGCTTGACAGGGTGGATGCTGAGGGGATGTTTCCCCTAGTGGGGGTATCTAGAACTAGGGGGCATAGTTTCAGAATAAGGGGTCGCCCATTTAAGACGAATATGAGGAGGAATTTCTTCTCTCAGAGGGTCGTGAATCTTTGGAATTCTCTACCCCAGAGAGCTGTGGAAGCTGGGTCATTGAATATATTCAAGGCGGAGATTGACAGACATTTGAACTGCAAGGGAGTCAAGGGGTATGGGGAGAGAGCGGGAAAGTGGTGTTGAGGCCAAGATTGGATCAGCCATGATCTTATTGAATGGCGGAGCAGGCTCGAGGGGCCGATTGGCCGACTCCTGCTCCTGTTTATTATGTTCTTACGTTCTTTAGAAAAGTCTTTTAACCTGGAGATTTTGCTTGGTTCTTGACTGGTGCGTACATCTGTGTCAAAATCATTATGTTGAAAGCATCTCAAGTATAAGGAGATTTATCTATGTTTGTTGGTATGACCCATAATGTATCTTGTACATTATAATCTTATGAACTTAATAGAAAATTAGCATAATTTTATTACACAGGAAGTTGCTTAACCAAAGCTAGTTCTAACCCTAAACTGTTCATATTTAAATCTTTTATAACCATCACTACTTATACATATAATTAACCCCCCACTGGTTGGAACCGTGTAGAACGAACGCATATATTAAAAATGAGTAGTTTCTTATAATATGTAGTTAACTCATTCGTTGCTGATAGCTTATGATGGTATTTATTTTTCTCTTCCTGGAATTCATTCGGATGGTGTTAAAGGATCTGTGCAGAGCTGGTGTTGGCAATGTGCAATGAGTGGGTTGTCATATCTGTGTCCTCGGATGCAGTTATTTCTGTAAGACCATTGCCTTACGGGCTGTGGCCAAAGAGCACGCATTCTAGTCATACCCTCAGGAAAGAGGCTTTGGAGACACAAGGAGCATGACTGGGCTCACAATCCTGCCCCCCACCCCCGTCACCCAGAGCAGCTCAGAATGTTGTATTGTCTGCTGCCTGGCAGATAGAGTCCACCTATAATGTTCAAACCCACAGTGAGAAGATGCATACCCCAACTATGGTGCAACCTGACTTTTCCCACTATGACAAGTGGGCAAGACCCTGTGGGACATTTGCCAAATTGAACTAGTAATACATGGTTGTACCTGAAGCTGGGAAAACAGCAACAATAACTTGCATTTATATAGCGCCTTTAACATAGAAAAACATTCAGAGTGACGTAATTAAAACAAGGACGCGAAGCCAAAGAAGGAGATTTTAGGAGGGCTTTTAGGAGGGTTGACCAGTCGTCGAGGTGGGTTTTAAAGTGGGTCTTAAATGACCAGGAGGAGGTGGAGAGGCCGAGAGTTTCAGTGAGGGAATTCCAGAGCATCTGGCCTATGTTCCTGAAGGCTTGGCTATCAATGGTGGTGTGGCAGAAGGGGGCGTGCATAAGAGGTCAGAGTCGGAGGCATGGAGAGTTGTAGGGCTGGCAGAGGTTACAGAAGCAGGGCAGGACGAGGCCATGAAGGGATTTATTAAAATACACCAATTGTATGGGCTCACTCCACCCAACCCTCCAGTACCCCAGGTCCCTCCTTCACTCCATGTCCCTCCTTCACTCCATGTCCCTCCTTCACTCCAGGTCTCTCCTTCACTCCAGGTCCCTCCTTCACTCCAGGTCCCTCCTTCACTCCAGGTCCCTCCTTCACTCCATGTCCCTCCTTCACTCCAGGTCCCTCCTTCACTCCAGGTCACTCCTTCAGTCCAGGTCCCTCCTTCACTCCAGGTCCCTCCAGTACCCCAGGTCCCTCCTTTACTCCATGTCCCTCCTTCATTCCATGTCCCTCCTTCACTCCAGGTCCCTCCTTCACTCCAGGTCCCTCCTTCACTCCAGGTCCCTCCTTCACTCCAGGTCCCTCCAGTACCCCAGGTCACTCCTTCACTCCATGTCCCTCCTTCACTCCATGTCCCTCCTTCACTCCAGGTCCCTCCTTCACTCCAGGTCCCTCCTTCACTCCAGGTCCCTCCAGTACCCCAGGTCCCTCCTTCACTCCAGGTCTCTCCTTCACTCCAGGTCCCTCCTTCACTCCAGGTCCCTCCTTCACTCCAGGTCCCTCCTTCACTCCAGGTCCCTCCAGTACCCCAGGTCCCTCCTTCACTCCATGTCCCTCCTTCACTCCATGTCCCTCCTTCACTCCAGGTCCCTCCAGTACCCCAGGTCCCTCCTTCACTCCAGGTCCCTCCTTCACTCCAGGTCCCTCCTTCACTCCAGGTCCCTCCTTCACTCCAGGTCCCTCCAGTACCCCAGGTCTCTCCTTCACTCCATGTCCCTCCTTCACTCCAGGTCTCTCCTTCACTCCAGGTCTCTCCTTCACTCCAGGTCTCTCCTTCACTCCATGTCCCTCCTTCACTCCAGGTCCCTCCTTCACTCCAGGTCTCTCCTTCACTCCAGGTCCCTCCAGTACCCCAGGTCTCTCCTTCACTCCATGTCCCTCCTTCACTCCAGGTCTCTCCTTCACTCCATGTCCCTCCTTCACTCCAGGTCTCTCCTTCACTCCATGTCCCTCCTTCACTCCAGGTCCCTCCTTCATTCCAGGTCTCTCCTTCACTCCAGGTCCATCCAGTACCCCAGGTCCCTCCTTCACTCCAGGTCTCTCCTTCACTCCATGTCCCTCCTTCACTCCAGGTCCCTCCTTCACTCCAGGTCCCTCCTTCACTCCAGGTCCCTCCTTCACTCCAGGTCCCTCCTTCACTCCAGGTCCCTCCAGTACCCCAGGTCCCTCCTTCACTCCATGTCCCTCCTTCACTCCATGTCCCTCCTTCACTCCAGGTCCCTCCTTCACTCCAGGTCCCTCCTTCACTCCAGGTCCCTCCAGTACCCCAGGTCCCTCCTTCACTCCATGTCCCTCCTTCACTCCATGTCCCTCCTTCACTCCAGGTCCCTCCAGTACCCCAGGTCCCTCCTTCACTCCAGGTCCCTCCTTCACTCCAGGTCTCTCCTTCACTCCAGGTCCCTCCTTCACTCCAGGTCCCTCCTTCACTCCAGGTCCCTCCTTCACTCCAGGTCCCTCCAGTACCCCAGGTCCCTCCTTCACTCCAGGTCCCTCCTTCACTCCAGGTCTCTCCTTCACTCCATGTCCCTCCTTCACTCCAGGTCCCTCCTTCACTCCAGGTCTCTCCTTCACTCCAGGTCTCTCCTTCACTCCAGGTCTCTCCTTCACTCCATGTCCCTCCTTCACTCCATGTCCCTCCAGTACCCCAGGTCCCTCCTTCACTCCAGGTCCCTCCAGTACCCCAGGTCCCTCCTTCACTCCATGTCCCTCCTTCACTCCAGGTCTCTCCTTCACTCCAGGTCTCTCCTTCACTCCATGTCCCTCCTTCACTCCATGTCCCTCCTTCACTCCAGGTCTCTCCTTCACTCCAGGTCCCTCCAGTACCCCAGGTCTCTCCTTCACTCCATGTCCCTCCTTCACTCCAGGTCTCTCCTTCACTCCATGTCCCTCCTTCACTCCAGGTCTCTCCTTCACTCCATGTCCCTCCTTCACTCCAGGTCCCTCATTCACTCCAGGTCTCTCCTTCACTCCAGGTCCATCCAGTACCCCAGGTCTCTCCTTCACTCCATGTCCCTCCTTCACTCCAGGTCTCTCCTTCACTCCATGTCCCTCCTTCACTCCAGGTCCCTCCAGTACCCCAGGTCCCTCCTTCACTCCAGGTCCCTCCAGTACCCCAGGTCCCTCCTTCACTCCAGGTCCCTCCTTCACTCCAGGTCCCTCCTTCACTCCAGGTCCCTCCTTCACTCCAGGTCCCTCCAGTGCTCCAGGTCCCTCCTTCACTCCAGGTCCCTCCTTCACTCCAGGTCCCTCCAGTACTCCAGGTCCCTCCTTCACTCCAGGTCCCTCCAGTGCTCCAGGTGTCTCCAGCACCCGAGCTCTCTCCAGTGCTCCAGACCGAGGAAAGATGAGTCTGGGGATGCACTAATTCCCTATTACCTATACAAGCATCATTAAAAACCTCAAACTGCTTCTAAGCCACTTGCACTGACTTCTCCCTGTCTGACCTTGAACCATCTATAAAGATTTGTTACTAGCTTTATCTATTTTTTAATGTTACCTAACTATTTATCTATCTATCCATGTAGATGTTTCTATGTGTACATGAGTGCCATGTGATTTTACCTGGAACAGTTTTCTCCAGATATAAAGATGGTAATTGTATATATTAAAAACTTTCACATTAGGAGGCCAATTTTCCAAAGGCATGATGCATTAATGGGCGGAAAATCACAGGGAATGCACCTGTGATTTCCTGATCTGTACTCCCAGCAGGTGAGGCTCCTCACTGGGAGCACGCATTTGGAAAATTAGGGTTAGATACAATAATTATTAAGACTTACCAGAACATTGAAAGCCACTGCCTCTGAATCCCTGCTTACATTTACACTTAAAGGATCCTTGTGTGTTGTGGCAGTCTGCATGTGCACTACAGGAGTGCGTATTGGCAGCACATTCATCGATATCTGTCAAACAACACAATTGTCAATAGACCTGTTTAAAAACAGTAACACAGTTTCTTTGGTAAAAACATTGTTCCAGAAATTCGGGTCTCCACGGGTGAGTATGCGCTGTGTACTCACCCGTAGACCCAACGAAAGTGCCGGTTTCACGCATGCACTGCACATGCGCTGAAAACCAGAACTTCCGTTCCCCTGAAGGAAGGAGTTCAGAGGTTGAACGCGTGCACCGGAGAGGCAGCGCGTAGACCTCGAACTTCGTTTTTTTTTCAGGTTTCTCCGTGAGGGTAAGTACGGAGAAGCTGCGCGGGGAAAAAGGAGGCGCAAGGCCTGCTTTTAACAAGGTAAGTGGTGAATTAAGTACAATTTAAACATTTTTTCAACAGGTTTATCTTTTTTACATACTTTAAAGAAAGGTAAGTTTATTTTAAGCACCGTTAAAAAGTGTAATTAATTTTTTCAAAATTTTAAATTTTTGTTTAAAGTAGTTAATTTATGTAATTTATAGTTATTTTAAAAATGTGATGTATTTTTTAAATTTATTTGAAGTTTTAGTGAGGTTTTGGGGCCGATCTCTATTCATAGATTTGACAGGTCTTCCTGTCAAATCTATGAATGAAGATTCCCTGCTCCGATTGGCTCTCCATGGCCCACGTGATCCCAGGGGACGCTTCAAACTAATTGCGCCCCTGGGATACGCAAGCACTGCGCGCCGGCAGCTGCAGGAGGCACAGGAGCTGAATTCCACGCGGGCCCGAAGCACAACGGCAGGCGCAGTATGTAAGTACGCGCGCGATTCTTGCACCCGCGGGAAGCCGAATTTCTGGCCCAATGTGTTATTCCCAGTCTGTGTTGAGTTATTTGACCTCAGCTGGGATGGCAATAGCCTCAAGCCACAAAGCCTCAGGGATAAGAAGCAGAAAATCAGCCTGGGTTCTTGCTCTTGATCACTAACCAATGTGCATGGATGGACATCAGTAATGATAGGACTGGGAGTGGCTGTGAAACCCCCCAAGAATGAATGGCCTGTATTTTCCGATCCCTACGGGTGTGTACGCGCTGTGTACACACCCGTAGGGACATCGGAAATGCCGGTTTCAAGCATGCGAAGCACATGCGCTGAAAACCGGCATTTCCGATCTGTCAAGAATCCTCTTGACAGATCGGACGCCTACCCTGGAGAAGGGCCTCTGTGGGGGGAGAGTTCCGCTTTCTGCAGAACCTCCGCCCGCTGAAAACCCTTAGAAATCTTACGCCTGGTAAAAGCAGGTGTTTACCAGCATAAGAGTTTTAAAAAGTTTTAAAAAATAATTTTTTTTCACTCATTTATAATTTAAAAATACTTTTAAAAAGGTAAGTTTATTTTTAGCCCTGTAAAAAACCTTAATTTTTTTTCAAAAAATTAAATTTTGGTTAAAATATTTAAATTAATGTAATTTTAACTCTTTTTAAAAATGTGATGGTTTTTAAAAAATTATTTAATGTTTAAGTGTCTTTTTTAAGTGGTCCCCATTCATACTTTTGACAGGTCTATCTGTCAAAAGTATGAAGGGGGATTCCCTTCTCCCATTGGCTGGCCTGGCCCACGTGATCCCAGAGATGCTTGCGAACCGCCTGCGCCCCTGGGATACGTGGGCATCTTGACTGTGGAGAGGCCCAGGAGAGGAAGTGTCCGGACCTCGGGAGCCCTCAGGTAAGGGCTTGGATTATTTTCCGATAGGAGGCATCCGCACGCAGGAAGCTTCCTATCGGAAATTACGGGCCAATAACTTGCCCACTCTTGCTGTCTAGGCTTACACATACAAAATAAACAGTTGTGTGAGATAATAAATGGTATTCATGGAACTGCATCCCAGAATGAGTCAATGAATGGCTTCTGGAGAGGAGGAGGTGGGAACAGAAAGTTGTCACAATTTGTTTCATAATTGTTGTTTGCATAACCACAAGGTTGTCAGCTGACTGCTGAGAAGCTACAGTATTAACCTTACCTATACATTTGTATCTGCCGTCAATGTATTTAAGCTCATAGCCAGTTTGGCACTTGCAGAAGTAACTGCCAAATGTGTTCACACATCTCCGTAGAGGAGGGCAAAGAGCTTTGGCAGTTGCGCATTCATCAATATCTAGAAGAGGAAACAGTAAAAGAGATAGATACACTTGCATATTCTTTTCAGATAGCAGCTTAATATGCAAATATGCTATTTACTGCATGTTATGTGTTTAATTAAATACTGGACGGTGAGGAAACTCTTGCACTGGACTGGACTGATAGGACCTTAATTTTGAATTAATTTACTATTTTGAATTGCCTCACAGGTTAGAGTTCGAGGGGAGTAAAATTGTCTTGGGCAATTGGGTGGGGTGTAAATCGGGCTGCCGATACGTTATCGCCGGATTTGTGCTATCACCCAAGATAAATTTTACCCCCAAGGGGTCGTAGAACCTTTTTGAAGAAACGTTTTGCAAAACGTTTTAATTAGGGATCACCCCCTGCACCTTTGGAAAACCAGGGAGTCCGATGGATTTGGGTAACCGTGTTATTAGGATTTTTAATCCTCTTGGATTGTTGTGGAGCCTTCAGGAATTAAAGATTAATTTCCTGGACACTGCTACAAGCATCCTGGGAGAAAAATAATAGGGAATTCTCAAAATGAATATTGAATGGTGAATTAGATTTCTCTTGTTATCAGCTTCTCATCAGTTTCATACATTCCTGGAGACTCTATAGGCAGTCTTTGAAATATCAAGGCATCGTGTGCTTACCCTCTCTCAACAATTCTTTTGGTGTCGTAACATATGAACAGGAGTAGGCCATTCAGGCCCTCAAGCCTGTTTCGCCATTCAATTAGATCATGGCCGACTTGGAGCTCAACCTCATTTACTTGTCTTTGATGTACTCGTACTGTGACTTATGATGCCAGCATAAAGTCATGTGATTAAACCTCCTGGAATACATCCAACCAGAGTTGGCAACCCTATGGGCTAGAAATTCGTTATAGCCAAGGAATGGGCGGTGTCAGTAGAAAAGTTGGAGAATTAGCGCCAGGCGCAAATGCTATAGACTGCACGAAAAATTTGTGCTCACAGCTCAATAAAATGATTGGAGTCCTAAATCAAGTTTTAAAACCCAAGCTCATTGGTGTTAAACTTAAAGGGTGGACCAATATCGGGTGCAGTCTAATCGCAACTCATGGTTGCCACAGGCTTTTTTCGTTATTTAAAGGGGAGGTGCATTGATGCTGCAGCACCTCATTCTCAGCATTGCTGGCTGTGCAGCTGCCTCAGCAAGCAGAAGCAGAACAAGGAGAAGGAGCCGAAGGACTGAACCAGGTCTGCGCATGGCCGATCCACACCCCAGGGAGAGAGCCCGCAGATTCTCCGATGAAGCATTGGAGGCATTGGTTTTCGCTGTGGAGAGACAGAGGGCGGTGCTCTACCCAGCAAGTGGCAGGAGGCCCTCACCACAAGTCTTCCACACCATGTGGAGGGAGGTAGCACAGCACATCTCGGGCAGCACTGTGGTCCCCAGGACCCACACACAGTGCAGGAAGAAATGTAACGACCTCACTTGCGTGGTCAGGGTGAGTGAATGCTTCAAAAAATGCTACATACCACCATCTTTACCACAATCTTCACACACAGGCCAAAGCACCACACCCCAGCACTATACCTACCAACAATCACACCTCACACCTTGCACACGACAGCTATTCAACTATGGCAGGCACAAGGGTCATTAGTTATTAGAATTCATGTGATATGTCCAAAAATGTGTGGGTTAGGTAGATTTGGCTATGATAAATTGACCCTTAGTGTTAGGGGGGGATTAAATATGTGGGGTTATGGGGATAGGATGGGATATGTTAGGGGGAATTAAATACGTGGGGTTACGGGGGTAGGGTGGGATATGTGTACTGTGGGGATTAAAGCAGGGACAGGGTACTGGATTTGGATGATCAGCCATGATCGTATTGAATGGTGGAGCAGGCTCGACGGGCCGAATGGCCTACTCCTGCTCCTAGATTCTATGTTTCTATGTTTCTATGTGTGATATGTTTATAGATAAATTTATTAATGGTCTTTGGAATATTTTGTGGTCTCTCTCATTTCACCTTTGTGCCCAAGAGGACGCTGTGATATGGTGTGAGACAGGGATTGTATGATGGGGATGTGGTGAGCTACGGGGATCTGGGGTTTCATTCATGTGAATCGGAGTTTGATGAGCTGATCACGGACAGCCAGTCCAGAAGGCCAATTGTCTCGCTGCGTCCTCCCTTCCTCCTGTTCCTCCTCCTCCTTGTCCTCTTCCTCCTCGTCCTTCTCCTCATCCTCACCCTCCTCTGCCTTGCCCTCCTCCTGAGGTGGTCCTGCAATCTCTACTGGCAAGGGCTGCGCCCTCATGATGACCAAGTTGTGGAGCATGCAGCAGACCACCATGAAATGGGACACCCACTCTGGCGAGTACTGGAGGGCTTCTCCCGAGCAGTCAAGGCAGTGGAACCATTGCTTCAATAAGCCGATGGTCTGCTCAATGATGTTCCTGGTGGCAACATGGCTCTCATTATATGACTGCTGGGCATGAGTGTTGGGGTTGCAGAGGGGAGTCATGAGCTAGGTGGAGAGCAGATAGCCCTTGACGTGGTGGCTGGAAGAATACTAGCACACCGGTCTGGCGCAACATGAAGGCATCATGGCTGCTGCCAGGATAGTGGGCATTAACATTAAGGATTCGCTGTCTGTGGTCGCACACCAACTGCACACCAACTGCACATTAAGTGAGTGGTAGCCTTTGCTGTTACGGAAGATCTCAGGATTGTTATGCAGTGCCCGCAAAGCCATGTGGGTGCAGTCGATTTTGGCCTGCACCATGGGGAAGCCCACTATCCTGGCAAAGCCATATGCACACTTGTCCTGCTTCTCTCTGGTGATCGGGAAGCCAATGTAATCCCTTCTCCTGCTGTAGAGAGCCTCAGTGACCTCCCGGATGCAGCGATGGATGGCAAACTATGAGAAGGATCTGCTGGCAAATAAATTGAGGGCCACAGTGACCTTCACTGCCACTGGGAGAGCTGTGGTTGTCCTGGCCTGAGGCTGGAGGTCTGGTTGCAGGAGGTGGCAGAGTTATGTGACCACCTCCATGGTAAAGCAAAGTCTTTTAATACACTGCTCTTCACTTAATTGAAGGTAGGAGAGGTGCTCTCGGAATACCCTCGGAGGGTAAGCCTCCTGTTGAGAGCCCTGATGGCCTTCCTCCTCCCTCTGCGCACATGTTCCTGTATTTCTCGTTGCCTACGCTCCCTCTACCATAGATCCTGGAGGACGAGGTGGCATGCCAGTACATCCCCCATTAATGTTACCAAGTGTAGCAGTTTGAATCTTTGAAGAATAAATGTAGCTACTTTTTAGTTGCCAGAAGACTCCTGATATAAAAGAACCTTGAAATTTTTGACAGATGAATTGTCAGCGTTTGACAGCTTTGAGAAGCTGTCAAACACTGACACTCTCTGTTCTAAGGTGAGCCCTTGCACAAAGACTCACCAAAACCTCTTTTCTCAGCAGAAATCAGATGGCTGCTGCATCTGAGAATGCAGCAGCCATTCTGTCATCTCTGCCATTGAGATGAGGCACCTCTGGAACCCCAAGGGTTGAAGCCTGCAGGAAGAAGCAAAGGTAAGTAAACTTTTTCTAACACTTTACACTCACCTCTCATACTTACTTCTCCACACTTGCACCCATCACTCACCTCCACAGCGGACTTTTCAATCCCTCTCACCCCCGCAGACCCACTGCTCACCTCGCTGACCCTGGCGAGGTTCGCAGCCGTCGGGAAGCCCGCACTTGCAGGGGTAAAATGGGGATAAGTCTCTTAACTGCCTGTTAACTACCTGTTAACAGGCAGTTAATTGGCTGTAATCCCCTTGTCGCCTCGAGGAGACGGGTCCCTGCGCAAGTTGGGGACCCGCCTCCCGGGAAGATGGCACGGAGGCGGGTTGGGAGCTCCTAGTTTCTGACATTTTCCCAGCAGTCCCGTCTCCATACCTGCCTCCCCAGGGCTGGGAAAATTCTCCCCCAAGTCTCTGTAATAAGTGTTCTTCAGCCATTGCTGGGCAGATGTGTCTCAGACTATAGATGCAACGTGTGGACTAGAGGTGGGTGGAGACAGTGTATCTTTGCTATCACCTCACATCTATTGAAGCCTTGCTCTGCTCCCACTTGTCCTCCTCTCTAAATCAAGCGATGGAACACTGAAAGCTATCTCCATTGCAATGAGCTTTCTGTCTGGACAAACTGCACGATAACACATAGGAAGAAAAGATAGTCAACAAGCATACTCCATGAATGGTGTTGAACAAGCTAAGGATGAAGATGAAAGAGACCTGGAAGTTTTAGTCGAATCAACACTAAACATGATTGTGGAACAATTGGCGTATGTTTATTAAATAATAATCCAAAATTGATTAGCAGAAAATAATATGCTCGTTTTTGTTCTGATAAATTAAGAAAATAACCTCAAAGAAAGTTTTTTTTCCGTAAATCAGGTTTTTTTTTTACTGGTAAACTTGTTCTAATGTGTAAGATTACAGAGTGATGCACAGACCTACGCAGGTTTTTCCGTCTGGTCCGAGTTGGAGTCCAGAGGATGGACAAAGGCAGCGGACCTCTCCCTTCACATCCTCACAGCCATACTGACAGTTTGCCACAGTACATGTCCTGGAATCTAAAAAAACACCAAATCAGTGAGTTCATATGGGAGCCACAAGCACACACGAAAATGCACAAAAACAAACACTCAATATTCAGAAAGTTCTTTTTCCCACTTTTTTCTGGGTAACCAAAATTTAATCCTGTTCTGATCCTTCGCTGATGCAAGTTACATAGGTACAATCAGCTCCGCTGGACGGGTCACATTGTCCGCATGCCCGATACGAGACTCCCGAAACAAGCGCTCTACTCGGAGCTCCGACACAGTAGGAGAGCCCCAGGTGGGCAGAGGAAACGCTTCAAGGACACCCTCAAAGCCTCCTTGAAAAAGTGCAACATCCCCACCGACACCTGGGAATCCCTGGCCCAAGACCGCACAAAGTGGAGGAGAAGCATCCGGGAAGGCGCCTAACACCTCGAGTCTCTTCGCCGGGAGCAAGCATAAGCCAAGCGCAAGCAGCGCAAGGAGGGCACATCAACCAAAGCACCCCACTCACCCGCCCCTTCAACCACCGTCTGCCCCACCTGTGACAGAGACTGTAGGTCCCGCATTGGACTCATCAGTCACCTGAGAACTCATTTTTAATGTGGAAGCAAGTCATCCTCGGTTCCGAGGGACTGCCTAAGAAGAGAAGAAGAAGAAGAAGAAGAAGAGGTACGATGAGCTGTGTACTGGGGGAAAAAAACTATATTTTATTTCAATATTTTTATTCTTCACAGTTCACAAGGAAAAATGACAACTGAAAAGTGCATTCCTTATTCGATCATTTACATTTTAGAGCTAGAGGTCATTTCCTACATAAAAGGTCAACTGGGAGAGGGCTGAGGAGTAAACTGTTAGTTTAATTTTTCTTCATGGTAGCATCAATTTATTAATTTGTGATTTATAGTTGGATGAAACAAATCATTATAAAAAATGGAACTACTGAGCTTGACAGGAATTAATTAATTGATACATGAATTAAAACAGATAAAAGATTTATGTCAGCCACTAATCAAAGCAGGTCTCCTCATCAATTTATGTTAAATAGCTGTCATCCTGCCAGGAACAAAGATGGTGGGTGCCCTGTTGGCATTATTGCTGCTTCAGTGGCATAGTGCATTGGAGTTCCAGGGTGCTGTGCCACGGACTGGCAGAGCATGAGTTTGCACCTGCGATTGCCCACACAGTGAACACCTGATCTCAGCCACACTGTTGGAGATGTACTGATTGGAAACTAATTCCCCAAAAGAAGGTCGAAAAAATTAGAGGGGAAAAAAAATCACCCCTAGTCACTCCATACACCTCCTAGTGGCAGTGTCGGGGCCTGGCAGTGGGCTGTGTGGATGTTGTGTATCTTGGAAAGACCTAGCCCTACTCCCTGGAACTCCCTCCCTAAATCCCTTCGTATCTCCACTTCTCTTTCCACCTTCTCAAAACCTATCATTTTGACCAAGCTTTTGGTCATCTCTTCTAACTCTCCCACCATGGCTCAGCATTCAGTCCTTTATCTCTTTTATTTTATTTTTTTTGTTCTCTCCCCTTCTGTAAGGCTCCTCAGGACACTTTCTATGTAAATAGTGCTATATAAATCCAGATTGTTGTTACTATTAAGAAAGATAGTCGAAGATATGTTAGGTGGAATCACTGAAAGGGGGGAAGCACTTCTATGTTAATGACCTAGATGAAGGGACCGAGTGTAATGTATCCAAGTTTGGTGACGATACAAAGCTATTTGGGATGGTAAGCTGTGAGGAGAGCACAAAGTCTGCAAAGGGATATAGATAGACTGAGTGAGTGGGCAGTAAGGTGGCAGATGGAGTATAATGTAGAGAAATGTGAGGTTATTCACTTTGGTAGGAAGAATAGAAAAGCAGAATATTTTTTAAATGGTGAGAAACTTTTAAATGTTGGTGTTCAGAGCGATTTGGGTGTCCCCGTGCAAGAAACACAGAAAGCTAGCATGCAGGTACAGCAAGCAATAAGGAAGGCAAATGGCATGTTGGCCTTTATTGCAAGGAGGTTGGAGTATAAGAGTAAGGAAGTCTTGCTACAATTGTACAGGGCCTTGGTGCCTTGGTGAGACCACACCTAGAGTACTGTACACAGTTTTGGTCTCCTTATCTAAGGAAGGATATACTTGCCTTGGAGGCAGTTCAACGAAGGTTCACTAGATTGATTCCTGGGATGAGAGGGCTGTCCTATGATGAGAGATTGAGTAGATTGAGCCTATACTCTCTGGAGTTTAGAAGAATGAGAGGTGATCTCATTGAAACATACAAGATTCTGAGGGGGATTGACAGGGTAGATGCTGAGAGATTTTTTCCCCTGGCTGGAGAGTCTAGAACCAAGGGGCATAGTCTCAGGATAAGACTGAGATGAGAAGGAATTTCTTCACTCAGAGGGTTGTGAATCTTTGGAATTCTGTGCCGCAGAGGGCTGTGAATGCTGAGTCTTTGGGGGAAGAATTGGGTTGGCTTGTGCCTCTTGTTAGCGCCCGGGCGTGGTGCCGCTAACGGGGCGCAAATCCCCTAGCACCCGGGCGTGGCGCCGCTAACGCCTCCCCCGAAATTCAGCTGGAGATTAGCGGCGGCAGTAGCCAGTAGCGCCTTGTGGCGCTGTGCCGCCGGCGATGACATCATCGACGAGTGACGCGATCCCTTAGTGCCCCACGGCAGAAATTTGGCTGCACCCCGCGCAGCTGCCACGGGCGATGTCACCGACAGCCTCCCGGGTCACGAACCGGGACGACCTCTGATCGCGAGGCGGTAATTAAAGGGGAAGCCCGGCTGCGCTCCGCACTGCCATTTTATTGTTTTGACCAACCTCGTGGCGGCCCTTTGCGTGGGCTGTGGCTGCCATTGCGCAACCGGCACTGCGTCTCAGGGCTGGGCTGCGGCCACGGCACCACACCACCCTGGTAGGCTAGCGGAGGCCGTCAAACGGCCTGCAGAGTGCGCAGCGTCCCTCAGCCGCGTAGCGCATTGGCAATACTGTGTTTTGCGCCCCAGACACAGCCCCAAGAGGAAGTGGAGTGCCCGAGATAGTGCTGCGCTTCCTTGCCGGGGCGGTAAGCCCAATTTAGCGGGTTGAATTACCATTATATTGTGAATAACACTGTTTCCTCTACTGATAGCTATTGAAGGGCGGGGACATGAGGTAGGGAAGCCTATGCAAAAGAAATGACAAAGTGTATGAAAGGTGAAGGCAGGAAAAACAGCAATAAAAGTGTTGGAGAAACCCAGCCTCACGGTGATAAAAGTAGGAATTTGTATTAGAGAGAGGTAGGGGCAAAAACAGTTGAGTTCTTGGAGATGGAAGAAAGCAATCTTAGCGACTGATTGGATGTGGGAGAGGTAGCTGCGCTCAGTATCCAGCAGGATGCCGAAATTCCATACATCTGGGCTCAGTCTGGGGAGGTCGGTGGAATCAATACTAAAAGATCATAGGTACTTATGGGAGCTAAATATGATTGCTTCAATTCTGCTGACATTAAACTGGAAGAAATTGTGGCTCATCCAGGCTTTTGTGCAGGATAGGTAGTTGAAGGGAGAGGATGCAGGGAGAATGTTTCCCCTGGCTGGCGGGGGGGGGGGGGGGGTCTAGAACGAGGGGCCACAGTCTCAGGATACGGGGTAGGACATTTAGGACTGAGATGAGGAGAAATTTCTTCACTCGGAGGGTGGTGAACCTGTGGAATTCTCTACCACAGAAGGCTGTGGAGGCCAAGTCACTGAATATATTTAAGAAGGAGACAGATAGATTTCTAGATGCAAAAGGATTCAAGGGGTATGGGGAGAGAGGGGGAATATGGTATTGAGATAGAGGATCAGCCACGATCATATTGAATAGCGGAGCAGGCTCAAAGGGCCGAATGGCTGACTCCTGCTCCTATTTTTCTATGTTTCTGTGATCTTACTGAATGGCGGAGCAGGCTCGAGGGGCTGTCTGGCCTACTCCGGCTCCTAATTCTTATGTTCTTATGTACTTCCAAAAATTATGGGGTAATTTTAACTTAACTCTTTGGGTGGGAAACCCATGGGATCGGGTGGAAGACCGGTTTTACACACCACCCGATATTCCTCTCCATTGACTTCAATCGGGCGGGGTGCAAAACCAGCGCTGCCCCTAGTATTGGGCAGATTCTGTAGCAGGGCATCTAACGGCATCTGCTGTTAGTTAGACTTGCCCCAGCACCCTTCGGCTCAAAATTTTTTTGGACCAAAAGGTTGCTGAAAGTGCAAGCTGATAACGGCACAGTGAGGGAAACAGGGCATCTGGGACCTGAGTGAACAGGGTAACCAACAGGGTATCCCCCTTAACCAATCAGATTTAAGGATTGGGAAATAAACACAGGGAGGTCTGAGAAGGAGGGTGAATTAAAGGGGGTGAATTCAATGTCAAATCAGGTACAGAAAGAGAAATAAAGAGAGGGAAAGAAAGATTGGATTAAGAGAGAGAAAAAAGAGACAGAAAGGAAAAGTAAGAAACAATGTTTAAAATTTGAAATTTGACATTTTAAAATCGCCCTGAAAAATTCAAATCCTGAAGGAATGAGACTCCACACCTGTAATAGTTCATTTTCAGGGCCAGAGAGGTTGATTGGCAGCAATTAACACTTAGCACGTTGTTAAAAGGGTACTTACGCTACTAATTACGAGCCCTAAATATCTGCGATGGGTTTAATTCATACCTACCACACAACTTCACACTGTTGAATGCATTTCAACGGCGAGTCAGAGGCGCAAAGCCATTTTTGCGAAGCTAACAGCGAAGCGGCGCAAATTGGACAACAACTTTTGGATATTTGCGTTTAACCGCGCATCTGTCCTTCGCCTGAAGTTGCTGTACCATTTACGCATAAATAAGGACGAGCGCCATTAGCCTCATCGCTATTTTGACAGCAAATTCTAACACATTATGCTACTGCTTTCGCAAAACATCAAATGAGCGTTGCCACTGAGCTTTTAAGAAATGCTGATTTGTACCAAACGGCTCCAAAATACCAAAGGTCACGCTAAGTGCTGTAACGTTAAAAAATAGCGAGGAGTGCAACATAATGAACCCAACAGATGATACATGCAACAGAAATATTTTATCGCATCATTCCAGGGATGTTTTTACTCACTCGCACATGTGCCATCTGGCATCAGCATGTAGCCATTCAGACAGTAGCACTTGTAGCTGCCATGTGTGTTCATACATCTGTGCTCACAGGGCCTTGGCTTCAGTCCACATTCGTTAAAATCTGTAGCAGCCAAAAAAACATTGGAGCAAAAAACAAGAATAGCTGAAAGAACTGCTTTCATTTGTGTGACGAGATGAGTTTTAACACCCCTGAGCAGCACGCGAATGTGCAAAGTGTTCAAAGGCCTTTGAAAACACAGATGGGGTGAGATCATGCTGTGCAATATGGACGTACGAATGGGTGGGGCGGTGGAAGAAGAGTGGCCCTAGAACTGGGTGGGGAGCGGGGAGACTGCCACCCTGAATTGCTGAAATGAAATAATAAATTGAGGCACAGATGCCCGATTAATGAATTAAATAAATAGGTTGGATTGAATAATTAAAAATTACCTTATTAGAGAATAAGTAAAATAAAGGAAATAAAGTGAGGCAATTAATAAATTTAGCAGGCAGGGTCTGAGGAATTAGAAGTGGGCTTGTAGAGAATCGGGGAGAAATGCCAATAAGTAACTCAGTAAAACCTGATCAGTGAGTAGCAGGATGCGAGGCATCAAAAGTCAAGGAGACATGAAAGGAGGAGGCTCGGATCAGGACCAGAAGGGTGTAGGCAGACAAAAGGGAAAAAAAGTTGGGATCCGAGATAGGGAACACAGGGAGAGGGAGAAGCCAGGCAGCTGAGGTTGACGGCTATAAATGCAATCTCACCTGTGGCCTGAACCTGGGAGCAAGAGAGGAAGAATTTTGTTTTGCCTGCTCAAGGTTGCCAAGATAAGTGTGCAGACATGCTGCAACATCTTGCCTTGCTATTCATTGTAAACTTGGAACAGCATCACAGGGAGAATGGAGTGAACTGTGCCATATGTTCAGCTTTCTAAATGCTCAAATATGCTCATGTTCTTACATTGCAGTGCATCTTGTTGCCGTCTGAAAGCGTCGACCACGTCACCCATTAAATATGGCCAGTAACGAGCACCAAGTACTGTGCCAGCTCCTTAATGTTGCATGTTCTCGCAATCACTGAAGGTGGCTAATGCCCTTGGCACTTTAGCATTCAACGTTTCAGAGTTCACAGCCCCTGTGTATACATGTACCTTTGTAGCTGAACATCAGCAAACCATTTTGGAGTTTGTCAACAAGCCTGTACAGTTTGGGGGCATCAATGGGGAGTCCACAGCCCACATCTTGCATGACGGCCTGACTGCTCAAAGCACTTTATAATCTTGCTCAGCCCATATGGGCACGGAGCAGGCCTCAAGCCTCTGATAATACAGGACTCTGCTTTCCATTGCCATATTGGCGGCACGGTGGCATAGTGGTTAGCACTGGTGCCTCACAGCGCCAGGGACCCGGGTTCGAATCCGGCCTCGGGTGACTGTCTGTGTGGAGTTTGCACATTCTCCCCGTGTCTGCGTGGGTTTCCTCCGGGTGCTCCGGTTTCCTCCCACAGTCCAAAAATGTGCGGGTTAGGTTGATTTGGCTATGATAAATTGACCCTTAGTGTTAGGGGGGGATTAAATATGTGGTGTTACGGGGATAGGATGGGATATGTTAGGGGGAATTAAATACGCGGGGATAGGGTGGGATATGTGTCGGTGCAGGCTCAATGGGGATTCTGTGTGGGAAAGCAGGGACAGGGTACTGGATTTGGATGATCATCCATGATCGTATTGAATGGTGGAGCAGGCTCGACGGGCCGAATGGCCTACTCCTGCTCCTAGTTTCTATGTTTCTATGACCTATATACAATGTGATATTACATCCACATGGAGAGGACTAAATATATCACACTTAAGATTCATTAGTTGCAGTGTTATGTTCGGTGCACTCTTTCTATACATGTATTCCAGTCCATTGGAGCATCCTATTTCTAATCTAAGTCTGAGAGGAGTAATGCCAGTCTTTTTATAAATTCATTGTTGTGATATGGCCGTCGCTGGCAAGGCTAACATTTATTGCCCATCCCTAATTGCCCTTGAGAAGGTGGTGGTGGGCCTTCTTCTTGAACCGTTGCAGTCCATGTGGTGAAGGTGGTCCCACTTTGGTAGGAGTTTCAGGATTTTGACCCAGCGACAATGAAGGAACGGCGATATATGTCCAAGTCAGGATGCCGTGTTATTTTGAGGGGAACTTGGAGGTGATGGCGTTCCCATGTCCTTCTAGTTGATGGAGGTCGCGGGTCTGGGAGGTGCTCAACAGTCAAACTGAAAATTTAAAGACTTCATTGATCTCACTAACTGTGAAACAAATAAAAGAGGTTAAATTCCAGTTTATCTAGACCTATCTTACAGGGCACCCAGCAACAACACCAATACTTGTTACAAAGCAGCATGAGGCACAGTGCAAATTATCTGTGCACATTGGGAGTGGAAGAGGCAGAATGTCACATCCTTGGGGTCCTGTCAGTTTGGCCAGCTGCCAAGCGGGAAACAGAAGAAAAAAATTATAATGCGGTCCTGCCGTTAAATTCAGCAGGACTTCCACGTCCCAAGCCTCACCGGGTTTACCCCGCACTGTCGCACTCTCCTCACTCCCTCCCCGCCTCCCCGTAAATATCGGGGCCATGGTTTCACTCAACTTAAAGTAAGTACTTAGACCATGAGAAGTCTGCCTTGGCACTCACCTTGGTTGCATGCTTTACCAGTAAATCCTGGGTAGCATTTACATTTATTTAACCCGATACATTCTCCATGTTTACATCCATGTTCACAGATAGCTGAAAAGAGATGAAATCAACAGAAATAAAACAAATTAGAATTTGATCAGCTTGCTACATTCTTCTATGAAGTAAACTGAGATGTTTACTTCAAAGTAACCAAGAAAGTAGGGCCAGAGAACTTAAATAGATATTAGTAAAAAAGTAAATTTACAGCAGATATCAGAGATAATGCTTTACTCAAAGAGGGATTCATTTCCTATCATTCGTGCGTCCTATCATTTAAAAAGTACAAAGCTGAAGCTGAAACTTGCTTTTCAGTCCAAGTACAGTAGAATGAACCAGTTAAATTCTGCTAAAGGGTTTCTACTCAAAAGCCGAACTTGTTTTTTCTCGTTTTGGATGGTGATGGACTGTCTGTGGATTTCCAGCATTTATCTAGTTTTAAATCAGATTCTGATCAGCTGATCAGTTCTGCCCTAGGTTTATTCACATCCCTCCTATGAGTTATAATTTAAACCTATTTATAGGTAGGAGCTGTGTTTATTTGGAAGTGAGAGATATTAAAATTGGATCAATTTTTAAGCAAAATGATTGAGTCTCACTCCGAATCAGTGTCAAAGGGCAGCCGCTTTTTTTTTTACCAAATCCAAAGCCAAATTGGGGTGAGGCCACGGAGTTGGTTCTGCTGATGATGAAAATTCATTGAAAGCCTTGATGCCCCTCTGCAGGATAAGGCATAGGTGGAAAATGGCCTGGGCAACTCCAGAAAGGTGTGAAATTGGGCAGGATTCCCCCTGCTGATCACAATCTGATGATTTCCCTCCTGTTTTATTTAATTTTCTTTTCAATTCATTCTCAGGATGTGAGCATCGCTGGCAAGACTGGCATTTATCGGCCGCCAGGAGTCAAGACTGGAGTCACAGAAAAATTATGTTAAACTTATATAGAACCTTGGTTAGACCACACTTGGAGCACTGTGAACAGTTCTGGTCTCCATATTATAAAAAGGATATAGAGGTATTGGAGAAGGTGCAAAAAACATGCACAAGGATGATACCAGAACTGAGAGGTTATACCTATCAGGAAAGACAGAACATGCTGAGACTCTTTTCTCTAGAAAAGAGAGGCTGAGGGGTGACCTGATAGAGGTCTTTAAGATAATGAAAGTGTTTGATAGGGTAGAAGTGGAGAAAATGTTTTCACTTGTGTGGGAGATCAAAACTAGCAGTCATTAATATAAGATAGTCATTAATAAATCCAATAGGGAATTCAGGAGGAAGTTCTTTACCTAAAGAGTGGTGAGAGTGTGGAACTCGCTACCACAAGGAGTAGTTGAGGCGAATAGCATCGATGCATTTAAGGGGAAACTAGATAAGCACATGAGGGAGAATGTAATAGAAGGATATGCTGATGGGGTTAGATGAAGAAGGGTGGGAGGAAGCTCGTGTGGAGTATAAATGCCAGCATGGACCTGTTGGCTCGAATGGCCTTTTTCTGTGCTGTAGACTTGATGTAAATTTATAGGAAGACCAATCCAAACAATAATTTCTAGGGTGTTCCAGGCCATAGCCTCAGCCTGGAGACGCCAGTAGTCCTCATTTCCACCTCTTGGGTGACTTGTATGATGAGTTAATCCCTGCATCCAGGTTAATGGGCAGAAGGGAGGCCTGGGCCAAGGGAATTCCTTGTGTGGGAAATCTTCCCCTCGAACCCTTCTCCTCTGATATTGGGGGCCATGTTTTGGGTGGACAAAAGTCCAGCCTGCCCGAGGGCCCTGCACATATTGGCTGCCACTAGGATTTTGGAGACCTGGACACCTGGAAGTTCTGAATCCCACCAGAATTCCTGTCCCCTCCAGGCCTGTGGCGCCAAACTTCTGCCCCAGATTCACCAGTGGGTCCGCAGGGTTCTGGGTTCAGCACTTTCTCGAGAGAAGGGAAGAAATGAAGGGGGGAAATTGGGGGGAAAAACAAATACTTTGAGGTGAATAGTCCACTGTGGAGTTGGGAGAGGAGAGAAAATAGCTGACCAAAACAGTGTTGCCTCACACATCCTATCAGCTTATTACACTACGGCATTGGCAATAGTGGTTGAGAAGTTTGTGGCTCGCAATCGTTTCACCCTCTCTGGGGTGAAGGAGGAAGTATCCCTGCAGGCGGCCATATTTCCTGCACATCCCCAAAACTATTTAGTTCTGCTCACTGTGCAAGTCTAAATACAAATCCATATGTTGGAAGAAATTTTGGCTGCAAAGCTGCATTCAGCCTCATATCTTCCTCAAGCCACAGTTCGCCCCGACATTATGTCGTTCATGCTCTCAATATACTTGTCAATGAAGGGTAGCATTAAGAACAATACTATGTTAATTAGGAAATAATGCTGCATGGTGTAACTATTCCCACATCATGCACCAGATAAATTAAAAGCAGTCCATATCGGGGTCTCTGGGCTAATCTTCGAAGTCATGGCTTGATGTGACATGAGGTAAATCGTTCAGACTGAGTCAACCAGACACACAGCTGCTAGCCTCACTTGTCTACGACATGCTTATTTGCTGAGATTGGAGCCAAACGTAGATACTAACGCGGCTAAGATTTAAATCTGAGTTGTGGGAAAATAGTTCTAGACACAAAATTACGACCTGTGCCGTAGCTTTCATCAGATGCTTTACACAGTTACTTCAAGCCATTGGCAAACCAGGTGTGTGCACTTCCTGCAGTCTGTTTGCACAGGCAGGTTCTCACAAGCTTCCCTCAGACTGGTGATCCAGGAATTGTAATCAGACTTCAAGGACAAAAAACTCCACAAGGTTTTCCAATTACTGTTATTGTTCAGCTACTGCTTTCTATCTGGCAGCGTGCTTCAATACCTTAAGTACCACACAGGAGGCCAATGACAACAGATAAAGGCTCATGTTTGGAGATATTTTATACCCTATTTGTGCTATTAAAGTACATCCAAAACTTGTGCCATTGGAGGAACTTTCATTGTATAGAACATCACCTCAGAAGGTGGTTTTGCTCCCTGCTTCTGGAGGGGCCTGGTTTCCACCAGCTGGGGGGAGTTGAAATCGACCCTTATGAATCTGAATGTGAATTCTGTGGTGCTTATATTACTCAGTGGGCAATATCTGTGGCTATCACCTGAGTCAGAATGTTGTGGGTTAAAGCCCCACCATGAATGAGCACTTCAGTGCAGTATTAAGAGAGTGCTACATTGTCAGAGGAGCTGCCTTTCAGATCAGGTGTTAAACTAAGGCCCTATCTGCCTATTCAGATGGACCTAAAAGATCCCATGGCACTATTTGAAGATGAGTTGGGGGTTTTCCTAGTCTCCAGGCCAACAAAAATCCCTCAACCAAGAAACCAAAAGAAGATTAACTGGTCATTTATCTAATTTGCTGTTTGAAGCCATCATCTTTGGCACCCACCACAAACTCTGTTCCCTTGCTAACAAATCCTTCCCCCACCCTCCTGGCCCACCTTCCTGGCCCACCCTTCTGGGCCACTGACACAGATTGAACCAGACTGTCTGCAACATCAGTGGCCTTTTCAACCCCAGTTTTTTTTTTACCCCTTATCCTCTCTAGATTGCCTACTTCCACTTCTGTAACATCACCCGCCTCTGCCCCTACCTCAGCTCATGCTGTTGAAACCCTAATACACGTCTTTGTTACCTCCAGATTTGATTACTCCAATGCGCTCTTTTCCAGCCTCCCATCATTCATCCTCCATAAACTCCGGCTTATTCACAACTCTACTGCCAGTATCCTATCTCTCACCAAGTCCTGCTCATCCATCACCCATCATCCTGCTGACCCACATTGGTTCCAGGTCCACCAATGCTACAAATTGAAAATTCTCATCCTTGTTTTTAAATGGCTCCATGGCCTCACCTCTCCCTATTGCCATAACTACCACCAGCCCCACAATCGATCCCAAACTCTCTGTTCCTCTGACTCCTGCCTCTTGTGCACCACCCCTGCCCCTCCCTTCACCCCACCATTGGTGGTTCTGCCTTTAGCCGTCTAGGTCCTACTCTCTGTAATTCCTTCCAGAAACCCCTCCATCTTCCTCTACTCCTTTAAGACCCTCCTTAGAAGCCATCTCTGACCAAGCTTTTGGTCACTCCTCCTAATAACTACTTCTTTGGCTTGAAAGCCATTTCCTCCATGCTTCTGTGAAGTGTTTTGAAGCATTTTTCTACATTTGAGGCGCTACGTAAATTCAAGTAGTTGTTTGTGGGCCCTTGCTGTGCACAAATTGGCAGCCACATTTGCCCACATAACAACAGAGATTGCACTTCAAAAGCACTTCTTTGACTGTAAAGCGCTTTGGGACATCCTGAGGGTTGTGGTTGTGAAAGGCGCCATATAATTACAATTTTGTCTTTCTTTCACTCTGAAGTGACAAGATATGCTGCTGATCTACTGACCGTACAATGAATTCATATTGCAATATTTTCAGAGAAGGATTAAGCTGCAGTTTACTGCATCAGAACGGCAGAAGAAGGTGAGTGCTGTACCTTCGCAGTGTCCCTTGTAATTCTTCTTCCACCCGTAGCAGCATTCAAGTCGGGATCCGTAGCGACAAACTCCGGACTGAATTCCAGAATGTCTTCGATCTCGAAAACTGCGGGATAAAAACACAGATGTGTCACCATTTAATTAGAGTTATGATCTGTCTTCTTTCCTCAGACTGCTTAAAAGCTTGTGTGCTGAAACTGATAGCCTTCCGAATCAACAATACCAGCAGTGGCTCATGAACCGCCTGTGGCTCTTCTATTCCTCACGTGTGCCTCTTTGACCTATGACCATGTGACTGTAGTTTGACTATCTGAGCAACTGAAGCTGCAGCACCATGTGTACTGCGCTCAGAGAGTATTATTTCCTGTGGAGCTGCATTTTCAAGGGAGCCGGATGGGTGCATTATATGCAGGACAGGAGCAGGCCTGGGCCCTACAGGTTGATCAGAAGAAGGGCTGGAATTTCTGGCCTAGACTTTCTTGCAAAAAAACACCAATTTCAGGCGGTGTTGAGGCGGTTTGGCAAGCAAAATGATGTGGGGAGGCATTCTGCCCCTAAAAATGCCCGCCGCAATCTCCCTCCCATGACCCTGCTGTGATCCTGGTCTGCCTGCTGGAAGTACGCCCCGATACATTTACGTGAAGTGGGGGCTGGCCACGTGCCCCCCCACCTGGAGATTTCCCTGTGTTTCCATCCACTTACTGCCCTTACAAATAACCATCACTATATAGGTGGCGTTGCTGAGCCTGTACAGTGCCTGATAGGCAGGAAGAGATTGGGAAGGTGAAAGGTCACGCAGCAGAGCGATTCGGCAGCATTGTTTTGACAGGGAGTCATTTCCAGTATTTTGAAGCTGACAGTTTCTGAACATTTAAAGGTACCTTGTGAAACTTGCTGTCTGTTTAAAGTGAGCGTTCTTGATAATGAATTAACACATTTCCCTTTGAGGAGGAGGACGATGAGGACATGGAGAAGGAAAGGGAGGAAGCCAGGAGAGTGCAGCAGCTAGCACAGAGGTGACACCTGACCCGCAGGTATCCACGCCACAGCGTCTACAGACTACGGATGTCCTATCTGGACTTTGACTATAGGCAATGTCTGAGAAGGTGGTGTTTCCCCCCGATACGGTGACAGAGACATGCCAGCTGTTGGAACCTTCCTTGTGGACTCTTCTCGCCAGGGGCACTGCATTGTCTGTGGCTGTGAAGGTGATAATAGCACCAGGCTTGCAGATGCTACCAGGTAGCGTCTGATGACATTAGTCACATCAGTGAGTCAGCAGTTCGTTGCTGTATTAGACAGGTCACGGATGCCTTGGTTAGGCATGCCTCTGAGTTTATTCAGTTCCATGGGGACCCACCAAAGCACAGAGAGAGAGCAACCGACTTCTCCCACGTGGTTGGATTCTCACAAGTGCAGGGTGCCAGTGATGCCTCTCTTGTGGCTATAAATGCCTCATCTACTGCATGAACAGGAAGGTATTTCATTCCTTAATGTCCAGCTAGTGAGTGATGCTCGACTCCTTATTATGCCTGTCAATGCATGCTATCTAGAGAGTAGCCATGCTTCATTTATTCACAGGCAATCCATGATACCTGTACTGCTCAGTCAGAGCAATGTGACAGGATGGCTGATAGGAAACAAGAGTACCCAGTTCATCCTTGGCTGATGACATCTTTTAGGAATCCAAGGACAGAGGCCAGAAACAAGTTAATAAGGCCATGGGCACGACCAGAATTTTTGTTGAACAGATCATCAGAATTCTCAAGTCCTGTTTCTGGTGCCTGGGCAGGTCAGCGGGAGCCCTGCAGTAAGGATTTCCAGGATTGTAGTGGCTTGCTGCATTCCCCAGAACTTGGCCATTAGAAAGGGATTGGGTCTTCCAAACACAGAAGGTAAAGAGCACGAAGAAGCTGGAGACCAATCCCCTACTGATGATGAAGAAGCTCAGGGGGTTACACCCTGACACTCCCCCTGCCAGCAGCACATACCATCAGGCAGGAGACCACCTTTCAATCATCTAAGCATATGCATGATAAATAAACCCCTTCATGATCCCCTTGTCTTGCTCTCAAACAATCATTCATCTAATCTGCAATACCTCTAATATCTTCTCTGGAAGAGGAAAGTTACAATCATTAATCATATAAGATGGACATCAGGAGGCCACCCTGCAGAACATACATCAATTTTGTCCATCTACAACTACTGCTATCTCTTAACACCGTGACTACCCGTTGTGCCTAAAACTCTTTTCACTCGTGACCCTAATCTGTTCCACCTATGTGGTGCTACCTCAGTGTAAAGAGGTTGTGAGGTTTGTGGATGGGACTGTACTGATGGAGCCCTCAAGGACTGTCTCAATGAAGCTGATGTCCTTCAAAGACCTGCTTCTGGTGTCATGTCGCTTGCACGCCCAGAACACCTACCATGCCCAGACCATTTTGGCAATGGCGGCAAGTTTGAGTTGCAGTAGATATAAGTCAGGCTGCTTCAACGACTTTGTCATGGTGTTACTGATCCTGATTTTTATTTTGGTTCTAGCAAAAACATTGTGTTACATTACATAGTAGTTACAGCACAGAAACAGGCCATTTGACCCAACAGGTCTGAGCCAGTGTTTATGCTCACACCAGCCTCCCCCCACCTTACTTCATCTCACCCTATCAATATATCCTTCTATTCCTTTCTCCTTCATGTACTTATCTAGCTTCCCCTGAAACACGTCTACACTATTCACCTCAACCACTCCATGTGGTAGCGAGTTCCACAAGTTATTTGTGGCGACAGACACAATGACATCACCGTAGCACAAATTGGGTCATTATAGACCCCCCTCTTTGTAAATACATTGCATTTATGGCCCAGACCTTCTTAATGTTGGACTTTTCAACCAACTACAATGGAATGCATGTAAACATAAGAACAATACAGGCAAGTGCTTCAGCCTCTAATAAAAGTCCCTTAAAAATGGCTAGAATTACAGCACAGCTGGAAGTACAATTTTTTGTAAGTAGCCAAGTTTAGTTATAAAACTTTAGAAGCACAAATAGTTGATTACTTGCCATACGGGTTTTAAATATTTGTGTTTAAAGCCCAGGATTTTAATCTGCAGTAGGATTGGGGTAGGTGGGGGCGGGGGGCGATGCAAGCGCCAATCATGTTTGATGTCACCATTGTGAAGCCTGGGTAATTTTAGCTCCCAGACCTGATTTGTATATGATTGCCCAACCAATAGCACAGTAAACGGGCAACCTGCTCATTTCTGTGGCGCAATACCGGTGAGCCTCCCAAGGCTTATCTGAAGTTGGAATCTGCCTTTTTAGTGGAGGTTGCATTGTCTGCTTTCAGATTTCATTGTTATACAGCTGTAAGGAAGTGAATCTCAGAAATTATTCGAGGGCTCCCCCCAGGTTTTCTGACGTGGCTCTGTGGAGGTCCTGGTGGTGGAGGTCAGAGAAAGGAAGAAAATACTGTTCCCCAGCACTCGTAGATACCCAGGACTAATATCCAGCAGGCCTGGACAGAGTTGACTGACAGGGCCAGTGCCAGGAGCATCACGCCCAGGACCTGGGCTCAATGTAGGAAGAGGTCCAATGACAAGAGCAGTAAGGGTCAGTACAGCTCTTCATCTCTCTCAATAACACCTGACAACCTGACAACTCCGTTCACCCCTTCACCACCACTCTCAACTATTCCCCTCCATCACATCCTTCACCACCAATCTCAAGGTCACAGGGTACCACCTATCTTTCTCATTCCAAACACACTCAACTCTTCCTTTGCTGTCTTCACACCAGAGACTATCAGCATTCTCTTCTCATATAGTAGCACTTGCAGAACCAGCAACTCCTCCCAGGACTCCTTCTTCACTTTACATTCCAGACATGGTTTTCCATTCATCACCTGCCCCTCCATCCTGATTCTTCTCCAGCTCTCAGCAGCTGCACTATATGCAGAAGCCATACACATGTCCACTTTCCTTTACAGTAGCCTTGGACTAACCATCGCCTTCTCTTTCTGTAGGATAAAATAGCACAAAATGCAAGAGAGAGGAGCAAGCCAAGAGAGAGGAAGCACTCCTGACATCAAGGCCTCACCCAAATGGAGCAGGAAGGTCTGGATATTAGAGGCCGAGCACTCCATTCTTGGATTATAGAGTGAGTTAGAGGGGTTCAAGGTGGTGAAGCACCCAGCACAAGTGAACTCGAGCAGGTAGTGGTGCTAGGGACAGCCCAGGAGACAGCTCATTGGAGAGCAAGTTCATCTCACAGCTTTATTGTTTAGGATCGAGCTGTAGACTTCAGGAGTCCAGCCTTGAAAAAAGGACACCTTGAGGAACACAAGCAATTGTACGAGGTACTGGAAGGCCTACCAAGGTGTTACCACATCATGGCTGAAAGTATGGAGGAGCTTGTTCCACCTGTGTGGTGTCATCTTACACCCTGCAGTCCACCATGGAGTATGTGGCCACCTCCATGGACATTGTAGGTTAATGGATGAGGCTTCTGTATCAGCTGATTCCAGTCCTCTCTGCCTGACCCCCTCACCTGCTGTGATCTACTAGGCCCAGCTGCTGCTCGTCCTGGTTGCTGAGGCTACTGCTGCTCAACTTCCTCCAACTGTCCCTCCAATCAGAGTACAAGAACTTCCTCCAACTGTCCCTCCAATCAGAGTACAAGAGCAATACCGGCGCCCATGATTAGCAGGATGTGCTGCGTCAGGGTGAGTGAAGCCAAAAAGGGAGAAAAGATTGCAGGGATATGGGGAAAGAGTGGGGGGAGTGGGACTAACTGGATTGCTCTCCCTAAGCAGAAAAGGCTGTAAGATTCTTACCTGAAATTTCTGTTAGTTTTTCTGTTCCATTCAGTAATTGTACACTACTATTCTTCTCTTAACTCAAACTCAAGAGAGTACCACTTTTACAGAGTATGGTTCGTACAGCTGTGTAAATGTTGAAAATTGGCACTGACCCCTTGAAATGAAGGCTGACACAGCCAATTACATACACTACCCATGCATGGAAACAGGATAGAGCCCGTCAGATTCCTCCCCCCATTATCACGCAAAATCCCACCACAATCATTCACATCAGTAACGCGCATCCCAAATATTTCAGCACAAAATTGCATGAAATCTACTTAACAATACTTCATCTGCAAGTAAAGAAAGCCAGCATGGTTTAAGTAAGGAGCTTAGTGCACTTGCAGAACAGAAAGTGACAAACTATTATGGGGTAGAGTTTCCACTTGTTTCTGCTGTTTTCGTGCACAGACTCCAGCGTAATCGAACGAACCAGCGCAAAAGATTGGGAAATTTAAAACGTGGGTGAGTTTTGCCCAAAACCACTTCGCTTGTGTTTTCCACAATCTTTTATGCAGGTTCAAGATTCAATTCCCCCGAATCAGGCCCCGCCCACAAAGCTGGCCGCACCCCCGGGTCGAAATGCTGAGATTCCGCCGATTATGCTGGTTCGGGAAGGCTCTTCAAATTACGCTCATTTCCTTAGTCACACGGGCACTAGTGGGCGTGTTTTTAAAGTTTTTTCATATCAAAAATATTTAATTTACTAAGAAACTGACTAGTGTACACCAATGAAACTGTTAAATGGTTCAGTATAGTTTTTTAAGTCACTTTCAGTGATTTTAAATCGGGTTACTCACAGGTGAGGACTGGACACCGTTATTAAAAATGCTTATTTTTGCTGATAATCCCATTTTCAGCTGTATTAATAAAACTGCACCAGGTTACCACTCTTCAATACATCAAGGAATACTTTTTAAATGGAAAGAAAAAAAAAGAAATGATTACGTTCTATTACGCTGCCCAATTGCGCTTGATGGAAGATTTTACAATTGTGATTATGCAAATGAATCTTAGCGGAAACGTTAAGCCCAACCTAACCAGCGCAATTTCAAGCGTATTCCGGGTGCAATTTTCCGATTGCACCCAATGTGGAAACTTTACTCCTATCTATTTATCATTTTGACCAATCATTCAGTGAAAATACACTCAGAATTTAATGTCACAGTGTCTGAACAGGACTCGCATCTTTGGACTATTAAAATTAACATTTATTGAGGTGAATGGAAACCCATTAATATTGGAAAGTATTTCATTTTATATAGCACCTTAATCGGTTACAAAACTTCTCCAGAGAGTCATAACTGCTCATTGAACAGAAAGGTTTTCATTCAATATTTTACTTTTACTTTGATAAAATCTTTCTGGTTAGAATGAACAAATCCAGGTTTATTTGAAGAAGAAAAAAATTACTTTCCTAAACTCTTGTTTATTTTCACTATTAACAAAATTCTTACCTGTTTATTTCTGTTTTCCCGCTGACAGCAAGTTCTGCAAATGCTAACAGACTTATCCACGCACCCTGCAGCATCTTTCTCTTTAAACCCTTTATAAAATACTCCACCGGGTAAGCACAATCTAAATGCTTCCAGCTGGAAAGACTTCAGCCTCTTTCTCTCTCTATTTCTCTCCCTCTCTCTCTCTCTTTCTTGCCCTCTCTCTCATACACACACACACAGTGCTTCTGGTGGTAACACTATTGCACTGAAAGGAACCTCTCTTGCAGCTCTTGTTTCTCACTCCCCCCCCCCGCCCCCCCCCGACTGCTCGGTAGTAGTTATGTAAATGATACAGGAAAGCACTCAATGACGTTTCTGCTCTCAGGATTGCCTGCCGTTCTGGGGGGCTGGAGCAGTACGAATTCCTGAGGTGGGCTTGCTAAAATGAGTTGCTGGGGGGTAGGTGGGCCAGAGCCAGAGGGCTCCATGCTCTGCCTGCCAGAGACAATAATGGATTGATTGATACAGCGCACCCTGCTGCCCAGTCAGATGCAAACCACAGCTAAAGCCTCTTCTGTTGAGACTTCTTAAATTGAAAATATTTTATTATTAATATTCACAGTAGCGCAAGGCGTTCTTTTCTCTTGATTTAACGTATGAGGAGTGCACCTTATAATGGCGAAACAAGTTTTGTTTTAGTGGAATTCCTGAAAAGTGTTGAAGGGGAGTAAATTAATTTACCCAGATAAAAATAAAGGACAATGATCATGTTTGTTTTTCTACACAATTGGTTTTTCAGTTTGTGTCTTCTTCTTAGCTCCTTTATATCACTATCTAACTTTACTGTTCACACCTTTCCCTTTTATGGTTCAACTCCTTCACTGTCTTTTAAATATTTTGAAAATTTTTATTTCATTTATTTTTAAATCAAGACCCCCCCTCCCGCCCCCCAGATTTCCTCTTCTTTCCTTTACTCGTCTCCTGAAGGCAATGGCTCGTGCTGGGGTTCAGTTCCATGTTGCACTTCCACAGGCACCAGGAGTACCTTCTGCCATCTTGTCGAGATGGTGATTCTTCACAGTGTGAGCTTAGACAATGATTTCACTATCAATGATCTGCTTCACTGACCACGTCCTCACACACAATCTTTTCAGCAAGAGTCCCTGAACAACAATCAGGAGTAAAATTTCCTCTAATGGTACTGTGCTTGATTGTAAAACTGTGGGCAGTGAGTGAATAAGTGAGTACTGTGTGAAGAACGACCATGAGAAGAATGTTACTAGCCCTGAACTTAGTAGGCTCCGACTTCACCATCTTCCTTCATGCCAATGATCCAGTCTGGCCTTGTCAACGGAACTCAAAGGCTTCATGTTATGAGTTCCTCCTCTGTCCCTGTCTGCTCCCTTCTGTCATGTGCCCCATTGTCCTGCAAGAGTTGAGTGGCTTGAACTGTCAGGAGTGCAAACAACACGACAACAACAACAGTGTGGAATCATATAGCACCTTTAACGTATTCCCGAGCCACATAAGGAGATATTAGGGCAGATGACCAAAAGCTTGGTCAAAGGGGTAGGTTTTAAGGAGCGTGTTAAAGGAGGAGAAAGAGATAGAGAGGCAGAGAGGTTTAGGATGGAATTCCAGAGCTTAGGGCCAAGGCAGCTGAAGGCTTGGCCGCTAACGGTGGATAAAAACCGGGGATGCGCAAGAGGCCAGAATTGGAGGAGAGCAGAGATCGCGGAGGTGAGAAAATGTTAAAGAGATAGGGAGGGGCAAGGTCATGGAGGGATTTGAAAACAAGGATGAGAATTTTAAAATCGAGGCGTTGCCGGACTGGGAGCCAATGTAGCTCAGCGAGCACAGGAGTGATGGGTGAATAGGACTTGGTGCGAGTCAGGATAGGGGCAGCAGACATTGACACACGTGTGCTCATTCTGGGGCCCATAATGAGTGTGAGTTCATGCACGTACATCATGTAGTTAGATTTTCTTTGATGTATTTTTTGGACAAAGCCCTTTGAGGATGTCAGAATGGCAAGAAATTAGAGGCATATAAGTTACTGCTGCAAAGCATACCCTGCTGCAGATTGGGCATGAATGGTATAACATTCAGAGGGCTGTAAGATAGTCTGAATGGGAGCAAAACTTTGTGGCATGCAGTCTTTGCCAGTCTACTTAGTATAAGGTCATGGTGGGTAGTCTTACCTGCTGAGGTCTGCAAACTCCTTCTGCATTTACCACCAGGTCCATTGCACTGTGGAAACATGGACTGATACCACCTCCCGTGCATTCTCTATGGTTTATCTATGTGGACGATGCCTTGCAGTACCTAATGGGGCAATCCTCCTTTGCTGCACTTTCTCCAGCAGCGTCCTTACTGACGTATAGGCAAACCAAGGAACTGATTGATGCCTCTGCTTCAAGTTGCCTATGATTTGTAATGTGATCAAACATTTTAT
This sequence comes from Squalus acanthias, assembly GCA_030390025.1. NCBI lineage: Eukaryota > Metazoa > Chordata > Chondrichthyes > Squaliformes > Squalidae > Squalus > Squalus acanthias. Next base: position 102,270,236 of record CM059429.1, on the reverse strand, counting down.
CCACCAACCCTTTTAAAGTGCTGCTACAGGCTTTTAAATCATATTCCAGCCCCAGAACAGCGCGCTCACAGTGACTGGTATATTACACACCAGGAGCTTGCTGCGCCTACATAATTAAGCCTGATCCCACAAGAGTCGGAGAGGGAGGGGGTTAGGCACGCACAAGGCTGAAAGGTACAAAGTTCCCGTTCAATCTGTGAACATTGCGGAAAATCTGTGCTTTTCTGTGTAAAATGATCCAACAATAATGTATTCAAGGCATGCTCGTTCTCGTGTGGAGCAATTTCCACCAAGTTCAACGCAAACCGCAGACAGTATTTTATTTTTGCTTGTATAGAGTTCATTTATTGAACTGTGGTAAAACTGGAGTAGTCCAAGATGCAGGGCAATTTGGGTTTGTTGAGACCTCTGAATTTGATCATTAATTTTTATTTTTACACACATTTTTTTTCTGCTTATTTTCTTTCCACTCGGTTTCTCTTGCTGCAGTTTTAGTTCGGTCGGTAAAGATAGATCCAGGACTGCTGGTGGTGGAGTCAGAGGCGGTGAAGACTATATGAAATCTGAATGGTTTGAAATTGGACCAATTCAGATAAATTCAAAATGATCTTAACTTTGGCCCGTTTTAGATGGCGTGTCCATCAAATAAAAGTAACACAGTCCCACATTGACTTGGATACATTTTTTATTACGCACAGTCTGCAATGGCACATTGGTAGTACCATAGTGACAAATGTGCAAACGTCCACATCTCTCTGTGAACTTCTCTTACTGTCAGCTAGAAGTGAGCAATGGATAGGTAATTATCTACACAATTAAAAACCTGTCAATAATCTAAAGTCTGGTGCACATCTGTAACATCACATCATTCTTTCAAAGGCCTCAGTTGTGTCACACCTCAAAATTGTCACACCTTAAGGTGTCACACCTCCAGAGCATTACATATCCAAAGCGTACAAAATTGGGATTTATTGACTGAAATACCTGTTAATGCACAACTCAAATATTTGATTGCTGCAAATCAGAAGTAGCAAAAAGTACCGATGAGGTATGAATAACCAACAGTCAACTAAATAGTCAGGTCCTTCACTTTTATTTTAAAGCTACAATTCACAAGCGGGCAAGTACTAGAGTAGAGGAGACCTGATAGAGGTTTTTAAGATTATGAAAGGGTTTGATAGGGTAGATGTAGAGAAGATTTTTCCACTTGTGGGGGACACCAGAACTAAGGACCATAAATATAAGGTAGCCACTAATAAATCCAATGGGGAATTCAGGAGAAATGTCTTTATCCAGAGAGTGGTGAGAATGTGGAACTCCCTACCACAGGGAGTAGTTGAGGCGAATAGCATAGATACATTTAAAGGGAAGCTAGATAAGTACATGAGGGAGAAAGGAAGAGAAGGATATGTTGATGGAGTTCGATGAAGAGCGGTGGGAGGAGGCTCGTGTGGAGCATAAACACCGGCACAGACCAGTTGGGCCGAATGGCCTGTTTCGGTGTTGGAAATTCCATGTAATTCTATGTACCACAGAATCAGCCAATCAAATAATATCTTCACACTGTGTCCGGCAGCCATATCCCTTCTTCACTCAGGTCAGTATACAGCTGGAAACACATGACTATGGCCAATTCCCCAGGGTCAGCAGCATTGAAATACTTTGGGTGGGTGCCAGGCACTGCTGAGGAACCTGGGAGAGAGGGAATATGTGCTGCCACAGTGTGAGTGGGCCCTTGGTTCCAGTCGAATATTTTAAAACAGGTTTTAGATGGCCCTGAGTGTTAATTTGCTGCTTTCCCTACAACCGTTGATCACTCTCAGGAAACCGGTCTTTTAAAATTGCAACCCCTTCTGACACCCATAATATTGTTGAATGCAAAGAGTCCTTGTGCATAGTGTTGCTAGGAGGAAAGTAACGGGAAATTTGTCATACGATGTATTTCTCTCATTTGCATGTCATCATGGTACACCCGGTCATACATGGTTGAGCGTATTATGCGTCCAACCCCAGTTCCGGTGGAATTTGGGCCGGATGCAAAATGGGGCGGGGTGGGGGGAGACCTGGTGTGACGGGCAAAGAAAAACGGATGGGGCCAAAGGTTTGTGGTCTTGTCAGAGCACTTCCAATGTAGGTTTGGCAGGAGTGTGGTGGATGGGCCAAATATTAGGCCGGGATCCCAATACACCAGGTCCTGGTCCTCCAAGCCAGCTTGCACTGTGAGGACATGTTTGGGATGGAGCCTTCACCCCCCCACCCCCAAAACAAGGTGACCAGCATCAGCGGGAACTTCGAAGCCAGGAGTTTCCTTGTCCCTAGCCTGGCGGGACAGCCACAGCCTATGTGTGTGGTTTGGGAGGAAGGGTATGGCTGACACAACTGGGGCCCATCTTAGGGACAAGACCTCACAAGATTTCAAACTTTTATGATTTATTTTCCGGCCCACTTCCAGTGGCATCTGGAACTGCCCCCGCTCTCCTACCCCACCCCGATGTGGGCTGGGATTCTCGGTTTCCCCCAACTGGCTGGTGCCTGAGATGTACTCTGAGTGATGTAAGTGTTGGCCTGTGATATATAAATGCGATGACCCTCCCCTGACCCCGCGTACTTTGGCAGCGTCAGCACCAGAGGTCGTGGGTGGGCGCATCCTGGCAGTTACACTGGGATGTCGGGTCTGTGGATTTTCAGCCCCACTATGTTTAACAGGAGCAAACCAGCCGGGCTTAGTCGGGCATGTCTGTTATTTTATTTTGTCTGTTACAAAACCACATTATTTTTTAGTGTTTTGTGTGTGAAGTTTAATGCCCCTTTAAGTGGCTACGCAATATTCTGGTAATAAACTCACCTTCAGCATCTTTTATGATATCAATCACAGCTGATGACATTGTCTGTCTCCTCCAGCGATTCTGTATCTTACTGCTAAGATGTCACTACTGCAACTAGTCATTTGAAATCTGTGTCAAATGTTCCAAGCTACCTCTGGTCCTCAATGACTTTTGTCAATGACAATTTTTATGTTCATAATAGACAGGCAAAGCCAGTTCTCAGTTCAGGTGCCAAGCTTGGTTCCGTGGTAGAACTCTCACCTCTGAGTCAGAAGGTCGTGGGTTCAAGTCCTAACCCAGAGACTTGAGTACATAATCTAGGCTGTCACTCCAGTGCAGTGCTAAAGGATACTGTGCTGTTGGAGGTGCCGTCTTTCAGATGAGACATTAAACCGAGACCCTATCTGCCCTCTCAGGTAGATGGAAAAAGGTCACATGGTACAATTCAACAACAACAACAACAACTTGCATTTATATAGGGCCTTTAACGTAGTAAAATGTCCCATGGTGCTTCACAGGAGCGTTATCAAACAAAATTTGACACCGAGCCATTTAAGGAGATACTCGGACAGGTGACCAAAAGCTTGGTCAAAGAGGGAGGTTTTAAGGAGCGTCTTAAAGGAGGAGAGAGAGGTAGCGAGGCGGAGAGGTTTAGGGAGGCAATTTCAGAGCTTAGGGCCTAGGCAGCTGAAGGCTGAATTTAAAAAAATTATCATCCTTGTTTTCAAGTCCCTCCATGGCCTTGCCCCTCCCTATCTCTGTAACATCCTCCAGCCTTACAAGCCTCCGAGACCTCTGCACTCCTCCAAATCTGGCATCTTGCGCATCTCCCGATTTTAATCTCTTTCTGTGGCTCGGTGTCAAATTTTGATTGATAAGGCTCTTGTGATGCGCATTGTGACATTTTACTAAGTTAAAGGTGCTATTTAAATGTAAGTTGTTGTTGTTGTTGTTGGTTTCTGTTAGACTAGCTGCAATTTTACATTGACAAACGTTATGAGTTTCTCAATCTGGAAAACCAAATCCCTTGAAAATATGCTCTCTACAAAGCCCAATACAGGTAAAGGTTCAAAGGTTATATTTTCCTTTTCCATGTGAACAATGTGAATGGAGATTATGGGAGAAACCTGTACTGGGAAACCCAGAGATGATTGTTTCTATGTTACTAATTTGTTTATGTGGTTACTTCTGTTTTCCCTTCAGTTTAATCTCTTCACGCTTGGCTTGTGTTACCCATTTATGCTGCAAGTTTTATATTGTTAGGTAAAAAAAATCATAACACATTAAAGAAACATTTCTTATTCTGTCATATAGTTATCAACAGTCTTTTTATTCACAGCTCAATGTTGTTCTGAGAATGACTCTGGAAGTCTCTGAAGAACACAAAGAAATATTTAAATTGCATATTACTGATCAACCCAATACGATGTGACCTTTAAAAGACTGAGGAAATTTGCTCAGTGAGTCATACAGGCCGAGAAAATCGCAGATATAACCCCGGTTTTGTGCTGATTTAGGCGAGCTTCGTTGAGGCAATGATAGGGATGCTACAATTAGCCTCAGTACCCCTGACATAGTGAATGGAAAACTGCCCAGGGTTCCTGCTTCTAAACTGTGAGTTTGGGGATGTTGGTTGAGGACAGGTTCAGGCTCAGTCTCGCTCTCCCTGTTGACATTTATGGTCAAGGCCCACACCCGAATATTGCCCATGGGTGAGGTACTACTTGGTGGTTATGGATGATGGCAGTCTTCATTTGCAATGAGTCATTGGGATAGATTTTGACTTTGTGCAATAGTATAAAACGGTTGATAGCGAATTGGCAGCCCGTTTTACATCTCTCCTGATTTTTATTTTCATTGACTGCGGCTAAATTTTGGGCTGAAATTGAAAATTTCCCCCATGTTCTTTTTACAGGAGACCAGAAGGGCGGAGTGGTTACCTCGGGCAACTTTGGAGCGTATCATCGGTTCATTGACCATTCTTAGCCCTCAAAGGATTTTAAGAAAGTATGAAAAAAGGCCAACTGAATTTGTTAAGGCCTTGTTAAAGGTCACACATGAGCATTAATGCAGCAATCTGCAGCTACGGGGCATATTGAAAGGTAAGTATTGTGTGGAGGTTCGTACCTGGTATAAGTGTAGAGAGTTATGATTATAGGAGCGCAGTGACCTAGTGACATTACTATACCTATTGTGGTAGAGGGGGTGGAAAGGATGTTCCAGGAGTGCAGAGATCATGGGAGGCTCATACATTATAGCTTGAGCAGGCAGCAGGTCTTCTACAATAGAGTCAGCGGCTCAGTACAGCAGAGGAGCAGTGCCTTAGCAAGCTCAGGCTCACCAGAGAAGAGTGTTATCTGGTCCACAAAGACCTGCAGACACCCTGGTGTTGCCGCTTAATAGCAGACAGTGGTGCAGTAACCTTTGCTCAATGACATTACTCATGTGCAAAAATGGCAATGCATATCTGGGTGCTGCACTCCTTCAAACTACTCAAACCGCCTCTCAGTACTATGTGCAAGGAGGCAAGTGACTGCTTGAAAGCAGGCAACATAAGTATCCCCATCTAACCCAACAGGGGCATTCTAGGCTCCTGCCCTGTACCAATTGGTCCCTCATGAACCATCATCACTGCTACCCCTTCCCCACTGGGGTCCAATACCTCCACATACCTATATGTGCTGGTCTCTGCTTTGAGTCAGGGCAGTAATGATTGGTGCTCAGGTGTATGCTGCTCTTTGGCTGTGGCTGGTGATGGACTGAATTCTTAATCTGTGAAGAGAGGAAGTGGGACAATTATAAGTGAAAACCAGAATAATGATTAACACATTACTTACCATGATCACCTTGTGGTATTCCAATCGCCATAGACTCGATGATGTCTTCCTGACACGCCCTTTCAAACATTCTTTCCTCACACAATGTGAGTACCTTTCGGTCTCAGTGCCGACCATCAGTTGCATGTGGTGTCCTCCGATTTTGTGAGATTTCTGCTTTTAGACAAAAGAGCAGCAGGAGCTGAGCAAATGAGATGGCCTGTGAAAATTGCTTCCTGCAGTACATTTACTTTGCCATCACAGCATGTATAATGTAATTTGTATAACCATGCTATTTTCACCTCTGATACCATACTTGCTATATACTTCTCTGTGTCAGTACAGGAATTTTTACATCTACAGTCCCCATCACTTACAGACTCCACGCTTACTGTGGGCAGCCGCTTATATCAGGCAAATGGGGCTAACCATTTGCTATTTCTACTGTCAATTACAAAGACGGCGCTTATAACACTTTGGCCCGTATTTTGCGGCCCCTACGGGTGTGTACGTGATGCGTACGCGCCCGTAAGGGCCCCGCAAGTTTCTGGTTTTCACGCGCAAAGCGCATGTGCGAAAACCCAGAACTTGAGATCTGTCAAGAATCTTCTTGACAGATCCAATGCATCCCCGGGAAAAGGGCATCCGTGGGCGGAGAGTTGGGCCGTGAAACTCGTAAGGCCTGCTTTTACCAGTGTAAGAGTTTAAATGAATATAAAAATAATTTAAAAACCTGTAAAATAAGTTGTTATTTTTAACCCCTTTAAAATGTTTAAATTTATTTTTAAAAAATTTAATTTTTGTTCTAAATGTTTAATTAAATTGTATTTTAAATATGTAATGTTTTAAATTTAACTGGCATGTAATTGTGTTTTTTATGTGATCCCCAGTTATGCTTGGGATTCCATACGTACAGAATCCCCATGAGCATGAATGGGGATCCCCCTTCTTTTAATGGCTGGGCCGACCCACGTGATCCAAGGTGTGCTTGCGAACGACTGGGCCCCAGGATACGTGGGCCTTTACCCGCGCGTTCCCAGAAAGGCCCAGGACCGCGAGTGGCCGTGGATCCCGAGGCCGCAGGCAGGCGTGGATTGTATTTGCGATCGGAGCCATTTCCCCACGGGAAGCCTCCGACCATAAATTCAGGCCCATTAAGTGCGCTGGCTATTTCGGACAATGCAATACGCTGTTTCCATTCTATTTACCATTTTAAAGGCTCCACTGATTTCAGGCAAATTGGATAGTTTATTAAATGTCTATCGTTCTGTACTGTTAACTATTCACCCGAGGAGCTGAGTGCCTCAGTAGTGCAGTTTGCCGCTGTTTGTGAGGGGGAGAGTGGTGAAATAGTGGCTGAGTGACGGAATTACATGTATTTACCAGCCATCGCTTTGTCTTTCAAAGTACTGTGTACCTCTCCTCTTTGGGTTGTTGATGACTCCTCCATGAAGAAGTTAGAGCTTTTATTCGACACTTAGCGATTTTACCGTCCCCTCCATATAGCGGCAAATCGCCTTTAACACCAACGTGCCTACTATAAACGGTGGTGACAATATCTCTTTTGCATCATGTGCATGTATGTCCTCTGCTCCCAATTGACGTTAATATTAATGTCGTTCTCTTCTGGTTGTACACCTTCACCTGGAACTCAGTGGCCCTGAACTTAGGAGGCCGCATTGACTGCTTCATTAATACACTGCCATACTTGCCATCTTCTTTGTTACTTAGGGGGCTGTTCTCCATCACCAAAAATGTGCTCCCATCGCCCTAGCTGCATTCACCAGCACTTGCAACACCTCCTTGCTGAAAGTGGCTTTGTACTTTTGTTGCAGAATCACCTTCCATCACCAATCCACATTCCACAGCTAGACTCTCGGACTTTTCAAAATTGACGTCTTTCACAGTTGTCATTGAGGAAAGTGATGCGTTACGGCTGTTTATTATTAAATCTCTTAAACGTTTGAAATGGTGCTTTACCTCTGCTTGTTCCTATAAATTGAGGAACGTTAGACCCAATGTCGGGGTGTTATGTAGTTGTTTTATTGCAGAAAATGATTGTTGTACTAGGATTATTTTAGTGGCACTTACTCTGCTAACCTTTGCTCACCCAGAACTGCTCAAAACAAATGATATTTGACTTCCCCAGATGTTCACTGTCATGTTGGAGCAATAATGTATTATTGTAAAGTACAGATTTATTACTGGGTGCTAGAAATGGAAGTATTTTCCTAACTTTAATTTACTGAGAGTTAGCAGTGATGTAGAGAGCACTAAACTCAATGATCATAAAGCATAGAAGACAGATTTGAGGACCTGTAGATGGAAATGCAGAGAGGAATTCACTCTTTCCTTGCTGTAAATCTTCAGACATGCAGCGCTGTTTGGGTGGATTTTACAGCAGTTATAGTGCTTCATTGGACAGTAAATGTGCACGTGCTGGAATTCCCATCCGTTTGCATTTTCTCCTGGCATTATCATTAAAGGGGAAGGAACGTTTAGAGGGAAAACCTGCCATGGATCAGAAATCTGTCCCATTTCAAATCGTAAAAGACTCGGTAGAGTAAACTTTCTGAGGCTCCACGCTCAGCGCACGACTTCACCCACCAGGAGCACAGATCAGAGGCCAGTGTGCTCGTAATTTTCTGGTCACTTAAATTAAATTAAAGTTATTGATTGGAAAATTGGGATTAGTATAATTCAGACGCACTGACCTCTGTGGTCAATTCTCCCATCTGTTCTCCTTAGAGCAGAGAAGGTTAAGGGGAGATTTAATAGCGGTGTTCAAAATTATGAATGGTTTTTATAGAGTAGATAGGGAGAAGCTGTTTCCACTGGCAGGAGTGTCGGTAATCAGAGGGCATAGATTTAAGATAATTGCCAAAAGAACTAGGGGGGAGATGAGGAGAATTGTTTTTATGCAGCGAGTTGTTATGATCTGGAATGCGCTGCCTGAAAGGGTGGTGGAAGCAGATTCAATAGTTACCTTCAAAAGAGAATTGGATATATACTTAAAAAAGAAAAAAATTACAGGGCTACGGGGAATGAGCAGGGGAGTGGGACTAATTGGATTGTTCTTTCAAAGAGCCGGCACAGGCACGATGGGCTGAATGGGCTCCTTCTGTGCTGTAAGATTCTACGATCTGCACTCTCATCTATGGAGGCCCCACGCTAGGAGCCTCACAAAATTTAACCTTACATTTTCTGATAATTCCTTATAGGCGTTTGTTCCTGGCCTGTATGGTGATTAGTTCAAATGGTTTCTGCATGGTTGGAAGCAGGCAATGCAGATGGAATACATATTGGCCCAGAAATTGGAGTTCGATGGTTGCCGCCGGGGTAAGGATCCCCCGCGATATCGCACTCCGCGCCTACCTTTATGGTTTTGGCCCACACGAACTTCAGTTCCTGGGCCTCTCCCTGGTGCCGGCGCGCAGTGTGTGCGTGTCCCAGAGGCGCAGTTAATTCGATGCGACCTCTGGGATCATGTGGGCCAGTTAGAGCCAATGGCAGCACACCATCTTTCATTCATAGTTTTGACAGCAAGAGCTGTCAAAACTATGAATACAACAAGCCCCCAAACGAACAGCTAAACCTCAATTAAATTTAAAAAAAGCCATCACATTAATAAAATAACTATAGTTAAATAAATTAACCACTTTAAACAAAAATTAAAATTTTTGAAAAAATTTAAATTCTTTTTAAAAGTTATAAAAATAAACTTACCTTTCTTTAAAGTCTCTAAAAAAGATAAACCTGTTGAAAATTTTTTAAAATATTGGCCCAGAAATTGATCCGGCTGCGCGAGAGTACGCACAGTGTACACTCACGCAGCCAGACTTCAATTGCCGGTTTTCAGCATGCACTGCGCATGCACTGAAAACCGGCAATTGATCTTTCGAAAAGGGGGCGGGTCCTCAGTGCACCGCGTGCGCGCTACAGGCTGCGCGCACGCAGTGCACTTCATCGCTTGCGCACGCAGGTAAGTATTGAAGAATCTGGAAAAGAAAAAAGGAAGCGCAGGAGACACTTTTAACCAGGTAAGTACATAATTAAGTAGTATTTAGAATTTTTTTTTACAGGTAAATCTTTAGTAGCGACTTTAAAGACAGGTAAGTTTATTTTTATAACATTTTAAAAGATTTAAAAAATTTTCAAAAATTTATTTTTTTGTTTAAAAAGGTTAATTTATTTAATTACACTTATTTTAATTATGTGATGGGGTTTTTTTTTAATTTAATGGAGGTTTAGCTCTTCTTTTGGGGGCTTGTTGTATTCCTAGTTTTCACAGCAGTTCAATGGCCGCTGTGAATTCTATGAATGAGAGCTTGGTGTGCTGCCATTGGCTGTAACTCAGTCACGTGATCCCACAGTGCACTCGAACTAACTCCGCACTGTGGAATCACGATGCACTCGCAGCTGATGGCTGGAACATGAAGTTCCAGCGAGCTGGGACTGAAAAAGCCAACGCGCAGTGAGACATCGCGGGAAGGGCTTACCCTCGCACGAACCCTCACACTGCAATTTCTGGGCCAATACTTAATTAACTACTTACCTTGTTAAAAGGGGGTCTTACGCCTGCTTTCTTTATGTGTAAAATCTTCAACACTTACCTGCGCATTCAAACCTGAAAAAAAACTAAGTGCGCTGCGTGCGCACAACCTGTAGCGCGCACGCGGTTCACTTAGGAACCGCCCCCCTTCGCAATACCCGAAGTGCCGGTTTCCCGCGCATGCGTAGTGCATGCAGGAAACCGGCACTTCGGGACCTAATATGCGAGAGTACACAGTGCGTACTCTCCCGCATTAGGTCTAATTTTCGGGCCATAATTTAGACCTGGAACTATGTAAATGGTGTGACTTTTGAGTTTATTTGTTTCTCTGATGTTTTTAATTACATTTGAAGAAAACATGCATGGCCATAGAGAAGCTACGGGAGGCAATGCTTTCCTGCCTCACTGTTTGCTGGAGAGAAGATCTTCAACAAACAAGCCAGGCTGCTGGATGTATCAATTGAAACAATTAAGGGGTCGAGGACTAACTCATAGCTGTTCAGCCTCTCTCTGTCCATTGTTTTAAAAATCTTTAAAAGCTTTGAGAAGGAGACATAACTGCCCAGTTGGGATGACTGACCCACAGTAGGGTGCGAATCTGTTGTAGAAGGCACTTCATCCAGGGTGTCCAATACTTGTGTTGATGGGCAGCTCCATGCTCAGTGTCTGACCGACAGAAAAATAAATACTGGAATCTTTTCTCAGTTTGGGCTCCCTTGTCACTGTCTTGCTACAGAGACGGAGATAAAAGGAGGTGGACTCAACAGGGGGTCATTTTGACTTTGGGCGATAATGTAAAATGGGCGATATCAATTCAGCCGCCCATTATACATCTCTCTCCATTGTCATTTCCATTGGCATCATCAAGGACGCAAATTATTTGAAGCACTGCAGAGATTGCATAGCCCACTTCATCGCACATCAGCAAAAAGTAAGATCCTCTTTTAAAGTGTATTCCTTCAATGTGTTATTGAAGCCCTGATTCAAAAAATAGATCATTTGTCATGTTGGTGAATGTTGTAAAAAAATAACATGCAACGTGCTGTACGTAATATTTATTATTGAACTGACTAGTTACCTTTGATTTAGCCGAGCTTTCAGAGCTCCTTTCATCGTGTCAGAAAGAGAAAGAAAAAGAAAAGAATATTTATTATTTTAGAACAGACTTTCCAGAGTTAATGCACTATCTGTCTGGGAGTCAGTCTCGTATATTAGAAACTTTATCCCTGTCATTCACAGTCAAGGGAACTTAATTATCCTTAAAATGTACAACTGAAATAACAGTGATAAATACACAGTAGGCTTACACTTGGCATTATTATTCACTACACTCCCCTGTGTATGCTGAGAATGCACTTCAATACTTTTGACAGATAAAGTGACTGTGAGAAATGTTTGAGAAGCAGTGACCCCAGCCATCGGTTTTCATCATTAGTCCGTCTCATCCACCGCAATATAAATCAAGCTGTGCGGAGATTTATTTTAGCATCTGCCAGTGGATAATCTGTGGATTGGCTCTGGTTACTCCAGGGCTCACGGAGCCGATGGAGCACAGCAATATCTATTTACCGGACGGCGGCATTTTGTATGTCTGCGCGGCTTTGCATCTGTGTGTTAGTTCAATCTTCAGAAACTGCTGAATAATCTTCACTTATACAGAGCTATCAAGGTACTGGATCAAACCCAGAAAATCAGGGGGTCGATTTTAACCCCGAGCGGGTTTCGGGCCATCAAGGGGCGGGGAAAATGCAAAAAGCACTCATTGGCTTACATTTCAAGCCTGCGTTATTATAACTCCTGTGCCTCATTTAAATGCTGCTAGTCCACTCCCCACAAAGAATGGGCGGGAAGAGGGTGTAGAGTGGTTTCCAGCAGGGAAATATCGGCGGCTTTTGGCAGCCCGTGGCTTGCAGGTAAGTGGCAGGATGGGGGTTTCAGGAGTGTCTTGCTCCTCCTTGCCACAAAGGAAAGTTTTACACTTACCTTGGAGCGCCTCTTTGTCCTTCCCACCAGTTGCTGACCTGCTTCATAGGCCCGATTAGCATTTATGCACGAGGCTACCGCCTAAGTCTGATGGCTGTCTCATCCACCACACTTAAACATCCACTCCCTCCACCACCGGTGCACTGTGGCTGCAGTGTGTACTATCTACAGAATATACTGCAGCAACTCGCCAAGGCTACTTCGACAGCACCTCCCAACCCGCGACCTCTACCACCTAGAAGGATAAGGGCGGCAGGTGCATGGGAACACCACCACCTCCAAGTACCCCTCTGACTCACACACCATCCTGACTTAGAAATATATCGCTGTTCCTTCATTGTCGCTTGGTCAAAATCTTGGAACTCACGACCTAACAGCATTGTGGGACCCCCTTCACCACACGGACTGCAGCGGTTCAAGGTGACGGCTCACCACCACCTTCTCTAGGGCAATTAGGGGTGGGCAATAAATGCCTTGCCTGCAACGCCCACATTCAATGAATGAATAAAAGTGGTTGATGCCGAAGCTATTCAAGATTAGATTGGATAGGTGGATGAAGGAAAAGGGAGGGAAGCGATTTGGGAACAAGGTGGGTAAATGTGATTAGAACTATTTGCTTGCATGGAGGGTAAACACCAACATGGACTGGTTGGGCCTAATGACCTGTTTCCGTGTTGTAACTTCTATGTATTTCCTATCATTATTCCTCTAAATCTTCTTTCACCACCACTCATTCTCACAGCACAAGTATGCCCAATGCTAGAAGTGCCCAAGTTTGAATGCCTCCTCATCTCATGAAACACTTTATTCTCTTATGAATTCCCCTTCTATTTTGGGCTTCTATGTATTTCTATGTATAATGCCTGCAGTGCTGATACAGCAGGAATAGGTGCAAGAAGTGACAAGGGACATGATTATAAGTTGAAAATGCTCTGAACTAAACATATCCTAAGGAGTAAATACATCGGATGAAAATTGTTAAGTTAGGGAATAGACTGCTCTCTGGCATGATTAATGTGGAGTCAGGTGAAACATTCAAACATGGACATGGGCTGATTGCTAACAGAACAGGGAGTGGAGGGATACCGGCTTGAACTGAAGGCAGGACAAGGTAAATCTAGCTTGAGTGGATCCTGTACATGGACGTAGAGAATAGAGAAGCTCAAATGGTTAAATGCTCTGTGTTTATCCCTGGTTTCTTATGTGTTTTCAAAGAATGAAAAGCATACTTTGAGAATCTGAATGCCATGTTACATATATGTAAGTGTATCTTGGATGGGTTGACATATTGAAAGGTTATAAAGGGCCCTGGACATTTTCTCGTATTACAAACAGTTGTTAATTATTGTACTTGAATTAAGAGCAGTTGTTGATTTGACAAGCCTTTGGCCTCCCACTCCTAATTTTCCTCCTCTATCCGCCTCGTAAAGTTGCTCTGAGACATATCCTTTACACGAAGAGTGCAGTACATATTACAATTTATTACAATTATTTATCTCTATTAATAATAGTTGTTAATTATTTCATTTGCCTTCAGAGACGTCAGTTATTAAACTAAGTGCAGTTATTAATTATTGCAATTACATTTTGAATTGTTAATAACTTTTCTTGCACTAAGAAAAGTTATTAATTATGGTATTCGGATGAACTATAATTACATATTATACTATTTTGTTTGTTAATTAGTTATTCATTATTTAATATCTGTTAGGAACAATTATGAATGAATTTACTTGTACATGAGCAGTTATTTTATCTTACTAGCTCTCTGACAGTCAGGATTTATTTTGTTTTTGAACTCTGCATATGTTCCTTCCCATATGATACGTTGCCAGCTGAATCCATTGTAGTGGGATATTGTGTATATTCTCTTTTCACAACTTTGAATAACTTGATAGTTTGAAAAGTAACACAGCCATAAGGACCACAAGTGTTGTACACCCATTAAATTTTTTCTTCTATTTCCCAACTGTGACATTCAAGGTTGGGACGCGATTTGTCTCGCTGCAGACAAATATTGAAACCAGCAAAATCCAGAAGCCCTGGAGAGGACATATGATGCCTCTTTAGTTCCTCTTTGGCTTGATTGACTCACAACATGGGTTTAAAATGTACAGTGTGTGTTATTCCAACCACTAAGAAGGAGCACACAACCTGTTATCATAATCTCCCTGCTTCTCCCATGACCATTCCCCACCCCAGGTCGCACAAGCCCATTTAAGAGGACTGACTGTCAATCCGCTTGCATGCTGTACCGTTGCTGCTCTTGGTCTCCAACTGGTGTGAGGTACATAGATTTCACTGCTCTGTACAATGCTAGTACCAAACATGTTCACGGGTAGGTATGAAATTCTTTTTTCTGCTAGTCTAATGAAAGGGTTAACCCGTTGTGAAATATTCAAATCCCCGTTTACTTTGGGATTTTTTTTTATTTTGCAATTTTAACCCATAAAACAAATGTTGCAGTAAGAGAGAAACAGACTTCAATGAATAGGTCAATAGTAATTCATCAATATTCAAGGTACATAATTAAAATAAACTAGGATCATACAGCACAGACAAATGCTTTAAACAGTGAAGCAGGCTGTATTTTACATGTACTCAACCGCTTCATCTAGTAAAATAATTAAAAAACCACACTGTTATAGAGATTGATGTGGTGAGATTGGAGTGTTTAAATTTTAAACGTGCGGTATTAATCAGTGGCAGGCAGTGAATATAACTTCTTGTCTGTACATACTCCAAAGAGAATTGCACAGTATCACAGTGAGAGACTGGAAAAGGAAATGAAGGAATAATTGAGGGGAAAGAACTAAGGCACCAATAAAAGTCAAAATAAATAAAAGTCAAATCATCTTTTATAAAGGGCCTTGCTTTAACAGGATACAAGACTTCATTCTTTTAAAAGAAATAAACTATCGCCCTACAATTTCCGTCTTCCTTTCCAGTAGGATTTTTACCGTTTGATGATTGGGACACAGGCAGACCACATGATCTTAGTTCTGATATTTGCTTTGCTGCTTTAGAAAATGTATTGAAAACCTTTATAATCTTAAGAATTAATACTTCCACATCATAAGACGTGGAATTTAATGGAAGAAGTAAATTATTAATTTTAATATTCAGGTTTTTGGTGTCAGGATTTTATTTTTAAAACTTCCAGACAATCTGCTCAAAAGCCAGACTGTTGGGTTCGAATCTGGACAAATGGCAACCCTACTATCCAGATGCTCATGTCTGGAATGTTCACTATCAACTTACAGGACAATCAATCGCTGTATGACTTTCTCCTCGGTGTCTATCCTAAAGCCATTCCCTAGGTCTGTCAACAAGAGGCTAGACTGACCAGGGCCTTCATTTGATTTACTTTTGATATGTTGAAGCAGGGACTCTGGTTTTGTGGAGTACTGCTCCCTGTCTAAGGCACTTTACAGCTGGAAGTCTCTAAAAAAGGTCGAGGGACAATATTCCGATTACACGCTTGTGGCAGGGAGCCTTGCCTGCTGGGAGCGCGTGTCAGAAATTCAGGCAGCTTCCTGAATTAATGGTTGTAAAATTGTGTGCAGCGTACACCCAAATTTCCGGCATGCACTCTCCACAGGTGAGACACCCTGCCAGAAGCACAAAGTCACAAAATTGCCCCTTATTAGTTCAGTTGTTAAAATAGAAATACATCTTTCCCATTGACTCCTGTGCGTATGATGTTGAGGCATTGGGCTAGCAATTTGGCTCTGTAGTGGCCAATTTTTCGGCACTATGGGTGCCGTTTTGTGTTGAAAATGGCGTCCACACCGCACGCGCACACTTCTGGTGCGGGCCGTGCCGGTTGCCATTTTGGTGAGGGCGGTAGGGCGGGCATTAGGTGCGTGCGCCGGAAGTATGTTGAGTGGGCAGATCGTGACGTCAATCAGCGTGCAATGCTGATTTGACGCCAGTGCTGCCATTTTCGTCCTCAACACTGGAGCTAACACCCTGTCTTACCCTCGCACAGCTGAACATGCGTTCAGCAGCAACAAGGACCCCCCCCAGCAGCAATATTTAAAGGGACCAACAACCACTCTCAGGTTAGCTGCTAATTAATTTCTACTGGCTCTGTGTAAGTTTGTAGAGGTGCTTGGAACTTTCCAGAGTTGTTTAGAGTTGGTGAGGTGACAGGCAGTGGTGCTGCAAGTGGAGAAGGCCTTGGTCCTGACTTCAAGGGTTCTGGTCAGACCACTTGCTCCCAGTCATGGGGGCTCTACTTGTCATCCCCCTTGGCCTGCAGCATGACAGGGAGATGGAGCAGAGGCAGCGAAGAAGAGGACATGCTGCTTGCAGAGGAGCAGTGTGTAAGGTGTCTCCGCTTTATGAAGGAAGTGCTCACAGAACTCTGCTACCTCTTGCAACCAGACCTGCAGCCTCAAACCAGTGCAAGGACAGTGCTGCCAGTGGCTGTGAAGGTGACCGTGACCCTGAATTTCTTTGCACGGGATCCTTCCAGGCTGGAGCAGGCAATATCTAACATCTCCCAGTTTGCCATCCACTGCTGCATAAGAGAGGTGACAGACGCTCTTTATGCCAGGATCTCATTGAAACATATAAGGGGAAAAATGCGTCCCCTTAGCGGCTCCTGTTAATGCCAGCAGATGGCGCTAATGGGGCGCTAGTGCATTATCACCAGGGCACGGCAAATCCAGCGCCACACACCAAATCCCACCCCCACCCCCCATAGCACCGCCGGTAACAGTTATTGCTGGGAGCCTCAACACCAGGTGGATCGTGACATCAGTGAGTGTGCAACGGTCACTGACCACCCGATCTGCGAAAGTGATTGTCGCCACCTACCTTAGTGCCTGGAGTAAACAGCGACAGGGAGAGCTGGCGTGAAGCACCAGGAAGCCGGCTCCAGGGACGTTATTTAAAGGGATCATCAGTAATGAGTTGCAGCTGTCAGGTTAGTGGAGTTTCAGTGGTTTCACATAGTCCAACAGTTTAATTCAGTAATTTCAAGGTTATTTTGTATCAGGAGTGTTGTGGCAACTAAAAAGTAGCTTCATTTATTCTTTAAAAAAATCAAACTGCTACACTTGGTTACATTAATGGGGGCTGTACTGACAGTCGACCTCGCCCTCCAGGATCTATGGCGGAGGGAGCGGAGGCAGCGAGAAAGATTGGAACATGTGCCCAGAGGGAGGAGGAGGGCCATCAGGGCTCTCAACAGGAGGCCTTACCCTCCAAGGGTATTCCGAGAGCACTTCTCCAACCTCCAATTAAGTGAGGAGCAATGTATTATATTATATTATATTAATGTATTAGAAGGCTCCGCTTCACCAAGCAGGTGGTCACAGAATTCTGCCACCTCCTGCAACCAGACCTCAAGCCTCAAATCAGGGTGACCACGGCTCTCCCAGTGGCAGTCAAGTTCACCGTCGCCCTCAATTTCTTTACCAGTGGATCCTTCCAGTCTGCAACAGGAGACATAGCTAACATCTCACATTTTGCCGTCCATCGCTGCATCCAGGAGGTCACAGAGTCTCTCTACAGTAGGAGAAGGGACAACGGTTCCTTCCCCATCACCAGGGAGAAGCAGGACGAGTGTGCATGTGGCTTTGCCAGGATAACGGAATTCCCGATGGTGCAGGGCACCATTGACTGCACCCACATGGCTTTGTGGGCACCGCATAACAATCCTGAGATCTTCTGTAACTGCAAAGGCTACCACTCACTTAATGTGCAGTTGGTGTGCAACCACAGACAACGAATCCTTATTGTCAATGCCTGCTATCCTGGCAGCAGCCACAATGCCTTTATCCTGCCAGACTGGTGTGCCAGCACTTTTCCAGCCACCATATCAAACTTGTGGCTGGCTGTTCGGAGACAAGGGCTATCCGCTCTCCACCTGGCTCATGATTCCCCTCCGCAACCCCAACACTCCTGCCCAGCACTCATATAATGACAGCCATGCTGCCACCAGGAACAACATCGAGCAGACCATTGGGGTGCTCAAGCAATGTTTCCGCTGTCTTGACCGCTCGGGAGTGAGTGAGTGTGGAGCAATGTGTTTGGATGATGTGCCTGCCATAGTTGAATAGCTATCATTGTGTGCAAGGTGTGAGATGTGGGTGTGAGTGTTGGTAGGTAGAGATTGTTGGTGGGTGAGTGCTGGGGTTGTGGTGCTTTGGGCAGTGTGTGAAGATTGTGGTACAGATGGTGCTATGTAGCATTTGTTGAAGCATTCACTCACGCTGACCACCCGAGTGAGGTTGTTAAATTTCTTCCTGCACTGTGTGTGGGTCCTGGGGTCCACAGTGCTGCCCGAGATGTGCTGGGCTACCTCCCTCCACATGGTTCGGAAGACTTGCGGCGAGGGCCTCCTGCCACTTGCTGGGTAGAGCACCACCCTCCATCTCTCCACAGCGAACACCAATGCCTCCAATGCTTGATTGCAGAATCTGTGGGCTCTGTCCCTGGGGCGTGGATCTGCCAGGAGTACAGCTGCTTCAGTCCTCTGGCTCCTTGTCCTGCTTCTGCTTGCTGAGGCAGCTGCACAGCCAGCAATGTTGAGAATGAGGTTTTGCAGCATCAATGAACCTCCCCTTTAAGTACTGAAAAAAGCCTGTGGCAATCATGACTTGCGATTAGACTGCACCTGATATTCATCCACCCTTTGAGTGTAACGCCAATGAGCTTGGGCTTTAAGACTTGACTTAGGACTCCAATCAATTTTTTGAGCAGTGAGCACGAATTTCACGTGCAGTCTAAAGCATTAGAGCCTGGCGTTAATTCTCCAACTTTTCTAATGACACCGCCCATTCCTGGGCTGTAATGAATTTCTAGCCCATAATATTCTGAGGGGCATTGACAGGGTAGATGCTGAGAGTCTAGAACTAGAGGGCATAGTCTCAGGATAAGTGGTCGGCCATTTAAGACTGAGATGAGGAGGAATTTCTTCACTCAGAGGGTTGTGAATCTTTGGAATTCTCTACCCCAAAGGGCTGTGGATGCTGAGTCATCAAACATATTCAAAGCTGAGATAGATAGATTTTTGGATTCTAGGGGAATCAAGGGATATGGGGATCGGCGGGAAAATGGAGTTCAGGTCGAAGACCAGCCATGATCTTATTGAATGGCAGAGCAGGCGCGAAGGGCCCTATGGCCTATTCCTGCTCCAAATTCTTATGTTCTAATAGGGGAGTTCATTGCCTTCCCTCTGACTAGAGAGAAGCAGGCAGAGTGTGCACGTGGCTTTGCCAGGATATTGGTCTTTCCCATGGTGCAGGGCGCCATCAACTGCACACACATTGCTTTGCGGGTACTGCATCTAAATGCTGAGATGTACCGTAACCGCAAAAGTTACCACCCGTTGAATGTACAGTTGGTGTGCGACCATACTCAGCAAATCATGATGGTGAATGCCCGGTATACTGGCAGCAGTCATAATGCTTTTATTCTGCGCCAGTCCGTTGTTCCCTCAGTCTTTGAGCCACCACGACAAACCAGAGTGTGACTATCCGCTGACCACCTGGCTCATGACTCCGCTGTGCAACCCATACACACGTGGGCAACATGCATATAACGAAGGCCATACTGCCACATGGAATCTGATAGAGCAGACCATTGGCGTCATTAAGCAACGCTTCCACTGCCTGGACCGCTCTGGTGGAGCCCTGCAGTACTCACCAGAGCGCGTCTCAAGATTCGTCCTGGTTTGCTGCATGCTCCACAACCTGGCAATCAGGAAGGCACCGCCCTTGCCATCACGCATATGGTGACCAGCTGAAGAGGAGGAGGAGAAGGAGGAATCAGAAAAGGAGGAGGAGGAAGGGAGGAGGCAAGACTTTCTGCCCGTGTTGTGCGTGATTGACTCATCCGACTGTGGTACCAGTGAATGCAACTCCATCAACATCCTGGGGGTCACCATTGACCAGAAACTTAACTGGACCAGCTGTGGTAACACAATACAGCTTCCTGTGACTTGAACTTTATTACATCACTTCCTGTGATTAGTCCAGGATAAATACTGGGCTGATCAGTCGGATCCTGGAGAGGCATAGAGTAAGACCTCTTTTGTATGTAGCACCTTTTTTAGTTGATTAAAGCTTACTTTAAGTTCACCACGCGTAAGGCTCATTCTTACGACAATTTAATCAACTTTGAAAAACTTCGCACTCAAACTTTTTGGACGAACTCGGAACTAAGGATCCAGGGAATCACCCATCATGGAAAACATCCTTAAACCATCGCGTCTTGACTTGGACCCAAACACCCCAGCAGCCGGTAAGGTGTGGAAACACTGGTATCGCACGTTTGACAATTTTCTCGAATATTGCAAGGCTGATGATGACTCAAAATTGCGGATACTCATCAACTGTGTCTCCCCGAATGTATTTCAGTATGTCGAGGAATGGGGCAGTTACGAGGAGGCAATTCGGACGCTTAAAAGACTATATACTAAGACACCGAATGAGGTCTATGCCAGACATCTACTAGCTACAGCCCAACAAGGGCCGGAGGAATTCATTGATAAATTCCTCCAAGAGCTTCGCAGACTTAGTATGGACTGTAACTTTCAGGCGGCCTCAGCTGAGCTGTACCGTGAAGAAATGATCCGTGATGCTTTCATCTGTGGGCTTGCCTCCCCATTTATACGCCAGCGTCTACTGGAAAGTAAGACACTTGAGCTTCAGAGAGCTTATGACATGGCTTGCTCTCTAGATCTGGCAAAAAGAAATGCAGACCTTTATACAGTGCCCAGACCTCGGTCTGCTGCCTTAACTACAGTCAGGCAATTTAAGAGGCCACAGGTGAACTCTATTAGGGAGGACTTTATCCCTGACGATCAATCTGATGACTTCACTGATGAAGAGGATGATGACCCCACTGTGGCAGCCTCTTGGCAATCTAAGAAATGCTTCTTTTGTGGTGATGAGTTTCACCCTCGGAAATTCTGCCCTGCTCGCAATGCGTTTTGCAGTCATTGCAACAAAAAGGGTCATTTTGCAAAGGTTTGCCTATCAAGAGCCTCTACGAGGGCTTATCAAGCTAAGTCCTACCGAACTGCCCCGGTAAGGGCCTATCAAGATGTTCCGGCTAAAATCTATCGTGCTTCCTCTCGGGTTTTCTCTCGAAGAAACACACCTAGAGTTTCAGCCACTCTTTGTGCAACGACACCAATTACAGCTGCTTGTCCTCAGAACCTATTCCATGCAGCTACAAAAGCATCAATTAATGGACATACTTTAGATGCCTTAATTGACTCAGGTAGCAGTGATAGTTTCATTAGGGAACAGATTGTTGCAGAGTTAAAGCTACATGTTTTCCCATCGGACCAGGCAATTGCGATGGCTCAGTCATCACTTAATACCAGAATTTCTGGCTTTTGTATGGTTGAAATAACACTTAATGGTCACAGGTATCCCTCCACCCGGCTTTCGGTGCTCAAGGACTTATGTAGTGATCTTATCTTAGGGCTAGATTTTCAAAAGCAGCATAAGAAGCTCACCATTGAGTTCGGCGGATCCAAACCTGAACTCACTATTTCTAATATACGACCTCGATTACCGTTCTGTGCATTGTCAGCAGCTTCACTGGATGAACCCTCACTGTTTACCAGTATCCCTCCTCGATGCAAACCGATTATAACAAAGTCACGACGTTTCAGTCAGGAAGACCAGTCTTTTATTGCGGCTGAGATTTCTCGGCTTTTAGCAAAGGATATCATCGAGCCTTGTTCGTCGCCATGGCGCGCCCAGGTCGTTATTGTTAAGAACCCTCTACAACCTCACAAGAAACGGCTGTGCATTGACTATTCACAGACCATCAATCAATATACGGACTTGGACGCATACCCATTGCCGTGCATCGATGATATGGTTAATAAACTGGCTGAGTACACGGTGTTCTCAACATATGATCTGAAAAGTGCCTATCATCAGGTACCCTTGAAGGTCTCAGACAAGCAGTATACGGCCTTTGAAGCCAATGGACGGCTGTATCAATTTCGTCGCCTCCCCTTTGGGGTCACTAATGGAGTGGCTGTCTTCCAGCGAGCAATGGATGACCTGGTCAAACAGGAAGACTTAAAGGATACGTTTCCTTATCTGGACAATATTACTGTCGCAGGTCGCAATCAGCGGGAACATGACGCCAATCTCCAACGATTTTGGGATGCACTCCAGCACCGTAATTTGACATTAAATGCGGCTAAATCCATTGAGTCACAACCAACCATCAACATCCTTGGCTATTGTGTGGGCAATGGCATCATTAAACCTGACCCTGAAAGGCTTCGCCCACTCCAAGAACTCCCGCCACCTAAGAATCCGGCCTCCTTGCGCCGGGCCCTCGGCCTGTTTGCATACTATGCAAAATGGATTCCTAACTTCTCGGACCGAATCCAACCTCTACTGAAGGCCAGCACATTCCCACTAGACACAGCGGCTGTTGCAGCCTTTAACCTCCTGAAAAAACAGTTGGAGAAAGCGGCTCTTCACTCCATCGATGAGAGTCTTCCTTTTGTTGTTGAGTGTGATGCCTCGGAGGTGGCGATCTCGGCCACTCTGAATCAGGAAGGTCGTCCGGTGGCATTTTTGTCCAGGACTTTTCAAGGGGCTGAGCTACATTATCCTCCAGTCGAGAAAGAAGCTACAGCCATCATAGAGGCAGTACGGAAGTGGACTCATCTCCTAGCTCGCCAGCACTTTACCTTAATCACGGACCAGCGATCGGTCGCCTTCATGCTCGATAATCGAAAACGGACCAAAATTAAAAATAATAAAATCCAGCTTTGGCGGCTGGAATTGGCCTCTTTTGGTTACACCATCCACTATCGACCTGGCAAGGAGAATGTGGCTCCGGATACCCTCACACGAGCATTCTGCTCCGCCATGGCACCCTCTACGCTCGTAGACATCCATGATGGGTTGTGTCATCCGGGCGTTACTCGCATGCTACACTTCGTGCGGTCCCGAAATCTCCCATTCTCTACCGGGGATGTAAAGAAGATGTGCTCGGACTGCAGAGTCTGTGCGGAATTGAAACCTCAGTTTTTCCGCCCCTCGGGTGGTATACTCATACATGCGACCCAGCCAATGCAACGGCTTAGCATCGATTTTAAGGGGCCGTTGCCCTCTTCAACTCGCAACACTTATCTATTGACCATGGTCGATGAGTATTCCCGTTTTCCGTTTGCCTTTCCCTGCCCCAATATGCTGACGACCACGGTTATCAGCTGCCTTGAGCAGGTATTTGCTTTCTGTGGCATGGCATCCTATGTTCATTCGGATCGGGGCCCTTCTTTTATGTCAGGAGAACTCAAGGCCTATCTCTCGGAACGGGGTATTGCTGCCAGCAGAACGACGCCTTATCATCCGGTCGGGAATGGGCAAGTCGAGCGTTTTAACGCTATCATCTGGAATGCGGTACGTCTGGCTTTGAGATCTCGGGGCCTACCCAACCAGCAATGGGAAGCAGTACTTCCAGACGCATTACACTCCACACGGTCCCTCCTTTCGACCGCCACAAATACGACGCCTCATGAACGGTTCTTCCGATTTCAGCGTCGCTCATCCTATGGGATATCTCTCCCGTCGTGGCTGACTGCACCGGGACCAGTGCTACTCCGAAGATATGTTCGGGCGTCTAAGACTGACCCCCTGGTAGATGAGGTTGAGCTCACTGACGTCAACCCTACCTACGCCTATATTCGGTATCCTGATGGTCGGGAATCTACTGTGTCCTTGCGGGATCTGGCTCCCTGCCCGCCGAAACATAGAGGGACACCAGGGGATGATATTGTACCAGGCACATCTCTGGGCTCGCCAGGTGCCTCTCATCACGATCTGGATCTGACGCCGGCTGGTACCTCACTCCAGCGTGCCGACCTGGGGCAGACTGACTATGAGCCCGTCGGGGCTCGCACGCGCAGCCACGATCCACCCCGTACCATACGCTCGTAAACGGATCTGCCACAGCCCTGCCCGACACCCGTTCGGGCACCAGTACACAGTCAGGATCGTCCTGACCCCTCACAGAGCGGGCTGGATCACTCGGACTCTGGTCCACGGCCCGCGGCGGGTAAACGGGCTAGGGGCCCTCTACCGCTACGAGAACCCAAACGGGTGCGGCTCTCACTCGTCCAGCAGCTACGAAATGGAGGGAGAATGTGGTAACACAATACAGCTTCCTGTGACTCGAACTTCATCCTGGCCTCCTAATCTTTTGGGGAGGGAGAATGTGGTAACACAATACAGCTTCCTGTGACTTGAACTTTATTACATCACTGTGGTAACACTTTTCAGCTTCCTGTATGACATCACTTCCTGTAATCAGTCCAGGATAAATACTGGACTGATCAGTTAGCTCTGGAAGAGGCATAGGGTAAGACCTCTTTTGTATGCAGCACCGTTTTAAGTTGATTAAAGCTTACATTAAGTTTACCACGCGTAAGGCTCATTCTTACGACAATTTAATCAACTTTGGAAAAACTTCGCACTCAAACTTTTTGGACGAACTCGGAGCTAAGGATCCAGGGAATCACCCATCATGGAAAACATCCTTAAACCATCGCGTCTTGACTTGGACCCAAACACCCCAGCAGCCGGTAAGGTGTGGAAACACTGGTATCGCACGTTTGAGAATTTTCTTGAGTATTGCAAAGCTGATGATAACTCAAAGTTGCGGATACTCATCAACTGTGTCACCCCGAATGTATTTCAGTATGTGGAAGACTGGGACAGTTATGAGGAGGCAATTCAGACGCTTAAGAGACTATATACTAAGACACCGAATGAGGTCTATGCTAGACATCTACTAGCTACAGCCCAACAAGGGCCGGAGGAATCCATTGATAAATTCCTCCAAGAGCTTCGCAGACTTAGTATGGACTGTAACTTTCGGGCAGCCTCAGCTGAGCTATACCGCGAAGAAATGATCCGTGATGCGTTCATCTGCGGGCTTGCCTCCCCATTTATACGCCAGCGTCTACTGGAAAGTAAGACACTTGAGCTGCAGAGAGCTTATGACCTGGCTTGCTCTCTAGATCTGGCAAAAAGGAATGCAGACCTTTTTACAGTGCCCAGACCTCGGTCTGCTGCCTTAACTACAGTCAGGCAATTTAAGAGGCCACAGGTGAACTCTATTAGGGAGGACTTTATCCCTGACGATCGATCTGATGACTTCACTGATGAAGAGGATGATGACCCCACTGTGGCAGCCTCTTGGCAATCTAAGAAATGCTTTTTTTGTGGTGATGAGTTTCACCCTCGGAGATTCTGCCCTGCTCGCAATGCGTTTTGCAGTCATTGCAACAAAAAGGGTCATTTTGTAAAGGTTTGCCTATCAAGAGCCTCTACGAGGGCTTATCAAGCTAAGTCCTACCGAACTGCCCCAGTAAGGGCCTATCAGGATGTTCCAACTAAAAACTATCGTGCTTCCTCTCGGGTTTTTTCTCGAAGAAACACACCTAGAATTTCAGCCACTCTTTGTGCAACGACACCAATTACAGCTGCTTGTCCTCAGAATCTATTCCATGCAGCTACAAAAGCATCAATTAATGGACATACTTTAGATGCCTTAATTGACTCAGGTAGCACTGATAGTTTCATTAGGGAACAGACTGTTGCACAGTTAAAGCTACATGTTTTTCCATCGGACCAGGCAGTTGCGATGGCTCAGTCATCACTTAATACCAGAATTTCTGGCTTCTGTGTAGTTGAAATAATGCTTAAAGGTCACAGGTATCCCTCCACCCGGCTTTCGGTGCTCAAGGACTTATGTAGTGATCTTATCTTAGGGCTGGATTTTCAAAAGCAGCATAAGAAGCTTACCATTGAGTTCGGCGGATCCAAACCTGAACTCACTATTTCTAATATACGACCTCGATTACCGTTCTGTGCCTTGTCAGCAGCTTCACTGGATGAACCCTCACTGTTTGCCAGTATCCCTCCTCGATGCAAACCGATTATAACAAAGTCACGCCGTTTCAGTCAGGAAGACCAGTCTTTTATTGCGGCTGAGATTTCTCGGCTTTTAGCAGAGGATATCATCGAGCCTTGTTCGTCGCCATGGCGCGCCCAGGTCGTTATTGTTAAGAACCCTCTACAACCTCACAAGAAACGGCTGTGCATTGACTATTCACAGACCATCAATCAGTATACGGACTTGGACGCATACCCATTGCCGCGCATCGATGATATGGTTAATAAATTGGCTGAGTACACGGTGTTCTCGACTTATGATCTGAAAAGCGCCTATCATCAGGTACCCTTGAAGGTCTCAGACAAGCAGTATACAGCCTTTGAAGCCAATGGGCGGCTGTATCAATTTCGTCGCCTCCCCTTTGGGGTCACTAATGGAGTGGCTGTCTTCCAGCGAGCAATGGATGACCTGGTCAAACAGGAAGACTTGAAGGATACGTTTCCTTATCTGGACAATATTACTGTCGCAGGTCGCAATCAGCAGGAACATGACGCCAATCTCCAACGATTTTGGGAGGCACTCCAGCACCGTAATTTGACATTGAATGCGGCTAAATCCATTGAGTCACAACCAACTATCAACATCCTTGGCTATTGTGTGGGCAATGGCATCATTAAACCTGACCCTGAAAGGCTTCGCCCACTCCAAGAACTCCCGCCACCTAAGAATCCGGCCTCCTTGCGCCGGGCCCTCGGCCTGTTTGCATACTATGCGAAATGGATTCCTAACTTCTCGGACCGAATCCAACCTCTACTGAAGGCCAGCACATTCCCACTAGACACAACGGCTGTTGCAGCCTTTAACCTCCTGAAAAAGCAGTTGGAGAAAGCGGCTCTTCACTCCATCGATGAGAGTCTTCCTTTCGTGGTTGAGTGTGATGCCTCGGAGGTGGCAATCTCAGCCACTCTGAATCAGGAAGGTCGTCCGGTGGCATTTTTGTCCAGGACTTTTCAAGGGGCTGAGCTACATTATCCTCCAGTCGAGAAAGAAGCTACAGCCATCATAGAGGCAGTACGGAAGTGGAGTCATCTCCTGGCTCGCCAGCACTTTACCTTAATCACGGACCAGCGATCGGTCGCCTTCATGCTCGATAATCGAAAACGGACCAAAATTAAAAATAATAAAATCCAGCTTTGGCGGCTGGAATTGGCCTCTTTTGGTTACACCATCCACTATCGACCTGGCAAGGAGAATGTGGCTCCGGATACCCTCACACGAGCATTCTGCTCCGCCATGGCACCCTCTACGCTCGTAGACATCCATGATGGGTTGTGTCATCCAGGCGTTACTCGCATGCTGCACTTCGTGCGGTCCCGAAATCTCCCATTCTCTACCGGGGATGTAAAGAAGATGTGCTCGGACTGCAGAGTCTGTGCGGAATTGAAACCTCGGTTTTTCCGCCCCTCGGGTGGTATACTCATACATGCGACCCAGCCAATGCAAAGGCTTAGCATCGATTTTAAGGGGCCGTTGCCCTCTTCGACTCGCAACACTTATCTATTAACAATGGTTGATGAGTATTCTCGTTTTCCGTTTGCCTTTCCCTGCCCCAATATGCTGACAACCACGGTTATCAGCTGCCTTGAACAGGTATTTGCTTTCTGTGGCATGGCATCCTATGTTCATTCAGATCGGGGCCCTTCTTTTATGTCGGGAGAACTCAAGGCCTATCTCTCGGAACGGGGTATTGCTGCCAGCAAAACGACGCCTTATCATCCGGTTGGGAATGGGCAAGTCGAGCGTTTTAACGCTATCATTTGGAATGCGGTACGTCTGGCTTTGAGATCTCGGGGCCTACCCAACCAGCATTGGGAAGCAGTACTTCCAGACGCATTACACTCCACACGGTCCCTCCTTTCGACCGCCACAAATACGACGCCTCATGAACGGTTCTTCCGATTTCAGCGTCGCTCATCCTATGGGACATCTCTCCCGTCGTGGCTGACTGCACCGGGACCAGTGCTACTCCGAAGATATGTCCGGGCGTCTAAGAATGACCCCCTGGTAGATGAGGTTGAGCTCACTGACGTCAACCCTACCTACGCCTATATTCGGTATCCTGACGGTCGGGAATCTACCGTGTCATTGCGGGATCTGGCTCCCTGCCCGCCGAAACATAGAGGGACACCAGGGGATGATATTGTACCAGGCACATCTCTGGGCTTGCCAGGTGCCTCTCATCATGATCGGGATCTGACGCCGGCTGGTACCTCACTCCAGCGTGCCGACCTGGGGCAGACTGACTATGAGCCCGTCGGGGCTCGCACGCGCAGCCACGATCAACCCTGTACCGTACACTCAGAAACGGATCTGCCACAGCCCTGCCCGACACCCATTCGGGTACCAGTACACAGTCAGGATCGTTCTGACCCCTCACAGAGCGGGCTGGAGCACTCGGACTCTGGTCCATGGCCCGCAGCGGGTAAACGGGCTAGGGGCCCTCTACCGCTACGAGAACCCAAACGGGTGCGGCTCTCCCTCATCCAACGGCTACGAAATGGAGGGAGCATTCCGGCCTCCTAATCTTTTGGGGGGGGAGAATGTGGTAACACTTTTCAGCTTCCTGTATGACATCACTTCCTGTAATCAGTCCAGGATAAATACTGGACTGATCAGTTAGCTCTGGAAGAGGCATAGGGTAAGACCTCTTTTGTATGCAGCACCGTTTTAAGTTGATTAAAGCTTACATTAAGTTTACCACGCGTAAGGCTCATTCTTACGACAATCACTTCCTGTGATTAGTCCAGGATAAATACTGGGCTGATCAGTCGGATCCTGGAGAGGCATAGAGTAAGACCTCTTTTGTATGTAGCACCTTTTTTAGTTGATTAAAGCTTACTTTAAGTTCACCACGCGTAAGGCTCATTCTTACGACACCAGCCACATAAATACTGTGGCAACAAGAACAGATAAAAGGCTGGGTATTCTGTGGGGAGTGTCTCACCTCCTGACTCCCCAAAGCCTTTCCACCATCTACAAGGCACAAGTCAGGAATGTGATGGAATACTCTCCACTTGCCTGGATGAGTGCAGCTCCAACAACACTATAGAAGCTCAACACCATCCAGGACAAAGCAGCCCGCTTGATTGGCACCCCATTCACCACCTTAAACATTCACTCTCTCCACCACTGGTGCACCGTAGCTGCAGTGTGTAACATCTACAAGATGCATGGCAGCAACTCGCCAAGGCTTCTTCGGCAGCACCTCCCAAACCCACGACCTCTACCACCTAGAAGGACAAGGGCAGCAGGCGCATGGGAACACCACCACCTGCAAGTTCCCCTCCAAGTTACACCATACTGAGTTGGAAATATATCGCCGTTCCTTCATCGTCGCTGGGTCAAAATCTTGGAACTCCCTCCCTAACAGCACTGTGGGAGTACCATCACCACACGGACTGCAGCGGTTCAAGAAGGCGGCTCACCACCACCTTCTCAAGGGCAACTAGGGATGTAAAATAAATTCTGGCCTTGCCAACGACGCCCACATCCCAATAACGATTAATTAAAAAAAAAATCCCCATTCAACAACTGTCCCCCACTTACCTTCCCTCTGTTACTGACCATCACAGCGTCTTCTTGGCCACAGTGCTGAAATAAAAGTTACCACAAATGAAACAATCCAATCCAACTTTATACATCAATCCATGCAATATTACATAACAAAGACAACTAATCACGCTTGTGCATTCCCTTAGTGACTGTTTTGACTGTCCTAGTGCTACCAGAAAGTGCTACCCCAGTGGCTGCAGCAAGGCTGGTGGAAGGCTGCTGACTTTCAGTGGGGGAGACTGCAGATGGCCTTGCAGGGCAACCTTGAGCAGCTCTGGCCCGAGAAGGCCTGGCTTTAGACTGAACCACCTCGGCATGGGCAGCAGCAGTCTGGGCTGTCTGGCTGACAGGCAACAACAAGGGCACTGGCGGAGTGGCAGTGGTGAGAGGACGAATGCTGTCATCCTGAGAGAGGACAGTAGGTTCGTGCTCCACGGAGCCACTGCCACTCCCCCGGGACGGCGCCTCAGTAGTGCTGTGACACCCCGCAAGCCCCTTTCAACACTGGTAAACCCAGCTATGATGGTAGCAGTCTGAGCTTGCGTGGCAGCAAGCTGAGCCTGCATGAGAGCATAGAAACATAGAAACATAGAATCTAGGAGCAGGAGTAGGCCATTCGGCCCGTCGAGCCTGCAACACCATTCAATACGATCATGGCTGATCATTCAAATCCAGTACCCTGTCCCTGCTTTAATCCCCACAGTACACATATCCCACCCGACCCCCGTAACCCCACGTATTTAATTCCCCCTAACATATCCCATCCTATCCCCATAACCCCACATATTTAATCCCCCCCTAACACTAAGGGTCAATTTATCATAGCCAAACTGAGTTTACATGACAGAAGTCTGAGCTTCCACTGCAGCACTCAGACGTTGGGTGGCTTCTGTTTGTGTTGCCATCGGATGCTGCATCATGGGTCCACAAGTGCTCTAATGGAGCTGCCCAGCATTTTCATGCTGGAAAGGATGGGCTCCAAGCTCTGTGCAAAGCCCTGTGCAAGGCTGGAGCTGGACTCCTCCATGCTACTTGACATTGCGTTCAAGCTTTCTGGCAGGCCTGCCAATGCACCAAGCATTTCATTGTGCATACCCATCTGTAGGCTGGCCCATCGAAGTCCTCATCTGAGTCCACTGCAGCAGACCTCATGTATGACCTCGCCCTCCAGGGAGCTGGCACCTGCACTACCCTTTCCCCCTACCCTGGCTGCAGGCCAGTCGTGCCTGGTGTCTCACCATGTGCAGATCCCACCTCTAACCTATCCTTAAAACTATGTGGAATGTCAGTATTTGAGCTGGTAGCTGCGAGTGTGAAATCAAGTGAGAGTGATGCTTCATCATCAGTGCCTTAGTGCTCGTCTATTTCACGCTCCTCCACCAGTGCCTGGCCAGGTGGAAGTATCTGAAAGGAGAACGGCACAAGGGTAAGGCTGTAGTGAGGGGAGGGGAGAAAGCACGAGGTGCATGCTTACACCATGTGCTGCTTGTAAATCAGAAGAGATTGTGGGATGAGAGGTAAGTGGGATCTGAGAAGGAGGATTACGTATGAGGATACCGTCATCTTGTATTCTTTCAGCCCCGCCGCTGGCCAAGGGCTCAGCGATGATGCTCCCAATAATGACCGGCACCGTCTCCTCCATCAGGGTCAGGTTAGTCAAGCATGCCTATCCCCCGCCGGTTAGGTCCTGCTGGCACTAGTTATGAGCCACCTTGTTCTGCAAGAGAAAAGGAAGTGTATCAGTGAGTCTGGTGCAATGTGTTTGGGTGATGTTTGTCATTGTTGAATAGCTGACAGTGTATGCAAGCTGTAAGATGTGGGTGTGAGGCTTGCAGCAGTGGCAAGTGTGTGAGGGTGAGGTGAAGCTATGAATGTGAGGTATGCCTTGTGTTTGGTAGAGATTGTTGGTAGGTCAGTGATGGGAGTGTGGTGCATTGAGCAGTGGGTGAAGCTAGTGGTGCAGATGGTGGGATATGGCATTTGAGAGGTCATTAAACTTCTTCCTGCACTGCGTCCAGGTCCTTGGGGCTATACTGCTGGTATTGACCACAACGGCTATCTGCTCCCATTGCCTTTTACTCATTTGCCTGGAGGGCTTCCTGGCCCCCTGTGGAAACAGAACCTCTCTCATCATGTTCACCTCCTGCACCAAGGCCTCCCGTGCTGCATCAGAGAATCTTGGTGCAAGCCCTCTCCTCTGTTGTGACATCATTGTTTTTTTTGCTGCTCTGACTCTCTTTCCCAGCCAGTTGAATGACCTGCTGCAGGCAGAATGCACCTCCCCTTTAAGAGGTGTAGACTGCCTTTAAGAAGTGCAGGCTAGCTTTAATTGGTATAAAAACAGAAAATGCTGGAAATACTCAGCAGGTCAGGCAGCATCTGTAGAGAGAGAAACAGAGTTAACGTTTCAGGTCGATGACCCTTGACTTTCCTGATCAATTATATCACATGAACAATTGTGAGAGATACGAAGGGTCATCGACCTGAAATGTGAACGCTGTTTCTCTCTCTACAGATGCTGCCTGACCGGCTGAGTATTCCAGCATTTTCTGTTTTTATATCAGATTGCCAGCATCCGCAGTATTTTGCTTTTGTATTAGCTTTAATTGGTGTTAGCCTCGCACGAGCTTGGGCCCCCTGCTGAGCGTTCAGCCACTCAGCAGTGCATTCAGCACTGGACTGAACACCACAATCATGTTAATCAGCAGGCAGCACAAAGTTAGCGTGCTGCCTGCATTCCTTTGAACGGGCACGGGGTGATCGTGCATCGTGATCCTCGTACCTGTTTTCGGGGTAAACAAACTTTTAGCCCATTAATTCTTAAGGTTATTAATATTTTCAATCATTTTTTATCATCAGTAGTTCATGATATCACCTTGTATGATCTTGGATTTAGGGAAAAGTAGCCCTAATGCCACACTAATTGAAAAATTATTCTTAAGAGGGACTGGGGATGAATCTTGTGTCTGCTGGTGTGTATGTTGGGTCTCCTGGTCTGTATGTCGGGTCTGATGGTCTGTATGTCGGGTCTGCTGGTCTGTGTGTCGGGTCTGCTGGTCTGTGTGTCGGGTCTGATGGTCTGTGTGTCGGGTCTGATGGTCTGTGTGTCGGGTCTGATGGTCTGTGTGTCGGATCTGATGGTCTGTGTGTCGGGTCTGCTGGTCTGTGTGTCGGGTCTGATGGTCTGTGTGTCGGGTCTGATGGTCTGTGTGTCGGGTCTGATGGTCTGTGTGTATGTTGGGTCTCCTGATCTGTATGTTGGGTCTCCTGATCTGTATGTCGGGTCTGATGGTCTGTATGTTGGGTCTGTGTGTCGGGTCTGATGGTCTGTGTGTCGGGACTGCTGGTCTGTGTGTTGAGTCTGATGGTCTGTGTGTCGGGTCTGATGGTCTGTGTGTTGGGTCTGATGGTCTGTGTGTCAGGTCTGATGGTCTGTGTGTCGGGTCTGATGGTCTGTGTGTCGGGTCTGATGGTCTGTGTGTTGGGTCTGCTGGTCTGTGTGTTGGGTCTGCTGATCTGTGTGTCGGGTCTGTTGGTCTGTGTGTTGGGTCTGTTGGTCTGTGTGTCGGGTCTAATGGTCTGTGTGTCGGGTCTGATGGTCTGTGTGTTGGGTCTGCTGGTCTGTATGGTGAATTGCCACATTAGGCAGTGCATTTCCTAACTCAGCCATTGAGAGAGTCCCAAGTATAGCACATCTACTTACAAATCATAAATAAATATCTTTCACAATTGTTCAGATGATATAATTGATCAGGAAAGTCAAGCACTCTCAGTTTATGAAGTCTCCTGAACACTCCGATAGTGTTACGGCCTTTAACGCAGATCCCAGACAGTTTCCATCTCAGTAATGAGATCTTGGGGTAGGTAATGAAACAATTTCATTTGGATATTGATTTTGGCAGTTCGTCGCCATTTCTAAAATGGAAATCTCCGTGAAATAATACTGTACTGGCTGGATGTGTCTGGACTAGTGAGCTGACCAAAGGCCCGTAAATCACATAGCTAAATCACTGGGAGATAGTGACAGATTAAGCCAGGCAGAAATAATAAGGAAATGAAAGCAGAAACGTTGTTTTTCTTTGTAAAAAAATATTTTATTACCAAACCAAAAAAAGATTAAAAGAGTGAAGGAAAATGTGTTCTGCGAGCCAGGCCTCTCCATCGATGTCAGTACCATTTTTTTGCATATCTGTAACTCCTATCCCACTTTGCCACGCAGAATCAGTGGCCTAGAAATTGGATCGCGATCCGGATGCAGCGCATGTGCCAAAATCGGCCGGTGGCAGGATCACAGGTTTGCCGGCCGGCAATGGCCTGCTGATTTAATGTGGGATGGGGTGGGTGAGAGCACTTCTGCTTCGCCTTGCTCCACAATAAGGTAAGTAAAAAAAAACTTAAAACTTACCCTTGCCGTGGCAGCCTCCAGCGGTTCCTTTAAGACCACTGGCTGCCAAGCGCCTGAAGAAACTGACCGCAGCATGCACGGCGCACGCTGTGGTCACTCGCAATCCAATTGCGCAAAGGCCCTAATGTCTGTTTCAGGCGTGGGCGCCTGGACGCCTATGGAGGAGCCTTTACCAAGATGGCGGACGGCAGACTTCCGCCATATTGGACCCTTAGGCACCCTTTTTACACCTGTACAATGGGCACAGCGTGATCCAATTTCTAGGCCAGTGATTTTTTTTTTATGTATAACTTCATAGGCCTGAAATTCTACAGGGGTTCTCCGGGTCTCAGTGAGAGACTGGCAGGAACCCCAGGGAAACACTGTGAATGGATAGAAATGGCTGTTTATACTGTTTCTCTGGGGGGTACCGTCAATCTCCCAGCAGAATTATGCAAGAGAGCGGGAGAACCTCAGCGGTCTACATCTTTCATTAGTCTTGTCAAATTCTGCCGGTCTACTTCTTCTCTTGGGTGCCAGCCTTGGCTCATTGGCGGCATTCTCCACTCGGAGTCAGAAGGTTGTAGGTTTAGGTCCGACTCCAGTGACTTGGGAACATAATTTAGGCTGACATGAGTCCAGTACTGAAGGAGTGCTGCACTGTCGTAGGTGCTGTCTTTTGGAATGACATTAAATCGAGACCCCCGTCTGCCCTCAGGTAGACATGAAAGATCTCATGGCATTATGGTGAAGAAGAGAATATTTATTACTTAACCAACATAACTAAAACAGATTATCTGGTCATTATCTCATTGCTGTTTGTGGGACCTTGCTGTGTGCAAACTGGCTGCCACATTTTCTACAGTACAACAGCGAGTACACTTCAAAAGTTCTTCATTGGCTGTGAAGCGTTTTGGAGTGGTCTGATGTCATGAAAGGTGCTACAGAAATGCAAGTCTTTCTTTCTTTCTTTCCCCAGACTGCATTATCTGTTTTAACATTATTCAGTTAAAGCGTTTAGCAGAAGGCTTGTGGATATTTAGCAATGGAAGAGGAAGAATCCTTCATATGGAGTGCGCCAGATATTTAGAAACGTTTCCAAAATGTCTAGCCGCTGGAGAGGGTAAGGAAAACCACTTAGCACAGTTGTAGAACATTGCGCAAAGTACTCCTGTTTGCTTTCATTTTCCGTCATAGCAGCTGCTGCTGGTCTCATTGACGTATACCATTTGGCTTAGTAATTAGAACCAATATTTTACACAGTCATCACCGTACACAGCCCTCACCCCCCAAAAAAAATAACAGAGAGTCAATTCATAACTGCTACTTGACGAATAAAACTGATAAGCTTACTTTCCTGAATATTGAGCTTAAGAGCCATCTTCTCAATTTGGGGCATTGAATCTAAATTAGGCAATAAGGATAAAGAAGGCGTTCAATGGATGTGGGTTTTAATTAATCAGAGATAGTAGTATTATCAGAGTTAAATGTTGAAATGGACTCATTGCAAAACCTAGATAAATTCATTACCAGGAAAATAGATACCGTCTATAAATACAGAAAACCTATTACATAAATTTTATATCTGACATGTTATTCATAAATTATAAATTAATATGTTTATGGAAACTTGGTGTTAGCCCCTTTTAAGCACTTTTTACAGTGGTTTAGCTGATGGCTCACTTACATTTATGTGCTCCCAGTACTCACCAGGGTCCAATTCCTGAGATAGCTATCCTTGTTACCGTTGTATCCCACCTTATCTCATTGTGCTCACCTCTTATCAATCTATATGCACATAGTACATGTCTGTCTCATCTCAAAGTATCACATGTGAAAGGGTACTTCTATCTGATTGTCTCAAATATCATATTCCTGGGACAGCAATAAATCACAACTGTGCTCGATCGAACGAACGAACGCTTGAATGAACGAACGAACAATTGAATGAATGATCGAATGATCGAACGAACAATGCCAGTACAACTGCCGTAAAACGGGGTTTTTCTTGGTTTATTGGAATAAGTGTTATCTGTAGCATTTAATTGGATTATGATGGTGCTATGTGTTTGTACACTGTGGTGTTGAAATGGTTTTTGTTTTATAAAAGAAAGAAAACTAAATAAATCACAACTGAACAATTAGGCAATCTACCAATCAACAAGTAGCAAGCGGGAACAAAACCAACCAATCAAGAGATACCAAGCAAGTACAAAATTACCAATCAGCAATAAATAGCAAACAGCTGTAAATAAAATGACTAGCATGGAGGAACCCATGAAATCACTCAAGATATTTTTTGACATCCTTTTGGCTATCATCTTATTTTGTCAGTAACATGAGGACATATTGATATAAATAAAAATGTATAACATAGCGAACATAAAAAAGAATCACATCATTCACAGCCTCTCAGTTTAGGCGGCATGGTCTCTCAGGGCCGAGAAAATGGGCACAGACTAATTTTGTGTTTAAATCAACCGTCTTTTCCTACATTTTTCTGGCCTGTGCTTTACATCATTGATGGACATTTAACAAACTCATAATGGTCACCGATAATAGGAAGAGTTGTTAGTTATAGTGGTAGGCCGCTAAATTTGGCTCTGTTAGCGCCTGTTCTTTTGGGGGCTACGGCTGCCGATTTGGTTCCAAAATGGCATCTGTGGCATGCACGCACATTTCTGGATCAATCATTAGCATGGGTGCAGGGAGCATGCGGCGGAAGTATGCAGAGTAAACAGATTGTGACGTCAATCAGCATGCAACGCTGATTTGAGGCCAGCGCTGCCATTTTGGAGCTCAACGCTCCAGCTAACACCCTCTCTTAAACATGCACAGCTGACCACGCATTCAGCAGCAGGAAGGACACCCCACCAGCGCTATTTAAGGGATCATCACCAACTTGCAGCGTAGTTGCTGATTGATTTCTACTGGCCGTTGCTGAGTTTGTCGAAGTGTTTGGTGGTTTGGACAGTTATTTCAAGTTGCTAAAGTCTACAGGGAGTGGTGTGGCGGGTGCTGAAGGACTTTGTCCTGACTTCAAGGATTCTACACAGACCACTTGCTCCCAGACATGGGTGCACTAGTAGGCCTTCCCCTTGGACTACAGAATGACTGGAAGAATGACCAGAGGGGACGCAGAGCAGGACAAACTGCTGGAAGAGGGAGGAGGAGGAGGGGGAGAAGGGCTCTCAGCACGAGGCCATATTCTCCCAGGCTGTTCATGGAACAATACTCCTACCTGAACCTAAGTGAAGAACAGTGTACCAGACGTCTGCGCTTCACCAAGGACGTCCTCACTGTAATCTGCTACCTGCTGCAGCCACAACTGCATCCTCAGAGCAGGGCAAGGAGTGCGTTGCCAGTGCCTGTACACAGATGCGGCCGGACCTGCTGTGATTTCCAGCAAAAACAGTTTTTTGTTTTCCATACAGACCCCAGCATCTGCCACATTTGACCCCTTGTGACCCCACCTCATTGTCTTTGATGTAATGTTTTCCTGACTGACCTGTTTGGACACCATCCACACCTTTGATTGCCGTGATTATCTCGTCTGGCAGTGTTCTCTGACTATATATGCTGTGCCGATATACATCTCTTCACTTCACCTGACGAAGGAGCAGTGCTCCGAAAGCTTGTGATTTTGAATAAAACTGTTGGACTATAACCTGGTGTTGTGCGACTTCTCACATTTGTCCACCCCAGTCCAACACCGGCATCTCCACATCAGTGCCTGTGAAAGTGGTGGTGGGCCATGAACTTTTATGCGTTGGGCTCCTTCCAGGCTGGAGCTGGAGATATTTGCAACTTCTCCCAGTTTGTCGTGCACTGTTGCATAAGGAAGGTAACTGAGGCTGCGTATTCCAAGAGAGCTGAATACATTTCCTTCTCTCTACCCAGACAGCAGCAGGCGGAGCGAGCATGCGGCTTCGCGAGGATTGCAGGCTTCCCCATGGTGCAGGGTACCAATGACTGCATGTACATGGCTCTGTATGTAAACTCTGAGATGTACAGCAACCGAAAGGGATTCCACTCCCTCAACCTTCAGCTGTTGTGCGACCATACTCAGCTAATCATGCAGGTCAATGCTCTGTATCCGGGCGGCAGTATTCCGGCGCGGACACGATGGGCCGAAATGGCCTCCTTCCGTGCTGTAACTTTCTATGATTCAGTCATGACGCCTTCATTCTGTGGCAGTCCGCTGTCCCATCTGCATTTGAGCCACCACGACAAACCCGAGGGTGGCTACTGGGCAACAAGGGCCATCCATTAACAACATGGCTCATGACTCCGGAACCCGCGCACATGTGGGCAGCATTCATACAACGAACGCCATGCTTCCACACGAAATACCATCGAGCAGACCACTGATGTGCTAAAGCAACACTTCCGCTGCCTGGACTGCTCTGGAGGAGCCGTACACTACTCGGCAGAGCAGGGGTCGGGATTCGTAGTGGTCTGCTGCATGCTGCATCATGAGAGCATAGCCCTTGCCACCAGCCATACAGTGACCTGCTGAGGAGGAGGAGGAGGAAGAGGAAGGTAGGAAGCAACCCATACAGTCCCTTTCTGGCCGGGCTGCCCGTTACAGACTCATCCAGCTGTACTACCAGTAAACGCAAACCTAATTCCACATTCACCAACAGTCCCACACTTTACCTTCCCTCTGTCACTCACCATCACAGCGTCCGCTTGGCCACAATGCAAAAATAAAAGCCAACACAAAATAAACATTCCAAACCAAATTTTAAATGAAATCATGCCATGTTGCATACAAACGTAAACGAATCACCCTTGTGCATTCCCTTAGTGCCTGTCTTCTGTGTGCCTTTGCCTGTTCTAGTGCTCCTACGCAGTGCTACCCCAGTGACTGCAGCATGACTGGTGGAAGGCTGCTGACTTTCACTGGAGGAGACTGCAGATGGCCTTTGAGGATGACCTTGAGCAGCTCTGGGCCTAGTAGGCCTGGCTTCGGACTGCAGCACCTCAGCAGTCTGGGCTGGATGGCTGACAGGCAACAGCAAAGGCACTGGCAGAGTGGCAGTGGTGGGAGGACGAATGCTGCCAACCTGAGAGAGGACAGCAGGTTCGTGCCCCACAGAGTCAGCACTACTGTCCTGGGGCGGCTTCTCAGCAATCCTAGTATTCTGTTGGAGGACAGATTGATGAACTGCTGTGTCACCCTGCAAGCCCCTTTGAACACTGGTAAGTGCAGCCACGATGGTAGCAGTCTGAGCTTGCGTGGCAGCAAGCTGATCTTACATGACAGGAGTTTGAGCTTCCACTGCAGCACCCAGATGTTGGGTGGCTTCTGCAATGGAGGCTGAGACATTGGTCATCAGATGCTGCATCCTGGTTGGGTCCGCAAGTGCGCTAATGGAGTAGGCCATCACTTCCATGCTGGAAAGGATGGGCTCCAAGCTCTGCACAAAGCCGTGAGCCAAGTTGGTGCTGGACTTCTCCATGCACCTTGACATTACACGCAAGCTTTCTCGCAGGCCTGCCACTGCACCAAGCATTTTATTGTACATACCCATCAGCCTTCTTCTGAAGCCTGCCCCATTTAAGTCCTCATCTGAGTCCTCTGCAGCAGAACTCGTGTGCAACCTCATCCTCCGGGGAGCTGGCACCTGCGCTATTCTTTCCCCCTGCCCTGGCTGCAGGCCACTCATACCCGGTGTCTCATCACGTGCAGATCCCAAGTCTAAGCTATCCTTTAAAGTACGCAGAGTGGCAGTATCTGAGCTTGGTGGCTGTGAGTGTGAAATCGAGTGCCAGTGCTGTGTCTTCAGCATCACTTCCTTCTTCCTCTTCCAGTTCCTGCTCCTCCACCACTGCCTGACCAGGTTGCAGCTCTTGCCAATGGAAAGGAGAATGGCACAAGGGTCAGGTTGTGGTGAGGGTGAGGGGTGGGAATCCAAGAGGTGCATGCTTACACCATCTGCAGCTTGTAAATTGGAAGAGATTGTGGGATGAGGGGGAAGTGGGATGTAAGAAGGAGGATTAGGTATGAGGATACCATCATCTTCAATTGTTCCAGCCCCACTGCTAGCCAAGGGCTCAGCAAAGGCCGCTCCAATAATCTCCAGCACCGTCTCCTCCATGGGGGTGAGTTGATGCAGGCAAGCCTGTCTCCCTGTGGGTAGCCCCTGCTGCCTCCGGTTATGAGCCACCTTGTCCTGCAAGAGAAAGGGAAGTGTGTCACTGAGTCTGGTGCAATATGTTTGGGTGAAGCTATGAATGTGAGGTATGAATCATGATTGATAGCGATTGTTGGTAGGTGTGTAACGGGGTATGGTGCATTGAGCAATGTGTGAGGCTAGTGGTGCAGTTGGTGGAATATGGCATTTTAAGATTAATTCACTGACTTTGACCACTCGTGTGAGGTCATTGAACTCTTTGCGCCACTGCATCCAGGTCCTCGGGGCTTGACTTCATTGACTGCCACGGCTATCTGCTCCCACTGCCTTCTTCGAATTTGTCTGGAGGGCCTCCCGGCCCCCTCTCTCCTCCTGTCCATCTCCTCCACCAAGACCTACAGAGCAGCATCTGAACTTTGGAGCATGTTCTCTGCCCTATTGCACCATAATTCAGTGTTCTTCTTGCTCACACTCTCTTCCCCAGCCACTTCCAGAACCTGCTCCA
The DNA here is from genome assembly GCA_030390025.1 of Squalus acanthias. Taxonomy (NCBI): domain Eukaryota; kingdom Metazoa; phylum Chordata; class Chondrichthyes; order Squaliformes; family Squalidae; genus Squalus; species Squalus acanthias. The sequence continues at coordinate 102,229,523 of CM059429.1, read as the reverse complement.
GCCAGAATGCACCTCCTCTTAAGAAGTGCAGGCTGGCTTTAAGTAATGCAGGCTCGCTTTAAGTGGTGCTAGCCTCACATGAACTTGGGCCCCCTGCTGAGGTGCTGAGCCATTGAACAGTGCGTTAAGCGCTTCCTCACCGCTGCAATCATTTTAATTAGCAGGCAGCACAAAGATTATATGCTGCCTGCATCAGACTCAACGGGCGCGGGCTAATCATGCATCGAGAGACCCGCGCCCGTTTTTGGGGGCTATCAAATTTATCCCCCATAGAGTCTTAAAAAAACTCAATGGGGCAAATGTCATCAGGGAGTTTGTAAACCCAGTGGGCCTGTTGCAGTCTTTTTATCATCACTATTTCTTATGACCAGCCAAAAACTTCTATGTGAAAATCAGAGTATGATCTCCTGCTTAGTTGCTGACCTTAACTGCATAGCGCAATTAGGTATTATGTAGAAATAGGGCCTCTCAATATGGAAGTCATGGTCTTCATGCTCCCTGGTTCTGTGAAAGATATAAATGATGGTCTGGATCCTAGCCAAGCATTTCCCCTTCCCTCTCAGTGGCAGAGACGAAGAGTGTGGTCTGATGGCATTCCATAACAGGGGGAAGATGTGGAGATATCACAGTTCCTCCAAGTTCTCAAGGCTCTGCTGTGGTGCGGAGCCTTGCAGCCAACGGGCAGGGGTTGGGAAATCGGGAGCGCAGGCAGGCATAGCAAAAACAAATTGGTTATAATGGAATATTTTAATTTCCACATAGACTGGGAGAAGCTCAAGTAGTAAAGGCAATGAATTGCTAGAATGTATTCAGGACAGTTTTCTTGAAAAATATGTTTTAGAACGGACAAGGGCACAGGCCATGCTGGATTTAATGATGAGTAATGAGCCGGAATTAGTTAACAATCTGACAGTGAGGGAGCATCTTGCAAATAGTGACCATAATCTGATTGAATTTGATATTTAGGACGTTTTATTATGTTAAAGGCGCTATATAAATATAAGTTGTAGTTGTTGTTGATATTAGGTTTGAGAGGGAGAGTCACCTACCAAGGTTTTAAATTTAAGTAAGGCAAACTTTGAGGGATGAGAATTCAAAAAGTAAACTGGGCTGAACTGTTAATGGGTAAATCTACAACCAGTGAGAAGTATTCAAAGAAGTATTTGATATGATACAAAACCAATACATACCCCTAAAAGACAAAGGGGGAGAAATTCATTATAGCCCAGGAATGGGCGGTAACTTTGGAAAAGTTTGAGAATTAGCACCAGGCACTAATGCTTCAGACTGCATGCAAAATTAAGTCTCATTGCACAAAGAAAGGATTGGAGCGCTAAATCAAGCGCTAAATGGCCTAGCTCAGTGGTGTTAAACTTGAAACTTGAAAAGGTGCAATCTAATCACAAGTCATCATTGCCACAGGCTCTTCCCCGTTCTTAAAGGGGAGGTTCATTGATGCTGCGGAACCTCATTCTCATCATTGCTGGCTGTGCAGCCATCTCAGCCAGCAGGTCAAGGAGAAGGAGCTGGATGACTCAAGCAGCCCTCATGGCCTTTCTCCTCCCTCTGGCCACATGTTCCAATGTTTCTCGCTGCCTCCGCTCCCTCCACCGTAGATCCTAGAGGGCGAGATCGACTGCCAGTACAGCCCCCATTAATGTAACCAGGTGTAGCACTTTGATATGTTGTGAGAACAAATGTAACTAATTGTTAGTAGCCACACCACTCCTGATACTAAACAACCTTTAAATTACTGAATTAAACTGTTGCACAATGTCAAACTGACAAGGAAGCAGTGAAACAGCACTAACATGACAGCTGCGACTCATTATTCATGATCCCTTTAAGTAGCGCCCCTGGAGCTGGCATCCACCTGCTTGACGCTTCCTCTCCCTGTCGGTGTCAGGGCGAGGCGCTAAGGCAGGGGGTGACAATAAATTTTGCAGATCGGGCGCCCAGTGAGTGTTGCACGCTCACTGACATCACGATCTGCCTGGCGCTGAAGCCCCCGGTGGTAACTGTTAGCGACGGCACTGGGGGGGGGGAGGGGGCTGGATTTGCCATGCGCCGCTGGATTCGCCTCGCCCCGGCGCTACTGTATCAGTGCCCCGTTAGCACCCCCTTCAGGCGCTAACAGGAGGTGCTAACCAACTGAATTTTTCCCTCAAAGGCTCCATTTGTGTAGTTAAGCAACCAGGGCCAACAAATGAAGTAAGGGGCAGTATCAAGTTGAAAGTAAAAGTTTACATAAATGCAAGAAAAAGTGGGAATTCAGCAGACTGGGAGAGCTGTAAAAAGTAACAAAGGGATACAAAGGAAGTAATGAGACGGGCAAAAGGGGATTCTGAAAATAAACTTGCAAGGGATATCAAAGCTAAAGGTTTTAATAAAAATATTAAGTGAAAGATAGTGGTGAAGAGAAATGTGGGCTCATTAAAGATGGATGCAGGTGAGACTTTAATGGTCAATAAGGAAATGGCAGACTTGTCAAGTGAGTAGTTTGTATTTGTTTTCACAGTGGAGGCAGAGGATCAAAATACCAGTGGTACAAGGGAACCTAAAAATAATTCAAGGGGAGGAACTTAGCAGATTTAATATGTTAAAAAAAATTGGAATGAAGAAAATAATGGGACTTATGATAGATAATCTCCAGGACTTGATGGTTTCCACCCCAAGGTAGTAAAAGAAATAGGTGAGGAAATGGTAGATGCGTTAATCATAACTTTCCAAAGCTCTCTAGTTTCAGGAATTGTGACTTTGGATTGGAAAATTGCAAATGTCAATCTATTATTTAATAAAGGAGGGAGAGAGAAACCAGGCAACTACAGATTTTTTTCAGGCAAGCGTATAAAAGAATACAGAACAAAGACAGATAAATGGAATTGAGGTACAGGTCAGCCATGATCTAATTGAATGGCGGAACAGGCTTGAGGGGCTGAAAGGCCTACTGTTCCAATGTTTCCTATGTTAATTACAGGTGCAGTGACACCTGAGGAGTTCTATCTGCACCCGTCACTGCCCTGGGAGCTGTGTCAATAGATACCTCCACATGTGCTGGACAAGAAGAGGCTACTTCTGTTTCATAAGACAGGCTGCTGTATAGTTGTCCCACCTACTGCAAGCTGACCTACAGACAGCATCTGAAACAGGGATAGTTCTTCCTGTAAAAATTAAGCTTTCATGCTACCAGATCCTTCCAAGGGACATCAGGCAGTCTATGGTGCACAGCTGTATCGAGCTGGTGACAAATGCTGTGTTTGCAACACCTTCATTACTTTCTCTGTGGAAAGGAGGCATCAGCCGGATAAGATGCACAGCTGGCACTGGGTGGTAGGCTTCCCTTATGTGTGAGGTGTTGCAGATGGTAGTCATGTGGGCATTAGGCTTTCTTATATCAACCTTACGGCCTACGTACAAAGAAAGAGTTTGCACTCATTTAATGTTCAGGTGATGGCCAACCTCAGAAACATTCGTATGCGTACTAATATCTGTTATCCAGGAAGTCATATTTTTAGAAGGGAACCAAACACTTGCCAGGGTGTGGGTGGCGGGGGGGGGGGGGTGTGGGTGGGGGGGTGGGTGTGGGTGGTGGGGGGGGGGGGCGGTGGCGGGGCATAGGTTAGCTCTTAGGAGACAAGGCTGATCTCTGTGCCCATAACTGCTGACTCCAGAGAAAAACCTTCTAACAGCAGAGAAAGGCCTGGGCTGGAAGTCTGTGTTTGCTGTACCTATGTGAAAAGTGTGCCAATTAGTAGTAAAAGGGTGTATGCAAAAGGGCAATGGTTGTGTGCAATGTTTGAAATGGTACCTCTCAGAGGGCATTGTAGGTCTCGACTGTTGTTTGTGCTGCACTTCGTCGGAGAATCATAGAAGTTTACGGCACAGAAGGAGGCCATTCATGGATCTCAGAAGAAGTGTGTGCAAAAGTGAGGAACACACTTACCTTCACCTTCCTCCTGATGCCAGCAAACTTCTTTCTCATTTTCGGCAGGTGCAAGGGACCTGGGTGGCTACAGAGCCTTGATCAATAATCTCCCTCAAGGGAGCTTGCTTCTTTGCTTTTACAGGAGAGTGGCCTTCAGCCACAAATGGTTATCCTCCATTGCTGCACCTCCTTCAGTAGGACCTCCAACTCTTGAGCATCAAAGGGAGCAGTGCTGCCCACATGTCTCTGCCATTGTCATCAATTACTTATTTTTTCTGATCCTACCACAACTTCCCCTTTAATGGCTCTTTTCGCGCTGCTCCCTCACTGAGTATTTCCAATCCCCAGCCATGTGCATTGCAGGTGAATGTCTCTGGGCAAGCTTTTTCTGCACTGTAGCCTATTCAAATTAGGAAAAGCATCTCCCATTGGAAAATTAAGGTGGACTACACGAGTTTGGTCCTCTACTCATTTAGTTATCTCAACGCCATTTTCCCCATTATTAATAAATTGGGGCTAATATTTAAACCTTTTTAAAATAGTGCTTTTGAAGTGAATACAGTGGGCCCTTAGGTTAGCCCTCTCTATCTTAAATAGTGAACAGATGATAAGAATGTCCCTTTAAAGGTGACTGCTGGGTTTTCCCTCCCCATTTGGAATAAATTAACTTTTTATTTGATATGCTCCTTCCTGGTCCGCTTTCTTGTCCTTGTCCGTGTCCCCCTCTCACCACAAGTATTAAAGAGTGTGATTTAAAGGTGCGGCTTGTGCTGCTCATTATAGGACAGAAATGGGAGTACCCAATGCGTGCACGGGGCTACAACTCCTGCCTCTTTAACCTGTTGCTTGTGTCACTGCGGGGAGTCTGTCTGGCTGCGGAAAACTGTGTGAGACTTTAACAAGCTGGGATCTCGGGGACAAGAAAGATCTCTTTTGTTGTCGTTTCCTACTTTAAAGCTGCATTGCTTCCATAAGTTGAGACTTTAATAAATTTTAAATTTTATGTTTCTCAGCAGCATTGCTCAATCCATGAATTACTGCGGACAAATATATGAACCATATGGCCTTGTTATGTTGTTTCCCTGAATGTATCCTATTGCATTACAAAATACACGCATATGTTCTTAACATTTTACAAACATTAACATCAAAAAAGACTCTTTGATACTCAGACAACACTTTTATCGTATGGGGGATGAATAAATAGGAGAAATGATTTGATACAATTTTTCCCAAATAATGACCTCATCACAACACATTGGGCCAAATCTTTCTGGAAAAATAAAGGTGAGTTCACGATGCACGCCGTTATTAATGCACAAATCGGCTAGCAAGTTCAGGGGATGAGGAGGTATGCCGTGACTTGCGAATCTTCAGAAATTTCTGGTCGATTTATGCTGCTCTGCTGTTTGCTTCACACAAACGGCATCTCATCCTTACCTCCCCACTATTTTTAAGAACTTACTGGATTTGCACATTAATTGCCCATTAAACTTGCTGCAGAAAGTTAGATCTCATAAGTAGTAGTGTAAGTACCTTTTTAACTATGTGATAACTGTTAATGTAATGCCGATCAACCTCTCCGGCCCAGAAAGGGAACAATTTAAACTATCGAGTCTCATTCCTGCATGTAGTAAATTGTTGTTAGAGATTTAAAAAATTTCAAATTTCAAACTTTTACATTTTTTTACTTTTTCTTTCTGTCTCTTTTATCTCTCTCTCTCTCTCAATTCAATCTTTCTTTCCATCTCTAGTTCTCTTTCTGTACCTGATTTGACTCTAATTTCACTCTCCTTCCCTGACTTTCCTCTGTTTCTTTCTGAATCCTTAAATCTCATTGGTTAAGGAGATACACTGTTGGCCCCGTTGCCCTGTTATCAGCTCACACTTCCAGCAAGTTACGACGCAAAACACATTTTTGAGTTGAAGGGTGCAGGAAAATGTCTAAATAATGCCGTTCCAGCAAGATTTGGCCCAATATGATTGCCCCCATTTCAAATGTATTTTTCACTTTTCAATTCAGACAAAATCCACTGTCAAGAGGCACAATCAAGAGCTCCTGGGTGACTCGACCATTTCCCTTCATCTCTTTCTCCATCTAGAAGAACCCAGCCTCTTCTCTGAACTCAGGAATTCAATGGTAAGGGAATTTCACGTGCAGACTCAACACATTGGAGCATGTGAAATTCTGTAACAAAGTCTGATTTCAACTAACCATGATTTCCTGTATTTGGAGCTGACCCAGTCACAAAATGTCCCAGATATACCACCAAGCCCTTTACATCCAAACAGTTTATTTTGGAATAGCCCTGCATGGCTTTGGTCCGTAGCACTGTTTTTCTTCCTAATTTTGTTTTGATGTGGGACTCTGATTTTTGAGACCTGATTACAGGTAGGAAAAGCTTTTTTAACTTCACACTACCCTGGAGGATACACATCATCAGGGATTTAACCGGACTGCTACAATCTTCTATGCAGACGCTGAAAGCGAAGCATAAACCATGTTAGCCTGTGTGACTGAGGGGCTACCTACAGCAAACAATAAGAGGTCTATTCTACTTTTGCCATGCGTGCTGTGGGGACCCTGGTGATGACGAGTGCTATATTTACTGTAATAATGCACCCATGTTGAGTGCAAATGTTCAAAGTAGGCTAACTTGACATGAAGCACGAAATCCAATATTCCCAAGAGGAATTTTTTTTTTCCTTCGGAAATCTGTTTCCAGTTTTTGTGCTCAGCACACAGACATCAGATAAAAATATTATAACAAGAAACATTATATTACAGGAACAGAACAGGCCACCTACCTTGCTTCTAAATGCTGAATTATTCATAAGGTGGAAAAAATATATTTTACTTATAACAAAACTATTTTTGGAAAATAAATCTTTTGACTTACTCAGGATAAGTCAACAGCCGCCAACGACTGGTAAGTGTAAAATTTAAAAAAGCAGGAGTGCTCCCTCGAATCCACAAGAGTCGAGGTTAATTTCTCGGCCAATAGTGGAACTCAAGGAGTAGCCATATTCAGTTTATGCCACTTTTCTGATGACAAGACACTTTTTCCTTTTGACGCATAACTTTCACACTAACGGCATGAGAATGTTTATGTAATCACTACAGTTCATCAAGAAATAATCAACAGCTGAGTATTGAGATGTAATAAGGTCAGTACTTGTTTAAAGTCCTTGGGATAGACCTTGACTTTGTGCGACAGTGTAAAAGGGGTGATAGCGAGTTGGCAGCCCATTTTACATCTCTCTCGATTTAATATTTCTATTGACTCGACCGCTGCAGGCTATTCGGCCGGATATTCAACAAATGGCAGCCTTGTAGCTGAAAGTGATCTTATCCTCATCCAACATCCACATGTATGGACTTCCAGTGGGAGTCCCAGCACAGGGCTCAGCTGCAGGAGTGGAGTTTATCCCCCCCTCTCTGGCACAGAGACACAGAGCACAGTTTAACAACTGTATTGCTGCCTTGGTTAAGATTGGCTAATTCAGCACAGCCCCAAAATTGAGCCTGATTACAGAATTGTTGACATATAGCTCCCTACTTGAAAGCTGGATAACTCCACCATCCACTCCACCACTCCAATCAGACTGTGGTGGCATGTTGTTACTATTTCCTTTCAATGATCTGTAACAATTTGCTCAACATTAGGAAGATTGAAGCCATCATCTTTGGCCTCCTGCCACAAACTTTGTTCCCTTGCCATCCCCCACCGCCAGCCATTGGCTCAGGTTGTACCAGACTCATTGCAGCCTTGGTGTCCTATTCAACCCAGAGCTGAGCTTCCGACCCCCATATCTTCACTGTCACAAAGTCCACCTACTTCCACCTCTGTAACATCGCCCGTCGCCGGCCCGTACCTCAGCCCATCTCCCATTGAAACTTTCATTTATGCTTTTGTCACCTCAAGACTCCACTATTCCAATGCTGTCCTGGCCGGCCACCCATCTTCCATCCTTTGTAAACTTCAGCTCATTAAAGCTCTGCTGCCCCTATCCTATCCCGCACCAAGTTCTACTTCTCTGTCCTTGCTGCATTGGCTCCTGATCCCCCAGTGCCTCAAATTTAAAATTGTTATCCTCATGTTTAACTCCCTTGATGGCCCTATCCCTGTAACCTCCTCCATCCCTATAACTTCCTCCGAACTCTCCCTTCCTCTTGGGAATCTCTCCTCCTTTTGCCCCACCATTGGCTTCAGCTGCTTAGACTCCATGCCATGGGATTCCCTCCCTAAACTCCACCATCTTAAAACCCACTTCTTTGACCAGGCTTTTTGTAACTTCTAATATCTCCTTTTCTGGCTTGGTGGTCAATGTTTTGGAATACGTCTGTGAAGTGCCTCAGGAAATGATTCTACTTTGAAGGCACGATATAAAAGGTTGTTTGATGTTGTTGATCGATCCCTGGCCCTCTTTAAAAGTTGAAGCCAATTTTTTTTAGCATTCTTTCAGGGAAGCGCAGATGCCTGACTAATTGGGGATTCAGTAGAAAGGCTAAGGCAGATGAATTTTTTCTCTTTAACTTGGTCAATGATCAAGACAATGGCCATGGTTGTTTGTAATGTGCGAGAGTCAACTCTAATTCTAATTTAATTCATTTTGCAGTTCAGGAATTTTGAGTTCACAACGATTCTATTCATGATACTGTCCTAAAATAAAATATTAATGGGCAGAATATGGGTCTGTGAGATTTCAAGTTACGTGACCAACTTATTTTGCTGAATACTTTTTAATTTTGATGCCTCTCCCTACAGGAAAAGTAATTTCAAATGTTATAATAAGAATGATTACCTTCTCATTTATTATTTATCTTTCTGCAGAGTAGCCTGGTTTAACTGAGACAAGGCATTTGATTCCCCTATTCCATTATGCAGTGCTCTATTCCTGAGTGTGAGAGAGACCGCTGCTAATGCAGCTGTTTAACAGTGGCTGCTGAAAGATGTATGATGGTTGTGCCTCTTTACAAGGCCATTGCAGCCAAGAGGGCAGAGCCAGGGGTGCCGACTCCCTACCCTAGGGGTTCCTTAGCCTAGAAAGGACCCAGGATAAGACTGGAAGGTACTACGCAAGAAAGATGAGGCATACCAGCTTCCAGAAGGCAGCAACTGGCCCGCAGGGGGTGCAGGCCACAGATAGGGCCTGGATCCCTGAAGGTAAGGTAATCATTTCTTTAAAAATTCTAGGATGGTCCCGATACACATGGAGCAAGGGGAGACTCCATGGGGCCACCCGACACAGCCGGACATCGGATTTTCTGGCAGCGTGAGGCAGGCAGGTACCGGAGATACGCCCGTAGTGGAGCGGGTGCCCATTAATCCGATGCAAATAAGATGCAAAAATATGGCAGGGGACAGTGCTGGAGGGCAGCGGTGGGTGTGAAACTGGTGGAACTGGGGATCAGGGTCTGCAGATTTTTGGAGCCAATGAGTTTGCAAAAGCTTCGCTCAGAATCTTTGGTGAATCTGGGCACTGCGAACTTGCAAATGCTTAGCTAAGAGATGGAAGGACTGATTTCCTTTTTAACATTAGACTGAGGATTTTTTAAGAGGAAAATTCAGGTTCTAACAACATAGTTTTGATGCATAACATTTCCCTTCAAGCTATCTACTTTGTTTTGCAAATGAATTATTTTATTGTCTGCACAATTATACACAAGATTTCATAGTTGACATTTTCTACATTCCAGCTATTGTTGGAGAGCTTGTTAGCAGAATTTTATCATCAAATAATGATGCTGTCGGATTGCCAGCTGCTGCTGGTAGAAATACATGGGTGACTAGTGTTAATATACAAGATCTTTATTAATTAGGAGACTGGGTAAGATAAGTTACTGGGGATTAAACATAAAAGGCATAATCTCTGTGGTAAAAGCCATACTCTGGGGGAAAAAAAACTGTAAAATGCACAGAGCTGAATTCCCATGCAGATCACCAAGGTCTGGCTGGCATCATGACATCATTCATTTAATGACAAAGCAGTAATGGCTGCCATTGGGTTAGTGCAAATCATCCACTGAAACTTTTCCTCTCAGTTTTTTCCCCCTTCTTCCTTTGAAGTCACAAGGGTCAATTTTTCCAGGGTGGATGTGGATCGGGGGGGGGGGGAGGGGGAGGGGGGGGGAGGGGGGCGCAGTGTGTGCGCAACGCTATTGGGCAGAACCGGAGTGCCTGGATTTCCTGGAGTTGCCTATTTGCATCGAGAGGGTGGAGGTGCGTAATTGGAGCAGGGTCATCCAGTCCGAGTGCACGTTCCACCTTAAAGGCCAGAGGCCGGTTTAAAGGGGCACGGAGTGAAAGGTGGCAGAGCTAAGGAGGTGCAATCACTATTGAGTAACTCTGAGGTTCTTGCAAGAACCTTAAATGACTGTTTTGTCAGCTTTTGATAGTTTTATAAAGGGCAGGGGAAAAAATGAAGCCGGTTGATAGTTTGATATAAAATCCTTTCAAAGTATTAATGACTGAAATCTGCCCTGGAATCTAAATGCTAAAGAAAAGAAAGACTTACATTTATATGGCACCTTTCACAACCTCAGGATGTCCTAAAGCGCTTTACAGCCAATGCAGTTCTTTTGAAGTGTAGTCACTGGTGTAATATAGTAAATGTGGCAGCCAATTTGCACACAGCAAGGACCCACAAACAGCAATGTGATAATGACCATATAATCTATTTTAGTGATGCTAGTTGAGGGATAAATATTGGCCAAGACACAGGGAGAACTCCCCCCAGCTCTTCTTCAAATAGTGCCGTGTGATCTTTTATGTCCACCTGTGAGGGCAGTTTAACATGTCATTGAAATGACGGCACCTTGCAGCACTCCCTCAGTACTGCACTGGAGTGTCAGCTTAGATTTTGTGCTCAGTTCTCTGGAGTGGGACTTGAACCCACAATCTTCTGACTCAGAGGTGAGAGTGCTGCCCACTGAGCCAAGACTCTGCTGGCTTTAAGATTCAATCCCTCTATACTGTTCTTCTGCTTCTCTGGCACGATGAGTGTGGCAATGGCAAAGGGCTCCACGGTTTGACAAGGCCAGCACGGAAGCATCGCTGCGGGCTGCGGCGTAGCGAAGGGGAGATGCTCTACCTTGCCTCGGGCAGAAACATCTCAAGAGCAGGTGGACGCAATGCGCAGCAGCAGATAACGAAGGAACTGATCCCTGGATCTGACGTCCAACGCGTGTGGCTCCTGCACCAAAAGAAGTTCACTGACCAGAAGGGGCAAGGTGGGCACTGGCAATTTAAGACTGAGATGAGGAGAAATTTCTTCACTCAGAGGGCTGTGAATCTTTGGAATTCTCTACACCAGAGGGCTGTGGATGCTCAGTCGTTGCGTATATTCAAGGCTGAGATCGATAGATTTTTGGACTCTAAGGGAATCAGCCATGATCTTAATGAATGGCAGAGCAGGCTCGAAGGGTTGTATGGCCTACTCATGCTCCAATTTCTTATGTCCTTATGTTCTATACCTCTCACCAAGGAGAAGGTGATTGTCGTGTGCGATCCAATGCATTCTGTCTCTCGCTATCTCCCTTCCTTTGCAGGTAGTTAACAGGCAGAAAAAAGGATTAGTGCCATTTTACCTTCACAAGTGAAGGTTTCCCGACATCGGAGAACCCTGCCGGGTTGGAGGAGACGTGGAGGAGGTCTGCGGTAGTCGGAGGCACCTGGAAATAAGGTGTAGAGGTGAGTGATGGGTGCAAGTGTGGCGTGGTAAGTATGCAAGGTGAGTGATAAGTTTAAAAAAATGTTCACTTACCTTCTTCCTACAGCCTTCAGCCATGCTGGATCGGGAGAGCCGACATCCTCCTTGTCGATTTCACAGACTGGCTGTTGGAACCTCCGAACCAACAGCCATGTGAAATCAACAAAGTTGAAAGGTTTGATGAGTCCTGAACACAAGGACTCATCAAACTACAGAGAATGTCAGTGTTTGACAGCTTCACAGAGCTGTCGAACGCTGACATTTCTTCTTTCAAGAAGTCTTGACAGATAGCACGTCTGACATTGACGTGCTCTGTCAGTGACTTCCTCCCTAATTGGCCTGCTGAGCCCGCAGGGTGGGCTTAACAAGCTCAATCAGGGGAAAATCCCTCTGGTTGGTCAGGCGAGGATGGAGGTGGGACATTGACACGACAAGCAGCAGTCCTGCCTCCAACTCATCTCCATTCACAAAATCCAGCCCATTGAATCTGCTTCCAACACCCTTTCAGGCAGTGCATTCCAAATCACAACAATTTACAGTGTAAAAAATGTTTCATCATCTCGCCTCTGGTTCTTTTGCCAATCACCTTAAATCTGTGTCCCCTTCTGCCACTGGAAACAGTTTCTCCTTATTTATGGTGATGAGTCTATATAAAACCTTAATAAGACCTCAGTTATAATATTGTGTGTAGTTTGGGCTTCGCACTATAGGATACTGAGGCTTTAGATAGGGTACACTGCAGATTCACTTGGATGTTGCCTGGTATGAGGAAATATACAAATATGAGGAAAGACTCGAAAAATTGGGTCTTTATTGGTCTGGCAATATGCTACTTTCCTCCTTTAGAAAGGACAAGAGGTCATGGGTGGGGATGTCCCATGTATTTCTCCAGCAAGTGGTTAATTTTTCAACTTGGACATGCTAACCTGCACACAGATGCAAATTTCAGTTCACAGAGACGTGGCCTGCTTGTAGAAATTGCCAACCAGACACCAACACAGGGAAAAATGCTTGTGATAAAAAGCCAGAATCAGAACAAAATTACAGTTATTCTCCGATGTTTCAAAGTAAAGCGCTTTGGGGCGTCCTGAGGTCGTGAAAGGCGCTATATAAATGTAAGTCTTTCTTTTCTATGTGCTAAAACCACAACATATTCTAATGAACAGACCAAGTCCACAAGTGATTAAGATTTAATGTAAATACAAAAATCCTTTCAACTTTCCCTTGTAAAGTGATGGATAGCTGATGAAAGCCCTGTAGAAAGTATGTCCATTTAGTAATCCATTTATTTTAGGTGCCCACATTGTTCATCTAGGATTAACCACAGTAGTTTATGTGTACCCAGAAATTTCAATTGGAAATTTAAATATTTTTACTACCCACCCACCCTCCAAAAAAGTCAGGAGTATCATCTGGTCTGACATTTAAATCATGACATATTAAACATTTCAAACATCCTTCCCTGCTGCCAGCCCTTTGATCACTGACTCTGTTTGATTTCTATTCCCTTGTCCCTTTTTGTTTTAATATCAGATTTCCAGAGGGTCAGAAGCTTGTAAACTTCAAACGAAACCATATCTGATCAGGCAACTGCTCCAGTTATTGATCTGCCCCCCAAAAATAGATGTTGCCTAGTTGAATTATTAGTATAATATTTCTAGTGGTCTTACTAATTTGCTTGCTGTATTTTTTTTTAAATGATGAGGAATTTCCCTGCAAAGCATCTCAAGGATATTTTATAGTAAGTTGGGACAAGTTATTCTAGTACACGTGTATTATTGGTGAGGCTACATTTGGAATACTGTAAGTTAAAAATTCCAGACTGATTTGGGCATGAAATTGGCATAATCTGTGTGGGGGATGAACATAAGAACATAACATAAGAAATAGGAGCAGGAGTAGGCCAATTGGCCCCTCGAGCCTGCTCCGCCATTCAATAAGATCATGGCTGATCTGATCCTAACCGCCAATCTACTATCACAGAACCATCTCCTGAACCTAACAGAATTGGACACACGAAATAGGAGCAGGATCAGGCTACACGGCCCCTGGGCCCGCTACGCTACCCACAGGGCCATGACCGATCCGAACCTAGACTCATGTCCAAATTCCTGCCCGGTCCCCGTAACCCTTAATGCCCTTTACTTCTAGGAAACTGTCTATTTCTGTTTTAAATTTATGTAATGATGTAGCTTCTACAGCTTTTTGGGGCAGCATATTCCATGGACCTACCACCCTCTGAGTGAAGTAGTTCCTTCTCATCTCAGTTTTGAAAGAGCAGCCCCTTATTCTAAGACTATGCCCCCTAGTTCTAGTTTCACCCATCATCGGGAACATCCTCCCCGCATCCACCCGATCCAACCCCTTCACAATCTTATATGTTTCAATAAGATCGCCTCTCATTCTTCTGAACTCCAATGAGTAGAGTCCCAATCTACCCAACCTCTCCTCATATGTCCATCCCCTCATCCCCGGGATTAACCGAGTGAACCTTCTTTGTACTGACTCGAGAGCAAGTATGTCTTTTCTTAAGTATGGACACCAAAACTGTATGCAGTATTCCAGGTGCGGTCTCACCAATACCTTGTACAACTGAAGAAATACCTCCCTATTTTTATATTCTATCCCCCTAGCAATGGAAGCCAACATTCCATTGGCCTTCTTAATCACTTGCTGCACCTGCATACTAACCTTTTGAGTTTCGTGCACGAATTTGGGGTGGACCCGTTTTTTGCCGGATTTCTGTCCCTTTCTGGCCAGGTTCAAGAATTCCAACGGAGAGTGAGTGGGTGCTTCTTCTGCCCGTGCCTCCTCTCTCGTGATGTCACATTGGAGGCGGGGCGGGTGAGATGCCATGTTCCTCAAGCAATCCCACCCATTCCACCGAGCATAGAGCCATCGGTAAGATTGCTTGCACGAAACAGTTGTACTTGCCTTAAAATGGCCGTGAGTCTGATTTACGGCTCTAAGTTATGAAGAGGCACTCGCAGAACTGAACCTGTTTTCATTGGAAAAATGATTACTTTGGGATATAATCTGGTTTTTAAAATGCTGACAGGGGCGGAAATTGTAGCAGACTATTAAACTTGGACTCTGAGCGAGACTTGGGATTGGAAGGAACTTTTTCCCCCACAGAGTAATGGATTTGTAGAGAAGTTACTGTCTATTTTACTTCAATGAATATCTAATTAGGAATCGGTTTGAGAGTCATACGAATAAGTGCGAATGAGATTGCCAACTGCTGCGTGGAACTGCTGAAAATATGAAAACGAAGGCTAATTTCTCACGTATGAATAATATGGGATGTTAGGTATAGTAGTTGTAGTGGTTATGTTACTGGACTAAGCCCACAGATGCAAAGCCTCAGCATCCTGCTTGACCCTGGCTCAACTTCCTTCCCCACATCCAATCTGTCAGTCAGACCACCCCCAAATATTGTATTATAATAAATATTTATGATGCCTCAACTAAAGGGAAATGATGCTCACCTGATAGCTCAGGAATTTTATTCAGTGACTGGCTGAACCGTACTGTCCAGGAACGTCTGTGTTGAGCTAACTGATCTCAGCCAAGGCAGGAGTAGGAGAGCTACAGTTTCACCCTTGGGCTGGGAGGAACTCAATAAAGTTCTTGTTCCCTATTGGTATCCTGCAATTCCTGCTGGAAGTGCGCATGTGTAGATGCCGGGTGAAGACAGGATTAGGCTTGGCTGTGATGCCCACATGGTTAAATAGCTTGCTGACACTCACTGTCGAAGCTCACAAATGAAGATTAGTTGAGGTTCTCGGAAGCAGTTGGAGCCTGTAGGACTGCATCCTAGCAAAAGATTCAGTGGGGTCAATTTAAACTGGAGGCACGTTCGGGACGGGAGGGAAACCCTTGTGGGGATCTCAGCGTGAGGCGCAGGTCATTCATAACTCCCGGGCTTCCTTTGAATAAAGCAGGACTGTATTTGGGTTGGGAGCTCAAGGACGCTGGGACCCAAGGGAACGGTCCCCGGCATAAAGATAGTGCTGGGGAGGAGCGACGCTGGGAGGGAGAGGCAAGGCCGGGACCGTGGAGGCTCAGGGACTCCTTATGGGGCCCCGGAAGGAGCATTTCTGCTCTTCTGGGCCCATAAGGATTCCACAGAAAAGTTAAATAAAAAGACTTACCTTGTCCTCTTCTGGCGACTCTCTGCGACTGCCGCCGTGGTTCGGCTGTTGGGGTTGGCCCCGCGTGGGCCTCCCGAACACAGAAGTTAAAATGGCGTTGTGGCGCCGATGATGTCATCAGCCCGCAACCTTCCACTGTAAAGTAGGCCCTGCCTTGCGGGAGCGAGCAGCCCTCCGTGCTGTTCTCAGGCAAGTTAAGATAGTGAGGGGGCAGGAACAGGCCGGGAAGGAGGCACGACTCCCTCCCACCACCATCTTAACCTCTCGCCTGCCCTGTTGCCGCTGGGCGGGGTTGAAATCTACCCCAATGCTTTCAAGACAGGGGGAAGGGGAAGGGGAGGAAAAATAGCAGAAAAGGGTGAAAAATAAATGATAAGAAAGAAAAACATAAGAACATGTTCTCAGACTTTGTACATTGCGTCCTGGGCCTTTGATCATTCAAGCTGATAAAAGAAACAGATTAAAAAAAAAGAGAACAGATTGCTGGATCTCAGCCTCCCATAGTAATTCTTTAATTATTCTGTCAGCCAGCCCGTTCCTGCCAATGGCCTCCATTGTGATAAATCGGAGCCGGAATTCTGCATCTGTTCACAAGCCAACATTAATCATTTGAAGCCTGGATATAAATGGTCCTATTCAAATACTGCAAAAATAGAGCGACTTTCATTTTACACAACCAGAGTCTATTAAATGCTTATGGGAACAGGACTGGTTTGAAGACAGATTGATTGTTTGGAGCCAATTTGCCATCCACAGTGAGAAAGAATGTCAGTAGCCACAGTGCCCAGAATTAAAAATCATCTGGCACACAGCTTCCAGCAATTGTCCACAGTCTCGATCTTGGTGACTAATGACTAGTTGCTGCTCAGTATTCTCTCTGCTGTCAATTAAAAAGGGGAAACAGAAACTGCGCTCTCACGTTGCACTAACTGTTCCTCAAAGGCTTCTCTCCGCACTCAACGTGGCATAACCTTAGTAAAGATTCGATCATTCTCTTCCCAGTTTGCCAAAACTCAGCGGGGCGTTTTTTTTGTCACGAGACCAAATAGGCTAATTTATTTGCTTTCTTTCAGGTAATTTGATACGTACCTGGTGAAGCAACAACAACCCATCAAATGGAAGAAATGGTTCAAATCATCGTGGGGGGATGGGGGGGCGCAGTACGAAGTGGATTTAGATGACAGCAGATGCTGCAACCAATCAAACACAGCCATCGAACACCATGTGGCCTGTTCATCACCTCTCAAGTTTCCACCAGGAATCTAACTAGCATCGGAAGGTTTTGATGCTTTGATCCACATGGATGCAGAATGGTCCCTGGCTTTTGCTCTGGCGTTTGGGGTCTCGAGAAATCTCTGGCATTGCATGCTGCTTTAATTACTCCACAGCTCATGTTAATAGTTTCAGGGTCCACACAAAACTACTTGATAAAGGCAAGAGCCTGGTTCTCAATCATCCTGGCACTTCAAAGAACCGTAGGCAGCGCTCTCTCTGCTGTTTGCCTTGCTGTTGCTCCATGTTTATCTGAGGCACCATGTCGTTGCTCATGATTGACAGGAGAATCACAGTCACACATTTTAGAGAATCCATATAATGGTCCTAGTTTACTGCCTATAACATAGTGAAAGAAGTAAATGCCTAATCTCTTTTGTTGTGGTGCAGTGTCAGATTATGCTTCACGACAAATACTGAGGGGTTACTCTCTGCGGTGGATTTACATGGAAATAGCACGGAAACTGCACTGCTGCTCTCCAGTGTGACTTTGGCAAGCACCAGCTTAACCCTCCTCAGTGTATCTTCATTAAATGCTCATGATGGACCCCGATACTCTTAGCACCCTCGACGGGAGCTCGGGAGGGATAAAATCTAGTGACGCTGCAGCAGCTGACGGGACCAAGACAGCCATTGTGTGTCTGTAACACTGTGGGTAACTGCAATGTCTGGGCACTGGGCCCACAGATTTAAGGACCCTTCAGCTGCGGTATCAGGGGGTGAAATTCGATAAGGCCCGAAAAAGGGCGGTAGCACCGCGGGGCGAGATTTGCTCCCGTCCGTTTAGAAAGCGCAGGCAGCACATTAGTTTGGTGCTGCCTGCCGATTTGAATGGTTTTAGCACACAGCCCAGCGACGAACACGCTGCTCCAGGCTGTGCGCTAAGCAGGAGGCCCAATGTCGCGTCGCTGCATTCTCTTAAAGCAATGCTGCGGAGATGCCGGTGTTGGACTGGGGTGGACAAAAATGAGAAGTCGCACAACACCAGGTTATAGTCCAACAGTTTTATTTGAAATCACGAGCTTTCGGAGCGCTGCTCCTTCGTCAGGTAAAGTGAAGGAATACAAATCAGCAAAGCATATAGAGACAGAGAACAATGTGTAGCGTACAATGTCAGACGACTACAGTAAATCTTACTGACTGCCCTCCATCACACCTCGGCAGAGATACAATCAGGTCAGTCAGGAAGGCATTACATCAAAGACACAGCAAAATACAGCTAAGACAATGAGGTGTGATGGAGGGCAGTCAGTAAGATTTACTGTAGTCATCTGACATTGTACGCTACACATTGTTCTCTGTCTATATATGCTTTGCTGATTTGTATTCCTTCACTTTACCTGACGAAGGAGCAGCGCTCCGAAAGCTCGTGATTTCAAATAAAACTGTTGGACTATAACCTGGTGTTGTGCGACTTCTCATTTTTCTCTTAAAGCAAGGCTGCCGTTTTTGAAAGCAGCCTCGAGCCCTTAAAGCTCAACTGCCTTCTGAAAAAACCCCCATCAAAGATCATTCCAAACTCGGCAGTCTTCAGCTCTTAAAGCTGAAGTACAGGGTGTCAACACTGGAAGGGAGATCCTCTACCCACAGGGGGCAAGGAGGTCCTCTAGAAAGAAGGATGTGGGGCCAGATCACCGAGGCCATCACGGCCAACAGTGCCGCACCCACGACCTGGCTCCAGTGCCCAAAGAGATTTCATGACCCCAGACGAGTGGTCAAGGTCAGTGAATGCATCTTCAAAAGCTGTGTCCTACCAACTGCACCACTAGCCTCACACACTGTTCAATGCATGACCCCCCCTTCCTCCCCCCCCCCCCCCGCCTCAATCACTCACCTACCAACAATCTCTACCAAACATGAGGCACACCTCACATTCCTAGCTTCACCTTGCCCCCTTGGAGGAGCCGAAGCTGCCCATTCTCGGCAGGAGCATGGCTGAGCCCTTGGCCAGTGACGAGGCTGAAAGAATGCAAGATGCTGGTATTCTCATACGTTATCCCTCCTTCTCACATCCCACTTCATACAATATCTTCTGATTTACAAGCTGCCCATGGTGTAAGCATGCAGCTCTTGCTTTCCCGCCCTCCCCTCACCACAACTCTGCCCTTGTGCCTTCCTCATTTCAGACACCCAAGAAATCCAGCTTGCCCAACCAGTGGTTGACCAAGAAGAGGGAGAGGAGAGTGAAGAAGAAGAAGAAGAAACATCGTCACACGATTTCACACACCCAGCCACCAGCTCCTTGAGGTCGACCAGCAAGGGCATCTGCAGTGTCCCTCACTGAAAGTCAGCAGCCTTCCACCAGCCATGCTGCAGCCACTGGGGTAGCACTGCATGACATCAGTAGGATAGGCAAAGGCACACGCAAGACAGTGACTAAGGGAATGCACAAGGGTGATTAGTTGATTTTTTGATGTAATATTGGATGCATAAAGTTGGATTGGAAAGTTTGCTTTGTGGTGGTTTTTATTTCAGCATTGTGGCCAAGAGGATGCTGTGATGGTCAGGAACAGAGGGAAGGTAATGTGTGGGACAAATGTTAAAAGGGGAATTGGGGTTGTGTTCACTGGTACCGCAGGCGGATGATTCGATTCCAGATATTCCAGCCAGAAAGGGGCTGTTTGGGTTGCCTTCTTCCTCCTGCTTCCTCCTCTTCTGCTTCCTCCTCTTCTGCATCTTCTTCTTTTGCTTTCTCCTCTTCTGCTTCTTCCTCTTCCCTCTGCGAGCAGCTTGTCCCCTTTGCTACTCTGTTTCATCTCCATTTGATGTTGCAGCCCAAGGGGGACTGCAACTAGAGCTCCCAGGACTGGGAGCAAGTGGTCTTCTCAGAGGCCTTCCTTTAAGATCCAAAGCCTTGCAAGTATCCAGCAGCACACCCTGCACTGCCTGCACACTTTAACAACTTTTTAAATGTATTGCACCAAGCCACTACTCAAATAAAATATAAACAAACCTCTCCAAAAGCTGAAATCGAAACTTACTTGAAAGATGTGTGTGTCCCTTTAAGAAGCGCTGACAGCGTCTCTGTACAACTGCTGCACGCACGTTCTTCCGTGCGTGGTTAGGAGAGGGTGGTATAGAGTGCGCCGACGTCCAAAATTGCCGTAGCACCTCAATTCAGGCGACTGACGTCACGATCTGCATATTTATATGGGAGAGGCGAACACAGGCAACAGCAACACTGCCGACCTCTCCAAGATGGCGGCTGATGTGTTCTGCACTGGAAGCGAGGCAGCCGCCATTTTTTTCAACAAAACCGGCCTTAACAGCCAGCGCCACAACAACGAATTTCGCAGCCTCACTCTCTGTAATCTAACGAAGGGGTGCTCAACCTTTTGGGCCAAGGAAAGGAGGATCACAAAGGGCATGCTCCAGATCCATAGAAGGAGGTAGCTTTGGCACTGTGTGCCACCTCCAGCAACCCCAGCATGGCTACTCAATGCTGAAAGTTCACTGATCTCTCCAGGACAGCCAAGATAACAGAAGGCAGTCATGCCTTGCAACAATGCACTGTAATAAGCATCCTACCTAGTTGTAACACCATCTGCATCTTACCACCTATGTGCAGATACCACAATACCCTTCATACCCCCTTACTTTTTGTGCAAATGTTCCTTTACTGACAGTTGAACACAAAGGGAAACAGTGGATCGCTCACGTGACAGGCTATTTCATTGCCAGCGCCAGTTCTCACCCCATTAAGGAGCGCCTCCTGAAACCTGGCTTGCAGAGTGTGTTCACTCTCTCTACTTTCTTCTTAAAGGGGAAATGCCTCCAAGTCTCGTGCAAATCATTAGCCAGCCACCTCAGAACCTCCAGCCACTGTAAGAGAAGTAGGAGGCTGGGATTGAACGGCCACACAAGATCAGACACCAGGGGCCAGCACGGTGGCCTTAAACAAAAGGAAGGTTTTCCAATTTGTTTTCTGTGAAGTATTTTTGTCACCGATGGATGTGCGTGGATTGATTTGAGGCAATGCCTGCACAGAGAATTAGCGGAATGGAAGCCTTGGTCGATGTGGAACACAGCTGAATGCCAGCAATCGACTAAGTTGAGTTTGTTGCCATAGGGACACCATCATCGTTTGGCAGTGGGCTTGGATCTTAGTGCGCTGAATGTCTCCCCTATGAGCTGTGCCCATAGCAGTTAGCAGCTGGCACAACTCAGGTACTTCAACAGAAGAGAGGTGCAGGCTTCTGCAGCATTGCTGAGGGTGACAGTGAAATCGTTCCACCTGGAATTGCAGACAGGGAGGTGTAAATACCAACATATAGGAGTAAGAGGCTACCTACAGTGCCTGTACAGCCAGACATCCCGACGGTCGTCCTCTTGATTCTTCTCAAAGCCGAGGAAAAGGGGAAGCCCAAGGGAGGCCCCTGTGGTTCCCAGTCTGCAACCTTAAAACTTAAAAAAAAACTATCCAAATAAACTTACATGTAAGGCAAGCAGCGACTGAAGAAGGCCACCCCCAGTGGGGTCAGAGGAAGATGGAGGACCACGTTTTTGGGGGCGGGGATTCAGCGGAAGGCCTTCCTTACACATTTTCCTCTGACAGATGCTCTGGAACCAGTGGGAAATCCATCCCCAACTCTTCAGCGTTGAATTTCAAAAGCAACAATTGAAATGGTGAGAATTTAAACTAGAGGCAATTTTTTTTTCCAGCGTTCAACCTTCTCAAATAAAAATCCAAAGTATTTATTCTGTCCTCTTGCGCATGCCCGATTTTATTTGCTCCACCATTGGCAGTCGTGCCTTCAGCTGCCTAGGCCCTAAGCTCTGGAATTCCCTCCCTAAACCTCTCCGCCTTTCCGCCTCTCTTTCCTCCTTTAAGACGTTTCTTAAAGCCTACCTCTTTGACCAAGCTTTTGATCACATGTCCTAATATCTCCTTATGTAGCTCAGTGTCAAATTTTATTTGATAGTCGCTCCCGTGAAGCACCTGGGGCCATTTTACTACATTAAAGGCGCTATATAAATGCAAGTTGTTGTTTGTTGTTGATAAGGTCAGATCATTGCAACTAGTGACATTTTGTGTCGTTAAGTCCAAATCCATTGCAATTAACAGAACAATTTGTTATTTTAACTTTGAGTTACATAATGAGGTTTCTTAAGTATTTCAGCAAAAAACAGTGGAGATAAATGAGATTTCAAAGGTGGTTACTTAAAATATATATATATATATATAAACCCCTTTATACCACATATAAATCAAACAAAGCAAAGAGCTCTGTCTCGAATTTGCTCCGGTTGTGTATCTCAGAACGCTAGCAAAAGCAGACCAACAGTTTTAAAAAACTGATGCAGCCCACAAAAACTCAAAAACAGCCCCAAATCTGGGTCTTAAGACATGTGAAGACGAGCAGTTAAACTGAAAGTGTATTGGAACATGGGCTTGTCATAACCTGAGCTGAAACAGTCAATCACCTTCACTGCAGGCATAAAAAGCTGAAGTACACAAAAGGTGTGGCTTGTAGCAATAATAAATTTAGAAATGACTGAAGTAGGGTGAAAACTGTGGGGATGGGGCGAGCAGTTACGTTGTGGAGCCAGGAGGAACGCTCCTGTTCCTTGCGACCCGACATTTTTGAAGTTTTGGGGCCTTTTTTTGAAAAGCCTCCAGTAGTCCCTTTGATAAGGCAGCTCAAGACCCAGAAATGCCAGTGAGAGATTGTGTATCGCAAGCCCCGACTAGGGCAAACAAATTTAGGGTTCCGGATCTGAAATTAGTGCAGGAGCCTCGTTTAAATATTGAAACGCAGGCCTGTGCTCATTTCAGGCGGCTGCCTAAAATCAGGCCCCGACCAATTTAGCAGTGTCCCAAACTCCCATGCAGATGGGTGTAGCTGCAATGATACAAAAGATGCATAACACCATCCAGGATGGAGAGGTTTGCTTGATTAGTGCCCCTGCCACGGGACTCAATATCCACCCCCTCTCGCACCAGTGCACCGTGGCTGCAGCGTGTACAGCATGCACTGCAGCAACTCACCAAGGTTACTTCAACAGCATCTCCCTCCCCTATGACCTCTCCCGCCAAGAAGAACAAAAGCAGCGTCGTTGTGGGAACGCTATCACCTCCAAGTTCCCCTCCAAGTCACACACCATCCCGACTTGGACATATATCGCTGTTCTTTCATTGTCACTGGGTCAGAATCCTGATATTCCCTACCTAACACCATTGGGGGAGCACCATTGCCACAAGAACTGCAGCGGTTCAAAGAGAAGGACCACCACATCCTTCTCAGGGCAACTAGGGATGGACAATAAATGCAGATTTGCCCGCATCAGCCACATCTTAAGAACAAATAATAACAAAAGAATAAAGAAAAATTTCCCACAAGGATTGTGAGCCCTCCATAAGATACGCAGGTCCACCAATTTTTCCACATTTGATGGGACGTTCTCATGTGAGATAGTTCTCTCCTGTCATATGATCGTAAGCTCACTCCTGTGTGGAGAAAGGATACCTAAGAAAGGATATACTTGCCACAGAGGGAGTGCAGCGACGGTTCACCAGACTGATTTCTGGGATGGCAGGACTGTCGTATGAGGAGAGATTGGGTCGACTAGGCCTGTATTCACTAGAGTTTAAAAGAATGAGAGGGGATCTCATTGAAACATATAAAATTCTGACAGGGCTAGACAGACTGGATGCAGGGAGGATGTTTCCTCTGGCTGGGGGGTCTAGAATGAGGGGTCACAGTCTCAGGATACGGGGTAGGACATTTAGGACTGAGATAAGGAGACATTTCTTCACTCAAAGGGTGGTGAACCTGTGGAATTCTCTACCAAAGAAGGCTGTGGAGGCCAAGTAACTGAATATATTTAAGAAGGAGATAGATAGATTTCTAGACAAAAAAGGCATCAAGGGGTATGGGGAGAGAGCGGGAATATGGTATTGAGATAGAGGATCAGCCATGATCATACTTGTAAGGTTTCCAAAATTTTTCAGATCCCCAAAAACCTAAGGAAAAAGGACTTTGGAACTACCTCAAAGTGATAAAAATGCATTTGGGCCTAACCTAAGGAATTTAAGACCAAAAACCAAGTTTTGGCATTTTAAAACTATGTCTGGGCCTGTAAAGGGACAAGGAGGTGGGTTCGACCTCTGTAAAAGCAGTTTAGTTATTGCAGTTAATTGCACTGTCTGAGGAACCAGGATGACCCTACTCAAGCCCCAGCAGACATTAACATTTGAACAATAGACCCTGGGAGAAGACAGTCCCACCCAAAATACAGGCCCCATTAAAACCGATTACAGGGCCCATTAGAAACATGCATAATAAAACCCACTCAGGACCATTCTATAGAAAAACCGAGTCCAGCCTAGAAACCCAAACACTAAATCAATCACCAGTGATCAACCAAGGAGATCGACAGGATGCAAGCCATCCCAAAAGCCATTTGACATTTACAGAGTAGTTACTGGTAACAGGCCCGCCAAAATCAGACAATGAACTGAGCAGATTTGGCGGGTAGATAAGGCCATGTTCAATGGGTGAGATTGAAGGCCTGTTAAAAAAAAACAGTTAACACGCTAGTAAGTCGTTACCGATTAACGAGCCCGCCAAAACCAGACAATGAACTGAGTAGATTTGGCGGGTAGATAAGGCCACTTCAATTCCGTATAATTGAAGGCCCGTTAAGCAGTTCAGTGTGGTCATCAGAAGAAGAAGAAGCAAGGAAGAAGACAAGCCGAGCTGGAAGTGAGTCGGCATCGCTCACCACTCAGACACACCTGAGTCCAGCTCGTGAAGATACCACCTCGACGGACCTCCAACAACGGTCCCAATACAGTCACCCGGAGCAACAAGCAGCAACAAGTCACCGACGGCTCCACGAGGTCGACCGACACACTAGACAAGGCCTAAAACCATCGCGGAAACCAAAGGCCTCAAGAAACCAGCAACCGCATATTACCCCCAACTGACCGGGTAATAGCAGGCCACCGCGACCAACAAAAACCAACTCAAGGAAAAACCGAAGAACCGCAAAGTTTCCACTCTACAATCTACTCCTGACTTACCCCTGGGTAAGTTTTTCCCCAAAGACTCTAAACTCTATTGCTAACCAAAAGAAATTGGGTACTCACCAGATAAATCCAAAACGACATCCTACTGCATCAGCGGACTCGCGAAGACTGACCAGAGACTCAGGTGAAGTCCTCTACCGCGTACGGGGTATGGCAGACACTAACCGCCATAAACAGCGAACCCCAAAACCGCGATTTAGCCCAACTGTCAAAGGATTGGTGAGCATTATCCCTGGTCCTTCAAAACCTAACTTAGCTAGTAAAGTGGGGTTGGGAGGGGTGAAGTATTGTTCTACTGTCATTTCCCTCGCTTGTACCGAAGTGTTCCCCACCTTTAGAGTGTTAAGAGTGTTGTCATTTGTGTTTTACCTTTTAATAAAGATTGAAGTTCTTTTCACCAAACTCAGTTGTCTGCTGCACCTTTTGTCACAACCCCCAAATAAGTCCAAGGTCCAGAACCAAGGGAGTGGGAGCGATTCGAACCGCTCAGAAGTCAGAGGTGAAGCTGACACAAACCACCTACATATTGAATGGCAGAGCAGGCTCGAAGGGCCGAATGGCCTACTCCTGCTCCTATTTTTCTATGTTTTTATGGAGTGTACCGGTAATTCCAGATATTTGCCTTGCTTTCTTGCACTAGATCCTATAGTTTTATGAGAGGACTTTCTCCAGCTATGAATGCTGTAATAGTCCTGCTTCTGCAGCTACCTCTTGCTTTTTTTCTCTGTTCAGTCAGTGAAACCATGAGGAAAGTCCAGCAAATCTCAATCAGTGACGTGAAAGACAGAAATCGAAAAGGACAATAGGAAAAGGAAAAAGAAAGTGATAGAAAATGAATGAGAGAGAAAGAGCAAAAGTGAAAGACAAGTAAAAGAGGATAAAAGATAGGGGTGAAGAATACATTCATGTGCTGTCTGTCTCTTGTGGCCCATACAATACATGCAGCTTGTCACTTTTAATCGTGTTTATGTTTTTGGGTGTGAGGTGTTACCTCAGATATATGGCTCCTGACTAAAAATCTCACAGATATGGTATCTCCACATTTCCCAGCTCGGAAGATGTGGAACACGTGTGGAAGATACACTCGTATCGAGTGACTAATGTGACTGAAGAGGAATGAATATGATCACCCGTGTCCCATTTTACCAGTGTTAGTCCACATTTCTGTCAGGCATTTGAAAGCTCAAGTTTAATATTCCATAACACTGTTATGTTGCGGTGAATTTCACTGAATACTCACATCTCTCCGTGCAGGGATGTGAAGGTATCATTCTGGATCTCTTGTGTTTAGTAGTTTGGTAGTGGGGTTGCAAATCAGGCTTTTAGACAAGCGCTTGCATGAAAATCAGCGAATAAACATTGGCCCAAAAATTAGTGAGTGAGCCTTCGTGCGAGGGTAAGGATTCCCCGCGATCTCTCACTGCGCGTTGGCTTTTTTATTCCCAGCTCGCACGAACTTGATGTTCTGGACAGCAGCTGTGCAGGGCTTTCGTATCCCACAGGCGCAGTTAATTCGTGCGAGCTGTGGGATCACGTGACTCAGTTAGAGCCAATGGCAGCACACCATCTTTCATTCATAGCTTTCACAGCACGGCTGTGAAAGCTATGAATACTATACCCCCCAAAAGAACAGCTAAACCTCAATTAAATTAAAAAAAAACCCATCACATTAATAAAATAAGTATAGTTAAATAAATTAACCACTTTAAACAAAAAATTAAATTTTTGAAAAAATTTAAAATCTTTTAAAAAGTTATAAAAATAAACTTACCTTTCTTTAAAGTCTCTAAAAAAGATATACCTGTTGAAAAAAATTCAAAATAATACTTAATTAACTACTTACCTTGTTAAAAGAGGGTCTTACGCCTCCTTTCTTTATGTGTAAAATGTTCCATGCTTACCTGCGCGTTCAAAGCACTAAGTGCACTGCGTGTGCGCAGCCTGTAGCGCACACGCGGTTCACCTAGGAACCGCCCCCTTTTGAAATCACCAAGTGCCGGTTTTCAGCGCATGCGCAGTGCATGCAGAAAACCGGCAATTGGAGACAGAATACGCGAGAGTACACAGTGCGTACTCTCGCGTAGCGGCACTAATTTTTGGGCCATTATAGATAAAAGCAGACACAATGTCGCAGACACAGTGACCCCAGACATCCTCAGAATAGTTATTTGGATAACAGACGCTGGCTGATTAGTGTTCTTTTTCAAAATCTCATACCGTGGCCAGACTTTGAATCGATTAAAAAAAAAACTCATGGCTAGAACCAAAGTAAGTGCTCTTATGATGAATAACGTTTCTAAAATCATTGACCATCTGTATGATTATCGGTGCTCACCAGCAAAGGCTGTTGCCGCCCTCCTGTGGCATATCCACAAATCACACGCTGGCCTCTGTGACGTCCTATCCCCTTCTCCCAGCTCCCGCACACTTCTCTAACCTAGCCTCTAATGTCCGTGTTGTGCCAATATCTGAGCTGGAGCTTGCGAGAGTCAGATCAAGTAACAGTGCATCTTCTGGAAGGCTGGGCTCCTCTTCCTCCACTGGCTGAGGGGCATCAACCAATGTCCCCTTTAAGCTGCGTGGCCGTCTGGCTCACCGGCTTTTAAATAAGAACATAAGAACATAAGAAAACCGCGCATGCATGGATTTTTGATTGGGCCGCATGGCCCCTTAAAGGGGCCGGGCGGCCCAAAAAAATTTAGAGGGATCATTGGCGTCAACATTCTCAGCAGCTGAAATGCAAGAGAGGGACAAGGGTTAGCTTGTGGTGTGAGGGAGAGCAGAGAGAAAGAGGTGGGTGTTTAAAGCATCTGTAGCTTGTCATGCAGAGTGTGTGGGGTGAAGGGGAAGTCAGAAGAGACACAGAGGATGAGGTATGGAGAAATTCTGCACCACGTCTCCACCAGCGTTGCCAGTTGGCACGGCCTCTACTCTGGCCCTTCCCACAATGGCCAGCACTCTCTCTTCAAGGGGGGAGAGAGCCACCAGCCGGGTTCATCCTCCTCCATTGCCTTGTATTATGCGCAACTATCTCCTGCAAGAAAGAGAGGTGTGTTAGTGAGAGTCTTGAGTTGTTTTGGAGAATGTGGCTGTCTTGATGGAAGCGCTGATAGTCAGTGTGTGAGGTGTGAATTGTCGGTAAGTGAGGCTTGTAATACTGGTGAGTGTGTGAGCATGAGGAGAAGGAGGCGTGGTGAAGTGCAGTGCAGTGATAGTAGGAGAGTGATGGGTAATGGGGGAGAGTAGTCTTGTGAGTGCAGTCAGTGTTATAATTAATGAGGCTGTAAGTTGTACAGCTGTGGGCAGAAAGTATTAGAAAAGTCTTCTTACCTCAACAACACTAGTTAGATTATTGAACTTTTTCTGGCATTGCAGCCATGTCCTTAGTGCAACACTCCTGGCATTTACACACAGCAATTTCATCCTGCTGTCTATGAACAAGATGCCTAGAGGGTTTCCTGCTCCCGGGGGGGTAAGAGGATGTCCCTCCTCCTCTTCATTGCCTGAACCAAGGCCTCAAATGCAGCATCGAAGAACCTTGGTGCCCGCTCACTCCCTCCTTCAGCCATTTGTTGACCAACTTCTTCAATGTTCTGTGCAGCCAGAATGCACCTCCCCTTTAAGAGGTGTTGGCTGCCTTGAAGTGGTGGCATAGACGCCCAATATCCGCCCCTGTCTCGATAGGCATGTAGTCACTGCACGGGTAATGCTGGCTGCACGCCTGCAGCATTAAAATCAGCAGGCAGCAGGAATATTGTGCACTGCCTGCATGCATGTTAACTGGCCCTGCGCATTTTCGGGCGCGATTGGAATTCCGAGCCATGGTTCCTAAAGCTCTCCACCACTGGGGGTTTCTTTGCGTCATGTCTGGGTCTGTTGTCGACTAATTGATAGAGATTGATTGCTGTGATTAGTCGACAACTGCATTATCATTTTATCATGTGACTACCAGGATGGTAGAAGGCGAACTAGATGGACCTTGGTCAATTTTCATCTAGCAGTTCCTATGTTCCTGTGTAGCTTTAACTATCAGGCAGCTGGTGGTGCAGGTGGAATGGCTGGCCGATCCCTCTGACGGAAGGCCTGGACCATTTTGAGGATGGAGCCCATTAACATGCTCCAAACGGGCGTTGTGCTGGCTCCGGGCTGGCACAATATCGGGCAGCCCGGGGGATGATCCGAGGAGTGGGTGATCCCAGCGGGGGGGGGGGGGGGGGCGGAGGAGCCCAAGGCGACAGCTCTCCGCAGTGTTCTTGTGGAGCCCGGAGGATTTTTCACGTACCGTGTTGGGGCCTCATCCTCATGACTGCCAAGTTTTACTGACCAGAGCGTCTGCGGCGCACACCCCACGCAGTAGGCCTCAAAACTGCATCGGGGTCCTATGTACGTCATGGGACCCCGAATTGCATAAATGAATGAGGCTCCTGCCTGATTCAGGTGGGCGCCTGGACCCAGCTCAATCAGGCTCTAGGAAAAATGGCGGTGGAGTGGGGACGGAGCGGTAAGGCGACCAACCCCATTTTAACTCCGCTACTGTCCCGTTTCCATCAGTCGCATGGAGTTAAAAATCTCCCATAGAGCGTACAACTTTAAAATTGGGACTGAATTATATCTGCCTTCCCTGGTCCAATTTGTTCCTCGCCCTCTAAACCCACTATACCTGAAGATTAGAATTGGTCACGACTTCAGTGGAACTGAATATCGTAGAACAGATAGCCGATCCGATAGAGCCCGTTTTGTGCTACCGCCTAAGACAAATTTCAATCCCCCTTTGTGCAAACCCACCGGAGATTAGTATTGTAAAGTAAACGTTATATCACTTCCAGTGGCAACAGTCATCAGTGAGCCACGCCACACGTTGGTGGGACAAATTGAAGTTAAATGAAAAGAAGAGGGAACGTGCATAACATTTACAACAGAAATACATTCCACATATTTGAGACAAACATTCTTGTTCGTGGTGATAGGATTTCCAATAGCCTGTAAAGTTCTTACAAGTTAGAAAGGAACATTCAACTTTATTTTCAGACTGACTGTCCTTAAACTAAAGTCACCATGAAGCTCTTAAGATGTAGCTGAAGGTGACCACTAGAGACCAGCAAAGCGCAACTACATTCTCACACCAGCAGTAGAGACCAGGAAAAACACTCATGGGGAAAATTCGGTACCGACCATTTTGGGGCACTAACATTGCCTGGGCGCTAACTTTAGCAACTGGCGCTAATTAACGCCGGCAACAGTGAAATTGAGTTTTAGCACCCCAAGAGGGAGGTGGAGCGCTAAATCAAGCACTCCACTTCCTTCTTAGGGCGCTAACGTTGGAGAGCGGGGCAGAGGCTTCAGCAGCGCTGCACACTGGGCCGAGCAGCGCTGCCACGTTCAAAGACTCCTTCCCTCCCTTAAAGGGAAGGGCCATCGCTGCAGGCTCTGCAATTTAAAAAGTACCTACCTGGACCACCAAGGCGGCCGCGATCCCGCAGAGTGCCGGCTGATTGAGCGTGGGCAGGAACCTGCGAAAAAAACCTGGAACAACAAAGGTAAGTTTTTTTTTTACTTACCTCGGCTACCTCGCCTTTAATCATCGCCCCCGATGTGGCCGGCCGCCCGATGCACGCCTCCTGCAGCTGTCGGTGTTTTCGACCGGCGCTGCTGAAGGGGGCGGGAGTCAATTTCGTGTCCGGGGCGCTACCGGGGGTGATACGCACAGCAATGATGTCACGATCTCCAGGCGAAGGAGATCGGGGCACAACACCATAGCGCCGCAGCAAGTCGATGTCAGTCACAAAGCCATTTGCGCCCCGTTAGCGCCCCCCGGGAACATTAACGGGAGGCACAAAAGCACCCAATTTCACCCCTTCAGACATTCAATTAGACCAGGAAAAACATAGAACATAGGAACAGGGGTAGGCCCTCGAGCCTGTTCCACCATTCAATGAGATCATGGCTGATCAGCAAACTAACTCTATATACCCGCCTTTGGCCCATATCGTTAAGTGAGTGGGCAAAAATTTGGCAGATGGAGTATAATGTGGGAAATGTGAGGTTATCCACTTTCGTAGGAATAATAGAAAAGCAAAATATTATTTAAATGGAGAGAGACTACAGAATGCTACTGTACAGAGGGACCCGGGTGTTCTCGTACATGAAACACAAAAAGTTAGCATGCAGGTACAGCAAGTAATTAGGAAGGCAAATGGAATGTTGGCCTTTATTGCAAGGGGGATGGAGTATAAAAGTAGGGAAGTCTTGCTACAACTGTACAGGATGTTGGTGAGGCCACACCTAGAGTACTGCATACAGTTTTGGTCTCCTTATTTAAGGAGGGATATACCTGCATTGGAGGCAGTTCAGAGAAGGTTCACTAGGTTGATTCTTGGGAAGAAGGGGCTGTCTTATGAGGAAAGGTTGAGCAGGTGGGGTCTATACTCATTGGAGTTTAGAAGAATGAGAGGTGATCTTATTGAAACATATAAGATTCTGAGAGGTCTTGACAGGGTGGATGCTGAGAGGATGTTTCCCCACATGGGGGAATCTAGAATTAGCGGGCATAGTTTCAGAATAAGGGGTCACCCCTTTAAGATGGAGATGAGGAGGAATTTCTTCTCTCAGAGGGTCGTGAATCTTTGGAATTCTCTACCCCAGAGAGATGTGGAGGCTGGGTCATTGAATATATTCAAAGCTGAGATAGACAGATTTTTGAACTACAGGAGAGTCATGGGCTATGGGCAACAAGCAGAAGCGTGGATACAAAAGCAGAATACTGCGGATGCTGGAAATCTGAAAAGCAGAAACGTGGAGTTGAGACCAAGATCAGATCAGCCATGATCTTATTGAGTGGTGGAGCAGGCTCGAGGGGCCAAATGCCCTATTCCTGCTCCTATTTCTTATGTTTTTATGTAATGAGTGAGCGCTCGGATATGCCTCTCTGGCTGGATTCCCCCAGGTGCAGGGTGCCATCGACTGCACACACATGGCAATCCGAACACCACCACAGCAACCAGGAGTTTTTATAAATCGCAGGGGAAAGTACTCCATCGATGCGCAGCTGGTGTGCAACCACAAGAAGAGGTTCATGCAGGTGTGCGTCAGATTTCATGGGAGCTTTCATGTGACAGCTCAACATTCCAGACCTCTCCGTTCCAGGAAGCAGACTTAAGGGCTGGCTCAGAGGAGATAAGGGATACTCACTTCAAACTTGGCTCATGACACATGTGAGAAACTCCACCAATGAGGCACAGGAGCGCTACAACGAGATTCACATGACCACCAGGTGTGTCATTAAGCAAGCCATTGGAATGTTGAAGATGTGCTTCGGGAGCCTGGATAGGTCTGGAGGTGCCCTTCAGTACTCACAGCCAGGGTGTCCAGAATGATAGTGCTGTGCTGTGTTCTGCA
Organism: Squalus acanthias; assembly: GCA_030390025.1. Lineage (NCBI taxonomy): Eukaryota > Metazoa > Chordata > Chondrichthyes > Squaliformes > Squalidae > Squalus > Squalus acanthias. Next base: position 102,197,032 of record CM059429.1, on the reverse strand, counting down.
CAACATTGTGCAGCAGAGAGGATTGCAGGTGGAGGAGGATGAAGGGGCTCATCACTCATCCTTGGATGAGGAGAGCATTGAAGAGGAGGAGGAGGAATATGAAGACGTGGCACCCATCGCCAGATCAGCCGCGTACATTGCTGCCCAGGATGCCCTAATAACTCGAAGGTTCAGTTAATTATTCCGATTGGAACAAATAATAAATGAAAGCCACCACCAGCACCAACACCCACCACCCTCCCTTTGCACTAAGCAGTGCTGCAACCACTCATCCACCTATTGCACATCCGCACTATGGGTCCCGTCATGTATTGACATTCATCATTAAAAAGTGAAAGGGCGAGTTGACACACGGGAAGCAATAATGGGTAAGACGTGGAAGTGCTGCAAATCAATAAATTTTACGTGGTGTTATAAAAAAAGAAAACTTAACGTAACATTTTGTCAAACACCCATGTGCATACCCTCGGTTAATTACAATTGCTTTAACTTACGCTTTCTACCTCTTCTGCGTGGTGCATCCCGTGTGGCTTTAGCAGAGGTAGAGGCAGGCTGTTCAGATCCCTGCCCTGATTGGTGGGATGCTTTTGACCTATGCCCACTGGGTTCTGGAGCCCCTGAGGGCCCCACCAAAAACTGCTCCACCTGCACCTGTGCAGGGGCAGACTCTGCCACTGGGAGATGAGGCAGTATGTCAGGTACTGGCAGAGGGAGGAGAAACGGGTGAGAAGTGGGAGCACTTTGAGTGGAGTTTCCAATTCCATGTTCTCTTTCGCCATTATCCCTCTCCTGGGTCAGCGACACGTCACTCCTACCACTCTGCTGCAGACCAGGTTGGTGAAGATCAGTGATGCATTGTAAGGCCACGGATAAGGCATCTGTCACTCTGTTTAAGGTGGCAGACAAGTTGGTATCAAAAGTCTACACGGTCACGGTCATGACCTGCGTGGACTCATTTGAGAGCCGTGCTTGAAGCTGCATAGGGGCGGCCTCTCTCTTCATGGCAGGCATTCTCCCAATTCCCTATCCACTAGCGATCGAGCTGAACTGTTCCATCCTCTCTGCTATTGTGGAGAATGTGTGTGGCACATCTGTCAGTACCAATAGGTGGATGAGTGGTTGCAGCACTGTTTCGTGCAAAGGGAGGGTGGTGGGTGTTGGTGCTGGTGGTGGCTTTCATTTCATGCACCTTTAGCATTCTCCTTCTCAATGATAGCCCCAGGGTTCAGGATCTGTGTCCAGATGAGCAGAGCTTTGGGAGGATTGCGCCCCCCGATGCAGACACTCCACAGCCGTCCCGCCCACCAGTGACTGCCTGTGCTCACTTGTGAGGTATGAGTCACCAGGTGAAAACCCAACTAACTGGCTAAGTGGACCCACTGCAGTGGGAGTATTTGCACTGGTGTATGGCTGTACGTCCTGTGATGGTGCATCCTCAGAATGAATGAGCCAACATCATCATGCATGACCTGTAATACTTGCTGTATGTGTGAAGGCTTGGGAAGACAAAAGAAAGGGATATGATTTAGTCATGGCAAACTCACAATCTTGACAATCACCATACTCAGAGTGAAGGGGGCTGGGGCTTAAAGCACAGGATGTAAGTGAATCAACAAATGCACTCACTGTTTGCTGATCTGGTTTGGTTATTAAACACTGCATCCAAGACTGGGCACTACGCTCCTGCTGCTCACCTCCTCAGCTACTCCAACCACGTCTTCTTGATGAGAACCAGGGAAAAATATGACCCTCTTGCTCCTGACTGCAACCCAGCAGTAATTCCAGAGATGCATCATTGAATCTGGGTGCTGCACTTGCTCCATGTGCAACATCCATTGTGAACACCTCCTGGCTCCCCCAATTTCCATTGTCCCTTTAAATAGAGCTGAGATCGTGTCATGCGGAAGTGCAATTTGGAGACGCGAGACCTGGATGTCAAAATGTATTGCCTCAATTTAGCTGAAATTGGAGAATCCGATGCGCTGACTTTACTTCCGGGTTTTGCACCCGCAATCGCCCTCCTCCCGCTCAGAACCCGCCTTTACATTAATATCGGGGCCAGGGTGTCAGTTCACGACCAGTGTTCTGTTGTAGACTTTAGGCCTATTGGATTTGTATTAACACTGCAAAATCGCACCCCCAGTGCCCTGGATTTTAATGAAAATCTTTCCATCTAATTTCTTCCACTCATTCTTATTTTCTTCGCTCTAATTTTAAAAAAAATCCCAGAGGCGAGGCTTTATAAATAGAGGCATAGAATACAAAAGCAAGGAAGTTATGCTAAACCTTCACAAAACACTGGTTAGGCCTCAGTTGGAGTATTGTGGCCAACTCTGGGCACCACACTTTAGGAAGGATGTCAAGGCCTTAGAGAGGTGCAGAGGAGATTTACTAGAATGGTATCAGGGATGAAAGACTTCAGTTATGTGAAGAGATTAGAGAAACTGGGCTTGTTCTCCTTAGAGCAGAGAAGGTTAAGGGGAGATTTGATAGAGGTGCTCAGAATGGTGAAGGGTTTAGATAGAGTAAATAAGGAGAAACTGTTTCCAGTGGCAGAAGGGCCAGTAACCAGAGGACACAGATTTAAGGCAATTGACAAAAGAACCAGAGGTGAAAACCAGAAAAAATCTTTTACGCAGCGATTTGCTTTGATCTGGAATGCATTGCCTGAAAGGGCAGTGGAAGCAGATTCAAGAGTAACTTTCAAAAGGGAATTGGATAAATACTTGAAGGGAAAATACTTGCTGGGCTATGGGGCAAGAGCAGGGGATTGGATTAATTGGATAGCTTTTTCAAAGAGCCAGCACAGGCATGATGGGCCAAATGGCCTCCTTCTGTGCTGTATCATTCTATGATTCTATGATTGCTGGAAAAATGTAGCTAACATGACATTCTATGGCTAATTCTTACATAGATATTTTGATCCAACCTAACTCTTGCTAAACTGTTCGCCCTGGAGGGACATAATCAGATAAAGAACCATTCTTTATATGTTCAATTGGCTGTTCACAGCAGAAATCCTGAAGCTAATAATTATTGACAACAACATGTTGAGTGTCAATGTTATTTGGCCAGGTAAGTATGCATAACTTTAATAAAAGCTCCAGTATTGGTGAGAAATTAATGAAAGGTTGGATTGCCTGAATTAATTTTTAATCTTGTTCCTCTTAAAATGGAAGGTTTTTGTCTTAGAATTCAGAAGTTTGAAAGGTTAAAGGTTGACTAAAGTATTAGATTGGTTTCAAGTGCAGTCAGAGAGGAGTCCAAAAGTAGCTGGGACAATTTAAGGATGTGCAAGGTGTTAACTTGAATAAGAAGATGAACCAGGAAAGAAAACTACAGACAATTCACTTAAAATGTACTGCAGGGGCTAGAATCAATGCTCTGCAAATAAAGATGAAGCGATTTCAATCTGGGGTCAGATTTTGCTGGAGTCCACCCTATTAGTTAGACTTATTCATGCACGTTTAGTTTTGAGAAGTCTTTGCCCACAAATTAGCTGGAAGTGTGAGCTGATAACGGCGCATCGAGGGCAACAGGCCATCTGGGACCTTGGTGAACAACGGGACAAACACTGTGTCTCCTTTAGCAATGAGATTGAAGCATTGAGAAATAAACAGAGGAGAGATTGAGATGGAGGGTGAATTAGGGTCAAAAAGAGAAATAAAGAGAAAGGAAAAGTAAGAAAAAAAAGTAAAATTTAAAATTTTACATTTTTAAAAATTCTTAAACAATTCACAACCTGAAGGAACGAGACTCCACACTTTTAATTGTTCACTTTCTGGGCAAGATAGGTTGATTGGCAGTCATTAACAATGATCATGTTGATAAAGGGGTACTTATGCTGTTAATTACTAGACTTAACATTCTGTGGCGATTTTAATGGGCAATTAATGCGCAAATGCAGCAACTTTATGAAAATCACAGGCAGGTTAAGCGTGAAATGCCGTTTTCGCAAAGCTAATGGTGGAGCGGCACAAATCGGCCAGCAACTTGTGGCGATTCACAATTCAAGGGGTATCTCTTCCTTACTACAAGCCGCTGGTCGATTTGTGCATTAATAACGCTGCACGTCGCTCAGACGACGTTATTTTTTCAGCAAAATCTGGCCCAGGAACATCATCCTAGGTAAATATTTAAAAAGGAAATGCATGTTTGCTGTTACTTTGCTATATAAATTGAAAGGAACAAACTTTGTCAAACAGCTACTCTAATCCACAAAATTGAATATTACTTTTGTGCTACATTAAGCTGACTCCAGGTAAAACTACTAGTTATGTTGTGTTACTGCAATTCCAAAAGAAAGTTTTTTTTTGTTTGTAATGAGTAAGTTGGTAATCATCTTATCCTTGATCACATAGAAGCAATGTGATCAATTAGTAGTTGCACATCAATCTGTGTCCTGTTCAGTCCTTGACATTTTGAGTGAACCAAAGATAACTGGAATAACAACAGAAAATGCTGGAAACACTCAGCAGGTCAGGTAGCATCGAGGAGAGAGAAACAGAGTTAACGTTTTGGGTCAAGGATCCTTCGTCAGAACGTTCTGACGAAGGGTCCTCTACCCAAAACGTGAACTCTGTTTCTCTCTCCTCGATGCTGCCTGACTTGCTGATTGTTTCCAGCACTTTCTGCTGTTATTTCAGATTTCCAGCATCCGTAGTATTTTGCTATTGTAAAAGATAACTGGGTTCTTGTAAGAGAATCAATTTACATCGGATCACTACAGAACCAAATTTAGCATCACACACGCAAACGCTAGAAACAAATCCAAATCTCAATCGATTATTCTGAATTATTGGGCGCACATCTAAGATTTGGCTCAACAGAAGCATGAACTTATTGATTCCATTATAGTATACACTAAAAGAGTTGTCAGAGGAGCGGTGCGGCTGATTAGGGATCAAAATGGAGATCTATTGGCGGAGGCAGAAGGCATGGCTGTGGTACTAAATGAGTACTTTGCACGGGTGTTTATCAAGGAAGAGGACTTTGCCAAAGCTATGGTAAACGAGGAGGATGCCGGGATACTGGATGAGATAAAAATAGGGAAAGAGGAGGCACCAGAAATCTGGCAGTACTTAAAGTGGAGAAACCACCTGGTCCAGATGGGAAGCCTCCAAGATTGCTTTGGGAAGTAATGGTAGAAATTGCGGAGGTGCTGGCCATAATCTTCCAATCCTCCTTAGATACAGGGATGGTGCCAAAGGACTGGTGGATTTCAAATGTTACACCATTGGTCAAAAAAGGATGAAGGATAAACCTGGCAATTACAGGCCAGTCAGTTTAATGTTGGTGGTGGAGAAGCTTTCAGAAACAATGATCCAGGAGAAAATTAACAGTCACTTGGACAAACGTGGACTAATAAAGGAGAGCCAGTATGGATTTGTTAAGGGCAAATCGTGTTTGACTAACTAGACTGAGTTTTTTGATGAGGTAACAGAGAGTGTGGATGAGGGCAGTGCAGTTGATGTTGTGTATATGGATTTTCAAAAGGTGTTTGTTAAAGTACCACATATTAGACTTGTTAGTAAAATTGAAGCCCATGGGATAAAGGGCTACAAAATTGACTGATGGATAGGAAACAGAGAGTTGTGGTGAATGGCTGTTTTTCGGACTGGAGGGAGGTATACAGTGGAGTTCCACAAGGTTCAGTACTAGGACCACTGCTGTTTTTGATATACATTAATGAGTTGGACTAGGGGGTACAGGGCACAATTTTGAAATTTGCAGATGACATGAAACTTGCAAGTGTAGTAAACAGTGAGGAAGATAGTAATGGACTTCAAGAGGACCTAGGCTGGTGGAAAGGGTGAACACATGGTAGATGAAGTTCAATGCAGAAAAGTGTGAGCTGATACATTTTGGTAGGAAGAATGAGGAAAGACAATACACACTAAATGGTAAAATTTTGAAGAGAGAGACCGGGGGGTGCTTGTGCACAAATCTTTGAAGGTGGCAGGACAGATAAACAAAGCAGTTAATATCCTGGGCTTTATAAATAGAGAGAAGTCGCACAACACCAGGTTATAGTCCAACAGCTTTATTTGAAATCACAAGCTTTCTAGGCCCAGAGCTGGTCCAGGGCATCCTGTAAGGCCATCTGAAGTCCCCCGCATGGACACTCAGCAGCCTCCCACCAGCCCTGCTGCAGCCACTGGGCCAACACTTCGTAGGAGCACTAGAGTAGGCAAAGGCACAGTAACGAGAGGCACTAAGGGATTGCACAAGGGTGAATAGTTAATATTGTTGTTGTAAATATGTGTTCATTGATTATTGATAAATATATTAATTGGCTTTGGATGATTTTGTGGTGATTCTCATTTCAGCTTTGCGCTGTGATATGGCCTGCAACAGGGATGGAATGATGGGGATGTGGTGAGCAACGGGGATCTGGAGTTTAATTTATTGGAACTGCAGTCTGATGAGGCGGTCACAGACCACCCTTCCAGAAGGCTGATTGAGTGACTGCCTCCTCCCTCACTCCTGTTCCTCCTCCTCGTCTTCCTCTTCCTCCTCATCCTCGTGCTCCTCCTCCTCTCCTGCTTCCTCCGCCTGAGGTGATCCCGCAATCCCAGGTGGCAAGGGTTGGGCCCTCATGATGGCCAGATTGTGGAGCATGCAGCAGACCACGACAAAATGGAACAGCCACTCTGGGGAGTACAGGAGGGCTCGTCCCGAGCGGTCAAGGCAGCGGAACTGTTGCTTGAACACCCCGATGCTCTGCTCGATGATGTTCCTGGTGGCAGCATTGTTCTCATTATATGAGCGCTGAGCAGGAGTGCTGAGGTTGTGGAGGGGAGTCATGAGCCACGTGGAGAACGGATAGCCCTTGTCTCCGACCAGTCAGCCACGAGCTTGATGTGGCAGCTAGAAGAGTGCTGGCACACCAGTCTGGCGCAGGATGAAGACATCTTGGCTGCTGCCAGGATAATGGGCACTGATGGTAAGGATTCGCTGTCTGTGGTCGCACACCAACTGCACATTAAGTGAGTGGTAGCCTTTGCGGTTACGGAAGACCTCAGGATTGTTATGCGGTGCCCGCAAACCCACGTGGGAGCAGTCAATGGCGCCCTGCACCATGGGGAATCCCGCTGTCCTGGCAAAGCCACATGCATGTCCGTCCTGCTTCTCTCTGGTGATGGGGAAGGAAATGTAATCCCTTCTCCTACTGTAGAGAGCCTAGGTAACCTCCCGGATGCAGTGATGGATGGTGATCTGCGAGATGTTCGCTATATCTCCTGTTGCAGACTGGAAGAAACCACTGGCGAAGAAATTGAGGGCAACGGTGACCTTGACTGCCACTGAGAGAGCCGTGGCCAACCTGATCTGAGGCTCGAGGTTTGGTTGCAGGAGGTGGCAGAGTTCAGTGACCACATCCTTGCTGAAGCAGAGCCTCCTAATAAACTGCTCCTCGCTTAATTGGAGGGTAAGGCCTCCTATTCAGAGTCCTGTTGGCCCTCCTCCTCCCTCTGGCCACATCTTGCAATCTTTCTCGCTGCCTCCGCTCTCTCCGCTGTAGATCCTGGAGGGCGAGGTTGACTGTCAGTTACTGTAATGTAACGATGTGTAGCCCTTTGAAATTTTGTCAGAATAAAATGTAGCCACAACACTCCTGATGCTAAAGAATCTTTAAATGACTGAATTAAACTTTTTCACAATCGCAAACTGGCAAGGAAGCAGTGAAACAGCACTAACCTGACAGCTGCGACTGATCCCTTTAAATAGCGCCCGTAGAGCCGCCATCCATCTGCTACACGCCTCCTCTTCCTGTCGTTTTCGGGGCTAGACGCTTATGCAGGGGGCGATAATGAATTTGGCAGATCGGGTGCTGAGTGAGCGTTGCACATTCACTGACGTCACGCTCTGCCTGGTACTAAAGCCCCAGGCGCTAACTATTAGCGGCGGCACTAACTGTTAGTGGTGGCGCTAAGCGGCGACAGGATTTGGTGTGCGCCGCTGGATTTACTTCGCCCCAGCGCTATTTCATTAGCCCCCACCGCCAGGCACTAATGGGCGGCGCTAACCAACCGAATTTGTCCCCCACTATGTCTTCATTATGTGTGGACATGAGTTCATGGTAAGACAGTTATAGAAGGGTAACTATTATTGTTGAGTAGTCAATGATGAAGTTGGAAACTTTTTAAAGGTGTTAAAAAAGAGACTGTGTGAGTGTGAAAGAAACAGGGGACAAGTTTCAGCAGCGCGTTCAGGCAATAAAGACCCTCCAAAGTGGCCAAGATGGGTCTTGAGCTGAAATGCAGGTTTAGCCTGCGCTTTTTAGTGCAAGACACCATCTTGGTAAAGGAGTTAAAGCCTGCACTAGGAACAGCAGCCCGGAGGCTTGATAAGGGGCTGACTGCTACTTAAAATGCCTGCTAGCACTCATCAAAAAGGCTGCATGGCATTTTGGTGGCTAGCGTTTGTCCTAACACCCTCTTCTAACAACAAACTCCTGTTTGGGAGTAAACACGGTGTTGATGTGGATTTCAAGAGCTCCTTAAAGGGATACTCACCATTTCATGTTCACTTGCTGCTGGCGGTGTGAAGAGACCTCTGAAACACATCGGAGACTTTCTGGAACAGTTTGCCACGTCGTCACCAACTCTCTAGTAACATTTATTCAGGAAATTCTCTGAGGGCTTCACCTAAAAAGAGTAAGTCCTGAGCTACTCCACTGTATAGGAGTTGCCAGGAGCAAGGGAGTGCTTGGTCATGGGCACTTTGCTCGGGGTCCCCCCTTGTTCTGGACGAGGAATGGGAGGAAGGCATGAGGCCAGGCAGAGCAGCACCAGTTTCTGCAAAAGGGACAGGAGGGCAAGGTGGCGTCCTTCCCCCCTGAGGGTACAGGATATCCCTCCTCCTCTGGACCTCCTCCACCAGGACCTCCAGTGCTGCATCCGAGAACCTGCACATCCTCTCCCTCGGTCCGAGTCATCCTGCAATGTGCCACTGTGTGCCAGATAAAGCACACCACACCTTCAGTGGAAGTGGGTGCGAGGACCCAAACATATACTGCTCCACGAAAATTGAGTCTAATCAGCACTAAACCTGCAGATGTCTAGGTTAGCACATCCAGGCAAGTTTAATTATGGTAATCAGCAATTAGGACCAAAATTGTCTGCTATATCTAGACTTTCAATCAGGCATGTCTTATTAGCACAGCACCCATTTAATACTTGTATTCATCCTTTGGCCAAAATAATCTCCACAGTGTTCTGATTGCATACTTATAGCTTTTGTTTACTAAGTACATTAAGCTAAGAGGCAAAGAGAGACAGACAGAAATGGAGAGAAAGAGAGTAAAGACAAATAGAGAGAAAGGTACAGAATTTTTCCTCATTCTAATTTGATTTCTTCAAAATAGAACAAGTTGAATTTTGAAAACAAATAAACCTCCTTTGAGAGAACCAGACAAGAAAGGAGGGTAGGAGAAGTGGAGGAATGTATCGCATTGAGGGTAAATAGGCTTCTTGTTTCTCGGCAACCACCTTTAAGAGAAGTGATGGAGGGTTAAGGGCAAGGTCAGTGACAATAGAGCCATGGGAGGTAAGGATTTAAAGGTTGCGTGGGTAGTTCAAACGTGAAGAGGTGTGAATAGGGATAGGAGTGAGTGGGTGGTAGGAATGAGAACAGATAGTGGGAAGGTGGATGGGTAGGGGAAATAATGGGGACAAGGGAGTGAAAGAAGCACAAATGATTGGAGGAGGGAATGGGAAGGGAGCCATTGAGGGCAGCATTTTCTCTGCAACACTTACCCCAAATGCACCTATCAATGTCACCTTTCCCTGCCACATCGTGCCATACGATCCGACACCTCCCACCTGAAAGGAAAATGAAAAAGATGAAGAAGCAGATACAGACATAGATAGAAGCAAAAAGAGGTAAAGGGAGAGAAGCAACAGAGAAAAGAAAGATAGACAGATGCATAAGAGGAAATACAGTAAGAAACAGCAACACAAAAACGCCAGAGATGGGTAAGAGAGTGACTATACTCTTGGACGTACCATGTGCAATGCCAAAGGAGTTTGACTAATATTTATGAAAATTGCAAACTATGTGCTCTTTAAATCTTTTATTTGAAGCCCAACAAAAATTAAATGATCTAACACAGAAATAATAAAATAAAATGCCCTTAGTTAAATAGAATGTAAGTGGCATTACTTAACTGAGCTGAAAGCTGAGAAAAATCTAATATGCACAGACAAAAGCATCAAAACATTAATATCAAATGCATATTTTAAAAACATTTTTCAAGGTTCGGTTCACTTTAACAAATTTAAGTTTTAACCAACTTGCCAACAAACTAACTTTTCATACTCAAATTCATGCATCAATTTTAAAAACATATCGAGTCTGAAATCACTCCATGCTATGTTAGTAACACATGCATTAATACACGCATGGAATTCCTTTGTCCACTATTTTAAAGAAAACATTATAAAATAAAGTGCTAACGCTTTTGTTAAAATACTGACAAAGGAACATCATTTGTTACTAATATCCCCCAGTGCAATTTCAGCCCAATTTTGAACCTTGTTCACAATATCAACATTGTTAAATAGTATTTAACGCTTGTACATTGTATTTTAAATCTAGTATGATTTCTACATCTTGATTGAAGTTATTTACTCTGTAATTCCAAGACATCGTCTCAGGTGTGCTGCAGTTTTTTCCATCTGTTGCATGTCCCAAGTCAACTGGCGCTTGTTAGACTGAACTTTATTTAATTGGCAATATAAACGCTTAAGTATGGCTTCACACCTTTTGTTCTGCACCTGAAGAAATTAAATGAAAATAGATTTTTTAGATAGAATCAGTGCAAGAGCAATAGTTGAACAGTGTGTTGCTGTTCCAACTATTGAGAAATTCCAATGTATGTTTACATATAAGTAAGTGTATATCTATATATGTGTGTACATATATTGAGTAGCGCTAGAGAGTGCAGGAATAATTAGATCAAGCTGAGCGATTTAGAAAGAGGTAAAACAAGGAGGTGGATGTGTGGGAATGGGGAAGAGGCAGATGAGGGAAAGGGCAGGGTGGAGGGGAGAACGGGAGGAAGGAGGGAAGAAAGAGAGAGGGGTGGAGGGAGAAGAAAAGAGGAGGGACTAGAAGCGAGGAAAGGGAGGGGAAAAATGGGAAAGGATAAGTGGGCATAGGGGAAAATGGAGTAAGAGAAGGGGTGGCAGAGAGGACACGAGGACGAAGGAGAGGGGCGGGGAGAGTGGGAGGGGGAGATGGGCGATGGGCAGATGGAGGGAAAGAAGAGAGAGGAGAGAGGAAGGGGCAAAAAGGGGGGGAGGGAGGGGGAAGAGGGCAGGGAGGGAGAAGTCGGATGGGGAGATGGGGACAGGAAGAGGGAAAGGAGAGGACGAGAGGAAGAGAGCAAGGGGATCGGTAAGGGAGGGGGAGATGGGGGAGGGCCGAGGAGGACAGAGTGAGGTAGAGAGAGTGGAGGAACAGAGAGGAGAGATGGGGAGAGGATGAGAATAAAAGAAGAGGGCAGAGGGTGAGGAGGATGGTGAGGAGGAGTAAGGTAAAGTGAACGGAGAGAAGGGGAGTTAGTGGGTTAAAAGGGACAGGTGAGCAGGTGGTTGGAGGGGCTGCAAATGAGGGAGACTATGGGAGAGGAATGAGGAGTTGGTAGTGTCGACACAGACGCGGATAGATGAGCAGAGGCCAGGAAACTCGTGCGTGGTGCAATGCCCACAATCTGTCTCAGCAGCGGGTGAGGGTCAAAAGCTCACAATCTGTTTCAGTGGGAGCCATTGGTCACAAAGCTTTTTAATGGGGGGTGGGAGGGAAGGAAAATAATCCAGTAAAATCGTGTGATCTCTACCTTAAGTACAGAGCAGAACGGTAAGCCCAGGGCAGAAAGAGCATTCCTCACTCGATCGTACCCTTCACTGGGTGTTAAAACTTACACCCTCTGTGACAATACTGAGCAAAAGAATATGGGGTATAATTGGGCTTGGTAGCACCGTTTCTTGGGTGCTGAGAGGCCCCTTACAGTTCCAAAATGGTGTCTGCAGCACGCACGCACACTCCTGCAACTAAGTGTGCCGGATGCCATATTGGTAAAGGGGTTCGCGAGCACACCTAACGTCCACCAGAAGCATGCAGAGCAGGCAGATAACACTGTAATGCTGATTTGACACCAGCGCTCCCATTTTGGAGCTACACACTCCAGCCTACGTTCTCTCTTAACCTCCACAGCTGAACACGCATTCAACAGCGTGAAGGACCACCCCACACCAGCACTATTTAAAGGGATCATCAACTACTTACAGGTTAGTTGCTCAATTACTTTTTCTGGCTGTTGCTGCAATTCTACGTGTTTTGGGTACACTTCTATTCCTGTTAAACATTTCTACAGGGAGTGATCTCGATGGTGCTGAAGTAATTTTTTTTTTGACTTAAAGGTTTGTCCCAATCAGTTACTTCCAGACATGGGTGGCCTAGTAGGGCCTCCTCTTGGCATTGAGCATGACTGGGAGCATGAGCAGAGACCACGCAGAGCAGGACAAGCTGCTGGAAGAGGGAGGAGGAAGAGGAGGGGCAGAAGAGCTCTCAGCAGGAGGCCATATCTGCGGAGAGTCTTTAGGGAGCACAATGGAATCCAGAGCCATGAAGGCAGCAGTCTGAACTTGCACTGCAGCACTCAGACGTTGGGTGGATGCTGCTTGTGCTGCAATTGAAGCTGAGACATCAGCCATCATGGTTGGCTCCACAGGTGCATTAATGGAGGTGACCACCCGTTCCATGGTGGAAAGGATGGGCTCCAAGCTCTGCACAAAGCCCTGTCCCAAGTTAGTGCCAGACTCCTCCATGCTCCTTGACTTTCTGGCAGGCACCAAGCATTTGGGTGTGTACCCCCATCAGTCATCTTTTGTAGCTGGCCAATCAAAGTCATCATCTGAGTCCTCCGTAGCATAACTAGTGTCTGACCTCGCCCTCCAGCAAGCTGGCACCTGCACTACCCTTTCCCCCTGCCCTGGCTGCAGCACACTTGTGCCTCATGTCTCACCACATGCAGATCCCGGCCTAGAAATTCAGTTGCGTAGGGTGCTGAATTGGATCCAAAATGGTGTCTGAGTAGTGTGCTCACACTTCTGGTGTGGGCCACACCAGAGGCCACCTTGGTGAGGGTGGTAGGGCAGGCCATTATGAGTGTGCACTGGAGGTATGGTAAGGAGGCAGATTGTGATGTCAATCAGCGTGCAACGCCGATTTGACACCAGCGCTGCCACTTTTGTCATCATTGCTGGAACAAATACCCTGTGTTAACCTCGCACAGATGTTCAGCAGCAGGAAGGACCGCTCCACTAGTGCTATTTGAAGGGATCATTAACAACTTTCAGGTAACTTGCTTTTTGATTTCTACTGGCTGTTTAATTTGAGTAACTGTTTGGAGCTTTCTAGTGTTCTTTAAAGTTGATGAGGTGACAGGGAGTGGTGCTGCAAGTGGAGAAGGCCTTGGTTCTGACTTCAAGGGATCTGGTCAGGGCACTTGCTCCCAGTCATGGGTGCTCTCGTTATCATTCCCCTTGCCCTTCAGAATGACAGGGAGATGGAGCAGAGGCAGCAAAGAAGAGGACAAGCTGCTCGCAGAGGGAGGAGGAGGAGGGGAGAAGGGCTCTCAGCAGGAGGCCTTACTCACCTAGGGTCTTTCGAGAGCAATTCTCTTACCTCAACCTGAGTCAGTGTCTGAGGTGTCTGCGCTTTACGAAGGAGGTGCTCAGAGAACTCAGCCACCTCCTGCAGCTAGGCCTGCAGCCTTACTCCAGGACAAGGGCAACGCTGCCAGCGGCTGTAACGGTGACTGTGGCCCTGAATTTCTTTGCATTGGGAACTTACCAGGCTGGAGCAGGTGACATCTGTAACAGCTCACAGTTCACTGTGGCATAAGAGAGGTGACAGGTGACCAAGGTTGGGAGCTAAATATTCCAGGGTACTTGACGTTTAGAAACATGTAACTAGCAGGATAAATAAAGGGGAACCAGTTGATGTAGTATATTTGGATTTCCAAAAGGCATTCGATAAGGTGCCACATAAAATGTTGCTACGCAAGGTAAATGCTCATGGGGTTTGAGCTAATATATTAGCGTGGATAGAAGGTTGGTTAACGGACAGAAAACAGAGACTAGGGATAAACAGGTCATTTTCCAGTTGGCAGGCTGTAACTAGTGGAGTGCCACAAGGATCAGTGCCTTGCCCTCAGCTATTTACAATCTATAATAATGACTTAGATGAAGGGACCGTGTGCAACGTATCCAAGCTTGCTGATGATACAAAGCTAGCTGGGAAAGTAAGCTGTGAGGAGGACACAAAGAGCCTGTAAAGGAATATAGACAGGTTAAGTGAGTGGGCAATAAGGTGACAGATGGAGTATAATGTGAGGAAATGTGAGGTTATTCACTTAATTAGGAAGAATAGAAAAACAGAATATTTTTTAAATGGTGAGACAGTATTAAGTGGGGAACATTGGGTTGGTTAGCGCCTCTCGTTAGCTGGGGCGCTAACCAGGTGCAAATCCCTTAGCGCCTGGGCGCGGTGCTGCTAACGCCTCCCACTAAATTCAGCGGGAGGTTAGTGGCAGCGGTAGCCGGTAGTGCCCCGTGGCACTGCGCCGCCGGCGATAACGTCATCGCCGTGCGCAACGCCCTGCTTGCGCACCGGCCACAAACTTTCCTTGTGCCTCCAGACTTATCACCATCTACAAGGCACAAGTAAGGAGTTGATGGAATACTCTCCACTTGCCTGGATGAGTGCAGCTCCAACAACACTCGAGAAGCTCGACACCATCCAGGACAAAGCAGCCCACTTGATTGGCACCCCATCCACCACCTTAGACATTCACTCCTTCCACCACCGGCGTACCGTGGCCGCAGTGTGTACCATCTACAAGATGCACTGCAGCAACTCGCCAAGGCTTCTTCGGCAGCACCTCCCAAACTCGTGACCTCTTCCACGTAGAAGGACAAGGGCAGCAGGCGCACGGTAACACCACCACCTCCAAGTTCCCCTCCAAGTCACACACCATCCTGACTTAGAAGTATATCGCCGATCCTTCATCGTCGCTGGGTCAAAATCCCGGAACTCCCTCCCTAACAGCACTGTGGGAGCACCTTCACCACACGGAGTGCAGCGCTTGAAGAAGGCTGCTCACCACCACCTTCTCAAGGGCAATTAGAGATGGGCAATAAATGCTGGCCTTGCCAGTGATGCCCACATCCCACAAACAAATAAAAAATAAAGGGTCACGGGGCATTTTTGCAGCGACGGCAGTGCTACTTAAAGGACAGGTGTCGGGCGGCCATCTTTGTTTTGGCCGACTGCCCTTTCCCTTTTTTATGCGGGGTGCCGGCTGCGATCGCTCAGCCCGGATCCCCTCGAGTGCCAGGCTGTTTTCATGGCACGCCAGTGGCCCAGCAGGGCCCCGGTGTGCACAGCGCTAAGCCCCTCCCCTTTAATCAGGGAGGAAGCCTGCAATGACGAGAAGCTACGTGCCGCCGCACATGGCACAGTTGCACGTAGCGCCGCAAACTTCAGTAATAGCGCCCCAAAAAGGAGGTAGAGCGGTTGCAGTAGTGCCCCACCTCCTGCTTGGGGCGCTACTGCTGAATTTTTGGTGGAGGGACGCTAACTTTTTTGGGGTGCTAAGATTAGCGCCCTGGCAACGTTAGCGCCCCAAAAGGGGCGCCACCCAAATTTTCCCCCTAAATGTTGGTGTTCAGAGAGATTTAGCTATCCTCTTACAGGAAACACAGAAAGTTAGCATGCAGGTACAGCAGGCAATTAGGAAGGCAAATGGCATGTTGGCCTTTATTACAAGGGGGTTGGAGTACGAGAGTAAGAAAGTCTTACTGCAATTGTACAGGGCATTGGGGAGACCATACCTGGAGTACTGAGAAAGGGCATACATGCATTAGAGGCAGTGCACCGAAGGTTCACTAGATTGGCCCCTGGGATGAGAGGGTTGTCCTATGAGGAGAGATTGAGTAGATTAAGCCTATACTCTCTGGAGTTTAGAAGAATGAGAGGTAATCTCACTGAAACATATGAGATTCTGAGGAGGATTGACAGGGTTGATGCTGAGAGGGTGTTTCCCCTGGCTGGAGAGTCTAGAACTAGGGGACATAGGGCTGGATTTTGCCAATGGGGAGCTTTTGGAGGCGGGACTCCCACTTGTCGGGTTTCAGTCCCGCCTCCATCAACTTCTGGCCAACCCACGCTATTTTCCCTTGATTGACCTTGTTAAGCCCGCCCAGCGGGTTTAGCAGGCCAATTAAGGGAAAGCCGGTTCCAGAGAATGTCAACGTATGACGTTTCATCTGTCAAAACTTTTTGACAGATGAATCATCATCGTTTGACAGCTCTGTGAAGCTGTCAAACACTGACATTCTCTGTAGTTTGATGAGTTCTTGAATTCAAGACCTCATCAAACCTCTTTCTTTTGCAGAAATTAGATGGTTGTTGCATTGGAAAATGCAACAGCCATCTGTCATCTCTGTCGTGGAGGTGCGAGACTCTCCGAATACCCAACTCTTGAAGCCTGCAGGAAGAAACAAAGGTAAGTAAACTTTTTCTAACACTTTCCACTTACCTCACATACTCACCTCTTCACATATGCACCCATCACTTACCTTCACAGCGCACTTTTGCACCCCTCCAACCCCCACAGATCCACTACTCACCTCGGTGACCCTGGCGGGGTTCGGAGCCTTCAAGAAGCCCGCACTTGTGTGGGCAAAATGGGGATAATCCTCTTATCTGCCTGTTAACAGGCTGTAACCCCCTTCCCGCCTCCAAGGAGACGGGACCCAGCGCGGGTCGGCTACCCGCCTCCTGGCAAGATGGCACGGAGTCGGGTTGGGCACCCACCTCCAGATTCTGCCATTTTCCTGGCAGTCCCGCCTCCCCAAGGCTGGCAAGATCGCGCCCATAGTCTCAGATAAGGGGTCCGCCATTTAAGACTAAGATGAGGAAGAATTTCTTCACTTAGAGGGTTTTGATCCTTTGGAATTTTCTGCCCCAAAGGACTGTGGAAGCTGAGTCATTGGCCCAAAAATTAGTGAGTGAGCCTTCGTGCGAGGGTAAGGTTTCCCCGCGATCTCTCACTGCGCGCTGGCTTTTTTATTCCCAGCTCGCACGAACTTGATGTTCTGGACAGCAGCTGTGCAGGGCTTTCGTATCCCACAGGCGCAGTTAATTTGTGCGAGCTGTGGGATCACGTGACTCAGTTAGAGCCAATGGCAGCACACCATCTTTCATTCATAGCTTTCACAGCACGGCTGTGAAAGCTATGAATACTATACCCCCCAAAAGAACAGCTAAACCTCAATTAAATTAAAAAAAAAACATCACATTAATAAAATAAGTATAGTTAAATAAATTAACCACTTTAAACAAAAAATTTAATTTTTGAAAACATTTAAAATCTTTTAAAAAGTTATAAAAATAAACTTACCTGTCTTTAAAGTCTCTAAAAAAGATATACCTGTTAAAAAAAATTCAATACTTAATTAACTACTTACCTTGTTAAAAGAGGGTCTTACGCCTCCTTTCTTTATGTCTAAAATGTTCCATGCTTACCTGCGCGTCCAAAGCACTAAGTGCACTGCGTGCGCGCAGCCTGTAACGCGCACGCAGTTCACCTAGGAACCGCCCCCTTTTGAATTCACCAAGTGCCGGTTTTCAGCGCATGCGCAGTGCATGCAGAAAACCGGCAATTGGAGACAGAATACGCAAGAGTACACAGTGCGTACTCTCGCGTAGCGGCACTAATTTTTGGGCCATTGAGTTTATTCAAGGCAGAGATAGATAGATTTTTGGACTGTAGGGGAATTGAGGGATATTGGGATTGGGTGGGAAAGTGGAGTTGAGGTCGATGGTCAGCCATGAACTTATTGAATGGCAGAGCAGGCTCGAAGGGCCGCACAGTCTATTCCTGCTCCTAATTCTTAAGTTCTTATGACAGACTGTCTTCATGCCAGAAGAAGGGACTTCATTGTCTTCTCTCTGACCAGAGAAAAGCGGGCAAAGTGTACACGAGGCTTTGCCAGGATAGCAGACTTCCCCAGGGTGCCATTGACTGCAAGCACATGACTTTGCGGGCACTGTATCTAAATGCTGAGATATACCGCAACCGCAAATGTAAGCACTCGCTGAATGTGCAGTTGGCGTGCGACCATGCTCAGCACATCATGATGGTGAATACCCAGTATCATGGCAGCTGTCATGCTTTTATTCTGCACCAGTCCACTGTTCCCTCAGTCTTTGAGCCACCAAGACAAACCAGAGGGTGGCTACTGGGTGAAAAGGGATATCCCTTGACCACCTGGCTCATGACTCCACTCTGCAACCCAAGCACACGTGGTCAGCATGCGTATAATGACAGCCATGCTGCCACACAAAACATCATAAAGCAGACCATTGGGGTGCTGAAGCAATGGTTCTGCTGCTTGGACTGCTGTGGAGGAGCTCTACAGTACTCACCAGAGTGTGTGTCCCCAATTTGTGGTGGTCTACTGTATTCTTCCCAACCTGGCAATCATGAGGGCACAGACTTAGCCACCAGGGATATGCTCACCATCTCAAGAGTAGAAGGAGGAGGGAGAGGAGTAGGAGGAAGAGGAAGCAGAAGAAGAGGAAGCAGAAGGAAAGAGGCAACCCATACAGCCCTTTAATGGCTGGGATATCCGGGATTGAATCATCCACTTGTGGTACCAGTGAACGCAACCCCAATTCCCCATTCAACATTAGTCCCACACCTTACCTCCCCGCTGTTAATGTCCATCACAGTGTCCTCTTGGCCACAATGCTGAAATAAAAGCCACCACAAAGCAAACATTCCAATCCAAGTTTATATATCTATCCATCCAATACAACGTCAAAAAATCAACATCACCCATGTGCATTCCCTTAGTGACTGTCTTGTGTGTGCCTTTGCCTATCCTAGTCCTCCTATGCAGTGCTACCTCAGTGGCTGCAGCATGGCTGGTGGAAGGCTGTGGGGGTGACTGCAGATGGCCTTGCAGGACGACCTCAAGGAGCTCTGAGCCTAGTAGGCCCTGCTTCGGAAGGCACCACCTTGGCATGGGAGGCAGCAGTATGGGCTGGCTGGCTGACAGGCGACAGCAAGGGCACTGGTGCTGTGGCAGTGGTGCGAGGACGAATGCTGTCACCCTGAGGGAGGACAGCAGGGTCGGCCTCCATGGACCCATTGCCACTCCCCCGGGGCAGCGCTTCAGCAATCCTAGTAATCTGATGGAGTACAGAATGCTGGGCTACTGTGACACCCTGCCAGCCCCTTTCAACACTGGTAAACCCAGCCATAATGGCAGCAGTCTGTGCTTGCGTGGCAGCAAGCTGAGCTTGCATGACTTCAGTCTGAGCTTCCATTGCAGCACTCAGACGTTGGGTGACTTCTGCTTGCGCTGCAATGGAAGCTGAGACTTCGGCCATCAGATGCAGCACAATGGTTGGGTCCAAAAGTCCATTAATCGATCTGCCCAACCCTTCCACGTTGGAAAGGATGGTTTCCAAGTTCGACTCAAAGCCCTGTAAAAGGCTTGACATTGCATTCAGGCTTTCTGGCAGGCCTGACAATACACCAAGCATTCCATTGTGCTGACCCATCAACATTCTTCTGTAGGCCGCACCATTGAAGGCTTCATCTGAGTCCTGTGCAGCAGAACTCGTGTGCGACCTTGCCCTCTGGAGAGTTGGCACCTGAGGCACCCTTTCCTCCTACCCTCACCATGTGCAGATCCCACGCTGTACCTATCCTCTAAATTAGGCGGAGTGTCAGTATCTGAGGTGGTGGCTGGGAGTGTGAAATCGAGTGACAGTGTTTCTTCTTCTTCACTTTCCTCTCCCTCTTCATGTTGACCCACTGGCTGGGCAGGCTGGATTTCTTCAGTGTCTGATATGAGAAAGGTACAAGGGTAGGATTGTGGCGAGGGGAGGAGTGAAAGCAAGAGGTGCATACTTATACCATGTGCAGATTGAAAATCAGAAGACATTGTGGGATGAGGGGGAAGTGGAATGTGAGAAGGAGGATAACGTATGAAGATACCGACATGCTCTATTCTTTCAGCCCCGCAGCTGGCCATGGGCTCAGCTATGCCTCAGCCAAGAATGGCCAGCACTGTCTCCTCCAAGGGGGTGAGGTGATGCAGGCGAGCCTGTCCCATGCTGGTTAAGGTCTGCTGGCACTGGTTACGCGCCACCTTTTCCTGCAAGAGAAGGGGAAGTGTGTCAGTGAGGTGCTGTAATTTGTTTGGGTGATGTGCCGGTCATGATTCAATAGCTGACTGTGCTTATGCTATGAGATGTGGGTTTGAGGCTTGCAACAGTTCTAAGTGTGTGAGGGTGAGGTGAAGCATATGAATGTGGTGTATGAGTCCGGATTGATAGAGATTGTTGGTAGGTGAGTAATGGGGGTGTGGTGAATTGAGCAGTGGCTGAGGCTAGTTACACAGTTGGTAGGATATGGCATTTGAAGATTCATTCACTGACCTTGACCATTCGTGTGAGATCATTAAACTTCTTCTTGCACTTCATCCAGGACCTAGAGGCCACTGCCTTCTCCTTCACTGTCTGGAGGGCCTCCTGCCCCCCTGAGGATACAGGACATCTCTCCTCCTTTCCACCTCCTCCACCAAGACCTCCAGTGCAGCGTCCGAAAACCTGGGTGCCCGCGCTCTCCCATGGTCATCCATTCTTCACTCTCTCCCAGGTCAGATTCACTTGTAGAACGACTCCAAGCATCTGCTTCAGCTACAATGCACCTCCCCTTTAAGAGGTGCAGGCTACCTTTAAGTAAAGCAGGCTAGCATTAAGTAGTGTAAGTTAGTAACGATATTGGGCCCCTGCTGATGCGTGAAGCCAATGAACAGCACTGGCTGCATGCAGAAATCATTACAATGAGCAGGCAGCACAAAGTTGGCATGCTGCCTGCATTCCACTCAACAGGCGCATGTTAATTGTGTATCAGGATCCCTATGCCAGTTTTCAAGGGCTGGCTAATCAATTTGAACCCCTACGTCTTGAATAAATCATTGATAATCAAGCCAGTAGGGAAGAAGACCCACCTCCACTACTGAGCACCTTCTTTGCTTCCACCCCCAATGTCGGCATTCTTCTCCACCCTCAACTTCGTCCCTTAACAACGAGAAGGACTTGAATTTCAATGTGGTAGGAACTCCATCACCTCCAACTTTCCCTCCACATCACACACCATCCTGACTTGGACATTTATCAGTAATCCTTCACCGTCACTGGATCAATTTCCTGCTGAACACTGTTGTGAGAGCACCATCACCACGGCAGCTCAAGGCATAGGCCCACTACCACCTTCTTAGGCAACAAGGGATGGGATATAACTGGGCCTTGTCAGTGTAGCCCATGTCCCTCAATCCACAACCCTACTGAGCACGATATTCCAAGCCCTCCACCTCCATTGAGGAACAATCAGGTCGACAAAGCACCACCTTGAGACCCCTACCCCTGAGTGAACAGCATGTTGTCCTTAGGACAAGGAGGAGCATTCTGGCAGTGGAATCTCCAGCCACTCTCCTTCTCCCCCATCCTCTCCACCTCCTCTCTCCCTGTCCCCCTCCCCTCAATGCTGCTCTCTCTCTTTCTCTCCTCTCCCTACTCCTTTCCTTCCTTTCCTCTGTCCCGATGGACCATCATTCCTGGTTCCACAAACACAAGTTTTAAACTGACCTTCCAGGGCCTTTGTTGCTCCAACCAGGTTGTTGCTGTTAAGGCAGCCACTGCGGGAGCCCCGCTTCCTTCTGGGTTAACATGTCCTCAGGGTCCTATTGATGTAATACAGTCCCGATTTACATGAATGTATGAGGCTCCCGTCTGACTCAGGCCAGTGCCTCATACTCCGAAAAATCAGGTGCATAAAATCCCAGCCGAACAAGAATGAAGTGGGCAGTCG
Organism: Squalus acanthias; assembly: GCA_030390025.1. Taxonomy (NCBI): domain Eukaryota; kingdom Metazoa; phylum Chordata; class Chondrichthyes; order Squaliformes; family Squalidae; genus Squalus; species Squalus acanthias. Next base: position 102,175,071 of record CM059429.1, on the reverse strand, counting down.
AGTCAGCAAAAACATTGCCTGAGGAGTTCAATTATGTGTTTGATGATGATTCTGGTGGTTTTGATTGTATCTCATCTCTGTGGGTGAGCTCAGGCTATAGACATGTGTCATGAGCCATGTGAGCAGGGAGTGGCTCTTGTTCCCTAGCAGCCATCTACTGATGTTGCAAAATAGTGGAATTGTGGTTAGATGGAGAATAAAAGGAAACCAAGCACAGACCTGCTGCTGACTCTTCTTCATGTGGCAATTGCCAATTAAAAGTCAACCATGTGCCCCCTTTTTAAAGAGGCACAACCAATAAAAAAAACCTGTAGCTTAACAAAAAAAAACTTTAAAGGAAACTTAACAAATCAAATTAAAATTCCATTTCCAGTGGTGATGATACACTCCAGTCCCTCCGTCACAGAAGGTCTTGAGCGTGCCGGTGGATACCGCATGCTCCATCTCCAAGGACACCCGGGCGCGGACATAGCCGCGGAAGAGAGGCTGGCAGTCGGGCTGAACAACCCCCTTTACTGCCCGCTGCCTGGACCAGTTGATGGCCACTTTGGCCAGGCCCAGGAGCAGCCCTACGAGGAGGTCCTCGACTTGCCCGCTTCCCCGCCCCCCCCCCCCCATCACCGGACCCTAAAGATCAGGAGTGTGGGACTGAAATGCAACCAAAAATCGAGGAGCAGCCCCTTCAAGTAGTGGAAGAGGGGCTGCAACCTCTCACACTCTACGTATATGTGGAACACGGACTCCTCCAGGCCGCAGAAAAGGCAGGCGGCCTAGGAGTCCATGAACCGACTTAAACCCTTCTTGCAAGGGACTGCCCCATGCAACACCCTCCAGGCCAAGTCCCCAATAGATAAAGGGAGGACTCCCGCGTAGAGCGCCCTCCATTGGGGATTCTGTGCTGCTGATCACTGATCCTTTCCTGTTGACAAAGGCTGCTTGCTGATTGTTAGGTGGCCTAATGGCTACATGTGTGCAGTCTATGACACCCTGCACTCGTGGGAAGCTTCCTATGGCAGCAAAGCCCAAAGCCATTTCCTGCTGACTACTGGTGTCCATTGGTAAAGAGATACTGTTGTTGGCTCTGGCAAAGAGGGCACTGGTGAGTTGCTTTATGTATGTGTGGACTGCATACTGACTTCTGCAGCCTGAAAGGAACTTGAGGCAAAAATGTAAGAGCTGTGGTCACTTTGACTGTCATAGGAAATGCAAATCACCTGGCAGAGTGGGTTGCAGGTCTTGTTGTAGGATGCTGCACAGGTCTGTGACAGCCTCTCTGGAAAAACATAGCCTCCTCATGCACAACTCCTCAGATAATTCCAGGTAAGTAACTCAAGGCCTATAATGGCCACGGGCTGGGTAAGGCCTTCTGTGAGCAGCCCCCCTCACGCATGGTTTACCGAGATCTCCAACTACTGCTCCTTGTGGCCCCCCAGCCTGCTGCTCCTGCAGCTCTTCTTTCTCCAACCAAACTAGTGTGCCCAGGATGACACTCATCTTGAGCCCTGTCCTGCTTGAGGGTGTAGAAGCAGAATAATGTGCAAGGAAGCAATAGCCAAAGTCTCCTGTGGAAATCCAGCCAATACTATAGCAAACAGCTACCAATGATTTGTGTGCTTGCAGATGAGAGCCCCTTTAAATACCCCTTCTCACTGCTGTTTGAAACCTATCCCGCCCAGTATTGCTGAGTGGGTTTAGCGCTGGGCAGCACTTCCGTTCCGACAAGTTAAAATGGAGTTTGGGTCCTCATGATGTCATAGGCCTCTGATTTGAATGTAGTAATGAGACTCCTGCCAGCTTCAGGTAAATCCCTTGGCTACCCTTCAAAACTCTGTAGGTAATATGGCGGCGGGTAAGAAGTGAGTGGGGCGGTAAGTTGACTGCTATGATTTTAACATCGCTACCAACCCACTTCCGGAGTTAAAATTGTCCCTAATATTTCTAACTCAAAGAAAAAACATATGCCAATACTTTTGTTAAAGCCTATTATTCGGTAAAGTTATCTGCAGCAAAATAAATTTGACATGGAAAGGGTGATCTCCAATGGCACATATTTGAATTTTTCCCTTCAAAATATGTATGTATTTCACAATTTAAATTTTACACGTTGTGCACTATTTATTTTATGGGGCAGTTAGAAGTTCCAAGTTTTCTTTCTAGTTTATTAAATTTCAATCTCCAACACTTTAATTTCCGAATTTTCTCCCCCTGCCACCCATTGGCAAAGCAGATTACTTTATCTCTCATGTATGGTTTACAGGCATCCCATAGACACTAATCCAGCAATAACAGATATTTTCACATAGTTACTGATTACATTTTTGTACAGACACAAACACCAGGGCCAGAAGTTTGCTGGCGCTCAGCAGATTGGATTGGTGGCGGGTCAGCTGTTAAATTTAAGATGATTGACAGCGTGTCAGGAACAAGCTGTTAAAATGCGCACATTGGACTTTCCCGATGTCAGGACTGCCAACGCTGAGCAGACCCGGCAGGCAGCGGTGAGGGAGGCAATTAAAATCATTAGTGGCTTGTTTACAGCCAGTTATCAATGTTTTTTTCCCCAGCTTTTTGAATTTGACAGGTCGCCCACCAGTTTCCCACTGTGCCTAGACCTCGTCTGTGAAGCTGAGGCGGGAGGTCACTTGCCATTGAATCAGCTGATGAGTTGACAGCTTCAAATGTCAAGTCAAAGCTCCCAACTGATTGAGAAATGTTCCCTTAGCCACTAGCTTCTCAAAACTGCATTGCCACTACAGATTCAGAATGCTGCAAGTCTTTACACAAGTCTCCATGCAGTTTGACCTCATTACCTCTCCCACCATTGACAGATCGTTTCTGTCATCTCTACTTCATCTGTCATCTATTCCATCAGCAAGGCCGCATTTTATACTCTCTCACCTTGGTCTTCAGAATCCCAGCACGATCAGTCGCAACACCAACATCACCAACATTCTCCGCAATCAACTGATGCTGCACAGGACACAGGGTATCAGCACCCGACCACATTGCTGCCCGGGACGCCAGGGATGAACTCACTATAGCCAGTTTGACTTCACTTGATGCTGCACACCCTGGTTGGCAGGTTGGCATCACCCCACACCAACAACATAAAGCATCCCTACAATGCCCAAGCCATTCCTTTCACACTCATCAGCATTGTGGGGGGTGCCTTCATGTCTCATCATTCACTGCAACTCACTAAGCCACTTCCAAAGGTGCACACAAACCTGTCTAAGAATGTAAAGTGTTGAAAATAAAGATTACAATTTTTGACAGCACATTAACAGAAACTTCACATGAACATTGGCTAAAACACCCAAGTGCCTACCCTTGTGTGTTGTTAGTTGGTATGATTGGACTAGGATGAGGGTGAGTGTGAGGGGTGGCTGGTGAGATGGGGATGTGATAATATAGATAGAGGGGGATGGGTGGAGGTGCAAGGTAAGTTGGTGTGAGTAAGGAAGTGCAGGAGGAGGGTAGGGAAGGCAGAGTGATGGGGATGTAATGAGTGGCACAGCAGGATGAGGTTGAATGTGGCTTTGCAGTAACGTTTTGTGATCTACTGAGATCATTGAAAGGTTTGCGCCACTGCAGACAGGGACCCCTGATGACATCCCTGCTTGTGCCCTCCAGTGCAATGTGCGTTTGTCTCCTGGGGAGGTCTCTCCCGACCATTGGAAGGGAAGAGAACCTCCCTGCTTGCTGTAACTCCCTCTATAAGCATATGGAGGGTGTCATGGGAGAGCCTGGGTGCAGCCCTGCACCTTTGTGCAGTGCTTGTCAGTGTTTGCAGCACCTCAATGCTCTAGAACACTGACAGCACAAATGTCAAAGTAAATTTGCGCATGGTCCCTTTAAGGAAACCGGCTGATGTCACGTCATCAAATTACATCATCAGACCAGCTTCCTTCAATTGGCCGGGAAATGCGCTGGGCGGGCTTAACGTGCCCAATCAATGGAGAGTGATGTCGGAGGCCGTGATGGAGACAGGAGCCGGGCCGCGACCTGCCACCGACGTCGCCCACCCCGGACCCGCCGAGGTTGGGGAAATCGCGGCCCAGATTTGAAGTCTTCATGTGCCATCTAGTGGTTGTTCATAAATGTAAATGGGCACTTTGTAAAGGAAGTTGGATAAGTATCTGAAGGAAAAAAAATTGCAGGGCTTCGGGGAAAGGGCAGGGGAGTGGGACTAGCTGAGAGTCGGCAAGGGCTCGACGGGCCAAATGGCCTTCTTCCGTGCTGTAACCATTCTATGATTCTATTCTATGAATGACCAGATAATATGTTTTTTTAGTGATGTTGGTTGAGGGATAAATATTGGCCAGGACACTGGGGAGAACTCCCCTGCTCTTTGAGCACAGGCCAGCAGCGGCCCACAGTAGTGCTGTCCCGCTGGGAGGAGCACACCTCCATGCTCCACAGAAGGGGAAGTCAAAAAAACTTTCCTAACCATCTCTTTAGCGGCCTCCAGTGTTCCCTTTGAGGACTGCAGTTTAGGCCACTGCAGAACTGCAAAAACTAGTCTGAGCTTGCTCCACCTAGTTTTTCACACATTTTGCGAAGGGTGCTGAAACAGGTGCAGGACTCTTCCTTGCATATTTAAATTGATCCAACGCTTATTTCAGGTAGCTGTCAGGGACGCCTAAAAACAATGAAGACCAATATGGTGGCAGCCATGCTGCTGGCACGGATTAGATGCAGGACCTTGTGTCCAGGGTATACATTGCATCCGTTCAACGCCCAAAAACCGGGCAAACTGCGCACCAATTTCTACCCAAGTGTGTAGCCCTAGCCTCTCCAGTTTTTCCATATAATTCAGACCCTGACACTCGGGTTTAGCCTTGTGGCTCTTCTCCACTGCTTCCATGTGAAGGCCTTAGAGAGGGTGCAGAAAAGATTTATGAGAATGATTCTAGGGATGAGGGACTTCAGTTACATGGATAGACTACAGAAGCTGGGGTTGTTCTCCTTAGAGCAGATGGTTGAGAGGAGATTTGATAGAGGTATTCAAAATCATGAGGGATCTGGACAGAGAAAATAGAGAGAAACTGTTTGCATTGGCGGAAGGGTCGAGAACCAGAAGACACAGATTTAAGAGGTGATTGGCAAAAGAACCAAAGGCGACATGAGGAAAAACATTTTTACGCAGTGAGTGGTTAGGATCTGGAATGAGAGGGTGGTGGAGGCAGACACAATCATGGGTTTCAAAAGGGAATTGGATAAGTACTTGAAGGAAAAAAAATTGCTGGGCTACAGGGAAAGGGCGGGGGAATGGGACTAGCTGAAGTGCTCTTGCAGAGAGCCGGCACGAGCTCGACCGGCCGAAAGGCCTCCTTCTGTGCTGCAACCATTCTATGATTCCAGCGCTTGTATGTCTCCCTTACTTCTCTGCTACTAGAACTGGACATAGTACTCAAGATGTGGTCTGACTAAAGCACTGTACAGTTTGATCACAACGTTCTCTGACTTGTATTCTGCTGTTTTGGCTATGTAGTTCAACATTCTATTGGCTCTGTCGATTGCTACTCTTCGTTGGTTGGACATATTGAACATTGAGTCCAGTAGGATTCATCCTTATCCTCGGCCATTTCAACACCATTCATGGAGGACCTCATGCTAAGCTATTTCAACATCATTCATGGAGGTGTCACCTTTAGCTATTTCAACACCATTCATGTCACACATTTTTCCTTGCTATGTGCAATACTTCACACTTGTCTGCATTAAATTTCATCTACCATTGCTTGGATTCCTCATATTTTTTTAGCTCATTCTGTAATTTCTGGGCTGCCTCCTTCGAGTCCTCCACACTTCTTAGTTTGGTATCATCTGCAAATCTGACCAATTTGCATTGAGTTTCTGAATCCAAGTCATTGATGTAAAAGAGAGACCGCAGTGGTCTAAAACTGAGCACGGGGGCCCCCAACTCAGTACTCGCCCCACCTCCTTCCAACATTACACCTCTAACCAGTACATGTTGTTTCTACCCTTTAAGCAATTTCCTTTTCATACCTAAGTTTTGACTGGAATTCTCACAGCTATCAGTTTAATTAGTAACCTTTCGTAAAGAGCTTTATGAGCTCCAAATGACTGATTTTACTTTTAAAAAGAAAAGCTTGGATTTCATATCTGAGAACTGAAATAGTCCCCGGCAACTCAGTCTAGAAACCTCCACTATACAACACAGATCTCGTTTATTTTGAACTAAGAACTGACCAAACTTTATAAAGGCCGACAGCAAATCAGTTGAACTGATAATCCAGCATCTGATAAAAATTTCCTTGACTGAGAAATGTTTTATTTTTTCCCTTCTTTGCCCCTCCAGTCCTTCCTCTGTCCCCTTCCTCACCTAAAGGCACTGACTCATGTTGAGGATTAGTACCACAGGTGCTGCCAATCCTTCAGTACTTTGTCCATGTGGCCATTCTTCATGTGGCTTGGAAAGTGATTCTAAACGGCTGTTCGACTGTGGGGATACACAGTACACTTCTAACAGGGGTCACTGGATAACGATCGGAAGCAGGAATCTTGGCCCAACTTTTCTCCTCTTTAGGAGAAAACACATACTGGTGAGCAACGACACAGGTCATTTGCAGTGCTCTATTGAGTAGATTGGGCCTATACTCTCTGGAGTTCAAAGGAATGAGAGGTGCTCTCATTGAAACATATAAGATTCTGAGGGGGATTAACAGGGTAGATGCTGAGAGGTTGTTTCCCCTGGTTGGAGAGTCTAGAACTAGGGGGCATTGTCTCAGGATAAGGGGTCGGCCATTTGAGACTAAGATGAGGGGAGGGTTGTGAATCTTTGGAATTCTCTACCCCAAAGGACTGTGGAAGCTGAGTCATTGAGTATATTCAAGGCAGAGATAGATATATTTTTGGACTGTAGGGGAATTAAGGGATATCGGGATCGCGTGGAAAGTGGAGTTGAGGTTGAAGATCAGCCATGAACTTATTGAATGGCAGAACAGACTCTCTATCCCAAAGGACTGTGGAAGCTGATGGCAGCTGTGCCATTTTCCACTCCTGCCTGCCGGCCTCCACGTCATCCCCACCGACTTCGAGCGGGAATCCATGTTGAGAAATTTAAATAAGACCTGGGATTTAAAATCTCCTGGGCCTCATGCTCTGGGGAAGGGTGGGGGGCAGTCGAATTGCCATATGCTTTGGCTCCCGCACCCAACCCGCCCCGAGTTAAAATAGGTGCTCCAATTTTAGTCAACGCTGATCCAAGGCACAACATTTTCCACAATTAAGTACGAGATTGATAATCTCACTCGGAGAGATTCTTGTATTTTCACAACTTTTAGTACTATCTTCTGTGTCAATGCTCTAACACTTCTTGCAAGCAGACCTTGACCGAGAATTTGGAGGTGTTAGCGCTGGCCATTAAGGCCCATTTTGGCAAAAGAACTGACGGCCATTATTTTTGGCTGGGCAGCTGCGCTTTTATTGTCCGCGCTTGCTGGAATATGCAGATTATGCAGATCGTGGTATCAGTGAGTGTGCAACGCCCATCTGACGGCCGATCTGCCATTTGGGTGCGCCACTCAACTTACTGGCCTGTGCTAATTACGACCAGCTGACCAAGCGTTCCCAAGCAGGAAGGAGCCTCCAGCAGTGTTAGTAAAAGGGATCATCAGCTACAACTTGCAGCTGACATGTTTGACTGGCTCTGAGCAACTTTCTGCAATTCTAGCAACTTTCTAAAGTTCTTTCAAGGTCCAAAGGTGACAGGGAGTGTTGGTGCAAGTGGACAACGCCTTCATTCTTATTTAAAGGCTTCTGCTCACATCACTTGCTCACAGTTATGGCGGTTCTACTGGAATCCCCCCTCGCGCTTGAGTATCTTCGGGAGAGGGAGCGGTGGCAGCGAAGCGAAGATGCCCACGGAAGGAGTGGCAGGAGGGCTCTCAACAGGAGGCCTTACCCACCTACGGTCTTTAGAGAGCACTTCTCTTATACCACTTAAGCGAGGAGCAGTTTATTAGGAGGCTTCATCAAGGAGGTGGTTACAGAACTTTGCCACCTCCTGCAACCAGACCTGCAGCCTCAGAGCAGGGCGACAATGGCTCTCAGTGGCCCTCAAGGTCACCGTGACACTCAATTTCTTCACCAGCAGATCCTTCCAAACTGCAGCAAGAGAAATAGCTAACATCTCTCAGTTCGCCGTCCATCGCTGCAACCAGGAGGTCACAGAGGCTCTCTACACCAAGAGAAGGGACTACGCTATCTTCTCTCCGAACAGAGAGAAGCAGGAGGAGCACGCATGAGGCTTTGCCAAGATAGCAGGTTTCCCCATGGTGTAGGGCGCCATCGACTGCACCTACGTGGCCCTGCAGGCGTCGCACAACAATCCTGAGCTCTGCAAAGGCTACCATTCACTGAATGTGCAGTTGGTGTATGACCACGCCCAGCTCATCATGATGGTGAATGTCCAGTATTCTGGCAGCAGTCATGATGCCTTCATCCTGTGCCAGCAATCTTCCAGCCACCATGTCAAACTCGAGAGTGCCTGCTCGGAGACACGGATTATCCGCTCTACACCTGGCTGATGACTCCCCTTTACAACCCCAACACTTGTGCCCAGCACTCATATAATGAGATACAAAAGGTCTTCGACCTGAAACGTTAACTGTTTCTCTCTCCACGGATGCTGCCTGGCCTGCTGAGTTTTTCCAGCGTTTTCTGTTGTTATCTCATATAATGAGAACCATGCTGCCACCAGGAACTTCATCGAGGAGACCATTGGGGTGCTCAAGAAACGGTTCTGCAGCCTTCCAGTACTCGGCTGAACGGGTGTCCCATTTCGTGGTGGTCTGCTGCATGCTTCACAACCTGGCCATCATGAGGGCGCAGCCCTTGCCTGCAGGGATTGCGGGGCCACCTCAGGAAGAGCACCAGGGAGAGGAGGAGGAGGATGAAGAGGAGGAGGAAGGGAGAAGGCAGGCAACATATCCCCCTTCCGCACGTGCTGTCCGTGAACGCCTCATCAGACTCCGATTCCAGTTGCTCACCACATCCCCATCATATCATCCCTCTGTCAGGGAATATCACAGCGCCCTCCTGGGAACAAAGCTGAAATGAGAGCCATCACAAAACAAACATTCCAAACAAAATAAATTTATTACTATTCAATTTACATTACAATATCAACTAATCACCCTTGTGCAACCCTTTAGTGCCTGTCGTTTGTGTGCCCTTTCCTACTCTGGTGCTTCTATGCAGTGCTCCCACAGTGGCTGCAGCATGGCTGGTGGAAGGCTGCTGAGTTTCCGTAGGAGACTTCAGATGGCCTTGCAGGATGACCTCGACCAGCTCTGGACCTAGAAGGTCCGGCTGAGACTGCACCATCTCAGCATAGGCAGCAGCAGTCTGGGCTGGATGGCTGACAGGCAGCGGCAAGGGCAATGGCAGAATGGCAGTGGTAGGAATAGGAATGCTGTCATCCTGAGAGAGGACAGCAGGTCAGAAAGACAGCTTGTTGGAGGACAGATTGCTGGCCTGCTGCGACACCCTGCAAGTCCACAATGGCAGCAGTCTGAGCTTGGGTGGCAGCAAGATAAGACTGCAGGAGGGTAGTCTGCGCTTCCACTGCAGCACTGAGACGTTGGGTCACTTCCGCCTGTGTTGCAATGGAAGCTGCGACATTGCTCATCACATACAGCATCATGGATGGGTCCACAAGTTCTATCCTGGAGTTGGCCATGATTTACACCCTGGAAATCAGGGGCTCCAAGCTCTGCACAAAGCCCTGTTCAATGTTGGAGCTGGACTCCTCCATGCTCCTCGGCATTGCCAAGAGGCTCTCTGGCAGGCTTGTCATTGTACCTAGCATTTTGGTGTGCATGCCCATCACCCTTTTGCTGAAGGCCGATCCATCGAGGTCACCATCTGAGTCCTATGCAGCAGAACCCGCGCGCAAACTACCCTACGGGGAACTGGCCCCCGAGCTACCCTTTCCCCCTGGCCTTGCTGCAGCCCACTCGTGCCCGGTGCCTCATCACGTGCAGATACCGCATCTACACTACCCTCTAAATTCCGCGCAGTTTCTGAGCAGTTGTCTGCGAGTGTCAGGTGTAGTGACGATGTGCCATCTTCTTCTCCTTCACTCTCCTCCTTTACTTTGGGGACAGGCTGTGCAGGTGGCAGATCTGGTCATCTGAAAGCAGAAAGGCACAAGTTGGGTTATGGTGAAAGGAGCGGTGGAAAGCAAGATATCCGTGCATCCAGCAACTTGTAAGTGAGACCACAGACGTGACTCAGGATGGTATGTTGCCTCTCTGGTGCCAGGGTCAAGGATGTCACCGAGCGGCTGCAGAACATTCTGAGGCGGGAGGGTGAACAGCCAGAGGTCGTGGTCCATATCGGTACCAACGACATAGGTAGAAAGAGGGATGAGGTCCTGCAGGCAGATTTCAGGGAGCTAGGAAAGAGATTAAAAAGCAGGACCTCAAAGGAAGTAGTCTCCGGATTACTCCCGTTGTCACGTGCTAGTGAGTATAGAAATAGGAGAATAGCGCAGATAAATGCATGGCCGGAGAGAAGGTGCAGGAGGGAGGGCTATAGATTACTGGGGCATTGGGACCGGTTCTGGGCCAGGTGGGACCTGTACAGGCCGGATGGGTTGCACCTCAACAGGGTTGGAATCAATATCCTCGCGGGGAGGTTTGCTAGTGCTGTTGGGGAGGGTTTAAACTAATTTGGCTGGGGAATGGGCACCAGGATGTAACATTAGAAAGGGGAAATAAAGTGCTCAAAGGATTGGGAGAGGCAGAGACCACTAGAGTAAGAAATAGTAAGGTATTCGGGGGGGGGGGTCAAACTAAGAGAGAATATAGGATGGTCTAAGATGAGTTTACAGTGTATGTATGTGAATGCATGAAGTGTAGTAAACAAGGTAAGTGAGCTGCAGGCACAAATAGTCACATGGGAATATGATGCTGTGGCAATAACGGAGACCTGGCTCAAAAAAGGGCAGGATTGGGTATTAAATATTCCTGGTTATAAAGTGTTCAGGAAAGATAGGGAAGGAAGGAGAGTAGGTGGTGTGGCAGTATTGGTCAAGGAGAATGTTACGGTGCTGGAGAGGGAGGATGTCCTGGAGGTGTCAAGGACAGAATCTATATGGCTAGAGTTAAGAAATAATAGAGGTGCCATTACACTACTAGGTGTATTCTATTGACCACCAAATATTGGGAAAGATATGGAGGAGCAAATTTGCAGAGAAATTACAAAGAGGTGCAAGAATTATAGAGTAGTAATAATGGGGGACTTGAACTATCCTAATATAGACTGGGATCATACTAGTGTTAGGGGCAGAGAAGGGGAAGAATTTCTGAAGTGTGTTCAGGAGAACTTTCTTGATCTGTATGTTTCCAGCCCAACGAGGGAGGATGCATTGCAGGATCTGGTTCTGGGGAATGAGGTAGGTCAAGTGGAGCAAGTGTCAGTCGGTGAACCTTTAGGGAACAGTGATCATAAACTCATAAGGTTTAGATTAACTATGGAAAAGGACAGGGAGCAATCTAGAGTAAAAATGTTTAACTGGGGGAAGGTCAATTTCAGTGGGATGAGAACGGATCTGGCCTGGGTAAACTGGAATCTAAGATTGGCAGGCAAAACTGTAATGGAACAATGGGCTGCCTGTAAAGAGGAAATAGTTCAGGTACAGTTGAGGTACATTCCCACTAGTGGGAAAGGCAGGGCAACGAAAGTCAGAGCTCTCTGGATGAAGAAAGAGATAGAGAATATGAAGAAGCAGAAAAAGAGCACATATGACAGATGTCAGGTTGCAAATACATCTGAGAATGAGGCTATATATAGAAAGGTCATAGGAGAAGTGAAAAAGAAGATAAGAGGGGCAAAGAGATGGTATGAGAATAGAATGGCAGCCAACATAAAAGGTAATCTAAAAGTCATCTATAGGCATATAAATAGTAAAAGGGTAGTAAGAGGAGGCATGGGGCCAATTAGGGAGCAAAAAGGAGACCTATGCATGGAGGCAGAGGGTGTGGCTGAGGTACTAAACGAGTACTTTGCATCTGTCTTCACTAAGGAAGAGGATGTTGCCATAGACATGGTAAAGGAGGAGATAGTGGAGTTACTTAATCGGATAAAAATTGATAAAGAATAGGTATTGGAAAGGCTGGCTGTACTTAAAGTAGATAAGTCACCAGGGGCGGATGGGATGCATCTTAGGATGCTGAGGGAATTGAGGGAGAAAATTGTGGATGTACTGGGGGTAATATTCCAATCCTCCTTAGATACAGGGGTGGTGCCAGAGGACTGGAGAATTGCACATGTTCAAAAATTGTTCAAAAAGGGTGTAAAGATAAACCCAGCAACTACAGGCCAGTCAGTTTAACCTCGGTAGTGGGGAAGCTTTTAGAAACAGTAATCAGGGACAAAATTAACAGTCACTTGGACAAGTGTGCATTAATTAAGGAAAGCCAGCACGAATTTGTTAAAGGCAAATCGTGTTTAACTAACTTGATTGAGTTCTTTGATGAGGTAACAGAGAGGGTTGATGAGGGTAATGCAGTTGACTTAGTGTGCATGGATTTCCAAAAGGCATTCAACAAAGTGCCACATAATAGACTTGCTAGCAAAGTTGAAGCCCATGGAATAAAAGGGACAGTGGCAGCAGGGATACGGAATTGGCTAAGTGATAGGAAACAGAGAGTGTTGGTGAATGATTGTTTTTCGGACTGGAGGAAGGAATATAGTGGTGTTCCCCAGGGGTCAGTTCTAGGACAACTGCTTTTCTTGATATATATTAATGACTTGGAAGTGGGTGTATAGGGCACAATTTCAAAATTTGCAGATGACACAAAACTTGGAAGTATAGTGAACAGTGAGAAGGAGTGATAAGACTTCAGGAAGACATAGACAGGCTGGTGAAATGGGCGGACACAGGGCAGATGAAATTTAATGCAGAAAAGTGTGAAGTGATACATTTTGGTAGAAAGAATGAGGAGAGGACATATAAACTAAATGGTACAATCCTGAAGGGGGTGCACGAACAGAGAGACCTGGGGGGGTGTGTGCACAAATCGTTGAAGGTGGCAGGGCAGGTTGAGAAAGCAGTTAAAAAGGCTTACAGGATCCTGGGCTTCATGAACAGAGGTATAGAGTACAAAAGTGTAGAAATTATGATGAACCTGTACGAAACACTGATTCAGCCCCAATTGCAGTACTGTGTCCAATTCTGGGCACCACACTTTAGGAAGGATGCGAAGGCCTTAGAGAGGGTGCAGAAAAGATTTACGAGAATGATTCCAGGAATGAGGACTTCAGTTAAGTTGATAGACTGAAGAAGCTGGGGTTGTTCTCCTTGGAACAGAGAAGATTGAGATTTGATAGAGGTGTTCAAAATCATGAGGGGTATAGACAGAGTAGATAGAGGGAAACTGTTCCCATTAGCAGAAGGGTCGAGAACCAGAGGACAGAGATTTAAGGTGATTGGCAAAAGAACCAAAGGCGATGTAAGAAAAAACTTTTTTACGCAGCGAGTGGTTAAGATCTGGAATGCACTGCCTGAAAGGGTGGTGGAGGCAGATTCAATAAAGGCTTTCAAAAGGGAGTTCGATAAGCAAATGAAGGAAAGAAATTTGCAGGGCTACGGGGAAAGGACGGGCGAGTAGGACTAGCTGAAGTGCTCTTGCAGAGAGCTGGCACGGGCTTGACGGGCCGAATGGCCTTCTTCATAGAAACATAGAAGATAGGAGCAGGAGTAGGCCATTTGGCCCCTCGAGCCTGCTCCGCCATTCAATGCGATCATGGCTGATCATCCAAATTCAGTACCCTGTCCCTGCTTGCTCCCCATATCGCTTGATCACCTTAGCCTTAAGAAATATATCTAACTCCTTCTTGAATATATTTAATGAATTGGCCTCAACTGCCTTCTGTGGTAGAGAATTCCACAGGTTCACCACTCTCTGGGTGAAGAAATTCCTCCTCATCTCAGTCCTAAATGGCTTACCCTTTATCCTTAGACTGTGACCCCTGGTTCTGGACTCCCCCGCCATCGGGAACAGCCTTCCTGCATCTAGTCTGTCTAGTCCTGTTAGAATTTTATAAGTTTCAATGAGATCCCCTCTCATTCTTCTAAACTCTAGCGAATATAAGCCTAATCGACCCAATCTCTCTTCATACGTCATTCCTGCCATCCCAGGTATCAGTCTGGTGAATCTTCGCTGCACTCCCTCCATGGCAAGAACATCCTTCCTCAGATAAGGCGACCAAAACTGCACACAATACTCAAGGTGTGGTCTCACCAAGGCCCTGTACAACTGCAGCAAGACATCCTTGCTCCTGTACTCGAATCCCCTCGCTATGAAGGCCAATATACAATTTGCCTTCTTAACTGCCTGCTGCACCTGCATGCTTACCTTCAGCGACTGGTGCACAAGGACACCCAGGTCTCGTTGCACTTCCCCTTTTCCCAATCTATTGCCGTTCAGATAATAATCTGCCTTCCTGTTTTTGCCACCAAAGTGGATAACCTCGCATTTATCCACATTATACTGCATCTGCCATGCATCTGCCCAATCACCCAACCTGTCCAAATCATACTGGAGTTTCTCTGCATCCTCCTCACAGCACACACGCCCACCCAGCTTTGTGTTGTCTGCAAACTTGGAGATATTACATCTAGTTCCCTCGTCTAGATCATTAATATATATTGTGAATAACTGGGGTCCTAGCACCGATCCCTGTGGTACCCCACTAGTCACTGCCTGCCACTCAGAAAAAGACCCGTTTATTCCAACTCTTTGCTTCCTGTCTGCCAACCAGTTTTCGATCCAAGTCAGTACCTTACCCCCAATCCCATGTGCTTTAACTTTGCCCGCTAATCTCTTATGCGGGGCCTTATCAAAAGCCTTCTGAAAGTCCAAATACACCACATCCACTGGTTCTCTCTTATATATTCTCCCAGTTACATCCTCAAAAAATTCCAGTAGATTAGTCAAGCATGATTTACCTTTTGTAAATCCATGTTGACTTTGTCCGATCCGGTCACTGCTTTCCAAGTGCTCTGCTATTACATCTTTTATAATGGACTCTAGCATTTTCCCCACTACCGATGTCAGGCTTACTGGTCTGTAATATCCCATTTTCTCTCGACCACCTTTTTTAAATAGTGGGGTTACATTAGCTACCCTCCAATCCATGGGAACTGTTCCAGAGTCTATAGAATTTTGGAAGATGACCAGCAATGCATCTACTATTTCTAGGGCCACTTCCTTAAGTACCCTAGGATGTAGATTATCAGGCCCTGGGGATTTATCGGCCTTCAATCCCGTCAATTTCCCGAACACCATTTCCCTATAAATACTGATTTAATTCAGTTCCTCCCTCTCATTAGACCCTATGTTCCCTGACATCTCTGGGAGTTTATTTGTGTCCTCCTTTGTGAAGACAAAACCAAAGTATGTATTTAATTGGTCTGCCATTTCTTTGTTCCCCATTATAAATTCCCCTGATTCTGATTGCAAGGGACCTACACTTGACTTCACCAATCTTTTTCTCTTCATATATCTATAGAAGCTTTTACAGTCAGTTTTTATGTTCCCTGAAAGCTTACTCTCATACTCTATTTTCCCCCTCTTAATGAATCCCTTTGTCCTCCTTTGCTGAATCCTAAACTGCTCCCAATCCTCAGGTTTGCTGCTTTTTCTGGCCAATTTATATGTCCTCTCCTTGGATCTTATGCTATCCCTAATTTCCCTTGTTAGCCACGGTTGAGTCACCTTTTTTGTTTTATTTTTATGCCAAACAGGGATGAACAAATTCTGTAGTTCCTCCATGCGATCTTTAAATGTTTGTCATTGCCTATCCACTGTCAACCCTTTAAGTAACATTCCCCAATCCATCCTAGCCAACTTGTGCCTCATACCATCGTAGTTTCCTTTATTTAAATTCAGGACCCTAGTCTCTGATTCAACTACTTCACTCTCCATCTTAATGAAGAATTCTATCATATTATGATCGCTCCTCCCCAAGGGGCCTCGCACAACAAGATTGCTAATTAATCCTTTCTCATTACATAATACCCAGTCTAAGATGGCCTGATCTCTCGTTGGTTCCTCGACATATTGGTCCAGGAAACCATCCCGTATACACTCCAGGAATTTCTCTTCCACAGTATTGTTACTAATTTGGTTAGCCCAATCTATATGTAGATTAAAGTCACCCATGATAACTGCTGTGCCCTTTTTGCACACATCTCTAATTTCCCATTTAATGCCATCCCCAACCTCAGCATTACTGTTTGGGGGTCTGTATACAACTCCCACTAACATTTTCTGCCCCATGGTATTTCTCAGCTCTACCCATACAGATTCCACATCATCAGAGCTAATATCCTTCCTTACTATTGTGTTAATCTCCTCTTTAACCAGCAATGCTACCCCACCTCCTTTTCCTTTTTGCCTGTCCTTCCTGAATATTGAATACCCCTGCATGTTGAATTCCCAGCCTTGGTCACCCTGGAGCCATGTCTCCGTAATCCCAATTATATCATATCCGTTTACATCTATTTGCGCAGCTAATTCATCCACCTTATTACGAATGCTCCTCGCATTAAGACACAAAGCCTTCAGGCTTGTTTGTTTAACACTTTTAGACCTTTTAGAATTATTGTTTACTGTGGCCATGTTTGATTTACACACCCTTGATTTCTCTGACTTCCACTTTTGCTTTTCTCCTTCCTGTCTTTTGCTTCTATCCTTGCTTCCCTTTCCTCTGTCTCCCTGCACAGGTTCCCAACCCCCTGCCATTTTAGTTTAAACCCTCCCCAACAGCACTAGCAAACACTCCCCCTAGGACATCGGTCCCGGTCCTGCCCAGGTGCAAACCATCCAGTTTGTACTGGTCCCACCTCCCCCAGAACCGGTTCCAATGTCTCAGGAATTTGAATCCCTCCCCCTTGCACCATTCTTCTAGCCACGTATTCATCTGAAATATCATTCTATTTCTACTCTGACTAGTACGTGGCACTGGTAGCAATCCTGGGATTACTACCTTTGAGGTCCTATTTTTTAATTTACCTCCTAACTCCCTATATTCAGCTTTTAGGACCTCATCCCATTTTTTACCTATATCGTTGGTACCTATATGCACCACGACAACTAGCTGTTCACCCTCCCCCTCCAGAATGCCCTGCAGCCGCTCCGAGACATCCTTGACCCTTGCACCAGGGAAGCAACATACCATCCTGGAGTCTCGTTTGCGGCCGCAGAAACGCCGATCTATTCCCCTTACAATAGAATCCCCTTTTCACTATAGCTCTTCCGCTCTTTTTCCTCCCGTCCTGTGCAGCAGAACCACCCATGGTACCAGGAAGTTGGTTGCGAAAGGGTTTGAGTATAGGAACAGGGATGTCCTGCTGCAGTTGTATAGGGCCTTGGTAAGACCACACCTTGAGTACTGTGTGCAGTTTTGGTTGCCTTATCTGAGGAAGGATGTTCTTGCCATGGAAGGAGTTCAGCGAAGATTCACAAGGCTGATACCTGGGATGGCAGGAATGACATATGAGGAGAGATTGGGTCGATTGGGCTTATACTCGCTGGAGTATAGAAGAATGAGAGGGGATCTCATCGAAACATATAAAATTCTGACAGGTCTGGACAAACTAGATGCAGGAAGAATGTTCCCGATGGTCGGAGAGTCCAGAACCAGGGGTCACAATCTAAGGATAAGGGGTAAGCCATTTAGGACAGAAATGAGGAAGAATTTCTTCACCCAGAGAGTGATGAACCTGTGGAATTCTCTACCACAGAAGGTAGTTGAGGCCGAGTCATTAAATATATTCAAGAATGAGTTAGATATATTTCTTAAAGCTAAAGGTATCAAGGGATATGGGGAGAAGGCAGGTACAGGGTACTGAGTTTGGATGATCAGCCATGATCTCATCGAATGGCGGAGCAGGCTCGAGGGGCCGAATGGCCTTCTCCTGCTCCTATCTTCTATGTTTCTATGCTGCTGCCTTTCCCCGATAAGCCATCCTCCTCAACAATATCCAAAGCGGTATATCTGTTTGAGAGGGGGATGGCCACAGGGGACCCCTGCACTACCTGCCTGCGCCTACTACTCTGCCTGGCGGTCACCCATTCCCTTCCTGCCTGTGCAGCCTTTACCTG
Organism: Squalus acanthias; assembly: GCA_030390025.1. NCBI lineage: Eukaryota > Metazoa > Chordata > Chondrichthyes > Squaliformes > Squalidae > Squalus > Squalus acanthias. Next base: position 102,156,925 of record CM059429.1, on the reverse strand, counting down.
CGGTGTGACCAACTCATTAAACGTGATATCCACGACGTCCTCAGCATCGCGAATGCTCCAGTATGTATCCATTCACAGCTCCAGCGCCACAATGCAGTCTGCCAGTAGCTGCAGCTGGATACACTTCCCGCACACATGGTCGTCAGGGACACAGGAAGTGTCCTTGATATCCCACATAGTGAAGGAGGAGCATGCCACGGGGACGAGCTGTGCTGCCATGACTTACCCTTTAATTAATTTAAAATAAATTAAATCAAATCAATACCACAAATTACACTACAATTAAATGATATAGTCAAGGGCCCTTGTTTACTAGCACTCCCCGCTACACAACTGAGACCTTAGAAACTATAACCACAAAATTAAGACCGTCTAAACTTTATAAACTATTAACCTTAACTGTCAAACTATAGAGTAGTATAAATACTCACCTGGCTGTACTCACCCAATCAGCTGCTTCTTCTTGCCCGCGTCACTTTTTGAATGGTGACATGGCTCTGGAACGCCGCCGCCGGTCTGCGAGATTGGTAAGCCTCTGAAAAAAGCCCGCGAAAGTGAGTTTAAATACTCACTGTACCGTCGCTCTCTCCGCTCCAGACACCGGCCTCTGCAAAAAAAAGCCTGCGAAAGTGAGTTTAAATACTCACTGTACCGTCGCTCTCTCTGCTCCCGACACCGGCCTCTGCAAAAAAAGCCCGCGAAAGTGATTTTAAATACTCACTGTCCCGTCGCTCTCTCCGCTCCCGGCACCGGCCTCTGCCATACTGTAACCATTCTATGATTCTAAGAGATTGTGGGATGAGGGGGAAGTGGGATGTGAGAAGAAGGATTGGGAATGAGCATACCGTTATTGTCCCCAAGAGCTTCAACTTCGCATGTTGCCATGGCCACGTTAACCTCCCCACCAATTTTGTCCAGCACCAACTCCTCCAGTTGGCTCAAGGCCTGTATTGGGTTGGCCACCTCCCAACTGCCACTGCTCACACTGATTGTGAGCCATCTTGACCTGCAAAAGAAATGGACGTGTCAGTGAGTGTGGTGCAATGTGTTTGGGTGATGCGCCTGCCATGGTTGAATAGCTGTCAGTGTGTGCAAGGTTTGAGATGTAGGTTTGAGTGTTGCAATAGTGGGAAGGTTGTGAGGCTGAAGTGAAGCTATGATTATGAGGTCTTAGTGGTGATAGGTAGATATTGTTGGTAGGCGAATGGTGAGGGTGTGGTGCATTGAGCAGTGTGTGAGGCTTGTGGTGCAGATGGTGCGATTTGGCATTTGCTGAAGCCTTCAATCACCTTCACCTGCCTTGTGAGGTCATTAAATTTCTTGCAGCGCTGGATCCTTGTTCTCGGTACCACACTGTTGGCCGTCACATACCCAGATATCTCACGGCACAGCCTTCTCGATGTATGGGCTGATGGCTTCCTGCCACCCTACGGGAACAGGACAGCCCACCTCCACCCACCACGGCCAGTACCAATGCCTCCAGGGCTGCATCGGAGAACCTTCTGGCTTGTTCTCTTTGCTGGTGCTCAGCCATGCATTCCAACTTCAACTGTGATTCCAATGCGAGCTCCAACTGCAATGACAATGAGGTGCTGCTGCATCAAAGCACCTCCCCTTTAAGTCGTGGAGAAAGACTAGGCCAAATATTACTGGCCATTAGACTGCACCCACTATTGGCCCACCTGTTGAGCGCTAAGCCAATCAGCAGCGCGTTTAGCGCTGAGATCAGCATTACAATCATGTAAATAAGCACGTAGCACAAATTTTGCATGCTGCCTCGACCACTTTGAACTGGCGCAGCTAAATGGCGCTGGGCCGTGACACCGCCTGTTTTCGGGCCATTTTCCAATTTCTAGGCTCTCGCCTCCTTAGCCTGGAATATTGACCTTATCTATATTCGGTCCTCAAAGAACCAAGTACATGAGAGGCGAACAATTGTTACGCTTCCAGTAATCTGCTTACTGGGTTTAATGTAGCCTCGTGTTAGTCCACCAAATTCTTCTCAAAATGAGTGATATTATCACAGACCAAATGGCTGCAGACTAAAGCAGCCAATATATTTGCATATCCACAAATGGGAATATGCAGCACAATAACATGCACACAAAAATAAGAGAAAGTTTGAAATGGATGCTTTTGTAAGCCAACTTCTGAAGGGTCTCTGTTAAATGATGAACAAAATTCTCATCACAGCACTGCGAATTCAGCCTAGTTTCATCTTCTCTTGCTCAAAATTTAATTCTCCTTCATGCAAGGCTTGTTTCTCTGTGGACTCTCATTCAGTTGAAACAAGTGTTTTCCCAAGGTACAAGTTGTTATTGCACCCATGTAGACTCCCATGTGCTGATTAAACATGCAATGGCATACATGAACAAAACAGGATACTTTGCCATGAATGCTCAGAAGGTATGTGACATCCATAAGAGAATTATGAACATGAACACAAAATTTTGGGGAAGTTCACATTCAACCTCAAGTAATCAGGAGAAAAAAGGTTGGAGAGATGGCTCCTGGGAGATCCAGGTTCTCGCACTGCTGCATAATCCTCAGAACACAATCAAGAACAGATAAAAAAAGGTTCATAAGAACATAAGAAATAGGAGCAAGAGCAGGCCATTCAACCCTTCGAGCCTGCTCCGTCATTCAATAAGATCATGGCTGATCTACCTCAACTCCACCTTCCCGCACTATCCCCATATCCCTTGATTATCTTCATATCCAAAAATCTACCGTTCACTGTCTTGAATATAATCAACGACTGAGCCTCCACAGTTTGCAGATGATACTATCAACCACATAGACAATTTTTGTAAGAACATAAGAAATAGGAACAAGAGTAGGCCATTTGGCCCTTCGAAGCTGCTCTGCCATTCATTAAGATCATGACTGACCTTCTACCTAATCTCCACTTTCCTGCACTATCTCCATTTCCCTTGATTCCCTTAATATTCAAAAATCTATTGATCTCTGTCTTGAATATACTCCACATCTTGAATATACTCAACGACTGAGCCTCCACAGCTCTCTGGGGTAGCGAATTCCAAAGATTCACAACCCTTTGAGTCAAGAAATTTCTTCTCATCTCAGTCCTAAATGGCCTGACCCCTTATTCTGAGACTGTGACCGCTAGTTCTAGACTCCCCAGCCAGGGGAAACATCCTCCCAGCATCTACCCTGTCAGGCCCTTTAGGAATGTTATATGTTTCAATGAGATCACCTCTCATTCTTCAAACTCTAGGGAATATAGGTCTAGTCTATTCAATTTCTCCTCATAGGACAATCCCCTCATCCCAGGAATCAGTCTGATGAACATTTGTTGCACTCCCTCCAAGGCAAATATATCCTTCCTTAGTTAAGGAGACCAAGACTGCACACAGTACTCCAGGTTTGGTCTCACCAAGGCCCTATATAATTGCAGTAAGACGTCTTTACTCTTATACTCCAATCCCTTTGTAATAAAGGCCAACATACCATTTGCTTTCCTCATTGTTTGCTGTACCTGTACGTTAACTTTCTGTGATTTGTGTACAAGGACACCCAGGTCCCTCTTAATACCAACATTTCCCAGTCTCACCATTTATAAAATATTCTGCTTTTCTATTTTTCCTACTAAAGTGGAGAACTTCACACTTCTCCACGTTATATTCCATTTGCCATGTTCGTGCACACTCACTTAACCTGTCCATATCCCTTTGCAGCCTCTGTGAGGATAAAGTCATCAAGCAGACTTTTGGGTGTTAAAGCAGCATTTTTGATGCTTGGAATTCTTTGGGGGCAGGGGTCTTGCTGTATGCTCAGTAAGATTTGACAAAATAATTGTGGTTTGGTGTCTGTTTCATGTTATGGATCTCAATCGAGACATTTTCCTATAAGGCAATGAGAAGCAACTGCAGCAAGAGAAAGTTGTAAAGGAGGAGGGAGCACATGATCCACATCAACTCAACAGCCACTGCCAAAGGGAAGGTTTGTATATCAAGCACCGATTGCGAACTTTTCAGTGGAGCCCAGCACAGCAATCTACCAGGTTAGCAGTGCAACAACTGAGCTACTGCAACAATCTTGTCTTTGCTATTTGGACATCTTACATATGAATAGAGGATTGTACAGGGACACAGGCCATTCAGCCTCTCGAGCCTGTTCCGCCATTCAATGAAGTCATGGCTGATCTGTACCTTAACTCCATCTACCTGCCTTGGTTCCATAATCCTTAAGACCCTTGCCAAACAAAAATCTATCAATCTCAATTTTAACATTTTAAATTGACCTCGCCCCAACAGCTTTTTGGGGGAGAGAGATTGAAATTTCCATTACCCTTTGTGTGAAGATGTGCTTCCTGACGTCACCCCTGAACGGCCGAGGTCTAATTTTAAGGTTATGTCCCCTTGTTCTGGACTACCCCACCAAAGGAAATAGTTTCTCTCTATCTATCCTATCAAGCCCTTTAATCATCTTAAACAATTACATCACCCATCATCGTCTGTACTCAAGGGAATAGAAGCCTGGTCTATGCAACCTGTCCTCATACTTAACCCTTTTAGCCCTGGTATCATTCTGGTGAATCTGCGCTGCACCCCTTCCAAGGCCAATGTATCCTTCCTGAGGTGTGGTGCCCAGAACTGAATGCAGTACTCTAAATGAGGTCTAACCAGAGCTTTATATAACTGTAGCATAATTTACACCCCTTGTATTCCAGCCCCCATCAGATAAACACAGTGAAAAGCTGAGGCCCCAGTGCAGATCCCTGGGGGACACAACTAGTCACATCCTGCCAATTGGAGTACATGCCCATTATCCCTACTCTCTGTCTCCTACCTCCTGACCAATTCCCTACCCATGTCAATAGGTTGCCTCCATTTCCATGTGCTCTCATTTTTGTGGACCGTCTCTTATCGAATGCTGTCTGGAAGTCCATATAAATAACCTCCATACTGATTCCCTTATCTACCACAAATATAAACAGAAAATGCTGGAAATACTCAGCAGGTCAGGCAGCATCTGTGGAGAGTTGGCATTCAGCCTCCGCAAGGTAGAGGTCGGTTCACCAAACAACAACAGCACCACCCTTTTCAGCAGGTTTAATGACAATGTCAGTGTTGGACCAGAGAGAACAGAGTGTTGCAAGTTTAGAGGGAGGTAGGTTAGAATGAGTGAGAGGAGCAGAGAAATTGAGATGGTCGATGTCACTCTGGCAGCTCCCAATGAAAAGATTGAGAGGATAAGAGGCCTGAGGGAGGGCTCCTGGTGGAACGAGAATCCTGAAGACGGGAGAAAGGCTCCTGGCCAAAGAAGTGGGCGCGTAGGCGAAGGCGACGGAAGAAGAGCTCCACATGGTGCCGAGCTCGAAATTCATTGAGGTGGGGGCGTAAGGGAATGAAGCTGTGGCCTTTGCTGAGGACTGATCATTCGATTCAGAGAGGGGAAGGTCAGAGGATTTGTGAAAACACGCAAAGGGTGAGATTGGGAGGAGGGATGGGGTTAGAGGAAAGTGAAGGGAAGAAGGATCAGGAGGTACATTGGTATCTAAGAGTTGTTGAAGCTTTTGGTCCTTGACACCTGAAAGGAAAAAATAAAGTTTTCTGTTCAAGCACCGGAGGAGGTGAAGGATGAAATGGAACTGTGAACTAGGATGGCTCTGAGATAGAGTGAGTCAGTGCTGCTGAAGAGAGAGGTCAAGAACGTGCATGTGGCAGCGCATGGCGTGAGCATAGATGTCAGGAAGCAGCGAGAGCAGTGGTTTGAGGAACACTGAATGTCATGGTGGATCTGAAACATGAAAGGTGGAATTTCAATTGGAATCCACATGGAATAAGTTGGAGCCGGAGACAGTTGCTGAGGAAGGAGACGTGGCTGTGAAAGTGAGTTTTAGTAGATACCTGATCAAACACGAAAAAGGAAACAGAAAGCAATAAAGGTGAACAAGGTAAAAGAGACAAACAGAAATCCCATTGGAGAAGAGCAGAACTTCAAGGTGGGCATTCCCTTATCTATCATGTTAGTTACCTTCTCAAAAAATTCAACTAGGTTCATTAGACATGACTTCCCCTTTACAGGCTCTCAAAATTAAAAAACACCAACACCTTTCTTATACCCCTCAACAACTTATTTTGTCAAGAAACTAGCCAACTCCCTCCCCAGTAGCTGATACCATCATCCTGCACAGTCTAACTAGGCAATCTGTATGCAATGCCACAAAATAAAGGCTAGATGTGTTTCCCGGATGACTGGCATTCCACAATCAACGGATTAGATCAAAGCTCTGCAGTCCTGCCACTTCTAATCATGAATGGTGGTGGACCATTAAACAACTAACGGGAGGAGGAACCTCCATGAATATCCCCATCCTCAATGATGGTGGAGTCCAGCACGTAAGTGCAAAAGACAAAGCTGAAGCGTTTGCAACCATCTTCAGCCAGAAGTGCCGAGTGGATGATCCATATCGGCCTCCTCCTGAGGTCCACACCACCACAGAAGTCAGTCTTCAGCCAATTCGATTCGCTCCATGTGACATCAAGAAACGGCTGAGCGCACTGGATACAGCAAAGGCTGTGGGCCCCAACAACATTCCGGCTGCCGTGCTGAAGACTTGTGCTCCAGAACTAGCTCGGCCTCTAGCCAAGCTGCTCCAGTACAGCTATAACACTGGCATCTATCCGACAATGTGGAAAACTGCCCAGGTATGTCCTGTCTACAAAAAACAGGACAAATCCAATCCGGCCAATTACCGCCCCATCAGTCTACTCTCAATCATCAGCAAAGTGATGGAAGGTGTCATCGACAGTGCTATCAAGCAGCACTTACTCACCAATAATCTGCTCACTGATGCCCAGTTTGGGTTCCGCCAAGACCACTTGGCTCCCGACCTCATTACAGCCTTGGTCCAAACACGGACAAAAGAGCAGAATTCCAGAGGTGAGGAGAGAGTGACTGCCCTTGACATCAAGGCAGCATTTAAACGAGTGTGGCATCAAGGAGCCCTAGTAAAACTGAAGTCAATGTCAATCGGGGGGAAAACTCTCCACTGGCTGGAGACATACCTAGCACAAAGGAAGATGGTTGCGGTGGTTGGAGGTCAATCATCACAGCCCCAGGACATCGCTGCAGGAGTTCCTCAGGGCAGTGTCCTAGGCCCAACCATCTTCAGCTGCTTCATCAATGACATTCCCTCCATCATAAGGTCAGAAGTTGGGATCTTGACAGAGTGCCATTCACAACTCCTCAGATAATGAAACAGTCCATGCCCGCATGCAGCAAGACCTGGACGACATTCAGGCTTGGGCTGATAAGTGGCAGGTAACATTCGTGCCACAGAAGTGCCAGGCAATGACTATTTCCAACAAGCGAGAGTCTAACCACCGCCCCTTGACATTCAACGGCATTACCATCGCCGAATCCCCCACCATCAACATCCTGAGGGGTCACCATTGACCAATATTAGATAAGCCTCAGGCCTCCCGGGTGGGGTGTGCATGTGGGTTAATGCCCAAAAACGGACCATAACCAACTTTTATCTCATAATCTCTATCATTATTAATAGTTGTTCAAATTTTCAATGACTAAGAAATAACGGGGGTGAATTTTAACGGAAGATTTTGCCGCTCATGCACCGTAACAGGCGGAGGAGTCGTAAAGGCTGTTTTTCTAGGATTTCCGTGCCTCTTCCACCAAAATTACAGCGGATGAACGGAGAAACCCCGCAGAAATCCACCCGCAAGCGGCTTAATTTCCAGCCACCAGTCAGGATTTATAATAGAAGAGGTTCAAGAGCATTCATCCTGATGTTTTGTCTGAGACATTAATGATTTTAGTGGAAGATATTTTAAGGGCCAGTGTCAATTATTCAGAGAGCCAGTCCAAATTCATAAAGTATGCTGTGTTATTTCAATTTAGGTTACATTTGAGTGCTTGTTTTAATGAAGTTTACAAAATAATGTAATCACATTTAGTATATTTAATATTGCATTTTATTTTGGTTTCTTAAGATACATAGGTCTCGATATTTGCGGGGAGGTGGGCAGGGGAAATCCGCCAATCCCGGGAACGCGAGAGTCCTGCCAAATTTAACAGCAGGACTTCATGATCATTTTTTAATATTGTTTCCTGCCAGGCAGCTGGACAGATTGACAATCCGGCCAGCTGCCGAGCAGGAAAGACAGTGGTAGAAGGATGCAGCCGGGGACAGTTGGGGTAGGTCCCCAGCAATCGGAAAAGATCGGGGCTTGGTGTTTGAGGAGGTCGGCCGATCACGGCAGTAACTAGAGGCCACAATTGTAAGAAGGTTGGCTTGAGGGGCTGGGGGCAGCACTTCTGCTTCTCCTGGCTCACAAGCAGTGTTATAAAAAGCACTTACCTGCTTGATCCGGCTGCTCCCGTCTCCATTCCTGGGAAACCCGGCTGAAACCCGAGCCCTGGGAAACCCGGCTGGCCAGTGTTAAATTTAAATCAGGCTCCCAACTGCACTGTGGGAGTCTGATTTAAATGTTATAATGAAGTGTCCCGTCCGTCGAGAGCAGGGGCACAGACACGCCACACAACCCGCCGCTATAAAAATGGTGGCAGGCGCGTAGGCGGCGGGTTGGGGTTGCGTTTTGCAATTTTAAATTTTTAGCCCACCTCCGCCCCATCGACTGTCGTTGGGGGATTAATATCAACCCCATGGAGTTAGTTTCATTGTAGCTCAACTTACCTCTATTTCTTTCCTAAGTTGAACATGATGTTCTTGTTCCTTGATCAATAGAACTGATTTTTCATTCATCGCTTCCTTTATTTCTGAGATTTTGGCCTTTAATTCTGCAATTTCCACCTGTTTCAACAAGGAAAATAATTTTAATTCCTTTCAGTAACAAAAGTAATTGTGTATAGAGAACTCTAAATGAAGCATCTCAATTTGTATTCATTCTGGAGTGAAGGAAAATTTAGTTCATTTAAAAACACAAGAATCTCAATCTGCAATTATTAAAACTTTATCTCAATTTTGTTCTTTTATTGGGAGATAATTCTATCTATTCAACTTCCAAAATGAAATCATAGCTTCCTACTAAGCTGGATCCATTAATGTTTTGTGTGTAACTGGGAGTGTCTGAATTTGAGACTGAAAGAGGATATGCTGGTCTTTCTCCAGTTTTATATTCTGCCCTAAATTCTGCAGGAAGTGAGGAAGGGTGTAAGAATGAGAAGTACATCCTAGCTAAGGAACAACCACGATGCCATCATGCGCTAAATTCTTGTCCCATTAGCGAGTCAGCGGTGAAGCAGGAAACGTCACCCGCCAATATGAATCCGCCATTAACTGAAAGAATTTCCTCCTGTGGCTCTGATTTGTGAAGCAGAGAGGTTTTTTTATTCGTTCATGGGATGTGGGTGCTGCTGGCAAGGTCAGCATTTATTGCCAATCCCTAACTGCCCTTGAGAAGGTGGTGGTGAGCCACCTTCTTTAAACGCTACAGTCCGTGTGGTGAACATACTCCCACAGTGCTGTTTGGAAGGGAGCTCCAGGGTTTTGACCCAGTGATGATGAAGGCACGGCGATATATTTTCAAGTCAGTATGGTATGTGACTTGAAGGGGAACTTGGAGGTGATTGTGTTCCCATGCCCCTGCTGCACTTGTTCTTGTAGGTGGTTGAGGTCGTGGGTTTTGGAGGTGCTGTCAAAGAAGCCTTGTTGAGTTGCTGCAGTGCATCTTGTAGATGGTACACATTGCAGACACGGTGTGCCGGCGGTGGAGGGAATGAATGTTTAAGGTGGTAGATGGGGTGCCAATCCAGCGGGCTGCTTTGTCCTGGATGGTGTCGAGCTTCTTGAGTGTTGTTGGAGCTGCACTCATCCAGGCAAAGGGAGAGTATTCCATCACACTCCTGACTTGTGCCTTGTAGATGGCGGAAAAGCTTTTGGAAGTCAGGAGGAGAGTCACTCGCCACAGAATACCCAGCCTCTGACCTGCTCTTGTAGCCACAGTGTCTAAGTGGCTGTTCCAGTTATTTTTGGGCGTTTTGGTGCAGTACGGAGGGAAATACAGTTCTAATGCAGTCTTACAAAAGCTACAGCCAATTAAAGGGCAACTAACTACTTGAGTAGCTGGAAGAGGCAGAGTGGCAGCAATATCTGAATCAGTACTAACAGCATCCTCGATGGGGCGGGGCGGCGTCAGTAGCTGCAAGGTGCCCAGATTCTCAGATGCAACTCTGGAAATGTATCTGGCTAAAGTGAGGACCAGAAGAGGCAGACTGCTGGACACTGAGGACAGACTGCTGGACACTGAGGGTAGAAAGCCCCTTCAAGGAATGGTGTAGGGAACTGCCAGAGGCAGTCAGTGCAACCTCCACCATTCCTACACTACCACACAGTGCAGGAAGAGGTTTGATGACCTCTCAAGGGTGTTCAAGACACTCTTGCCAATACACATCCTCTACCACTCATACTGCCTTCACTCACCTCCTTAGCTATTATACGCTTTCTTTCTCAGAAAGGGTGACGGGGAACACACTTCTGCAAAGGGCAACCTCTGCAAACATTCAAGCACCTGCTTTACTCAAAACCACTCTGTCAACACACATTGCCTGCCACAAGGGCTACTGCTAATCTTCAAGGAGACTTAATTTAAAGGGACAATGTAGCTCCACATCTCATCATGGGATGCATGCACTCACAGGGGTAAAGCGTTTATGCCACTCACATGTCCTTAACATTAACTTTCCCTGCACATGAAAAGCTGGCCTACAATGAGTATGACAGAAATACAACTTGGGGAAGGATTGCAGATGAAGAGGAGGTACTGCAAATGGTGAGCAGGCTGACAGGGCAGCCTGCAGAAGAGGCAAGGTGGAAAAAGGTTGGTAAAAGCTGCAAAATGCTCATCATAGGTAGTCTCACTTCGTGTGCTTTATTAAAGTATTGTAATGCCCTTACTCTAGTTGCTATTTCTTCAAAGGAAACATCATTACGCGCAGCTAAACAAGGTATTCTGTGTGTTTTACATCACAGGAGGTACCTTGCAGAAAGCGAATGGCCACAATGATGCCCAGCCAGGCATTGCCACTGGGGAATCTGCTGCCAAATCCACAACCTCAACTGTTGCCACTTCCCTACCACCTCCGTCATAGCATCTTAGTTGTGCAAGCATGAGCACAGAGACACCCACTTGGGAGGAAATAGCTAGTCAGTCAGAAGGGTTTTCATCAGGTGAGGCACTCAAAACTAGTGAGCAAGAGGAGCTGGGAGTGGAAGAGAGGAGGAAGTATCGCCTTCTGAGGAACTGACGGTCAGAAAAGTCTAAGTGAGACCATCTTGGTCTACAGACCCAGGCTGGTATGATGCTGGGATCTTAAAGGTAAATTGCATTGTTTTGTTCTGTTTTTAGCTATGTTATGCTCATGTGCTAGGTTGGCAATTATTTAATTTATTTCTTAAGCTCCTTGCTTCATTTGGAAGTCTTTCTTGAGACTGATTCCTATTTGGGGCATTTCCCTAAAATGATTGGGAAGGTTCAAAATCAGAGAAATTCCCATTTTTATTACTTTGTTGGAGGAGGGACAGCAGGTAATCCAGGAAGGCAGGCTCATAAGACAGCACCACTGGGGATCCAGACCCTCCTACATATACACAGCCACAGAGTATATAGACTGAGATCATTCATCAATATATCCATCGAGTTATGTCAGGAGGCCTCTGTGTTCTGTAGGATGCCTACAGAAGTTGCAGGATGCTTGGCACTGTACAGAAGTCCTGTTTGATGGTGTCACAAAGAGTAGCATTGGAATCTGCCACACATTTTTGGAGAATCTTTGCAGTGCCTTCATATCGTTCTGATGCCCTGCAAGCATTTGGCTTTTTGTTGCAGGGCCTCTGAGAGCATCGTCTGAATTCTCAACAGCCAGGGTCTGACATCTCCTAAACTTCCAGTCAAGTGCATTATACTCCACCTCCAATACTTCATCCTACAACTTCCTTGTGAGTTGTGAATCACTCTATGTCAGTTCCTCATCTAGACCATCTATATTACCCTGAGTTAACCTATCTGCGCTGGTGAGTGCAAGTGATAGGATTCATAACAGAATGGACCAATTTCTGTCGGAAGTGCCAGATGTTAAAGGTTCTGGTATTGGTTTGTTTCCTCTCTCTGCAGCACCTTTCTTGCTTCTGTGGAAATAATATAAAATATAATTAGTTTCCTGCTGTCTAGTTTTTCCTTCAGTTATGCTAATGTAAGGGTAAGAGTATGAACCTCAAAAAAAGAGAAATTGTTTCTAATCTTTGATCATTAGCACTTAGTACAAACCGTCTTTGGATGCAGGTCTATTAGCCTGCTCCCGCTGCTCTTGCCCACTTACTTCCCGCTTTTGCATTGCTTGGGCTTGTTGTCTGTCATCCTCCACTCATAGCCATCGTCCAAGTTCATTAATGTGAAGCATGCAGTAGACTACCACTATCAGGGAGATGTGTGCTGGACTGCATTGCAAAGCACCACCAGACCTATCCAAGCACCTGAAGTGAGCCTACAGCATTCTAACCATGTACATTATTATTATCCTGGTGGCAGAATGGGTTTCAACATACCTTTCTTCCATGGTAGTACTGGGAATCCTCACAGGTATTATCAGCAATCCAAACACATGCCTGTTGTCTTCAGAGTCCTGGCACTGTTGACTGTTTCAGGTCGAATGAGTTCGTCCAGCTGCTAAAATACCGAGCATTAACACGCAGCATCCTGTGCCTGTGGTCACATACAATCTGCATGTTGATAGAGTGGTACCTTTTGTGGTTCATATAGGATTAGGCATCCACAAGGGAACCAAAGGCCATTGAACTTTGAAAAACTCTACTACTATGAAGAATCCCACTACCCTTGCAATTGTCTGAGGCTAAACCAGACCGTTTGCAACCTTGGTGTCGCATTTGACCCCAGGATGAGCTTCCAACCACATATCCGCTCCATCACCAAGACTGCCTACCTCCACCTCTGTAACATCGCCCGATTCCGTCCCGGCCTCAGCTCGTGTTCTGCTGAAATCCTCATCCACGCCTTTGTTCCCTCTAGACTTGACTAGTCCAATGTTGTCCTGGCCGGCCTCCTATCTTCCACCCTACATAAACTTGAGCTCATCCAAAACTCTGCTGCCCATATCCTAACTCGCACCATGTCCCAGTCACCATTCACCCCCATACTCGCTGACCTACATTGGCTCTTGGTCTGGCAACACCTTGATTTTAAAATTCTCATCCCTCCATGACCTCACCCGTCCCTATCTCTGTAACCACCTCCAGCCCTACAACCCTCTGACATCTCTGCACTCCTTCAATCCTGGCCTCTTGTGCATCCCCGATTTTAATCGCTCCACCATTGGCAGTCGTGCTTTCAGTTGCCTAGGCCCTAAACTCTGGAATTCCCTCCCTAAACCTCTCCATCTCTCTCTCCTCCTTTAAGACGCTCCTTAAAACCTACCTCTTTGATCAAACATCTGTCCTAATATTTCTTTATGTGGCTTGGTGTCAAATCTTGTTTGATAACGCTCCTGTGAGGCGCCTTGGGACGTTTTACTACGCTATATAAATGCAAGTTGTTGTTGTTTAAGACCAATGCAAGGGGAAGGGGATGAAATGAGTAGCGCAGCTGAACAATGTATCTTTGTTGTGCCAATCACTGTGTGATTTGGCACAAATCCTTTCAAGTAGCCTGAAAGGAGCGTGAGGCATAGAAATTTAGCGCCATTGTCAGTTTGAATGCCACCGGCACTCTGGCTGATGTGGTGGAAGTGGGCCTGAGGCTGGTTTCCAACACGTGGCATAATTCATGAAGGGCTTCCCTAGGAAAGCAGATGCTCCCGAGATACTGCTGCTCGCTGAGGTGCAGGAAGGATCATTGCGATTGATACACGTGAATGCATAGATGTTTCTTAGTGGTCCACACATACTGTAGCGTTACTCTCATATATTCTCTCTGCTGCTCCTCATCAGCATCATCTTGTAAAAAAGCAAGATACAGGGGCCAAGGGGCAACAACACTTTCATTAGCATCTTAACTGCCTAGCATCCTTGTTTTTCATAGCTTGTCTGAAAATGCTATGCTTTAAAAAACCATAAAAATATCTTTTTGTTTCCAAATCCTTTTTGTGAAATTTGGTAAAAAAATCCCAAAGTGCGACAAGTTGAAGATAATAACAAAATACTGCGGATGCTGGTAATCTGAAACAACAACAGAAAATGCTGGAAACACTCAGCAGGTCAGGTAGCATCGGGGAGAGAAAAACAGAGTTTACGTTTCAGGTCGATGACCCTTCGTCAGAACGTTAACTCTGTTTCTCTCTCCACGATGCTGCCAGACCTGCTGAGTGTTTCCAGCATTTTCTGTTGTTGTTTAAGCTAAGTTGAATGATGCTCTTGTAAAATATGTATTTTTAACAGCTTTTCAAACATTATTTTGGGCATTAAAAATTCAGTTACTGCGGAAAGAAAAACATGTTGAGAATGACAGTATTCACATTTCTTTTACTGGTAGGTTCTCTTGCAGGTCAATCACAACTGGTTGTTTTCAAATGTCCTTTGTGTTTTCTTATTGGCAGTTTTCTCGACACTTTCCTCACTTTCGATTTGTACGTACCCTACCTGTTTAATTCTTATTTGCTGCTGTGTTACCCAGCCACAACAGATGCAGAAGCCAGACCCAGCTCTGTGGGGAAAACACTCAAGAAAGACTGTAACTGGTCAGCACTGGGCAGCTATTCTCCTTCTAGGAAGTGTCTACCCAACTTTTCGTTTTGAAAAGATCCCCAAAGAAAGCCAATGAAAGGAACTCAAATTACTTTTTAAACCTTTTACGACCTCTGTGCTATTTGGACTTACTTCAATAACTGTTGCTGTTTCCTTCCGTAAATAACTTCATCAGTGAATAATTTTGTTTGTTATGGAAGTTTTGGGCATGACTCGCCTTAGGATAGGTGAAAATCATAACTAATTGATACATCAAAAGGTCTTGTATTCTTATATCCATAAACGAGTTGAAATATAGCCTTATTGTTGAGAAGCTCGTCTATGAGGCAGAGATAGTTTACTCAAACAATGGACAGCAAGATCCAAAGCACAGACAGAAAAGCGTATCGATGGCTACCTGTGATGTTTGACGAGTGCTGTCCCTGTCAGGGTCATCCTGATTAGATTATGTCATCAATTAATAACCTGCTGATACATGTCAATTATTCTATCCCACATTATTGTGCATACAAATTCATTCTTCATTTTAGAGGATGGACGCGTTTATCTATCCTAGCTGATTTACGTGTTGGGAACAACAACAACTTATATTCATATAGTGCCTTTAACGTAATAAAATGTCCCAAGGCGCTTCACAGGAGTGTTATAAAAAAAAAAGCAAAATCTGACACCAAGCCATATAAGGAGATGTTAGGGCAGAGGACCAAAAGCTTGGTCAGAGAGGTAGGTTTTAAGGAGCGCCATAAAGGAGGAAAGAGAAGTGGAGAGGCAGAGAGGTTTAGGGAGGGAATTCTAGAGCTTAGGACCTAGGCAGCTGAAGGCACGACCGCCAATGGTGGAGCATTTAAAATTGAGGATGTTCAAAAGGCCAAAATAAGTGGAGTGCAGAGGTCTAGGGGGATTATAGGGCTGGAGGAGATTACATAGATAAGGAGGGGCGAGGCCACAGAGCGATTTGAAAACAAGGATGCGAATTTTAAAATCTAGGCGTTGCTTAACTGGGAGCCAATGTACGTCAGCAAGCACAGGGGAGATGGGTGAGCGGGACTTGGTGCGAGTTAGTACACGGGCAGCAGAGTTTTGGATGCCCTCAAGTTTATGGAGGGTAGAACTAGGGAGGCCAGCCAGGAGTGCATTGGAATAGTCAAGTCTAGAGGTGATAAAGGCATGGTTGAGGGTTGCAGCAGCAGATAAGTTGTGGTAAGGGAGGGGACGGGTGATATTACGAAGCTGGAAATGGCAGTCTTCGTGATAGAACGGATATGAGGTAGGAAGCTCAATTCGTGATCAAATATGACATCAAGGTTGCGAACAGACTTGGTCAGCCTTAGACAGTTGCCGGGGAGAGAGATCGAATCAGTGGAAAGGGAATGGAGTTTGTGGCATGAACTGAAGACAATGGCTTCGGTCTTCCCGATATTTAATTGGAGGAAATTTCACTTCATGCAGTGCTGGATGTCGGACAAGCAGTCTGATAGCATAGAAATGGTGGAGGGTTCGAGAGAGGTGGAGGAGAGGTAGAGCTGGGTATCATCAGTGTACATGTGAAAACTCACGTTGTGTTGCCGGATGATGTCACCGAGGGGCAGCATGTAGATGAGAAATAGGAGGGGCCGACGGAGAGATCCTTGGGAGACACCAGAAGTGACAGTGTGGGATCGTGAAGAGAAGCCATTGCAGGTGATTCTATGGTTATGGCTGGAATTATAGGAATGAAACCAGGCGAGTGCAGTCCCATCCAACTGGACGACGGTGGAGAGGTGTTGGAGCAGAATTTTGTTGTCAGCCTGGTCAAAGGCTGCAGAGAGGTCTAGAAGGACGGGAAGGGATAGATTACCTTTGTCGCAGTCAATAAGGATGTCATTTGTGACCTTGGTAAGAACAGTTTCGGTACTGTGGCAGGGGCAGAAGCTTGATTGGAGGGATTCAAACAAGGAGTTCTGGGAAAGATGGGCATGGATTTGGGAGGCGACAACATGTTCAAGAACTTTGGTTAGGAAAGGGAGTTTGGAGATGGGGGGCTATAGTTTGCAAGAACGGAGGGATCAAGGGTTGGTTTTTTGAGGAGGGGGTGATGACAGCAGAGTTGATGGAAAGGAGGACAATAACGGAGGAGAACGTTAACAATATCCGCTAACATGGGAACCAGGAAGGAAAGTTGGATTGTCAGCAATTTAGTAGGAATAGGGTCGAGAGAGCAGGAGGTCGGTCTCATTGACAAGATGAGCTTTGAAAGGGCAAAGGGGTGATAGGAGAGAAATTAGAGAAATATGCAAATTTAGGGTTAGGGCAGGGAGAGGAAGTAAGGTCTGGTGGGCTCGGGAAGGGAGGGAACTGAAAGCAGAAGCAGTTGAACAGATGTTGTCGATCTTTTTAACAAAGTAGTCCACGAGCTCCTCACATTTATTGCTGGAGATCAGGGAGGAGGAGGCAGTTGAGGGTGGTTTGAGAAGACGGTTAGTGGTGGAGACGAGAAGCCTGGTGTTATTTTTGCCATCCTGGATGATCTTAGAATAGTGGGAGGTTTTAGTGATGGAGAGCAGGACTCGGTAGTGCTTCATATGATCGAGCCAAATCTGGTGATGGATGATTAGACCAGTTGTCCGCCAAAGACGTTCTAGTCTGTGTCACTTGGATTTAAAGGAGTGGAGATGAGGGGTATACCAGGGGGAACGACTAGGGTGAGAGAGTGTAATGATTTTAGTGGGAACAAGGGCATCAAAGGTGGTGGAGAGGGTGTGATTTAGTAAGTCAGTAGCTGCAGAGATGTCATGGAGAATAGTAGGCCAAAGGCTAGATAGTTGGGAATTAGAAAGTGCAGTGGTAAGGGACTTGAGGGAGAGTTTTTTCCAGGGGCAGATATGAAAAGAAGTGGGTATTGGATGGGGAAGGGGAATGTGGGTAGAGAGTGATATAAGGAAATGGTCAGAGAACAAGAAAAAGTATCTGGAGAAGTCTAAATTATAACAGGCAACTATTCTTTTAATACATGTAAGGCTTGTAGAGAATTAAAACTGACAAAATGGAACTATGTGAGAAATTGTAGGATACTCTCCATAAGGAGCAAACATATAACTAAATATAGACTATGTGCCATAATATGTATTGTTTTTTCCATCACTTTGCTGGTTACAGGCCAAGGCAACATTCAATGTCAGCACATGGGCAGGAATGGGTGGTGGCTGACTCAGTTTGAACCAGACTTCGGCATCCTATATGACCTCAAGCTGAGCTTCCAACCCCATATCCTCTCCATCACAAAGACAGCCAACTTCCACCTCTGTAACATCACCTGCCAAAACCTGCCCCAGCCCATCTGCTGCTGAACCCCTCATCCATACTTTTGTCACCACTTGACTATTCTAATGCTCTCCCGGCTGGCCTCTCATCCTCCATCAACTTCAGCTCTTCCAAAACTCTGCTGCCCATATCCTATCCCAGACCAAGTCCTGCTCACCCCTCAGTTCTGTGCTCATTGACCTACCTTGGCTTTTCAGTTCTCCAAAGGCTCAAATTTAAAATGAATATCCTCGTGTTTAAACGGCTTTCTTACCTCTAAACTTGACTAGTGCAATGCTCCCCTGGCTGGCCTCCCAACTTCCACCCTTCATGAACTTGAACTCATCCAAAACGCTGCTGCCCGTATCCTAACTCGCCCCGTTCACCTATCACCCCTGTGCTCGGTGACCTACTTTGGTTTCCGGTCCAGCGCCTTGATTGCCTGGGCTTTAAGGTCTGTAATTCCCTCACTAAGCCTCCTCACCTCTCTCTTCTCCTTTAAGACACTACTTAAAACCTACCTCAACAAAGTTTTTTGTCACCTGTCCTAATATCTCCTTATAGGGCTCGGTGTCAAACTTTGTTTGATAACGCTCCTGTGAAGCACCTTGGGATGTTTTACTCGGTTAAAGGTGCTACATAAATGCAAGTTATTGCTGTAATCATGGCCGCACCCCATCCCATCTCTGCAATCTTCTCCAGTCGTACAATCCTCCAAAAACTCTGCATTCCTCCAATTATTGGGGGGGGGGGAAGGCGAAATTCATTATAGCCCAGGAATGGGCGCTAACTTCTGAAAAGTTTGAGATTTAGCGCCAGGCGCTAATGAATCTCGCTGCATGCAAAATTCAGTGTCATCGTTCAAAGAAAGGATGGGAGCGCTAAATTAGGCGCTAATGACTGAGTTCAGTGGCGTTAGAGTCAAAGTGCTAAGCTATTTCAGGTGCAGTCTAAATTGCTAGTCATCATTGCTAGAGGCTATTTCCAGTTCTTAAAGGGGTAGTTCAATCATGCTGCAGAACTCATTCTCAGCATTGCTGGTTCTGCAGCTGTCTCAGCAAGCAGCAGAAGGCCAAGGCGAAGGATACTGACCACTGAAGGAGGTGTCATTATGGGAGATCAACAGCCGATAGAGAGCTCGCTCGCAGATTCTGCCACCAGGCATTGGAGGTGTTGGTCTTCGCTGTGCAGAGACGGATGGTGGTGCTGTAACCAGCCAGTGGCAGAAGGCCTTCGCCGCAAGTCTACCGTGCCATGTGGAGGGAGGTAGCCCAGCAGGTCTCGGGTATCACTGTGGTCCCCAGGATCCACACACAGTGCAAGAAGAAGTTTAACGACCTCACTCGGGTGGTCAGGGTGAGTCAATGCTTCAACAAATGCTACATACCGCCATCTGAACCACAGTCTGCACACACTGCCCAAAGCACCACACCCCCAGCACTCACCCACCAACAATCTCCACCTACCAACACTCACACCTTGCACACAGTGACAGCTATTCAACTATGGCAGGCACATCTCCCAAACATATTGCTCCACACTCTCACACACACTTTCCTTTCTCTTGCAGGCCAAGGTTGCTCACAACAGGAGAGAGCAGGAGCGCACAGGCAGAGGACAACCTGACACCCAACCACTGTCTGCACTGGAGGAAAAAGTGCTGCAAATCATTGGGCGCCAGGAAGTGGGCACCGTGGCCAGTGGTGACATTGACCCCATTGGGGACAACAATGATATGTTCATCCCTACTCCTTCTCACATCCCATTTCCCCCTCACCCCACAAAGCATTTCCCACTTTCCAGCTAATCATGCTGTTTGCATGCCTTTCTCCCTTCCTGTCCCCCTCCCATCACCTTAACCCGACTCTTCTGCCTTTATACTTTCAGATAATGAGCAAGCAGCTGAGCAGCCTGTCCCTGAGGGTACCATTGAGAGCGAGGCAGAAGAAGAGGACGAAGAACACAGCACATCTCTGCATGTCTCACCCGTAGGCACCAGCTCAGATACTGGCACTACGCATTCTTTAGAGGCTAGTATAGTAGTAGATCTGCATAAGGTGATGGAGACTGGGGACGAGCGGTCTGCAGCAAGGCCGAAGGAAAAGGTAGCTCGGGAGTCAGCTTACCGGAGGGCGAGTTCGCGCACGAGTTCTGCTGCACAGGACTCAGATGAGGATCTCGATGGGGAGGTCTTTAGAAGAAGGGTGATAGGCATGCACTCGGAGGTGATAGGTACAAAGGCAAGGATGCCTGAGAGCCTCTCGGCAATGGTAAGGAGCGTGGAGGAGTCCGCCTCCAACATTGCACAGAGCTCTGCACACACCATGGAGCCCATCATTTGCAGTCTGCAAAGGATGGTGGACTCCCAGAGAGACCATGGCGACCCAGACCTCATGCCGTGTGTGATGAGCGATGTCGCAGCTTCCACTGCAGCACAGGCGGAAGCCACGAAACATCCAAGTGTTGTAATGCAGTCTCTGCTTGGTGCCATCAAATCTCAGACTGCTGTCATGCAGTCTCAGCTTGATGCCATGCAAGCTCCGGCTGCTGGCATCACAGCTGGGTTGACCACCATCAACCGGGGCTTTCACGATGTTGCAGCAGGCCAGCAATCTGTGCTCCAGCAGATTGGTAGTGATGCTGAGGTGCTGCCCCGGGGGAGTGGCAGTGGGTCAGTGGAGCAGGAAGCTGCTGTCCTCTCTCAGGATGACAGCATTCCTACTCCCAGCACTGGCACTCCGCTATTGCCCTTGTCGCTGCCTGTCATTCAGCCAGCCAGACTACTTCCGCCCATGCGGAGGTGGTGTAGTCTACAGCCAGGCCTTCCAGGCCCAGAGCTGGTCGAGGACATCCTGCAAGGCCATCTGACGTCTCCCATACAGATACTCAGCAGCCTTCCACAAGCCCTGCTGCAGCCACTGGGCCAACACTTCATAGGAGCACTAGAGTAGGCAAAGGCACTGTAATGAGGGGCACTAAGGGATTGCACAAAGGTGAATAGTTAATGTTGCTGTTGCAAATATGTGTTCACTGATTATTGATAAATGTATTAATTGGCTTTGGATGATTTTGTGGTGTCTCTCATTTCAGCTTTGCGCTTTGATATGGCCTGCAACAGGGATGGAATGATGGGGATGTGGTGAGCAACGGGGATCTGGGGTTTAATTTATTGGAATCGCAGTCTGATGAGGCAGTCACAGACCGCTCTTCCAGAAGGCCAATTGAGTGGCTGCCTCCTCCCTCGCTCCTGTTGATCCTCCTCCTCCTTCTCGTCTTCCTCTTCCTCCTCGTCCTGCTCCTCTCCCTCTCCTCATCCTGAGGTGATCCCGCAATCCATGGTGGCAAGGGCTGGGCCCTCATGATGGCCAGATTGTGGAGTATGCAGCAGACTATGACAAAATGGGACACCTGCTCCGGCGAGTACTCGAGGGCGCCACTCAAGCGGTCAAGGCAGCGGAACTGTTGCTTGATGGTCTGCTCGATGATGTTCCTGGTGGCAGCATGGCTCTCATTATATGAGTGCTGAGCAGGAATGCTGGGGTTGCGGAGGGGAGTCATAACCCAGGTGGAGAGCAGATAGCCCTTGTCTCTGGTCAGCCAGCCACGAGCTTGATGTGGTGGCTGAAAGTTTGGCGCAGGATGAAGGGATTGTGGCTGCTGCGAGGATAGCAGGCATTCACACTGGGGATTCGCTATCTGTGGCTGCACACCAACTGCACATTAAGTGAGCGGTAGCCTTTGTGGATTGTTATGCGGTGCCCGCAAACCCACGTGGGTGCAGTCAACGGTGCCCTGCACCTTGGGGAAACCCGCTATCCTGACAAAGCCACATGCACGTTTATCCTGGTTCTCTCTGGTGATGTAGTCCCTTTTCATAATGTAGAGAGCCTCTGTGACCTCCCGGATGCAGCGATGGACGGCGAACTGTGAGATGTTCACTATATCTCCTGTTGCAGACTGGAAGGAACCTCTGGCGAAGAAACTGAGGGTGACGGTGACCTTGACTGCCACTGAGAGAGCCATGGCCGACCTGATCTGAGGCTAGAGGTCTGGTTGCAGGAGGTGGCAGAGTTCGGTGACCACATCCTAGCTGAAGCGGAGCCTTCGAATGCACTGCTTCTCGCTTAATTGGAGGTAGGAGAAGTGCTCTCGGAATACCCTCGGAGGGTAAGGCCTGACGGCCCTCCTCCTCCCTGTGGCCACATCTTGCAATCTTTCTCGCTGCCTCTGCTCCCTCCGCTGTAGCTCCTGGAGGGCGAGGTTGACTGCCAGTACAGTTCCCAATAGCAATGTGTAGCACTTTGAAATTTTGTCAAAATAAATGTAACAAATTTTTAGTAGCCACAACACTCCTGATACTAAAGAACCTTTAAATGACTGAATCAAACTCATTCACAATCGCAAACTGACAAGGAAGCAGTGAAACAGCACTAACCTGACAGCTGCGACTGATCCCTTTAAATAGCACCACTGGAGCTCCCATCTGCCTGCTTCATGCCTTCTCTTCCTGTCATTGTCGGGGCGAGGCACTAAGGCAGTCGGCGATAATCAATTTGGCAGTTCAGGCACTCTGAGTGTTGCACGCTCACTGACGTCGCGATCTGCCTGGTGCTAAAGCCCTAGGTGCTAACTGTTAGCGGCGACGCAAAGGGCCACTGGATTTGGCGTGCGGCGCTGGATTTGCCTCGCCGCTACTTCATTAGCGCCCCCACTAGTTGCTAACGGGAGGCGCTAACCAACCGAATTTCTTCCCCATGGTCTCTTGTGCATCCCCCACTCCCTTTGCCCCATCAACAACGACCATGGCTTCAGTGTCTAAGCCCTAAGCTCTGGATCTCTAAATCTCTTCCTTCAAGAACCTCATTAAAACCCAAATCTTTGACCAAGCTTTCAGTCACCCCTTCTAACATCTGCTTCTTTGGCCCACTGCCTATTTTGGTCTGATTATGCTTTTTTATGTGAAAGGTGCTCTATAAATGCATATTGTTGTTGTTGCATGTATGCTAACAAAGTGCAAACTGCATCCTCAATTTTTGAGGGTATATCTACAGCATATGCAAGCGTTATATCAACAGTCTGCATGCACTGGATGCTTTGGTGTCAAATTGCAAAAAAATGAGCAACAGCAACTTTGCCATTGCTGTATGGTTTTTAGTTCCAAAGTGAAGGCAGCAACATTCCCAGCCAATCCCATTGAAAGGCCTCCACAGTGTTGTTTGAGCATAGAAACAATAGGCCTTCAGCATCTGGCAGCCCTCAGGCATCATCTATGGTTAATGTAATGTTTTGGGGTTTTCCATTAGACATTCAACTTCGGTCTAGAATTGTCAACCACTCCATTCAGTGGAGCTTGCATACCCCATGAACTGGAGTAGGTCTTTAATATAGAATCATAGAAATTTATAGGCCATTCTGCCCATCTTGTCTGTGCCAGCTGAAAAAGAGGTATCCAGCCTAATCCCACTTTCCATCTCTTGGTCCGTAGCCCTGTAGGTTATGGCACTTCAAGTGCATATCCAAGTACTTTTAAAATGTGATGGGGATTTCTGTCTCTACGATCCTTTCAGGCAGTAAGTTCCACACCCCCACCACCCTCTGGGTGAAAAAGGTTCTCCTCAACTGCCCTCTAATCCTTCTACCAATTACTTTAAATCTATGCCCCCTGGTTATTGACCTCTCTGGGAAGGGAAATAGGTCCTTCCTCTCCACTCTATCTAGGCCCCTCATAATTTTATACAACTCAATTAAATCTCCCCTCAGCCTCCTCAGCTCCAAAGAAAACAACCCCTGCCTATCCAATCTTTCCTCATAGCTAAAATTCTCCAGTCCTGGCAACATCCTCATAAATCTCCTCTGAACCTTCTCTAGTGCAATTACATCTTTCCTGTAATGTTGACCAGAACTGTGTGCAGTCTTCTAGCTGTGGCCTAACTAGTGTTTTATACAGTTCAAGTATAACCTCCCTGCTCTTATAGTCTATGCCTCGGCTTATACAGGCAAGTATCCCGTATGCCTTCTTAACCACCTTATCTATCCGTCCAGCTACCTTCAGGGATCTGTGGACATGCACTCCAAGGTCCCTCTGTTCCTCTATAATTCTCAATATCCTATCATTTATTGTCTATTCCCTTGCCTTGTTAGCCCTTCCCAAATGCATTACCTCGTAAAAGCTTCTACAAGTATGTAAAAAGAGAAAGATTAGTTAAGACAAATGTAGGTCCCTTACAGTCAGAAACGGAAGAATTTATAATGGGGAACAAGGAAATGGCAGAGCAATTAAACAAATACTTTGGTTCTGTCTTCACAGAAGAGGACACAAATAACTTCCCAGAAATGCTAGGGAATCAAGGGTCTAGTGAGAAGGAGGAATTAAAGGAATTTAGTATTAGTAAAAAAATAGTGCTGGAGAAATTAATGGGACTGAAAGCCGATAAATCCCCAGGGCCTGATAATCTGCATCTCAGAGTACTAAAAGAGGTAGCCATGGAAATAGTGGATGCATTGGTTGTCATCTTCCAAAATTCTATAGATTATGGAACAGTTCCTGTAGATTGGAGGGTGGCAAATGTAACCCCACTATTTAAAAAAAGGAGGGAGAGAGAAAACAGGGAACTACGGACCGGTTAGCCTAACATCAGTAGTAGGGAAAATGCTAGAGTCTATTCTAAAGGATATGATAACAGGACATTAAGAAAATATCAACGGGATTAGACAAAGTCAACATGGATTTATGAAAGGGAAATCGTGTTTGACAAACCTACTGGAGTTTTTTTGAGGATGTAACTGATAGAATATATAAGGGAGAACCAGTGGATGTGGTGTATTTGGATTTTCAGAAGGCCTTTGATAAAGTCCCACATAAGAGGTTAGTGTGCAAACTTAAAGCACATGGGATTGGGGGTAATATACTGGCATGGACTGAAAATTGGTTAACTGACAGGAAACAGAGAGTAGGAATAAATGGGTCTTTTTCAGGGTGGCAGACGGTGACTAGTGGGGTACCGCAGGGATCAGTGCTTGGGTCCCATCTATTCACAATATAGACAAAAATTTGGATGAGGGAACCAAATGTAATATTTCCAAGTTTGCTGATGACACGAAACTAGGTGGGATTGTGAGTTGTGAGGAGGATACAAAGAGGCTTGTAAGGTTTCCAAAATTTACAGATCCCCAAAACCTAAGGAAAAAGGACTTTGGAACTACCTCAGAGTGATAAAAATGCATTTGGGCCTAACCTAAGGAATATAAGACCAAAACCCAAGTTTTGGCATTTTAAAAACATGTCTAGGCCTGTAAAGGGAGAAAAGGCTGTGAAAGAAGATGGGTTCAACCTCTGCAAAAGCAGTTTTGGGTATTGCAGTTAATTGCATTGTCTGGGGAATTGGGATGACCTCACTCAAAGCCCCAGCAAGCATTAACATTTTGACAATAGACCCTAGGAGGAGACAGTCCCACCCAAAACAACAGGTCCCATCAAACCGTTTACAGAACCCATTAAAGACATGCATAAAGCAAATATTCTATAGAAGTCCGAGGCCCAGTCAAGAAACCCAAAACATGAGGACAATCCAAACTCCGATTAAACAACAGATCGACAGGATGGGGCTATCCTGAAACCACTTCACACATTTACAAACCAGTTAACACGCTACAATGACCGGGATTTGATTTGGTTTTGATAAGGCCACTTCAATTTAGTATAATTGAAGGCCCATCAAGCAGTTCAGCAGTTACAACAGTTACAAGTTCGAGTTCTCCAGTAACAACAGTTCAAGTTCAACAGAAGGCAGTTCTGCAGTTTCGAAGTTCAATTGGAAGCCTGTTCTGCAAGAAGACAGTTACAGTTCTGCAAGAAGGCAGTTCCACAGCTCAGAAGACGACAGTTTAAACAGAGGCAGAGTTCAACAGAAACAGTTCAACAAAGAAGGCCAACAGCTCCAGAATTAGGCCGACACGCAAGAAGAAACCAGAGCGACCGCCTCAGTGACCATTGGACACCTCGCGGCAACAAGGGCCTTACGAAACTTTTTACTCAAAAGACTCTAAACCCTAACTCTCAACTGTCAAGGATTCGTTTGGTGAGCATTATCCCTGGTTCTCCAGAGTCCAACCTAGCTAGTGAAGTGGGATTGGGAGGGGTGAAGTATTCTCCTAATGTTATTTCCCTCGCTTGTACCGAAGTGTTCCCCACCTTTAGAGTGTTAAGAGTGTTTGTGCTGTGTTTTACTTTCTTGAATAAAGATCGAAGTTCTTTCATCAAACTCAGTTGTCTGCTGCACCTTTGTATCACAACCCCCAAATAAGTCCAGGGTCGAGAACCAAGGGAGTGGGAGCGATTCGAACCGCTCAGAAGTCAGAGGTGAAACTGACACAAAAACACCACCCCCTACAGGCTTCAAGGCGATTTAGACAAGTTGAGTGAGTGGGCAAATACATGGCAGATGCAGTATAACGTGGATAAATGTGAAGTTATCCACTTCGGTAGGAAAACCAGAAAGGTAGAGTATTATTTAAATGGTGATAGCTTAGGAAATGCTGATGTACAAAGGGACCTGGGTGTCCTTGTACACCAGTCACTGAAAGCAAACATGCAGTTAGGAAGGCAAATGGTATGTTGGCCTTCATTGCAAGAGGATTTAAGTACAGGAGCAAGGATGTCTTACTGCAGTTGTACAGGGCCTTGGTGAGACCACACCTGGAGTACTGTGTGCAGTTTTGGTCTCCTTACCTAAGAAAGGATATATTTGCCATAGAGGGAGTGCAGCGAAGGTTTACTAGACTGATTCCTGGGATGACAGGACTGTCGTATGAGGAGAGATTGGGTCGACTAGGCCTGTATTCACTAGAGTTTAGAAGAATGAGAGGGGATCTCATTGAAACGTATAAAATTCTGACCGGGCTAGACAGACTGGATGCAGGGAGGATGTTTCCCCTGGCTGGGAGATCTAGAACAAGGGGTCACAATCTCAGGATACAGGGTAGGACATTTAGGACTCAGATGAGGAGACATTTCTTCACTCAGAAGGTGGTGAACCTGTAGAATTCTCTACCACAGAAGGCTGTGGAGGCCAAGTCACTGAATATATTTAAGAAGGAGATAGATAGATTTCTAGACACAAAAGGCATCAAGGGGTATGAGGAGAGAGCGGGAATATGGTATTGAGGTAGAGGATCAGCTATGATCATATTGAATGGCAGAGCAGGCTCGAAGGGCGGAATGGCCTACTCCTGCTCCTATTTTTCTGTTTCTTACAGTTTTCCGGACTGAATTCCATTTGCCAGTTTTCTGCCCACCTGACAAGTCCATTGATATCTTCCTGCAGTCTATAGCTTTGTTCCTCACTATATACTTGCCATAGAGGGAGTGCAACGAAGGTTCACCAGACGGGTTCCTGGGATGGGGGGATTGTCCTATGAGGAGAGATGGAGTAGATTAGGCCTAGATTCTCTACAGTTTAGAAGAATGAGAGGTGATCTCATTGAAACACATAAAATTCTTGCAGGGCTTGACAGGGTAGATGCAGGGAGGATGTTTTCCCCTGGCTGGGGAGTCTAGAACCAGGGGTCACAGTCTCAGAATAAGGGGTTGGTCATTTAGGACTGAGATGAGGAGAAATTTCTTCACTCAGAGGATGGTGAATCTTTGGAATTCTCTACCCCAGAGAGCTGTGGAGGCTCAGTCGTTGAGTATATTCAAGACAGAGATTGATAGATTTTTGAATATTAAGGGAATCAAGGGATATGGGGTTAGTGCAGGAAATTGGAGATGAGGTCGAAGATCAGCCATGATCTTAAAGAGTGGAGGAGCAGGCTCGAAGGGCCAAATGGCCTACACTCCTGCTCCTATTTCTTATGATCTAATGTTCTTACTATCAACCACACGGACAATTTTTGTATCATCTGCAAACTTCTTAATCATGCCCCCTACATTGAGGTCTAAATCTTGATATATACCATAAAAAGCAAAGGACCAAGTACTGAGCCCTTTGGAACCCCTCTGGACACAGCCTTCCAGTCACAAAAACACCTTCCTGCCACTGAGCCAATTTTGGTCCTAACTTGCCACTTTCCCTTGGATCCCATGGGCTTTTACTTTTCTGTCCAGTCTGCCATGTGGGACCTTGTCAAAAGCCTTGCTAAAATCCATGTAGGTTACATCCATCATGCTACTCTCATCGATCCTCCTTGTTACCTCCTCAAAAAATTCAATGAAGTTAGTCAGACACGACCTTCGCTTAACAAATTCATGCTGACTGTCCTTGATTAATCCGTGCCTTTCTAAATGACGATGAATACTTTCAGTATTTTTCCAAATAATTTGCCCACCACTGAGGTTAGGCTGACTGGCCTGCAGTTACTCGGTCTATCCATTTCTCCCTTTTAAACAACTGTACAACGTTAGCAGTCCTCAAACACCACACCTGTAGCCAGAGAGGATTGGAATATGATGGTCAGAGCCTCCGCTATTTCCTCCTTTGCTTCTCTTAACAGCCTGGGATGCATTTCATCTGGGCCTGCCGATTTATCTACTTTCAAAGATGCTAAACCCCTTAATATTTCTTCTCTTACCATGTTTATCTCACCTAATATTTCACACACCTCCTCAATTACAATGTCTGTATCATCCCTCTCTTTTGTGAAGACAGACGCAAAGTATTCATTAAGAACCATACCCACGTCTTCCGTCTCCACACACAGGTTACCTTTTTGGTCTCTAATAGGCCCTACTCTTCCTTTAGTTATCCTCTTGCTCTTTATGTATTTATAAAACAACTTTGTGTTCTCCTTTTTCAAGCCCTCTCTTTGCTTTCCTAATTTCCTTTTTAATTTCACCCCTGCATTTTCTATACTCCTCTCGGCTTTCTGCAGTATTTAACTCTTGGTATCTGACATAAGCTTCCCTTTTTTTCTTTATCCTACCCTGTATACCGTTTGACATCCAGGGGGCTCTAGATTTGGAAGTCCCACCCTTTTACTTTGTGGGAACATGTTTGCTCTGAACCCTCACTAACTACTTCTTAGATGCCTCCCACTGATTCACCTTCAAGTAGCTGTTTCCAGTCCACCTTTGCCAAATCACATCACAGCTTAGTAAAATTGGCCTTTCCCCAATTGAGAACTTTTACTCCTGGTCTATCTTTGTCCTTTTCCATAACTATGCTAAATCTAATATCTCAGTAAAGATTAGCAAAACCCAGAAAACAAACAGATAGCTATTGCCCCTGTACTCCAACTTAATGGAATGCAACATGTACTGCCACACAATTCGCCTTGTCTTTGGTAGGCAGATCGAATAAACCCTTTATCAGACCAAAGCTTAGGCTATACACAAAGGCAATTTCTTTAATCTCGAATAGGTAAATGAACAGTATAATTACAGTAGTTTACAAACTGTACTACAGGAAACTTTCGTTTATCCGGCACCCAAATATCCGGAATTCTCGCTTAACCGGCAAAAATCATCCTCCGAAAACTCCTCTCAAATAACCGGCAATGTTGCCGAGTCGCAGTCGAGTCTCCGCGAACGCCGAGTGCTCCGAAAAATCCTCTCAAATAACCGGCAATGTTGCCGATCCCGAGTCCGAGTCCGAGTCCGCGAACGCCGATTAAGTCAGTAGGGGTACTTTTCAAAATTGCCACTACTCGGCCTCCTGGCGCTGTCGCAAGTCCGAAACATTGCAGTCGCATGAGTAGATTCTCCAGTGCTGCTTGGAGTCTCTTTGTTAAAAATAGCCTCGGTAGATATAACTCTCTGTTATCCGGTACTTTCGATAAACCGGCACCACGCCGGTCCCGTCGATGCCGGATAAACGAAAGTTTCCTGTATTTTCCTAGTTAAATAAAAACAAAGACAATCCTGAGCTATCACCCAACAATAATTGACCTCTGAAAACGGTTGCTCTATTCGTACGCAGCAAATCATTACCACAGAAACAAAGGAGCCTAGTTTCTCTGTTTGCTATAGATTAACTAGCCGGCTCAGGCAGCTTCAAATAAACCTACAACCAGAAGCCCTGACCACAGTGCAATTAAAAGAATAATTCACACTTAACTCTCACAGGCTCAACACACCTCTTCAGCCCAAATACAGCTGTCAATCAAAACCACTACCCCAGGATGTCAATTACCGAGGATGTTTTGGAATTGCATGGAATGTACTTGTGCAAAGTACTTTGAATTACCTGCGATGACTGGTAGTTAACATGTTGCCCCGACAACTATCAAAGATACTATTCAACCAATACACCTTAATGACTCTGCATTCAAACAACCAATAATTTAAATGCTGTAAACCTAAAACAAAAATAGAAAATGCTAGAAACACTCAGGCGGGCAGGCAGCATCTGTGGAAAGAACAGAGGAGTTAACATTTTGGGTGTGATCCCTTCTTGAAAACTGAAAAATAAGAGGTGGACAGGTGCATGAATACTATCAGAAAAAGGGCAGTGGAAAATATGTGTGTATAAAAAACACAACAAATCCAGATAGGAATTATGTGGAATAAAGTAACAGATCACCTCAGGTAAGTAATGGACAAAAGCATTAAAACATTCAAGAAACAAAGAGGATATTATAGATGAACAGCATGTACAGAGGAAAAGAACAAAGGGAAAGGGGGAGACACACAAACAGGTGATGACTAAATGACAACCATCTCAGGTTTTCTACTTAAGCACTTAACAGGTCATTCTATTTATTTTCTTGTCTGCATGTTTGTTACCCCCTCCCTTCAATACTAGGGGTTATCAAACCAAGCATTAGGGTTTATTTCTAGAGGGACTGAATTGAAAAGTAGAGAAGTTATGCTAAACTTGTATCGAACCTTGGTTAGACCACATAGGGAGTACTGCGTACAATTCTGGACACCATATTATAAAAAGGATATAGAGGCACTGGAGAGGATGCAAAAAAGATTTACAAGGATGATACCAGAACTGCGAGGGTATACCTGTCAAGAAAGGATGGACAGGCTGGGTCGCTTTTCCCTTGAAAAAGGAAGGCTGAGGGGTGACCTAATAGAGGTCTTTAAAAGTTATGAAAGGTTTTGATAGAGTAGATACAAAGAGAATGTTTCCACTTGTGGGGAAGAGCAAAACTAGAGGCCATCAATATAGAATAGTTACCAAGAAATCTAATAGGGAATTCAGAAGGAACTTCTTTACTCAGAGAGTGGGGAGACTGTGGAACTCGCTGCCACAGGGAGTGGTTGAAGCGAATAGAATAGATGCATCTAAGGGGAGGTTAGATAAGCATATGTGGGAGAAGGGAACAGAGGGTTATGCTGATAGAGTTAGATGAAGAAAGAGGGGAGGAGGCTCAAGTGGAGCCTCCTTTAGGGAAGGAAATCTGCTATCCTTGCTTTGTCTGACCTATATGTGACTCCAGACCCACAGCAATGTGGTTAACTCTTAACTGCCCTCTAAATTGGCCTAGCAAGCCACTCAGTTGTACCAAACCGCTACAGAGAAGTATATTTCCCTCCCTAATAGCACTGTGGGAGTACCGTCACCACATCGACTGCAGCGGTTCAAGGCGGCAGCTCACCACCACCTTCTCGAGGGCAATTAGGGATGGGGAATAAATGCTGGCCTTGCCAGCGAAGCCCACATCCTGTTAATAATAAAGAAAAGAATGCAAGCAGATCTAGATCCAATGCTGAAAAGCAACACCAACATTGCATTCAAAGGAAGTACAATCAGTACTCATAAAATTAAGTGAGATCAGAAGTGGACACAGGAATACAGGAATTCAGGTTCCTGTGTCTGCAGGAGGCAATCGAGGGTGTACTGCTCCTTTGACCTCTTTCTGTTCATCCTTGCCATCCTAAAAATAGATGTAGGTCGGGATAAGATCAACTAATTTCAGATGAATTGATAGTACCATCTGGGTAACTACTTGCAGCAATGCTAAAGCACTTTTGCCTTCCACTCCTACCAGGACCAGTGCCTTAAGGGTAAGAGCCATAGCTAGAGGAGATACTGTTCTGAAGCAAACCATATATTGGAAGAGACTCTTTATGCAGAAGACATACTACTGAAAGATTGTAGGTTAACACTGCTGTACGTATAAAAATGAAGTGTATTGCTTGCAATTTCCTTAGAGCTGCTCCCTCTCTGCCATCGTAACTACAGTGGAAACCTCATTTATGCATATGAACGAGATTTCCACCGCACATCCGGTAAAGTTAGTGGTAGATGGGAGCGGCTCTGATGAAATTCCGGGTTTTGTAGGCTCCTCAAAACTTCATGACAAAGGGGGTGTTCTGATACCATGGTGTCACCAGAAGGTGGATAGGCTGAAACAGATGGCACATTTTTTTATAATGAGCTAGGCTCTGACACCCTATATCAAACCTCTTCCAATCTGCACCGTAAACCTTAAGTGTCGAGGATTTTCAGAATGACAGGAGGGTGTTTATCTCTTACTTTTTTCTAATTTTCTTCCCTCCCTTTCTGAAGAAGATGGTGACACATGCCAGAGGATGACTCCATTTGTATCAGTAGCCCTTTGGGCTTTGCCCAAACAGCCATTCTTCGTGCGTGAGGACAGATGGCGATTGTGTGCAAGCCATTCAACTCTTTATGGGGTCACAACTGAATCCAGTCCTGTTCTCAACCAACATCCATATATGCACACTTTCGGTGAAGGTCACAAGAGAACAATCAGCTGACTTTTGGATTTTAGTATGTGTCTTTTCTTCAATTCTTTTCAATCTTGGTTGTGCAGAGTGGGCCTTTCTCCTTCATCTGAATTTCTTTAGTAATAACCTGTAGTTTTTGTGGGAAGACTTGTGACAAAAATGAGGTACTTTTGTCCAGTTTTGATTTGGCAACTGTTATTTTCAATCCAGTTATTTTCATAGTCACTAGTAGTTAAAAAAGACTGCAGCTCAGATTCTTTGATAAAATGATTTTGATACAATATTGATAGTTTCATTGGTTAAAGGCTGGAGAGAAGAAGAATTCTAATTTAAACAATACTGTCTGATTAATACAGATTGTGCAACACTTTTTTTTTTACAAATGTCCAAAATGTAAGAAGTCCCGGCAACTCTCTTCTGGGATCTAAAAGAATGGGCTGAATTTTTATGTGCAGGAGTCGTGGGTTTGGGTGCGGGTTAAAACCGGTGAAATTGACAGCGCGGCGGGAAGCTGGCTCCAACCCGCCAACTTCCGCATTTCACTGGAGTGTGTTAGCCTGCGTATGTGCAATCCCCTTGGCAGAGCCGGGTTGCTAATTAACATATGTTAATCGCTTAATTAGTACAATACTGACACACACTTGTGAGTTTATCGTCAGGTCCACGGGTTTCCTGGGCTTCCTGAAACTTGTCAGTGAAAACAAGACGAGTACACCGCGGCAATTGAGGGGCTGAATCAATCTCAGGGAAGTATGCCACAAATACTCAGTACTCACAGCTGCTTTCTTACCTGCTAGTGGGAAAGGGTGTTCACAGTACGTCTGCTGAGAGTTTACTTTCTTCACTTTGTAGGTTTGCTCTATCACATCAGGATGGGTGCTGCTTATGCTGCCTTAAATTGGACCTCAGATGAGGACTAGGAGGACTGGCAACAGCACCAACAACAGCATCCACAGCCTGCTGGTCACAGACCTGTAGCTGCACAGGAGAGAGGGGACCAGCAGAGAGGTGCCACTCGCAGAAGGCACTACCCATGAAACAGGGTCTACAGGCAGAGGCTCAGTTTCCTTGACATGTCTGAACACCAGTGTCTCAAGAGCCTTCAGGATGTCATGTCACATGGGGCTGGATTTTGCCACTGGGGAGCTTTTGGAGGCGGGACTCCCACTTGTCGGGTTTTAGTCCCGCCTCCATCAACTTCTGGCCAACCCATGCTATTTTCCCTTGATTGACTTTGTTAAGCCCTACCAGCGGGCTTAGCAGGCCAATTAAGGGAAAGCCGGTTACAGAGAACGTCAGCGTATGACGTTTCATCGGTCAAAAATTTTTGACAGATGAATTGTCATCGTTTGACAGCTCTGTGAAGCTGTCAAACACTGACATTCTCTGTAGTTTGATGAGTTCTTGAATTCAAGACTCATCAAACCTCTTTCTTTTGCAGAAATTAGATGGTTGTTGCATTGGAGAATGCAACAGCCACCTGTCATCTCTGCCGTGGAAATGCGAGACTCTCCGCATCCCCAACTCTTGAAGCCTGCAGGAAGAAACAAAGGTAAGTAAACTTTTTCTAACACTTTCCTCTTACCTCACATACTTACCTCTCCACACTTGCACCCATCACTTACCTTCACAGCGCACTTTTGCACCCCTCCGACCCCCGCAGACCCACTGCTCGCCTCGGTGACCCTGGTGGGGTTCGCAGCCTTCGGGAAGCCTGCACTTGTGTGGGTAAAATGGGGATAATACTCTTATCTGCCTAATCCCCTTCCCGCCTCCAAGGAGACGGGACCCGGCGCGGGTCAGCTACCCGCCTCCTGGCAAGATGGCACAGAGGTGGGTTGGGGGCGGGATGGGCACCCGCCCCCAGATTCTGTCATTTTCCCAGCAGTCCTGCCTCCATACCCACCTCCCCAGGGCTGGCAAGATCGCACCCATGGTGGCAGACATCTGCAGTCTTCCAGAAGACCTGCTGCCTGCTGGATCAGGTGGCCACGCGTTACTAGTGGCTGTCAAAGTCACTACCCACCTCAACTTTTTTACGTTTGGATCCTTCCAGGGCACTGCTGCAGCAGACATATCCAGGATCTCCCATTCGGTTGCTCACAAATGCACAAGACAGGTCACTGACGGGTTGTTTTCCAGGGCCGGCAATTATGTTAACTTTGCCTGCGATAATGTCAGTCAAAATGAGCGCTCGGCTTTATGGCTCTGGCTGGCTTGCCACAGGTGCAGGGTGCCATCGACTGCTCTCGTTTGATTGGAGCGATTGATGTTCCACAGAGCTGGCCAATCTGTCCATGGAAGAACACATCATCGCAATGCCCTGCAACATCAACCCACTCATGTTTGAGGCGGACTCCTCTCTCTGCAATTATAGTTAGTGTCCTTGGCCTGTCAGTGCATCGCAAATTTTCTGTTGCTGCTCAATGATTCTCCTTTTCATCGACGGACCCGGGGTACAGCATTTGTGTCCAGTTGAGCAGAGCTTGTAGAGGGCTGCGCCCTCCACGCGGACTCCCACTGCTGTCCCTGCCACCACGATCTGCACTTGCTCACTTGTGAAGTGTGAATCACCAGGTGAAAAGTCACCCGTTGCAGCAAAACGAGAGGCCTGGGTATTTGAATTCTCTGTACTCATTTAAATGCTGATGACAGCCTTACCATCCGTTCCGGGCAGGATGTTGATACGAAGTGGTGGAAATTCACACAGCCTGCAGGCGATAGCAGGAAAGTAGTGGGATTGGCTGCTGGGCTGTCCTACCAGAGTCCCCGTGATTGGGAGAAGGAGGGCAAGATCGTGGCAGGGGAGACTTAAGATTTCCTTTTGAGGCCTGGAGGAGCACTCTGGCCTCGATCCACTTTTGCGCTGGGTTGGCCTGGTGGGAAATTCACTGCCGCGAACCACTCAGGCCACAGAGTAAAAATTTAAATTGGGCTCGATGACACCATTGGGACCCGACATGCATATGTTAAAAAGACACCAGCGACTTTGGGCGGACATTCTTGCCGCCTGTTCAGTGGAGCAGGTTAATTAGCGGCAGGCTAGCTTCTGGCTGCACGGTGGATAAGTGACTTGGGTGATTTTACTTGCCCACCTATCCAGTTTCTGCCTGGCCGGCAGGGTTAAAATTGCCCCCAAAATCATTTTACCATGTTGTTCACTCAAGGAGTTAGGTGGAAGGAATTCTGTTGTAAATGTATAGTTAGGCTATATGACCGTTACTTATGTGCTAGCTCATAGAATCATAGAAAGTTACAGCACGGAAGGAGGCCATTTCGGCCCATCGTGTCCGCGCCGGCCAACAAAGAGCTATCCAGCCTAATCCCACTTCCCAGCTCTTGGTCCGCAGCCCTGCAGGTTAGAGCATCCCAAGTGCACATCCAAGTACTTTTTAAATGTGGTTAGGGTTCCTGCCTCTACCACCCTTTCAGGCAGTGAGTTTCAGACCCCCACAACCCTCTGGATGAAGAAATTTCCCCTCAAATTTCCCACCAATTATTTTAAATCTGTGACCCCTGGTTTTTGACCCCTCTGCTAAGGGAAATAGGTCCTTTCTATCCACTTTATCTATGCCCCTCATAACTTTATACACCTCAATAAGGTCTCCCCTCAGCCTCCTCTGTTCCAAGGAAAACAGACCCAGCCTATCCAGTCTTTCCTCAGTTAAGATTCTCTACTCCCGGCAACATCCTTGTAAATCTCCTCTGTACCCTCTCGAGTGCAATCACATCTTTCCTGTAATGTGGTGACCAGAACTGCACGCAGTACTCCAGCTGAGGCCTAACTAGTGCTTTATAGTGCAAAACTCCCTTGCTCTTGTATTCTATGCCACAGCTAATAAAGGCAAGCATTCCGTATGCTTTCTTAACCACCTTATCTACTTGGCCTGCTACCTTCAGGGATCTGTGGACATGCACTCCAAGGTCCCTTTGTTTCTCTACACTACTCAGTGTCCTACCATTTAATGTGTATTCCCTTTCCTTGTTAGCCCTCCACAAATGCATTACCTCACACTTCTCCGGATTGAATTCCATTTGCCACTGTTCTGCCCACCTGACCAATTTATTGATATCTTCCTGCAGTCTACAGCTTCCTTCTTCAGTATCAACCACACAGCCGATTTTAGTATAATCTGCAAACGTCTTAATCATACCCCCTATATTCAAGTCAAGATCGTTGATATATACCACAAAATGCAAGTGACCTAGTACTGAGCCCTGCGGAACCCCACTGGAAACAGCCTTCAAGTCACAAAAACACCCATCAACCATTACCCTCTGCTTCCTGTCTCCGAGCCAGTTTTGAATCCAACTTGACACTTTGCCATGGATCCCATGGGCTTTTAACTTCGTGACCAGCCTGCCATGTGGAACCATATCAAAAGCCTTGCTAAAGTCCATATAAACTACATCAAATGCACTGCCCTCATCTACCCTCCTTGTTACCTCCTCAAAAAATTAAATCAAGTTTGTCAGACACGACCTTCCCTTAACAAATCCGTGCTGACTATCCTTGATTAATCGTGTCTTTCTAAATGAAGATTTATCCTGTCCTTCAGAATCCTTTCCAATAATTTTCCCACCACCGAGGTAAGGCTGACTGGCCTGTAATTACTCGGTCTATCCTTTTCTCCCTTTTTAATCAAGGGTACCACATTAGCAGTCCTCCAGTCCTCCGGCACCACATCTGAAGCCAGAGAGGATAGAAAAATGATGGTCAGGGACTCTGCTATTTCCTCTTTTGCTTCGCTTAACAGCCTGGGATACATTTCATCCGGGTCTGGGGGTTTATCCACTCAAGCTGCTAAACCCCTTAATACTTCCTCTCTCACTATGTTTATTTCATCTAATATTTCACACTCCTCCCCTCCGATAGCAATGTCTGCTGCTTCGCTCCTCTCCTTTGTGAAAACAGACGCAAAGTATTCATTAAGAACCCTACCGACGTCTCCCGCCTCCACACACAGATTACCCTCATGATCTCCAATAGGCCCTACCCTTTCTTTAGTTATCCTCTTACTCTTAATATATTTATAAAACATCTTTGGGTTTTTCTTGATTTTACTTGCCAAGAATTTTTCATGCGCTCTCTTTGCTTTCCTAATATCATTTTTAATTGCACCTCTGCACTTTCTGTACTCCTCTAAAGATTCTGGAGTATTTAGCCCTCGGTATCTGTTATACGCCTCCCTTTTTTTCTTTATCCTACCCTGTATGTCTCTAGACATCCAGGGGGCTCTAGATTTGTTAGTTTCACCTTTTTTCTTTAAGGGCATTTATTTGGTCTGAACCCTCCGGATCTCCTCCTTGAATGCCTCCCACTGCTCTGACACTGATTTACCTTCAAGTAGCTGTTTCCAGTCCACTATGGCTAAATCCCCTCTGAGCTTAGCAAAATTTGCTTTTCCCCAATTTAGAATTTTTATTCTTGGTCTATCCTTGTCCTTTTCCATAACTACCTTAAATCTAACAGAATTATGGTCACTTACACCAAAATGCTCCCCCACTGATATGCCTTCTTCTGTAAAGTAAATTTGCTTTACATTTCAAACTTAAAATAAATTCTGATGTGTTGTTCTATTGCTTTCAAAGACTAGAGTGAGATCTTATGGAGATAAAAGAAGTCCAGTTGCTAAAAGCAATTACCAAAGAGCATTTGCAGTTCATTTCCCAGTCATGTTACTGAAAGCTTACCTAGATCGCAAAGAAAGAACACACACTCTCAAAGGTATGGGCAGTTGGGTCTCACCATAGAAGTAGCATAAGATATGAAAGTCAAAATAATCTAGGATAAGGTTAAAAATGATGCAAAAACATGACAACATGTTACGTAATATCATGGAAAATGTTTCAAACCTGTACTTGTTTTATAATATTTCCTTCAGGATTCATAAGATCTGTCACTAGTTCTTCTTTCTTTGCTTTTAATTCTTTGACCATCAGTATTTTTTCTTCAAGTTCCATCGTTATTGGAGTTCTACTTTCTAGCTGACTAGTCAACTCCTTGTGAGCCAACATTTTTTGACGATATTTATCATATCCAGACAGCAACTTCAAATATTTTTCTTCTTCTTCTTGTCTAGCAAACTTGAGTTGCATATTATCTGCATTAAGGCTCCAGAGCTGGGCCTCCAGCTCAGCACAGTGCTGTCGCCGACTTTCTGATTCATTCTCTAAATGGTAAATCTGTTTCTCAGTTGTCCTAAATTCCTGTAAAACAACTTCATTTTCTTTCTCCATTTCAAATAATTGTGCCTGTAAAATAAAATAACATACATTTTATATCGGAACTGTCAGTATTTATTCCAGCGAAGACAACAGTACTTTAGGTCGTAACAATGTTTTTAGCAGTAATACCACATATTTAGATATTTAACACAAAGGTAGACCATTACTGGTGTAATTGAAAAACACCAATATAGCCAAATCCCAGGAATGTTATTTAGTCTGATATTTTAAATGTGTTACACCAACAGTAGAATAAGTCACAATCCAGTGAACTTTTATTACTGGTGACATGCATTAATTAAAACAGAATTTGCATTGTTAAATGAATCGTTAGACCTTGGTGAAACATTATGAACCATCACAAAGCAATACAAATTATGCTTTATTACACTATGGCACAGTCCAATATGTCTAATCAACCTATTTATTTATTATCTTGTAAAAAAAACACCTTTTTCTGAAAGAACATACTTGTGGTGAAATTAATTTATATATTTCAATTGGCACAAGCCAGGCTGGCTTCTACAGGACTAGAATCAGTGAAAACAAAATGCAGAAGAACCCTACTGTTACGCTTTGGAATTTTTGAGTATTTGTCCACAAAAAATTTGCATTGAAATGTTAGGTTTTTAAAGCAAAGTATATTTTCACAACTTAAATAAAAGAGCACTGACATAAAAAGTACATAAAATGTTAATGAGCTAAGTATTGAAGTTGTTTCCCCAAAGACCAAAAACAGTAAGAAATGTTAGCCTGTCTCAGTAATGAACAAACACCTCATACCCATTGCTCACAGCACAGGTTGCCTGGCACAGAGCCTCCCTTCTGGTTGTGAACACAGGGAAATAATATTAGGGACAGAAACACACAATAAAAGTCAGCTTTTTAAACAGAAATCTGATAGGGTAAACTTTCATGCAGACTCAGAAGGTTCCAGTGCAGGAGGGTCATGAGAAGTTGGTGGCCTAGAAATTGGATAAAGCCCGAAAATGGGCAGGGGCATCAAAGTGGTGCAGGCAGCACCCAAAATTCGTGCTAGCTGCTCATTAAAATGATTGTAGCACTGATCTCAGCGCTAAATGCGCTGCTGATTGGCTTAGCGCTCAACATGGGGGCCAACATCGGGTGCAGTCCACTGGCCAATAAAGTTTGGCATAGGCTCACTCCACTACTTAAAGGGGAGGTTCTTCATTGCAGAAGCATCTCATTGTCATTCTGAACAGAGCCATGGCCCAATAGCCAAAGGAAAGGCCAAGGAGATTTTCTGATGCGGCACTGGAGGCCTTTATCCTAGGGGTACAAAGACGCCGTGCGGTCCTCTACCCGTATAGGGGGGCAGGAGGCCTTCAAGGCTGAACACAAGCAGGCTGTGGGAGGAGATCGCTCAAGTCATCGCTCAAGTCATCACTGCGATGACTGTTGTCCACAGGACCTGGATCCAGTGCTTCAAAAGTTTAATGAGCTCACATGAGTGGTCAAGGTGAGTGAATGCATCATCAAATGCCATTTCTCATCATCTGCACCACAAGCTTCACACACTGCTTAATGCACCACACCCCCATCACTCACCTACCAACAATCTCTGGCAATCACCACTCATACCTCACAATCATAGCTTCACCTCACCCTCACACACTTACCACTTCTGTGAGACTAACACTCACATCTCACACCTTGCATACACTGCCAGCTATTCAACCATAGCTGGCACATCACCCAAACACACTGCACCACACTCACTGACACACGTCCCTTTCTCTTGCAGGTAAAGGTGGCACACAACTGCTGGGAGCACCAGCAGACGGGCAGAGGGTAAGCTAGACTTCAGAACCTCACGGAGCTGGAGGAAGCAGTTCTCAAAATAATTGGAGGGGCAGTCACAGAGTCCATGGTGAGCAGGGAAGTTGAAAGCATTGCTGCTGATGAGGATATGCTCACATCTAATCTTTCTTCTCACATCTCACTTTCCCCTCATCCCACCATCTCTTCTCACTTACAAGCTGCTGATGGTGCATGCATGGATATCTTGCATTCCCACCCCTCCCCTTACCACAACCCGGCCCTTGTGCATTTCTCCTGTCAGATACTTAAGAACTGTCAGCAGCCCCACCTGTCCCTGAAGTGATGGAGGACGACAGTGATAAAGGAAAAGAAAACACACTGGCACTGCACCTGACACTCGCAGAAACTAGCTCAGAAAATGGCACTGCGTGTACTTTAGAGGTGGATCTGCACGTGGTGAGTCACCAGGCACGAGTGGGCTGCAGCCAGGCCTGGGGAAAAAGGTAGCTCGGGTGCCAGCTCCCTGGAGGGCGAGTTCGTGCACGAGTTCTGCTGCACAAGAATCAGATGATGACCTCGATGGGGCGGCGTTCAGGAGAAGGGTGATGGGCATGCACACAGAAATGCTTGATGCAATGGCAAACCTGCCAGAGATTCTCTTGTCAGTGTCAAGGAGAATGGAGGAGTCTGGCTCCAACATTGCACGAGGCTTTGCGCGGAACTTGGAGCCCAAAAATTCCAGGATGGAAATGATGGTCAAATCCATGAGAGACCTTGTGGACCCAGCCATGATGCTGCGTGTGATTGGCAATTCCACAGCTTCCATTGCAGTACAGGTGGAAGCGACCCCACATTTCAGTGCTGCAGTGGAAGCTCAGACTGCTGCCATCGTGGCTGGGTTTACGAGTGTGGAAAGATCTTCCTATCAAATCTATGAATGAAAATTCCGTTATGATTGGCTCTCCATGGCCCACGTGATCCCAGGGGAACGCTTCGAACTAACTGCGCCCCTGGGATACGCAAGCACTGTGCGCCGGCAGCTGCAGGAGGCCCAGGAGCCAAATTCCTCGTGGGCCCGAAGCACAACGGCAGGCGCGGTAGGTAAGTACGCGCGCGATGCTTGCACCCGCTGGAAGCCGGAGAGCTGAATTTCTGGCCCAATGAAGTCCCTTCTCCGAATACAGAGCCTCAGAGATCCCGGATGCAGCGATGGACGGCGAACTGGGAGATGTTAGCTATGTCTCCTGGTAGAGACTGGAAGGATCCAGTGGCAAAAAGACAGAGGGCCACGATAGCTTTGCGGGCCACAGGAGAACTGTCGTCGCCCTGCTCTGAGGCTGCAGGTCTGGTTGCAGGAAGTGGCAGAGTTCTGTGACCACCACCTTGACGAAACGGAGCCTCCTAATACACTGCTCCTGGCTTAAGTACAGGTAGAAGAAGTGCTCCCTGAAGACCCTGGGTGGGTAAGTCTTCCTGCTGAAAGAACCTCCTGTTCCTCCTCCTCCCCCCTCTGTGAGCATCTTGTCCTCTTCTTCGCTCCGTCTTCCTGTCATACTCCAGCACGGGAGGGACTGCAAGTAGAGCCCTCATGACTTGGAGCAAGTGGTGTAAGCAGAACCCTTTAAATGAGAAGCAAGGCATTCTCCACTTGCAGTCCACTCGCCGGAAGCGAGCAGAAATGAGGCCGCCGGCACTTTATCTTCCAAACCGGCCTTAACAGCAGGCGTTAAAGGCTCCAATTTGCATACATTTTGTTTAAGTTAATCAAGTCGACTCATTGATTTAGGCAATGATTGTGTAATGATACAAAATAATGAACACACCAAGATAAGCTGTACTGATTAAATTGAGTGGCCGCGATTTTCCCTACCTCGGCGGGTCCGTGGCAGGCAACGTCGGTGGCGGGTATCGGCCCCGCTGCTGGCTCCAGCCCGCTGTGTAGAATGAATTTAACCTTGATTGGGCTTGTTAAGCCTGCCCAGCGCGTTTCAAAGTCCAATTGAAGGAAGCGGGTCTGATGATGTCATTTGATGACGAGTCAACAGCCGATTTCCTTAAAGGGTCCATGCGCAAATTTACTTTGACATTTGTGCTGTCAGTGTTCTATAGCATTGAGGTGCTGCAACACTGACAAACACTGCAGCGAGGTACAGGGATGCACCCA
Organism: Squalus acanthias; assembly: GCA_030390025.1. Classification (NCBI taxonomy): domain Eukaryota; kingdom Metazoa; phylum Chordata; class Chondrichthyes; order Squaliformes; family Squalidae; genus Squalus; species Squalus acanthias. Next base: position 102,114,130 of record CM059429.1, on the reverse strand, counting down.
GGCTCTCCAAGAGTCACAGCACACAGGGAGGTCCACTTCCCTTCCAATGGGCAGAAGAGACCTCCACAGGAGACCAACGCAGCCTGGTTGCACATTGCACAGGAGGGCACAAGCAGGATGTCAGGATGTCCAGGCTGCAGTGGCGCAAATCTTTCAATGATCTCAATAGATCACAAAACATTACTCAAAGCCACACTGAACTTGATCCTGCTAGGCCACTCATCACAACCCCATCACTCTGCCTTCCCTACCCACACCAACTTACCTTGCACCTCCATCCATCCCTCTCTATCTACATTATCACTTCCCCATCTCACTAGCCACCCCTCACACTCGCCCTCATACTAGTCCAATCATACCAATTAACACACAAGGGTAGGCACTTGTATGTCTTAGCCAAAGTTCATGAGGTTTCTGTTAACAAGAAGAAATAAGAGCAGGAGTAGGCCATACGGCCCCTCAAGCCTGCTCCACCATTCAATAAGATCATGGCTGATCATTGACCTCAACTACACTTTCCTGCCCGATCTCCATATCCCTTGATTCCCCTAGAGTCCAAAAATCTATCTATCTCAGCCTTGAATATACACAAAGACTCAGCATTCACAGCTCTCTGGGGCAGAGAATTCCAAAGATTCACAACCCTCTGAGTGAACAAATTCCTCCTCATCTCAATCTTAAATGGCCTACCCCTTATCCTGAGACGATGCCCTAGTTCTAGACACTCCAGCCAGGGGAAACAACCTCTCGGCATCTACCCTGTCAATCCCCTTCAGAATCTTGTATGTTTCAATGAGATCACCTCTCATTCTTCTAAACTCCAGAGAGTATAGGTCCATTCTACACAATCTCTCATCATAGGACAGCCCTCTCATCCCAGGAATCAATCTAGAGAATCTTTGTTGCATTGCCTCCAAGGCAAGTATATCTATCCTTAGATAAGGAGACTAAAACTGCACACAGTACTCCAGGTGTGGTCTCACCAAGGCCCTGTACAATTGTAGCATACAGGAGGGCGGGTATCACTACTGCTCTGCAGACCATGAGCTGGGTTTAAGGTCCTGGTCTTCAAACACTCTCTTCCTCAGGTGACCAAAGGCTGCACTGGCACACTGAAGGCGGTGTTGGACTTCGTCATCGACGTCTGCCCTTGTTGACAGTAGGCTCCCGAGGTATGAAAAGTGATCCACATTGTCCAAGGCCTCGTCATGGATTTTGATAATCAGGGAGCAGTACTGTGTGGCGGGGGCAGGTTGGTAGAGGACCTTTGTCTTACGGATGTTTAGTGTAGGGCCTATGCTCTCGTACACTTCATTGAAGGTGTTGACGATGGTTTGCAGTTCGACTTCATGAGTGATACCCGCCCTCCTGTATGCTTCAGAGACATGGACCATGTACAGCAGGCACCTCAAAGCACTGGAGAGGTACCACCAAAGCTGCCTCCGCAAGATCCTGCAAATCTATTGGCAGGATAGGCGTACCAACGTTAGTGTTCTCGCTCTGGCCAACATCCCCAGCATCGAAGCTTTGACCACGCTCGATCAGCTCCGATGGACGGGCCACATCGTCTGCATGCCCGATACAAGACTCCCAAAGCAAGCGGTATACTCGGAGCTCCGACACGGCAAGAGAGCTCCAGGTGGGCAGAGGAAACGCTTCAAGGACACCCTCAAAGCCTCCTTGAAGAAGTGCAACATTCCCACCGACAACTGGGAATCCCTTGCACAAGACCGCACAAAGTGGGGGAGAAGCATCCGGGAAGGCGCCGAACATCTCGAGTATGTTCGCTGGGAGCAAGTAGAAGCCAGGACAACACGGTGGCATAGTGGTTAGCACAGTTGCCTCACAGCGCCAGGGACCCGGGTTCGAATCCGGCCTTGGGTGACTGTCTGTGTGGAGTTTGCACATTCTCCCCGTGTCTGCATGGGTTTCCTCCGGGTGCTCCGCTTTCCTCCCACAGTCCAAAGATGTGCGGGTTAGGTTGATTTGGCTATGATAAATTGACCCTTAGTGTTAGGGGGATTAAATATGTGGGGTTACGGGGATAGGGTGGTATATGTGTCGGTGCAGGCTCGATGGGCCAAAATGGCCTCTATCTGCACTGTGGGGATTCTGTGAGAAGCCAAGCGCAAACAGCGGAAGGAGCGCACGTCAACCCAAGCACCCCACCCACCCGCCCCTTCAACCACCATCTGCCCCACCTGTGACAGAGATTGTAGGTCCTGCATTGGACTCATCAGTCACCTGAGAACTCATTTTTAGTGTGGAAGCAAGTCATCCTCGGTTCCGAGGGACTGCCTAAAAAGTACAATTGTAGCAAGACTTCCTTACTCTTATACTCCAACCCCCTTGCAATAAAGGCCAACATGCCATTTGCCTTCCTTATTGCCTGCTCTACATGCATGCAAGCTTTCTGTGTTTCTTTCATGAGGACACCCAAATCTCTCTGAACACCAACATTTGAAAATTTCTCACCATTTAAAAAATATTGTTTTTCTATTCTTCCTACCAAAGTGAATAACCTCACATTTCCCTACATTATACTCCATCTGCCACCTTACTGCCCACTCACTTAGTCTATCTGTTTCCCTTTGACTCTTTGTGTTCTCCTCACAGCTTACTGTCCCACCTAGCTTTGTATCATCAGTAAACTTGGATACATTACACTCGGTCCCTTCATCTAGGTCATTAATATAGATTGTAAATAGCTGAGGCCCCAACACCGATCCTTGCGGCACCCCACTAGTTACGGCCTGCCAACCTGAAAAAGATCCATTTATCCCTACTCTCTGTTTTCTGTCCATTAACTAATCCTCTATCCATGCTACTATATTACCCCCAACCCAATGAGCCCTAATCTTGTGCAATAACCTTTTATGTGGCACCTTATCAAATGCCTTTTGGAAATCCAAATATACTACATCCACTGGTTCCTCTTTATCTACCCTGCTAGTTACATCCTCAAAAAACTCTAATAAATTTGTCAAACACAATTGCCCTTTTATAAAACCATGTTGACTCTGCCTAATCAGGTTATGATTTTCTAAGTGACTTGCTACCACTTCCTTAACAATGGATTCCAGCATTTTCCCGACGACTGATGTCAGGCGAACTGGCCTGTAGTTCCCGGTTTCTTCTCTCGCTCCTTTCTTGAATAGTGGTGTTACAGTTGCTACCTTCCAATCCGCTGGGACCATTCCAGAATCTAGGGAATTTTGGAAGATCAAAACCAATGAATCCACTATCTCTTCAGCCACCTTTTTTAGAACCCTAGGATGTAGGCAGTCAGGTCCAGGGGATTTGTCAGCTTTTAGTCCCATTAGTTTCTTTACTTATATTAATTACGTTAAGTTCCTCACCCTCATTTGGTCCTTGGTTCCACACCAATGTGTTGACAAACACTGAAATCTTTATTTTCAACACTTTGCGTTCTTGGTCAGATTTGTGTGCACCTTTGGAAGTGGCTTAGTGAGTTGCAGTGAATGGTTAAACCAAACAGCACCCCCCACATAGAAGGCTGGTTAACAAAATTGAGGCTCATGGATAAGGAATTGGCTTAAGGAATGAAAACAGCGAGTTGTGGTAAATGGCTGTTTTTCAGACTGGAGGATGGTAGACAGTGGTGTTCCCCAAGTATCAGTGCTGGGGCCACTATAAATAAATGACCTGGATATTGGAATACCGAGTAGAATTTCTAAATTTGCCGATGACACCAAACTTGGGGGTGTGGCCAACAGTGAGGATGATACCAATCGACTGCAACAAGACATAGAACGGCTAGCAGAATGGGCAGACAAGTGGCAGATGGAATTTAATACAGAGAAGTGTGAGGTGATGCATTTTGGCAGAAGGAACAGGCAGAGGCAATATACACTTAATGGCACAGTTTTAAAGAGTGTGCAGGGACAGAGGGACCTGGGAGTTAATGTGCATAGGTCCCTGAAGGTGGCAGAACATATTGAGAGAGTGGTTAACAAAGCATATGGGATCTTGGGTTTCATAGAGGTATTGAGTACAAAAGTAGAGAAGTTATGCTGAACCATTATAAAGTGCTGGTTAGGCCACAACTGGAGTATTGCGTCCAGTTCTGGTCACCACACTTTGGAAGGATGTGAAGGCCCTTGAGAGGGTGCAGAGGAGATTTACCAGAATGGTTCTGGGGATGGGGGAATCTTAGCTACAAGGACAGGTTGGAGAAGCTGGACTTGTTTTCATTAAAGCAAAGGAGGTTGAGAGATGACTTGACAGAGGTGTACAAGAGTATGACGGGTTTGGATAGGCTAGACGGGGAAAGGCTGTTCCCACTAGTTGATGGTACAAGGACTAGGGGACACAGATTTAAGGTTTTGGGCAAGAGATACAGGGAGGAATGTGAGGAAAAACTTTTTAATGCAGCGAGTGGTGATGACCTGGAATTCGCTGCCGACGGAAGTGGTGGAAGCAGAGACACTCAATGTTTTCAAGGGGAGATTGGATAGGCACTTGAGGGAAATAAACTTGCAGGGCTACGGGATAGAGCGGGGGAATGGGACTGACTGGATTGCTCTACAGAGAGCTGGCATGGACTCGATAGGCCGAATGGCCTCCTTCTGTGCCGTTATGACTGTATGACAATGGTGATGAGTGTGAAAGGAATGGCTTGGACATTGTAGGGAAGCTTTATGTTGTTGGTGTGGGGTGGTGCCAACCTGGCGCATCATGTGGCAGCCAGCGTGTGCAGCGTCAAGTGAAGTAAATGTGGCCATGGTGAGGCCATCCCTAGTGTCCTGGGCAACAATGTGGTCGGGTACTGATGCCCTCTGTCCTGTGCAGCATCAGGTGATTGCAGAGAAGGTTGGTGTGGTTGTTGGTGCTGCTGGTGTGCCTGGTGATGCTGGTGTTGCAGCTGATCATGGTCAGATTCTGAGGACCAAGGTGAGAGAGTATAAACCATACCCATGCTGATGGAATAGATGGCAGGTGAACTTGAGATGACAGAAGCGTTGTCAATGGTGAGAGAGATTATTCCAATGAGGTCTTACTGGATAGAGAGTTTGCTCCAAACAATGGAACCTGCATAAAGCTCAATCTGTCTTCCAAATGCAGTAAGCAACAGCTTCTGAGCTTGGAAAGTAAACAGCTAGGAGATGGGAGCTTTTATACCATATTTCAAGCTGTCACATAATGAGATGATATCATGGCCATTCAACTCCCACCCAGCAGCGTGGACCCCGTTGGTGAGCTGGTAAATTCAAACAGTGAGCTCAAAATTGTTGTTCATCCTCTGTTAACAAGAGCATAATGACCTGAATTGCCTCCCCCGCCGCTGCGGGTCGGGTCTGCTCAGTGCTGACAGACTTGACATTTAGTAAAGGCACCTGGCAGCAAGTGGACAGCGGGGTCCCAACCCGCTGTCAAAAAAAAACACTTTCCCACCCGACCTGCCATCGATTGTGCCCGCTGACCTCCCCCCACCGGAAAATTCTCCCCAGTTTGTCCAATCGTAACTGTTGAGCTGTGTGTTCACTTGCCGTCTGAGGAATGAAAGGGGGAGAAATTCGTGCTAGTCAGTAAAGTTAACGGCCGCTGAAAAAGGCTGCAATGCTAACGGGGCAAAATTCGTCTTGGGGATGGAGATTGTTGGCACAGCGCTTACCTTCCCAGTGGCGTTGCTGGAGGCGTCTGACCCGAAGTTCTTGTGCAGGTGCAGGTTCGAGCTTCGCACAGCCTCTGGAAGCGAGGCTGTGGAGCTCACAACGAATTGTGGGCAAAGAAAAGACCTGTGACTTAAAGGGGCCATGCCCTCTGAAGTAATGCAAATTCAAATCCAGTGAAACAATGCAGTTTTCAGCCCTTTATGACTTTCAAAAAAAGGAACATTAAAAAGACCCAAATGTGAATACTCAGCTTTTAAAGTGAATTCCTTTCCTAACCTCAAAAAATGGGAAAAGTGCTTCAGCACTAACACAAATGGCTCAGCAAGCCAGGGAAGGGGCACCCAGGGTCTCGCATGCAGCACTCCAGCTTTGTGCAGGGGGTCAACACTGCAAGTCAGGCCCTCTACCCACAGGGGCCAAGAGGCCCTCCAGAAAGAATGATGTGGGAGTAAATCACAGAGGCTGTCAGTGCCAGCAGTGTCACCCCCACCACCTGACTCCAGTGCCCAAAGAAGCTTCATGACCTCAGAGCACTGGTCAAGGTCAGTGAATGCATCTTCAAAAGTCGTCTCCTACCATCTGCACTACTAGCCTCGCACACTGCTCAATGCACGACCCGCCCCCACCCACCTACCAACAATCTGCGGCAACCAGGAGGCACATCTCCCAATCCTAGCCTCACCTCACCACATTGGAGGAGACGGAAAGCCCATTCTTTAGGGGCATGGCTGAGCCCTTGGCCAGCAGCGGGGCCGAAAGGATACAAGATGCTGGTATCCTCATACGTTATCCCCCTTCTGGCATGTACCTCATGCTTTCCCGCTCTCCAGTCACCACAACTCCACCCATGTGCCTTCCTCATTTCACACACCCAAGAAATGCAGCCTGCCCAGCCAGTGGGTGCCCAAGAGGGAGTGGAAAGTGAAGAAGAACAAGAAGAGGAAGATTGATTTGACACTCCCAGCCACCAGTTCCTCAAGATCAACCAGCAAGGCCATTTGCAGTGTCCCCCACTGAAAGTCAGCAGCCTTCCACCAGCCATGCTGCAGCCACTGGGGTAGCACTGCGTGACATCAGTAGGATAGGCAAAGGCACACACAAGACAGTCACTAAGAGAATGCATATGGGTGATGAGTTGATTTCTTGATGTCACATTTGATGGATAGACGTATATATTTGGATTGGAGAGTTTGCTTTGTGGTGGCTTTTATTTCAACGTCATGGCCAAGAAGACATTGTGATGGCCAGTAACAGATGGAAGCGAAGGCATGGGACTAATGTTGAAAGGAGAATTGGGGTTGTGGTCACTGGGACCGCAGGTGGATGATTCCATCCCGGATATCCCGGCCACAAAAGGGCTGTCTGGGATGCATTCTTCCATCTGCTTCCTCCTCCTCTGTGTCTTATCATAGAAATTTATAGCACAAAAGGAGGCCATTCGGCCCATCTTGTCCGTGCCGGCCGACAAAGAGCTATCCACCCTAATCCCACTTTCCAGCACTTGGTCCGTAGCCTTGTAGGTTATGGCACTTCAAGTACATAACCAAGTACTTTTAAAATGTGATGAAGGTTTCTGCCTCTACGATCCTTTCAGGCAGTAAGTTCCAGAACCCCACCACCCTCTGGGTGAAAAAAATTTCTCCTCAAATCCCCTCTAATCCTTCTACCAATTACTTTAAATCTATGCCCCCTGGTTATTGACCTCTCTGGGAAGGGAACTAGGTCCTTCCTATCCACTCTATCTCAGCCACTCATAATTTTATACACCTCAATTAAGTCTCCCCTCAGCCTCCCCTGTTCCAAAGAAAACAACCCCAGCCTATCCAATCTTTCCTCATAGCTAAAATTCTCCAGTCCTGGCAACATCCTCGTAAATCTCCTCTGTACCCTCTCTAGTGCAATCACACCTTTCCTGTAATGTGGTGTCCAGAACTGTGCGCAGTATTCTAGCTGCGGCCTAACTTGTGTTTTATACAGTTCAAGCATAACCTCCCTGTTCTTATATTCTATGCCTCAGCTAATAAAGGCAAGTATCCCGTATGCCTTCTTAACCACTTTATCTACCTGTCCTGCTACCTTCAGGGATCTGTGGACATGCATTCCAAGGTCCCTCTGATATTCTGCACTTCTCAGTGTCCTACCATTTATAGTGTATTCCCATGCCTTGTTAGCCCTCCCCAAATGCATTACCTCACACTTCTCCAGATTGAATTCCATTTGCACTGTTCTGCCCACCTGACTAGTCCATTGATATCTTCCTGCAGTCTGCAGCTTTCTTCTTCATGATCAACCACACGGCCAATTTTTGTATCATCTGCAAACTTCTTAATCATACTTCCTACATTCAAGTCCAAATCATTGATATATACTACAAAAAGCAAAGGACCCAGTACTGAGCCCTTCGGAACCCCACCTGGAAACAGCCTCCAGTCACAAAAACACCCTTCGACCATTACACTTTGTTTCCTGCCTCTGAGCTAATTTTGGATCCAACTTGTCACTTTGCCTTGGATCCCATGGGCTTTTACTTTCGTGACCAGTCTGCCATGCGGGACCTTATCAAAAGCCTTGCTAAAATCCATATAGACTACATCAAATGCACTACCCTCATCGACCCTCCTTGATACCTCCTCAAAAAATTCAATCAAGTTAGTCAGACATGACCTTCCCTAACAAATCCATGCTGACTGTCCCTGATTAATCTGTGTCTTTCTAAATGAAGATTTATCCTGTCCCTCAGAATGTTTTCCAATAATTTTCCCACCACCAAGGTATACTTCCTCTTTCACTATGTTTATTTCATCCTCCTCCCTGATCGCAATGACTGCATCGTCCCTCTCTTTTGTGAAAACAGACTCAAAGTATTCATTAAGAACCATACCCATGTCTTCCGCTTCCACACACAAGTTACCTTTATGGTCCCTAATAGGCCCTACTCTTACTTGCTCTTTATGTATTTATAAAACATCTTTGGGTTTTCCTTGATTTTACTTGCCAATATTTTTTCATGCCCTCTCTTTGCTTTCCTAATTTCTTTTTTAATTTCACCCCTGCACTTTCTATACTCCAAGCTTTCTGGAGTATTGAGTCCTTGGTATCTGTCATAAGCTTCCCTTTTTTTCTTTATCCTACCCTGTATGCCCCTTGACATCTAGGGAGCTCTAGATTTGTTAGTCCCACTCTTTTTCTTTAAGGGAACATACTTGCTCTGAACCCTCAATTTCCTCCTTGAATGCCTCCCACTGCTCTAACACTGATTTACCTTCAAGTTTCTGTCTCCAGTCCACTTTGGCTAAATCACCTCTCAGCTTAGTAAAATTTGCTTTTCCCCAATTGATAACTTTTATTCCTGGTCTGTCCTTGTCCATAAGTATCCTAAATCTAACTGAATTATGATCACGACCACCATATGCTCTCCCACTGATACCCTTTCCACCTGCCAAGCTTCATTCCCTAAAACTAGGTCCAGAACCGCCCCCTCTCTTGTTGGGCTTGCTACGTACTGGCTAAAAAAGTTCTCCTGGATGCATTTTAAGAACTCTGCTTCCTCTATACCTTTCACACTAATTTTATCTCAGTTAATATTAGGGAAGTGGAAATCCCCTACTATTACTGCCCTTTTTTTGCACGTCTCAAAAATTTGACTACAGATTTGCTCTTCTATCTCTCTCTGACGGTTCGGAGGTTTATACTACACTCGCAGCAGTGTGATTGCCCCTTTTTTGTTTTTCAGTTCAACCCATATAGCCTCGTTGGATGACCCCCCCTCCTTTTTTAATCCCCCTCTCTATCTCATCTGAAAACCCTGTAACCAGGAATGTTGAGCTGCCATTCCTGCCCTTCTTTCAGCCATGTCTCAGTAATAGCTATAATATCATACTTCCACGTGTCTATCTGTGCCCTCAGCTCATCTGCTTTATTCCCTAGACTCCTTGCGTTGAAGTATATACCATTTAGCACTGCCAAACTCCCTTGTCTATTTTCTAGCCTTTGTTTCCTCAGCCTTCCAAACTCGCTTACTAATTTTCTGCCTTCCATTTCCAGCTTTGCTTCTCTCCCTTCTGAATCCACTCTCAGGTTCCCATTCCCCTGCCAAGCTAGTTTAAACCCTCCCCACCAGCACTAGCAAACCCCGCCGTGAGGATATTGGTTCCGGTCCTGTTGAGGTGCAACCCGGCCGGCTTGTACAGGTTCCACCTCCCCCAGAAACGGTCCCAATGCCTCAGGAATCTAAAGCCATCCCACCTGCACCATCTCTCCAGCCACACATTCATCTGCTCTATCCTCCTGTTTCTGTACTCACTAGCACGTGGCACCGGGAGTAATCTGGAGATTACTACCTTTGAGATCCTGCTTTTTAATCTTTTTTCTAGCTCCCTAAAATCTGCCTGCAGGACCTCATCCCTCTTTCTACCTATGTTGTTGGTACCGATGTGGACCACGACCTCTGGCTGTTCACCCTCCCCCCTCAGAATGTCCTGCAGCCATTCAGTGACATCTTTGAACCTGGCATCAGGTTTGAACCTGGAGTTACGTCTGCAGCCGCAGAAACACATGTCTATTCCCCTAACTATCAAATCCCCTACCACTATTGCTCTTCCACTCTTCTTCCTCCCGACCTGTGCAGCTGAGCCATCCATGGTGCCGTGGACTTGGATCTGGCTGCACTCCCCAGAGGAACCATTGCCCTCACCAGTATTCAGAACTGAATACTGGTTAGCGAGCGAGATGCACTCAGGGGACTCCTGCTCTACCTGCCTCGTCCTCCTCTTCTGCCTGGCGGTCACCCATTCCCTCTCTGCCTGCACACACTTAAGCTATGGGGTGACCACCTCCAGAAACGTGCTATCCACGTAACTCTCAGCCTCGTGGATGCACTGCAGTGACTCCAGCCGCCGCTCAAGCTCCGAAAACTGTAGCTGTCGACACTTCCTGCACACGTGAGTGTCCAGGCCATGCAAAGCGTCCAGGACTTCCCACATGGCACAGGATGTGCATTCCACAGGACTGAGCTGCCCTGCCATGCCTTTACTTTATAGACTATTAACTAGAAACACTTACCAGCTACTCACCAATCAGCTCCTTCCCTTGTGCCGACGCCACTTTTTAATTCTGACATCACTTTCAAATTCTGCCTTTGTTGAGTCGCTCCCGCTCAGGTCCGCTGCCTCCGCTCTCGGGCCTTACTCTGCCGCGCTCTTTATTTGCTCCGCCTCCGCTCTCGCTCAGGTCTGCTGCCTCCGCTCTCGGGCCTTCCACTGCCGCGCTCTTTATTTTCTCCGCCTCCGCTCTTGCTCCCGCTCAGGTCCGCTGACATCCTCTTCCCTCTGCGAGCAGATGCTGTAAATGTTAAGTGCCAGCATAAAATGCTGGAAATATTCAGCTTGACAGGCAGCATCTCGACCAGAGATGTGAACTCTGCTTTTCTCTCCACGGATGTTGCCTGGCCTGTTAACCTCTCTCTCAATATGTCCTGTCACCTTCAGGGACCTATGCACATTAACTCCCAGGTCCCTGTCCCTGCACACTCTTTAAAACTGTGCCATTAAGTGTGTATTGCCTCTCCCTGTTCCTTCTGCCAAAATGCATCACCTCACACTTCTCTGTATTAAATTCCATCTGCCACTTGTCTGCCCATTCTGCTAGCCTTTCTATATACTGTTGCAGTCGATTGGTAGCATTCTCACTATTTGCCACACCTCCAAGTTTGGTGTCATCAGCAAATTTAGAAATTCTACGCTCTATTCCAATATCCAGGTCATTTATAAATATCAAAGCACTGACCCTTGGGGAACACCACCGTCTACCATCCTCCAGTCTGAAAAACAGCCATTTACCACAACTCACTGTTTTCTATCCTTAAGCCAATTCCTTATCCAAGCTGCCACTGACCCACCTATTCCATGAGCCTCAATTTTGTTAACCAGCTTTCTGTGGGGGGTGCCGTTAGGTTTCACCATTCACTGCAACTCACTAAGCCACTTCCAAAGGTGCACACAAATCTGACCAAGAACGCAAAGTGTTGAAAATAAAGATTTCAGTGTTTGACAGCACATTGGTGGGGAACCAAGGGTCTAATGAGGGTGAGGAACTTAACGTAATTAATATAAGTAGAGAAAAAATACTAGAGAAACTAATGGGACTAAAAGCCGACAAATCCCCTGGACCTGACGGCCTACATCCTAGGGTTCTAAAAAAGGTGGCTGAAGAGATAGTGGATGCATTGGTTTTGATCTTCCAAAATTCCCTAGATTCTGGAATGATCCCAGCAGATTGGAAGGTCGCAAATGTAACACCGCTATTCAAGAAAGTAGGGAGAGAAAAAATAGGGAACTACAGGCCAGTTAGCCTGACATCAGTCGTTGGGAAAATGCTGGAATCCATTGTTAAGGAAGTGGTATCAAGTCACTTAGAAAATCATAACCTGATTAGGCAGAGTCAACATGGTTTTATGAAAGGGCAATTGTGTTTGACAAATTTATTAGAGTTTTTTAAGGATGTAACTAGCAAGGTAGATAAAGGGGAACCAGTGGATGTAGTATATTTGGATTTCCAAAAGGTATTTGATAAGGTGCCACATAAAAGGTTATTACACAAGATTAGGGCTCATTGGGTTGGGGGTAATATAGTAGCGTGGATGAGGATTGGTTAATGGACAGAAAACAGAGAGTAGGGATAAATGGATCTTTTTCAGGTTGGCAGGCCGTAACTAGTGGGGTGCTGCAAGGATCAGTGTTGGGGCCTCAGCTATTTACAATCTATATTAATGACCTAGATGAAGGGACCGAGTGTAATGTATCCAAGTTTACTGATGATACAAAGCTAGGTGGGACAGTAAGCTGTGAGGAGAACACAAAGAGTCAGCAAAGGGAAACAGATAGACTAAGTGAGTGGGCAGTAAGGTGGCAGATGGAGTATAATGTAGGGAAATGTGAGGTTATTCACTTTGGTAGGATGAATAGAAAAACAGAATATTTTTTAAATGGTGAGAAACTTTCAAATGTTGGTGTTCAGAGAGATTTGGGTGTTCTCGTGCAAGAAACACAGAAAGCTTGCATGCAGGTAGAGCAAGCAATAAGGAAGGCAAATGGCATGTTGGCCTTTATTGCAAGGGGATTGGAGTATAAGAGTAAGGAAGTCTTGCTACAATTGTACAGGGCCTTGGTGAGACCACACCTGGAGTACTCTGCACAGTTTTGGTCACCTTATCTAAGGAAGGATATACTTGCCTTGGAGGCAATGCAACAAAGATTCTCTAGATTGATTCCTGGGATGAGAGGGCTGTCCTATGATGAGAGATTGTGTAGAATGGACCTATACTCTCTGGAGTTTAGAAGAATGAGAGGTGATCTCATTGAAACATGCAAGATTCTGAAGGGGATTGACAGGGTAGATGCTGAGAGGTTGTTTCCCCTGGCTGGAGTGTCTAGAACTAGGGCATAGTCTCAAGATAAGACTGAGATGAGGAGGAATTTGTTCACTCAGAGGGTTGTGAATCTTTGGAATTCTCTGTCCCAGAGGGCTGTGAATGCTGAGTCTTTGAGTATATTCAAGGCTGAGATAGATTTTTGTACTCCAGGGGAATCAAGGGACAGGGAGATCGAACGGGAAAGTGGAGTTGAGGTCAATGATCAGCCATGATCTTACTGAATGGCGGAGCAGGCTCGAGGGGCCATATGGCCGACTCCTGCTCTTATTTCTTAAAACAAACATTCCAAACAAATTTTATGAATAAAACCATTACAATATTTCATTCAAAAGTCAACTAATCACTCTTGTGCATTCCCTCAGTGTCTGTCTTCAGTGTGCCTTTGTCAGTCCTAGTGCTCCTACGCAATGCTATCCCAGTGGCTTCAGCATGGCTGGTGGAAGGCTGCTGACTTTCAGTGGGGGAGACTACAGATGGCGTTGCAGGACGACCTCAAGCAGCTCTGGGACTAGTTGGTCTGGCTTCGGACTGCACCACCTCAGCATGGATGGCAGCAGTCTGGGCTGGCTGGCTGACAGGCAACAGCAGGAGCACTGGCGGAGTGGCAGTGTGGGAGGACTAGCGCTGTCCTTCTGAGACAGGACAACTGGTTCATCCTTCACCGTGGCGGCGCCTCAGCAATCCTAGTAATCTATTGCAGTACAGATTGCTGGACTGCTGTGACACCCTGCAAGCCTCTTTCAACAATGGTAAACCCAAGTACGAAACATTAATTCTGTTTCTCTCTCTACAGATGCTGCCTGACCTGCCGAGTGTTTTCCATTTTTTTCCTGTTATTCCTACATTACAACTTCAAAAGTACTTCATCGCTTTGGGACACTCAAAGGTCATGAAAGGTGCTAGACAAGTGCAAGTCTTTTTTTTATTACGATAGCAAAATACTGCGGATGCTGGAAATCTGAAATAACAACAGAAAACGCTGGAAAAACTCAGCAGGCCAGGCAGCATCCGTGGAGAGAGAAAGAGAGTTAACGTTTCAGGTCGATGACCTTTCGTCAGAACTGTGAAGAGCCGGAAATCAAATAGATTTAAGGCCAGAGTAAAGCTGGGAAAAGGGGAGGGGATAAAAGAACAAAGGGGGAGATGAAGAGACATTAAGAGATATGCAAGGCTAGAGGTGGTGTTAATGTGACAGATTAAGGCTGAAAGAAGTGTGAAATCCACTGGCAGGAGATGCAACACATGCCCTTACACCTCCCCTCTTCCCACTGTCCAGGGCCCCAAACACCCCTTCCAGGTGAAACAGCGATTTACTTGTACTTCCTGCAATTTAGTATACTGTATTCGCTGCTCACGATGTGGTCTCCTCTACATTGGGGAGACCAAACGCAGATTGGGTGACCGCTTTGCGGAACACCTCCATTCAGTCCGTAAGGGGGACCCCGAGCTCCCGGTGGCCTGTCACTTTAATTCACCGCTTCACTCCCACTCTGACCTCACCGTCCTCGGCCTATTACACTGTTCCACGGAAGCGCAGCGTAAGCTCGAGGAACAACACCTCATCTTTCGTTTAGGCACGCTACAGCCCTCTGGACTCAATATCGAGTTCAACAATTTTAGATCATAACCTCAGCTCCAATCACATTTATATTTTATTTTTTCCACCCTTTTATTTGCCCCCCCCCCACCTTTTTTTTTTCCTCCTAGAAGCTGGCAGCTGTCCTTCATTCTGCCAGTGGATTTCACACTTCTTTCAGCCTTAATCTGTCACATTAACACCACCTCTAGCCTTGCATATCTCTTAATGTCTCTTCATCTCCCCCTTTGTTCTTTTATCCCCTCCCCTTTTCCCAGCTTTACTCTGGCCTTAAATCTATTTGATTTCCGGCTCTTCACAGTTCTGACGAAAGGTCATCGACCTGAAACGTTAACTCTCTTTCTCTCTCCACGGATGCTGCCTGGCCTGCTGAGTTTTTCCAGCGTTTTCTGTTGTTATTTCTTTTTTTTATTATTTTGGATTGGAAATTTTGTAATTGTACTGTAGATAATTTGGAATTGGGTCTGATATTCCAGTAAATAAACTACAGTGGGGGTGATTTTCCATGTGAGCTCTCCCACTTGTCTGCTGTAACTTTAGCCAAAAAGCTATTTCTCCACGGTTTCCCCAGCTCTTGTGCCGAACTTTTGGTGGACAATCAAGAGAACTCCGGCAGATATTCATCCCCAATCTTCTTTACCACTCTTGAGTCTCAGTGATTCTTTTACAGTCAAATGTCAACAGAATAATAACTTGTGCATAAACTCCAATTGATGTTTTATTTCAGCAGTGCTCTGGCTTCCTTCTAGCCGCAGCCCTGATTTTACTGACTCTCGACGTCTAATCCCGTAATCTGCCTGCCTTTCCCGCCTCAAATACACACAGACCCACTCCAGGTCCAATAATTGTCTCACTTACACAGGAATAATAATAATGAATGCAATTATGATGCAGGCAATCCACAGCATTAATAATAAGAACAAAGAAAATGATTTCTTTATTCCTTTATCTATTCTGTGAAAAGTCTAAACAAATGGCCATTATATTTTATATACATTCCTTTACCTATAATCAATGAATTTCTGCAGGAATTCTCCTACTGGTTTGCTGTATCTTGGGTGGACGTTTATTCCGTGGAGGTGGAACCTGGAGTTTGGCAGATTGGTGGAAGCTGAACCCAAGGTTTGCCTGAACCGAGGGTTGAATGTGAGGATTGGCTTGCTGATGGATTCCTGGGGCTGGATATTTACTGGGGTGGGGTGTGTAGGCTGGGGGGTTGGGTGGAGTGTCAGACGGGAAACCCGGAAGTCTGGGTTTCCACACGTGCTGTGGAGTTTTAACTCTACAGTGTGCGACTTTTGGCTTGGACAGGTTCCCCACCCGGAAGTCAGCCTGATTCACTCCGGAGAAGGCCACAGGACCAGGTAAGTCGGATGCCCGACCCCGGGGAGAGGTGGGGGGGCCGTCTGATCACGGGGATGGTGGGGAGAAGGGTCTGATCCGGGGTGGGTGTCCGATCCCTGACTTGGGGGGCGGGAGGTCAATCCGAGGGGGGTGTTTGTATGCAGGGGGAGGTCTGATGGTGGGGGAACTTGGGTGGCCGGGAGGATGCACACCTGCTCCTCCTGGCCCACTTACCTTCTCCCCGAGGCTGTCCTCACCTCACTGTGGCTGCCGGGTTTCCTGAGGCCTGGGCAACCTGGCCGGCCACAGTAAAGCAGGTTAAATCTGAGGCTTCCAGCCTCATTAATGTATTGAAAATGCCCACCCGCCTCCTGGGAACAGGTTGGCTGCCTGTCCCTTGGCCCGCCTCAGTAAAACCTACAAGTCAGCGGATGGAGCCAATCCCACCCACTCATCCATGTTAAAATTCCCCCTTGGTGTCTATCAGCAGTGAGGGAGGGACAAGGTATGGACCTGACAACACCGGCTTAGAAGAAATCTGGGATGGAAAATTGGTCTTCACCAAAAGCGTGAAACGGACCTTAGCGAATCAGCAGTCCATTTTACACTGTGCTTGATTTGCTTTTCAATTGACTTCTATTTCACGTCCCGTGTCCAGCAACACTGGTTTCTCAGATTGAATTTGGTATTTTCTGATTGGTTTCTGAATCTGTGGGGGTAATTTTAACCCCCAAAAACAGGTTGTTGTGTCGGGTGGGAAGTTACATTTAAAAAATCTGAAACACGAACCTAACCCGCCTCGAACCCGCTCACCACTGGTTTTAACAGAGGCAGGATGAGGGGCAGGCGACCAATCCGCTCTCAGGAGACGGGTCGGTCGTTGAAACCTTTCAAGGAAGCTACGTGCCTCCATTTTAACAGGATTTCTATTTTTAACCACATCAGCCGGGTTTCCTGCTAACGTTGCAGTGGCCCTCAGGTAAGTGAGGACTGGGTTACGGAGATCGGTGCCATGGGTGGGGAGGCGGAGAAATCAGAGGGCGCGATGGAGGGAGATCAGAGACCGGAGTGGTGGATAGATCACGGGCTGGGGGGAAATAAGGAAATAGATCGTGGGTCAGGGCTTTAAAGATTGGGCTGAGGGGGATAGAGATCCGGCTGGACGGCTAGATGGATAGAGATCAGGCTGGATGGATAGAGATCCGGCCAGACGGCTAGAGATCAGGCTGGATGGATAGAGATCCGGCCGGATGGATAGAGATCAGGCCGGACGGCTAGAGATCCGGCCGGACGGCTAGAGATCAGGCCGGATGGATAGAGATCAGGCCGGACGGCTAGAGATCCGGCCGGATGGATAGAGATCAGGCCGGACGGATAGAGATCAGGCCGGACGGATAGAGATCAGGCCGGACGGATAGAGATCAGGCCGGACGGAGAGAGATCAGGCCGGACGGAGAGAGATCAGGCCGGACGGAGAGAGATCAGGCCGGACGGAGAGAGATCAGGCCGGACGGAGAGAGATCAGGCCGGACGGAGAGAGATCAGGCCGGACGGAGAGAGATCAGGCCGGATGGATAGGGATCAGGCTGGATGGATAGGGATCAGGCCGGATGGATAGGGATCAGGCTGGATGGATAGGGATCAGGCTGGATGGATAGAGATGAGGCCGGATGGATAGGGATCAGGCCGGATGGATAGGGATCAGGCCGGATGGATAGGGATCAGGCCGGATGGATAGGGATCAGGCCGGATGGATAGGGATCAGGCCGGATGTATAGAAATCAGGCCGGATGGATGGAGATCAGGCCGGATGGATGGAGATCAGGCCGGATGGATAGGGATCAGGCTGGATGGATAGAGATCAGGCCGGATGGATAGGGATCAGGCTGGACGGATAGAGATCAGGCCGGATGGATAGGGATCAGGCCGGATGGATAGGGATCAGGCCGGATGGATAGAGATCAGGCCGGATGGATAGAGATCAGGCTGGATGGATAGGGATCAAGCTGGATGGATAGAGATCAGGCCGGATGGATAGAGATCAGGCCGGATGGATAGAGATCAGGCCGGATGGATAGAGATCAGGCCGGATGGATAGAGATCAGCCTGGGGGCGGTGACTGAAGTGGCCGGCAGCAGCCTGCATTCTTTAAATGTGGGGTTGGGAGGAGCAATCCTGCCTCTCCGGGCTCCACAGTCAGGTAAGTTGCTTCTTAGCTATCCAATCAGGAGGAATCACATTTTGTCCTCACTAACTTATCAAAAAATCTATATATCAGTGCAAATTTTCTGACTATGATTCTCGTCAGGAATAAGTAATAAACAACAGCTTGTCATTTGAACTTTGCATAGCAAGTTACTTACAACAGATTTGCAACCACAGTATATGTTTTTCACTACTTGATTTTATTTTGTATGATCCTGACTGCAGAATAGAATGCACAGTACACCGAAATTAACTTATGATCTTGTTCCCTCAATGCAATATAAACCAATTTACCTGCAAGTGACGAAGAATGTTCTTATTTTTTTCTGCTTCCACTGCCTGCTGTTGTTGTTGTTGCGCTACTTCTTTAACTATCTGCGAAAGAGAAAGCTGTGTGCTTTGTCCAGCCATACCTCAAAACGCAAAAAAATACAGAATACAATTAGTATATGTCAATTACGTTAGCTCAGCTAAATCCTGCATAAATGGATTTGGCACACTGCATTGGTGAATAAGGTATAAAGGGGTGAATTTTCCTTGTCATTTTTAGTGTATTAGCAGTGTTTAAATGGTATAGGAAATTTCTTTACTGAGGAAATTGGGGTGGGAGACGTTTCTGCCACTTTTGCGCCTTTAAAATGCTACCGCCTGAATTTCCTTTTGTTTTTTGAGTCTTCCTGTGACCTGCCTGTCGAGTCCCTAGTAGCTTTATTTTCATTTGTCAGTGCAAGGGCCGTGGCGTAGCAGCTGCGAGCTTCCTGGGTTTGTACTACGAATGCACTCTGGGTAACTTAGACTGAGATTTATGAGGCGTAGCTGCTCCCAGGATCACCTGATGTAGGGAGAAGTGAGGAGTGCCTGACATAGAAAAGAGTGGCGATTTGGAATACAGATTTCTGTAGGTCCAAAATGCTTTTTAGCCCATTTTTTGCCATCTGCCTACAAACACCTGGACTAGCTTCTCACAGGGACAGACCACTAGCAGATGTCCGGACCTGGTGAGAAGCTACCTTCTTCCACCCTCTACTTTCAAATAAATGGACATTCCTTCAAATCATGACCCAATATACCACATGACAACATATCAGCCCTCTTTGCCCCGACATGACCATGCCAATCATCATCATCTGACTGAAGACTTCAGCACCACATAATTGCAGCCTTTGCTATATGTCTCTAACCTCCATCAATAACAAAGAGTCATGTCAGTGCACATTCTATTTCATTACAGTGAATTGCAAAGTGCACACATTCACCCTACTAAACATTGTGCTTCTCCAGGGTGCTTACATGTGCATTTGAAATTTTTATCCTGTACTATTTTGGTGCCACCTGAAGGACAGGATTGTGGAAGGTTCTTGCCTCCTCATTACAAAAACCTCATGGGATTGAGGTGTCCCTTGTCGCATAGCAACTTGTTCCAAGCAAATACACAGCCTGACGGTCAGACTAATGAAATTACACCAAATACTCACCCTGACGGTCAGACTAATGAAATCAAATCAAATACTCACCCTGACTGTGGAGACTAATGAAATCAAACCAAATACACACCCTGACTGTGCAGACTAATGAAATCAAACGAAATACACACCCTGACGTTCAGACTAATGAAATCAAACGAAATACACACCCTGACTGTGCAGACTAATGAAATCAAACCAAATACACACCCTGACTGTGCAGACTAATGAAATCAAACCAAATACTCACCCTGATGTGCGTTTGATGCAGTGTATATAGACTTTAGTAAGGCTTTTGATAAGGATCCACATGGCAGACTGGTCACAAAGTTAAAAGCCCATGGGATCCAAGGCAAAGTGTCAAGTTGGATTCAAAACTGGCTCGGAGACAGGAAACAGAGGATAATGGTTGATGGGTGTTTTTGTGACTGGAAGGCTGTTTCCAGTGGGGTTCCGCAGAGCTTAGTATTAGGTACCTTGCTCTTTGTGGTATATATCAATGATCTAGACTTGAATATAGGGAGTATGATTAAGAAGTTTGCAGATGTTACCAAAATCGGCTGTGTGGTTGATACTGAAGAAGGAAGCTGTAGACTGCAGGAAGATATCAATAAATTGGTCAAGTGGACAGAACAGTGGCAAATGGAATTCAATCCGGAGAAGTGTGAGGTAATGCATTTGGGGAGGGCTAACAAGGAAAGGGAATACACATTAAATGGTAGGACACTGAGTAGTGTAGAGGAACAAAGGGACCTTGGAGTGCATGACCACAGATCCCCGAAGGTAGCAGGCCAGGTAGATAAGGTGGTTAAGAAGGCATACGGAATGCTTGCCTTTTTTAGCCATGGCATAGAATACAAGAGCAGGGGGGTTATGCTTCAACTGTATAAAACACTAGTTAGGCCTCAGCGAGAGTACTATGTGCAGTTCTGGTCACCACATTACAGGAAAGATGTGATTGCACGAGAGAAGGTACAGAGGAGATTTACAAGGATGTTGCCGGGAGTAGAGAATCTTAGCTGTGAGGAAAGACTGGATAGGCTGGGTCTGTTTTCCTTGGAACAGAGGAGGCTGAGGGGAGACATTATTGAGGTGTATAAAATTATGAGGGGCCCAGATAAGGCAACACGGTGGCATAGTGGTTAGCACTGGTGCCTCACAGCGCCAGGGACCCGGGTTCGAATCTGGCCTCGGGTGACTGTCTGTGTGGAGTTTGCACATTCTCCCCGTGTCTGCGTGGGGGTGCTCCGGTTTCCTCCCACAGTCCAAAAATGTGCGGGTTAGGTTGATTTGGCTATGATAAATTGACCCTTAGTGTTAGGGGGGGATTAAATATGTGGGGTTAGGGGGATAGGATGGGATATGTTAGGGGGAATTAAATACGTGGGGTTATGGGGATAGGGTGGGATATGTGTCGGTGCAGGCTCGATGGGGATTCTGTGTGAGAAAGCAGGGACAGGGTACTGGATTTGGATAATCAGCCATGATCGTATTGAATGGTGGAGCAGGCTCGACGGGCCGAATGGCCTACTCCTGTTTCTATGGTTTCTATAAAGAGGATACAGAGGACCTAACTCCCTTAGCAGAGGGGTCAAAAACCAGTGGGCACAGATTTAAAGTAATTGGTGGAAGGTTTAGATGGGATTTGAGGGGAAATTTCTTCACCAAGAGGGTTGTGGGGGTCTGGAACTCACTGCCTGAAAGGGTGGTAGAGGCAGGAACCCTCCTGTACTTGGATGTGCTCTTGGGATGCTGTAACCTGCAAGTCTACAGACCAAGAGCTGGGAAATGGGATTAGGCTGGTTAGCTCTTTGTTGGCCGGCGCGGACACGATGGTCCGAAATGGCCTCCTTCCGTGCTGTAACTTTCTATGATTCTGACGCTAAGACTAATGAAATCACAACAAATACTCACCCTGACTGTGCAGACTAATGAAATCAAACCAAATACTCACCCTGACTGTGGAGACTAATGAAATCAAACCAAATACTCACCCTGACTGTGCAGACTAATGAAATCAAACCAAATACTCACCCTGACTGTGCAGACTAATGAAATCAAACCAAATACTCACCCTGACTGTGCAGACTAATGAAATCAAACCAAATACACACCCTGACGCTCAGACTAATGTCGCTCCAGCCCGCTCTCACTCTCCGGCTCTCTCGCGATGGCTCGGGTTAAAAGGGTAGCCAACCGCCGGGAACGAGGGGGCCATTCTTAGCCAATGGCGGCTGCGGCAGCAGGCGCACGTGCCCCTCGGCCACTGTTGGCGGCGGTCTGCGGGCTCGCGCTGCGGTTTGAATCCCGGCTGTTGGAGCGTGCGTTCGCGTCGCGTGCTGCGCATGCGTCCCGAGTCCCAGGTTGTGCGCAGGGTGAAGCCCCGTCCCGCCCTAGGCCCCGCCCCTTCCGCCAGCCTCTCGCTGATTGGCCCAGCGCTTTACCACCCCGCCTCCCCCCCTGAGAGCAGATGGGTCTGAGTTTTAAAGTCTGACCCTAAAGCTGGCCGCGTGGGTGTGCGAGTTGCTCGTCGAGCGGCTCCTCTCCATTCTCGGCGGCTCGCCCCATTCCCTCTGTGCCCTCAGCAGCGGGGCTCAGACTCAGTTGGCGGCGATCCGTTTTCACAGCTCCCACAGCCGCGGCGTTTGGGCCTTTCTTAGCTCCGTGGGAACTATGTCTGTGGACCCAATTGTTCTGGGCGGCGGAGAGTTTCGGGCAGAAACCGCCATTGCAACAATCTGTGGCAGGAAAATTACAAGTGGCAAAAGGTAAACTAAAGAGAGAGTTTGCATTTCTGTCCATTCAGTCAGTGAAGTACTTTTGAAGTGCATTCACTTGTAATATAGGCAAAGGCAGCAACCAACTTGCAGACAGCAAGTGCTGACAAACATGTTTCCCAGGAGAACTCCTGCTCTTCAAATAGTGCCGCGGGAGTTGGGGAAGCAATGGTAGAAAAAAGAAAGTACTTGCATTCGTATATAAGATGAAATGGGCGAACTACAGACTACCGACAGACCCATTAGTCTTCCTTCAACTCCATGTAAAATAATGGAATAAATTATTGAGAGTAAACTCAGAATTATCTGTAGTAGTAACAGCAGTGAGACTAGATTCAGAAGGGGTGGATTCTGCCTGACCAAACTCTTCACTTTGAGGAAGTGACAACCCAAGTGAACTGTGAAAAGCCCCGTGAAATGGTACACCAAAATTCCCAAAGACATTTCTCGAAGTTTCACACAAAAGGCTATTCAGTAAACTCAAAATTCTGAAGATAAATGGATAAGAAATTGGCTGAAGGTAGAAAACACCGAGTTCTTGTTATGTCAGGATGGTGGGGGAAGAATTGTTTGGGCTACCTTCGAGCTGTTTGTTGGGGCCAAGACTGTTTCTAGTTTACATCAGTGTCTTGAATTCAGACACTCCATGCAAATTGGTCAAATTGGCAGATGATACCAATCTAGGAGGGACTGCCGAATCAGACGAGGCAGCTCAGAAATTACAGAATGAGTCGAACAAAATATCTGAGTGGGTTGAACAATGGCAGATTAAGTTTAATGTTGTGATAGGAAAGAAAAATGGACAACACATGATTAGTGTTAAATATCTAAGGATGAAGCTGAAAGAGAACCAATAATCTTAGTAGACTCGACACTCAACATCTCTAACCAAGACAGATGAGTAATCAACAAAGCCAGCAGAATGTTGAACGATATAGTCAAAACAGTAGAATACAAGTCAAAGGGAATGAAACTATATAGTGCTCTGGTCAGACCACACCTTGAGAACTGTGTCCAGTTCTGGTCACTGAGGAACAAAGCAGACATTCAAGGACTAGAGGCAGAGCAGAGAAGAGCCACAAGACTGATCACTACAAGGAAAGACCGAAGAAACTTTGGCTGCGAAATTCAGTATGTTAGTGCCTCCCGTTAGTGCCTGGCGGGGGCGCTGAGGGGTTAGCGCCCGGGCGCAGCGAATACAGCAACACTCGTGAACTTCAGTGCCGCTTTAGCGCTGGCACTAACTCTTAGAGCCTGGGCCGCTAGTGCCTCGCAGATCATGACTTCATAAAGTGCGCAGCGCCCCGTTATCATCCCGGATGGAAAATTGATTCTCTCCCCTTGCTTTATCGCCTCATGCCGAAAACGCAAGCAAGAGGAGGCGTTTTGAAGTCAGCTGGCCGCTTCAGAGTGGTAATTAAAGGGAATGCTTTTCAGCTAGCACAACCTTTATTATTTGCAGCAGTCTGATGCCTGCGTAAAGTTTTTAATGTTTCATTGGTGCAAGATGTCCAAGCCCTCCACTTTGTGAGAGTGTTTGGGGCTGTACTGGCGGTCGCCCAGGTCGCCTTACGAAACAGAACTGATGACAACTAGCTTGTGCAGCATCATTGGCCCTTCCCTTTAAGCGAGGGACGCAGCATCTGTGATGAAAGAATGCCGTTTACAATGTGCTCGAAATTGTTTATAGCGCTCTGCCGTTACCGTCCCACTCTTGGACTTTAGCGCCCTAAGAGAAGTGGTTAAAACTTGATCTAGCGCTCCACTTCCCTCTTGGAGAGATGAAACTGAATTTCACGGGAGGCAAGAATAATTAGCGCTTGCCGTAAATTTTTCAACTTTTAAAGTTTTAGCGCCCCAAACGGGACTATACCGAATTTCTCTCCCTTTACCTGTAAAGAAAGTGTGAGAGGTGATCTTATAGTGGGAAGGAAATGGAAGCGATTAACCCAGAATCATACTTTAAATTAAATTACAAGACTTATAGGGCTAGAAATTCATTATAGCCCAGGAATGGGCGCTATCTTTAGAAAAGTTTGAGAATTAGCGCCAGGCGCTAATACTTTAGACTGCATGCAAAATTTGTGCTAACTGCTCAAAGAAATGATTGGACTGCTCAATCAAGCATTAAATCCCAAGCTCATTGGTGTTACAATCAAAGGGTGAACCAATATCGGGTGTAGTCTAATCGCAAGTAATCATTGCCACAGGCTATTTCCAGTTCTTAAAGGGGAGGTTCTTGATGCTGCAGAACCTCATTCTCAGCATTGCGGGCTCGGCAGCTGTCTCAAGAAGCACAAACAGGCCAAGTAGAAGGAGCCGGATGACACAAGCAGCAGTACTGATGGCAGATCCACGCTCCAGGGAGAGAGCCCACGGATTCTGCGATCAAGCATTGGAGGCATTGGTGTTCGCTGTGGAGAAAGCAGGAGGGCAGCAGGCCCTCGCCACAAGTCTTCCGCACCAGGTGGAGGGAGGTAGCCCAGGACGTCTTGGGCAGCACTGTGGTCCCCAGGACACACAGTGCAGGAAGAAATTTAACGACTTCACTCAGGTGGTCAGGGTGAGTCAATGCTTCAACAAATGCTACATACCACAATCTTCACACACTGCCCAAAGCACCACCCCCCCCCAGCACTCACCCACCAACAATCTCTACCTACCAACACTCACACCCACGTCTCACACCTTGCACACAATGACAGCTATTCAACTATGGCAGGCATATCCCCCAAACACATTGCATCACACTCACTCACACACTCCTTTCTCTTGCAGGCCAAGGTGGCTCACAACAGGAGGGAGCAGGAGCGCACAGGCGGGGGACAAGCCGTCACCCAATCACTGTCTGTGCTGGAAGATAGTGTGCTGCAGGTTATTGGGCGCCAGATGGTGGGCGCCGTGGCTACCGGCAACGTTGACCCTCTTGGAGACAACAACGGTATGTTCATCCCTACACCACCTTCTCACATCCCACTTCCACCTCACCACACAAGCGTTTCACACTTTCCAGCTAATCATGCTGTATGCATGCATTTCTCCCTTCTTGCCCCCTTCCCCTCACCATAACCTGACTCTTGTGCCTTTATGCTTTCAGATAATGTGCAAGCACCTGAGTAGCCTGTCCCTGAAGGCACCCTTGAGAGCGAGGTGGGAGAAGAGGACGAGGAAGAACACACTGCATGTCTCACCCGCAGGCACCAGCTCAGATACTGGCACTATGCGTTCTTTAGAGGCTAGTATAGTAACGGGATCTGCACAGGGTGAGTCACTGGGGACGAGTGGGCTGTAGCAAGTCCAGGGGAAAGGGTAGCTTGGGGGCCAGCTCTCCAGAGGGCAAGTATGCGCTGCACAGGACTCAGATGAGGACATCGATGGGGAGACCTTTAGAAGAAGGGTGATGGGCATACACGCGGAGATGATAGATGCAATGGCAAGGGTGCCCGAGAGCCTCTCGGTAATGGCAAGGAGCATGGAGGAGTCCGCCTCCAACATTGCACAAGGGACTGCGCTCACCATGGAGCCCATCATTTCTAGTCTGCAAAGGATGGTAGACTCCCAGAGAGACCGTGACATCGGTGTCAAATATTTTGTCTTAAAATACTCCTGTGCAACGCCTTGGGACGTTTTACTACGTTAAAGGCTCTATATAAATACAAGTTGTTGTTATTGTTGTGGCGACCCAAACCTCATGCCGCGTGTAATGGCCGATCTGGCAGCTTCCATTGCAGCTCAGGTGGAAGTGACACAACGTTTTAGTGCTGTAATGCAGTCCATGCTTGGTGGCACCCAAACTCAGACTGCTCGCAGCAAGTCTCAGCTTGATGCCACGCAAGCTCTGACTGCTGCCATTGTGGCTGGGTCTCCCACCATCGACCGGGGCTTTCATGGTGTCGCAGCAGGC
Source organism: Squalus acanthias (assembly GCA_030390025.1). Taxonomy (NCBI): domain Eukaryota; kingdom Metazoa; phylum Chordata; class Chondrichthyes; order Squaliformes; family Squalidae; genus Squalus; species Squalus acanthias. The sequence goes on along the minus strand of CM059429.1, from coordinate 102,087,775 downwards.
CAGCAATCTGTGCTCCAACATATTGATAGTGATGCTGAGGCGCTGCCCCGGGGCAGTGGCAGTGGGTCAGTGGAGCAGGAAGCTGCTGTCCACTCTCAGGATTACAGCATTCCTGCTCCCACCACTGCCACTCCGCCATTGCCCTTGTCACTGCCTGTCATCTAGCCAGCCCAGACTGCTGCCGCCCATGCTGAGGTGGTGCAGTCGACAGCCAGGTCTTCCAGGCCCAGAGCTGGTCGAGGACGTCCTGCAAGGCCATCTGAAGTCTCCTGCATGGACACTCAGCAGCCTTCCACCAGCCCTGCTGCAGCCACTGGGCCAACACCTTGTGGGAGCACTAGAGTAGGCAAAGGCACAGTAATGAGAGGCACTAAGGGATTGCACAAGGGTGATTAGTTAATATTGTTGTTGTAAATATGTGTTGACTGATTATTAGATAAATTTATTAATTCAGTTTGGATTCTTTTGTGGAGTCTCTCATTTCAGCTTTGTGCTGTGATATGGCCTGCGACAGGAATGCAATGATGGAGATCTGGTGAGTAACGGGGATCTGGGGTTTAATTTATTCAAACTGCAGCCTGATGAGGCGGTCATGGACCGACCTTTCGAAAGGCCGACTGAGTGGCTGCCTCCTCCCTTGCTCCTGTTCCTCCTCCTCCTCATCTTCCTTTTCCTCCTCGTCCTCCTCCTCCTCCACTCCCTCTTCCTCCTCCTGAGATGGTCCCACAATCCCTGGTGGCAAGGGCTGGGCCATCATGATGGCCAAGTTGTGGAGCATGCAGCAGACCACCATCAAATGGGACAACGGTCAGCTGAGCACTGGAGGGCTCCTCCCGAACGATCAAGGCCGCGGAACTGTTGCTTGAGCACCCCGATGGTCTGCTCGATGCTGTTCCTGGTGGCAGCATGGCTGTCATTATATGAGTGCTTTGCAGGAGTGTTGGGGTTGCAGAGGGGAGTCATGAGCCAGATGGAGAGCGGGTAGCCCTTGTCTCCGAGCAGCCAGTCGCAAGCTTGAGGTGGTGGCTGGAAGAGTGCTGGCACACCGATCTGGCACAGGATAAAGACATCGTGGCTGCTGCCAGGATAGCAGGCATTCACATTGAGGATTCGCTGTGTGTGGTCACACACCAACTGCAAATGAAGTCAGTCCTAGCTTTTGCGGTTACGGAAGATCTCAGGATTGTTATGCACATAGATGTAGTCAATGGCACCATGGGGAATCCCACTATCCTGGCAAAGCCTCATGCACGCTCATCCTCTTTTCTCTGGTGATGGGGAAAGAAATGTAGTCCCTTCTCCTACTGGAGAGAGCCTCTGTGACCTGGATGCAGCAACGGACAGCGAACACGAGATGTTACCAATTTATCCTGTTGCAGACTGGAAGGATCCGTTGGTGAAGAAATTGAGGGAGACAGTGACCTTGACTGCCACTGAGCGAGCCGTGGTCGCCCTGATCTGAGGCTGGAGGTCTGGTTGCAGGAGGTGGCAGAGTTCTGTGACCACCTCCTTGGTGAAGCACAGCCTCCTAATAGACTGCTCCTGGCTTAATTGGAGGTAGGAGAAGTGCTCTTGGAATACCCTCGGACGGTAAGGCCTCCTATTGAGAGCCCTGATGGCCCTTCTCCTCCCTCTGGCCACATGTTCCGCTCTCTCTTGCTGACTGCGCTCCCTCCGCCGTAGATCCTGGAGGGCGAAGTCGACAGCCGCAATTAATGTAACTAAGTGTATAAATGTAACTACTTTTTAGTTACCACAGCACTCCTGATACAAAAGAACCTTTAAATTACTGAATTAAACTGTTTCACAATGTCAAACTGACAAGAAAGCACTGAAGCTCCACTAACCTGACAGCTGCGACTCATTTCTCATGATCCCTTTAAATAACATCCCTGGAGCCAGCTTCCACCTGCTTGACGCCTCCTCTCCCTGTCGCTGTCGGGACGAGGCTCTAAGGTAGGTGGCGAAAATCAATTTTTGCAGATCGGGCGCCCAGATACGCTCACTGACGTCACGATCTGCCTGGCGTTGAAGTCCACGCCAGTAACTTGTACCGGCGGCGTAACGGGTGGGGGGGATTGAATTTGCCGTGCGTCGCTGGACTCGCCTTGCTGCAGCGCTACTGCATCAGCGCCCGTTACCGCCCTCTGCAGGCGCTAACGGGAGGCGCTAACCAACCGAATTTCTCCCCCATAGAATCATAGAAATTTATGGGATAGAAGGAGGACTTTCAGCCTATCTTGTCTGTGCCGGCCGAAAAAGAATTATCCAGCCTAATTCCACTTTTCAGCTCTTGGTCCGTAGCCTTGTAGGTTAATTTCTCCTCAACTCCCCTCTAATCCTTTTACCAATTACTTTAAATCCATGCTCCCTGGTTATTGACCTCTCTGCTAAAGGAAATAGGTCCTTTCTATTCACTCTATCTAGGCCCCTCATAATTTTATACACCTTAATTAAGTCTCCCCTTAGCCTCCTCTGTTCCAAAGAAAAGAACCCCAGCCTATCAATCTTTCCTCATAGCTAAAATTCTCCAGTCCTGGCAACATCCTTGTAAATCTCCTTTGTACCCTCTCTAGTGCAACCACATCTTTCCTGTAATGTGATGACCAGAACTGTACGCAGTACACTAGCTGTGGCCTAACTGGTGTTTTATACAGTTCAAGCATAACCTTCTTGCTCTTATATTCAGTGCCTCGGCTAATAAAGGAAGGCATCCTGTATGCCGCCTTAACCACCTTATCTACCTGTCCTGCTACCTTCAGGGATCTGTGGACATGCACTCCAAGGTCCCTCTCTTCCTCTACACTTTGCAGTATCCTACCATTTATTGTGTATTCCCTTGCCTTGTTGGCCCTCCCCAAATGCATTACCTTATGCTTCTTGCAAGAGTGGGACAAGGGGATACAGCTTCAAACTAGTAAAAGATAAATTTAGGACAGATATCAGGATAAACTACTAACAACGAAGAGTGGTCAGCACATGAAATGGATTCCCGAAACAATTAGATGCTGCAGTGAAGGAACGTTTGAATTGCTCTGGAGGGATGAATTAAGATAGAAAGAAAGACTTGCATTTATATCCTTCATCTTCTTAGGCAGTCCCTCGGAACCGAGGATGACTTGCTTCCACACTAAAAATGAGTTCTCAGATGACTGATGAGTCCAATGCGGGACCTACAGTCTCTGTCACAGGTGGGGCAGACGGTGGTTGAAGGGGCGGGTGGGTGGGGTTCTTGGGTTGATGTGCACTCCTTACACTGTTTGCTCTTGGCTTCCGCTTGCTCCCGGCGAAGAGACTGGAGGTGTTCGGCGCCTTCCTGGATGCTTCTCCATTTTGTGCGGTCTTGGGCCAGGGATTCCCAGGTGTCGGTGGGGATGTTGCACTTTTTCAAGGAGGCTTTGAGGGTGTCCTTGAAGCGTTTCCTCTGCCCACCTGGGGCTCTCTTGCCGTGTCGGACCTCCGAGTAGAGCACTTGCTTTGGGAGTCTCTATCGGGCATGCGGACGATGTGGCCCATCCATCGGAGCTGATCGAGCGTAGTCAAAGCTTTGATGCTGGGGATGTTGGCCTGAGCGAGAACACTGACGTTGGTGCGCCTATCCTGCCAATGGATTTGCAGGATCTTGCGGAGTCAGTGTTGGTGGTACCTCTCCAGTGCTTTGAGGTGCCTGCTGTACATGGTCCATGTCTCTGAAGCATACAGGAGGGCGGGTATCACTACTGCTCTATACACCATGAGCTTGGTGCTGGGTTTGAGGTCCTGGTCTTCAAACACTCTCTTCCTCGGGTGACCGAAGGCTGCACTGGCACACTGAAGGCGGTGTTGGACTTCGTCATCGACGTCTTCCCTTGTTGACAGTAGGCTCCCGAGGTATGGAAAGTGGTCCACGTTGTCCAAGGCCTCGTCATGGATTTTGATAATCGGGGAGCAGTACTGTGTGGCAGGGGCAGGTTGGTAGAGGACCTTTGTGTTACGGATGTTTAGTGTAAGGCCCATGCTCTCGTACGCTTCGGTGGAGGTGTTGATGATAGTTTGGTGTTCGGCCTCCGAGTGTGTGCAGATGCAAGCGTCGTCTGCATACTGTAATTCGATTACAGAGCATGGGACAACCTTGGATCTGGACTGGAGGCGACGGAGGTTGAACAGTTTCCCGTTTGTTCTGTAGATTAGCTCCACTCCAGCGGGGAGCTTACTGAGGGTGAGATGGAGCATTGCAGCAAGGAAGATCGAGAAGAGTGCGATGACACAGCCTTGCTTTACCCCAGTCCGTACGTGAATTGGGTCTGTGGTGGATCCGTTGATCAGATTCACGGCTTGCATGTCGTCGAGAAGCAGGTGGAGAATGGTGACAAACTTTTGAGGGCAGCCGAATTTGAGGAGGACATTCCATAATCCCTCAAGGTTGACAGTGTCGACGGCCTTTGTGAGGTCAAAGAAGGCCATGTACAGCGGTTGGTGCTGTTCCCTGCATTTCTCTTGTAATTGACGTGCTGTGAAGATCATGTCCATTGTGCCCCTTAGTGAGCGGAATCCGCATTGCGACTCTGGGAGGTGCTCTTCAGCCACTGGGAGAAGGCGATTGAGGAGGATTCTTGCGATGACTTTCCCTGTGGTAGACAGCAGGGAAACTCCTCTGTAATTACCGCAATCGGACTTCTCACCTTTCTTGAAGATGGTCACGATTACGGCATCTCTGAGATCCCCTGGCATGCTCTCCTCCTTCCAAAAATGAGAAATGAGTTCATGTATTCGCGCCAATAGTGCCTCGGCGGGGATTCCATCTGGTCCTGAGGCCTTGTTCTTCTGTTGTCGGATGGCCTTTTCAACCTGGGGTTGTGCTGAGGTGGTGGCGGGTAGCATGCAGCGGGATGGAGTTGAGGACACTCACATCGAAGACAGAGTCTCGGTTAAGGAGATCTTCGAAGTGCTCCTTCCAGCAGGCACTGATTGCCTCTCAGTCCTTGATGAGTACCTCTCCGTTCTTGGCCCGCAGTGGGATAGGACCTTGGATGCTTGGGCCCTAGGTGGTCTTGACTGCACTAAAGAATCCACGCATGTCGTGGTTGTCGGCTAGCTGCTGGATTTCCTGCGCTTTCTGCACCCACCATCTGTTCTTTAGGTCGAGTTTTTTGTTGGACCTCGACCTTCAGGCGTCTGTAGAGCTGCTTTCTTGCTCTCGAGTTGTGTTGCTGTTTCCAGATCAGGAATGCCTTGCGCTTGCTGCTTATTAGCTCCTGGATCTCCTGGTCGTTCTCGTCAAACCAGTCTTGGTGTTCCTGGTCGAGTGACCGAGCGTCTCTTCACCCTCCCGCCTCAGAGTCTTCTGCAGCCACTCGGTGATATCTTTGACCCTGGCACCAGGGAGGCAACATACCCTCCTGGAGTCACGTCTGTGGTCTCACTTAGAAGCTGCTGTATGCACAGATAGCTTGCTTTCCCCCCATCCTTTCATCATAGATATCTTGCTTCCCCCCCGTCTTTTCACCATAACCCGACTTGTGCCTTTCTGCTTTCAGATGACCAGATCTGCCACCCGCACAGCCTGTCCCTGAAGTAATGGAGGAGAGTGAAGGAGAAGAAGATGGCACATCATCACTACATCTGACACTTGCAGACACTAGCTCAGAAACTGGCGATGCACGGAATTTACAGGGTAGTATAGATGCGGGATCTGCACGTGATGAGGCACCGGGCACGAGTGGGCTGCAGCAAGGCCGGGGAAAGGGTAGCTCGGGGGCCAGCTCCCTGGAGGGTAGTTCGCGTGCAGGTTCTGCTGCATAGGAGTCAGATGGTGACCTCGATGGATCGGCCTTCAGCAGAAGAGTGATGGGCATGCACACCAAAATGCTAGGTACAATGACAAGCCTGCCAGAGAGCCTCTTGGCAATGCCAAGGAGCATGGAGGAGTCCAGCTCCAACATTTAACGGGGCTTTGTCCAGAGCTTGGAGCCCCTGATTTCCAGGATGGAAATGATGGACAACTCCAGGAGAGAACGTAAAGATCCAGCCATGATGCTGCATGTGATGGGCGATGTTGCGGCTTCCATTGCAACACAGGCGGAAGTGACCCAATGTCTCAGTCCTGCAAGTGGAAGCGCAGACTGCTCTCCTGCAGTCTCTACTTGCTTCCACCGAAGCTCAGACTGCTGCCATTGTGGCTGGGTTTACCAGTGTCAAAAAGAGTTTGCAGGGTGTCGCAGCAGCCCAGCAATCTGTCCTCCAACAAGCTGTCCTCCTGACCTGCTGTCCTCTCTCAGGATGACAGCATTCCTATTCCTACCACTGCCATTCTACCATTGCCCTTGTCGCTGCCTGTCAGCCATCCAGCCCAGACTGCTGCTGCCCATGCTGAGATGGTGCAGTCTCAGCCGGACCTTCTAAGTCCACAGCTGGTCGAGGTCATCCTGCAAGGCCATCTGAAGTCTCTCCCATGGAAACTCTGCAGCCTTCCACCAGCCATGCTGCAGCCACTGTGGGAGCACTGCATAGAAGCACCAGTATAGGAAAGGGCACACAAATGACAGGCACAAAAGGGTTGCACAAGGATGATTAGTTGATATTGTAATGTAAATTGAATAGTAAGAAATTTATCAATTTTGTTTGGAATGTTTGTTTTGTGGTGGCTCTCATTTCAACTTTGTGCCCAGGAGGGCGCTGTGATATTCCCTGACAGAGGGATGGTATGATGGGGATGTGGTTAGCAACTGGAATCGGAGTCTGATGAGGCATTCATGGACAGCACGTGCGGAAGGGGGATATGCTGCCTGCCTTCTCCCTTCCTCCTCCTCTTCTTCCTCCTCCTCCTCTCCCTCGTGCTCTTCCTGAGGTGGCCCCGCAATCCCTGCTGGCAAGGGCTGCACCCTCATGATGGCCAGGTTGTGAAGCATGCAGCAGACCACCACAAAATGGGACACCCGTTCCGCCGAGTACTGGAAGGCTGCAGAACCGTTTCTTGAGCACCCCAATGGTCTGCTCTATGAAGTTCCTGGTGGCAGCATGGTTCTCATTATATCAGTGCTGGGCACAAGTGTTGGGGTTGTGAAGGGTAGAGCCAGGTCCCTGTCTCCAAGCAGCCATCCTCGGGTTTGACGTGGTGGCTGGAAGATTGCTGGCACACTGGACTGGCGCAGGATGAAGGCATCATGTGTCCTGCCAGAATACTGGGCATTCACCATTATGATGTGCTGGGCGCGGTCACACACCAACTGCACATTTAGTGAATGGTAGCCTTTGCAGAGCTCAGGATTGTTATGCGGCACCTGCAAGGCCACATGGGTGCAGTCGATGGCGCCCTACACCATGGGGAAACTCGCTATCCTGGCAAAGCCACATGCATGCTCCTCCTGCTTCTCTCTGCTCAGAGAAGACAGCGTAGTCCCTCTCTTCGTGTAGCGAGTCTCTGTGACCTCCCGGATGCAGCAATGGATGACAAACTGGGCTATGTCAGCTATTTCTCTTGCTGCAGTTTGGAAGGACCGCTGGCAAAGAAATTGAGGGCCACGGTAACCATGAGGGCCACTGGGAGAGCCATGGTCACCCTGCTCTCAGGCTGCAGGTCTGGTTGTAGGAGGTGACCAAGTTCTGTAACCACCTCGTTGATGAAGCCTCCTAATAGACTGCTCCGCGCTTAAGTGGATATAAGAGAAGTGCTCTCTGAAGACTGTAGGTGGGTAACGCCTCCTGTTGAGAGCCCTCCTGCCTCTCCTTCTGCGGGCATCTTCTCTTCGCTGCCACCACTCCCTCTCCTGATGATACTTGAGTGCGAGGGAGGATGCCAGTAGAACTGCCATGACTGAGCAAGTGTTGTGAGCAGGAGCCTTTAAATAAGAATGAAGGTGTTCTCCACTTGCACCAACACTCCCTGTCACTTTTGGACCTTGAAAGAACTTTAGAAAGCTGCTACAGTTGCAGAAGCATAAGCAAAATACTGCAGATGTTTGGAAATCTGAAATAAAAACAGAAAATGCTGGAAATACTCAGCAGGTCAGGCAGCATCTGTGGAGCGAGAAACAGTTAGGGGTAAAAATTAGGTCGCGCCCCATTTGGGCGCAAATATCGTCTGGACGCAAATATTAGCGCCTGGCGCTAATTATCGGCACTGACTGGAAACTTCACTTTTACCGCCCCGGGAGGTGAGTGGAGCGCTAAATCAGGCGCTACACACCTGTCTTAAGGCGCAAAGGCCAAGGAGTGAGGCGCTAACTCAGCGCGCGAGCGCAGCGCAGCTGCTGCCAGTTAGCGAGGGAACACAGACACACTGGCGCCGGCCACTTCTTAAAGCGGGGGGGGCCAACTTGCTCCCCAGCCACACCCTGCTCATTGCAGCCTTGAATCTCGGCCTGGAGAGACCTGTGAATCCATTTTGCTGCCAAGCATGGAGAGGGTGAGAACGCGCTCATCGCTTCACCGAGCGGGCCTTGGATGCTCTGGTTGGCGCGGTGGAGCGCAGAAGATGTATGCTCTTCCCTGAGAGTGGCAGGAGGCCTTTGCCACGCGAGTTCAGAAGAGTGTGGAGGGAGGTGGCTCAGAGCGTCTCCTCCAGGAGCATGGTGCCCAGGACCCATACTCAATGCCGCAAAAAGTTCAACGACCTCACTCGGGTCGTCAGGGTGAGTGGCTTTTTCTCAATACCTCTCCATCCCTCCATCTCAACCTCACTCTATGGCCAGAGGGTCTTAAAACCCCAATGCACAACACTCATCCAACACCTATGGCCCTTTCATGAAACACACACACACATTCCACACTTTGCATACAGTAAGGGCTATTCACCTATGGGAAGCACATCAGGCAAGACCATGGCTGCATACAGTAAGGGCTATTCACCTATGGGAGGCACATCAGGCAAGACCATGGCTGTATATTTACTCAGATGCTGTCCTTTTTCTTACAGGCCAAGCTGGCGCATAATCGGAGACAGCAGCAACGGACAGGTGGAGGGCGGCCTCAGCTGCAACCCCTCAGCGATCTTGAGGAGCGCGTCCACAGGATTGTGGCAAGCCGGGTGATCGGTCCCGTCGCCACTGGAGACGCCGACCCCGTTCTGGACAGCAATGGTAAGGTCATCACCTTTTTGTCCTCTGTCCTTCCACTTGTCCCTCACAACACCAGCCTTTGACACTTTCAATCCAACTTGCTAACTCGCTGCACTTATTCCTCCCTTACTGCCACCCTGTCCTCACGCTAAAGCCACTCTTGTACCTCCCTGCTTTCAGATGGTGATTCACCAGCTGAGGAGACGGGCCCTGAAGCTGCCACTGGGAGTGATGCTGCAGCTGAGGAGGAAGAGGAAGCCGGAGCATCAGTGCCACCCTCTCCCGAGGAAGCCCATGCCCACACTGGGAACACGCCTTCCCTGGAGGGGAGCAGGGGGGAAGGGTCTGATGAGGGTGAAGCTCCAGGACCCAGCGGGCTGCAGCAACGCCATGGGGGGGGTAGGGAAGAACGGGGGCCTTCTCCCCAGAGGGAGAGTATGCCAGACACTCCTACTGCAATGGACGCAGAGGAGGAGCGGCTGATCGCAGAAATGAACACCCAGGCGGTGGGCATGCACACTGAGCTCATGGGTGCAGTGGGAAGGGTGCCCGAATGCATTGAGTCACTGGCAAGGAGTGTGGAGCACTTCGCTGTAGCACAGGCGGATGCCACACTAACGCTTAGTGCTGCAATTCAGTCACTGGCTGCTGTGATCCCATCTCTGACTGCTCTCATACAGACTCAGATTGAGGCCACGCGAGCACAGACTGCTGCCAACCTCGATGGTTCGTGCACATGTCCCCGGGGCTGTCACCGCGCCGCAGCAGGCCAGCAATCTGTTCTCCGGCAGATTGCTCCGGATGCTGAAGTGCTGCCCCGTGGGAGTGCCAGTGTGTCGGGCGAGCAGGGAGTTGCTGTCCTCTCTCACGATGACAGCATTCCTGCTGTCAACACTGTCACTTCTCCACTGCACTTGCCACCGCCTGTAGGACAGACTGCTGCCGCCCATGCAGAGTTGGTGCAGTCTGCAGCCGGGCCCTCCAGGCCCAGAAGTGGTCGAGGCCGTCCTTCAGGGGCATCTGCAGTGTCAGGGTCTGACGAGCAGCAGCCTTCCACCAGCCTTGCTGCAGCCACTGAGGTCCCATTACGGAGGAGCAGTAGTGTTAGAAGGGGGGAAGTGCGCAAGGGAAGGAGATCACCCTCGAAGGGCAAAAAGTAGGAGGTGTGACAAAATGCTGGTCATTTTTTTATTAAAGGTCGAGGTTCATGCTCCAACTTTTGTTTAGTGTTTTGGACATTATCTCCAGGTTGTGAGAACCAGTTATGTTATTGACTGTTTTTTTGTGTTTATTTCTATGAGTTTGTCATGAGGAATTGACACACACAGAGTTTGTAAAATAAATAAGTTTCTGTATTCAAAATATACATGGTTGGTGGTTGGAATTATTGGTGCCTTGGCCGGCTTAGGGGTTGCGTGCTGGGTTCATTAATGTTGTTAGCAATGGCAGGGGCCCTAGAAGCGGCTTGCTATTAGCCGTTGACGGACGGCCCTTGCAGTTTGACCATTGTGGGCCGCCCTCCCGCCTTGGTGCTGCTGATGATCATCGTCCTCGTCCTCTTCCTCCTCCTCCTCTGGTGGTGCTCCAAGGCCTGGTGGCATTGGCTGGGTCCTGAGGATTGCCATGTTATGCAACATGCAGCACATGACTACGAAGTTCGATACTCGCTCAGGCGAGTACTGCAGGGCTCCTCCAGAATGGTCCAGACAGCGGAACCGTTGCTTCAGCACACCGATTGTGCGCTCAATAATGTTCCTGGTAGCTTGATGGCTCTCATTGTACCGCAGCTCAGCAGGGGTGTTGGGCGTACGGAGCGGTGTCATCAGCCAGGTGCTCAATGCATACCCCTTGTCCCCGAGAAGCCAACCAACTGGCTGATGCGGTGCCTCAAAGTTCTGCCACAGTAGTCTGGCGCAGGATAAAAGCATCGTGGCAGCTGCCAGGATAGTGGGCATTGACAGCGAGTATCAGCTGTCTGTGGTCACAGATCAACTGGACATTCAAGGAATGGAACCCCTTTCTGTTCCTGAATTCCTCGGCATTCTCATGCGGAGCACGCAAAGCCACATGCGTGCAGTCAATGGCGCCCTGCACCATGGGGAAGCCCGCTACCCTCGCAAAGCCCAGAGCGCGGTCACGCTGCTTGTCTGGGGTCATGGGGAAAGAGATGAACTCTCGTCTCCTTTTGAAGAGGGCATTTGTGACCTGCCGGATGCAGCAATGCACCGCGAACTGGGAGATATTGGCGAGGTCCCCAGCAGCAGCTTGAAATGAGCCAGTAGCGTAAAAGTTCAAAGCCACTGTGACCTTCACTGCCACCGACCGAGACGTCCTGGACCTCAGTTGAGGCTGCAGATCTGGCTGCAGCAGGTGGCAGAGCTCAGTGACCACCTCCTTGCTGAATCGCAGCCTTCGCAAACACAGCTCCTCGGACATATGGATGTAGGAGAGCTGTTCACGATATACCCTGGGAGTGTAAGCTCTCCTGTACATACGCCTGATGGCCCTCCTCCGTCTGGCCATCATTGCCACTCTCTCTCTGCGTCTCTGTATCCTCCGATTCAGCTGGAGCAAGACGACGCCCCCAATCAGTGCAGCCCCCATATTCTCTTTGCAAGCAAAGTAATGAAGGACAGCAACTAAAGTTGCAGCGAAGTTAGGATCAATAGGCAAAACTACCTCACAAAGCGTTGAGTCAATGTAGAAGTCTCTCTTTCTCTCTCTCCAAATCTCTCTCTCTCTCTCAGAACGAGTGGTGCAAAAATGTCGACCACAGAAAAAGACAGGAAGAGGCCCCCTTTAAATAGCGCCCCCCCCCAGCCCCACAGCGATTGATAGCGTTCCAGTCTTCCGGTCGTTGGATGCGCCAGGCGGTAAGGCAGGGGGCGCCACTCAATTTCCGCTCCGGGGCGCCACAAGGGCGTTGCACCATGGAATGACGTCACAATCTGCGCGCGCAGGTGGTCGCAGCGGTAAGTTTTAGCGCCGCCGCACAATCTCTAGTTAAGTTCCCGAGCGGCGCAAACATCGCTGCGCCCGGGTGTTAGCGGCTTTGCGCCCCATTAGCGCCCTCTTAAGGCGCTAACGGGAGGCGCAACCAACTGAATTTTTACCCCTATATTTCAGGTCGATGACCCTTCGTCAGAACTGGAAAAAGTTAGAGATGTAACAGATTTTTTAAGCAAGTGCAGGGGCGGGGAAAGCGTGGAGGGGAGGAAAGAACAAAAGAGAAGGTCTGTGATAGGATGGAAGGCAGAAGAGATTAAAAGACAAAGGGATGATGGTGCAAGGCAAAAGGAGATGGTAATGGGACCAGTTAAGAAACAAAAGATGAGTAGATGAGGTGTAAATGGGAATGGCAGAATCATCAACAGCTGCAATGTTAAAAAAAATAGTGGCAGAGGTTATGGTCTGAAATTGTTGAACTCGATGTTGAGTTCAGAAGGCTGCAAAGTGCCTAATCGAAAGATGAGGTGCTGTTCCTCGAGCTTATGTTGAGCTTCGTTGGAACAGTGTAAGAGGCCAAGGACGAAGAGGTCAGAGTGGGAGTGGAGCGGAGAATTAAAGTGTCAGGCGACCGGAAGCTCGGGGTCATGCTTACGGATTAAATGGAGGTGTTCCGCAAAGCGGTCACCCAATCTGCGTTTGGTCTCCCCAATGTAGAGGAGGCCACATCGTGAGCAGCGAATACAGTATACTAAATTGCAAGAGGTACAAGTAAATCGCTGTTTCACCTGGAAGGAGTGTTTGGGACCCTGGACAGTGGGAAGGGAGGAGGTAAAGAGTTGTATAAAGTTGCATCGAGCCAGTCAAACATGTAAGCTGCAAGTTGTAGCTGATGATGCCTTTAAGTAATGCTGGTGGAGGCTCCTTCTTGCTTGGGAATGCTTGGTCAGCTGGTTGTAATTAACAGTCCAGTAAGTTGAGTGGCACACTCCAAAACAGCAGATTGGCCGTCAGGTGAGCATTGCACACACACTGATGTCATAATCTGCATATCCAAACAAGCGCGGACATCGGCAGCGTTGCTGCCCAGCCAAAAATAATGGCCACCATTTTTTTGCTGAAATGGGCCTTAATGGCCAGCGTGAACACCTCCAAATTCTAGGCCAAGGTCTGCTTGCAAGAAGTGTTGGAGCACTGACACAGAAGATAGCTAACATGAAATTTAACATGCAGGTACAGCAAGCAATTTGGTATGTTGGCCTTTATTACAAGAGGATTTAAGTATAAGAGTAAAGACATCTTACTGCAATTATATAGGGCCCTGGTGAGACCACACCTGGAGTATTGTGTACAATTTTGGTCTCCTTACCTACGGAAGGATATACTTGCCATAGAGGGAGTGCAATGAAGGTTCATCAGACTAATTCCTGGGATGGGGGGATTGTCCTATGAAAAGAGATTGAGTGGACTAGGCCTATATTCTCTAGAGTTTAGAAGAATGAGAGGTGATTTCATTGAAACATACAAAATTCTCAGAGGGCTTGATAGGGTAGATGCGGGGAGGATGTTTCCCCTAGAACCAGGGGTCACAGTCTCAGAATAAAGGGTCGGCCATTTAGGACTGACATGAGGAGAAATTTCTTCACTCAGAGGGTGGTGAATCTTTGGAATTCTCTACCCCAGAGGGCTGTGAAGGCTCAGTCGTTGAGTATATTCAAGACAGAGATCGATAGATTTTTGGATATAAAAGGAATCTGAGGGATATGGAGATAGTTCAGGAAAGTGGAGTTGAGGTAGAAGATTAGCCATGATCTTTGACATGAATCTTGTATGAAGTAATACTGGGCGGCCTGCTGGTGGCGCTGTCCAGGGAGAGTATAAATACTCGGGCATGGGCCCAGCTTGCTTTGGACATTCCTCAACAGGAACTAGTGAAGGACACAGCTAGATCTCCATGTTGGAAAACAGTTGATTAAAGCTTTGTTTAACGCTTAGACCAAGTGCCTAGTAGTTTTCTTACGTCAATTTAATCAACTGGACCTGGTCCATGCTCTGAGTAGTTTTGGGAACAGACGGCTACGACTCAAACGGTAGAAGGGAACCAGATATAGTAATCAATCCATCATGGAGAAACTACTCCAACCCGCCCGTCTTGACCTGGACCCGAATTCACCTACAACTGCTAAGGTATGGAAACACTGGTATCGCACCTTCAGCAACTTCCTCAGGGTGTGTCGTGAGAATGTTCCTGATAAGTTAGAGATACTTGCCAATTATGTATCCCTTTATCTGTTTGACTATATCAAAGACTGTGTAAACTATGACTCCGCTATCCGAATACTACAGCAACTATATGTTAAGGCCCCAAACAAAATTTTTGCTCGGCATCTACTGACCACAACTCGACAACAACCCAGGGTATCACTTGACAAATTCCTTCAAAGGCTTCGCAGGCTCAGCAAAGATTGTAATCTCAAGGCTGTCTCAGCTGAGCAGTACCAGGAGGAGTTAATTCGTGATTCTTTTATTAATGGAATTGCGTCTCCCTTCATACGCCAGCGTCTGCTGGAGAATAAAACCCTCGAGTTACAAGCTGCCTATGACCAGACGTATTCTCTGGACTTGGCAAAAAAAAATGCAGATGCCTATCTTTTACCACGTGCACAGACTGCTGCTATCACTTTTAGTGACTCCTCTGATATCCTCAGGTGGAAGCCTTCACTGATGACGACTTTATCCTAGCTGATGACGACCCTACCCGAGCGGCATCTTGGCAATCTAAAAGGAAGTGTTTCTTCTGTGGAGGTGCATTTCATTGTAGGAAATTTTGTCCTGCTCGTAATGCAATCTGCAATCATTGCAGTAAGAAAGGTCACTTCTCGAAAGTATGTCAGTCAAGAGCCTCTTCTAGGGTTACAGCTGCTCCCTATAAAACTGCTCCTCCCCCAAGAGCTACTACTAATATTAGAGCTGTCATTTATAAAACTGCTCCTCCCCCAAGAGCCACTACTAATGTTACAGCTGTTAAGGATAAAACTGCCCCTCCTCCCATCACAGCTGTTTTCCCCCAAAGCCTGTCCCATGCAGCCACGAAGGTTTCGGAAAATGGGCACATTTTGAGTGCATTAATCGACTCGGCAGCTCTGACAGCTTCATCAGTGAGCAGGCTGTCAGTAAGTTAAAACTGCGTATTTACCCCTCGGACAGGGAAATTGCAATGGCTCTGACGACACTGACCACTAATTCTTCCGGCTTTTGTCTTATCGACCTTATTCTCAATGGCCGCACTTATCTCTCTACCCGGCTCGGGGTGCTCAAAAACCTATGCATTGATGTGCTCCTGGGACAGGATTTCCAGAAACAACACAAAGGACTCACTTTCGAGTTTGGAGGATCAAAGCCGGAGCTTACTATTTCCAAAGTACCGTTTTGTGCACTTTCAGCGGCTTCGCTCGACGTGCCTTCCTTGTTTGCCAATATTTCCCCCCGATGTAAGCCCATAGCCACTAAATCACGACGTTTCAGCCAAGATGATCTATCCTTTATCGAGGCAGAGATCTCTCGCCTTCTAGCTGATGGTATTATTGAGCCATGTTCATCTTCCTGGCGGGCTCAAGTCGTCGTTGTTAAAAATCCTCTGATGCAACACAAGAAACGTCTTTGCATCGATTACTCGCAAACTATTAACCAGTATACTGACCCGGATGCCTACCCACTACCACGCATCGATGACATGGTCAATAACCTTGCTAACTACAAGGTATTTTCAACTTTTGACTTAAAGAGCGCATACCATCAAGTACCGTTAAAGGACTCTGACAAAAAATATACGGCTTTTGAGGCCAATAGTCGGCTTTACAAGTTTCGTCGCCTTCCATTTGGGGTCACCAATGGGGTGGCCGTCTTTCAACGGGCAATGGATAGCCTAGTCAAACAGGAGAACTTAACAGACACTTTTCCATATCTGGATAATATCACCATTGCTGGTCATGACCAGAAGGAGCATGATGCCAACCTCCAGAAATTTCTTGACATTCTCCGTTGTCGCAATTTAACCTTAAATGACTCCAAATCTGTGAAATCAGTACTATCAGTCAACATCCTTGGCTACTGAGTGGCAATGGTGTCATCAAACCGGATCCCGGAGTGACTTCGTCCGCTTCAGGAGCTCCCTCCTCCTACGAATCTCAGCTCGCTCCGTCGGGCCCTCGGCATGTTAACCGATTATGCGAAGTGGATACTTCACTTTTCCGACAAGATCCAGCCCCTGCTTCACGCGAAGTCATTTCCGTTGGAGGTGAGGGCTATTTCAGATTTCGAGATTAACAAAATACAGCTCTGTTGGGCCAAGATTCCTGCTTCCGATCGTTATCCAGTGACCCCTGTTAGAAGTGTACTGTGTATCCCCACAGTCGAACAGCCGTTTAGAATCACTTTCCAAGCCACATGAAGAATGGCCACATGGACAAAGTACCGAAAGACTGGCAGCACCTGTGGTACTAATCCTCAACATGAGTCAGTGCCTTTAGGTGAGGAAGGGTAAAGACGAAGGACTGGAGGGGCAAAGCAGCGAAAAATTAAAACATTTCTCAGTCAAGGAAATTTTTATCAGATGCTGGATTATCAGTTCAACTGATTTGCTGTCGGCCTTTATAAAGTTTGGTCAGTTCTTAGTTCAAAATAAACGAGATCTGTGTTGTATAGTGGAGGTTTCTGAGACTGAGTTGTCAGGGACTATTTCAGTTCTCAGATATGACATATCCAAGCTTTTCTTTTTAAAAGTAAGATCAGTCATTTGGAGCTCATAAAGCTCTTTACGAAAGGTTACTAATTAAACTGATAGCTGTGAGAATTCCAGGCAAAACTTAGGTATGAAAAGGAAATTGCTTAAAGGGTAGAAACAACATGTACTGGTTAGAGGTGTAATGTTGGAAGGAGGTGGGGCGAGTACTGAGTTGGGGGCCCCCGTGCTCAGTTTTAGACCACTGCGGTCTCTCTTTTACATCAATGACTTGGATTCAGAAACTCAATGCACATTGGTCAGATTTGCAGATGATACCAAACTAAGAAGTGTGGAGGACTCGAAGGAGGCAGCCCAGAAATTACAGAATGAGCTAAAAAAAATATGAGGAATCCAAGCAATGGTAGATGAAATTTAATGCAGACAAGTGTGAAGTATTGCACATAGCAAGGAAAAATGTGTGACATGAATGGTGTTGAAATAGCTAAAGGTGACATCTCCATGAATGATGTTGAAATAGCTTAGCATGAGGTCCTCCATGAATGGTGTTGAAATGGCCGAGGATAAGGATGAATCCTACTGGACTCAATGTTCAATATGTCCAACCAACGAAGAGTAGCAATCGACAGAGCCAATAGAATGTTGAACTACATAGCCAAAACAGCAGAATACAAGTCAGAGAACGTTGTGATCAAACTGTACAGTGCTTTAGTCAGACCACATCTTGAGTACTATGTCCAGTTCTAGTAGCTGAGAAGTAAGGGAGACATACAAGCGCTGGAATCATAGAATGGTTGCAGCACAGAAGGAGGCCTTTAGGCCGTTCAAGCTCGTGCCGGCTCTCTGCAAGAGCACTTCAGCTAGTCCCATTCCCCCGCCCTTTCCCTGTAGCCCAGCAAATTTTTTCCTTCAAGTACTTATCCAATTCCCTTTTGAAAGCCATGATTGTGTCTGCCTCCACCACCCTCTCATTCCAGATCCTAACCACTCACTGCGTAAAAATGTTTTTCCTCATGTCGCCTTTGGTTCTTTTGCCTATCACCTCTTAAATCTGTGTCTTCTGGTTCTCGACCCTTCCGCCAATGCGAACAGTTTCTCTCTATTTTCTCTGTCCAGACCCCTCATGATTTTGAATACCTCTATCAAATCTCCTCTCAACCATCTCTGCTCTAAGGAGAACAACCCCAGCTTCTGTAGTCTATCCATGTAACTGAAGTCCCTCATCCCTAGAATCAGTCTAATAAATCTTTTCTGCACCCTCTCTAAGGCCTTCACATGGAAGTAGTGCAGAGAAGAGCCACAAGGCTAAACCCGAGTGTCAGGGTCTGAATTATATGGAAAAACTGGAGAGGCTAGGGCTACACACTTGGGTAGAAATTGGTGCGCAGTTTGCCCGGTTTTTGGGCGTTGAACGGATGCAATGTATACCCTGGACACAAGGTCCTGCATCTAATCCGTGCCAGCAGCATGGCTGCCACCATATTGATCCTCATTGTTTTTAGGCATCCCTGACAGCTACCTGAAATAAGCGTTGGATCAATTTAAATATGGAAGGAAGAGTCCTTCACCTGTTTCAGCACCCTTCGCAATATGTGTGAAAAACTAGGTAGAGCAAGCTCAGACTAGTTTTTGCAGTTCTGCAGTGGCCTAAACTGCAGTCCTCAAAGGGAACACTGGAGGCCGCTAAAGAGATGGTTAGGAACATTTTTTTGACTTCCCCTTCTGTGGAGCATGGAGGTGTGCTCCTCCCAGCGGGACAGCACTACTGTGGGCGCTGCTGGCCTGTGCTCAAAGAACAGGGGACTTCTCCCCGGTGTCCAGGGCCAATATTTATCCCTCAACCAACATCACTAAAAAAACATATTATCTGGTCATTCATAGAATAGAATCATAGAATGGTTACAGCACGGAAGAAGGCCATTTGGCCCGTCGAGCCCTTGCCGACTCTGAGCTAGTCCCACTCCCCTGCCCTTTCCCCGAAGCCCTGCAATTTTTTTCCTTCAGATACTTATCCAACTTCCTTTATAAAGTGCCCATTACATTTATGAACAACCACTAGATGGCACATGAAGACTTCAAATCTGGGCCGTGATTTCCCCAACCTCGGCGGGTCCGGGGTGGGCGACGTCGGTGGCGGGTCGCGGCCCGGCTCCTGTCTCCATCACGGCCTCCGACATCACTCTCCATTGATTGGGCATGTTAAGCCCGCCCAGCGCATTTCCCGGCCAATTGAAGGAAGCGGGTCTGATGATGTAATTTGATGACGTGACATCAGCCGGTTTCCTTAAAGGGACCATGCGCAAATTTACTTTGACATTTGTGCTGTCAGTGTTCTAGAGCATTGAGGTGCTGCAAACACTGACAAGCACTGCACAAAGGTGCAGGGCTGCACCCAGGCTCTCCCATGACACCCTCCATATGCTTATGGAGGGAGTCACAGCAAGCAGGGAGGTTCTCTTCCCTTCCAATGGCCGGGAGAGACCTCCCCAGGAGACAAACGCACATTGCACAGGAGGGCACAAGCAGGGATGTCATCAGGGGTCCCTGTCTGCAGTGGCGCAAACCTTTCAATGATCTCAGTAGATCACAAAGCGTTACTGCAAAGCCACATTCAACCTCATCCTGCTGTGCCACTCATTACATCCCCATCACTGCCTTCCCTACCCTACTCCTGCACTTCCTTACTCACACCAACTTACCTTGCATCTCCACCCATCCCTCTCTATCTGTATTATCACATCCACATCTCACCAGCCACCCCTCACACTCACCCTCATCCTAGTCCAATCATACCAACTAACAACACACAAGGCTAGGCACTTGGGTGTTTTAGCCAATGTTCATGTGAAGTTTCTGTTAATGTGCTGTCAAAAATTGAAATCTTTATTTTCAACACTTTACATTCTTAGACAGGTTTGTGTGCACCTTTGGAAGTGACTTAGTGAGTTGCAGTGAATGGTGAGACATAAAGGCACCCCCCGCAATGCTGATGAGTGTGAAAGGAACAGCTTGGGCATTGTAGGGATGCTTTATGTTGTTGGTGTGTGGTGATGCCAACCTGCCAACCAGGGTGTGCAGCATCAAGTGAAGTCAAACTGGCTATAGTGAGTCCATCCCTGGCGTCCCGGGCAGCAATGTGGTCGGGTGCTGATACCCTGTGTCCTGTGCAGCATCAGTTGATTACGGAGAATGTTGGTGATGTTGGTGTTGCGACTGATCGTGGTGGGATTCTGAAGACCAAGGTGAGAGAGTATAAAATGCAGCCTTGCTGCTCTGCCGCTCTGATTCTCCGCCATCTCTTTCTTTAAAGTACTCTGCCGCTCTGGCTCTCCGCTGCCACTCTGTTTAAAGTACTCTGCCTCTCTGGCTCTCCGCTCCCGCTTTGTTTAAATAATCTGCCACGCTGGCTCTCCGCTCCCGTTCCATTTCAAGTACTCTGCCGCTCTGGCTCTCTGGTCCCGTTCCATTTAAAGTACTCTGCCGCTCTGGCTCTCTGGTCCCGTTCCATTTAAAGTACTCTGTCGCTCTGGCTCTCCTCTCCCGCTCCATTTAAAGTACTCTGTCGCTCTGGCTCTGCACTCCCGCTCTTTTTAAAGTACTCTGCCACTCTGGCTCTCTGCTCCCGCTCTGTTTAAAGTACTCTGCTGCTCTGGCGCTCCACTCCCGCTCTGTTTAAAGTACTCTGCCGCTCTGGCGCTCCGCTCCCGCTCTGCTTAAAATACTCTGCCGCTCTGGCTCTCTGCTCAGTCTCTGTTTGAAGTACTCTGTTGCATTGGATCTCCACCCTGCTTAAAGTAATCTGCCGCTCTGGCTCTCCGCTCCCGCTCTTTTTAAAGTACTCTGCCACTCTGGCTCTCCGCTCCTCCTCTGTTTAAAGTTCTCTGTCGCTCTGTCTCTCCGCTCCCTCTCACATTTATAAAGTTTGGTCAGTTCTTAGTTAAAAATAAACGAGATCTGTGTTGTATAGTGGAGGTTTCTGGACTGAGTTGACAAGGACTATTCTTTCAGTTCTCAGGTATGACATATCCAAGCTTTTCATTTTTAAAATAAAATCAGTCATTTGGAGCTCATAAAGCTCTTTACGAAAGGTTACTAATTAAACTTATAGCTGTGAGGATTCCAGGCAAAACTTTGGTATAAAAAGGAAGTTGCTTAAAGGGTAGAAAAAACACGTACTAGTTAGAGGTGTAATGTTGGAAGGAGGTGGGGTGAGTACTGAGTTGGGGGCCCCAGTGCTCAGTTTTGGAACACTGCGGTCTCTCTTTTACATCAATGACTTGGATTCAGAAACTCAATGCATATTGGTCAGATTTGCAGATGATACCAAACTAAGAAGGGTGGAGGAATCGAAGCAAGCAGCCAAGAAGTTACAGAAAGAGCTAAAAAAAATGAGGAATCCAAGCAATGACAGATGAAATTTAATGCAGACAAGTGTGAAGTCTTGCACATAGCAAGGAAAAATGTGTGACATGAATGGTGTTGAAATAGCTAAAGGTGACATTCTCCATGAATGGAGTACTTTAAATAGCGAGAGTGGAGAGTCAGAGCGGCAGAGTACTTTAAACATAGAATCATAGAAAGTTACAGCACGGAAGGAGGCCATTTTGACCCATCGTGTCCACACCGGCCAACAAAGAGCTGACGTAAGAAAACTACTAGGCACTTGGTCTAAGCGTTAAACAAAGCTTTAATCAACTGTTTTCCAACATGGAGATCTAGTTGTGTCCTTTACTAGTTCCTGTTGAGGAATGTCCAAAGCAAGCTGGGCCCATGCCCGAGTATTTATACTCTCCCTGGACAGCGCCACCAGCAGGTCGCCCAGTATTACTTCATACAAGATTCGTGTCATTCTTCCCGCCTGAAAGATTGGAAGTCCGGCGGCTTCCTTTTACCGAATTAGCCGGACTAAGAATAGACGCAGTCGTTTGGATTTCCGTTGGAGGCCGGAGGCACGTCTCCTCGGACCGTGTTTTGGTCCCTGGGTCGCTTGGTTCATACCGGTGGGCTGGCAGTGTCCGTATCGACCTGAGGGGGACTGGGGAGATCGTGGCTCCGGGTGCGGGTCCCCACCGGCGCAGAGCTGGCTTCATCCTGCTCGGTAGCCGGTGATTGACCGGCGTCCTGGCTTCGGGTGGCCATCCTGCGGGGAGTGCTCTGTTCCCCGGGTTGATCCAGCGGAGTAGCTGGCAGATCCCTTGATGTCCTGGGTAGGGCGTCATCCTCGGAGGAGCGCGGAGTATCGGCGTCGTTAATATGGATCTCTCTATCGATTGGGCAGGGAGCCAGATCCCGAAGTGAAACTGTGGACTCCCGGCCATCAGGGTACCGCACGTACGCATATGTAGGATTGACATCCGTTAGTTCCACCTCGTCGACGAGGGGATCACTCTTGGAGGATCGGACGAATCTTCAGAGCAGCACGGAGCCAGGAGCTGCCAACCATGATGGTAGGGACGTCCCATGAGTGGAGCGACGCTGGAACCCGAAGAATCGTTCATGAGGAGTAACATTGGTGGATGTAGAAAGAAGAGACCTGATGGAATGCAACGCGTCAGGGAGCATAGTTTCCCACTGCTGGTCTGGTAGATTGCGTGACCTCAGTGCAAGACGAACAGCGTTCCAAATGATAGCGTTGTATCTCTCAACCTGTCCGTTTCCAATAGGATGATACGGTGTCGTTTTACTTGTGGCGATTCCCCGTTGGGAAAGATAACTTTTGAGTTCGCTTGACATGAAGGAGGGACCCCGATCAGAGTGGATGAAATTGGCCGTACCGCAAAGGGAAAAGACCTGATTGAGGCATTTGATCACTGCAAGTAAGCATATTGGGACAGGGGAAAGCAAAGGGAAAGCATGAATATTCATCCACCATAGTAAGCAAGTAGGTGTTTCGCGTTGAGGAAGGCAATGGCCCTTTAAAGTCAACGCTGAGTCGCTGCATAGGCTGTGTAGCGTGTATGAGCGAGCCATCCGACGGATGGAAGAATTGCGGTTTTAATTCCGCACAAATTCTACAAGTGGAGCATGTTCTTTTCACGTCTTCCGTAGAAAATGGGAGATTTTTGGATTGCACAAAGTGCAACATACGGGTAACGCCAGGATGGCATAAGTCAGTATGAAGATCCGCAAGAGTCGAAGTTGACATGGAAGAGCAGAATGCACGCGTGAGGGTATCCGGGGCCACATTCTCGCTGGGTCGATACTGTATGGTGCAGCCAAAGGCGGCCAATTCCATCCTCCAGAGCTGTATTTTGTTATTCTTGATTTTAGTGCGTTTCCGGTTATCCAGCATAAAGGCCACCGAGCGCTGATCGGTTATGAGCGTGAAATGGCGACGAGCGAGAAAATGACTCCATTTACGTACTGCTTCGATGATAGCCGTAGCCTCCTTCGCGACAGGAGGATAATGGAGCTCACTACTCTGCAAAGTTCTAGACAGAAATGCAACGGGTCGACCGCCTTGATTCAAGGTAGCCGAGATCGCCACCTCCGATGCATCGCACTCGACCACGAAAGGGAGATTTTCATCGATGGAATGAAGCGCGGCTTTTGCCAATTGTTGCTTGAGGAGGTCGAAAGCTGAAATAGCCCTCGCCTCCAACGGAAATGACTTCGCGTGAAGCAGGGGCTGGATCTTGTCGGAAAAGTGAAGTATCCAATTCGCATAATCGGTTAACATGCCGAGGGCCCGACAAAGAGAGCTGAGATTCGTAGGAGGAGGGAGCTCCTGAAGCGGACGAAGTCGCTCCGGATCCAGTTTGATGACACCATTGCCCACCCAGTAGCCAAGGATGTTGACTGATAGTACTGATTTCACAGATTTGGAGTCATTTAAGGTTAAGTTGCGACGACGGAGAACGTCAAGGAAATTTCTGGAGGTTGGCATCATGCTCCTTCTGGTCATGACCAGCAATGGTGATATTATCCAGATATGGAAAAGTGTCTGTTAAGTTCTCCTGTTTGACTTGGCTATCCATTGCCCGTTGAAAGACGGCCACCCCATTGGTGACCCCGAATGGAAGGTGACGAAACTGGTAAAGCCGACCATTGGCCTCAAAAGCCGTATACTTTTTGTCAGAGTCCTTTAACAGTACTTGATGGTATGCGCTTTTTAAGTCAAAAGTTGAAAATACCTTGTAGTTAGCAAGGTTATTGACCGTGTCATCGATGCGTGGTAGTGGGTAGGCATCCAGGTCAGTATACTGGTTAATAGTTTGCGAGTAATCGATGCAAAGACGTTTCTTGTGTTGCTTCAGAGGATTTTTAACAACGACGACGTGAGCCCGCCAGGAAGATGAACATGGCTCAAAAATACCGTCAGCTAGAAGGCGAGAGATCTCTGCCTTGATAAAGGATAGGTCATCTTGGCTGAAACGTTGTGATTTAGTGGCTATGGGCTTACATCGGGGGGAAATATTGGCAAACAAGGAGGGCTCGTCAAACGAAGCCGCCGAAAGTACACAAAACGATACTTTGGAAATAGTAAGCTCCGGCTTTGATCCTCCAAACTTGAAAGTGAGTCTTTTGTGTTGTTTATGGAAATTCTGGCAGAGTACTTTAAACAGAGCGAGAGCGGAGAGCCAGAGCGGCAGATGACTTTAAACAGAGCGGGAGCGGAGAGCCAGAGTGGCGGAGTACTTTAAACAGAGCGGGAGCGGAGAGCCAGAGTGGCAGAGTAATTTAAACAGAGCGGGAGCGGAGAGCCAGAGTGGCGGAGTACTTTAAACAGAGCGGGAGCGGAGAGCCAGAGCGGCAGAGTACTTTAAACAGAGCCTGAGCAGAGAGCCAGAGTGGCAGAGTACTTTAAACAGAGCGGGAGCGGAGAGCCAGAGCGGCAGAGTACTTTAAACAGAGGGAGCAGAGAGCCAGAGTACTTTAAACAGCGGTAGCGGAGAGCCAGAGCGGCAGATTACTTTAAACAGTGGGAGCGGAGAGCCAGAGCGGCAGAGTACTTTAAACAGATCGGGAGCGGAGAGCCAGAGCGGCAGAGTACTTTAAACAGAGACTCAGCGGAGTGCCAGAGCGGCAGAGTACTTTGAACAGCGGGAGCCGAGAGCCAGAGCGGCAGAGTATTTTAAGCAGAATGAGAGTGGAGAGCCAGAGCGGCAGATTACTTTAAACAGAGGGAGCGGAGAGCCAGAGTGCCAGAGTACTTTAAGCAGAGCGGGAGCGGAGAGCCAGAGTGCCAGAGTACTTTATACAGAGCGGGAGCGGAGAGCCAGAGCGACAGATTACTTTAAACAGAGGGAGCGGAGAGCCAGAGCGGCAGAGTACTTTATACAGAGCGGGAGCGGAGAGCCAGAGCGACAGAGTACTTTAAACAGAGCGGGGGCAGAGAGCCAGAGCAGCAGAGTACTTTAAACAGAGGGAGCGGAGAGCCAGAGTGCCAGAGTACTTTAAACAGCGGTAGCAGGGAGCCAGAGCAGCAGAGTACTTTAAACAGAGCGGGAGGTGAGACAGAGCGGCAGAGTACTTTAAAAAGAGCGGGAGCAGAGAGCCAGAGCGGCAGAGTACTTTAAACAGAGAAGGAGCGGAGAGCCAGAGTGGCAGAGTACTTTAAACAGCGCAAGCGGAGAGCCAGAGTGGCAGAGTACTTTAAACAGAGAAGGAGCGGAGAGCCAGAGTGGCAGAGTACTTTAAACAGCGCAAGCGGAGAGCCAGAGTGGCAGAGTACTTTAAACAGAGCGGGAGCAGAGAGCCAGAGCGACAGAGTACTTTAAACAGAGCGGGAGCAGAGAGCCAGAGCGACAGAGTACTTTAAACAGAGCGGGAGCAGAGAGCCAGAGCGACAGAGTACTTTAAACAGAGCGGGATCAGAGAGCCAGAGCAGCAGAGTACTTTAAACAGAGCGGGAGTGGAGAGCCAGAGCGGCAGAGTACTTTAAACAGAGCGTTCTATTTTGCGTATATTTCTGCTAAGTAGTCCATAGCCTATCTAGTAGAGGTAAGTGCTGATTGGTGGGTAGCTGTTGAGTGTTTCTTGTTCAGTTTATTTCTGCTAAATTACCTCCATAGTCTGCTAAATAGAGGCATGGCAGGGCAACTCACTCCTGTGATCTTTCACATCCTGTGCCGTGTGGGAAATCCTGGACGCTTCTTGCGGCCTAGACGACCACGTGTGCAGGAAGTGTTGCCAACTGCAGCAACTCGAGCTCCGGGTTTCGGAGCTTGAGCGACAGCTGGAGTCACTACAGTGTATCCACGAGGCTGAGAAATACTTGGAAAGCACATATCTAGAAGTGGTCACCCTGCAGCCTCAGAATGTGCAGGCAGAGAGGGAATGGGTGACCACCAAACAGAGAAGGAAGACCAGGCAGGGAAGGCAGGAATCCCCAGAGTGTATCTCCCTCACTAACTGGTTCACAGTTCTGGAAACTGGTGGGGGTGATGGTTCCTCTCGGGAGAGCAGCCAGAGCCAAGGCCACAGCACCACGGGTGGCTCAGCTGCACAGGGGGGGGAGGAAGAAGAGCGGAAGAGCAATAGTGATAGGGGATTCATTGGTTAGGGGAACAGACAGGCGTTTCTGTGGACGCAGACGTGACTCCAGGATGGTATGTTGCCTCCCTGGTGCCAGGGTCAAGGATGTCACTGAGCAGCTGCAGGACACTCTGAGGGGGGAGGGTGAACAGCCAGAGGTCGTTGTCCATATCGGTACCAACGACATAGGCAGAAAGAGGGATGAGGTCCTGCAGGCAGACTATAGGGAGCTAGGAAAGAGATGAAAAAGCAGGACCTCAAAGGTAGTAATCTCCGGATAACTCCCGGTGCCACGTGCTAGTGAGTACAGGAATAGAAGTATAGAACAGCTGAATGCGTGGCTGGCGAGATGGTGCAGGAGGGAGGGCTTTAGATTCCTGAGGCATTGGGACCATTTCTGGGGAAGGTGGGACCTGGACAAGCCGGACGGGTTACACCTCAACAGAGCCGGGACCAATATTCTCGCGGGGAGGATTGCTAGTGCTGTTGGGGAGGGTTTAAACTAGCTTGGCAGGGGGATGGGCACCAGCATAGACGAGTAGAAAAGAGGAATAAGGTGCATAAAAGAGTGAGTGTGTTGGATAGTACTAGAGAAGAAAGTAGAACTGGAGGCGGAAGTAGTACCATATTAGATAGGAGCAGACTAAGAAAGACTACGAAAAATTCAAAAATGGGTTTAGAATGTATGTATGTAAACGTACAAAGTGTGGTGAATAAGGTTGGTGAGCTACAAGCACAACTAGCCATGTGGCAATATGATGTGGCAATAACGGAAACGTGGCTAAAAATGGTGAGGACTGGGCACTTAATATTCAAGGGTACAAGGTGTTCAGAAAAGATAGGGAAGGAAAAAAGGGAGGTTGGGTGGCAGTGCTGATTAAGGAAGACATTGTAGTGTTGGAGGATGTTCTTGAGGGGACAAGGACAGAATCCATTTGGTTAGAGTTGAGGAGCAAAAGGGGTATGATCACACTATTGGGGGCATTCTACAGGCCTCCAAATAGTGCGAGGGAGGTAGAGGAGCAAATCTGCAGGGAAATCGCAGAGATATGCAAGAGCTATAGAGTGGTGATATTGGGGGACTTTAATTACCCAAATATCAATTGGGATAATGCTAGGGTAAAGGGAAAGGAGGGGGAGGAATTTCTGAACTGTGTTCAGAAGAATTTCCTTGACCAGTATGTTCTTGGCCCAACTAGGAAGGAGGCATTGCTGGATCTGGTGCTGGGGAATGAGGTGGGCCAGGTCGACCAAGTGTCTGTTTGAGAACACTTGGGTACGAGTGATCATCGTATCATAAGATTTAGATTAGCAATGGAGAGGAGCAAGGAACAATCTAGAGTGGAACTTCTAAACTGGAATAGGGCTAACTTCAATGGGATGCCAAAGGATCTAGCCAGGGTAAAATGGAACCAAAGACTATAACAAAACAATGGGTGATCTTTAAGGAGGAGATGTTCCAAGTACAGGCTAGGTACATTCCAACAAGAGGGAAGGGTAAGGGAACCAAAGCAAGGGCTCCTTGGATGATGAGGGAGATAGAGATAATGATGAAACAAAAAAAGAGGGTGTAAGATGAATGTCAGGTGAATTCTTCAAGGGAGAACCAGACCAAATACAATAAGTTGAGAGGGGAAGTGAAGATGAAAATAAGATTGGCAAAGAGCGAATATGAGAGCAGAATGGCGGTTAACATAAAAGGGAACCCAAAAATCTTCTACCGGCATGTAAACAGTAATCGGGTAGTAAGAGGCGGGGTGGGGCCTATTAGAGACAAAGAAGGTGATATATGCTTAGAGGCGCAGGGCAAGGCTAGAATACTCAATAAGTACTTTGTATCGGTGTTTACTAAGGAGGTGGATGCTGAAAAAATATGGGTAGTAGTGGAAAAGGTAGAAGCAATAGAAGGGGTGAAAATTGACAGACATGATGTACCAGAAAGGTTGGGTATGCTTAGAGTGGATATATCGCCTGGTCCCGATGGCTTGCATCCCAGGTTTCTAAGGGAATTGGGGGAGGAGATAGCGGAAGGGTTTGCCATAATTTTCCAATCTTCCCTAGATGCGGGAGAGGTGCCTGAGGATTGGAAAGTGGCAAATGTGACACCATTGTTCAAGAAAGTGTGTAAGGACAATCCTAGTAACTACAGGCCAGTCAGTTTAACATCAGTGGTGGGTAAAGTTTTAGAAACAATAATCAAGGAAAAAAATAACGGGCACTTGGAGAGGTTTAAGCCAATTAAGGAGAGCCAACACGGATTTGTAAAAGGCAGATCGTGTTTGACTAATCTAATTGAATTTTTTGATGAAGTAACAGAGAGGATTGATGAAGGGAATGCAATGGTTGTTGTCTACATGGATTTTAGGAAGGCGTTTGACAAAGTACCACATAGAAGGGTGGTTAACAAAATTGAGGCTCATGGAATAGGTGCGTCAGTGGCAGCTTGGATAAGGAATTGGCTTAAGGACAGAAAACAGCGAGTTGTGGTAAATGGCTGTTTTTCAGACTGGAGGATGGTAGACAGTGGTGTTCCCCAAGGGTCAGTGCTGGGGCCACTACTTTTTTTGATATATATAAATGACCTGGATATTGGAATACAGAGTAGAATTTCTAAATTTGCCAATGACACCAAACTTGGGCAAACAGTGAGGATGATACCAATCGACTGCAACAGGACATAGAAAGGCTAGCAGAATGGGCAGACAAGTGGCAGATGGAATTTATTACAGAGAAGTGTGAGGTGATGCATTTTGGCAGAAGGAACAGGGAGAGGCAATATACACTTAATGGCACAGCTTTAAAGATAGTGCAGGGACAGAGGGATCTGGGAGTTAATGTACATAGGTCCCTGAAGGTGGCAGGACATATTGAGAGAGTGGTTAGCAAAGCATATGGGATCTTGGGCTTCATAAATAGAGGTATTGAGTACAAAAGTAGAGAAGTTATGCTGAACCATTATAAAGCACTGGTTAGGCCACAACTGGAATAATGCATCCAGTTCGAGTCACCACACTTTAGGAAGGATGTGAAGGCCCTTGAGAGGGTGCAGAGGAGATTTACCAGAATGGTTCCAGGGATGGGGGATCTTCGCTACAAGGACAGGCTGGAGAAGCTGGATTTGTTTTCATTAGAGCAAAGGAGGTTGAGGGGTGATTTGATAGAGGTGTACAAGATTATGATGGGTTTGGATAGGCTAGATGGGGAAAGGCTGTTCCCACTAGTTGATGGTACAAGGACTAGGGGACACAGATTTAAGGTTTTGGGCAAGAGATACAGGGGGGATGTGAGGCAAAACTTTTTTACGCAGCGAGTGGTGAGGACCTAGAACTCGCTGCCGACGGAAGCGGTGGAAGCGGAGACACTCAATGTTTTCAAGGAGAGACTGGATAGGCACTTGAGGGAAATAAACTTGCAGGGCTACTGTGATAGAGCGGGGGAATGGGACTGATTGGATTGCTCTGCAGAGAGCCGGCATGGACTTGATGGGCCGATTGGCCTCCTTCTGTGCCATTATGGCTCTATGACATCAGTGGCATCTCACAGTTGGCAGTCCACCGCTACATCAGGGAGGTAACCGAGGCTCTTTACACCAGGAGGAACACTTACATCTCCTTCCCTATGGACAGTGCAATGTAGGACGAGAGAGCACTTAGCTTCGTGCACATGGCAGGTTTCCCCATGGTGCAAGGTGCCATCGACTGCACTCACATTGCCTTACGTGCTCCCTATCATCAGCCTGGCACCTTTATCAACCATACGGGATCCCACTCCCTCAACGTACAGCTGGTTTGTGGTCACAGGCAGCTCATCCTGCAGGTCTATGCCCAGTATCCTTGCAGCAGTCATGATTCTTTCATCCTGTACCAGTCCTCTGCATTGCATTTATTCCAACCAGGTTATGAGATTACAGGGTGACAAGGGATCTCCCCTCCAGGCATGGCCCATGACTCCTGTAAGGAACCCGCGCACAGCTGGCCTACAACAAGAGCCATGCTGCCATAAGGAATGTAATAAGCAAAGAATCGGTGTGCTCAAATAACATTTCTGCTGCCTTGACCATCTGGAGGAGCGTTGCAGTACAGCCCTGAGTGGGTATCCAGATTTGTGGTTGTCTGCTGCATGCTGCATAACTTTGCCATCTTTTACCAACCCCTGGGCAGCAAGAATTGCAGTAAAGGGTGCAGGTGCAGGAGGAGGAGGAGGAGCAGCATGAAGAGGAAGAGGAGAGAACACACCCACCAGTGCCCCCAGCTGTCAGAGCTCTCAGAAACTAGCTCATCAAAGAGCGCTTCACCTAAATCAGCTCACCCATCCCCAATGCACCAATAGTCTCACAATCCTTATCACCACCATCCTTACCGCCACCATCCGATTGCCTTCCTTCAGTCCAAACGTTTGGGTCTTGCTCTCACTTCACTACAAACATAAACACCAACACCAAATCCGTGTATGTCATCATTAACAAAAGATATTACAATTCCCCCCTGTGCAAGGCCTGAGTGCCTGTCTTGTGTGTTTGTTTTCCTATCCTGGTGCTCCTGTGCAGTGTATCCCCAGTGGCTACAGCTTGGGAGGTGGAAGGTAGCTGAGCTTCCATTGAGGACACTTCAGATGGCCTTGGAGGATGAGCAGCTCTGGGCCTTGAGGGCCCGGCTGCACCCTGCAGCATCGTGATGCTCTGGAGGTCTCAGGGCCTCAAATCCAAGATGGATTCAAGAGCTTCCATGGCAGCTGTGAGAGCACCATGACTGGAGGCGCCACTGTGGTGTTGATGGAGCTGACCATTGGTCCATGTGGGACAGTAGGTCTTCATGTTCTGCACGAAGCCTTGACACAAGTTGGAGCTGGACTCCTGATGCTCTGTGACATTGAGCAAGCTCACTGGCAGGCTTCCCAGTGCACCTAGCAATTCCTGCTGTATGGCCAGCAGCCTCCTTCAGTAGGCTGTGCCCTTGAAGTCAACATTTGAGTCCTCTGCAGCAGAACCAATATGCAATCACCCTCTGGTGAGCTGGCTCCTGTGGCGCCCTGTTCCCCTGCCCTGGCTCCTGAACACTTGTGCCTGGTTGTTCGTTACGTGAAGACACCTCCTCCAACCAAGCCTCTACAGTACACGTGGTGCCAGGATCTGAGTTGATGCTTGTGAGGGTGAGATTGCATGGCGGTGCATCTTCTTGCCTCCTGTTCCTGCATTGGCTCAGGGGATTCCACATCTTCAGCACCTGAAATGAAAGAGCAGACAAGAGTTAGCTTTTAGTGTGAAGGGAGAGCAGAGAGAGATTGGGAAAGCATCTGCAGTTTGTCATACAATGTGTGTAGGGTGAGATAGAAGTAAGATGGGGAAAAGAGGATATGGTAAGAAGAAACCCTGCACAATGTCTCCTCCAGTATTGCCTGTTGCTACGGCCATGACTCTCCTCCTGCCTGCAATGGCCAGCATGTTATCTTCGAGGGGGGAGAGGGTATGCAGACGGGCTCTTCCTCCTCCCCTGTCAGCTTCCTGGTACAGGTTGTACGTGACCTTCTGGAAGAAAGAATAGAGGGGGAGAACATAGGAACAGGAGTAGGCCATTCAGCTCCTCGAGCCTTCTCCGCCATTCAATGAGATCATGGCTGATCTGCGACCTAACTCCATATACCTGCCTTTGGCCCATATCCCTTAATACCTTTGGTTAACAGAAAGCTATCAATCTCCAATTTAAAATTAACAATTGATCTAGCATCAATTGCTGTTTGTGGAAGAGAGTTCCAAACTTGTACCACCCTTTGTGTGTAGAAGTGTTTCCTAATTTCACTCCTGAAAGATCTTGCTCTAATTTTTAGACTGTGCCCCCAGTCCGAGAATCCCCAACCAGCGGAAATAGTTTCTCTCTATCTGCCCTATCAGTCCCCCTTAATATCTTGGAAACTTCGATCAGATCACCCCTTAACCTTCTAAATTCTAAGGAATACAACACTAATTTGTGTAATCTCTCCTTGTAACGTTACCCTTGAAGACCAGGTATCATTCTGGTAAACCTTCGCTGCACTCCCTCCAAGGCCAATATATCCTTCCCAAGGTGTGGTGCCCAGAACTGCTCACAGTACTCCAGGTGTGGTTTAACCAGGGTTTTGTGTAGCTGCAGCATAGCTTCTGCCCCCTTGTACTCTAGTCCTCTAGATATAAAGGCCAGTATTTGTTTAGCCTTTTTGATTATTTTCTGTACCTGTTCATGACATTTTAATGATCTATGCACCTGGACCCCCGAGTCCCTTTCACCATTTAGAAAGTACCCTTTTCTATCCTTTTTAGGTCCAAAGTGGATGACCTCACATTTGCCTACATTGAAATCCATTTGCCACAGTTTTGCCCATTCACTTATTCTGTCGATATCCCTTTGTAATTTTATGCTTTCATCTGCACTGCCTACAATTGCACCCATCTTTCTGTCATCAGCAAATTTGGATATATGACTTTCTATGCCATCATCTAAGTCGTTAATAAATACCGTGAATAGTTGAGGCCCCAACACAGATCCCTGTGGGACACCACCAGTCACATCCTGCCAATTTGAGTACCTGCCCATTATCCCTACTGCCTGTCTCCTGCCGCTCAGCCAATTTCCTAACCAGGTCAATAATTTGCCCTTAATTCCGTGGGCTTCTACCTTAGTTAACAGTCTCTTCTGTGGGACTTTATCAAATGCCTTCTGGAAGTCCAAATAAATGACATCCATAGACATTCCCCTGTCCAGTATTTTAGTCACCTCTTCAAAAATTCAATCAGGTTTGTCAGGCATGACCTACCTTTCACAAATCCATGCTGGCTCCCTCTGATCAACTGAAAATTTTCGAGGTGCTCAGTCACCCTTTCCTTAATTATAGACTCTAGCAATTTCCCGACAACAGATGTTAGGCTAACTGGTCTATAATTCCACGGTTTCCCTCTCTCGCCATTTTTAAATAGCAGAGTGACATGTGCAATTTTCCAATCTAAATGAACTAATCTAGAAATTCATGTGTTTCGCGCCACACATTAGCACCACGAGATTGTGCTAAAATGCCGTTCAGAGATCTACAGCCAGCTGATGCCGTTTCCTGCACCGCACGCCATATTGGTGTTGTCAGTAGCGCTGCCGGTAACCTCGATCGCCAGGGACCTCACTATCATGGAGATCGTGATGTCAGTGAGTGTGCAACGCTCACTTGACACCCGATCTCACAACTTCATTTTAGCCAATGAACTTACCGACTGGAGAAAGCAACGACAGCTTCAGGAAGTCGGCTCCAGTGGCGCTATTTAAAGGGATCATCACCAATCACTCGCACCTGACAGGCTTTTGAAGTTTGAGAGGCTGGGTGCTACTTCCTGCTACTGCAAGAGTTTTCCTTAGTCATTTCAAGGTTCTTTGGTATCAGGGAGTGTTGTGGCAAGTATAAAACTGCATAATTATTTCTGAAATGCTTCAACCTACAACACTTGCTAAAAGTCATGGGGGCTGTACTGGCAGTCGACCTCGCCCTCCAGCATCTATGATGGAGGGAGTGGAGGCAGCGAGAAAGATGGGAAGATGTGCGCAGAGGGAGGAGGAGGGTCATCAGGGCTCTCAACAAGAGGCCTTACCCTCCAAGGTCTTCCGACATTACTTTTCCTACCTTCAATTAAGCAAGGAGCAGTGTATTAGGAGGCTTCGCTTCACCAAGAAGGTGGTCACAGAACTCTGCTACCTCCTTCAACCAGACCTCCAGGCCTAGACCAAGGCGAACACAGCTCTCCCAGTGGCAGTCAAGGTCACCGTGGCCCTCAATTTCTTCGCCAGTGGATCCTTCCAGGCTGCAGCAGAAGACATAGCGAACATCTCACAGTTCGCCGTTTATCGCTGCATCCAGGCTCTCTACAGTAAGAGAAGGGACTACATTGGCTTCCTGATCACCAGAGAGAAGCAGGACGAGCATGCATGTGGTTTGCCAGGATAGCGGGCTTCCCCATGGTGTAGTGCGCCATCGACTGCACCCACGTGGATTTGTGGGCATCGCGTAACAATCCTGAGATCTTCCGTAACCGCAATGGCTACCACTCACTTAATGTGCAGTTGGTGTGTGACCACACACAGTGAATCCTCAATGTGAATGCTCGCTATCCTGGCAGCAGCCACGATGCCTTCATCCTGTGCCAGCACTCTTTCAGCCACCACGTTAAGCTCAAGGGTGGCAGCTCGTAGACAAGGGCTATCTGCTCTCCACCTGGCTCATGACTTCTCTCCGCAACCCCAGCACTTGTGCTCAGCACTCATATAATGAGAGCCATGCTCCAACAGAAACATCATTGAGTGGACCAACGGTCTACTGAAGCAACGGTTCCGCTGCCTTGATTGTTTGGGAGTAGCCCTCCAGTACTCAGCTAAGCGGGTGTCCTATTTTGTGGTGGTCTGCTGCATGCTCCACAACTTGGCCATCATGAGTGTGCAGCCCTCGCCAGCAGGGATTGCGGGACCACCTCAGGAGGATGACGAGGGAGAGGAAGTGGACAAGGAGGAAGAGGACGAGGAGGAGGAGGATGAGGAGGAACAGGAAGGTGGGTGGAGGCAGCGAGAAAATCGGCCTTCCGGACGGGCGGTCCGTGACCGGCTCATCAGACTCTGATTTGAATGAATGAAACCCCAGATCCCCGTTGCTCACCACATCCCCATCATACCATCCCTGTCTCACGACATATCACAGCATCCTCCTGGGTGCAAAGCTGAAATGAGAGACACCACAAAATATTCCAAACTCTATTAATAAATTTATGCATAAACATATCACACATATCACATAAATTCTAATAACTAATCACCCTTGTGCAATCGCTTAGTGCTTGTCGTTCATGTGCCTTTTCCTACTCTAGTGCTCCTACACAGTGCACCCCCAGTGGCTGCAGATGGCTGGTGGAAGGCTGCTGCGTTTCCATGCGGGACACTTCAGATGGCCTTGCAGGATGACCTTGACCAGCTGTGGACCTAGAAGGCCCAGCTGTAGACTGGACCACCTCGACATGTGCGGCAGCAGTCTGGCCTGGCTGGCTGACAGGCAGCTGCAAGGGCAATGGTGGAGCGGCACTGGTGGGAATAGGAATGCTGTCATCCTGAGAGAGGACAGCAGGTTCCTGCTCCACATACCCACTGCCACTCCCCCGGGGCGGTACTTCAGCATTCCTAGCAACCTGTTGGAGCACAGATTGCTGGCCTGCTGTGACACTGTGAAAGCTCTGGTCGACGGTGGTAACGGTGCCGGCGACCTGAGGCCCAATGATTTCTCAGCTCTTCAATCTGGCCTTGGCCTCCCCCCTGTCTGCTCCTGCCCGCAGAAATTATGTGCCACCTGGCTGCAAGAGAAAGGAAAGTGAGTGAGTGAGTGTGGTGCAATGTGTTTCAGTGATGTGCCTGCCATAGTTGAATAGCTGTCATTGTGTGCAAGGTGTGAGATGTGGGTGTGAGTGTTGATAGGTAGAGATTGTTGGTGGGTGAGTGCTGGGGGTGTAGTACCTTGTGTTAGGGGTATCTTAATCGCTCCCACACCCCTCCGGTTCCTAGACTTTGGGCTTATTTAGGGGTTGTGAACAAAATTGCAGTAAACAGGTTCTGATGAAAGAATTTTACTTTATTAAAAGAAAAAGGTAACAAACTTGAAACACACTTATTACTTAAACACAGATTCGGGGAACACACGGTACAAGCGAGGGAAATGACAATATATCAAACAAAACCTTATCCCTCCCAAAGATCCCACTATCTGGCTAAGTTTTTGGTTGGTTTCAGGAGATCAGGGATAATGCTCACCAACGAATCCGTGACAGGATATTAGAGTCTTTTTTTTAAAAGGACTCCGTAAGGCCCTTGTTGCTGCGAGGTGTCTAATGGTCACTGAGGCAGTCGCTCTGGTTTCTTCTTGCGTGCTGGCCTTCTTCCTCGTGGCTTGTGGTAGGTTTTGCTGGAGCAGGGAGAGAGCTGTGTCCGCGTCGTCAGCCAGTCCGAAAGAGAGAGAGATTATGGCACAGGCTTTCAAATTATACTGTTTCTTTTTCGCGCCCAAAAAACCCTTACTAAAACAAATTCCTTTTGATTGTAAATGAGCCTTGCTTAGTCCAATTGTCTAGTTTTTGGCGGGCTTGCCAGTTCCGATGGTTTTTGCTTAGTGTTAAACATGTCTTGATCGTTTTCCGATTAAACACAGCCTTAGCTACACGCCAAATCTCCACCCTATTGTCCTAGGTCTGTTGGCGGGCTTTTAAATCTGTTCTGTAGAACCTGGTTGATTGGTTTTTTGATGGGATAATGGCTATGAAACTGTGTGATCGAAGTTTTATTGTCATTGAATCGTTTTTAGATTTCCAGCATCTTGTTTGCCCCTGGGGATCCATATTTGAATGTGTTTGTGAGTTTTGCTTTGTCTCTTGCACCTGGGTAGGATTTCTAGTGTAAACAATTCCCAGACAGCTTGATCTGTTCACTGCCCGGCCACGCCCCTCGCAGCTTGTGTCTGAAAGATGTCTCTCCCAACAGTAAGATTAAAAAAAAATCAGTTTCCTCAGGTTTTTCTTCCCTGATCTTTAGGTTTTTACATCAAATCACTTCACTTAGGCCCCATCATCCCAAGTTTGTAATGAAAAGTCCAAAAATCACTCCCTTTAGGGCTCTGTTCGAGTTTCTGGGGGATTTTGTGAAGCCTACACCTTGAGCAGTGTGTGAAGTTTGTGGTACAGATTGGTGATATGCAGCATTTGTTGAAGCCTTCACTCACCCTGGCCACCCGTGTGAGGTCGTTAAACTTCCTCCTGCACTGGGAGTGGGACCTGGGGACCACAGTGCTGCCCGTGACATGGTGTGCCACCTCCCTCCACATAGTCTGGCAGACTTGTGGCGAGGGCCTCCTGCCAGTTGCCAGGTACAGGACCGCCCGCCTTTTCTCTACCGCACAAACCAATGCCTCCAAAGATCCATCCGAAAACCTGTGGTCTCTCTCCCTGGGGCGGCAAT
The DNA here is from genome assembly GCA_030390025.1 of Squalus acanthias. Taxonomy (NCBI): domain Eukaryota; kingdom Metazoa; phylum Chordata; class Chondrichthyes; order Squaliformes; family Squalidae; genus Squalus; species Squalus acanthias. Next base: position 102,050,582 of record CM059429.1, on the reverse strand, counting down.
CTGCCATCAGGATTTGTAAATAAGTGCTCCTCTTCTTGTCCTTCCTCTTATGGTTGTTGGGGCAGCTGCACACCCAGCAATGCTGAGAATGAGGTGCTGCAACATCAACAAACCACCCCTTTAAATAGTGAAAAAAGCCTGTGGCAATCATTATTTGCATTTAGATTACACCCAATATTGGTCCAGCTTTTCAGTGTTACGCCAATGAGCTTGGGTTTTTCAACGAGAATCATGACCGCAATCATTTTAATGAAGAGTGAGGATGAATTTTGCGCGCATCCTAGATGATTTTCAGGTGGCGCTACTTCATCATTTTTAGGCTGAACACGGCCCATTTCTTGCCTATAATGAATTTCTAGCCCAGAGTGTGCTACTTACAGTCTTGTGAGGTGTTTAGACAATGTGCCTGTGATGGTGCAATAGCTGGTACGCTGTATGTCAGACGTGAGTTATGGGTAAATGAGGTTGAAATATTGGTGAGTGTGTGAATGTGAGAAGAAGGAGGTATAGTGAAGTATGATGCAGTTATTGTGTGAGAGTGAAGGGAAGTGGGGAAGAGGGAGCATTGTGAATAGCTAGGCTGTAGGTGGAGGTGTGAACAGAGAGTAAGTTAACATTGTATTGTATTGTTACCTTGACAACTCTGATGAGGTCATTGAACTTTTATTGCCATTGCCGCCATGTTCTCGGAGCAGAACTGTTCGCATTCACAGGCTCTGCCACCCCTTCCCACTGTTGACATAGTTGATGCCTAAAGGGCTTCCTGCCCCTCAGGGGAAAGAGGATTTCCGTCCTCTTGTCCACTGCCTGGACCAGGGCCTCTGAGGCAGCATCTGAGAACCCGGGGCATGATCTGCCAGTCTCGCAGCCATTCCTTTGCTAAGAAGTGCTTCCTAGCTTCCTCTATGTAGCCAGAGTGCACCTCCCCTTTAAGAGGTGCTGAATGCTTTTAAGTTTTTTTTAATTTGTTTATGGGATGTGGGCGTCGCTGGCGAGGTCAGCATTTATTGCCCATCCCTAATTGCCCTTGAGAAGGTGGTGGTGAGCCGCCTTTTTGAACCGCTGCAGTCCGTGTGGTGAAGGTACTCCCACAGTGCTGTTAGGGAGGGAGTTCCAGGATTTTGACCCAGCGATGAAGAAGGATCGGCGATATACTTCTACGTCAGGATGGTGTGTAACTTGGAGGGGAACTTGGAGGTGGTGGTGTTCACATACGCCTGCTACCCTTGTCCTTCTAGGAGGAAGAGGTTGAGGATTTGGGAGGTGCTGCCGAAGAAGCCTTGGCGAGTTGCTTCAGTGCATCTTGTAGATGGTACACACTGCAGCCACGGTGCGCTGATGGTGGAGGGAGTGAATGTTTAAGGTGGTGGATGGGGTGCCAATCAAGCGGGCTGCTTTGTCCTGGATGGTGTCGAGCTTCTTGAGTGTTGTTGGAGCTGCACTCATCCAGGCAAGTGGAGAGTATTCCATCACACTCCTTACTTGTGCCTTGTAGATGGTGGAAAGGCTTTGGGGAGTCAGGAGGTGAGACACTCGCCGCAGAATACCCAGCCTCTGACCTGCTCTTGTTGCCACAGTATTTATGTGGCGTCAGAGATGTCAGCTGGCAGCATGAATATTATGTGTTACCTGAGTCAACACTAACAGGCGAGTGCCGTGCACGCCCTACACCCTGAGTGCCCCTTTCTCGGGCATGATCGAATTTCTAGGCCTATGTGCGCAAGTGTCTGAAGTGAGGCTTGAACCCACGAACCTCTGACTCACAGTGAGTTCTTACTGGATTTTTATATGCTGTTCAGAATAAACAGCTCCATGTGCATTTGACTCAATTACTTCTAATGAAATACCCTACCTGAGAGTTACAGTCAGAGATGATACTGAATGCTTGAAAAGGATCGGTGACAACTCTGAAGGGACCGTTTGTATTTTAGTATGTGTTTTACTGGACTCCTGATGTGGTATTTTATAATGATAGAATAATTATATGCCTGTTTTGAATCCCTTCCTTCTTTCCCACACCATTGAGACTGTCTTAGTCATCAAAGTTACCAATCCCATTCTGTGTGATTCCAACTGTGATGCATTATTCCTCTTTAATCCCTCTGTGGTTAACCACACCATCCTTCTACTGTGTGCTCCATTTCTATGGCACCGCCCTAGCATGCTTCCATTCCTATGTGTTTCAATGTGCGGGCACATCTCCTACAGTGGCTTTCTCCTGTCTGTACAGTAACCAACTGAGAGGTTTGCTCGGCCACTTCAGAGACCAGGCGAGGACAGTTTGGATTTTATGACAATTTGATGGTTCATGTTCACTTTTACTGATACTAGTTTGTTATTTCCATATTTTTAAAACTGAGTTCAAGTTCTCAAACTGCTGTGGTGAGTTTGAACTTAGTCCAGCTCTCTGAATTACTAGTCCAGTAACATAACTCCACTACACTATCATACCCATATCCTGATATTGCATCTTAGCAACATTATCCATAAACAGATGATACAAAGATGGGAGGGAAAGTAGTGAGTGAGGAGGACATAAAAAACCTGCAAGGGGACATAGACAGGCTAAGTAAGTGGGCAGAGATTTGGCAGATGGAATACAACACTGGAAAGTGTGAGGTGATGCACTTTGGCAGGAAAAATCCTAGAGCAATTTATTATCTTAATGGCAAGAAACTGGAGAGTACTGAAGTGCAAAGGGATCTGGGGGTCCTGGTGCACGAAACTCAAAAGGTTAGTATGCAGGTGCAGCAAGTGATTAAGAAGGCAAATGGAATGTTGGCTTTCATTGCTAGGGGGATAGAATATAAAAATAGGGAGGTATTGCTTCAGTTGTACAAGGTATTGGTGAGACCGCACCTGGAATACTGCATACAGTTTTGGTGTCCTTACTTAAGGAAAGACATCCTTGCTCTCGAGGCAGTGCAAAAAAGGTTCACTCGGTTAATCCCGGGGATGAGGGGGTGGTCATATGAGGAGAGGTTGGGTAGATTGGGACTCTACTCATTGGAGTTCAGAAGAATGAGAGGCGATCTTATTGAAACATATAAGATTGTGAAGGGGTTGGATCGGGTGGATGCGGGGAGGATGTTCCCGATGACGGGTGAGACTAGAACTAGGGGACATAGTCTTAGAATAAGGGGCTGCTCTTTCAAAACTGAGATGAGGAGGAACTACTTCACTCAGAGGGTGGTAGGTCCATGGAATATGCTGCCACAAAAAGCTGTAGAAGCTACATCATTAAATAAATTTAAAACAGAAATAGACAGTTTCCTAGAAGTAAAGGGCATTAAGGGTTACGGGGAGCGGGCAGGAATTTGGACATGAGTCTAGGTTCGGATCGGTCATGGCCCTGTGGGTAGTGGAGCGGGCCCAGGGACCGTGTAGCCGGATTCTGCTCCTATTTCGTGTGTGCAATTCTGTTAGATGCAGGAGATGGTTCTATGATAGATAGTAGATTGGCGGTTAGGATCAGATCAGCCATGATCTTATTGAATGGCGGAGCAGGCTCGAGGGGCCGATTGGCCTACTCCTGCTCCTATTTCTTATGTTCTTATGTTCTTATGGGGTCAGCTTCTATATTCATGTTAAATATCCAGCTTACTTCTCCACCATTGCCCTTGATTGCACAATTGTCACTGTACTGCCCAACTGCCTGTCCAACCAAGCCATGGATCCGCTGGATCTTTCTCAAACTTGATATTGGCCAAACCAAAGCCATCTATATGGCTTCTGCTAGAAACTTCATGCATTAGCCCCTGATCCCATCCTCCTTCCTGCATGGGATCCTGACCCAGAACTATATATTCAGTTTTTGAAATCTGGTTTTGGTCAGAGGGAGTGAAATGGTTTTACTGGTGCTTTACATTCCTGTGTTTCTGTGAAGCTTGCTGAAGCTCAACACAATGGCGGGCACAGCCTTGGTCTGTTGCTTAACCAGGAGCTTCAAACTCCACCTCCAAACCATTACCAAGACAGCCTGCTTCCACCTCGGAAATATTATTTATCTCTTTCTCTACCTCACCTCCACTGCCGTTGAGCTGAAATCCTCATTGATAAATATGTCACCTCCAAATCTGACATGTCGAATGCCATCTTCATGGGCAAGCTGAGCTTCCTCCTACATAAACTCCAACTTATCCAGAGACTCCACTGCCTTAATGCTATCCCACAGTACGTCTTGCTCACCTATCCACTCCTATCCTCGCCAACCTCCATCAGAACCCCGACCATTAACCTCAAAATCCTTATTCTCTACAAATCCCACCATGGCTTTGTAGAACTCTACCTCATAGAATCACGATGCGGAGATGCCGGTGTTGGACTGGGGTGGACAAAAATGAGAAGTCGCACAACACCAGGTTATAGTCCAACAGTTTTATTTAAAATTACGAGCTTTCGGAGCTGCTGCCCCTTCGTCAGGAAGAGGTACCTCTACCTGACGAAGGGGCAGCAGCTCCGAAAGCTCGTAATTTTAAATAAAACTGTTGGACTATAACCTGGTGTTGTGCGACTTCTCATTTTCATAGAATCACAGAATGGTTACAGCATGGAAGAAGGCCATTCAGCCCATCGAGCCCGACTCTCAGCTAGTCCCACTCCCACCGCCCTTTCCCCGTAGCCCTGCAATTTTTTTTCCTTCAGATACTTCTCCAAATCCCTTTTGAAAGCGGTGATTGAGTCTGCCTCCACCACCCTTTCAGGCAGTGCATTCCAGATCCTAACCACTCGCTGTGTAAAAAAGTTTTTCCTCATGCTGCCTTTGGTTCTTTTGCCAATCACCTTAAATCTGTGTCCTCTGGTTCTCGACCCTTCTGCCAATGGGAACTGTTTCTCTCTATCTACTCTGTCCAGACCCCTCTATTTTGAACACCTCTATCAAATCTCCTCTCAATCATCTCTGCTCCAAAGACAACAACCCCAGCTTCTCCAGTCTATCAACGTAACCAAAATCCCTCTTTCCTGGAATCATTCTCGTAAATCTTTTCTGCACCCTCTCTCAGTCCTTCACATCCTTCCTAAAGTGCGGTGCCCAGAATTGGACACAATACTCCAGTTGAGGCCGAACCAGTGTTTTATACAGGTTCATCATAATTTCCACGCTTTTGTACTCTCTGCCTCTATTTATGAAGCCCAGGGTCCCGTAAGCCTTTTTAACTGCTTTCTCAACCTGCCCTGGCAACTTCAACGATTTGTGCACACATACCCCTAGGTCTCTCTGTTTGTGCACTCCCTTCAGGATTGTACCCTTTAGTTTATATGTCCTCTCCTCATTCTTTCTACCAAAATGTATCACTTCACACTTTTCTGCATTAAATTTCATCTGCCACGTGTCCGCCCATTTCACCAGCCTGTTTATGTCTTCCTGAAGTCTATCACTATCCTCCTCACTGTTCACGATACATCCAAGTTTTGCGTCATCTGCAAGTTTTGAAATTGTGCCCTGTACACCCACATCCAAGTCATTAATATATATCAAGAAAAGCAGTGGTCCTAGAACTGACCCCTGGGGAACACCAATGTATTCCTTCCTCCAGTCCGAAAAACAACCGTTCACCACTACTCTCTGTTTCCTGTCACTTAGCCAATTTATATCCATGCTGCCACTGTCCCTTTTATTCCATGGGCCTCAACTTTGCTGGTGAGCCGATTATGTGGCACTTTGTCGAACGCCTTTTGAAAATCCATGTACACTACCACCTGTGCAATCTCTTCCAGCCCCGTGTCCTTGCTCACACCCTCCACTGTTCTGAGTGTGGTATACTATTCTACCAGTATACTGTGCACTCCCCCCGCCCTTTTCACCATCAGTGGCAGAGCCTTCAGCCATCTTGCCTCTTCACTCTGGAACTCTCCCCCGAAACTCATTGGGGATTAATTTGGGTCATGTGGCATCCCTTTTTGTAGGTGCTACATGGCCACCTAAGCTTTCATAGAAACATAGAAACATAGAATCTAGGAGCAGGAGTAGGCCATTCGGCCCGTCGAGCCTGCTCCACCATTCAATACAATCATGGCTGATCATCCAAATCCAGTACCCTGTCCCTGCTTTAATCCCCACAGTACACATATCCCACCCTACCCCCGTAACCCCACGTATTTAATTCCCCCTAACATATCCCATCCTATCCCCATAACCCCACATATTTAATACCCCCCTAACACTAAGGGTCAATTTATCATAGCCAAATCAACCTAACCCACACATTTCGAAATGGGGTCCAAGATTCATGTGTACACGTTCGACCAGACGTGCGCAGGACGCCATCTATGTAAAGATGTTTGCGGTGCGCGCCACGACCACCGGCAGCATGCAGAGCAGGAAGATCATGTAGATCAGTGTACAACACTGATTTGATGCCTCCGCTGCCATTTTGGAACTCCAGATTCAAGCCAACAACGTGTCTTAACCTCGCTCAGATGAACACTATCTTAAACTGCATGAAGGACCCCCCAGCAGTGCTATTTAAAGGGATCATGAAGTACTTATTGATTAGTTGCTGGATTATTTCTTCTAGCTGCTGGTGTAATTGTACATTTTTTTGGGAAGTTTCCTATATTTGGCTAAAGTTTCAGTACTCTACAGGGAGTGGTCTGGCTGGTCTTGTAGTCCTTTTTGTGTCATTTAAAATATTCTGCTGAAAGAAGTTGCTTCCAGATATGGATGTCCTGGTAGGGCTTCATCTGGGAATTGAATATGACTGGGGAGAATGAAAAGAGGCCACGCAGGGCAGGCCAAGCTGCTAGAAGAGGGAGGAGGAGGGGGAGCAGGGCACTCAGAAAAAGGCCAAATCCGCTGAAGGATTTCAGGGAGCAATTCTCTTACCACAACTTCAACGAGGACCAGTGCATGAGACATCTTCAGATCACAAAAGAGGTTGTGAGTGAAATCTGTCAACTGCTGCAGCCACAATTGCAGCCTCAAAGCAGGGCAAGACTGCATTTCCTGTGGTTGTGAAGGTGACCGTGGCTCTTAATTTTTATGCCTTTGGGTCCTTTCAGGCTGCTGTTGGAGATAGAAGTAACATCTCACAGTTTGCGGTTTACTGCTGTGTAAGGGAGGTCATTGAGGCTCTCAATACAATGAGAAACACGTACATTTCATTCCCTCAGAGGCTGCCCACTGGGTGACATGGGTCACCCATGCACACGTGCACAGCAGGCCTACAATGAGACCAAACTGCTACAAGGAACATTATAGAGCAGACCATTGGCATTGTCAAGTAACGCTTCCGCTGCCTGGACCACTGTGGAGGAGCACTGCAGTACTCAGCTGATTGGTATGGAGATTTGTAGTAGTATGCTGCAAGCTGCACAACCTGGCCATTATGAGGGAATATCCCTTGCTACCACCTATCAGGAGAGAAGCTGAGGAGCAGGAGCACGAGGAGGAAGTGGAGGAGGAAGACGTTCAAGACAAAAAAGAGGAAGAGAAGCTACAACCCTTTATACCTGAGCTCTACGTGATCAGATTATTCATGAGCAACACCAGTAACCTCAACTACACCTCCACATTCACCAACAGTCCCACACTCCTTATCTTTCCTCTCTCACTAACCATCAGTCATCCTCTTTCTGACAACACTTGGTTCCTACCTCAGTTCACCGCAGAAATAAAAACCATCACCAAGTACAAATACAAATACAAATTTATCAATTCAATCATTAAATAATACATACAAAATTAAGGACAGAATCCATTTGGTTAGAGTTGAGGAGCAAAATGGGTATGATCACGCTATTGGGGGTATTCTCTGCACCCGTGGTGCCATGGACTTGGCTCTGGCTGCACTCCCCAGAGGAACCATCGCCCCCATCAGTACCCAGAACAGAATACTAGTTGGAGAGCGAGATGCACTCAGGGGACTCCTGCACTACCTGCCTGGTCTTCCCCTTCTGTCTGGCGGTCACCCATTCCCTCTCTGCCTGCACATTCTTAAGCTAAGCATCCTTGTGAATTCCCTTAATGCCTGTCTTCCATGTGGTTTTACCTTTCCTGGTGCTCCTACGAGGTGCTTCCCCAGTGGCTGCAGCAGCGAGCTGGAAGACTGCTGACCTTCAATTGAGGAGACTGCAGATGGCCTTGCAGGATGACATCGGGCAACTCTGGGCCTAGAGGGCTCGGCTTCAGACTGCACCATCTCGGCCTGGGCTGCAGCAGTCTGGGCCGGCTGACTGAAAGGCAACGGCAAGGGCACTGGCAGAGTGGTGGGGTGGGAGCAGGAATGCTGTCACCCTGAGAGGACAGCAGGTTACTGTTCCATGGAGCCACTGCCGCTCTCCCTGGGCGGCGCCTCAGCAATTCTGGTGATCTGTTGGAGAGAAAAAGAAAGACTTGTATTTATACATAGATACATAGATACATAGAAGATAGGAGCAGGAGTAGGCCATCCGGCCCTTCGAGCCATTTAATGAGATCATGGCTGATCCTCCAATTCAGTATCCCGTCCCCGCCTTCTCTCCGTAACCCTTAACCCCTTTTGCCTGTAGAAATATATCTAATTCCCTCTTAAATATATTTAATGAGCTGGCGTACACTGCCCTCTGTGGCAATGAGTTCCACAGGTTCACAACCCTCTGAGTGAAGAAATTCCCCCTCATTTCTGTCCTAAATGGTTTAGCCCTTATCCTTAAATTATGTCCTCTAGTTCTGTTCTCACCCGCCAAGGGAAACATTCCTTCTGCATCTAGTCTGTCTAGACCTGTCAGAATTTTATACACTTCTATGAGGTCCCCTCTCAATCTTCTAAACTCCAGTGTGTACATCCCTAAACTACATAGTCTCTCCTCATAGGTCAATCCCGCCATTCCTGGTATCAGCCTGGTGAATCGCCGCTGCACCCCCTCCATGGCAAGAACATCTTTCCTCAGATGAGGCGACCAAAACTGTACACAGTACTCGAGGTGTGGTCTCACCAGTGCCCTGTACAGCTGCAGCAAGGTATCCCTGTTCCTGTATTCCAACCCTTTTGCTATGAAGGCCAGCATACCGTTTGCCTTCTTGACCGCCTGTTGCACCTGCATGCTCGCCTTCAGTGACTGGTGTACAAGAACACCCAGGTCTCTCTGTACTTCCCCCTCTCCCAATTTATTGCCATTTAAATAATAATTTGCCCTCCCGTTCCTGCACCCAAGGTGGATAACTTCGCACTTGTCCACATTATAGTGCATCTGCCATTTATCCGCCCAATCACCCAGTCTGTCCAAATCGCTCTGGAGCTTCCTGGTCTCCTCCTCTGAGCCCACCCCCCCTCCTAGTTTAGTGTCGTCTGCAAATTTGGAAATGCTGCATCCGACTCCCTGATCCAGGTCATTAATGTAAATTGTGAACAGCTGGGGACCCAGGACAGATCCCTGTGGTACCCCACTTGTTACTGCCTGCCATTCAGAAAATGAGCCATTTATTCCAACTCTCTGTTTTCTATCTGACAGCCAGTTCTCTATCCACGTCAATACTTTCCCCTTTATCCCATGAGCTTCAATTTTCCATGCTAATCTTTTATGTGGGACCTTGTCGAAGGCCTTTTGGAAGTCCAGGTACACCACATCTACTGGCTCTCCCCCATCTATTTTACCAGTTACTCCCTCAAAAAATTCCAATAGATTAGTCAAGCACGATTTACCCTTTGTAAATCCATGTTGACTCTGTCCTATCCTGTCCCCATTTGCTAAGTGCTCCGCTATTTCATCCTTAATGATGGACTCCAGCATTTTACCCACAACTGATGTAAGGCTTACAGGTCTGTAATTACCTGCTTTTTCCCTACCCCCCTTTTTGAATAGTGGGGTAACGTTAGCTACCCTCCAATCCATGGGCACTGTTCCCGAGTCTAATGAATTCTGAAAAATCATACTTAGTGCATCCGCTATCTCTAGGGCCACCTCCTTCAGTACCCTAGGATGCATGTTATCAGGCCCTGGGGATTTGTCCGCCTTCAATCCCTTTAGCTTCCTTAACACCATATCCTTAGAGATATTGATTTGCGTCAGTTCCTCCTTTGCCAATGTCCCTATTTTTCCCGATATCCCAGGGAGGTTTTTTGTGTCTTCCTTCGTAAAGACTGACCCAAAGTATGCATTTAGTTGGTCTGCCATTTCCTTATTTCCCGTTATATATTCCCCCGTATCTGACTGCAATGGACCAACTTTGGTTTTCACCAGTCTTTTCCTCTTGATATACTTATAAAAGCTTTTGGAGTTAGTTTTTATATTTTCCGCCAGCTTGCTTTCATAAGCTATTTTGCCCCTCTTGATTAAGCCCTTTGTCCTCCTTTGCTCTATCTTAAACTGTTCCCAATCTTCCGCTCTGGTGCTTTTTTTGGCTATTTTATACGCCCTATCTTTGGATTTTATGCTGTCTCTAATTTTCCCTGTTATCCACGGTTGAGTCACCTTTTTAGATTTCCTTTTATGCCAGATTGGTATAAACAATTTTTGCAATTTTGTCATTCTATCTTTAAATGCTTGCCATTGTTTATCTACCTCCAGTCCTCCCAGGAACGTTGTCCAATCAGACCTACTCAGTTCCCGTCTAATGGCATCATAATTCCCCTTGTTTAAATTCAGGACCTTAGTCTCTGAGTCAATTTCTTCGCTCTCCATTTCGAGTGAGAAATCGATCATGTTATGATCGCTCTGACCCAAGGGTCCCCGTACAACAAGATTACTAATTAGTCCCTTCTCATTGCACAGTACCCAGTCCAATATAGCCTGTTCCCGAGTTGGTTCCTCGACATATTGATCCAGATAACCATCCCTTAAACACTCAAGGAATTCCTCCTCCTCATTATTTTTACTGATTAGGCTAGTCCAATCTATATGTAAGTTAAAGTCACCTATGATGACAGCTGTGCTCTTATTGCACGCTTCTCTAATTTCCCTCGTGATGCCCTCCCCAACCTCTATTTTACTATTTGGAGGCCTATATACCACTCCTATTAATGTTTTTCGCCCCTTGCTATTTCTTAGCTCCACCCATATAGATTCTGTATTAACTGAGTTAATATCCTTCCTTTCAATTGCATTTATCCCCTCTTTTACCAGCAATGCTACCCCTCCTCCCTTTCTTTTTTGTCGATCCTTCCTAAATACTGAATACCCCTGTATGTTAAGCTCCCAGCCCTGCTCACCCTGCAACCATGTTTCCGTAATCCCAATTAGATCATAATTATTAACCTCTATTTCCACAGCTAATTCATCTACCTTGTTCCTGATGCTTCTCGCATTAAGGTATAAAACCCTCAGGCTTTTTTTATGCTCACATTTTTTATGAATTAGTTTGGCCCTTTGTTTTTTGTTCCTCACCCTTTTACCATTTATTTCTGTCTGCCTTTCACTTTCCTCTATTTCACTACATAGGTTTCTAGCCCCCTGCCATACCAGTTTAAATGCTCCCGAACTGCTTTATCAAAAATTACCCCGAGAACATCAGTTCCATCTTTGCACAGGTGTAGACCATCCCTTTTGTATAGGTCACACCTACCACAAAACTGGTTCCAATGCCTCAAAAATTTAAAACCCTCCCTCTTACACCACTGCTCAAGCCACGTGTAGAGCCTTTCACGACCTCAGGATGCCCCAAATAGCTTCACAGCCCATGAAGTGCTTTTGAAGTGTAGTCACTGTTATAATGTAGGAGAACATATTGCTGGACTGCTGTGACGCCCTGGAAACCCCTATCAACAGTGGCATCCAGAGCCATGATGGCAGCAGTCTGAGCTTCAATGGAAGCTGTTTGTGCAGAAATGGAAGCTGTAACTATGGTCATCAGATGCTGCATCATGGTGGGTTCCATCGCTGTGCTGACGGAGGTACCCACCCATTCCACGTTGGAAAGCATGGATCCAAGCTCTGTGCACAACCTTGTGCCAAGTTGGAGGTGGAGTCCTTCTGACATGTTGCTTGACATTGTGTGCAGGCTTTCTGGCAGGCTTTCCAATGTACCAAGCATTTGCTTGTGTACACCCAGCAGCCATCTTCTCATAGTCATAGAGTCTAAGGGGTAGAAATTAGGTCGCGCCCCATTTGGGGCGCAAATATCGTCCGGACGCAAATATTGGCGCCTGGCGCTAATTATCGGCACTGACAGGAAACTTCACTTTTACCGCCCCGGGAGGTGAGTGGAGCGCTAAATCAGGCGCTGCACACCTGTCTTAAGGCGCAAAGGCCAAGGAGTGAGGCGCTAACTCAGAGCGCTGGCGAAGCTCATGTAATGTCAGTCAGCAATGGAACACACACACAATGGCACGGGCCAGTTCTTAAAGGGGATGGTTAATCTTGCTTTCCATCCACATCCTGTTCATTGCAGCCTTGAATCTCGGCCTGGAGAGACTTGCACATCAAATGTGCTGGAAAGAACAATGGAGAGTACCAGGCAAAGAGCTCAGAGTGCAGCTCCCACAGTCTCTGCTAAATCGATACAAGGAATGGCAAATCAAAATGAACCTGCAAAGTGCTGCTCAGTACCCAAAACTCCTTCACACAACGTTGAATCTCTCCAGAAGTCTCTCCCTCTCTCTCTCAGAATGCGTAGTTCAAAAATGCCACCAACAATAAAAGACAGGAAGAGGCCCCCTTTAAATAGCGCCCCCCCGAGCCCCACAGCGATTGATAGCGTTCCAGTCTTCTGGTCCCGGATGCGCCAGGTGGTAAGGCAGGGGGCGCCACTCAATTTCCGCTCCGGGGCGCCACAAGGGCGTTGCACCATGGAATGACGTCACAATCTGCGCGCGCAGGTGGTCGCAGCGGTAAATTTTAGCGCCGCCGCACAATCTCAAGTTACGTTCTCGAGCGGCGCAATCATCGCTGCGCCCGAGCATTAGCGGCTTTGCGCCCCATTAGCGCCCTCTTAAGGCGCTAATGGGAGGCGCAACCAAGTGAATTTTTACCCCATAGAGTTATACAGCACAGAAAGAGGCCCTTCGGCCCATCGTGTCCGCGCCGGCCATCAAGCCCTGTCTATTCTAATCCCATTTTCCAGCACTTGGTCCGTAGCCTTGTATGCTATGGCGTTTCAAGTGCTCATCTAAATGCTTCTTGAATGTTGTGAGGGTTCCTGCCTCTACCACCCTTTCAGGCAGTGAGTTCCAGATTCCAACCACCCTCTGGGTGAAAAAGTTTTTCCTCAAATCCCCTCTAAACCTCCTGCCCCTTATCTTGAAACTATGCCCCCTGGTTATTGACCCCTCTACTAAGGGGAAAAGTTCCTTTCTATCTACCCTATCTAAGCCCCTCATAATTTTGTACACCTCAATCAGGTCCCCCCTCAGCCTTCTCTGCTCTAAGGAAAACAACCCCAGCCTGTCCAGTCTCTCTTCATAGCTGTAGCGCTCCAGCCCAGGTAACATCCTGGTGAATCTCCTCTGCACCCTCTCCAATGCAATCACATCCTTCCTATAGTGTGGCGACCAGAACTGCACACAGTATTTCAGCTGTGGCCTAATTAGCGTTTTGTACAGCTCCATCATAACCTCCCTGCTCTTATATTCTATGCCTCGGCTAATGAAGGCAAGTATCCCATATGCCTTTTTAACCACCTTATCTACCTGTCCTGCAGCCTTCAGTGATCTATGTACAAGCACACCAAGGTCCCTCTGATCCTCTGTCCTTCCTAGGGTCCTACCATTCATTGTGTATTCCCTTGCCTTGTTAGTCCTCCCAAAATGCATCACCTCACACTTTTCATTTTAAATTCCATTTGCCACTGTTCTGCCCATCTAACCAACCCATCTATATCGTCCTGTAGCCTGAGGCTTCCCTCCTCGCTATTTACTACTCCACCAATTTTCGTGTCATCTGCGAACTTACTGATCATACCTCCTACATTCATATCTAAATCATTAATGTACACTACAAACAGCAAAGGACCCAGCACCGATCCCTGCGGTACACCACTGGACACAGGCTGTCTGTCACAAAAAAAACCTTCGACCATCACCCTCTGCCTCCTGCCACTAAGCCAATTTTGGATCCAATGCGCCAAATTACCTTCTTGACCAGTCTCCCATGCGAGACTTTGTCAAAAGCCTTACTGAAGTCCATGTAGACTACATCAACTGCACTACCCTCATCCACACACCTAGTCACCCCCTTGAAAAATTCAATCAAAGTGGTCAGACATGATCTTCCCCTGACAAAGCCATGCTGACTATTATTGATTAATCCTTGCCTCTCCAAGTGGAGACTAATTCTGTCCCTCAGAATTTTTTCCAATAATTTCCCTACCACTGATGTTAGGCTCACTGGCCTGTAATTCCCTGGTTTATCCCTACTACCCTTCTTGAATAATGGTACTATGTTAGCTGTCCTCCAGTCCTCTGGCACCTCCCCTGTGGCCAGAGAGATTCTGAAAATTTGTGTCAGAGCCCCTGCAATCTCCTCCCTTGCCTCACACAGCAGCCTGGGATACATCTCGTCTGGGCCTGGGGATTTATCCACTTTTAAGCCTGCTAAGACCGCTAGTACCTCCTCCCTCTCAATACTAATTTGTTCAAGTATATCACAATCCCGCTGCCTGATTTCTATGTCTACATCGTTCTTTTCCATAGTGAACACAGATGCAAAATATTCATTTAAAACCTCATCTACATCTTCCGGCTCTACACACAGATTGCCACTTTGGTCTCTAATGGGCCCTACTCTTTCCCTGGTTATCCTCTTGCCCTTAATATACTTATAAAACACCTTGGGATTTTCCTTTATTTTGCCCGCCAATGTTTTTTCATGCCCCCTCTTCGCTCTCCTAATTTCTTTTTTAAGTACCCCCCTGCACTTTCTATACTCCTCTAGGGCTACCATTGTTTTTAGTCCTTTGTATCTGTCAAAAAGCCTCCCTTTTTTTCCTAATCCATTCTTGTATAGCCCTTGACATCCAGGGTTCCCTGGGCTTGTTGGTCCCACCCTTGACCTTTACGGGAACATGTTGGCGCTGTACTCTCTCTATTTCTATTCTGAAAGACTCCCACTGCTCTGATGTGGCTTTACCTACAAGTAGCTGATCCCAGTCCACTTTGGCCAGATCCTGCCTTATCATATTAAAATTGGCCTTCCCCCAATTTAGAACCTTTATTTCCGGTCCATCTTTGTCCTTTTCCATGACTACCTTAAATCTCACCGTGTTATGGTCACTGTCGTCAAAATGCTCTCCAACTGACAGTTCTACCACTTGCCCGGCTACATTCCCTAGACTTAAGTTCAGTACCACCCCCTCTCTTGTAGAACTTTCTACATGCTGGCTCAAAAAGCTCTCCTGGATGCACTTTAAGAATTCCGCACCCTCTAAGCCTTTCACACTCTGACTATCCCAGTTAATATTGGGGAAGTTGAAATCCCCTACTATTATTACCCTATTATTTCTACAATTCTCTGAGATTTGCCTACATATCTGTTCCTCTATCTCCCCCTGACTGTTTGGGAGCCTATAGTACACTCCCAGCAAAGTGCTTGCCCCCTTTTTGTTTTTGAGTTCTACCCATATGGCCTCATTAGAGGAACCTGCTAAGATATCATGCCTCCTTACAGCAAAAATTGACTCCTTGATTAATATTGCGACACCCCCTCCCCTTTTACACCCCCCTCTGTCTCGCCTGAAGATTCTATACCCCGGAATATTGAGCTGCCAGTCCTGCCCCTCCCTCAACCATGTCTCTGTGATAGCAACAGTATCATACTCTTCTGTAGCCTGGGCCATCAAAGTCCTCATCTGACTCCTCTGTCGCAGAAATAGTGTGCGACCTTGCCCTCTGGTGAGCTGGCACCTGTGGTATCCCCACTCCCCGCCCTAGCTCCTGCACACTTGTGCCTGGTGTCTTACCATGTGCAGACCCCTCCTCTATCCTATCCTCTAAATTACAGGCAGTGTCAGTCTCTGAGCTAATGGCTGTGAGTGTAAGATTGAGTGACGGTATTTCTTCATCATCACTGTCTTCCTCCTCTTCCCCCTGTGGCTGAGAAGGTTCCAGTTCTTAGGTATCTGAAATGAAAAAGGGTGAAGAGTTAGGTTGTTGTAAGTGGAGAGGAGAAAGTAAAAAGTGCGTGCTTACACCATCTGCAGCTGGTGAGTCAGATTGTGAGGTGAGGGAGAAGCAGGAAGAGAGAAGGAGAATTAAGAATACAGCCACCCTCACCATCGATCCCTCCAGCGCCGCCAGTGGCCACGACCTCAGCACTGCCGCTTCCCATGATGGCCTCCCTGGGGGTTCAAATGTGCAGGCGTGCTTGTCCTCTTACAATTTCATGCTGCAGCTTCCTGTTATGTGCCACCTTCTCCTGTAAGAAAGAAGGAATTGAGTCAATGAGTGTCAGAGAGATTTGTTTGGGTGATGCGGCAGTCATGGTTGAATACATGACAATGGGCCTGAGCTGTGAGTTGTGGATGTGAAGCTTGCATCAGTGCTGAGTGTGTGAGAGTGAGGTAAAGCATATGAATTGAAGGGTTGAGTATTGATTGATGGAGATTGTTGGTAAATGACTGGGGTGTATTGAATTGAGCAGTGGATGAGGCTAGTGGTGCAGTTGGTAGGGTATGCCATTTCAAGATCGAACTCACTAACCATGACTACTTGTGTCATATCATTACACTCCTTCCTGCACTGCATCCACATACTTGGAGCTATGCTCCTGGCATTGACCTCCCACTGCCTCCTGAGCTGATGTCTTGAGGGCCATTTGCCTCCCTGCGGATACAGGATGTCGCTCCTTCTCTCCACCATCTGCACCAAGGCCTCCAGTGCATTATCACTGGAGCTCGCTCTCTCGTATGTTCAGCCATTCCTCAAAGTATTACAGTACAGATTCATTTTTCAAATGACTCCCACCACTTCTTGCAGCTGCAATGCACCTCCCCTTCAAGAGGTGCAGGTTGCCTTTAAGTAGCGCTCGCCACTTGTGATATCGGGGCCCCTGCAGCCAATGAACAGTGCAGGTAGTGCTGGCTGCATGATTGCTGCATGCAGAGCTCAGTAGCTCTTGCATGATGCTGATGCAGCCAATGAACAGTGCTCTTGCTGCATGATTGCTGCATGCAGCCAGTGAACAGTGCAGGTTGCATGATTGCCATGCAGCCATGAACAGTGCAGGTAGTGCTGGCTCCATGTTGCTGCATGCAGCCAATGAACAGTGCAGGCAGTGCTCTTTTGCATGATTGCTGCATGCAGCCAATGAACAGTGCAGGTAGTGCTGGCTGCATGATTGCTGCATGCAGCCAATGAACAGTGCAGGTAGTGCTGGCTGCATGATTGCTGCATGCAGCCAATGAACAGTGCAGGTAGTGCTCTTTTGCATGATTACTGCATGCAGCCAGAGCTATCTGCGCTGTTCATTGGTTGCATGCTGCAATCATGTAAAACAGCAGGCAGCACAAATTCACGATGAACGGGTGTGGGTTAATCACGCGCCACGCTCCCTGCACCCAGTTTCAGGGGTTATCCAATTTAACCTTTATTGCCTTAGTATGTCGCTCCCCACCTTCAAAAAGCTCCTTAAAGCCTAGGGGGGAGAAATTCAGTATCGCCCCATTTGGGGCGCAATTATCGGCCGGGCGCAAAGATTAGCGCCTGGCGCTAATTATCGCCACCGACTGCAAACTTGACTTTTATCGCCCCTGGAGGTGATTGGAGTGCTAAATCAGGCGCTTCACACCTGTCTTAAGGCGCAAAGGCCGAGGAGCGAGGCGCTACCTCAGAGCGCTGGCGAAGCTCATGTAATGTCAGTCAGCAATGGAACACACACACAATGGCACGGGCCAGTTCTTAAAGGGGATGGTTAATCTTGCTTTCCATCCACATCCTGCTCATTGCAGCCTTGAATCTCTGCCTGGAGAGACCTGCACATCAAATCTGCTGGAAAGAACAATGGAGAGTACCAGGCAAAGAGCTCAGAGCGCAGCCCCCACAATCTCTTCTAAATCGATACAAGGAATGGCAAATCAAAATGAACCTGCAAAGTGCTGCTCAGTACCGAAAACTCCTTCACACAGCGTTGAATCTCTCCAGAAGTCTCTCTCTCTCTCTCTCAGAATGCGTAGTTCAAAAATGGCACCAAAAATAAAAGGCAGGAAGCGGTCACCTTTAAATAGCGCTCCCCCTTTCCCTTCATGACTGCAGAACGCTCCCCTCAACCTGTCGTTGCTTGCGTCAGGCGGTAAGGCAGGGGGCGCCACTCAATATCCGCTCCGGGGCGATACCGGGGCGTTGCGCACTCGACTGACGTCACGATCTGCCGGCGCAGGAGATCGTGGCGGTAATGTTTAGCGCCGCTGCAAAATGTCTAGTTAATTTCGCGAGCGGCGCAAACTTCGCCGCGCCTGGGCGCTAGATGCTTTGCGCCCCATTAGCGCCCTCTTAAGGCGCTAACGGGAGGCGCAACCAACTGAATTTTTCCCCCTAAATCTTTAAACATGTCTCTGGTTATCCAGATTCTCACTGCTTTTATAGAGTCATAGTCATAGAGTTATACAGCACAGAAAGAGGCCCTACGGCCCATCGTGTCCGCGCCGGCCCTCAAGCCCTGTCTATTCTAATCCCATTTTCCAGCGTTTGGTCCGTAGCCTTGTATGCTAGTGGCGTTTCAAGTAATCATCTAAATGCTTCTTGAATGTTGTGAGGGTTCCTGCCTCTACCATCCTTTCAGGCAGTGAGTTCCAGATTCCAACCACCCTCTGGGTGAAAAAGTTTTTCCTCAAATCCCCTCTAAACCTCCTGCCCCTTACCTTGAAACTATGCCCCCTGGTTATTGACCCCTCTACTAAGGGGAAAAGTTCCTTTCTATCTACCCTATCTATGCCCCTCATAATTTTGTACACCTCAATCAGGTCCCCCCTCAGCCTTCTCTGCTCTAAGGAAAACAACCCCAGCCTGTCCAGCCTCTCTTCATAGCTGAAGCGCTGCAGCCCAGGTAACATGCTGGTGAATCTCCTCTGCACCCTCTCCAATGCAATCACATCATTCCTATAGTGTGGCGACCAGAACTGCACACAGTATTCCAGCTGTGGCCTAACTAGCATTTTGTACAGCTCCATCATAACCTCCCTGCTCTTATATTCTATGCCTCGGCTAATGAAGGCAAGTATCCCATATGCCTTTTTAACCACCTTATCTACCTGTCCTGCTGCCTTCATGCACACCAAGGTCCCTCTGATCCTCTGTCCTTCCTAGGGTCCTACCATTCATTGTGTATTCCCTTGCCTTGTTAGCCCTCCCAAAATGCATCACCTCACACTTTTCATTTTAAATTCCATTTGCCACTGTTCTGCCCATCTGACCAACCCGTCTATATCGTCCTGTAGCCTGAGGGTCACAGGGTCAAATCACCACCAGATTTTCGGACCCTCTGACCGTTGTGACTTAGGCAGCATTTACTGCAAAAAGCATCTCAACACTTGTCATCACTGAAGTTTTTTATTCTGTCGAACAAAATCTATTTTTGATACACAACATTGCCTTCTTCCCCCACAGCACATATTTTCCAATTTGCCTCGCAAGTAGATAGAGTGAATGAGAGTAAGGCTGGCAGTTGAGGAGTGTGGGCCAATTGGCCTGGAAGAGGTGAATTAAAAGAAGTGTGGGTGAAATGCTGGTTTAGCCCGCGTTTAGTGCAAGACACCATCTTGTGAAAGGAGTTGAAGCCAGCGCTGGGAACGGCCGCCCGGAGGCTGGTTAAACAGCTGATTGCCTCTTAAAATGCCTACTAGCGTTTATAAAGAGGCTGCTCGGCATTTTGGTAGCTTACGCTTCAAATAAAGTCCTCTCCTAAGAGCGACCAGCTGTTTAGGAGTAAACATGGCGTTGATGTCAATTTCAAGTGCTACTTAAAGGGATACCCATTTCACGGTCATTTCTGCTGGAGTTGTGAAGAAAACCTCTGAAACACATCGGGAGACTTTGTCAGGACTTCACCAAAATTCAAGCAACATTTATTGGGAAATCCCCCTTGGTCTGGATGAGGATTGGAAGGAGGACATCAGGCCAGGCAGAGCAGCACCAGCTGCTGTAGGAGAGTGGGACAGGAGGGCAATGAGGGCGAGGTGGCGTCCTTCCCCTCTGCGGGTACAGGACATTCCTCCTCCTATTAGCATCTCCAGCCAAGTTCAAATTATGGTCGTCAGCAATAAGGACCAAAATGGAGTGCAAAATCCGGATTTTGAAACAGGCTAATCTTATTAGCACTACACCCATTTAGGGCCTGTGTTCACCCTTTGGCCAAGATAACCCACCCCCTCCCCTCGCCCCATCACATCTCTCTTACTCTCTGCACAGTCCTGCTACTTCCCCATCTTACCCACACTTGCTGCTTTTCCTTCTTGCCATGCATACTATGCTAAGCTGTCTCACAGATCATCAAAACCTTTACCCAGAGCACACACTAACTCACTGCCACTCTTTCTGCAGGAGAAGCTCACACACAACAGAAGTGAGGGTGCAAGAACAGCAAGAGGGCCTGCCTCAGTGCACATGCTCACACCAAGGGCATGCAGCAGGCTGGAGGCCATGCACAGCAGGGGGTTTGAGCACTTTCCTTTCCTTCTCTCTTTATACTGAACTCTCTCACTCACACACTCAGCATGACCGCCTGGTTGTGCATTATGCGGCCACTCATCTGCCACTGGTTATCCTCGTCACTACGTGCTTACCCTTGTCCTTCTCCCCTCTTTCTGGATCCATCAGACATCACAAATTTTGCTGCACTCACACCGGGGGTAATTTTTACCTCCCAAAAATGGGTGGGTTTGGTTCACGTGGGAGGTTAAAAAGTTAAAAATCTGAAACATGAGCCCAATCAGCATCGAACCCGCCCACTTCCGGTTTTAACAGAGGCGGGATGAGGGGTGGGCGACCAAACTGCTCACAGGAGGTGGACCGGGCATTGAAACCTTTTAAGGAGGAAGCGTGCCTCCATTTAAAAAATGTTTCTATTCTTATCCACAGTCAGCCTGGTTTCCCAGGCCTCGGGAAATCCGGCAGGTAAAGGGAGGCGAGAAGGGCTGCATCCATAAGTTAAGTGCCTTTACAGCACTGCTTGTAGGCGAGGAGGTGCAGGAGTCTTTCCTCTAGGCCCAACAAGCTTACCTGTAAACCCCCCCCCACCTGCTGCGATCTGTCTGCTCCCCCACACCCCCGTGATGGGACCCCTCCCAACACGATCTCGCTCCTCCACCACCACCATCTGCTCTCCCCCGACCACGTTCTACCCCCCACGACCACCATCTCTTCTCCCAGTCCCCCTCACTAGATCCCCGACAGCAATCTCTCCCTCCCTGCTGCTCCGTTCCCATCCTGCTGCTGTAGGCTTTCTCACCCAACAGGCAGTCGGCCTATCAATCAGGCTGGCTGTCGGGTGGGAAACCTGGAGAAAAAGTTTAAAAATCGACCTGCAATTAAAAACTGCAGGACGTTGGGGAAATCCGTACTTCCAGGTTTCCATCATAACTCCTCCCACTCCCCCCGCCCCGCACCGAACGCACCTCCGAGATAATATCAGCAAACCAAGACAGCTTGGCTGCAAGTTGCTGAGGAGGTGAGCTCGAGGTCTGTGTGCAAACGCACATGGGTTCAGTGTCGAAAAAGGTTTAACGATCTGCTAAGATCACCTAAAGTGTGGCCTCTGTGTTCTGGGAAATGGAAGTTCAAGAATGAGGGCTCAGGGAGAATTCCATTTAGAATGTTGGTGGTGACACTGAGCGCAAACCACTGTTTATTGGACAGATGATGCCTGGGGTTTTGAGAATGTCGGACTTATATTCATCTCCATGTGCCAGCCACCTGTGGTTGAAGCATAAGCTTACGTGAATCTGGCATGGATGAGTGCATCCCTTGACTGGCGGCCAGCAATGTGGTCACCTGCTGCTGGATTGGCCACATGCGGACCTGCAAGGAGTTGCTCCCCATCCTCCTCATCATCCTCCTCGTCCTCTTCCTCGTCCTCTTCCTCTGAGGAGGCTGTGCGCTGAGCCACTTGTTCGTCAGGCAGCACTAAGCCGCGCTGCTGTGTGATGTTGTGCAGGGCACAGCAGACCACGACGATTCTGGACACCCTGGCTGATGCATACTGCAAGGCTCCTCCAGATCTGTCTAGGCATCGGAAGCGCATTTTGAGCAAGCTGATGGTTTGCTTGATGATGCTTTTGGTGGATATGTGACTCACATTGTACCGCTCCTCAGCATCGTTTGATGGCCTTCTCATGGGTGTCATGAGCCACTTTTTCAGGGGATAGCCCGTGTCGCCAAGAAGCCATCCAGAAAGTTGGGTTGGCAGATGGAAGAGCTGAGGCACAGTAGACTGGCGCAGGATGAACGAGCCATGGCAACTGCCAGGGTACTTTGCGCAAACATGCATGATGATCTTCCTGTGGTTACACACCAGCTGGACGTTCAGGGAGTGGAATCCCTTGTGGTTGACAAATACAGCTGGGTTGCAATAGCCTACATGTGTGCAGTCTATGACGCCCTGCACCATTGGCAAGCTTGACATATTGGCAAAGCCAACCGCGCACGCCGTCACACTTGGGCCATCCGTGGAGAAGTGGATGTAATTGTGCGCCTTTGCAAAGAGGGCATTGGTGACCTGCGTGATGCAGGTCTGTGCGGCCGACTGGGAGATGCCGCTGATGTCTGCAGCTGATCCCTGGAAGGAGCCCGAAGCAAAGAAGTTGAGTGCGGTGGTGACTTTGACAGCCACTGGTAAGGAGTGTCCACCTGCTCCTCTGGGCTCCAGGTGTTGGTGCAGCATTGCGCAGATGTCAGCGACTACATCTCTCGAAAGTCTCAGCCTCCTTTGGCACTGCTGCTCAGTCTTGCTGAGGAAGCTGATCCTCTGCTGTAAACCCTGTGTTGGAGGTATCTCCTGCGGCGAGGTGCAGCCCTGCGCTGAGGCCCTCCGCCCTGTGCAGCATCAGGTGGGTGAGGAGAAGGTGGGCGCTTCTGGTGCTGGTGCTGCTGTTATGGCTGGTTGTGGTGCTGCTGTGATGAGGGGATGTAAATGGTTCCCATTCCATTGCTATAGATTTCAGTTGAGGCAAGAAGCTTGCAAGCGCACAGTTGAAGTGACCTGAAATTATTCCAATCAGGTCACAGTGCAGATGGCTGTCAGCTTGAACAGTCACAAGGTCAGTAGATTTGCAAAATCTTATCCCAAACCTCCAACAACAAAGTTGTTGCATTTGAATGTCAGCCATGTTACAGGAGCACTTTTAAAGTGTTCCACCAATGATTACAAATCATGTCCTCCAGCAACTCGTCTCCTTGCAGTTGGCCTGTTTCTGACAAGATGGGAAACAGGAGCCAGAAGCACGAAAATGGGAAACCACTATAAAAATAGGATTAGCAAGGCTGGCTGTTAACTGTCTTAACTATCTGTCCCACCGGTTCCCGTCGGGTCAGTTTGGGAGCGGCTGACCCGACACTCACGAAAATCGTGTGGGGGCGGGATGGCGGCAGTTTGGGTGTCTGAAGCCATTTTTCCAATTTTTGCTGCCAACCCGCCTCCAAACCTGCCTCCTCAGGGCTATTAAAATCGAGCCCCTACAGTCTGCAGCTAGGCCTGCTCAGGCCCGAGCTCCTGGAAGTCACTGACCATGAGCATCTCAGGAGCCCTTGACTAAGCCACGGTATCCCTTCACCTCCCATGCTGCAGCCATTGGAGGAGTACCTCGTGGGAGCATTAGAGTCACTAGCCTCTCTTACCAGGGTGATAATTAGTATTAGGAATTATTACAGCCATGACAATGATCATCCTTTTTAAAATCTTTGTGTGCAAGGTTCTCCTGTAGTAGCTGGTGACCCTGCAATATTAGTTGACATGAATACTAATGTTGGTCTTTGAGCGGATGAAGTTTATTTGAGGGTAAAATGACTGGGAGAGATGTTGGATATGATTGTTAATGCAGGGGAGCAGGGATTGTTCAGCTAAAGCTCTCTTCAGTGAGCTACCGCCAAAAACCTCTGACTGCACACAACTGTTGGAACTCTCCTACTTTCTTGCCATCCTCTATATCACCAGTGTCATCTCCCTCATCATGCTGAAGATTACCATCCAGTGGTGGCTCCATGTGTTGTTCCCTTTGCAAAGCAACGCTATGCATCACACAGCAAACTGCTGTCATACGGGACATTCTTTATAGTCGGTGTTGTAGGAAGCACCAGACCTGTCCAGACAGTGGGATCATTGCTTAAGGACTCCAATGGTCTGTAGTGAAGCGATAGATCTGATTGTAGCACTGCTCAGCCACCAAGTGGGGGTTACTGAGAGGAGTCATGAGCCAAGTGTGCAACGGATAGCTCTTGTCCTCAAGCAGTCAACCTCTCACTAGCTGTGCAGGGGCAAAGAATGGGGGAGGGATGGAGGATTGGCATAGTATAAAAGTCTCATGGCAACTGCTGGAAAAGTCTGCACAGACCTGCTAGATGCACTGCTGGGAAAGTCTGCACAGACCTGCAAGATGCACTGCTGGGAAAGTCTGCATAGACCTGCAATGCCCTGCTGGGAAAGTCTGCACAGACCTGCAAGATGCCCTGCTGGGAAAGTCTGCACAGACCTGCAAGATGCACTGCTGGGAAAGTCTGCACAGACCTGCAAGATGCACTGCTGGGAAAGTCTGCACAGACCTGCTAGATGCCCTGCTGGGAAAGTCTGCACAGACCTGCAAGATGCACTGCTGGGAAAGTCTGCACAGACCTGCAAGATGCACTGCTGGGAAAGTCTGCATAGACCTGCAATGCCCTGCTGGGAAAGTCTGCACAGACCTGCAAGATGCCCTGCTGGGAAAGTCTGCACAGACCTGCAAGATGCACTGCTGGGAAAGTCTGCACAGACCTGCAAGATGCACTGCTGGGAAAGTCTACATAGACCTGCAATGCCCTGCTGGGAAAGTTTGCACAGACCTGCAAGATGCCCTGCTGGGAAAGTCTGCATAGACCTGCAATGCCCTGCTGGGAAAGTCTGCACAGACCTGCAAGATGCACTGCTGGGAAAGTCTGCATAGACCTGCAATGCCCTGCTGGGAAAGTCTGCATAGACCTGCAAGATGCACTGCTGCTGACCACACACAGTTGTACATTAATGGAGTGGAAGCCTTTCCAAGTCATGAAGGCACTGAGGCTATGTGAAGGGTGATGTGGGTACAGTCAATGAAGCTCTGTACTTGGGGCAAGCCGACAATCTGAGCAAACCCCAGAGCAATATCCTGCTGTTTCCAGATGTCCATGAAGAATGTGATGGAAGTATTTGATTTAGCACATGTGGCATCCATTATTTGCTTACTGCAGGCATGAACTGCAGACTGAAGTTACTGACAGCCTGGAGGGAGCTGGAGGCAAAGATGTTGAGGGCCACAGTGATGGGGTCAGGGTCCTGACAATGCATTTGCCCCTGATTTACATATATTTATTCACTCACTCCCCTGCCCCCACCGCCTGTTTTGGACGGGAGCACTGGGTGTCTAAATCAAGGCCTGTCCTAAAATAGGAACAGTCAAACCTCCAGCAGCAGGTTGCCAATTTTTTTCTTAGATTTTTGTCCCACTACCATTACCTAAACACGGGGCAGTAATGAGACAAAAATCGGCCCCCATGTTTTTTGGTGTGCCTATTTATATAATCGGGTTCCATCATAGTATTATAGGAGGTATTCATAGATCATTCTTTGTTTCTGTGATTGAGCATAAATGTTCTATTTCTAATGACCAGTACTCGGCAAGTACTTGCTAGCCATCCACACACTGATACACATCACACACTCCTACACACTAATACTTTATCTATTATTATATAGATATACAATATTGGCTGTTTTTAACTAGATAAAAGCTAACATTTAATGTTAGAGGTAATGTGTTGTCCCAGTAAGCTGTGGCATGAGGAAATTGTTGTATTGAGTGATGCTCTGAAAAATCAGACAGCCAACACTGATTATATTATATGGCAATATGTCTGAAGATAAGTGGGTAAGGAATTGTATTTATTAATAGTATTTGTTAAATCTTCTGCACAATGTTTTGCAAGTTACACTTAAGAAAATTTTTGACAGCACGAAAATACAAAGGTAATCATCTGAATCGTCTACCCCATAAAACAGCATAAATAATTCATCCCATGCCTAATGCTCGCCACGTATCCTGATCCAGATATAATCTATATCTGGTTGTTGAACTGTCACGTTAATCTCTCTTACTATCGCCAGGTCACAGCTGGTCAGCGACACCTAAAGCTTCACATCTACTATGATCTCTTCCAGCCTCTGCCACTTCAAGTCTAAATTAATTGACAGATTAGAGAAAAATGTGTAACAATTGTTCTGAGTTGGCTGATCAATCATTGTTATCTTTCTGCCACAAAGACAAATTATTTTATTGAACTGAAAGCAATAGGTTGATGCCACTGTATAGATGGAAACAACTCTAGGTTTGCACCTGACTGACTGAAACAAATATTTATGCAATCAATTTGGCCAAACATAATTCTACTGACACTCAGTAAATGTGTGACAATAAAAAAAAACTAAAAAAATGAATCTAATATAAAGCAAAGTTTGAGTCTGACTGTCAGTGCAGCGCGGACACTTTCAAAATGGGGACCGCAGACCATATGGAGATCAATGAGTGGATCAGTAATTTTGTACTTTTTAGCATTTTGCTTCTGTTCTGTATTTCAAATAAAAATCTTGGGCATAAAAATCTGTGCTTCTCGTGGCATAAATCTGCAGTGGAACTTGGGCCAGGAGCTGGATAGGCCTCTGCTCACAGTTTCTGGGAAGGCATATTTGAAGTGGGGCCTCCATCTGCCTCAAGCATGGTACCTGACATCAGAGAGGTGGGACTGACGGTGAGCAAAATCCCAGGCCAGAAATGTCCCCATCCTCACCCTGGTACAGCACTAAGCTCCAGCAGGTGTACTGGCTATCAGCTTGTCAGATGTGGGGGCCACCTGAGGATTCTGACCTGGACACCAGAAGAAAACAGCCTGTTATTTTGGTTCCCTCATTAAGGGGTGGATGTGATCTCACAAATATTCTGCTAATAACAGGTCCTCCAGCTACAGATCTAGGGGCTGCCCAATGCCATATTACCCATCCCCCTCCTGAGACCCCACCTTCCACATACAGGTGAGGGATCAATACCCCCTGTCCCCAGATACATTGGCGGGGTTAAAAGTGGAGTTCTCAGCACTTACTGTGGAAGAACAGTCCAATAAATTTTCAGGGTCATCGACAATAATAAAATAGTTTTCCTTCGGGTAGTTAGGTGTCAGCCTTGGCTCCTTGGTAGGACTCTCATCTCTGAGTCGGAGGGTGCTGGCTTCAAGTCCCAGTCCAGAGACTTGAGCACATAATCTAGGCTGACACTTCAGTGCAGTACTGAGGGAGTGCTACACATAGAATCATAGATTCATAGAATGGTTAAAGCACAGAAGGATGCCATTCAGCCCGTCTAGCCCGTGCCGGCTCTCTGCAAGAGCACTTCAGCTAGTCCCACTCCCCTGCCCTGTCCCTGTAGCCCTGCAAAAATGTTTTCTTTAGGTACTTAGCCAATTCCCTTCTGAAAGCCACAATTAAATCTGCCTCCTCCACCCTTTCAGGCAGTGCATTCCCGATCCTAACCACTCGCTGCTTAAAAAAGTTTTTCCTCATGTCGTCTTTGGTTCTTTTGCTTAAATCTTAAATCTGTGTCCTCTGGTTCCCAACCCCGCTGCTGGCTCCATCCCGGCCTCTGAAATAAATTTACCGTGATTGGGCTTGTTAAGCCCGCCCAGCACATTTCCCAGCCAATTAGAGGAAGTGGGTCTGGTGATGTCATTCGATGACGCGTTATCAGCCGGTTTCTTTAAAAGAAACATATCAACTTTATTTTGACATTTGTGCTGTCAGTGTTCTTACGGCATTGAGGTGCTGCAAACACTGACAAGCAATGCACAGAGGTGCAGGGCTGCACCCAGGCTCTCCCATGACTACCTCCATATGCTTAAGGAGGGAGTCACAGCACACAGTGAGGTCCTCTTCCCTTCCAATGGGCGGAAGAGACCTCCCCAGGAGATCAACACAGCCTGGTTGCACATTGCAGAGGAGGATACAAGCAGGGATGTCATCAGGAGGACCAGGCTGCAGTGGTGCAAACCTTTCAATGTTCTCAGTAGATCACGAAACGTTACTGCAAAGCCACACTCAACATCATCCTGCTGTGCCACTCATCACATCCCCATCACTCTGCCTTCCCTACCCTACTCCTGCACATCATTACTCACACCAACTTACCTTGCACCTCCACCCATCCCTCTCTATCTATATTATCACTTCCCCATCTCACTAGCCACCCCTCACACTCACCCTCATCCTAGTGCAATCATACCAACTAACAACACACAAGGGTAGGCACTTGGCTGTTTTATGCAATGTTCATGTAATCTTTCTGTTAATGTGGTGTCAAACATTGAAACCTTTATTTTCAACACTTTGCGTTCTTGTACAGATTTGTGTGCACCTTTGGAAGTGGCTAGTGAGTTACAGTGAATGGTGAGACATAACGGCACCCCCCACAATGGTGATGAGTGTGAAAGTAATGGCTTGGGCATTGTAGGGATGCTTTATGGTGTTGGTGTGGGGTGGTGTCAACTTGACGCATCATGTGGCAGCCAGGGTGTACAGCATCAAGTGAAGTAAATCTGGCCATGGTGAGCCCATTCTTGGCCTCCCAGGCAGCAATGTGGTTGGGTGCTGATGCCCTGTGTCCTGTGCAGCATCAGTTGATTGCGGAGAAGGTTGGTGTTGTTGGTTCTGCTGGCGTGCCTGGTGCTGCTGGTGTGACTGGTGATGCTGGTGTTGTGGCTGATTGTGGTCAGATTCTGAGGACCAAGGTGAGAGAGTTTGAAGGGCACCCATGCTGATGGAATAGATAGCAGGTGTAGTAGAGATGACAGAAGCAATCTGTCAATTGTGGGAGAGGTAATGAGGTCAGACTAGATGGAGACTTGTGTAAAGACTTGCAGCGTTCTGAATCTGTAGTGGAGATGTAGTTTAGAGAAGCTAGTGACATCCCTGCTTGTATCCTCCTCTGCAATCAGCTGGGAGCTTTGAGTTGACATTTGAAGCTGTCAACTCATCAGCTAATTCAATGGCCACTGTCCTCCCGTCTCAGCTTCACAGACGATGTCTAGGCACAGCGGGAAACTGGTGGGTGACCTGTCAAATTCAAAAAGCTGGGAACAAAAACATTGATAAGTGGTTGTAAACAAGCCACTAATGATCACTGACCTTCCCTTTTGTTCTTTCATCCCCTCCCCCATTTCCCCGCCCCTAAATCTGCTTTAAAATCTATTCCATTTCCTGCTTTTTTCCAGTTCTGACGAAAGGTCTTCAACCTGAAACGTTAACTCTGTTTCTCTCTCCACGGATGCTGCCTGGCCTGCTGAGTTTTTCCAGTATTTTCTGTTGTTATTTTGGATTTCCAGCATCCGCAGTATTTTGCTATTGCACTAATGATTTTAATTGCCTCCCCCATCATTGCCTGTCGGGTCTGCTCAGCGCTGGCTGACCCGAAATTTGGTAAAGACGCGTGGCGGTGGGTTCATAGCAGGGTCCTGACCCGCTGGGGAAAGAAACACTTTCCCACCCGACCCGCCACTGATTGCGCCCACTGACCCCCTGCAAAATCCAGCGCTAAGTGTCTAAATGGGGCAGAGCAACAGAGAGATCTGTGGGTACAGATACACAAATCACTAAAAGTAGTGATGCAGGTTAATAAAGCCATTAAAAAAAAACAAAGCACTGGGTTTCATTTCTAGAGGGATAGAATTGAAAAACAGAAAAGTTATGTTAAACTTGTATAGAACCTTGGTTAGACCACACTTGGAGTACTGTGCACAGTTCTGGTCTCCATATTATAAAAAGGATATAGAGCCATTGGAGAAGTTGCAAAAAAGATTTTACAAGAATGATATCAGAACTGAGTGGTTGTACCTATCAGGAAAGATTGACAAAGATTCTCTAGAAAAGAGAAGACTGAGGGGTGACCTGATACCGGTCTGCAAGATTATGAAAGGGTTTGATGTGGTAGACGTAGAGAAGATGTTTCCACTTGCAGGCAAGACAAGAAGTAGGGGCCGTAAATATAAGATAGTCACTAATAAATCCAATAAGGAATTCAGGAGAAACTTATTTATCCAGAGAGTGGTCAGAATGTGTTACTTGCTACCACAAGGAGTAGTTGAGGCGAATAGCATAGATGCATTCAAGGGGAAGCTAGATAAGCACAAAAGAATAGAAGGATATGTTGGTGGGGTTAGATGAGAAGAGTGGGATGAGGCTCGTGTGGAGCACCCTCCCACTGACATGGACCTGTTGGGCTAAATTGTCTGTTTCTGTGCTGTAAATACTTTGTAATACTTTGTTTTATATGACCCTGATCTGAGTTGGAGTTCAGAACTTAATTTCCATTTTTATTTCTCCCTGTGAAAAATGTCAATATTTTATAATAATTGGCCATGAACAAGGCCTTCTCAATCTTTAAGAACATAATAACATAAGAAATAGGAGCAGGAGTAGGCCATTTGGCCCTTCGAGCCTGCTCTGCCATTCAATGAGATCATGGCTGATCTTCTGCCTCAATTCCATTCACCGGCCTTATCGCCATATCCCTTGATGCCCTTACTAGTCAGAAATCTATCGACTTCTGTTTTGAATATACCCAATGACTGAGCCTCCACAGCCCTCTGGGGTAGAGAATTCCAAAGATTCACCACCCTCTGTGTGAAGAAATTTCTTCTCATCTCAGTCCTGAATGGCCTACCCTTTATCTTGAGGCTGTGGCCCCTGGTTCTAGACTCCCCAGCCAAGAGAAATATTCTCCCAACATCCACCCTATCAAGCCCTATAATAATTTTGTATGCTTCAATGAGATCCCCTCATTCTTCTGAATTCAAGAGAATACAGGCCTAGTTTACTCAATCTCTTCTCATACTGTAATGGAATAAGCCATATTCCAAGAAATACATCATCCTATGAACAGATTTTGATAACATTAATACATGACATACTAGGTTTAAAAGTCTGGAAAGCCTCGGCGACACAGGCTGCAAACACAATACAGGCTTCTGAGATAAGATGGTTTGTTAACACAAAGCTGTGAAAACAAGCTTTGAAATGGGAATTGGTTTGTAAATACAGAGAAAAAGCCCTCATTGAAGCAAACCATTGGTGCTTCCAGAATGTCTAGAGTTTGGAACAAAACAATAGCAATGCCCAAGTAAAGTGTCAAAATCTAACACGTCGAACAGGTGCACAGAACATTAAAAAAACCAAGTGCCTTTGAAAAAATGACATCAAGTAAAAGAAATACCTGCCGTAAAATAGTTTTATGTTAAACTTAGAAACAGGAAACACGATTAAATATGCAACCAATTGAAATAAGTAAGAAATGCAAAAAACACCCTGGTTGAAGTGTTTTTGATTTGCAAGTTATAAAAGGTACAAATAGGAAGGCTTTGAAAATATAATATCAATCGATGACACCAAGCAATTACATTGTGTTTGTATTGAACTTGGAACACCATGGAGTCACGACGTCTGGCTTACAAGCAGTTAAGTGATATTAAGAATTCAATGGAAAGACTTCCTAAGAATAGCATCAAATAGATAAATCGACAATAACCATAAAAATGATAAGTTTTTGAAACACCTAAAGGTAGAGACAGAATTCTAAAAGTTGGTAGCTGAAATGACAATAAGAATAGAAAAGAATTCAATGAAGAATCACTAGAGATAATTAGCTTACATCAGCAGGAAACTTCAAAGAAAATACCACTAAAAAAGGTATAAAAATAGAGCTTTTCAGATAGAGAGTCAGAAGTCGCTGGAAGGGCAAGCGTTTCTCAACTTCACAGGCACGCTCTGTAAGTTTTCAACTCTGAATCTCGGGTAATCAAGGTATTTGATTTTGGTGGATATTCTGGATTAAGAAATAAGTAGAAGTGTGGAAATGTAACGAAGTTAAGATTTGAGAATAAGGATCTCTGATAAGAAATGTAAGCTATTTGTATTTTGAACGGTTAAAGTCACGATTGACTTATCAGCTGTTAACTGAATGTCGGCTCTTAAATAAATCTGTATATTTTTAGAATTGTCTCAAGTAGTATTTCTGTATCAACCTCGCGAACTCAATTTCTGTACACTCTTCAAAGAGGAGTTGCAGAATTCTGGGGGGTTTTCCGGACCCTCATAATATCCGGAAGGTTACAGTCTAGTTAAACTTATTAAAAGTGCTATCCGGAGGACGGTAACATCTTCAGGCCATTGGTCTCCTTTAGGGAGAGGTAGTCTGACCTTTAGACCCAATTAAGCATCTCTAGAATTTGGATACCGCTAAATTTAGTTGAAGGTGAACGTCTGGGGAATACGCCTGATCTGGGGTAGTCCGAAAGGGCTAGGACTTGTAATTATCCCTTCAATATGACAGTCCCGCCATCCCAGGAATCAATCTCGTGAACCTTCGTTGCACTCCCTCAATGGCAAGTATATCCTTCCTTAGGTAAGGAGACCAAAATTGTACACAGTACTCCAGGTGTAGTCTCACCAAGGCCCTATCTAATTGGAGTAAGACTTCTTTACTCCTGTACTCAAATCCTCTTGTAATGAAGGCCAGCATACCATTTGCCTTCCTAATTGCTTGCTGCACCTGCACACTCACTTTCAGTGACTCATGTACAAGGACACCCAGGTCCCTTTGAGCATCTGCATTCCCCAATCTTTCATCATTTAGGAAATACTCTGCCTTTCTGTTTTTTCGACCAAAGTGGATAACTTCACATTTATCCACATTATAATCCATCTGCCATATTCTCGCCCACTCATTGAGCCTGTCGAGATCCCCTTGAAGCCTCCTCACATCCTCTTCGCAACTGCCACTGCCACCTAGCTTTGTGTCATCAGCAAATTTGGAAATGTTACATTTAGTCCCCTCATTCAAATCATTGATATAGATTGTGAATAGCTGGGGCCCAAGCACCAATTCTTGCAGTACCCCACTAGTCACAGCCTGCCATCCTGAAAAAGACCCGTTTATCCTTACTCTTTGTTTTCTGTCTGTTAACCAATTCTCAATCCATGCTAGTATATTACCCCCAATTCCAGGTGCCCTAATTTTGTTCACCAACCTCTTGTGTGGGACCTTATCGAAGGCCTTCTGAAAATCCAAATACACCACATCTACCGGTTCCCCTTTGTCTACTCCACTAGTTACATCCTCAAAGAACTCCAATAGGTTTGTCAAACAGGACTTCCCTTTCATAAATCCATGTTGACTCTGCCCAATCTTACGAACAGTTTCTAAGTGCCCAGTTATTGCATCCTTTATAATAGATTCCAACATTTTCCCAACTACTGATGTGAGGCTAACAGATCTGTAGTTCCCCGTTTTCTCTCTCCCTCCTTTCTTAAATAGCGGGTTTACATTTGCTATCCTCCAATCTGCAGGAACCGTTCCAGAATCTATAGAATTTTGGAAGATGACAACCAATGCATCCACTATCCCAATGGCCACCTCTTTCAAAATCCAAGGATGTAGGTCATCCGGTCCTTGAGATTTATCGACTTTTAGTCCCATTAATTTTGCTAGTACTGTTTTTTTACTAATAATAATTTCTTTAAGTTCCTCATTCTCGCCACACGCTTAGTTTTCTCGTATTTCTGGGAAGTTTTTTGTGTCTTCCTCCGTGAAGACAGAAACAAAGTATTTATTTAATTTCTCAGCCATTTCCTCATTCCCCATTATAAATTTTCCCATCTCTGACTGTAAAGGACCTACATTTACCTTCGCCAGTCTTTTCCTTTTCATATACCTATAGAAGCTTTTACAATCCGTTTTTATATTTTTCGCTAGTTTGTGCTCATATTCCATTTTCCCTTTCTTTATCAATTTCTTGGTCTCCCTTTGCTGATTTCTAAAAAGATCCCAATCCTCAGGCTGACCGCTTTTTCTGGCAACTTTATAAGCTTCCTCCTTTGACTTAATACTAGCTTTAATTTCTTTTGTTAGCCATGGTTGGATCACTTTTCCTTTTGGGTTTTTATGCCCTAGAGGAATATATGTTTGTTGCAAATTATGCATTATTTCCTTTAATAAGCTGTTAAACTTATTTTTTGCTTTATTCTTGTTAATTGCTTTCAATTCTTTTACAAAGGAGTGAGGCCCAGAAGCCTAAGAATTACAGGTAACTGAGACAGGAAAATTGGGAGAATGTTGTGCATGTTTTCCAAATACTGATGGCTTCTCGGGTACAGCAGCACAGGGGCTTCAGTCGCTACACGGCCACCTAATGTTTGAAAATGGGGTCCAAGATGCACACACACACATCCAACAGGAAATGCGCAGGACGTCATCTTGGTAAAGGGGTTTGCGTGTGCGTACCTAATGATCGCCGGCAGCAGGCAGATCATGACATGAATCAATGTGCAACCGTGATTTGACACCAGCACTGCCATTTTACAACTGCACACTTCACCCAAAGCCCTGTCTTAACCTGGCTGAACACAACGTTAAACGGCATGAAGGATTCCCCCCATCAGCGCTATTGAAAGGGATCATGAACCAGAATCATAGAATGATTACAGCACAGAAAGAGGCCATTCGGTCCGTCTAGCCCGTGCCGGCTCTTTGCAAGTGCACTTCAGCTAGTCCCACTCCCCCGCCCTTTCCCCGTAGCTCTGCAAATATTTTTCCTTCCAGTACTTAACCAATTTCCTTTTGAAAGCCATGATTGAATCTGCCTCCATCACCCTTTCAGGCAGTGCATTCCAGATCCTAACCACTCGCTGCGTAGAAATGTTTTCCTCATGTCGCCTTTGGTTCTTTTGCAAATCACCTTAAATCTGTGTCCTCTGTTTCTCGACCCTTCCACCAATCGGAACAGTTTCTCTCTATCTATTATGGCCAGACCCCTCATGATTTTGAACACCTCTATCAAATCTCCTCTCAACCTTCTCTGCTCCAAGGAGAACAACCCCAGCTTCTCTAGTCGATCCACGTAATTGAAGTCCCTCATCCCTGGAATCATTCTCGTAAATCTTTTCTGCACCTTCTCTAAGGCCTTCACATCCTTCCTAAAGTGTGGTGCCCAGAATTGGACACAATACTCCAGTTGGGGCCGAACCAGTGTTTTATACAGGTTCATCATAACTTCCTTGCTTTTGTACTCTTATGCCTCTATTTATGAAGCCCAGGATCCCGTATGCTTTTTAAACCGCTTCCTCAACCTGCCCTGCCACCTTCAATGATTTGTGCACATATACCCCCAGGTCTCTCTGTTCATGCACCCCCTTTAGAATTGTACCCTTTAGTTTATATTGCCTCTCCACTATTCTACACAATAGTGATTGCAGGAATTTACCCATTCTCTCGTCTCCATATGGATAAATATTAATAATTCACACTTACTGTTGATACCCGAGAGAGAGAGAGAGGAGGAGGAGAGTTAAAGATTAGCCTAGCAACAGTTGGTGTGTTCAAAATTTATTAAGTTTATTAAGTTTATTAAGCAAGGCCTTGGGCTGAAACTTGAAGTCCTGCCAATAGAATGTTCCAGACTGTAACTGTTACAACAACAGGGACACTGTGACTGCAGCTGTGATCACGTGATGGTTGATGGTTGTTGATGCACGGCGAATAGACAAGATATTAAGAATTAGGCTAGAGATGATCATATAAGGCAATGTGCAGCAAAAGGACCAATCAGGAGAGAGAAGGGAAAAATTCCAGCTTTGCTAAGAAAAAATAGTGTATATGAAAAAGCATTTTCTTTCTTTTAGGAAGTACAATGAGAAGAATGTTCAACTGTGCTCTGTCTGCTCTGACACTCTGCTTGTAAATTGCTTTTTATGCTGAAGTAACGAATAAAGTGATTGTAACCAGAACCACTGACTGACTTAATTACTACTCAAGTGAACAACGCACGTTTTTTAACACTTATCCACGCAGATAATTCCTACATCACTGTTAAATCAGCATAAGCAATGCGGGAAATAAAAACAAAGGATAAGGTTGAATTTAAACGAAACCAGTCTTTACAAGGGAAATGCATACTACTGAGGGTCGTATCATTCATGATTACTATTGCAGAGCTGAAGACCAGTCATTGCAATAGGAAGTTGTCAACCAAAAACATCACTTCCATTATAAAGCAATAGAGCGAGAAGACAGATTTAATTTATCTGCATTGGATGAAGAACATGTTTTTCAACAAAGAACAATTGTGTTATTACAGAACCTGTTATAGGAACTTGTTCTACTTGGAAATATACTGATGTGAAGAAATCATCATTTTTGTGTCATTTGCTTCGTTATAGTATATACAGCACTTTTTTAAAGATGAAATTCACTTAGTGGATTGTCACATCATCCTACATGTTAGTCAACTGTACAGATAACTCTTGTAAAATTTTAATGATGTAACAAATCAGTAGAATACACTTCCCCTCTCAGTGAATATCAAACAATATCTTAAGCAAACCTTAAACCGATTTTATTTCTATTCCTATCCTATTAACTGAATACCATCCACTTCCTTTAAAGGCAGAACCAAAATTATATAATTCCTTGCTCATTTCTCAAACTAAACTGATTACTTCTGAGCATTTTCCAGTTGTCACTGTGCTATCAGATAATATAGATACCTACAATATATTTTATGTTTACAGAATTTTCCTGTAATCAGCACTCCATAACGAAGATGGCCTGGAACAATCTGCCACATTGTCAAGTCAACAAATCAAGGAGTTCTATGATGGTATAACTTGATGCTCCTGTCCATGTGATTTTATATGCAAGATTCCATTATTGTATAGCGTGCTAGTGTTCAGCTCTGAAATTCTCAGTATATTGTCTGCCCATTTCTCACAGTAAGAAAAAGAGAGGGAAAGCATTGCTTTTTTTTAGTTGCTTCTAAATGTAATTGTCAGATGTAGAAATGATCCCAGTATGTTGTGTATTTCTCGAACAACTTGCAGCCTTTTTGATGAAAGTTCAGTACTTTGCCATTAGAAATGCTGAGCATGGTTCCTTCAATGGCTCGATCGCCTAGATGTTGCTGTTGGTGTCAAGCTTAATGCTAGCGGCAAATATGCTACTGAGGCTGGTAATGATGGGAGTGCAATAAAGTGCACATTTACCACGTTTCCCAGCTGTTTCAACATTGCTGTAAGTAAAATTTTTAGTCCAAGTGTGAATACACTCAATTTGTGCTGTAGGCCAATTAATCCGACAGATTGAGTACTAAATAGTGGAGCGACCCATAGTGCAACAGTAATGGCCCAGATTTTATGGTCAGCGTCAAAGGGACGACGTTCGACATTGATTACATTCACAGCTTCCCACAGACTTTTCGTGGGCTTTTCAGCGGCAACTTATGGTCATCAGGCATCTGAAGCAGCGCCGCAGGGGATCCGGGACCTGTGTGAACAGGGTAAGCAATAGTATATCTCTTCAACCAATCAGATTGAAGAATCCTCACTGAGATACGCAGGCCCCAATCTTAACTAAGGTGGGTTTTCTGAGCAGGAGGGAGGAGTTGTGATCGGGAAACCTAGAAGGGTTTCCCCACATGCTGGAGTTTTAACAGGCTTGGCTCACTGTCGGGTGGGGAATGCTCTGGAGGAGGCCGCAACCCAGGAGCAGGTAGGTAGCCTGCTGCTGTGATAGTGATAGCATGGGGAGGAGGGGAGGGGGGGATCCAAATCTTGGGGGAGCTCCAATCCTGGGGGCTCGGATCCTGGAGGGGGTCGGTTCTTGGAGGGGGCCGTGCTCCTGGAGGGGGGAAGCAGGTTAGCTTGTGGGGCTGGGAGGAAGCACTCCTGCTCCTCCTAACCCACAAGCAGTGATGGAAAGGCACTTACCTCTTCCACGCAGCAATCCTCGCCTCCTTTTAGCTGTCGGGTTTTGGGAAACCCGGCTGGCCAGGGCTAAACCTGCAGCCTCATTAAAATATTTAAATGACCAACCTGCCTCCTGGGAGTGGTTGGTTGCCCACCCCCACCGCCTCCGTTAAAACCGCAAGTGGGAGGGTTCGAGGCGGGTTGGGTTCGGGTTTGAGATTTTTAACATTTTCACAGCCCACCTGACCCAAACCCACCCATTTTGCGGTTAAAATTCCCCTAACAGAGTCTAAACCCAAAAGTTTGAATATTGAATTCAATGTAAAATCATGTACAGAAAGCAAAATAAGAAAGGGAAAGAAAGATGGGATTAAGAGAGAGAGATGAAAGAGACAGAAAGCAAAAGTAAAAAAACAATGTAATTAAAAAAAAAACTCCAACAATAATTAAAATCTGAAGGAATGAGACTCCACACTTGTATAAGTTAATTTTCAGTGCCAGAGATGCTGTTTGGCTGTAATTAAGACTTCTCATGCTGTTTAAAAATTCACTTACACTTGAATAGACAAACCCTAACTTTTTCTGGTGTGTTTAGTGGGTATTTGGTGGGTAAGTACCGCAACTTCGCACCATACATATATTTCAATGCTGAGTCTCTCAGCGAGGTACCAGTGTAGCGAAGCTTGTGGAGGAGTAATGCAAATCAGACAGCAACTTCCTGATTTCCGTGTTTTACTGCGCATGTGTGGATGCTAGAAATTGCTATCCAATTTATTCCTTAATAACGGTGAGCGCTGAACCAAAATTCTTACTGTGAAATCCGGGATATTATACTGCTTGTTCAAAGTATTCATTTCTCTCAGATGCAGTCACTTGTTGCCGTGATGTCAAGGGCAGTCACTCTCACCTCACCTCTGGAATTCAGCTCCTTTGTCTATGTTTGGACCAAGGCTGCAATGAGGTCGGGAGCCGAGTGGTCCTGGCGGAACCCAAACTGGGCATCAGTGAGCAGGTTATTGGTGAGTAAGTGGTGCTTGATAGCACTGTCGATGACACCTTCCATCACTTTGCTGATGATTGAGTGTAGACTGACGGGGCGGTAATTGGCCGGGTTGAATTTGTCCAGCTTTTTGTGGACAGGACATACCTGGGCAGTTTTCCACTTTGTCGGGTAGATGCCAGTGTTGTAGCTGTACTGGAACAGCTTGGCTAGAGGCGCGGCTAGTTCTGGAGCACAAGTCTTCAGCACGACATTGATATTGTCGGGGTCCATAGCCTTTGCTGTATCCGTGGGTCCCGAGCGCTGGCCAGACCTGACACCAATTTTGACTCCCGCCCGCCGATTGTGATGTCATTGCTGTCGGCTTCAGGCGGGAGTCAGAGTGGGGGCTGTTAAATGAGGCTCGGGAGTTCAAATCTCCTGTGCCTCACGCTCCAGGGGACCTGATGGTTCACCCCAATCCCACCCCGCTTCGATCACCACACTCTCGTTTCCTGCCCTGAGTTTAAATTAGCCATATAGATTCTGATAAGACAACAGGTGGGTATTGCAAAGTGGTAAAACAATTGCCATAATATTTTTCTTTGACGGCTGTCAGCACCAAGGAAACATAACTGGGAAATGCATGCTTAAGTTTCAACAATATGCAGGAAAAGTACACAAATAGAATAGTGAAAGCTATAGAAGAAGTTTTTAGGAAAAGGCTGGTTGGGAGCTGGGAGCACTGCCAACCGTAGCATTTGGCTGCACACAAAATAGTTTTGTCCCATGAAACAGTTTGTCCCATACAGCTGAGAAACACATGAAGCTCAAATGGTGGAAAATTTCTGTAAATTCTAAACATTTATGAAGAATCACGAACTTCCCCACAGCAGGATTTAATTGTACAACCGCTGGAAATGTAAACAGAATCAATTGCAACCATACACAAAGTGGCAGGTCAGATCAGGGATTTCCTCGTTTAAATAGCATCATCTTTGTCGTAAGAATGAGCCTTACGCGTGGTGAACTTAAAGTAAGCTTTAATCAACTAAAAAGGTGCTACATACAAAAGAGGTCTTACTCTATGCCTCTCCAGGATCCAACTGATCAGTCCAGTATTTATCCTGGACTAATCACAGGAAGTGATGCAATAAAGTTCGAGTCACAGGAAGCTGTATTGTGTTACCACAATCTTTATTCATTTATTAATTTGCTGCATTCACTATTTTTTTCCCTTGACCCTTTTTAGTTCCCTCTTCACCACGTTGAACACCACAGTGAGAATGGAAAGGTACACCGTTCTCCTGGGGGTGTTCTGGTGAGAGTGCAGTTTTCATAGGGAGAATGCCTGGTCTGTGTCAGGCGTAAAAGGTTCTCCATGCCCATGTTGTATGAATATTCAATCAATGAATGTACATTCAGAATAAAGCTATGCAATAATGCATAGCACATTAAGCAGTGCCAGCAAGCCTCCATGCTGATGTGCATACTTCCTCCTGCATCAGTGTCATATCGTCAGTCAGTTTCAGTATCTGCATAATATAATACGACTTTTATTCACATAGCTTCAGGAGGCCACCGATCAATTGTGACTTCAACCGTGATGCACCAAGCTTTCTTCTCAACCTCTCTGCAACCTTCAGCAATGTTGACCATTCCATCCTCCTGTTCCAGCAGCTCTCCTCAATGTTCCATCTCGGCAGCTCCTGGTTCCTTCCCACCTATTCCAAAGCAGCCAGTTCATCTCCTGGAATGACTTCTCCTCCTCTGACCACCTTTGATGTTCCCCCAAGGCTTTAACCTTGCTTTCCCTCTTATTATCTAAATAAAACTTCATGATATCACCGACAAAGATGGGAGCAGCTTCAATATACACACCGATGGTGTCCTAACACTGAGCTTCAAATCACAAATCTGGTCCATTGTCAAGATTGCTTATTTCCACTCTGGAATATGGCCTGACTATGCCTTTTGCTCACTCTCTTCACTTCTGAAGGCCTCATCACTCCTTTGTCAATTCAAAGCTACATTTCTGCTGTGCTCATTGCTGGCTTCCCCAGCCCTACTCTACCTCGAACTTTGCAGCCTGTGTCCTATCCCACAGAAATCACTGCGAATAGTGATGAGAGGTCGCCTCCTGTGACTGAATGACATGCCTTTAGCAGAAGTGGCCTTGCACTCCTCGACTTAAACTGCAGTGGTATGGGGATTCATGTAGTTGAATGACAAAGGAGAAGTATTGCTTGTAAATAGATATGCATATCCATTATTCAGTTTATAATAGGAAGGTACTAAATGAGGGCAAGGCAGACAGTCCTCAGTTGAATTTTAAAAGAACCCCAAAAGGCAAACAATAATATCACGGAAATGTAATTTACATCAAGTCAGTCCAGCCGAATAAAAATTGTTAGCATCACGAAATAATCGTAAGATTTACAAAAGGCAAAATACTGCGGATGCTGGAAATCTGAAATATTAACAGAAAATTCTGAAAGTACTCAGTAGCTCAGACAGAATCTGTGGAGAGAGAAACAGAGGCTTAGAAATTCGGGATTTTAATGCCGGCCGTGAAGGCCCATCTTGAGGCAGGTGAGTCGCTTCTACCTGCTTCCGGCGGGTCCCGTGGCGGCCGCCATTTTGGGGCGGTCAGCAGTGCTGCCATTGTCAGCGCTCACTAGAGAAATGGAAATGAGGCAGATCGTGACGTCAATGAGTGTGCAACGGTGATTTGACGCACAATCTGCCAGTTTCGATGTTGCCGCTCAACAAACCGCCCTCTCTTAATCACGATCAACTGACCAAGCGTTCAGCAGCAGGAAGGAGCCCCCTGCATCTATTTAAAGTGATCATCAACAGCAGCTTATAGCTGACATGGTTTCTCAGTTCTACCGGCTCTGTGTAAGTTTGTACAACTGTTTGGAGCTTCTGAAGTTATTTAAAGTTGCTGAGGTGACAGGGAGTGATGCTACAAGTGGAGAACGCCTTGCTTCTCATTTAAAGGGTTCTGCTCACATCACTTGCTCCCAGTCATGAGGGCTCTACTTGCAGTCACCCTCACACTTGAGTACCTTTGGGAGAGGGAGCGGAGACAGCAAAGAAGACGAGAAGACGTGCGCAGAGGGAGGAGGAGGAGGGCCAGGAGGGCTGTCAGCAGAAGGCCTTACCCACCTAGAATCTTCCGAGAGCACTGCTCTTATATTCACTTAAGCGAGGAGCAGTCTATTAGGAGGCCCCTCTTCACTAAGGAGGTGGTCACAGAACTCTGCCACCTCCTGGAACCAGACCTGCAGTCTCAGAGCAGGGTGACCATGGCTCTCCCAGTGGCCCTCAAGGTCACCGTGGCCCTCAATTTCTTCGCCACTGGATCCTTCCAGTCTGGAGCAGGAGACATAGCTAACATCTCCCAGTTCACCATCTATTGCTGCATCTGGGAGGTCACAGAGGCTCTGTACTTGAAGGAGAAGGGACTTCATTGTCAAGCAGGAGGAGTGTG
Source organism: Squalus acanthias (assembly GCA_030390025.1). Classification (NCBI taxonomy): domain Eukaryota; kingdom Metazoa; phylum Chordata; class Chondrichthyes; order Squaliformes; family Squalidae; genus Squalus; species Squalus acanthias. The sequence goes on along the minus strand of CM059429.1, from coordinate 102,008,268 downwards.
CATGTGGCTTTGCCAGGATAGCGGGCTTCCCCATGGTGCAGACGCCATCGACTACACCCACGTGGCTTTGCACGCACCGTATAACAATCCTGAGATGTTCCATAACCGCAAAGGCTACCACTCACTTAATGTGCAGTTATTGTGCGACCAGGCCCAGCACATCATGATGTTGAATGCCCGGTATCCTGGCAGCAGTCATGATGCCTTCATCCTGCTCCAGTCTGGTGTGCCTGAAATCTTCCAGCTACCACGTCAAACCCAAGGATGGCTGCTCGGAGACAAGGGCTATCCGTCTAGCTGATGACTACCCTCCGCAACCCCATCACTCCTGCCCAGCACTCATATAATGAGAGCCATGCTGCCACCAGGAACATCATTGAGCAGACCATCGGGGTGCTCAAGCAATGGTTCTGCTGCTTTGACCCCTTGGGAGGAGCCCTCCAGTACTCGCCGGAGCGGGTGTCCCATTTCGTGGTGGTCTGCTGCATGCTCCATAACTTGGCACCAGGGACTGCGGGGGGAGGAGGAAGAGGATGAGGAGGACAAGGAAGAGGAGGGCGGAGGCAGGCAGCAAATCACCATTGCGGACAGGCTGTCCATGAACGCCTCATCAGACTCCGATTCCAGTGAATGAAACCCCAGATCCCCGTTGCTCACCACATCCCCATCATACCATCCCTCTGTCACAGAACATCACAGCGTCCTCCTGGGCAAAAAGTTGAAATGAGATCCACCACAAAACACACATTCCAAACAAAATTCATAAATTTATCCAAATCCAATCAAAATGACAATATCAACTATTCACCTGAGGGAATTCCCTTAGTGTCTGTTGTTCATGTGCCTTTACCCACTCTGGTGCTCCTATGCAGTGCTACCCCAGTGGCTGCAGCATGGCTGGTGGAAGGCTGCTGACTTTCAGTGGGGGAGACTGCAGATGGCCTTGCAGGACGACCTCGAGCAGCTCTGGGCCTAGAAGGCCCGGCTGTAGATTGCACCACCTCGGCATGGGCGGCAGAAATCTGGGCTGGCTGGCTGACAGCCAGCAGCAAGGGCGGAGTGGGAGTGATGGGATTAGGAATGGTGTCAGCCTGAGAGAGGACAACAGGTTCTTGCTCCACTGAGCCACTGCCACTCCCCCGGGGCGGGGCCTCAGCATTCCAAGCAATCTGTTGGAGGACAGACTGCTGGCCTGCTGTGATACCCTGCAAGCCCCTTTCGAGACTCGTAAACCCAGGTACAATGGCAGCAGTCTCAGCTTCCACTGCAGCACTGAGACATTGGGTCACTTCTGCCAGTGCTGCAATGGAAGCTGCAAGATTGCCCATCACACCCAGCATCATCTGTGGGTCCACAATGTCTCTCCTGGAGTTGTCCATCATTTCCATTCAGGGAAACATGAGCACCAAGCTCTGCGCAAAGCCTCGTGCAATGTTGGAGCCAGACTCCTCCATTCTCCTTGACACTGACAAGAGACTCTCTGGCAGGTTTGCCACTGCATCAAGCATTTCTGTGTGCATGCCCATCACCCTTCTTCTGAAGGCCGCCCCATCGAGGTCATCATCTGATTCTTGTGCAGCAGAACTCGTGCACGAACTCGGCCTCCAGGGAGCTGACACCCGAGCTACCTTTTTCCCCAGGCCTGGCTGCAGCCCACTTGTGCCTGGTGACTCACCACATGCAGATCCAGCCTCTATACTACCCTCTAAATCCGTGCAGTGCCATTTTCTGAGCTAGTGTCTGCAAGTGTCAAATACAGGGCTGGTGTCTCTTCTTCATCTTCGTCTCCTCCTTCAGTTTGCTAATAATGAGGGACAGGCTGGCCTGCTGGCGGTTCTTGGGTATGTGAAAGCAGAAAGGCACAAGGGTCGGGTTGTGGTGAGGGGAGGGGGGAATGCAAGATATCCATGCATGCACCATCAGCAGCTTGCAAGTGAGAAGAAATTGTAGGATAAGGGGGATGTGGCATGTGGGAAGAAGGATTAGGAATGACGATACTGTCATCGTCAGCAACAGTTTCAACTTCTCCACTGGCTACAGACTCCATCACTGATTTCAAGCACGGATTCCTCCAGGTCGGTCGGGTTCTGTATTGTGGCTTGGCCGCCTCCTGCCTGCCGTTACCCACTCCTGTTATGTACCACCTTTGCCTGCAAGAGAAAGGGACCTGTGTCAGTGAGTGTAGTGCAGTGTGTTTGGGTGATGTGCCTGAAGCCTTCACTACTTTGACCTGCCGTGTGAGGTCATTAAACCTTTTTTGGCACTGGATACAGGTCCTTGGGACCACACGGCTGGCCATGACGGATTCAGCAATCTTTTCCCACAACCTTCTGAAAATGGCCTTGGATGGCCTCTTGCCTCCCTGTGGGTAAAGGACAGCCCACCTCTGTTGCACCACTCCCCTCCCCACCCCCGCCGCAGGACCAAGCCTCCAGTGCAGCATCTGAAAATCTTTCAGCTCATTTTCTAGGTTGTTGTACCACGACTTGCTCCAGAATAAGAATGAGATGCTTCTGCAACAAAGCACCTCCCCTTTAAGTAGTGGAGTGAGCCTAGGACAAACGTTATTGGCCAGTGGACTGCACCTGATATTGGCAGCCCCGTTGAGCACTAAGTGATTAGTGCTGAGATCAGCGCTCCAATCATGTTAATGAGCAGGGAGCACGAATTTTGCGTGCTGCCTGCTCCACTTAGAAGAGGCACAGGCAAAGAGCACTGGCTGGTGCCCCCGCCCATTTTTGGGCCTTATCTAATTTCTAAGCCAGAGTTAATGTTTCAGGTCTGTGACCCTACGTCAGAACTGAAAAATCTTACAGATGTAACAGGTTTTAGCAAGTACAGAGGCAGGGGAGGAAAGAACAAAAGGGAAGGTCTGTGATAATAGGGTGGAAAGCAGGAGAAATTAAATGACAAAAGGTATGATGGTGCAAGGCAAAAGGAGATGGTAATGGGACAAGTTAAGAAACAAAAGATGGGTCTAGAGGAGGTATAAATGTCAGAATCATTACCCGCACCTGCTGTCCGAAAAAATAGGGGCAGAAGTTATAGTCTGAAATTGTTGAACTCGATGTTGAGTCCAGAAGGCTGTAAAGTGCCTAATCGAAAGATGAGGCGCTGTTCCTTGAGTTTACGTTGAGCTTCGTTGGAACAGTGTAAGAGGCCGAGGACAGAGAGATCAGAGTGGGAGTGGAGCGGAGAATTAAAGTGACAGGCGACCGGAAGCTTGGGGTCACCCTTACGGACTGAATGGAGGTGTTCCACAAAGCGGTCACCCAATCTGCCTTTGGTCTCCCCAATGTAGAGGAGACCGCATCGTGAGCAGTGAATACAGTATACTAAATTGCAAGAAGTACAAGTAAATCGCTGTTTCACCTGGAAGGAGTGTTTGGGGCCCTGGACAGTGGGAAGGGGGGAGGTAAAAGGGCAGGTGTTGCATCTCCTGCACTTGCACGGGAAGGTGCTGTGGGAAGGGGAAGGGGTGTTGGGGGTGATAGAGGAGTGGACCACGGTGTCGCGGAGGGAACGGTTCCTTCGGAATGCTGAAAGGGGAGGTGAGGGGAAGATGTGTTTGGTGGTGGGATCACGCTGGAGGTGGCGGAAATGGCGGAGGATGATCTGTTGACTGTGGAGGCTGGTGGGGTGAAAGGTGAGGTCAAGGCGAAGCTTATCGTGGTTCTGGGAGGGAGGGGAAGGGGTGAAAGCAAAAATGCGGGAAATGGAAGGGACACAGTCGAGGGCTGTGTCAACCACAGTAGAGGGGAATCCTCAGTTGAAAAAAAAGGAAGACATATCAGAAGCAATAGTATGGAAGACTGCAGCGTCAGAACAGATGCGACGGAGACGGAGAAACTGGGAGAATCAAATAGACTCCTTACAGGAAGCGGGGTGGGAAGCATTATAATCACTGTGATAGTGGGAATCTGTGGACTTAAAATAGATACAAAAGCAAATACTGCGGATGCTGGAAATCTGAAATAAAAACAGAAAATGCTGGAAATACTCAGCAGGTCAGGCAGCATCTATGGAGAGAGAAACAGTTAACGTTTCAGTTCGATGACTATTCGTCAGAACTGGAAAAAGTTGGAGATGTAACAGGTTTTTAAGCAAGTGTAGGGGCAGGGAGGGGAGGAAAGAACAAAAGGGAAGGTCTGTGTTAGGATGGAAGGCAGGAAAGATTAAGAGACAAAAAGGATGATAGTGCAAGGCAAAAGGAGATGGTAATAGGACAAGTTAAGAAACAAAAGATGTCTCTAGATGAAGTGTAAATGGCAATGGCAGGATGATCAACAGCTGCCATGTGAGAGAGAGAGAAAAAGTGATAGGGGCAGAGGTTATGGTCTGAAATTGTTGAACTCGATGTTGAGTCCAGGATGCTGTAAAGTGCCTAATCGAAAGATGAGGTGCTGTTCCTCGAGCTTATGTTGAGCTTCGTTGGAACAGTGTAAGAGGCCGAGGACGGAGAGGTCAGAGTGGGAGTGGAGCGGAGAATTAAAGTGACAGACGACCGGAAGCTCGGGGTCACCCTTACGGACTGAATGGAGGTGTTCTGCAAAGCGGTCACCCAATCTGCCTTTGGTCTCCCCAATGTAGAGGAGACCGCATCGTGAGCAGCGACTACAGTATACTAAATTGCAAGAAGTACAAGTAAATCACTGTTTCACCTGGAAGGAGTGTTTGGGGCCCTGGACAGTGGGAAGGGAGGAGGTAAAAGGGCAGGTATTGCATCTCCTGCGCTTGCACGGGAAGATGCTGTGGGAAGGGGAAGGGGTGTTGGGGGTGATAGAGGAGTGGACCAGGGTGTCGCGGAGGGAGCGGTCCCTTCGGAATGCTGAAGCGGGGGGAAGGGAAGATGTGTTTGGTGGTGAGATCACACTGGAGGTGGCGGAAATGGCAGAGGATGATTGGTTGAATGTGGAGGGTGGTGGGCTGAAAGGTGAGCACAAGGGGAACCCTATCGTGGTTCCGGGAGGGAGGGGAAGAGGTGAGAGCAGAAGTGTGGGAAATAGAACGGACACGGTCAAGGGCTGTGTCAACCACAGTAGAGGGGAATCCTCAGTTGAGGAAAAAGGAATACATATCGGAAGCACGACTTAAAACTTATAATAGATATTGGCTGACAGCCTATCTCCAGAAATGGACATGGGGAAGTCGAGGAAGTAAAGGGACGATTTGGAGATGGACCATGTGAAGGCAAGGGAGGGGTGGAAATTTGAAGCAAATTTGATGAAATTTTCCAGTGTCAATCTTTAGATTTACTTAGTCTTGAAACCACTCTTGCCTTTCACCGCATCTAATTGCTAACCTGCTGTCCCATTCCCAATAATAATCATATTTTCATTCTTTAGCATTGTATCAATGTTAAAAGGCCATGTTACCAGCGTTTTTTCCTCGCACCTAGTTAAAAAAATTCTTTCCACTACCATTGTTTAACTATATCATTACTAATTTTTAAACAGTGATAAGTGAATATCAGAGATTTGTTCATGTCAGACCTGTCAACCTCGGAGCCCCACTCAATTATTTCCTAGGAATGATAAACAGCTGGCTGAGTTTGCACTTTAAAGTATTGCAGGTTACCTCTTCTGTGTTTTTTTATTCATTCTTGGGACCTGGGTGTCGTTGGCAAAGCCAGAATTTTTTGACCATCCCTATTTGCCCTTGAGAAGGTGGTGATAGGCCTTCTTCTTCAACCACTCCCGTCCGTGCGGTGAAGGTGCTCCCACAGTGCTGTTAGGGAGAGAGTTCCAGGATTTTGACTCAGCGACGATGAAGGAACGGCGATATATATCCAAGTCAGGATGGTATGTGACTTGGAGGGGGACTTCGAGGTGATGCTATTCCCACGCACATGCTGCCCTTGTCTTTCTGGATGGTGGAGGTTGTGTCGCGCATGCACAGAAGAAGTGACTTGCAATACTTTCTGGACAATTTGACATCTTCCTAAATAAGCATATTTTGTCGCCCGCATCACTTGATGTGAGAAACAGATGGTTGGCAACTACATCAGCATTCACTGTGCCTCCTCTAAAGTGCTTTGGGACATTTTGTAACATGGTACTGCCAGGAGAATTTCCAGCCCCATTAATACTTGTCTTACTTTTTCTCACGTTCAATTTTAAGATTCTTAAAAAGTGTTGTTTCTTAGACATAAGGGCCTGGATTTTCAACTGCCATTCCACCCAAAATTGTGCAGGATAGTGGCAGAAAACATCGGAAAAATCAGGTTGCATTCCTGTCCCGACCTCTATATTCTTCCCCTTGCTTGAGCTGGGAACGCTGTTAGCCTACCATTGTCCGCCTGCTGCATGAAAATAACAGTGGGGAGGTGGAACCCGACAATCTCACCCCCTCCCGCTGTCCTTGCCTTCTACCTGTGCCACCCCCAGAGACCGCCAGGAAACAGGTGGCAGTAGTTCCTGGGGCAGCAGTGGAAAGCCTGCGGACGCCCCTTTTAGAAAGAGAAGGCCCAGTAGAGGGCATGGCTCCCTCCCCTCAGCCCCCAAAACCTTGCCTTTGTTGGGCGTTGCCTTGGTCTCACCAATCTTTGGGACTTTGTGTCCCTTTTAAGATGAGCTCCAATTCTTCAGGCGCTACAGCGACAGTTCCGTTGCAAGATTTTTCAGTCTGACAGCGGCAGGCTTGCAGCTGGGGATCCTGCCAGGAGCCTTGCATAGAATTACATGGAAATTTACAGCACAGAAACAGGCCATTCGGCCCAGCAGTTTATTGCTCCACACGAGCCTCTTCCCAGCTTTCTGCATCTCACCCTACCAACATATCCTTCTATTCCTTTCTCCCTCATGCTCTTATCTAGCTTCCCTTAAATGCATCTATGCTTTTCGCCTCAACCACTCTATGTGCTAGTGAGTTCCACATCCTCACCAATCTCTGAGTAAAGAAGTTTCTCCTGAATTCCTTATTGGATTTATTAGTATTTCTTATATGTATGGCCCTAGTTTTGGATTCCCCTACAAATGGAATCATCTTCTGTACTTCTACCGTCTGAAACCCTTCATAATTTTAAAGACCTCTATTAGGTCACCTCTCAATCTCTTTTCTAGAGCAAAGAGTCCCAGCCGGTTCAGTCTTTCCTGATAGTTGAACGTTCTGGTATCATCCTTGTAAATCTTTTTTGCATTTTCTCCAGTGCTTCTATATCCTTTTTGTAATATGGGAGACCAGAACTGTTCACAATACATTCACAAGTGTGGTCTAACCAAGTTTCCATATAAGATTAACATAACTTCTCTGCTTTTGAATTCTATTCCTCTAAAAATGAACCCCAGTGCTTTGTTTGCATTTTTATGGCTTTGTTATCCTGGGTTGCTACTTTAAATGATTGGTGAATCAGTACCCCTAGATCTCTTTGCACCTCCACCCCATTTAGTCTCTTGTTTTCCAAGGAGTAGGTCGCCTCCTTATTCCTCCTACCAAAATGCACCATCTTGCATTTATCAATATTGAAATTAATTTGTCATTCTTCAGTTCAGTCTCAAAACTTGGATCCCGTAATCACTTGCTAAACCTAGAGATGATTTTTAAGGGGGGAAATTTTTTTTGGGTGGGGGTGGGGGGTGGTCAACGGGCGTGTTTGGTGGCGGGTCGGGTGGGAAAATGACCCCGCTGTCAACCCGCTGCCACGCGACTTTCTCAGATGACGGGTCTGTCAGCGCTGAGCAGACCCGACACGCAGCGGCGGGGGAGGCAATTCCGGTCATTATGACCTTGTTAACAGCCCATTAAGAAGTATTTTGAGCTCACCGTACCATTTTACGAAGTCTCCCACGGGGTTCACGCTGCTCGGGGATCATGTCAGGTAAGCAGGGCGGGAGTTGAATGGCCATGGAATCATTTCATTACTTGACAGCTGCAAATGTGCTATAAAAGCTCCCATCTCACTGCTGTTCACTTTCCAAGCTCAGAAGCTGTTGCTTACTGCACTTGGAAGACAGATTGAGCTTTATGCAGGTTGCAAGTGTTTGGAGCAAACTCTCTATCCAGTGTCACCTCATTGGAACAACCTTTCTCACCATTGACAGATCGCTTCTGTCATCTCAACTTCACCTGCCATCTATTACATCAGCATCGGTGCCCTTGAAACTATCTCACCTTCATCCTCAGAATCCCACCACGATCAGCCCCAACACCAGCAGCACCTGGCACACCAGCAGCACCAGCAGCACCAAGAACAACACCAACCTTCTCTGCAATCAACTGATGCTGCACAGGACACAAGGGGCTCAATTTTGTCAGGGCCGAGGAAGCGGGATTGGAGGCGTGTGAGGTCTTAAAATCGCAAAAAATGGCGGGCGGGCCCGATCCCACCTCCGAGCAATTTTCCCAGAATCGGGGTCTCAGACCCCGTCTCCATGATAGAAGCATAGAAGCATAGAAGATAGGAGCAGGAGTAGGCCATTCAGCCCCTCGAGCCTGCTCCACCATTTAATGAGATCATGGCTGATCATCCAAATTCAGTACCCTGTCCCTGCTTTCTCCCCATATCCCTTGATCCCTTTAGCCTTAAGAAATATATCTATCTCCTTCTTGAATATATTTAATGAATTGGCCTCAACTGCCTTCTGTGGTAGAGAATTCCACAGGTTCACCACTCTCTGGGTGAAGAAATTCCTCCTCATCTCAGTCCTAAATGGCTTACCCCTTATCCTTAGACTGTGACCTCTGGTTCTGGACTCCCCCGCCATCAGGAACATCCTTCCTGCATCTAGTCTGTCTAGTCCTGTTGGATTTTAAAAGTTTCAATGAGATCCCCTCTCATTCTTCGAAACTCTAACGAATATAAGCCTAATCGACCCAATCTCTCTTCATACGTCTTTCCTGCCATCCCAGGTAAATCTTCGCTGCACTCCCTCCATGGCAAGAACATCCTTCCTCAGATAAGGCGACCAAAACTGCACACAATACTCAAGGTGTGGTCTCACAAAGGCCTTGTACAACTGCAGCAAGACATCCTTGCTCTTGTACTCGAATCCTCTCGCTATGAAGGCCAACATACCATTTGCCTTCTTAACCGCCTGCTGCATCTCTATGCTTAGCTTCAGCGACTGGTGCACAAGGACTCCCAGATCTCGTTGCACTTCCCCTTTTCCCAATCTATTGCCATTCAGATAATAATCTGTCTTCCTGTTTTTGCCACCAAAGTGGATAATCTTGCATTTATCCACATTATACTGCATCTGCCATGCATCTGCCCAATCACCCAACCTGTCCAAATCATATTGGAGTTTCTCTGCATCCTCCTCACAGCACACACGCCCACCCAGCTTTGTGTCATCTGCAAACATGGAGATATTACATCTAGTTCCCTCGTCTAGATCATTAATATATATTGTGAATAGCTGGGGTCCTAGCACTGATCCCTGTGGTACCCCACTAGTCACTGCCTGCCACTCGGAAAAAGACCCGTTTATTCCAACTCTTTGCTTCCTGTCTGCCAAGCAGTTCTCTATCCAAATCAGTACCTCACCCCCAATCCCATGTGCTTTAACTTTGCACGCTAATCTCTTATGCGGGACCTTATCGAAAGCCTTCTGAAAGTCCAAATACATCACATCCACTGTTTCTCCCTTATCTATTCTACCAGTTACATCCTCAAAAAATTCCAGTAGATTAGTCAGGCATGATTTCCCTTTTGTAAATCCATGTTGACTTTGTCCGATCCTGTCACTGTTTTCCAAGTGCTCTGCTATTACATCTTTTATAATGGACTCTAGCATTTTGCCCACTACCGATGTCAGGCTTACCGGTCTATAAATCCCCGTTTTTTCTCTACCACCTTTTTTAAATAGTGGGGTTACATTAGCTACCCTCCAATCCATGGAAACTGTCCCCAAGTCTATAGAATTTTGAAAGATGACCAGCAATGCATCTATTATTTCTAGGGCCACTTCCTTAAGTACCCTAGGATGTAGATTATCAGGCCCTGGGGATTTATCAGCCTTCAATCCCGTCAATTTCCCTAACACCCTTAAGGCCCTTAACAACCACTTAATTGCCTCTATAATCCAATTTTGAGAGGCCTTTCTGATTTTTAGACATTTCCCCCATCCTACACGCCTCCTCTGGAACATGCCAGGTAATCCTTGCGGCCTCACAAGTGGATGGCTTAATAACAGCTGCAGCTCCACCGTTAAAAGGAGTTTTTAACAATGATTATTTGCAGGTGGCAGAACTTTGTTGTCTCAGGTCTTGGGGAACTTTTAGCAGGCCTACTCATTGTTGTGGATGTTTGGAGCCTGACACCCATCTCCAGTATTACCTCCTGGGAAACCCCTCTCCCCACCTTGACTAAGCGCTTCCTCAACTGAGGTATATACCAGAAGAACGGGAACCATTTATTATCATTTCCTCCTAGACATCAGATTTGGACGAAGACCAGCTGCGGCAGCAGCAGAACCATGAACAACAGCACCACCAACAGCAGGAGCAACAACAGGAGCGCCAAGCTGCTGCTCACCCACCTGAAACTGCACAGGCCAGAAGGCGCCAGAGCGCGACCACATTGCTGCCTGGGATGCAAGGGACGCACTCATGTTGGCCAGATTTGCTTAGCCTGCACAATCAAACACTTTAGTTTTGCTCTTTCTCACCAGAGCATCGACAATGGACAAGAACCTGCAGAATCCTATCACACTGACCACCATACTGACAATTGCAAGTCGCTCTAAGCCCTCAATGTTGAAGTCCCATTTGCAAAATGACACAGGCCACAACTTCAACAGTTTACCATCGGAAATTTTTATCACAACAAGCAACTGATGGCATTTCAAAAATAAACACAACATAACACCCAAGTGACTACCCTTGTGACTACTTGTGCATTATCTTCCTCTTACGCGTGCTCCTACGTGGTGCTTCCCCTGTGGCTTCAGCAGATGTGGAGGCCCCTTGCTCACTTTCTTGCTGCTCCTGTCTCGACACCTTTGGCGGCCGTCCTCTGGGGTTGCGAACCTGTGAGGGCTCGGCAACTGTCTGCTGCCCCTGCGGCTGTGCAGGGGATGAGACGCCCATCTCAGTTGGGTGAGGACTCTGGTGGGGCTCTGACCAAGGGCTTTGCAGTGGCATGGTTGTGTGAGCGCTTGGAGAGGAGCCCCCATTTCCTTGTTGTCTGCCACCAACATCCCTCTCATGGGTCAGCCCCACTTCAGAGCTAGCAAGTGGCTTGACAGCACCTTGCTGCACTTCAGGGGGGCCATGAGGACCCGTTTCTGCACTGGAAGTCCTACTCCAGAGGACTTCCATGAAGGTCTGCTTTCTATGCTCAATAGCTGACCATCGCTCCTCAAGAGATGCCAGTCTATTCTGAACAATGACCATGTTTTCAACACTCTGGCGACTTAGCTTCTCCATGGCCATAGCCGTCCTCTCCTCTACCGTAGCCATCCTTTCCACGGAGGTTGCCATCCTTTCCGTGGTGATGCGTTCATGCGCCAACGCCTCCACAAAGGCTCTGCTCATGTAAGTGATGGACTCCTCCATTCACTCCACACTCGCAGCGACCCTGAAGACAAAACCTGCCAGAGACTCCTGCACCTGTTCCTGGAGTTCCAGCACCGCTCTCGTTCTGGATGGACCTGGAGGCACAGGGTCCACATGCAGCTGAGCCGAGCTGGCAGAATCCTGCGCCCTCCGATGAGGACTCTCCACTGCTGTCCCTGTCTCCACCATCTGCTGATGCTCACTTGTAAGCTGTGATACACCAGGTGCCAACACTACTCTATCTCGCGAAGGTTCAACCAAGGTATGAGTGTCTGCGCTGGTGCTGGGTGCGCTGAATTCTGCTGACGCTGCGTCCTCAGAGGTTGCAGCTTCCTCTGAGGAGTCTGGAAGCTCAGGCTCTTCCTCCTGGACAGTGGGGACGGGGGCTTTCGATGGTCCTGTGGGGGAGTAAAGGAAAGAGTTAGAGATGTGAGGTCAAGGTTACATGAACATTGAATAGTGCAAATGTTCATAAGTCAATCTGTTAGAGCATCAGATTCATTATCAGTGACTCATGCAATGTCAATCAGAGAGATACCAAACTATTCTGTCACCAGCTTGCTGTGATGCGCCCGTCTGTCTGTCCCCCACTTGGGAATCCTCCTCGATCCCGGCGATTTCCAGGGCCGCCTCCTCCCAGGCGGTGAGCTGGGCTACTGAGGGTGGCCCTCCTCCTGTCATGGCTCTTTCCCTCTTATTGTGGGTTCTCTTTTCCTGCAATGAGGGACACAAGTGGAGTTTGAGTGAGAATGAAGGAGTGAGTGTAGAGAATGCATAGCATTGATGCTTAGAAGGAGACAAAGGGCCCTCCCTGTGTGTTGTAAGTTGTTGTTGTTGCCTCACAGTGATAGGGAGTGTGAGGGCTACATGGTTGAATAGTTAAGTGAATGTGACCATAGAGAGAGAGGCAATGGGTAAGGGTGCAGGGATGTAAGTGTCAAGTGGGATGTGGAGGAAGAGGTTGGCAAAGCAGAGTGCTGGTGAGGAGAGGCGATGGGGATGAGATTGAGGGTGATGGGAAAGTCATACTCACTTTTCCCGTGCGGAGACGGTCATGAAACCTCTTCCTGCATTGCAGCCAGGTTCTGCGGCTCATTGATATGGAGTTGACCTCCTGGGCCACTTGCAGCCACACAGCTTTAGTCTGCTGGGGTAGCTTTTTTCTCCCTGAGGAAGGGAAGAGCACCTCCTTATTAGATCTTGCTCCCTGCACCAGAGCTTGGAGGGAGGGCTAATCAAAGCGAGGTGCACACTTTTGCTTGCTGGTGGACATGGGCGGTAAATGAAGTCCTTCATACAATTTCCAAAGCGTTTCCAGTCTCCAGAAGAAGCAAGGCAGCTTGCAGGCCTTAAATCCAGTAGCATTGATGATGTCATCGGAGGCGACTTTCTGCATGAAAAGACTCAATGGGCCAGGGGTTTCCACACTCTGGAAGTCAATTGCCTAATTAGGGGAAAATCACAATTTTTCAACACTTCACTTCGGAGTCGGGGTCCTGACACGATTCCCACCTGACACGCCCCAGCCCGCCCACGCTGGCAAAATCCAACCCAAGGTATCAGCACCCGAGCACATTGTTGCCCGGGACGCCAGGCATGGTCTCACCATGGCCAGATTTACTTCACTTTACGCTGTACACTCTGGCTGCTACATGATGCTCCAGGTTGTCACCACCCCACACCAACAAATAAAACATCCCTACAGTGCCCAAGCCATTCCTTTCACACTCATCCACATTGCGGGGTGTACCGTTATGTCTCACCATTCACTGCAACTCACTAAGCCACTTCCAAAAGTGCACACAAATCTGTCTAAGAACGCAAAGTGTTGAAAATAAAGGTTTCAATGTTTGACAGCACATTAACAGAAACTTTACTTGAACATTGGCTAAAGCACACAAGTGCCTACCCTTGTGTTTTGTAGTTGGTATGATTGGACTAGGATGAGGGTGAGTGTGAGGGGTAGCTAGTGAGATGGAGAAGTGATAATGTAGATAGAGAGGGATGGGTGGAGGTGCAAGGTAAGTTGGTGTGAGTAAGGATGTGCAGGAGTAGGATAGGGAAGACAGAGCGTTGGGGATCTGATGAGTAGCACAGCAGGATGAGGTTGAGTGTGGCTTTGCAGTAACGTTTTGTGATCTACTGAGATCATTTGAAAGGATTGCACCACTGCAGCCTGGTCCTCCTGACCACATCCCTGCTTGTGCCTTCCTGTGCAATGTGTAACCAGGCTGTGTTGGTGTCCTGGAGAGGTCTCTTCTGCCCATCTGAAGGGAAGGGAAGGGAACATCCCTGCATGCTGTGACTCCCTCCACAATCATATGGAGGTAGTCATGGGAGAGCCTGGGTGTAGCCCTGCACCTCGCTGCAGTGTTTGTCAGTGTTGCAGCACCTCAATCCTCTAGAACACTGTCAGCACAAATGTCAAAGTAAATTTGCGCATGGTCCCTTTAAGGAAACTGGCTGATGACGTCATCAAATGATGTCATCAGACCCACTTCCTTCAATTGGCTGGGAAACGCACTGGGTGGGCTTAACATGCCCAATCAATGGGGAGTGATGTCGGAGGCCAGGATGGAGACAGGAGCCGGGCCGCGACCCGCCACGGGCGTCGCCTGCCCCGGACCCGCCGAGGTTGTGGAAATCGCGGCCTAAGTGTTTGGGTAATGTGGCTATTCCTCCTCGCACTCTTTAAAAATTTAAATTTTAACCTACTCGGAGCTCCGACACGGCAAGAGAGCCCCAGGTGGGCAGAGGAAATGCTTCAAGGACACCCTCAAAGCCTCCTTGAAAAAGTGCAACATCCCCACCAACACCTGGGAATCCCTGGCCCATGACCGCACAAAGTGGAGGAGAAGCATCCGGGAAGGCACCAAACACCTCAAGTCTCTTCGCCGGGAGCAAGCGGAAGCCCAGCGCAAGGAGCGCAAGGAGCGCACGTCAACCCAAGCACCCCACCCACCCGCCCCTTCAACCACCGTCTGCCCCACCTGTGACAGAGACTGTAGGTCCTGCATTGGACTCATCAGTCACCTGAGAACTCATTGTTAGTGTGGAAGCAAGTCATCCTCGGTTACAAGGGACTGCTAGAGAGAGAGTGAAATTTTAACCAGTGGGAGAAGACCGCTGTGCACGAGCAGGGCTTTTTTTTTGGTGAGCTTGGTGTCTGACTTGTGTGGAAATCCATCACCATGTTTAACTGTCTCTGAATACTTTGAATTCCACACAGGTAGAATTTCTGTTTGCTTAATCTGGAGTGCATACCCTCGTCCCACAGTGACACACCCTCTTAACTATAGGATACACTCTATAAAGGAAACTGGGTCGGGGTCATGGTGGAGTTGAGGCAGTGGGAGAAAGCCCTGCTCGACCCTTCTGCGGTGAATTCAGGAAAATTCAGAATTTTTAGGAACAGGAAAAAAATCAGGCCTAAAATGTATCCCTAATTGTTCCTAATCCCACTTTCTTGCTTTTTCATCATATTCTCAATCCCTTCTCTCTTCAGAAATGCATCTAATTGTCTTTAGAGCTCATCAATATTGGTCAATTCAATGGCCTTCCCGGGTAACTTATTCTACAATATATGGGAAATCTTAACTCTCCCTGATTGGCAGTAAAGAATCAAAGTGGCTTCCACCGATTCCCCATTTTAAAACTGCTAGTTTTTGCCAGCGGGTAAGTCTCCCACCAGAGTCCGATGGAAGCCTCAGTAATAAATGCAAATCAGCATCTCATGGGACCCCGCTGTCATTGTAACCGGCTCCTCAGTGGGGTGCCTGCCATGGCCACCCTGCCAGTTAAAGCTGTCGAGAAGCCTGCGAGGTCCTCGAAAGAAAGTTTAAAAAGAACTTTCTGAGTAGCTCCAGGAGGAGCAGGAGTATGCTGCTCTGTGCCCCACAATGAAAGTCCAGGCCTCCGCTGCCGCAAGTGCCCTCACCTCCCCAGCCGCGAGAGCCACACAACATCCCCACCCCGCCCCAGACTTACCTTGCTGCTGGCAGCCTTATCTTGGTGCCGGCGTGCGGTCTCTGAGCTGCCTGATCTTTGATTTCCACCACCCATACCCCCCGCCATTGGCAAGCTTCCACTTTCCACTCAAAACAGATGAGCATCTGCCAAGCCTCTGAGAAAGACGTCCACATGGCATTGCTGCCTGCTCCCACTGACTTCCTGCCCTGAGTTAAAATCGGCTCAAATTATTCTATAACATTTTGCGCAAACAAGTTCCACTTGACTTCCCTTTTTGCTCCTAATTTCAAGTTATGTACCCAGATATGTGAACCCTTTTCCAGAGTGAACCATCATCTGAATTTCAATTAGAAGAGGTCTACTGTTGGACGAAGCATGCATTGGTGCCTCAATGAGCTCAGTCATCAATGACAAGGCAAGGGTTAATGATATCTAAAGTGGAGCATTGTAAAACCCAAACACTGACTTGTGCCGGGGAAACAGCTGGGTGATGCAACTTGGAGAATAAATGAGATTCTGCATGGGTTCAGGAAGGTAAGAATACAGGGGAGAATGAAATTAAATTTAAACTATTGCCCCTGATCTTCTCAACATACTACTTATAGTTTACTGTGGACTCTTCCCAACTTATTGAAACTTCTGAGGGAAGTGAATAACTATAGATAAAACTTCCAAGAAAATAAAACACTGACAGTTCTTCCTGAACCTTGAAGGTAATTAAATCACAGCTCTGGTGTGAAGGAATAAGCCATATAACCTATTCAGAAAAATACACCATCTTATGAAAGAATTCTGGCCTTATTAAAACATGACGAACTGGGTTTGGAAATTTAGAAACCTAACTCTGAAATAGCTATGAAAGCATTCTGGCTATTGAGATAAGACAGTTGTTGACCCTGAATAAATAACCTTATTGAAACAGAAGGTTAAGGGCTCCGACAGGCTGAACTTTTTGGAACGAAACAATGGTTCAACCTGGATAAGGTGTTCTAATTTACACTTCGTAAAGAAGCACATAAAGTAAGGAACATCTGCCCTCGTAAAGATGACATAAAGTAAGAAACACCATTTTTTATATGGTAAACTTAGAACACCTCGAGATGAGACATGAGTCTGGCAGAGGTCAGCAGAAAAATGACTAGAGATAATTAGCTTACATCAGCAGAAAACCTTAAAGGAAATACCACTGGAAAAGGGTATAAATATTGAACTCTCAAATGGGATAACAGACTCGCTTTAATCGGGCAAAGCGATTCTCGGCTTCAGAGGCAGCTCTGTAAGTCTTCAACTCTTTGTACCTCGGGGATCAAAGGTATTTGATTTTGGTGGATATCCCGAATAGAACTTTAAGAACTGTAAAACTGTAGCGAAGTTAAGATTTGAAAGTAAGGTTCTCTGATAATAGGATTGTAAGTTTTCACTTTTTGGAACTATTAATGTTGTGATTGACTCACCAACTGTAAACTGCATGTCGGTTCTTTAATAAATCTATATATTTTTAGAATTGTCTCACATAAGACTTCTGTATCAAATTCACAAACTCAATTTCTGTACACTCTTTGGTGAGGAGTTGCAGAATTCTGGGGGAGTTTTCGGACCCTCATAATATCCGGAACGTTACAGTCTAACTAAACTTATTAAAAGTGCTATCTGGAGGACGGTAACATTTTCAGGTTGTTCCTTTCCTTTAGGGGGAGATAGTCCAGACCTTTAGACCCAATTAAGCATCTTTAGGATTCAGCTACCTCAAACTTTAGATGAAAGTGAATGTCTAAGAAATACTCCTGATCCGAGGTAGCCCTAAAGGGGCTAGGACTAGTAATTATCCCTTCACTGGTATGTCAATGTATGTCTACAGTATTTATTCCTGAATAGCGGCATTCCGGAGATGTCATAGAGTCATAGGGGGAAAAATTCAGTTGTTTGTGCCTCCCGTTAGCGCCTTAAGAGGGCGCTAATGGGGCGCAAAGCAACTAGCGCCCGGGCGCGGCGATGTTTGCGCTGCTTGCGAAATTAACCAGACATTTTGCGGCGCCGTTAAACACTACCGCCACGATCTCCTACCGAGATTCAAGGCTGCAATGAGCAGGATGTGGATGGAGAGCAAGATCAACCCTTCCCTTTAAGAACTGGTCGGCGCCATTGTGTCTGTGTTCCATTGCTGACTGACATCACATGAGCTACGCCAGCGCTCTGAGTTAGCGCCTCTCTCCTTGGCCTTTGCGCCTTAAGACAGGTGTGAAGCGCCTGATTTAGCACTCCAATCACCTCCAGGGGCAATAAAAGTCAAGTTTGCAGTCGGAGGCGATAATTAGCGCCAAGCGCTAATCTTTGCGCCTGGCCAATAATTGCGGCCCAAATGGGGCGATACTGAATTTCTCCCCCATAGAGTTATAGGGGGAAAAATTAGGTCGCGCCCCATTTGGGGCGCAAATATCGTCTGGACGCAAATATTAGCGCCTGGCGCTAATTATCGGCACTGACTGGAAACTTCACTTTTACCGCCCCGGGAGGTGAGTGGAGCGCTAAATCAGGCGCTGCACACCTGTCTTAAGGCGCAAAGGCCAAGGAGTGAGACGCTAACTCAGAGCGCTGGCGAAGCTCATGTAATGTCAGTCAGCAATGGAACACACACACAATGGCACGGGCCAGTTCTTAAAGGGGATGGTTAATCTTGCTTTCCATCCACATCCTGTTCATTGCAGCCTTGAATCTCGGCCTGTAGAGACTTGCACATCAAATGTGCTGGAAAGAACAATGGAGAGTACCAGGCAAAGAGCTCAGAGTGCAGCTCCCACAGTCTCTGCTAAATCGATACAAGGAATGGCAAATCAAAATGAACCTGCAAAGTGCTGCTCAGTACCCAAAACTCCTTCACACAACGTTGAATCTCTCCAGAAGTCTCTCCCTCTCTCTCTCAGAATGCGTAGTTCAAAAATGCCACCAACAATAAAAGACAGGAAGAGGCCCCCTTTAAATAACGCCCCCCCCAGCCCCACAGCGATTGATAGCGTTCCAGTCTTCTGGTCGTTGGATGCGCCAGGCGGTAAGGCAGGGGGCGCCACTCAAATTCAGCTCCGGGGCACCACAAGGGCGTTGCACCATGGAATGACGTCACAATCTGCGCGCGCAGGTGGTCGCAGCGGTAAAGTTTAGCGCCGCCGCACAATCTCTAGTTAAGTTCCCGAGCGGCGCAAACATCGCTGCGCCCGGGCGTTAGCGGCTTTGCGCCCCATTAGCGCCCTCTTAAGGCGCTAACGGGAGGCGCAACCAACTGAATTTTTACCCCATAGAGTTATACAGCACAGAAAGAGGCCCTTCGGCCCATCGTGTCTGCGCCAGCCATCAAGCCCTATCTATTCTAATTCCATTTTCCAGCACGTGGTCCGTAGCCTTGTATGCTATGGCGTTTCAAGTGCTCATCTAAATGCTTCTTGAATGTTGTGAGGGTTCCTGCCTCTACCACCCTTTCAGGCAGGGAGTTCCAGATTCCAACCACCCTCTGGGTGAAAAAGTTTTTCCTCAAATCCCCTTTAAACCTCCTGCCCCTTACCTTGAAACTATGCATCCTGGCTATTGACCCCTCTACTAAGGGGAAAAGTTCCTTTCTATCTACCCTATCTATGCCCCTCATAATTTTGTACACCTCAATCAGGTCTCCCCTCAGCACTTCTGTGCTCTAAGGAAAACAACCCCAGCCTGTCCAGCCTCTCTTCATAGCTGAAGCGCTGCAGCTCAGGTAACATCCTGGTGAATCTCCTCTGCACCCTCTCCAATGCAATCACATCCTTCCTATAGTGTGGCGACCAGAACTGCACACAGTATTCCAGCTGTGGCCAAACTAGCGTTTTGTACAGCTCCATCATAACCTCCCTGCTCTTATATTCTATGCCTCGGCTAATGAAGGCAAGTATCCCATATGCCTTTTTAACCACCTTATCTACTTGTCCTGCTGCCTTCAGGGAACTATGTACATGCACGCCAAGGTCCCTCTGATCCTCTGTCCTTCCTAGGGTCCTACCATTCATTGTGTATTCCCTTGCCTTGTTAGTCCTCCCAAAATGCATCACCTCACACTTTTCAGGGTTAAATTCCATTTGCCACTGTTCTGCCCATCTGACCAACCCGTCTATTTCGTCCTGTAACCTGAGGCTTCCCTCCTCGCTATTTACCACTCCACCAATTTTCGTGTCATCTGCAAACTTACTGATCATACCTCCTACATTCATATCTAAATCATTAATGTACACTACAAACAGCAAAGGACCCAGCACTGATCCCTGCGGTACACCACTGGACACAGGCTTCCAGTCACAAAAACAACCTTCGACCATCACCCTCTGCCTCCTGCCACTAAGCCAATCTTGGATCCAATGTGCCAAGTTGCCCTGGATCCCATGGGTTCTTATCTTCTTGACCAGTCTCCCATGCGGGACTTTGTCAAAAGCCTTACTGAAGTCCATGTAGACCACATCAACTGCACTACCCTCATCCACACACCTAGTCACCCCCTCAAAAAATTCAATCAATTTGGTCAGACATGATCTCCCCCTGACAAAGCCATGCTGACTATCCTTGATTAATCCTTGCCTCTCCAAGTGGAGACTAATTCTGTCCCTCAGAATTTTTTCCAATAATTTCCCTACCACTGATGTTAGGCTCACTGGCCTGTAATTCCCTGGTTTATCCCTAATACCGTTCTTGAATAATGATACTACGTTAGCTGTTCTCTAGTACTCTGGCACCTCCCCTGTGGCCAGAGAGGTTCTGAAAATTTGTGTCAGAGCCCCTGCAATCTCCTCCCTTGCCTCACACAGCAGCCTGGGATACATCTCATCTGGGCCTGGGGATTTATCCACTTTTAAGCCCGCTAAAACCGCTAGTACCTCCTCCCTCTCAATACTAACTTGTTCAAGTATATCACAATCCCGCTGCCAGATTTCTATGCCTACATCGTCCTTCTCCAGAGTGAACACAGATGCAAAATATTCATTTAAAACCCCACCTACATCTTCTGGCTCTACACACAGATTGCCACTTTGGTCCCTAATGGGCCCTACTCTTTCCCTGGTTATCCTCTTGCCCTTAATATACTTATAAAACACCTTGGGATTTTCCTTTATTTTGCCCACCAATGTTATTTCATGCCCCCTCTTCGCTCTCCTAATTTCTTTTTTAAGTAACCCCCTGCACTTTCTATACTCCTCTAGGGCTTCCACTGTTTTTAGTCCTTTGTATCTGCCAAAAGCCTCCCTTTTTTTCCTACTCCATTCTCGTATATCCCTTGACATCCAGGGTTCCCTGGGCTTGTTGGTCCCACTTTGACCTTTACGGGAACATGTTGCCGTTGTACTCTATCTATTTCCTTTCTGAAAGACTCCCACTGTTCTGATATGGATTTTCCTACAAGTAGCTGATCCCAGTCCACTTTGGCCGGATCCTGCCTTATCATATTAAAATCGGCCTTCCCCCAATTTAGAAACTTTGGGCTGGATTTTGATACTGGGGCGGGTTGGGGTCATGTTACCCGCATTTCGTGTTGCCCACCCGACTCTAGATTAATGTGGATGAATGATGCGATTTTAACTTAATTGGCCAATTGAGTTCCAACGTGTGGGAACCCATGGCCAATGAGTTATTACAGTCTGAAAGTCGCCTCCGATGACATCATCATTGCTGCTGCATTTAAGGTCTGCAACAAGCCTTGCTTCTTCTGCAGGCTGCCAAGCTTTTGGACCTCTATTCTAAAGGCAACTGCAGCAGGAATGGCCAGCCAACGACCCAGGTCTGCTCCCAGGTTCGATGACGTTGCCCTGCAAGCTTTGGTGGATGGAGCAAGCTCCAACAGAGAGGTGCTCTTCCCCTCCTCAGGGAGGAAGAAGCCTCCCCAGCAGACCAAGGCTGTGTGGGTCCAGATCGCCCAGGAGGTCAACTCCTTATCATTCACCTGCAGAACCTGGATCCAGTGCAGGAAGAGGTTTCATGACCTTCTACGTACTGCAAAAGTGAGTATGACTTTCCCTTCACCCTCAATCTGATCCCCATTGCCTCTCCTCACCAGCACTCAGCTTTAGCAACCTCTTCCTCCATATCCCACTTGACACTGACATCCATGCACCCTTACCCATTCCCTCTCCCTCTATGGTCACATTCACCTTACTATTCGACTATGCAGCCCTCACACTACCTATCACTGTCATGCTTTGAAAACAACTTACAACACACAGGGAGGGCCCTTAGTCTCGCCACCTCAATCCATTTTGTCTCCTTCTAAGCATCTATGCTATGGATTCTCTACACTCACTCCTTCAATCTCACTCAAACTCCACTTGTCTCCCTCATTGCAGGAAAAGAGAGCTCACAATAATAGGGAAAGAGCCATGACAGGAGGAGGGCTACCCTCATTAGCCCAGCTCACCCCCTGGGAGGATGCGGTCCTGGAGATCGTGGGAGCAGAGGAGGATACGCAAGTGGGGGACGGACAGACGGGTGCATCACAGCAAGCTGGTGACAGAATAGTGTTCCATCTCTCTCATTGACATTGCATGAGTCGCTGATAATGAATCTGAAGCTCTAACAGATGGATTTCTGATCATCTGCAATATGCAATGTGCATGTAACCTTGGCATCACATCTCTGGCTCTTTCCTTTACTCCCCCACAGGACCATCGCAAGCACCCGTCCCCACTAGCCAGGAGGAAGAGCCTGAGCAGACAGACTCCTCAGAGGAAGCTGCAACCTCTGAGGGCGCAGCGTCAGCAGAACTCAGCGCACCCAGCACCAGCGCAGACACTCACACCTCAGTGGGACCCTCGGGACATAGAGTAGTGTTGTCACCTGGTGTATCACAGCTCACAAGTGAGCATCAGTAGATGGTGGAGACAGGGACAGCAGTGGAGAGTCCTAGTCGGAGGGCGCAGGACTCTCCTAGCTCGGCTCAGCTGCATGTCGACCCTCTGCCTCTGGGTCCATCCATAAGATCAGCGGTGCTGGGACTCCAGGAACAGATGCAGGAGTCTCTGACAGGTTTTGTCTCCAGGGTCGCTGCGAGTGTGGATTGAATGGAGGAGTCCATAGCGAACATGAGCAGAGCCTTTGTGGAGTCATTGGCGCATTAACGCATCACCACGGAAAGGATGGCAACCTCCGTGGAAAGGATGGCTACAGTAGAGGAGAGGATGGCTACGGCTATGGAGGAGATAAGTCGCCAGAGTGTAGAAAACAGGGTCATTGTTCAGAATAGACTGGCATCTCTTGAGGAGCGATGGTCATCTATTGAACAGAGAAACCAGACCTTCATGGAAGTCCTTCTGAGTAGGACTTCCAGTGCAGATACGGGTCCCCATGGCCCCCCTGATGTGCAGCAAGGTGCTCTCAACCCACTTGCAAGCGCTGAGGTGGACCTGACCCATGAGAGGGATGTTGGTGGCAGACAACAAGGAGGTGGGGGCTCCTCTCCAAGCGCTCACACTTCCATGCCACTGACAAGTCCTCGGTCAGAGCCCCACCAGAGTCCGCACCCAACTGAGATCGGCATCTCAACCCCTGCCCAGCCGCAGGAGCAGCAGACTGTTGCCGAGCCCTCGCAGGTTCGCAACCCCAGAGGACGCCCACCAAAGGTGTCGAGACAGGAGCAGCAACAAACTGAGCAGGGGGCCTCCACTTCTGCTGAAGCCACAGGGGAAGCACCACGTAGGAGCATGCGTAAGAGAAAGAAACTGCACAAATAGTCACAAGGGTAGTCACTTGGGTGAATTTTGATGTTTAATGTGAAAAAGCCATCAGGTGTAAAGTGTAAATAAAAACTCTGATGGCTACAGCTGCAGTTGTGGCGTCTGTCATTTCACTAATGGGACTTCCACAATGAGGCCTTAGGATAACTTGCAATTGTCAGTATGGTGGTCACATTGTTAGGGATCCGCTGGGTCTGGGCCATTGTCGTCGCTCTGGTAAGAAGCTGCGAGGCAAAAGTGCTTGCTTGTCTAGGCTAAGCAAATCTGGCCAAGATGAGTGCGCTCCTTGCATTCCGGGCACCTATGGTCTCGCGTAATGCTGCCGCTGGTTGAGGGGCCTCTGCAAGTTGTTCGTTCTCTCTCTCCTCCTCCTCCTCCTCCTCCTCCTCATCTGAGGAGGCTATGTGAGGAGCCACTTGGTCCTCCGGCATCTGCAAGCCACGACGCTGTGCCATGTTGTGAAGTGCGCAGTAAACCACGACGATTCTGGAGACCCTGGCTGCTGAGTATTGCAGGGCTCCACCTGATCTATCCAGGCATCTGAAGCGCATCTTCAGCATACCGATGGTTTGCTCGATTATGGCTCTGGTCGAAATGTGGCTGGAGTTGTAGCTCTCCTCAGCTGCGTTGGATGGGCTCCTCAACGGCGTCATTAGCCACGTCTTCAGGGGATAGCCCTTGTCTCCAAGTAGCCATCCATGAAGTTGGTCTGGCGGACTGAATAGCGGAGGCACACTAGACTGGCGCAGTATGAAGGAGTCATGGCAACTGCCAGGGTACTTGGCACAAACATGCAGAACTTCCTTCTTGTGGTCACACACCAGCTGAACGTTGAGGGAGTGGAAGCCCTTGCGGTTGACAAAAATACCTGGAATTCGATGGGGTGCCTTAAGGGCCACATGTGTGCAGTCAACGACGCCCTGCACCCTTGGAAAGCCTGCCAGATTAGCTAATCCAACCGCATGCGCCGTGACACTTGCTGGATCCTTGGTGAAATGGATGTGATTGTGCGCGATGGCAAAGAGGGCATCGGTTACCTGCATGATGCAGGTGTGTGCGGCCGCCTGGGAGATGCCGCTGATGTCTGCTGCTGATCCCTGGAATGAGCCTGAGGCAAAAAAGTTGAGTGCGGTGGTGACTTTGACGGCCACTGGTAAGGGGTGTCCACCTGGTCCTCTGGGCTCCAGGTCTTGTTGCAGCATTGCGCAGATGTCACCCACTACCTCTCGCGAAAGTCGGAGCCGCCTTTGGCACTGCTGCTCAGACATGTTGAGGTAGCTGATCCTCTGTCTGTAGACCCTGTTTGGGGGGTATCTCTGCGCCGACGGCCTTCCATGCGCTGGCACCTCCTGGCCTGTGCAGCTTCAGGTGGGTGAGCAGCAGCTTGGCGCTCCTGCTGTTGCTGCTGCTGTTGGTGCTGCTGTTGTTCATGGTTCTGCTGGTGCCGCGGCTGTTGTTCGTCCTCATCGGATGCCCAGGAGGGAAAGAAATAAATGGCTCCCATGCCTCTGGTATATGCCTCAGTTGAGGAAGCGCTCAATGAGGGTGGCGAGAGGGGTTTCCCAGGAGGTCACACTGCAGATGGGTGTCAGGCTCCAAACTTCCAGAGCTGTGGTTATGCCTTCTAAAAGTTCCACCAGACCTGTGACAACAAAGTCCTGCCACCTGCAATTGATGGCTGATCAAATCTCCTATTTAAAGGTTGAGCTGCAGCTGATAGTCAGCAATCCACTTGTGCTCCCGCCAGGTTTCACTGGAGTGTTTCAGATCAGGCGTGCTTCACGTGGGAAAAGGGTTAAACTACCTAATATGCTTCAAAATGGCATTACAGAGCCAATTTAGGGCTTGTTAAGGGCTTTAATGGCCTCTCCCGCCTCTTGGAGGCGGGACGGAGTCGGGAACCCCGCGACTGATTTTGTCAAATTTGCGTGGAGGCGGAGTGGAGTCGGGATCAGGTCCGCCCGCCACTTTTCGCTATTTTAACCCCCCACACACCTCCAAACCCGACGCCACGGCCCTATGAAAATCCAGCCCAATGTGTTTGGAACGCCCCATTAACGGCCCAGATGCAAAATTGATTGTCGCCCCCTGCCTTAGCGCCTGGCCTGAACAACGGCAGGAAGGGGAGGTGTGATGCAGTCGGGTGGCCGCTGTAGGAGCGGTATTTAAAGGGATCAACATCCGCTTTATTTTTAGTGGCCAATCAATGCGGCCTTCTCAGTTTCCCACAGCGAAACAGCCCTTTTCAGTGAGTGAAACGTTTCTTATTTTCATGAGTGTTCTGCCTGCTACAAATTTGCCACTTTCATTCCACTAAGATTTCGAAGTCCTACACTTGGTTACATTAATGGGGGTTGTACTGGTAGTCGACCTCACCCTCCAACATGAACGTCGGAGGCAGCGGCGGCAGAGACAAAGATTGTGCCCAGAGGGAGGAGGGCCAACAGGGCTCTCAACAGGAGGCCTTACCCTCCCAGGGTATTCCGGGAGCACTTCTCCTATATCAATTTCACTGAGGAGCAGTGTCTTAGAAGGCTCCACTTCAGCAAGGACATGGTCACAGAGCTCAGCCACCTCCTGCAGCCAGACCACCAGCCTCAGATTAGGGTGACCACGGCTCTCTCAGTGGCAGTCAAGGTCACTGTCGCCCTCAATTTCTTCGCCAGCGGATCCTTCCAGTCTGCAGCAGGAGACATAGCTAACATCTCGCAGTTCGCTGTCAATTGCGGCATCCGGAAGGTCACAGAGGCTCTCTTCAGTAGGAGAAGGGACTCCATTTCCTTCCCCATCACCAGAGAGAAGCAGGACGAGCGTGCATGTGGCTTTGCCAGGATAGCGGGCTTCCCCATGGTGCAGGGCGCCATTGACTGCACCCATGTCGCTTTGTGGGCACCCATAACAATCCTGACGTCTTCCGTAACTGCAAAGACTACCACTCACTTAATGTACAGTTGGTGTGCGACCACACACAGCGAATCCTCAATGTCAATGCCCGCTATCCTGGCAGCAGCCACGATGCCTTCCTCCTGTGCCAGACTGGTGTGCCAGCACTCTTCCAGACACCACATCAAGCTCGCGGCTGGCTGGTCGGAGACAAGGGCTATTCGCTCTCCACTTGGCTCTCCTCCGCAACCCCAACACTCCTGCCCAGCACTCATACAATGAGAGCCATGCCGCCACCAGGAACATCATCGAGCAGCCCATCGGGGTGTTCAAGGAACAGTTCCACTGCCTTGACCGCTCTGGAGGAGCCCTCCAGTCCTCGGCTGAGCGGGTGTCCCTTTTCGTCGTCATCTGCTGCATGCTGCACAATTTGGCCACCATGAGGGCCCAGCCATTGCCACCAGGCATAGCGGGACCACCTCAGGAGGAGGAAGAGGAGGAAGGTGGAGGATGAGGCGGAGGAGGAACAGGAGGAGGAACAGCAGCAAGGGAGGAGGCAGTCACTCAATCCACCTCATCAGACTGTGGTTCCAATAAATTCTACCCCACATCCCGGTTGCTCACCACATCCCCATCAATACATCCATTTTGCATGCCATATCACAGCGCAAAGCTGAAATAAGAGACATCACAAATTCTGCAAAATTCAATTAATGCATGAACAGTGACTACAGGGGCAACAGGGGAGAGAGCATGCTCCAAGATGCTGCACTTGAGGCCTTGGTGGAGGAGGTGGACAGGAGGAGAGAGGTCCTGTATCCGCAGGGGACCAGGAGGCCCTCTAGCCAAACTCAACAACAACAACTTGTATTTATATAGCACCTTTAACATAGTAAAACGTCCCAAGGCACTTCACAGGAGTATTAAAAGACAAAAAATTTGACACCGAGCCACATAAGGAGAAATTAGGGCAGTTGACCAAAAACTTGGTCAAAGAGGAAGGTTTTAAGGAGCGTCTTAAAGGAGGAAAGAGAGGTAGAGAGGTGGAGAGGTTTAGGGAGGGAATTCCAGAGCTTAGGGCCCAGGTAACAGAAGGCACGGCCACCAATGGTTGAGCGATTATAATCAGGGATGCTCAAGAGGGCAGAATTAGAGGAGCACAGATATCTTGGGGGGGCGGGGGTGGGGCTGGAGGAGATTACAGAGATAGGGAGGGGCGAGGCCATGGAGGGATTTGAAACTCTATGAAGGGCTGTGGACACAGGTAGCCGTGGCGGTCAATACCAGAAGTCAAGCCCTGAGGACTTGGATCCAGTGCCGCAAAAAGTTCAATGACCTTACACGAGTGGTCAAGGTCAGTGAATTCATCTTCAAATGCCATATCCCACCAACTGCACCACTAGCCTCACACACTGCTCAATGCACCACACCCCCATCACTCACCTTCCAACAATCTCCATCAAACAGCATTCATACCTCACATTCATACGCTTCACCTTACCCTCACACACTTAGCACTGTTGCAAGCCTCACACCCACATCTCACAGCTTGCACACACTGTCAACTATTCAACCATGACAGCCAAATCACCCAAACACATTGCACCACACTCACAGAAACACTTTCCTCTCTCTTGCAGGACAAGTTGGCGCATAACCGGAGGCAGCAGGAGCTAACCGGCGGAAGAGAGGCGTGCCTGCATGATCTTACCCCCATGGAGGAGACAGTGGTCGACATCATTGGAACGGCCATTACTGAGCTCGTGGCCAGTGGCGGGGCTGAATCAATTAAGATGACGGTATCCTCATACCTAATCCTCCTTCTCACATCCCACTTCCCGCAACCCTACCCTTGTGCCTTTCTCCTTTCAGACACCCAAGAACTGCAACCTGGCCAGACAGTCGTGGAACAGCAGCAGGTGGAAGAGGAAGAAGGCAGTGATGATGAAGAACATCACTCGATTTCACACTTGCAGCCACCAGCTCTGATACTGACACTCCGCGTATTTTAGAGGATAGCTTAGACCTGGGATCTGCACGTGGTGAGACACCGGGCCTAAGGGCGCTGCAGTCAGGGCTGGGGGCAAGGATAGCGCAGGTGCCAGCTCACCCGAGGGTGTGGTCACACACGAGTTCTGCTGCAGAGGACTCAGATGAGGACTTCGATGGGGCAGGCTACAGAAGAAGGCTGATGGGTATGCACAATGAAATGCTTGGTGCATTGGCAAGCCTGCCAGAAAGCCTGAGTGCAGTATCAAGAAGCATAGAGGAGTCCGGCAGCAACTTGGCACAGGACTTTGCACAGAGCTTGGAGTCCATCCTTTCCAGCATGGGAGTGATGGCCAACTCCATGAGCACACTTGCGGACCCAACCAGGATGCAGTGTCTGATTGCAGCACAGGCAGAAGCCACCAACGTCTGGGTGCTGCAGTGGAAGCTCAGGTTTCTGTTCTGTAAACTCAGCTTGCTGCCATGCAAACTCAGACTGCTACACCTACCAATGTTCAAAGGGGCTTGCAGGGTGTCACAGTAGTCCAGCAATCTGTCCTCCAACAGATTACTATGATTCCTGAGGCGCCGTCCTGGGTAGTGGCAGTGGATCCTTGGAGCACGAACCTGCTGTCCTCTCTCAGGATGAGAGCATTCGTCCTCCCACCACTGCCACTCCGCCTGTGCCCTTGCTGTTGCCTGTCAGCCAGCCAGCCCGGACTGCTGCCGTCCATGCCGAGTTGGTGCAGTCTTTGGCCAGGCCTTCTATGCCAGAGCTGCTCGAGGTCACCCTCTAAGGCCATCTACAGTCTCCTCCATTGAAAATCAGCAGCCTTCCACCAGCCATGCTGCAGCCACTGGGGTACATAGGAGCACTAGGACAAAGGCACATGGAAGACAGGCAATAAAGGAATGCACAAGGGTGATTAGTTTACGTTTGTATGCAATATGGCATGATTTCATTTATAAATTTGGTTCAGAATGTTTATTTTGTGCTGGCTTTTATTTTTGCATTGTTGCCAGGTTGGCGGGATGCACATTGACAGAGGGAAGGTAAGATGTGGGACTGTTGGTAACTGGGGTATTGGGGTTGCTGTTATTGGTATCACACTTGAATTAGCTCTTCACGGACAGCCTAGGCAGAAAAGGGCTGTCTCGGTTGCCTCCTCCCTTCCTCTTCCTCCTCCTCTTCCTCCTCATGCTCCTGCTCCTCAATTGCTCGCCGTACAGATGGTGGCAAGGGCTGTCCCCTTGCGAGGTTGTGCAGCATGCAGCAGACCACCAGGAATCTTGACACCCGCTCTGCCGAGTACTGCAGGGCTCCTCCAGAGTGGTCCAGGCAGCAGAAACGTTGTTTAAGGGTGCCAGTGGTCTGCTCTATCACATTCCATGTGGCAGCATAGTTTTTGTTATATGCATGCTGGCCACGTGTGCGTGGGTTGCGTGGCAGAGTCATGAGCCAGATGATCAGCGGATAGCCCTTGTTGCCCAGTAGTCACCCTCTGGTTTGTCGTGGTGACTCAAATGCCGATGGTACAGCGGACTGCCGCAGAACGAAGGCAGCATGACTGCTGCCAGGATCTCGAGCATTGACCTGCATGATGTGCTGAGTATGGTCGCACACCAGCTGGACATTGAGGGAGTGGAATCACTTCCGGTTCTGGTATAAGGCAGAGTTGACATGCGGCGCCCGCAAAGCGATGTGTCTGCAGTCAGTGGCACCCTGCACCATGGGGAAGCCTGCAATCCTAGCGAAGCCGCATGCTCAATCCGCCTGCTGCTCTCTGGCCAGAAAGAATGAAATGCAGTTATCTTTCTTTGAATGAGAGCCTCAGTCACCTCCCATACGCAACAGTGGACGGCAAACTGCGAGTTGTTGCAAACATCTCCAGCTCCAGCCTGGAAGGAGCGAGACGCATAAATGTTCATCACCACAGTCACCTTCACAGTCACTGGCAATGCTGTGAGGCTGTAGTTGTGGCTGTAGCAGGTGGCAGGTTTCAGTGAAGATGTTCTTGGTGAAGCGCAGACGTCTCACACATTCTTCCTCACTGAGGTTCAGGTAGGAGAATTGCTCACTGAACACCCTGGGTGGATATGGCCTCCTGCTGAGAGCTCTTCTCCTCCTCCCTCTTCTAGAAGCTTGTCCTGCTCTGCGTGGCCTCAGCTCATTCTCCCAGTCATGCTGTATTCCAAATGGAAGGCCTACTAGTGCACCCATGTCTGGGAGCAACTGGTTTGTGCAGAAGCCTTGAAGTCTGCAAAAAGTCCTTCCGCACCTGCCACACCACTTCCTGTAGACTTTTGCAATTTGAAAGAACGATGGAAAGCACCAAACACTTGTAGAATCGTAGCAACAGCCAGAAGCAATCAACCAGCCAATGACGTGTCAGTAATTGATTATCCCTTTAAATAGCACTGGTGGGGGAGGTCCTTCCTGCTGCTGATTGACGTCGTGTCTGCATACTTCTGGCGCATGTTAACTTCGTGCACGCTAGCACCCTCACCAAGATGGCGTCCGGCTCGATTTGTGGCAGAAGTGTGTGCACGTGCATCGAACGCCATTTTGGTCGCTGAATGGTACCCGTAGTGCTCAAACAGTGGGCGCTACTGAGTCCAATTTCGTGGCCATATTTAGTTGGGCAAGAAATATTATGGGTTAATTAGAAGTTCTAAATAATAAAAATCAGCAATTTGCAAACAGTTCATCGAATTAATCATATTTTTTTTTATTCGTTCATGGGATGTGGGCGTCGCTGACAAGGCCAGCATTTATTGCCCAACCCTAATTGCCCTTGAGAAGGTGGTGGTGAGCCGCCTTCTTGAATCGCTGCAGTGCGTGTGCTAAAGGTACTCCCACAGTGCTGTTAGGGAGGGAGTTCCAGGATTTTGACACAGCGACGATGAAGGAATGGCAATATATTTCCAAGTCAGGATGGTGTATGACTTGAAGGTGAACTTGGAGGTGGTGGTGTTCCCATGAGCCTGCTGCCCTTGTCCTTCTAGGTGGTAGAGGTCGCCAGTTTGGGAGGTGCTGCCGAAGAAACCTTGGTGAGTTGCTGCAGTGCATCTTGTAGATGGTACACACTGCATCCATGGTGCACCGATGGTGGAGGGAGTGAATGTTTAAGGTGGTGGATGGGGTGCCAATCAAGCGGGCTGCTTTGTTCTGGATGGTGTCGAGCTTCTTGAGTGTTGTTGGAGCTGCACTCATCCAGGCAAGGGAAAGTATTCCATCACACTCCTGACTTGTGCCTTGTAGATGGTGGAAAGGCTTTGGGGAGTTAGGAGGTGAGATACTCGCCGCAGAACACCCAGCCTCTGACCTGCTCTTGTAACCACAGTATTTATGTGGCTGGTCCAGTTAAGTTTCTGGTCAATGGTGACCCCCAGGATGTTGATAGTGGGGGATTCGACAATGGTAATGCTGTTGAATGTCAAGGGGCGGCGTTTAGTCTCTTGCTTGTTGGAGATAGCCATTGCCTGGAACTTGTGTGGCGTGAATGTTACTTGTGTCTTATCAGCCCAAGCCTGAATGTCGTGCAGGTCTTGTTGCATTCGGGCATGGACTGCTTCATTATCTGAGGAGTTGCGAATGGAACTGAACACTGTGCAGTCATCAGCGAACATCCCCATTTCTGACCTTATGATGGAGGGAAGGTCGTTGATGAAGATGTTTGGGCTGAGGACACTGCCCTGAGGAAGTCCTGCAGCGATGTTCTGGGGGCTGAAATGATTGACCTCCAAAAACTACAACCATCTTCCTTTGTGCTAGGTATGATTCCAGCCAGTGGAGAGCTTTCCCCCTGATTCCCATTGACTTCGGTATTACTAGGGCTCCTTGATGCCACACTCGGTCAAATGCTGCCTTGATGTCAAGGGCATTCACTCTCACCTCACCTCTGGTATTCAGCTCCTTTGTCCATGTTTGGACCAAGGCTGTAATGAGGTCTGGAGTCGAGTGGTTCTGGCAGAACCCAAACTGAGCATCGGTGAGCAGGTTATTGGTGAGTAAGTGCTGCTTGATAGCACTGTAGACGACACCTTCCATCACTTTGCTGATGATTGAAAGTAGACTTATGGGGGGAAAAATTAGGTCGCGCCCCATTTGGGGCGCAAATATCGTCTGGACGCAAAAATTAGCGCCTGGCGCTAATTATCGCCACTGACTGGAAACTTCACTTTTACCGCCCCGGGAGGTGAGTGGAGCGCTAAATCAGGCGCTGCACACCTGTCTTAAGGCGCAAAGGCCGAGCAGTGAGGCGCTAACTCAGCGCGCGAGCGCAGCGCAGGTGCTGCCAGTTAGCGAGGGAACACAGACACACATGCGCCGGCCAGTTCTTAAAGCGGGGGGGGGCCAACTTGCTCCCCAGCCACACCCTGCTCATTGCAGCCTTGAATCTCGGCCAGGAGAGACCTGTGAATCCATTTTGCTGCCAAGGATGGAGAGGGTGAGAGAACGAGCTCAGCCTTCACCGAGCGGGCCTTGGATGCTCTGGTTGGCGCGGTGGAGCGCAGAAGATCTATACTCTTCCCTGAGAGTGGCAGGAGGCCTTTGCCACGCGAGTACAGAAGAGTGTGGAGGGAGGTGGCTCAGAGCGTCTCCTCCAGGAGCATGGTGCCCAGGACCCATGTTCAATGCCGCAAAAAGTTCAACGACCTCACTCGGGTCGTCAGGGTGAGTGGCTTTTTCTCAATACCTCTCCATCCCTCCATCTCAACCTCACTCTATGGCCAGAGGGTCTTAAAACCCCAATGCACAACACTCATCCAACACCTATGGCCCTTTCATGAAACACACACACACATTCCACACTTTGCATACAGTAAGGGCTATTCACCTATGGGAGGCACATCAGGCAAGACCATGGCTGCATATTGTAAGGGCTATTCACCTATGGGAGGCACATCAGGCAAGACCATGGCTGCATACAGTAAGGGCTATTCACCTATGGGAGGCACATCAGGCAAGACCATGGCTGTATATTTACTCAGATGCTGTCCTTTTTCTTGCAGGCCAAGCTGGCGCATAATAGGAGACAGCAGCAATGGACAGGTGGAGGGCGGCCTCAGCTGCAACCCCTCAGCGATCTTGAGGAGCGCGTCCACAGGATTGTGGCAAGCCGGGTGATCGGTCCCGTCGCCACTGGAGACGCCGACCCCGTTCTGGACAGCAATGGTAAGGTCATCACCTTTTTGTCCTCTGTCCTTCCACTTGTCCCTCACAACACCAGCCTTTGACACTTTCAATCCAACTTGCTAACTCGCTGCACTTATTCCTCCCTTACTGCCACCCTGTCCTCACGCTAAAGCCACTCTTGTACCTCCCTGCTTTCGGATGGTGATTCACCAGCTGAGGAGACGGGCCCTGAAGCTGCCAGTGGGAGTGAAGCTGCAGCCGAGGAGGAAGAGGAAGCCGGAGCATCAGTGCCACCCTCTCCCGAGGAAGCCCATGCCCACACTGGGAACACGCCTTCCCTGGAGGGGGAGCAGGGGGGAAGGGTCTGATGAGGGTGAAGCTCCAGGACCCAGCGGGCTGCAGCAACGCCATGGGGGTAGGGAAGAACGGGGGCCTTCTCCCCAGAGGGAGAGTATGCCAGCGACTCCTACTGCAATGGACGCAGAGGAGGAGCGGCTGATCGCAGAAATGAACACCCAGGCGGTGGGCATGCACACTGAGCTCATGGGTGCAGTGGGAAGGGTGCCCGAATGCATTGAGTCACTAGCAAGGAGTGTGGAGCACTTCGCTGTAGCACAGGCGGATGCCACACTAAAGCTTAGTGCTGCAATTCAGTCACTGACTGCCGTGATCCCATCTCTGACTGCTCTCATGCAGACTCAGATTGAGGCCACGCGAGCACTGACTGCTGCCAACCTCGATGGTTCGTTCACATGTCCCCGGGGCTCTCACCGCACCGCAGCAGGCCAGCAATCTGTGCTCCAGCAGATTGCTCCGGATGCTGAAGTGCTGCCCCTTGGGAGTGCCAGTGTGTCGGTCGAGCAGGGAGTTGCTGTCCTCTCTCACGATGACAGCATTCCTGCTGCCAACACTGTCACTTCTCCACTGCACTTGCGACCGCCTGTAGGACAGACTGCTGCCGCCCATGCAGAGTTGGTGCAGTCTGCAGCCGGGCCCTCCAGGCCCAGAACTGGTCGAGGCCGTCCTTCAGGGGCATCTGCAGTGTCAGGGTCTGACAATCAGCAGCCTTCCACCAGCCTTGCTGCAGCCACTGAGGTCCCATTACGGAGGAGCAGTAGGGTTAGAAGGGGGGAAGTGCGCAAGGGAAGGAGATCACCCTCGAAGGGCAAAAAGTAGGAGGTGTGACAAAATGCTGGTCATTTTTTTATTAAAGGCCGAGGTTCGTGGTCCAACTTTTGTCCAGTGTTTTGGACATTATCTCCAGGTTGTGAGAACCAGTTATGTTAATGACTGTTTTTTTGTGTTTATTTCTATGAGTTTGTCATGAGGAAATGACACACACAGAGTTTGTAAAATAAATAAGTTTTTGTATTCAAAATATACATGTTTGGTGTTTGGAATCATTGGTGCCTTGGCCGGCTTAGGGGTTGCGTGCTGGGTTCATTGATGTTGTTAGCAATGGCAGAAGCCATTTCCACAGCAGGGGCCCTAGAAGCGGCTTGCTATCAGCCGTTGACGGACGGCCCTTGCAGTTTCACCATTGTGGGCCGTCCTCCCGCCTTGGTGCTGCTGATGATCATCCTCCTCGTCCTCTTCCTCCTCTTCCTCCTCCTCCTCTGGTGGTGCTCCAAGGCCTGGTGGCATTGGCTGGGTCCTGACGATTGCCATGTTATGCAACATGCAGCACACAACTACGAAGTTGGATACTCGCTCAGGCGAGTACTGCAGGGCTCCTCCAGAATGGTCGAGACAGCGGAACCGTTGCTTCAGCACGCCGATTGTGCGCTCAATGATGTTCCTGGTAGCTTGATGGCTCTCGTTGTACCGCAGCTCAGCAGGGGTGTTGGGCGTACGGAGCGGTGTCATCAGCCAGGTGCTCAATGGATACCCGTTGTCTCTGAGAAGCCAACCAACTGGCTGATGCGGTGCCTCGAAAAGTTCTGCCACAGTAGTCTGGCGCAGGATGAAAGCATCGTGGCAGCTGCCAGGATAGTGGGCATTGACAACGAGTATCAGCTGTCTGTGGTCACCGACCAACTGAACATTCAAGGAATGGAACCCCTTTCTGTTCCGGAAATCCTCGGCATTCTCATGTGGAGCACGCAAAGCCACATGCGTGCAGTCAATGGCGCCCTGCACCATGGGGAAGCCCGCTATCCTCGCAAAGCCCAGAGCGCGGTCACGCTGCTTGTCTGGGGTCATGGGGAAAGAGATGAACTCTCGTCTCCTTTTAAAGAGGGCATTTGTGACCTGCCGGATGCAGCAATGCACCGCGAACTGGGAGATATTGGCGAGGTCCCCAGCAGCAGCTTGAAATGAGCCAGTAGCATAGAAGTTGAGAGCCACTGTGACCTTCACTGCCACCGACAGAGACGTCCTGGACCTCAGTTGAGGCTGCAGATCTGGCTGCAGCAGGTGGCAGAGCTCAGTGACCACCTCCTTGCTGAATCGCAGCCTTCGCAAACACAGCTCCTCAGACAAATGAATGTAGGAGAGCTGTTCACGATATACCCTGGGAGGGTAAGCTCTCCTGTACAGACGCCTGTTGGCCCTCCTCCGTCTGGCCATCATTGCCACTCTCTCTCTGCGTCTCTGTGTCCTCCGATTCAGCTGGAGCATGACGACGCCCCCATTCAGTGCAGCCCCCATAGTCTCTTTGCAAGCAAAGTTATGAAGGACAGCAACCAAAGTACCAGCGAAATTAGGATCAGTAGGCAAAACTACCTCACAAAGCGTTGACTCAATGCAGAAGTCTCTCTTTCTCTCTCTCCAAATCTCTCTCTCTCTCTCAGAACGAGTGGTGCAAAAATGTCAAGCACAGAAAAAGACAGGAAGAGGCCCCCTTTAAATAGCGCCCCCCCCCCAGCCCCACAGCGATTGATAGCGTTCCAGTCTTCCGGTCGTTGGATGCGCCAGGCGGTAAGGCAGGGGGCGCCACTCAATTTCCGCTCTGGGGCGCCACAAGGGCGTTCCACCATGGAATGACGTCACAATCTGCGCGCGCAGGTGGTCGCAGCGGTAAAGTTTAGCGCCGCCGCACAATGTCTAGTTAAGTTCACGAGCGCCGCAAACGTCGCTGCGCCCGGGCGCGAGCGGCTTTGCGCCCCATTAGCGCCCTCTTAAGGCGCTAACGGGAGGTGCAACCAACTGAATTTTTCCCCCATGGAGTGTAAGGGGTTCGCGTGGCTCTGTGCTTAGCCTGGGTGCTAGTGCGGGGTTAGGCCTTGTTGCCTGTTCTGGTCTCCAGCCAGCCTGGTAGCACTAGACACCTGTGAGTGGTTCGACCCACTCACCCTTACGGTTCTGACACTGGACTTAGGTGCGAGAGCAGTAATGCAGAGAAAACTCAGGTAGACCCGGTTGAATAGTACGAAATGGAAAATCTTTATTGCATATTGTTCAAGATTACGAAATACATGTCATAAGCACAGATTAATGACAGTACAAGCTTACATACATTTATGAAACTAGGTTTAGGGAAACGAGGAGCGCACGACACATCGTAAAAGGGGACACACATTATAATTATCCTTAAAACAAAACCCTCCCCTATTAATACCTGTCCTAATCTAGATCTGTAGGATCGAGAACCATGCTCACCACTCGTGATAACTCGGAGAATTCTAAAACGATGCTCGGATGTTTTCGCCACAGCACCTGACTATTCACGTGTTGATCAGGGGTCTCTGTACCCCACTTGTTTACTCGCTCTGCTCCGGCTAGCAGGCTGGACCGTCTGCTGCCATGAAGATCTGTGTTGACCTCGGATTCTGATAAAACTCAAAGAAGAGTCTTCCTGTGCCCGACACCAGTTAGCCGGTAGAATTCAAAGAAGAGTCTTTCTGGATCGACAGCAGTTCGATAAAATTCGAAGAAAAGTCTTCCTGCGTCAGTTCGTGCAGTAACCTATAGAGTTCAAAAATGGTCTTTATATTTGCGGGCGCGGTCGGGGTTTACTGACCGCAGCGGCACGTGCAGTCGTCTTCTTCTTCTTCTTGTCTTGTTTCGTCTCGTCGGGCCTTCGGGTCCCTACACCGTCTACCGACCCTCGGGATGGTGTACCCGCTTACCGGCCTTCGCAGCCCAGCTCTTCACAGATCTTCGCGGCAAGCCACGAGGTTGACTCCCGGAAGATCAGCGGACCAAGAGCTCAGTGGGCCGCAAACGAGAGCCAGAGGTCGAATCAAGAGAGAGATGGACGTTTGTTTACTACAGTTATAGTACTGTAATTCTTTATCTCCCGCCCACTCTTAATGTTCATCTTTTGTCATGTTTTGGCACTCAAACTTCTTGTATGGGGTGGTTCTTGTCGTTAATGGGTTTCGGTGATACTTGTAACTGTCTAAGTACCCGTTAATGTTTCTCCAATTGTGGAACCGGCTTGGAGTCTCCCTGGAGGGGTTTTGGGGCCCTCCGAATTCTTGCTGTGAGTACCCGCGAACGGCTCTCT
Organism: Squalus acanthias; assembly: GCA_030390025.1. NCBI lineage: Eukaryota > Metazoa > Chordata > Chondrichthyes > Squaliformes > Squalidae > Squalus > Squalus acanthias. The sequence continues at coordinate 101,970,608 of CM059429.1, read as the reverse complement.
CATCGTAGAGCCGTGGGGAATTTGCGTATCAATGTCTTTGGATGGGCCCTTGATTGCCCAGTACAATAGCCCCCGTTTGTGTATGGAAAACCGATTCCAACACTTATATTCTCTTAGGTGTACAAAATGCAAAACGATCGCGTCTTGTTTTATTTCATTATGCTGAGTACTGTCCGATCTTGCTGAAATGTTTATTGAAACGCCATCTTGTCTGCCTACTGAAAAATCTGGAACCATCTGCCACGAGGCGCGGTGGCCATTTTACAGGCTGCTTGTGTCCGTTTTGAAACATGACAGCATTTTGCTGAAATAAAGCTGTGTTTACGAAACTGTATGTCTCTTTCTCATTATTTTGAAATCGCGATAATTTGCGAATTCTACAGTCCCTCCTGTTGATGCGAATAACTCCGCTTATCGTATCAATAAAAGTGGTGGTGAGCAACATTATCTCGATTCTCCATCTCCAAATACTCCCTTAACTTAAACTATCTAGGGTCTCTGTGTCGTCCTTATTTCCCAGGGAAAATTACATTTTTATAAAACCGTAGGCAGTATTTGCCTTTAACTTACACCGCATGAATGTCTTCCAGGTGTAACAGGACGATGCCTCTTGCACCACCTGTGTATGCATGTTTTTTTATTATTCAAGGAAAAGAAAAACAAAACAATCAAACAACCATAATTCAACAACACAAAATTAAAAATAATCAAAACAACTCTTAAACATACAGGGGGAAAAATTCAGTTGGTTGCGCCTCCCGTTAGCGCCTTAAGAGGGCGCTAATGGGGCGCAAAGCAGCTAGCGCCCGGGCGCAGCGATGTTTGCGCCGCTCGCGAACTTAACTAGACATTTTGCGGCGGCGCTAAACTTTATCGCCGCGATCTCCTGCGCCGGCAGATCATGACGTCACTCGAGTGCGCAACGCCCCGGTATCGCCCCGGAGCGGATATTGAGTGGCGCCCCCTGCCTTACCGCTTGACGCAAGCAACGATAGGTTGAGGGGAGCGTTCTGCAGTCATGAAGGGAAAGGGGGAGTGCTATTTAAAGGTGACCGCTTCCTGCCTTTTATTGTTGGTGCCATTTTTGAACTACGCATTCTGAGAGAGAGAGGGAGAGACTTCTGGAGAGATTCAACGCTGTGTGAAGGAGTTTTCGGTACTGAGCAGCACTTTGCAGGTTCATTTTGATTTGCCATTCCTTGTATCGATTTAGAAGAGACTGTGGGGGCTGCGCTCTGAGCTCTTTGCCTGGTACTCTCCATTGTTCTTTCCAGCAGATTTGATGTGCAGGTCTCTCCAGGCAGAGATTCAAGGCTGCAATGAGCAGGATGTGGATGGAAAGCAAGATCAACCATCCCCTTTAAGAACTGGCCCGTGCCATTGTGTGTGTGTTTCATTGCTGACTGACATTACATGAGCTTCGCCAGCGCTCTGAGGTAGCGCCTCGCTCCTCAGCCTTTGCACCTTAAGACAGGTGTGAAGCGCCTGATTTAGCGCTCCAATCACCTCCAGGGGCGATAAAAGTCAAGTTTGCAGTCGGTGGCGATAATTAGCGCCAGGCGCTAATTTTTGCGCCCGGACGATATTTGCGCCCCAAATGGGGCGCGACTGAATTTTGCCCCCACAGAGTTCCAAACTTAGTTACAGGTTCTAAGAAAAATAACAATCAATTAAACAATTTCGAGACACACATGGAAAAAACTGGAGTGGCGCCACTCTGGCCGTTTACGCGGCGCTTTCTTCGTGCACGCGCACGTAACGCTCTCGCCACTCTCCCGTGTTCTCCTGCTTTGTGAGGCGCTTGCCTCTCTTGCAGTGCACGACCAATAGGTACACTACAATTATTACTTGGCACACAACTAAAATGTGTGAGGCTATTCTAATCCAGGAAGGCACTTCAATGTTGGTGAACAGATCCCAACACGGTGGGATTACTATGTCTAGAATTTCTGTCCCTATCTCGACAGTCTTTTGTTCTAGGGTGTAAAAATGTTTTTGCGATACCGCGACGGCTTTCAAAAGCTTGGTGAGGTGTTCAGGGAGAGGGGGACTGAGGTATCCGAAATGCGCGACGAATCGCTGCAAGTCGGTAAAATTCTCCTTTACTGTTAGATGAACAGTGGATGGTTCAGGGATCGGGACAATTCGCTGCTGTGCCACTTGAACTTCAGCCCTGGGTTTAAAACAGAAACTGCTGTCACTCACCGGACACCGGCTACGGTTTCCATGTTGGTAGTGTTGCGCTGCAGTGGTAACACAATATGTTCCACCCCCGATGTATGCTACCTGCGGAGGCACATGATCTTGTGACATTGCCTCCATGGTGCAATTCATGGGCTTGGCGCCAGCCGTTCTGAACCCGCACTGTGGTGATAAAAAGGCATTCAAGTGCTGGGGACACAGGATTATGTGTGCTCCCCTGCCATGACAACCAGAGAGATCTGTACCTGTCATCGTTTGCTCCAAGCGGATGACGTAAGGTGGGACCGCTGCATAGCGAATGTGGGCTCCCCCCTGAATGACACCAATGTTCTCTACCCGATACACCGGCGCGGGCTTTGCTGTGTCACCCAAAACCGCATACGTAAGACTATATCCATAATGGTATGGTTTGACCGTCCGCAGTCCACGGGGACTGGGTATGCTTCTGAAGCTAGCCTGAGCTGGCACGGGCTTAATGCGTTCTGAAAAGGGTGGAGCGCCTGCAGGTGTTTGTTACTTATCCAGGACGGGACCAAACCTTGTTTTAAATCCTCCAAATTACTGCGGCCCTCGCCCAGTAACCACGCCCCGTAAAGCACGCACACCTCATTCTGCGCAGCCTGATCGGACGCATTCCGATCTTCCCTGATCAGGGCATTTACCGTTCTCGCATGCTTCTCCAGCTCTGCTATAATTTCCTTTAAGTGTAGCGTCATGGCCTGGTCCTCGTGTAACTCAGACCCCACTACCTTATTTTCGTCTGTAAGAATATTCTTTAATTGTGTTTTTAAACCATTAATCTGGGTCTGCAACTCTACGTTGTCTAGAGCGTTGACCACAGATGTCCTGTATTGAACGCGGTGAACATATCGTTCTCAATACCCCTCCTTTGTCTCCCCACCTGACCCAAAACTTCGTATGGTGTGGTGTACAAGCTTGTCTTGTCAATCTCTGCAAAATCAAACTCGTAGAATTGTTTAAACATGTTTGTCAACAGGACCTGGTACAATTGTTCCGTTTCTTTGGGGCACCACTCTGGCAACCGCACCTCGGTGAGATTGAAAATCACCGAGGCCACCGCGTAATGTACCCCCTGAAATAGTATCTGGTCTGTTGGGACCAGTACCAAACCATTCCCGGGCCCCTTAGTGGTTTTAGGGCACCCCTCCTCCTGAGCCAAAACCACCGGAATCGTGGGCGGGGCCTTGCGTGGGCGTGTAATGAGTTCAGTGGCGTTTACCGGGATCGGAGAGTATGGGGCCCCGCACCCCCCTGGTGCTAGCATCCCACCTCATCCCTTTCCCATAATCCTGCCACTGATTTACGAAAAATATGGAGATGCCTTTGGGGCAAACGTGCTTCGACCCCCACATACATACATAGATTCCCTCATCCGGTTCCCACCATTTGTCCCAACAGACTCTCAATTGTCCGTTAGTCCCCGTAATGGTCCGATGGGTATTATTACCCAATCGCTCCCACTCGACCGAAGAATTCCTCATATTCCTGCTCAGCTTTCATAGCCACCACCATCGGCTCAATGGGACATTCCCATTACATGTCAAACAAATCCGTTTGCCGACGGTGACGCTGACTCTGGGTGTGATGATCCTCACTTTGGGGCACATCAAAGAAGTCTCTTTGTAGGCAAATCCCGATGTACTGGAATATTCAGTTGAATTCGTTCCCAGCCATCCTGGCCACCTTCCCTTGTGGAAATAAGTGGCGGTCTCCTCAGCCTCTCGCCTCCCGGTTCCATCCACCGCGATGGGGGCCGTGTCCCCGGAGCATCCAAACACCACGACATCCTTGGTGCGGCCTCGATAGGCCAGTCCACATCCGATTGCCGCGAGCACTACCAGAATCCGTTCCATCCTTCCTCGGTTCCTGTGATCAGATAAAATGATGTAGCCAGCCTCCCAAGAGTCTCTGGCTTTTGTGAAGGGTGAGCGGGTCCCCTGACCTCGCCTCACGTAAAAAGACATGTGCACTGGATAGACTTTTAACTGAACCTATTCTAAACTCCCATCATTTATCTTTTACTTATCAAAATTAAACTATAAAACTTACAAAACTTACAAACTATAAAACTTCTAACTTATCTTATAAACTGTACAGCGCCGCCCGTTCCCAGGGCGGCCTACTCAAATTCGGTGAAGGCGGCCACAAGCTTTTCCCAACGGTGGGAGGGCACCGACCCCTTCCTTTGATCTGCCGCAGCCTGTCTCTGCTGCGCTGTGACTGGGCTCTCCCTGGGCTGCCTTAGCCTTGGACCTACGCCTGGGGACATACTGGGGACTTGACCATACCTACGGGGGGCTACCGGGGGCAAGAACTCCAGGACCGACGGACCGGGTTTCGAGACTTCCACCGTCGCGACCTGTGGTCCCACCACAGCCGCTGGCTCCGCCTCCCCTGGCTCCGCCTCTCTGAACTCGGGATCTGCAGTCTCTGGCACCGCCCTACTTGGCCCAGTAGGCGGCCCTTCACTCGCAGTCCCTACCTCCCCCGAGGGCAAGACTTCCAAGGCGGACGGACTGGGTTCTGAGACTTCCATCGCCACGACCTGTGGTCCCACCACAGCCGCTGGCTCTGCGTCCCCTAGCTCCGCCCCCCTGAGTTCTGGACCTGCAGTTTCTGCTTCCACCCTGCGTGGACCTCCACTCGCTGTCCCTGTCTTCCATTTACTTGAATCGGGGGCGAACCTTTCGTCCTCCGATCCCAGCTCCTCTTCGCTTGTGTCACTATCTTGGTCGAGCTCCTCGAACTCTTCCTCATCTGACTCCCAACCCCAATAAAGGATCCTACATTTTGCTAGGATGTCCTCTCCCCTGATGCAAGCTGCTTTACCAGCCTGTGTACCCTGCGGTCCTACCCGGGGCTGCGAGTCCCCACTCGCAGGTTTGGCCCCTGTGGTTGGCCCTTGTGCACCCGGCTTATACAGTTTGCACTGATTTACGTGGAACCACTTAGTGCGCCGAGGCACCTTTACGGCGTATACCATGGGACTCGCCTTATCTACAATGCTGTAGGGTCCCATATACAGTGGTTCCAGACTCCCTACTCTGGCATAGTTTCTGACCATGACCTGGTCTCCTACTTCCCACTCCTGCTTCTTGCGGGGTTCCAGCAACAGGCGATTGCCCTGAAGCTGTCTTCCCATGTTCCCAGCCGCCTGCTCATAAACCTGCTTCAGGCGCTCCAAGAGGGTCTGGACGAACTTATCCCTGCTTACCTCTTGGAGCTGACCCTCAGTGAGCACCGGCGCTAGTACATGGGTGGGGGTTCGCATGATCCTTCCAGTCATCACCTCGTGCGGGGAATACCCCGTACTTTTCGACTGACTGGCCCAGATCCCCATGAGGACTAGAGGCAGAACCTCCGCCCATTTTTGGGGCGAGTTCATAGTCTCTTTCCTCAATTTCTCCTTCAGGGTCCGGTTCATGCGTTCAACACTCCCGGATGACTGGGGACTGTGCGCTACGTGCCACTTTCCTTCAATGCCCAAAAGCATGAGGGTGTTCTGCATCACCTGGCCGGTGAAATTACTCCCTTGGTCTGACTCCACAAAACGGGGGAGTCCCCACCGCGAGAACACTTCCCGGACCAGGATTTTTGCAGTACCCAGCGCCGTAGCTGTTCTACAGGGGAAGGCTTCCACCCATTTGGAAAACACATCCACCAAGACGAGGCAGTATTTGTAGCCTCCCTGGGTGGTGGGCAGGGGCCCTATATAGTCGATCTGTATCGACTGCCATGGTCCCTTCACCCTCCTGATGTGCCCCATGGGCACTTTCCTTTTCTGGGGGTCTGGGTTGTTTGCAGCGCACACGAGACAGTTTGCACAGAACTCGCGGACCTGCTCCCTGAGTCCCGGCCACCATCCCGCCTGCTCTACCCATTGCCAGGTTTCCTCGGGCCCAGGGTGCCCTGCCCCCGGCCCCTCATGAGCCAACTGGAGGACTTCCCTCCTGTGCTGCTGCGGCACAACCCACTGCTCCTCGCGGAACAGCATGCCTTCTTTAACGGAGAGGGTTGCCATACTGTACGGGCCCTCTACCTGCTTGCCCTCAGCAATAGTTCTGAGAACTGCTTTTAGGGCGGGATCCTGGTTCTGGACGGTCTTAAGGTCTAGGGGCAATGCTACCCTGGTGTTCCCGGGATTCCCGTCCCTGCCTTGGATCGCTGCCATGGGTCCGGGCCCATAAGGGTCCCAGAAAATGCCGTTACGGGCACCCTCCCTGGCTAGCGCATCCGCCTGCTGGTTGCCCTCCCCACGGGGCTCTGTGGAGGAGTGAGCCTTCACCTTATGGATGAAAATCTCCCCTTCCTCCCCTACTGCTGCTAGGATCTTTTCCAGCAAGGGCTTCACCGTTAAAGGTCGCCCGTCCGCGGAGGTGTATCCACGGCGGGACCAAATGGCCAGGTATTCCGTACACGAATTGCATGTGAACATACTGTCCGAGCAAATCGTGTATGGGGCTGGGAAAGTTTCTGGGTGGGTAACGACATACACCACGGCAGACAGCTCAGCTTGCTGTGCGCTCATGGTGCTGGGGAGCTTAATCGCCAGGGCAAGGTTTGCCGCAGGGTCATAAACTCCACACCCTGTGAGTCGTTCGCCAGCGGACACTGTGCTGGAACCATCAACATAAATTTCGCACCCTGTGGGATGTATCCCGGCCCGCAAACCTATGTTGACTTCCCACACCCCTTCCACCGAACACTGGTGGGCTGTACCGGGGTATACCAAATTGGCCGCAAGCCTGGGCTCGCAAAGACCTTTGACTCTAAGATCCATCTGGGAAAGGAGAAGGGTCCAGCGCGCAATTCGAGCGCTGCTTACGGTCCCATCCTTAATCCTCCCATCTAGAAGCATCTTAGTTGGTGTGTGATGGGTGAGGAGAGTGATGGGAGAGAGCCCTGTGAAGATCGCTGATCTTTTCACAGCCCAATGCATGGCTAAAAGATGCCTTTCGCAATTGGAGAAACTCCTCTCCACATCCGTTAACACCCTGGATGAATAGACAACCGGCCTCAGCTTGCCATGACGCTATTGGAGCAGCACAGCGCTCAAGCTGTCCCCGCTGGCAGCTACCTCCAGGAAAAACTCCTTCCCCCCATCTATGGCCCCTAAAGCTGGCGCGGTCTGCAAATTCCTTTTTAACTTCTCGAAAGCTGCCTGGCAGCCCTCGTCCCAAGACCACTCCACTCCCTTATGGAGGAGTCGGAGCAGCGGCGCTGCTGTGGCCGCATAGTCTTCGATAAAATCTCTGCAGTAACCGGTCAGTCCCAAAAAGGACCTCACACCCGTTATGGTGTTGGGAATCGGTAATTCTTGCACCGACTCCCTCCTTGCTTTGTCTATGGCTCTTTCCCCAGCGCGTATGGTCAGTCCCAGGAATTTTACTTCCTGCTGACCGATACGTGCTTTCTTAGGGTTAACTTTAAAACCCTTTCTCGCTAGCAGCTCCAATAACTCGGCCAGTAGTGGTCCATGCTCCTCCCTTGAGTCCGTAAATAGGAGCAAATCATCCACGTACTGCAATATCTGATTGGGCTGACTAAACTCCTTTAAACCTCCTGCCATACACTGATGGAAAATACTGGGGCTGTTGTGGAAACCCTGTGGCAAACAGTTCCATGTGTACTGTTGTCCTTTGAAAGTAAAGGCAAACTTGTACTGGTCATCTCGCCGCAGCGGGATGGACCAAAAACCGTTCGAGATATCCAGCACCGTGAACGTGGTCGCGGACGCTGGGATACTCCCTATTAGGTCAGCAACTGCTGCTACCGTGGACGCGCAGCTGGGGATGTTACTGTTAAGGACTCTGTAGTCCACCGTGGCCCTCCACGAATTATCCGGCTTCCTAACCGGCCATAATGGGGAGTTCACGTGTGTGGCTATCGGCCTCAACACGCCCTGCTGCACCAAGGAGGACATTGCTGTCTCCATATCGGGTTCTGCTTCTTTGGGGAAGTTATACTGCTTTTGGGGCCGGGTCATGGGGTCCCCGTCTACGCTGACCTCAAACCCGGTAACCCTCCCACGATCGTGCTTGTGGGTTGCAAACGCGTGCATATTATCTGACACGTACGTCTGCATGTCCGTTGGGACATCCGCGACCATAAACCCGAGGTCGTAACCTCCGGATGGCTTCATGGTACACAGGGCCCCTTTACCTTCCTCCCCCGGGATTACCACTACCTTGCCTTTTCCACCCTTGGCTCCCCAGAGACAGTGATTCCTAAGGTTCACGAGGATCCCGTGCTCCGATAGGAGATCTGATCCGAGGATGCCTCTCCCACCCCACTCTTGCCATTTCATCAGTATGCACTTCCACGTGGTGTGGAGTGCTCCTAAATGAATGGAGAGCGGAATGGAGAACGCGCCAGCCTGCTCTTTTCCTGTGAACCCCGCTAATGTGTATGGGACCTTGGTAGACAGTGGTGAGTCAAAGGGGCTATCCGTATGAATCACGGTGCATGAAGCTCCCGTGTCCAACAAATAACTACCCTTCTGCTTCTCTACCTCCATCTCCACCAGGGGTCGTTTCCACGCATCATAGCTGAGCGGACACAGGTAGACGGGCTGTGCGGGCTCTAGTCATTGGGTACCGGCGGACGGGGCTGCGGCATCTGCGGGGCCGGTAGCGACTGCCACCCTTCCTTGCGAAATCATGAGGGTCCGCATGGCTCCCAGCATTGATTCTATCGCATCGGGATGGATATGCACACCAGCTCCCTTATCGGAGGCAGGCACCTGGGCTCGGGCTGCGGGATTTTTATCCCTGGACTCCTTCCAAGGGTTCCTGCAGTTCTTGCGCCAGTGCCCTGTCTTTCCGCACCCGAAACAAGCATTACTGGCTTGTGGGACGCGATTTCCCTCCTGATGCCACTCCTTTTGAGCTGGGGCGGTGGGCTGTGCCTCATGCACCTTTCCCTTAAGGGGACGCGCTCCCGTACTCCTAGTATTACGGTACCCTACCGTGAGTTGGTTTAAGACCGACTCCTCAGTTGTGATGGGATTAGTGGGGTCAAACCACACTTTGGCCTGCTCCCTGACGGTTGGCAAGCTGTTGGCTACTAAACATCTGAGCCAGTGAGCTAAACCGACACCGTCTATGTGGCGACGCGCTGGCGCGCCTGGGCAGCTACGCTGATATACCGGCCTCAGCCTGTCGGCGAAAACCTTCGGGGGTTCTCCCTCCATCTGCATAGTCTGTCCCAATCTAACAAACGGACCTTCGTCGTCCGCCCCCAACACTTCTAGGACCTCCTCTCTTAACTCCTCATAGGTCCTATTACCCCTTTTACTTGCGTCTGAGAGACACTGGAGGATCGAGCTGTCTAAGGAGAACAGCAGCATTTTAGCCCTTTTCCCATCGTCGCAGCCGTTAATGGCTGCGGTCTGCTCTACCTCCCTGAAATGTACGGAAGGATCGTCTGACTCGGACAGCTTCCGTACGTGACTGATCATAGCCCTCAGCTGGTGTGAGCTGTGAGGCAACACAAGCTGGTTGAGGAGATTCCCCTCTTCCCCACCTTCTCCGTTCGGGCCCCTCTTGATACCCGTGACCGGACACAACGGTCCCGGCTTCACTACTACCTCAGGGGGCTGTACTACCTCGGGGACCTCTTCCTCTACTTCTACCACTTCCTCCCTTACCCAGGTTGCCGAATAGCTGGGTGGCGCGGAGGGCACAGTGGCAAATACCTCCTCTGCTTTGTTTGGTAGGGATTTTTCGAATTCCCCACCCACCGGCGGCTGGTGTGCTGACGGGCTGATAAGGCACACCATGCCGTGCGCTTTATTCAGGGCCTCTTTAAGGTTCCCTATCTCTCTCTGGCAGACGCTGTGGTGGCCCCCTCATGTTTATCTTCGAGGGCCATCTTATATGCTGCCCTAACTCCCTTTAAGCTCTCTTCCTGGGCTTTTATTTGAGCAGCTAGGCGGGCACACCGTTCCCTGATTCTACCCTCATTTAACTTGGCCTCAGTGACCTGGCACTCGAGGTAATCTATTTTCGCCTCATGGTGGTTGGCGACTAACTGGCGTTCCTGATGCAACGCATTTAAGGACGCGATGAGCTGCTGCCCCCCCCCGCGACCTTTTCTTCCATCTCCACCTCCAAACCCCTGATCTGAGCTGCCTGTGCCATGATGACCTGGTCCGAAATCTGGACTTGCCTTTTATAACACATCAGCCAGACCGCTTTCTCCACCGATTTTTTGTGTTCTTTGCTGCCTGTCCACCTGATGGCTGCGTCTAGTGGACGCTTATCCACCAGCAGGTCGCTTATCTATCTCTTAGTCAAATTAACCTTCCCAAAAACATAATCGGCTATTCTCTCTTCCATAACATTTCGCCCATTCATACCAGGGTCTAACACATTACTTTCCCGCTGCCAGTGTCCCTTCGTGGTCGCCATTTCCTGTGAGGGGTTCGCGTGGCTCTGTGCTTAGCCTGGGTGCTAGTGCGGGGTTAGGCCTTGTTGCCTGTTCTGGTCTCCAGCCAGCCTGGTAGCACTAGACACCTGTGAGTGGTTCGACTCACTCGTTCTTACGGTTCTGACACTGGACTTAGGTGCGAGAGCAGTAATGCAGAGAAAGCTCAGGTAGACCCGGTTGAATAGTACGAAATGGAAAATCTTTATTGCATATTGTTCAAGATTATGAAATACATGTCATAAGCACAGATTAATGACAGTACAAGCTTACATACATTTATGAAACTAGGTTTAGGGAAACGAGGAGCGCACGACACATCGTAAAAGGGGACACACATTATAATTATCCTTAAAACAAAATCCTCACCTATCAATACCTGTCCTAATCTAGATCTGTAGGATCAAGAACCATGCTCACCATGCGTGATAACTCGGAGAATTCTAAAACGGTGCTCGGATGTTTTCGCCACAGCACCTGACTATTCACGTGTTAATCAGGGGTCTCTGTACCCCACTTGTTTACTCGCTCTGCTCCGGCTAGCAGGCTGGACCGTCTGCTGCCATGAAGATCTGTGTTGACCTCGGATTCCTGATAAAACTCAAAGAAGAGTCTTCCTGTGCCCGACACCGGTTAGCGGTAGAATTCGTGTGGTAACCTGTAAATGGTCTTTATAGTTCGGGCGCGGTCGGGGTTTACTGACCGCGGCGGCACATGTAGTCGTCTTCTTCTTCTTCTTGTCTTGTTTCGTTTCGTCAGGCCTTCGAGTCCCTACACCGTTTACCGACGCTCGGGATGGTGCACCCGCTTACCGGCCTTCGCAGCCCAGCTCTTCACAGATCTTCGCGGCAAGCCACGAGGTTGACTCCCGGAAGATAAGCGGACCAAGAGTTCGGTGGGCAGCAAGAGCACAAGTCAAAAGTCGTCAGGGAATAAGAGGAATAAGAGTCAAGAGCCAGGAGTCCAGAGGATAAGAGAGTCAAGAGAAAGATGGACGTTTGTTCACTACAGTTATAGTACTGTAATTCATTATCTCCCGCCCAATCTTAATGTTCATCTTTTGTCATGTTTTGGCGCTGAAACTTCTTGTATGGGGTGGTTCTTGTCGTTAATGGGTTTCGGTGATACTTGTAACTGTCTAAGTACCCGTTAATATTTCTCCCATTGTGGAACCAGCTAGGAGTATCCCTGGAGGGGTTTTGGGGGCCTCCGAATTCTTGCTGTGAGTACCCGCGAATGGCTCTCTCATCGTAGAGCTGCGGGGAATTTGCGTATCAATGTCTTTGGATGGGCCCTTGATTGCTCAGTACAATAGCCCTCGTTTGTGCATGGAAAACCGATTCCAGCACTTATATTTCTTGCTTAGGTGTTAAAAATGCAAAACGATCGCGTCTTGTTTTATATCAATATGCTGAGTACTGTCCGATCTTGCTGAAATGTTTATTGAAACGCCATCTTGTCTGCCTACTGAAAAATCTGGAACCTTCTGCCACGAGGCACGGCGGCCATTTTACAGGCTGTTTGTGTCCGTTTTGAAACATGACAGCATTTGGCAGAAATAAAGCTGATTTTACAAAACTGTCTGTCTCTTTCTCATTATTTTGAAATCGCGATAATTTGCGAATTCTACACAGGGAATAGTGTGAGACCAGGGAATAGTGTGAGACCAGGGAATAGTGTGAGACCAGAGAATAGTGTGAGACCAGAGAATAGTGAGAGGGACCAGGGAATAGTGTGAGACCAGAGAATAGTGTGAGACCAGGGAATAGTGTGAGACCAGGGAATAGTGTGAGACCAGGGAATAGTGAGAGGGACCAGGGAATAGTGTGAGATCAGGGATTAGTGTGAGACCAGGGAATAGTGTGAGACCAGGGAATAGTGTGAGATCAGGGATTAGTGTGAGACCAGGGAATAGTGAGAGGGACCAGGGAATAGTGTGAGACAAGGGAATAGTGTGAGACCAGGGAATAGTGAGAGGGACCAGGGAATAGTGTGAGACCAGGGAATAGTGTGAGATCAGGGAATAGTGAGAGGGATCAGGGAATAGTGTGAGGGACCAGGGAATTTTGTGAGACCAGGGAATAGTGTGAGACCAGGGAATAGTGTGAGACCAGGGAATATTGTGCGACCAGGGAATAGCGTGAGACCAGGGAATAGTGTGAGACCAGGGATTAGTGTGAGCCCAGGGAATAGTGTTAGACCAGGGAATAGTGTGAGACCAGGGAATAGTGTGAGACCAGGGAATAGTGTGTGACCAGGGAATAGTGTGTGAGACCAGGGAATAGTGTGAGACCAGGGAATAGTGTGAATCCAGGGAATAATGTGAGAGCAGGGAATAGTGTGAGACCAGGGAATAGTGTGAGACCAGGGAATAGTGTGAGACCAGGGAATAGTGTGAGACCAGGGAATAGTGTGAGACCAGGGAATAGTGTGAGACCAGGGAATAGTGTGTGACCAGGGAATAGTGTGTGAGACCAGGGAATAGTGTGAGACCAGGGAATAGTGTGAATCCAGGGAATAATGTGAGAGCAGGGAATAGTGTGAGACCAGGGAATAGTGTGAGACCAGGGAATAGTGTGAGGCCAGGGAATAGTGTGAGGGATCAGGGAATAGTGTGAGACCAGGGAATAGTGTGAGACCAGGGAATAGTGTGAGACCAGGGAATAGTGTGAGACCAGGGAATAGTGTGTGAGACCAGGGAATAGTGTGAGACCAGGGAATAGTGTGAGACCAGGGAATAGTGTGTGAGACCAGGGAATAGTGTGAGACCAGGGAATAGTGTGAGACCAGGGAATAGTGTGTGAGACCAGGGAATAGTGTGAGACCAGGGAATAGTTTGAGACCAGGGAATAGTGTGAGACCAGGGAATAGTGTGTGAGACCAGGGAATAGTGTGAGACCAGGGAATAGTGTGAGACCAGGGAATAGTGTGAGACCAGGGAATAGTGTGAGACCAGGGAATAGTGTGTGAGACCAGGGAATAGTGTGAGACCAGGGAATAGTGTGAGACCAGGGAATAGTGAGAGGGATCAGGGAATAGTGTGAGACCAGGGAATAGTGTGAGACCAGGGAATAGTGTGAGACCAGGGAATAGTGTGAGACCAGGGAATAGTGTGAGGGACCAGGGAATAGTGTGAGACCAGGGAATAGTGTGAGGGATCAGGGAATAGTGTGAGACCAGGGAATAGTGTGAGGCCAGGGAATAGTGTGAGACCAGGGAATAATGTGAGACCAGGGAATAGTGTGAGGGATCAGGGAATAGTGTGAGACCAGGGAATAGTGTGAGGCATCAGGGAATAGTGTGAGACCAGGGAATAGTGTGAGACCAGGGAATAGTGTGAGACCAGGGAACAGTGTGAGGGACCGGGGAATAGTGTGAGACCAGGGAATAGTGTGAGACCAGGGAATAGTGTGAGACCAGGGAACAGTGTGAGGGACCGGGGAATAGTGTGAGACCAGGGAATAGTGTGAGACCAGGGAATAGTGAGAGGGATCAGTGGGCTGACTGGGCCTCGGTTTAATGTCTCATCTGAAAGACGGCACCTTTGACAGTGCAGCACTCCTTTAATACTGCACTGGAGTGTCAGTAGATTATGTGAGGTCCTGAAAGGTTCCTATATAAATGCAAGTTCTTTCTTTCCTTTTAATTAGATCTTAATGACTGCAATCAAAATGGCTGGTGTGCTCATTTGGCACAAGCAATTTCATGCAATATGATTTGGTTAGTAGACAAGACAGAAAGCTGGTCGTTAATGACACACATACAATAATGGTTAACACTTTTCAAGCATTCAGTGAGCCATTTAAGCAGTATAAATAATGAAAACTTCATGATTCCAGCTGTTGAACTGTTCAATAGGATTCAGCAGCAAATTTCTAAAGTTCCTTTCACTGACTGGAGCAGCGAGGAGAAATCAAAGGACTTTCTGGGCAGGGAGAGCAGCCCACAAGCATGATTGGAAGCAGGTTGATTGGCAATACGTTACAGATGTTGTGAACTCTGTGTCAACTATTGCGAGGAGCTGGAGGTCGGTCTGGATGAAGTTTCACAGCTTAACATGCCAGCTGTGGCTCAGTGGGTCGCACGCTCGCTTCCGAGTACAGAAGGTTGTGGGTTCTTGGCCCCACTCCAGGGATTTGAGCGCATAAATCTCGGCTGACACTCCAGTGCAGTGCTGCACTGTTGGAGCATTGGGAGCAGCAGAGGGAGCGGACCGACCTGTGAGGGCGCAGGCGAAGGAGGAGGCGATGAAATAAAGCCTGAGGCTCGAGGCCCAGACCGAGCTATTGGGAGCGGGAATGGGAGCAGACCCACCTGTGAGGGAACAGGCGATTTAAAGAACAACAAAAAAAAGGAGTGACGTAGCAGGGAAGCGATTGGTTGGTCAGTATTTTTCTGTTTTCTTGGGCATTGGTTTAAATTAAGAGCCAGGATTAAAAACTAAATGTTCAAAACTTAAACACTTAATTAATCAAATACATTAGAGATGGCAGGACAGGCGACGTGTTACTGCTGCAACCTGTGGGAGCTGGTGGACACCATTGAGGTTCAAGGCGACCACATTTGCAGTAAGTGTTGGTTGCTCGAGGAACTTCGGCTCCGTGTTGATGAGCTGGAGTCCGAGCTTCAAACACTGTGACACATCAGGGAGGGGGAGAGTTACCTGGACGCTGTGTTCCAGGAGGCAGTCACACCCCTTAGATTAATTAATTCAAATTTGGTCCGTGGTCAGGGACAGGTGGGTGTGACTACAAGCGAGGCAGGTATGGGGAACCAGGAGGTAGTGGTGGAGGAGACTCAGCCCTTGTTCTTGTCCAATAGGTACGAGGTTCTTACTCTCTGTGTGGACGAGAGCAGGGACTGCAGGGAGGATGAGCAAACTGACCACAGCACCATGGTACAGGGAGCCATTCAAGAGCGGGGAGCAAAAAGAAATGTGGTAGTGGTAGGGGACAGCATAGTTAGGGGGATAGACACTGTTCTCTGCAGCCAAGAGCGTGAGTCCCGAAGGGAAAAGGACATCTCCTCTGGACTGGAGAAGAACTTGGAGTGGGAGGGGGAGGATCCAGTTGTCATAGTCCACGTAGGTACCAACAACATAGCTAGGACAAAGAAAGAGGTTCTGCTGAGAGAGTTTGAGCAACTCGGGACTAAATTAAAAAGCAGAACCACAAAGGTAATAATCTCTGAGCCATGAGCAAATTGGCATAGGGTCAATAGGATCAGGGAGATGAATGCGTGGCTCAGAGATTGGTGTGGGAGAAGTGGGTTTTGATTCGTGGGGCACTGGCACCAGTACTGGGGAAAGAGAGAGCTGTTCCGTTGGGACGGACTACACCTGAACCATGTTGGGACCAGAGTGCTAGCGAATCGAATAACTAGGGAGGTAGATAGGGCTTTAAACTAAATAAGGGGGGTGGGGAGGATCCCGATGGAGAGAAATTTAGAATGCTAAAGAGAAAAGACAAGGAAGCAGTGCAGGAAAGTGATTGGGGTAAGGATCTTCTTCTTAGGCAGTCCCTCAGAACCGAAGATGACTTGCTTCCTCATTACAAATGAGTTCTCAGGTGACTGATGAGTTCACTATGGACCTACCGTCTCTGTCACAGGTGGGGCAGATGGTGGTTGAAGGGGCGGGTGGGTGGGGTGCTTGGGTTGATGTGCGCTCCTTCCGCTGTTTACGCTTGGCTTCCGCTTGCTCCCGGCGAAGAGACTCGAGGTATTCGGCGCCTTCCCGGATGCTTCTCCTCCACGTTGTGCGGTCTTGGGCCAGGGATTCCCAGGTGTCAGTGGGTTGCACTTTTTCAAGGAGGCTTTGAGGGTGTCCTTGAAGCGTTTCCTCTGCCCACCTGGGGCTCTCTTGCCGTGTCGGAGCTCCGAGTAGAGCGCTTGTTCTGGGAGTCTCGTATCGGGCATGCGGACGATATGACCCATCCATCGGAGCTGATCGAGCGTGGTCAAAGCTTCGATGCTGGGGATATTGGCCTGAGCGAGAACACTGACGTTGGTGCGCCTATCCTGCCAATGGATTTGCAGGATCTCGCGGAGGCAGCGTTGGTGGTACCTCTCCAGTGCAGAGAGGTGGGGTAAGTATAACCAGATTGTGTCAGGAAGGGACAAAGCGTACAAACAAAGAGTGCACCAACAAATAGGGTCCGGGTAAGAAAAAATGGTAAGAAGACAAATAGGGCCATAGTACAAAAAAATGTTAAGATGTCTAAAAAAGTTAAAAAGACAAATCTAAAGGCACTGTATCTGAATGCACGAAGCATTCGTAATAAGGTAGACGAATTAACAGCGCAAATAGATGTGAACGGATACGATATAATTGCAATTACAGAGACATGGCTGCAGGGTGACCAAGGCTGGGAGCTGAATATCCAAGGATATTCGATATTTAGGAAGGACAGACAAAAAGGAAAAGGAGGTGGGGTGGCATTGTTAGTAAAAGATGAAATCAGAGCAATGGTGAGAAAGGATATTGGCTTAGAAAATCAAGATGTAGAATCGGTTTGGGTAAAGCTAAGAAGCACCAAGGGGCAGAACACATTGGTGGGAGTTGTCTATAGGCCTCCAAACATTAGTGGTAATGTAGGGGATGGCATCAAACAGGAAATTAGAGATGCATGTAACAAGGGTACGACAGTAATCATGGGAAACTTTAATCTACATATAAACTGGCCAAACCAAATTAGCAATAATACTGTGGAGGATGAATTCCTGGAGTGTGTACGAGATGGTTTTTTAGACCAGTACATTGAGGAGCCAACTAGGGAACAGGCTATCCTAGATTGGGTATTGTGCAATGAGAAGGGGTTAATTAATAATCTTGTGTGGGGTCCTTCAGGGAAGAGTGACCATAACATGAAATAATTCTTCATTAAGATGGAAAGTGAAGAATTCCAATCCGAAACTAGGGTTCTAAATCTAAACAAAGGAAACTACGATGGTATGAGGAGTGAGCTGGCTATGATAGATTGGAGAGCTTCATTAAAAGGCATGACGGTGGATAGGCAATGGCTAACATTTAAGGAACGAATGCATGAATTGCAACAGTTATACATTCCTTTCTGGCGCAAAAACACAAAAGGAAAAGTGGCCCAACCATGGCTAACAAAAGAAATTAAGGATGGTATTAGATCCAAAGAGGAGTCATATAAAGTTGCCAGAAAAAGTAGCAAGCCTGAGGATTGGGAGCAGTTTAGAGTTCAGCAAAAAAGGACTACGAGATTGATTAAGAGGGGAAAAATAGAGTATGAGAGTAAACTTGCAAGGAACATAAAAGTGGATTGTAAAAGCTTCTACAAGTATGTAAAAAGAAAAAGATTAGTGAAGACAAATGTAGGTCCCGTACAGTCAGAAATGGGAGAATTTATAATGGGGAACAAAGAAATGGCAGAGCAATTAAAGAAATACTTTGGTCCTGTCTTCACAGAAGAGGACACAAATAACTTCCCAGAAATGCAAGGGAACCAAGGGTCTAGTGAGAAGGAGGAATTAAAGGAAATTAGTCATAGAGTCATAGATTTATACAGCACAGAAAGAGGACCTTCGGCCCATCTTGTCCGCACCGGCCATCAAGCCCTATCTATTCTAATTCCAGAAAAAGCAGTAACCCTGTGGATTGGGAGCAGTTTAAGATTCAACAAAGGAGGACAAAGGGATTAATTAAGAAGGGGAAAATAGAATACGAGAGTAAGCTTGCAGGGAACATAAAAACTGACTGTAAAAGCTTTTATAGATATGTGAAGAGAAAAAGATTAGTGAAATCAAGCATAGGTCCCTTGCAGTCAGAATCAGGGGAACTTATAATGGGGAACAAAGAAATGTCAGACCAATTAAATACATATTTTGGTTCTGTCTTCACAAAGGAGGACACAAATAACCTCCCAGAGATGTTGGGGAACATAGGGTCTGATGAAAGGGAGGAACTGAAAGAAATCAGTATTTGTAGGGAAATGGTGTTAGGGAAATTGAAGGGATTGAAGGCCGATAAATCCCCAGGGCCTGATAATCTACATCCTAGGGTACTTAAGGAAGTGGCCCTAGAAATAGTAGATGCATTGCTGATCATCTTCCAACATTCGATGGAATCTGGAACAGTACCCATGGATTGGAGGGTAGCTAATGTTACCCCACTATTCAAAAAGGGTGGTAGAGAGAAAACGGGGAATTACAGACTGGTCAGCCTGACATCGGTAGTGGGGAAAATGCTAGAGTCCATTATAAAAGATGTAATAGCTGAGCACTTGAAAAACAGTGACAGGATCGGATAAAGTCAACATGGATTTACAAAAGGTAAATCATGCTTGACTAATCTATTGGAATTTTTTGAGGATGTAACTGGTAAAATAGATAAGGGAGAACCAGTGGATGTGGTGTATTTGGACTTCCAAAAGGCTTTTGATAAGGTCCCGCATAAGAGATTAGCGTGTAAAGTTAAGGCACATGGGATTGGGGGCAAGGTACTAACTTGGATAGAGAACTGGTTGGCTGACAGAAAGCAAAGAGTTGCAATAAACGAGTCTTTTTCCGAGTGGCAGGCAGTGACTAGTGGGGTACCGCAGGGATCGGTCCTAGGACCCCAGCTATTCACAATATATATTAATGATCTAGACAGGGGAACTAGATGTAATGTCTCCAAGTTTGCAGACGACACAAAGCTGGGTGGGCGTGTGTGCTGCGAGGAGGATGCCGAGAAACTCCAGGATGATTTGGACAGGTTGGGTGATTGGGCAGAAGCGTGGCAGATGCAATATAACGTGGATAAATGTGAGGTTATCCACTTTGGTGTCAAAAACAGAAAGGCAGATTATTATCTGAATGGCAATAGATTGGGAGAAGGGGAAGTGCAACGAGACCTGGGTGTCCTTGTGCACCAGTCGCTGAAGGTAAGTATGCAGGTGCAGCAGGCGGTTAAGAAGGCAAATGGTATGTTGGCCTTCATAGCGAGATGGTTTGAGTACAGGAGCAAGGATGTCTTGCTGCAGTTGTACAGGGCCTTGGTGAGACCACATCTTGAGTACTGTGTGCAGTTTTGGTCGCCTTATCTGAGGAAGGATGTTCTTGCCATGGAAGGAGTTCAGAGAAGATTCACAAGGCTGATACCTGGGATGGCAGGAATGACGTATGAAGAGAGATTGGGTCGATTGGGTTTATACTCGCTGGAGTTTAGAAGAATGAGAGGGGATCTCATTGAAACTTATAAAATTCTGACAGGACAGGACAAACTAGATGCAGGAAGGATGTTCCCGATGGTCGGGGAGTCCAGAACCAGGGGTCACAGTCTAAGGATAAGGGGTAAGCCATTTAGGACAGAAATGAGGAGGAATTTCTTCACCCAGAGAGTGGTGAACCTGTGGAATTCTCTGCCACAGAAGGCAGTAGAGGCCAATTCAATTAAATAGATTCAAGAAGGAGTTGGATATATTTCTTAAGGCTAAAGGGATCAAGGGATATGGGGAGAAAGCAGGGACAGGGTACTGAATTTGGATGATCAGCCATGATCGCATTGAATGGCGGAGCAGGCTAGAGGGGCCGAATGGCCTACTCCTGCTCCTATCTTCTATGATTCTATGGGGTAAAAATTCACTTGGTTGCGCCACCCGTTAGCGCCTTAAGAGGGTGCTAATGGGGCGCAAAGCCGCTAACGCCCGGGCGCAGCGATGTTTGCGCCGCTCGAGAACTTAACTTGAGATTGTGCGGCGGCGCTAAAACTTACCGCTGCGACCACCTGCGCGCGCAGATTGTGACGTCATTCCATGGTGCAACGCCCTTGGGGCGCCCCGTAGCGGAAATTGAGTGGCGCCCCCTGCCTTACCGCCTGGCGCTTCCAACGACCAGAAGACTGGAACGCTATCAATCGCTGTGGGGCTGGGGGGGGCGCTATTTAAAGGGGGCCTCTTCCTGTCTTTTATTGTTGGTGGCATTTTTGAACTACGCATTCTGAGAGAGAGAGGGAGAGACTTCTGGAGAGATTCAACGTTGTGTGAAGGAGTTTTGGGTACTGAGCAGCACTTTGCAGGTTCATTTTGATTTGCCATTCCTTGTATCGATTTAGCAGAGACCATGGGAGCTGCACTCTGAGCTCTTTGCCTGGTGCTCTCCATTGTTCTTTCCAGCACATTTGATGTGCAAGTCTCTCCAGGCCGAGATTCAAGGCAGCAATGAACAGGATGTGGATGGAAAGCAAGATTAACCATCCCCTTTAAGAACTGGCCCGTGCCATTGTGTGTGTGTTCCATTGCTGACTGACATTACATGAGCTTCGCCAGCGCTCCGAGTTAGCGCCTTACTGCTCGGCCTTTGCGCCTTAAGAGAGGTGTGCAGCGCCTGATTTAGCGCTCCACTCACCTCCCGGGGCGGTAAAAGTGAAGTTTCCCGTCAGTGCCGATAATTAGCGCCAGGCGCTAATATTTGCGTCCGGACGATATTTGCGCCCCAAATGGGGCGCGACCTAATTTCTACCCCTATGATTCTATGATTTTCCAGCACTTGGTCCGTAGCCTTGAATGCTATGGCGTTTCAAGTGATCATCTAAATGCTTCTTGAATGTCGTGAGGGTTACTGCCTCTACCACCCTTTCAGGCAGTGAGTTCCAGATTCCAACCACCCTCTGGGTGAAAAAGTTTTTCCTCAAATCCCCGCTAAATCTCCTGCTCCTTACCTTGAAACTATGCCCGCTGGTTATTGACCCCTCTACTAAGGGGAATAGTTCCTTTCTATCTACCCTATCTATGCCCCTCATAATTTTGTACACCTCAATCAGGTCCCCCCTCAGCCTTCTCTGCTCTTAGGAAAACAACCCCAGCCTGTCCAGTCCCTCTTCATAGCTGAAGCGCTCCAGCCCAGGTAACATCCTGGTGAATCTCCTCTGCACCCTCTCCAATGCAATCACATCCTTCCTATAGTGTGGCGACCAGAACTGCACACAGTATTCTAGCTGTAGCCTGACTAGCATTTTGTACAGCTCCATCATAACCTCCCTGCTCTTATATTCTATGCCTCGGCTAATGAAGGCAAGTATCCCATATGCCTTTTTAACCACCTTATCTACCTGTCCTGCTGCCTTCAGGGATCTATGTACATGCACACCAAGGTCCCTCTGATCCTCTGTCCTTCCAAGGATCCTATCATTCATTGTGTATTCCCTTGCCTTGTTAGTCCTCCCACAATGCATTACCTCACACTTTTCAGGGTTAAATTCCATTTGCCACTGTTCTGCCCATCTGACCAACCCATCTATATCATCCTGTAGCCCGAGGCTTCCCTCCTCGCTATTTACCACGCCACCAATTTTCATGTCATCTGCGAACTTACTGATCATACCCCCTACATTCATATCCAAATCATTAATGTACACTACAAACAGCAAAGGACCCAGCACCGATCCCTGCGGTACACCACTGGGCACAGGCTTCCAGTCACAAAAACAACCTTCGACCTCTGCCTCCTGCCACTCAGCCAATTTTGGATCCAATGTGCCAAATTGCCCTGGATCCCATGAGCTCTTACCTTCTAGACCAGTCTCCCATGCGGGACTTTGTCAAAAGCCTTACTGAAGTCCATGTAGACTACATCAACTGCACTACCCTCATCCACACACCTAGTCACCCCCTCGAAAAATTCAATCAAATTGGTGAGACGTGATCTCCCCCTGACAAAGCCATGCTGATTATCCTTGATTAATCCTTGCCTCTCCAAGTGGAGACTAATTCTGTCCCTCAGAATTTTTTCCAATAATTTCCCTACCACTGATGTTCGGCTCACTGGCCTGTAATTCCCTGGTTTATCCCTACTACCCTTCTTGAATAATGGTACTACGTTAGCTGTCCTCCAGTCCTCTGGCACCTCCCCTGTGGCCAGAGAGGGTTCTGAAAATTTGTGTCAGACCCCCTGCAATCTCCTCCCTTGCCTCACACAGCAGCCTGGGATACATCTCGTCTGGGCCTGGGGATTTATCCACTTTTAAGCCTGCTAAAACTACTAGTACCTCCTCCCTCTCAATACTAATTTGTTCAAGTATATCACAATCCCGCTGCCTGATTTCTATGTCTACATCGTCCTTTTCCATAGTGAACACAGATGCAAAATATTCATTTGAAACCTCACCTACATCTTCCGGCTCTACACACAGATTGCCACTTTGGTCCCTAATGGGCCCTACTCTTGCCCTTAATATACTTATAAAACACCTTGGGATTTTCCTTTATTTTGCCCGCCAGTGTTTTTTCATGCCCCCTCTTCGCTCTCCTAATTTATTTTTTAAGTACCCCCCTACACTTTCTATACTCCTCTCGGGGTTCCACTATTTTTAGTCCTTTGTATCTGCCAAAAGCCTCCTTTTTTTTCCTAATCCTTTCTTGTATAGCCCTTGACATCCAGGGTTACCTGGGCTTGTTGGTCCCACCTTTACGGGAACATGTTGGCGTTGTACTCTCTCTATTTCCTTTCTGAAAGACTCCCACTGTTCTGATGTGAATTTTCCTACAAGTATCTGATCCTAGTCCACTTTGGCCAGATCCTGCCTTATCATATTAAAATCAGACTTCCCCCAATTTAGAACCTTTATTTCCGGTCCATCTTTGTCCTTTTCCATGACTACCTTAAATCTCACCGAATTATGGTCACTGTCACCAAAATGCTCTCCTACTGACACTTCTACCACTTGCCCGGCTACATTCCCTAGAATTAGGTCCAGTACCGCCCCCTCTTTTGTAGGACTTTCTACATGCTGGCTCAAAAAGCTCTCCTGGATGCACTTTAAGAATACCGCACCCTCTAAGCCTTTCACACTCTGACTATCCCAGTTAATATTGGGGAAGTTGAAATCCCCTACTATTATTACCCTATTATTTCGACACTTCTCTGAGATTTGCCTACATATCTGTTTCTCTATCTCCCCCTGACTGTTTGGGGGCCTATAGTATACTCCCAGCAAAGTGCATGCCCCCTTTTTGTTTTTAAGTTCTACCCATAAGGCCTCATTAGAGGAAACTGCTAAGATATCATCCCTCCTTACAGCAGTAATTGACTCCTTGATTAATATTGCGACACCCCCTCCTCTTTTACATCCCCCTCTGTCTCGCCTGAAGATTCTATACTCCGGAATATTGAGCTGCCAGTCCTGCTCCTCCCTCAACCATGTCTCTGTGATAGCACCAATATCGTACTCCCATGTGTTCATCAACACCTTCAATTCATCTGCCTTACTCGCAAGACTCCTTATAAATGCCATCCAGCCTTGCTATACTCCCTTGTGCTGTTACATATTTGCTCTGCCTTCCAGGCTGACTTGTTTTTTCCTCTATACTTGGCTGTGCATCACCCCCTACTATAGCTCCACTCCGTATCCCATCCCCCTGCCAAGTTAGTTTAAACCCCCCCAACAGTACTAGCAAACCTCCCCGCAAGGATGTTGGTCCCGTTCCAGTTCAGGTGCAACCCGTCCGACTTGTACAGGTCCCACCTTCCTCAGAAGCAGACCCAGTGATCCAGGAAACTAAAGCCCTCCCTCCTGCACCAACTCTTTAGCCATGCATTCATCTGCTCTATCCTCCTATTCCTATACTCACTAGCACATGGCACCGGGAGTAATCCAGAGATTACAACCTTTGAGGTCCTGCTTTTAAATCTGCTACCTAGCTCCCTAAATTCTTGTTGCAGGACCTCATCCCTCTTTCTACCGATGTCGTTGGTACCAATGTGAACCACGACCTCTGATTGTTCGCCCTCCCCCTTCAGAATGCCCTGCAGCCGTTCAGTGACTTCCTTGACCCTGGCACCAGGGAGGCAACATACCATCCTGGAGTCACGTCTGCGGCCACAGAAACATCTATCTGTTCCCCTTACAATAGAATCCCCTATCACTATTGCTCGCCCACTCTTTTTCCTCCCCTCCTGTGCAGCTGAGCCACTCGTAGTGCCACGGACTTGGCTCTTGCTGCATTCCCCTGAGAAATCATCTCCCCCAGCAGTATCGAAAATGGAACATCTGTTGGAGAGGGAGATGGACCCAGGGGACACCTGCACTACCTTCCTAGTTCTTTTACTCTGTCTGGCGGTCACCCATTCCCTGTCTGTCTGTGCACTCTTTACCTGCGGTGTGACCACCTTGTTAAACGTGCTATCCACGAAGATCTCAGTTTCGCGGATGCTCCACAGTGACTCCAGCTGCAGCTCCAGCTCAGAAACGCGATTTCGAGTAGCTGCATCTGGAGACACTTCCTGCACATGTGTTTGCCCTGGACACCGAAAGTGTCCCTGAATTCCCACATAGCACAGGAGGAGCACTCCACGCTGCGAGCTGCCCTGCCATGTCCTAACCTTAACTTACTCCCTTTATTTCCTTTAAATTAAAGAATATTAAATACACTAGGGACCCTACTTCACTTTAAACACTACTATTAGTAAAAAAATAGTGCTGGAGAAATTAATGGGACCGAAAGCTGATAAATCCCCAGGGCCTAATAATCTGCATCCCAGAGTACTAAAAGAGGTAGCCATGGAAATAGTGGATGCATTGGTTGCCATCTTCAAAAATTCTATAGATTATGGAACAGTTCCTGCAGATTAAAGGGTGGCAAATGTAACCCCACTATTTAAAAAAGGAGGGAGAGAGAAAACCGGGAACTGCAGACCGGTTAGCCTAACATCAGTAGTAGGGAAAATGCTAGAGTCTATTCTAAAGATGTGATAACAGGACACTTAGAAAATATCAACGGGATTAGACAAAGTCAACATGGATTTATGAAAGGGAAATCGTGTTTGACAAACCTACTGGAGTTTTTTGAGGATGTAACTGTTAGAATAGATAAGGGAGAACCAGTGGATGTGGTGTATTTGGATTTTCAGAAGGCCTTTGATAAAGTCCCACATAAGAGGTTAGTGTGCAAAATTAAAGCACATGGGATTGGAGGTAATATACTGGCATGGATTGAAAATTGGTTAACAGACAGGAAACAGAGAGCAGGAATAATTGGGTCTTTTTCAGGGTGGCAGGCGGTGACTAGTGGGCTACCGCAGGGATCAGTGCTTATGCCCCAGCTATTCACAATATATATCAATGATTTGGATGAGGGAACCAAATGTAATATTTCCAAGTTTGCTGACGACACAAAACTAGGTGGGATTGTGAGTTATGAGGAGGATGCAAAGAGGCTTCAAGGCGATTTAGACAAGTTGAGTGAGTGGGCAAATACATGGCAGATGCAGTATAACGTGGATAAATGTGAAGTTATCCACTTCGGTAGGAAAAACAGAATGGTAGAGTATTATTTAAATGGTGATAGATTGGGAAATGTTGATTTACAAAGGGACCTGGGTGTCCTTGTACACCAGTCACTGAAAGCAAACATGCAGGTGCAGCAAGCAGTTAGGAAGGCAAATGGTATGTTGGCCTTCATTGCAAGAAGATTTGAGTGCAGGGGCAAGGATGTCTTACTACAGTTGTACAGGGCCTTGGTGAGACCACACCTGGAGTACTGTTATCAGTTCTGGTCTCCTTACCCAAGAAAGGATATACTTGCCATAGAGGGAGTGCAGCGAAGGTTCACCAGACTGATTCCTGGGAAGGCAGGACTGTCGTCTGAGGAGAGATTGGGTTGACTAGGCCTGTATTCACTAGAGTTTAGAAGAATGAGAGGGGATCTCATTGAAACTTATAACATTCTGACAGGGCTAGACAGACTGGATGCAGGGAGGATGTTTCCCCTGGCTGGGGGGATCTAGAACGAGGGGTCACAGTCTCAGGATATGGGGTAGGACATTTAGGACTGAGATGAGGAGAAATTTCTTCACTCAGAGGGTGGTGAACCTGTGGAATTCTCTACCACAGAAGGCTGTGGAGGCCAAGTCACTGAATATATTTAAGAAGGAGATAGATAGATTTCTGAACACAAAAGGCAGTGTCAGGAGCGGAGAGAGCAGCAGCACAGTGAGTAGTTAAACTCACTTTCGCGGGCTTTTTTGCAGAGGCCAGTGTCGGGAGTGGAGAGAGCTGCAGCACAGTGAGTATTTAAACTCACTTTTGTGGGCTTTTTTTCAGATGTTTACCAATCTCACAGACCGGCGGCGGCGTTCCAGAGCCATGTCACAATTCAAAAAGTGACGTGGATAAGAGGAAGCAGCTGATTGGGTGAGTACAGCCAGGTGTGTATTTATACTACTCTGTAGTTTGACAGTTAAGGTTAATAGTTTATAAAGTTTAGTAGGTCCTAATTTTAGTGGTTATAGTTTCTAAGGTCTCTGTTGTGTAGCAGGGAGTGCTAGTATACAAGGGCCCTTGAGTATATCATTTAATTGTAGTGTAATTTATGGTATTGATTTGAGTTAATTTAAATTAATTAAAGGATAAGTCATGGCAGCACAGCTCAGTCCCGTGGCATGCTCCTCCTGCACTATGTGGGAAATCAGGGACACTTCCTGTGTCCCTGTTGACCATGTGTGCGGGAAGTGTATCCAGCTGCAGCGACTGGCAGACCACATTGCGGCATTGGAGCTGCGAATGGATGCATACTGGAGCATTCGCGATGCTGAGGACATCGTGGATAGCACGTTTAGGGAGTTGGTCATACCGCAGGTAAAGGCTGCACAGGCAGGAAGGGAATGGGTGACCGCCAGGCAGAGTAGTAGGCGCAGGCAGGTAGTGCAGGGGTCCCCTGTGGACATCCCCCTCTCAAACAGATATACCACTTTGGATATTGTTGAGGGAGATGGCTTATCGGGGGAAGGCAGCAGCAACCAACTTCCTGGCACCATGGGTGGTTCTGCTGCACAGGACGGGAGGAAAATGATCGGGAGAGCTATAGTGATAAGGGATTCTATTGTAAGGGGAATAGATAGTTGTTTCTGCGGCCGCAAACGAGACTCCAGGATGGTATGTTGCCTCCCTGGTGCAAGGGTCAAGGATGTCTCGGAACGGCTGCAGGGCATTCTGGAGGGGGAGGGTGAACAGCCAGTTGTCATGGTGCAAATAGATGCCAACAATATTGGTAAAAAATGGGATGAGGTCCTAAAAGCTGAATATAGGGAGTTAGGAGGTAAATTAAAAAATAGGACCTCAAAGGTAGTAATCTCAGGATTGCTACCGGTGCCACATGCTAGTCAGAGTAGAAATAGAAGCATATTTCAGATGAATACGTGGCTAGAGGAATGGTGCAAGGGGGAGGGATTCAAATTCCTGGGACATTGGAACCGGTTCTGGGGGAGGTGGGACCAGTACAAACTGGATGGTTTGCACCTGGGCAGGACCGGGACCGATGTCCTAGGGGGAGTGTTTGCTAGTGCTGTTGGGGAGGGTTTAAACTAAAATGGCAGGGGGTTGGGAACCTGTGCAGGGAGACAGAGGAAAGGGAAGCAAGGATAGAAGCAAAAGACAGGAAGGAAAAAAGCAAAAGTGGAAGGCAGAGAAATCAAGGGTGTAAATCAAACAGGGCTACAGTAAATAATAATTCTAAAAGGACTAAGGGGTAAAAATTCACTTGGTTGCGCCACCCGTTAGCGCCTTAAGAGGGCGCTAATGGGGCGCAAAGCCGCTAACGCCCGGGCGCAGCGATGTTTGCGCCGCTCGAGAACTTAACTTGAGATTGTGCGGCGGCGCTAAAACTTACCGCTGCGACCACCTGCGCGCGCAGATTGTGACGTCATTCCATGGTGCAACGCCCTTGGGGCGACCCGTAGCGGAAATTGAGTGGCGTCCCCTGCCTTACCGCCTGGCGCTTCCAACGACCAGAAGACTGGAACGCTATCAATCGCTGTGGGGCTGGGGGGGGCGCTATTTAAAGGGGGCCTCTTCCTGTCTTTTATTGTTGGTGGCATTTTTGTACTACGCATTCTGAGAGAGAGAGGGAGAGACTTCTGGAGAGATTCAACGTTGTGTGAAGGAGTTTTGGGTACTGAGCAGCACTTTGCAGGTTCATTTTGATTTGCCATTCCTTGTATCGATTTAGCAGAGACCGTGGGAGCTACACTCTGAGCTCTTTGCCTGGTGCTCTCCATTGTGCTTTCCAGCACATTTGATGTGCAAGTCTCTCCAGGCCGAGATTCAAGGCAGCAATGAACAGGATGTGGATGGAAAGCAAGATTAACCATCCCCTTTAAGAACTGGCCCGTGCCATTGTGTGTGTGTTCCATTGCTGACTGACATTACATGAGCTTCGCCAGCGCTCCGAGTTAGCGCCTCACTGCTCGGCCTTTGCGCCTTAAGAGAGGTGTGCAGCGCCTGATTTCGCGCTCCACTCACCTCCCGGGGCGGTAAAAGTGAAGTTTCCCGTCAGTGCCGATAATTAGCGCCAGGCGCTAATATTTGCGTCCGGACGATATTTGCGCCCCAAATGGGGCGCGACCTAATTTCTACCCCTAAGAGTGTTAAAAAAACAAGCCTGAAGGCTTTGTGTCTTAATGCGAGGAGCATTCCGAATAAGGTGGATGAATTAGCTGCGCAAATAGATGTAAACGGATATGATATAATTGGGATTACAGAGACATGGCTCCTGGGTGAGCAAGGCTGGGAATTCAACATGCAGGGGTATTCAATATTCAGGAAGGACAGACAAAAAGGAAAAGGAGGTGGGGTAGTATTGCTGGTTAAAGAGGAGATTAACACAATAGTAAGGAAGGATATTAGCTCTGATGATGTGGAATCTGTATGGGTAGAGCTGAGAAATACCAAGGGGCAGAAAACGTTAGTGGGAGTGGTATACAGACCCCCAAACAGTAATGCTGAGGTTGGGGATGGCATTAAATGGGAAATTAGAGATGCGTGCAATAAGGGCACAGCAGTTATCATGGGTGACTTTAATCTACATATAGATTGGGCTAACCAAATTAGTAACAATACTGTGGAGGAGAAATTCCTGGAGAGTATACGGGATGGTTTCCTGGACCAATATGTCGAGGAACCAACTGGAGATCAGGCCATCTTAGACTAGGTATTATGTAATGAGAAAAGATTAATTACCAATCTTGTTGTGCGAGGCCCCTTGGGGAGGAGCGATCTTAATATGATAGAATTCTTCATTAAGATGGAGAGTGAAGTAGTTGACTCAGAGACTAGGGTCCTGAATTTAAATAAAGGAAACTACGATTGTATGAGGCGCGAGTTGGCTAGGGTGGATTGGGGAGCGTTACTTAAAGGGTTGACGGTGGATAGGCAATGGCAAGCATTTAAAGATTGCATGGATGAACTACAGAATTTGGTCATCCCCGTTTGGCATAAAAATAAAACAAAAAAGGTGACTCAACCATGGCTAACAAGGGAAATTAGGGATAGCATAAGATCCAAAGAGAGCACATATAAATTGGCCAGAAAAAGCAGCAAACCAGAGGATAGGGAGCAGTTTAGGATTCAGCAAAGGAGGACAAAGGGATTAATTAAGAGGGGGAAAATAGAATATGAGAGTAAGCTCGCAGGGAACATAAAAACTGACTGTAAAAGCTTCTATAGATATGTGAAGAGAAAAAGATTGGTGAAGTCAAGCGTAGGTCCCTTGCAGTCAGAATCAGGAGAATTTATAATGGGGAACAAAGAAATGGCTGACGAATTAAATACATTCTTTGGTTCTGTCTTCACAAAGGAGGACACAAATAAACTCCCAGAGATGTCAGGGAACATAGGGTCTAATGAGAGGGAGGAATTGAATGAAATCACTATTTGTAGGGAAATGGTGTTAGGTAAATTGATGGGATTGAAGGCTGATAAATCCCCAGGGCCTGATAATCTACATCCTAGGGTACTTAAGGAAGTGGCCCTAGAATAGTAGATGCATTGCTGGTCATCTTTCAAAATTCTATAGATTCTGGAACAGTTCCCATGGATTGGAGGGTAGCTAATGTAACCCCACTATTTAAAAAAGGTGGTAGAGAAAAAATGGGGAATTATAGACCGGTAAGCCTGACATCGGTAGTGGGCAAAATGCTAGAGTCCATTATAAAAGATGTAATAGTAGAGCACTTGGAAAACAGTGACAGGATCGGACAAACTCAACATGGATTTACAAAAGGGAAATCATGCCTGACTAATCTACTGGAGTTTTTTGAGGATGTAACTGGTAGAATAGATAAGGGAGAAACAGTGGATGTGGTGTATGACGTAATAAAGACTCACTACGCACTTGAACATAAAGCAAGGCTTTAATCAACTTGTAACAAAACATGGAGGTCTAGTTAGCAGTCACTAGCTTCCTGTTTCCAGATTGTCTCTGCCCAAGGTGGGCCCATGCCTGAGTATTTATACTCCCTGGACGGCGCCCCAGCTGGCCGCCCAGTAGTACTTCCTGAGTTGTTACTTGCGATTTATGACATTCTTACTCCCTAAAAGGTTTGGAAGTCCAGTCTTCCTTTAACGGACTAGGCGGACCAGAAATAGCCGCAGACGTTTAACTCTCTGCTTGTGACTGGAAGGCACGTCTCCCCGGACCGTGTCCTGGTCCCTGGGTCGCTTGGCCCGTACCGGTAAGTCAGTAGAGTCCGCGTCATCTTGATCATCCTGTGGAGGACTGGGAATATCATGACTCCGGGTGCGGGTCCCCACAGGTGCTGAGCTGGCCTCATCCCGGGTCGTGGCTGGAGATTGTCCGGCGTCCTGGTTTCGGGTGGCCATCCTACGGGGAGCGTCCAGCTCCCTGAGTTGATCCGGTAGCGTTGCCGGCAGATCCCCCGATGTCCCAGGCGGGGCGTCATTTTCATAGGGGTGCGGAGTGTTGATATCATTGTCGGGGGATCCTTCATCATTCGGGCCCATGTGACCGGTTGGGCAGGGAGCCAGATCTCGGAGCGAGACGGTGGTCTCCCGGCCATCAGGGTACCGTACGTGCGCATACGTGGGGTTTACCTCCGTTAACTCCACCTCGTCAACGAGAGGGTCGTTTTTGGCAGACCGGACGAACCTCCGGATTAGTACCGGGCCTGGAGCCACCAACCATGACGGTAGAGACGTCCCATGTGTAGAGCGACGCCGGAATTTGAAGAATCGCTCATGAGGCGTGACATTAGTAGATGTGGAGAGAAGAGACCTGATAGAGTGTAACGCGTCGGGGAGCACCGTTTCCCACTGCTGGTCCGGCAGGTTGCGTGACCTTAGTGCCAGACGGACAGCGTTCCAGATGATGGCATTGTATCGTTCAACCTGTCCGTTACCGATTGGGTGATATGGTGTCGTCCTACTTGAGGCGATTCCCCGTTGGGAGAGATAACTTTTAAGTTCACTCGACATAAAGGAGGGACCCCGATCAGTGTGGATAAAATTGGCCGTCCCGCAAAGGGAAAAGACCTGATCGAGGCATTTAATTACCGTAGAGGTAAGCATATTAGGGCAGGGGAAGGCGAAGGGAAAGCGTGAATACTCGTCCACCATCGTAAGTAGGTAGGTGTTCCTTGTCGACGAAGGCAATGGCCCTTTAAAGTCTATGCTGAGCCTCTGCATAGGCTGCATTGCATGTATGAGTAAGCCATCTGATGGGCGAAAGAATTGTGGTTTCAATTCTGCACAAATCCTACAGGAGGAGCATGTTTTCTTTACGTCCTCGGTTGAAAATGGTAGATTTTTGGAGCGCACAAAGTGCAACATGCGGGTCACACCAGGATGGCATAAGTCCATATGCAAATCCGCCAGAGTCGACGTTGACATTGAGGAGCAAAATGCCCGTGTGAAGGTATCTGGGGCCACGTTCTGTTTGCCGGGTCGGTAACAGATAGTATATCCAAAGGCAGCCAGCTCCATCCTCCAGAGTTCAATTTTATTATTTTTGATTTTCGTGCGCCTCCGGTTATCCAACATGAAGGCCACAGAGCGCTGGTCAGTTATAAGCGTAAAATGACGCCGAGCAAGAAAATGACCCCATTGGCGTACAGCCTCGATGATGGCCGTAGCCTCCTTCTCGACGGGGGGGTAATGGAGCTCGCTACCCTGCAAGGTTCTGGATAGGAATGCCACGGGTCGGCCACCTTGATTCAAGGTAGCGGAGATCGCCACCTCCGATGCATCGCATTCGACCACAAAAGGAAGATTTTCGTCAATGGAGCGAAGCGTGGCTTTCGCCAGCTGTCGTTTGAGGAGGTTGAAGGCAGAAATAGCCGTAGCTTCCAATGGAAAAGACTTCGCATGGAGCAGGGGCTGTATTTTATCGGAGAAGTGTGGTATCCATTTTGCGTAATAAGCAAACATGCCAAGTGCCCGACGAAGAGAGCCGAGGTTCGTCGGGGGAGGGAGCTCCTGAAGTGGACGAAGTCGCTCTGGGTCCGGTTTAATAACACCGTTGCCCACCCAGTAGCCAAGAATGTTCACCGATGGCACCGACTTCACCGATTTGGATTCGTTTAACGTTAAGTGGCAACGGCGGAGTAAGTCAAAAAATCTCTGAAGATTGGCGTCATGCTCCTTTTGATCATGGCCGGCAATAGTGATATTGTCTAAATACGGAAAGGTATCCGTCAAGTTCTCTTGCCGGACTAGGCCATCCATGGCCCGTTGGAAGACGGCCACCCCATTGGTGACCCCGAATGGAAGGCGGCGAAACTGGAAAAGCCGACCATTGGCCTCAAAGGCCGTATACTTCTTGTCGGAGTCTTGCAGTGGCACCTGATGGTACGCGCTTTTTAAATCGAAGGTCGAGAATACCTTGTATTTGGCAAGGTTGTTGACCATGTCATCTATGCGTGGCAGCGGGTAGGCATCCAGATCGGTATATTGATTAATAGTCTGCGAATAATCGATACACAGACGTTTTTTATGTTGTTTTAAGGGATTCCTCACGATGACGACCTGAGCCCGCCAGGGAGATGAACATGGCTCGATAATACCATCGACTAAAAGGCGAGAGATTTCCGCCTCAATAAACGCTCGATCATCTTGGCTAAAGCGCCGCGATTTGGTGGCTATGGGTTTACAGCGGGGGGGAAGATTGGCAAACAGGGAGGGTTCACCGAGTAAGGCCGCCGAGAGTGCACAAAACGGCACCTTAGAAATGGTAAGCTCCGGCCTTGACCCTCCAAACTCAAAAGTGATCTTCTTGTGCTGCTTCTGGAAGTCCTGTCCCAGAAGCACATCGCTGCATAAGTTTGCGAGTACTCCGAGCCGGGTGGAGAGATACGTGCGGCCGTTGAGGATGAGGTTGACCAGACAGAAGCCAGAAGAATTGGTGGTCAGAGTCGTCAGAGCCATTGCAATCTCCCTGTCGAGGGATAAATGTGCAGTTTTAACCTGTTGACAGCCCGCTTACTAATGAAGCTGTCAGAGCTGCAGGAGTCGATTAGCGCGCTTAGAGTGTGCCCATTTACTGAAACCTTCGTGGCTGCATGGGACAAACTTTGGAGAAAAACAGCCGTGATGGGAGGAGGGGCAATTTTCCCTTCGGCAACTGTAGCCTTAACAGTAGTTCTTGGGGGAGGAGCAGCTCCATAGATAGCAGCTGTGAAGCTAACAGGAGCTCTCGACCGGTATACTTTAGAGGAGCGGCCTTTCTTGTTAGCAAAGGCCCGTGACTGGCATACCTTGGAAAAGTGTCCTTTCTTGCTGCAATGATTGCAGGTCACATTACGAGCCGGGCAAAATTTTCTGTGATGGCACGCCCCTCCACAAAAGAAACACTTTCTTCCTGATTGCCAGGATGCTGCTAGGGCGGGGTCGTCATCAGCGAAGGCCTCTAGGGTAGGGTCGTCGTCTGTTAGAGTAGAGTCAACATCAGTGGGGGCATCCGCCCGAGACCTACCGAAAGACTCATTAAAGGAGATAGCCGCCGCCCGTGCACGTGGTGGGAGATAAGTGTCTGCATTTTTCTTGGCCAAGTCCAAGGAACACGCCTGGTCATAAGCAGCCCGTAAATTGAGGGTTTTATTTTCCAGCAGGCGCTGACGTATAAAAGGGGACGCGATTCCATTGATAAAGGAATCGCGGATTAGTTCCTCTTGATACTGTTCAGCTGAAACTGCTTCAAGGTTACAATCCTTGCTGAGCCTGCGAAGTTTCTGGAGAAATTCATCGAGTGATTCCCCAGGTTGCTGCCGAGTTGTGGCCAGTAGGTGTCGAGCAAAGATTTCAATTGGGGACTTGACATATAGCTGCTGTAAGATTTCGATAGCAGTGTCATAGTCTATACAGTCCTCAATATAATCATACACATGAGAAGACACGTAGTTGATAAGCATTCGTAACTTATTAGGGACATCCACCCCACATTCTTCAAGAAAGTTGCTAAAGGTACGAAACCAATGCTTCCATACCTTTGCTGCCGCAGGTGCATTCGGTTCCAGGTCGAGACGAGCGGGTCTAAGGAGTTTTTCCATGATGGATCAGTTTCTTGCCCAAGTTCCCTTCTGTGGTTCGAGTTGCAGCTGGTTGTTCCGAATCACCCAAAGCGTGGAGACGATATCAAGTTGATTAAATTGACGTAATAAAGACTCACTACGCACTTGAACATAAAGCAAGGCTTTAATCAACTTGTAACAAAACATGGAGGTCTAGTTAGCAGTCACTAGCTTCCTGTTTCCAGATTGTCTCTGCCCAAGGTGGGCCCATGCCTGAGTATTTATACTCCCTGGACGGCGCCCCAGCTGGCCGCCCAGTAGTACTTCCTGAGTTGTTACTTGCGATTTATGACAGTGTATTTGGACTTTCAGAAGGCTTTCAATAAGGTCCCGCGTAAGAGATTAGCATGCAAAGTTAAAGCACATGGGTTTGGGGGTGAGGTACTGATTTGGATAGAGAACTGGTTGGCAGACAGGAAGCAAAGAGTTGGAATAAACGGGTCTTTTTCCGAGTGGCAGGCAGTGACTAGTGGGGTACCACAGGGATCGGTGCTAGGACCCCAGCTATTCACAATATATATTAATGATCTCGACGAGGGAACTAGATGTAATATCTCTGAGTTTGCAGACGACACAAAGCTGGGTGGGCGTGTGTGCTGTGAGGAGGATGCAGAGAAACTCCAGTATGATTTGGACAGGTTGGGTGATTGGGCAGATGCATGGCAGATGCAATATAATGTGGATAAATGTGAGGTTATCCACTTTGGTGGCAAAAACAGGAAGACAGATTATTATCTGAACGGCAATAGATTGGGAAAAGGGGAAGTGCAACGAGATCTAGGAGTCCTTGTGCACCAGTCGCTAAAGGTAAGCATGCAGGTGCAGCAGGCGGTTAAGAAGGCAAATTGTATGTTGGCCTTCATAGCGAGAGGGTTCGAGTACAGGAGCAAGGATGTCTTGCTGCAGTTGTACAAGGCCTTGGTGAGACCACACCTTGAGTATTGTGTGTAGTTTTGGTCGCCTTATCTGAGGAAGGATGTTCTTGCCATGGAGGGAGTGCAGCGAAGATTCACCAGACTGATACCTGGGATAGCAGGAATGACGTATGAAGAGAGATTGGGTCGATTAGGCTTATATTCGCTAGAGTTTCGAAGAATGAGAGGGGATCTCATTGAAACTTATAAAATTCTAACAGGACTAGACAGACTAGATGCAGGAAGGATGTTCCCGATGGTGGGGGAGTCCAGAACCAGAGGTCACAGTCTAAGGATAAGGGGTAAGCCATTTAGTACTGAGATGAGGAGGAATTTCTTCACCCAGAGAGTGGTGAACCTGTGGAATTCTCTACCACAGAAGGTAGTTGAGGCCAATTCATTAAATATATTCAAGAAGGAGATAGATATATTTCTTAAGGCTAAAGGGATCAAGGGATATGGGGAGAAAGCAGGGACAGGGTACTGAATTTGGATGATCAGCCATGATCTCATTAAATGGCGGAGCAGGCTCGCCGGGCCGAATGGCCTACTCCTGCCCCTATCTTCTATGCTTCTACGCATCAAGGGGTATGGGGAGAGAGCGGGAATATGGTATTGAGATAGAGGATCAGCCATGATCATATTGAATGGCGGAGCAGGCTTGAAGGGCCGAATGGCCTACTCCTGCTCCTATTTTTCTATGTTTCTAGGTGCCGTCTTTCGGATGAGACGTTAAACCGTCTACTCTCTCAGGTGGACATAAAAGATCCCATGGCACTATTTCGAAGGCCATTATTTATCCCTCAATCATCATCACAAAAACAGATGATCTGGTCATTATCACATTGCTGTTTGTGGGAGCTTGCTGTGTGTAAATTGGCTGCCGCGTTTCCCACATTACAACAGTGACTACACTTCAAAAGTACTTCTTTGGCTGTAAAGTACTATGAGATGTCTGGTGGTTGTGAAAGGCGCTGTATAAGTGCAAGTCTTTCGTTTTTTAAAGAACAGCGCAAAGATAGGGCATGAATATTTCTGTGAAGTAGCAGCAGAGAACAGACACGTAGATGAAATTAGCTGGCAGCTGTTATAAATCAATGGTTCTCAATGTACGATCGCAGCCCCTCAAGTGGATCCGAGCACCAATTAAGGCAGGTCACCATGTCTGCTTCCTGAGGTATTCTGTTGGCCTTGGCGCCAGCTTTTATCTTCTGATGATTTGCTCTGGCAGTTAACTCTTTGCAGTGCACAGAAATTCCTGATCATGTGATAGCTTTTGCCAGATTAGAAATTCCTATCTGCAGCATACGCTAGAGTCTACTGCTGTAGTGAAGCAACAGCGTCAGGGAGGGAAGAAAACCAAAAAATGGCTGGACTACGCATCAGGCCAGTTGTCATCTGTAAAGAGAAAAGACAAGTTCTGAAATTTTGGGTAGGAACTGGAGCTAGGGTCAGCAGTGTGGGGGCAAATCAACAACAGGAGGGATCTGGGGCGGGGGGTGAAGGAGGAGAAAATGTATTTGAGAAGAAAGAGGAAGTGTGTCTGAAGGCAGAGAGGGAGAGTGCCTTATGAATTCTGAATGAGGGAAGCAGAGGGAAACAGTACACTTGTGAACTGGGAGGAAGCAGAGCAGCACCTCTGTGAAGAGGGAAGGAATGTTTTTGTGAAGAAGCAGAACGAGGACAGTTGTCTTTGAAGGCAGATAGCGAGAGGAAGAATGCCTCTATGGAAAGAGAGATGAAGAGCATCTTTGTGAAGGGGAGGGGGAAGAGTGCCCCTGTGAACAGAAGAGGGGAAAACTGCCTCTGTGACAGGGGAGAAATAACAATCCATGAGCTGAAGGCAGAGGCGGAGTGCCTCTGTGAAGGTGGAGAGGGGAAGAATAAGAGGAGAGAAGGAACAGTGCCTCTGAACAGGGAGCAGTGCAAGAGTATATCCGTGAATGGGGGAAGAGAGCATGATTGATTCTGTGAATAGGGAAGAGAGGAAGAGTGCCGATGTGACGGACAAGTGGAAGTGTGCCTCCATGGACTGAAGAGGGGAAGAGTGCCAATATGAAAGGGGCTGAGATAAAAAGTATCTGAAATATTGTTTAATCATCCTACATGTCTGCTCACTGAGGATGTGCTTTGCCATGTTTTTCTTTGGGGGCGATTTTCTGACGTCGAAGGAGGCAGGTTTGGAGGCGGGAAAGGCGGGAAAATTGGAAACAATGAGTGCGGGTTCGGAACCCGCCTCCAACCCGCCTCCGCAGGATTTTGACGGTGCCAGTTTTGCAGAGTGGGAAGCGGTCCCGCCTCCAGCTGGCCAGAGAGCTTGTTAAGAGGCCTCTCTAAGCCTATTTTGAGAGGCCCTCGTGATTTTTCGACCATTTCGGCGTGCTCCACGACCCTCCTAAACCATGCCAGCTAAACCTGGCGGGTTAACAAGTGGGTGGTCTCCTCACAGCTGCAGCTTCTTACATCGTTTATTTCATCAGGGATTAGTTGCAGGTGGCAGATCTTTGCTCTAAAAGGTCTTTGAGCACTTTTAGAAGGCCTTCCAAAGTCAGAGGTGCTGCAGCTTGAATCTATAAACTGTGGGACCTTCTTGGAAGACCCTCTCCCCGCTTGCTATGAGCGCTTCCCCAACGGAGGCATCTGCAAGCAGCATGGGAACCATTTGTTTTCTTTCACCTGTGGACCTCAGATTCGGATGAGGAGCATCCACGGCAGCAGCAGAACCAGGCAGCTCAGCAGCAACAGCAGCAGGAGCCCCAACCTCCTGCTCAGCCACCTGATGCTGCACAGGGCAGAAGGCACCAGCGCATCGAGGCACCTCGCCGCAGGAGATACCCCCCACAGAGGGTTTACAGAGAGGATGAGCTACCTCAACATGAGTGAGCAGCAGTGCCAAAGAGGCTGAGACTTGCGCGAGAGGTTGTCCGAGAGATCTGCGGACTGCTGCTGCATGACCTGGTGCCCAGAGGAGCGGGTGGACACCCCTTACCAGTGGCTGTCAAAGTCACCACCGCACTCAACTTCTTTGTCTCAGGCTCCTTCCCGGGATCATCAGCAGACATCAGCGGCATCTCCCAGTCAGCCGCCCACAGTTGCATCACCCAGGTTACTGATGCCCTTTTTGCTAAGGCCCACAATTACAACCAGTTCTCAAGGGATCAAGCAAGTATAACCGCCCATTCAGTTGGCTTTGCAAATATGGCAGGCTTGCCAATGGTGCAGGGCGTCATAGACTGCACACATGTGGCCCTGAGGGCCCCCCAT
Source organism: Squalus acanthias (assembly GCA_030390025.1). NCBI lineage: Eukaryota > Metazoa > Chordata > Chondrichthyes > Squaliformes > Squalidae > Squalus > Squalus acanthias. The sequence goes on along the minus strand of CM059429.1, from coordinate 101,931,480 downwards.
CACAACCCAGCTATCTTTGTCAACCGAAAGGGCTTCCACTCCCTCAACGTACAGCTGGTGTATAACCACAAGAAGGAGTTTTTGCATGTTTGCGCCAAGTTCTCTGGAAGTTGCCATGACTCGTTCATCCTGCGGCAGTCTATTGTTCCTCCACTTTTCAATCCGCCAAACCAACATAACGGATGGCTCCTTGGTGACAAAGGCTACCCCCTGAAGAAGTGGCTAATTACGCTAATCAGGAGGCCAGCTAACGAGGCTGAAGAGCGCTACAACGCCAGCCACACTTCGACTAGGTCCATCATCGAGTAAACCATTGGGTTGTTGAAGATGCGCTTCTGTTGCCTTGACTGATCAGGTGGAGCCCTGCAGTATACACCATACAGGCTCTCCAGAATGGTCATGGTCTGCTGTGCACTGCACAACATCGCACAGCGCCGTGGATTGCAGCTTCCTGATGAGCAAGTGGCTCAGTTCCAGCCCTCCTCAGATGATGAGGAGGAGGAGGAGGATCTGGAGGAGGAGGAGGAGCAGGAGGAGGAGGAGGAGCAGGAGGATGTCAGACCGCCGGTGTATCAACCAGCAGCAGCGACAGCACACAAGCACATGGCTGCCCGGGATGCAAGGGATGAACTTATCCTGGCCAGAGTTGCAAATGTTGCCCAAGTTGGCACATGTCCTTGGCTCCATCTTAAGACATCATTGACAATGGACATGACTCTCTGGCCTCCTTTCATTCAGGCCAGATACCTGACAACGCAAGTGTGGCAGAGCCCACAATGTGGAGCTGCCTAAGCTGAAGGAACAGATGTCATAACGCCAACATTTTGGCGTCAAATCATTTTACTGCTTTCCAACATGGAAGCAAAGAGTTGGAATAAACGGATCTTTTTCCGAGTGGCAGGCAGTGACTAGTGGGGTACCGTAGGGATTGGTCCTAGGACCCCAGCTATTCACAATATATATTAATGATCTAGATGCGGGAACTAGATGTTATGGGCCGAAAATTGATCCCGGGACGCGAGAGTACGCACTGCGTACTCTCGCGTATTCCCACTCCAATTACCGGTTTTCTGCATGCCCTGCGCATGCGCTGAAAACCGGCAATTGCTCTTCTGAAAAGGGGGCGGGTCCTGGGTGCATCGCGTGCGCGCTACAGGCTGCGCGCACGCTGTGCACTTCATGCTTTGGACGCGCAGGTAAGTAGGGAAGATTTTGGAAATGTAAAAAGGAGGAGTAAGACCCGCTTTTAAGAAGGTAACTAGTGAATTAAGTATTTTTTTGAATTTTTTTTTACAGGTATATCTTTTTTAGAGACTTTAAAGACAGGTAAGTTTATTTTTAAAACTTTTTAAAAGATTTTAAATTTTTTCAAAAATTTAATTTTTTATTTAAAATGGTTAATTTAATTAACTATACTTATTTTATTAATGTGATGGTTTTTTATTTATTTAATTGAGGTTTAGCTGTTATTTTTGGGGGGGTGTAAGATTCATAGATTTCACAGGGTGCTGTGAAACTTATGAATGGAAGATGGTGTGCTGCCATTGGCTCTAACTGAGTCACGTGATCCCACAGCTCGCACAAATTCACTACGCCGCTGGGATACGCAAGCACTGCCCAGCTGATCTCTAGAACATGAAGTTCGTGCGAGCTGGATCTGAAAAAGCACAAGCGAGGTGAGAGATCGCGGGAAAGCCTTACCCCCGCGGGAACAGAGCGAGATCAATTTCTGGGCCAATATCTCCAAGTTTGCAGATGACACAAAGCTGGGTGGGCGTGTGTGCTGTGAGGTGGATGCCGAGAAACTCCAGTATGATTTGGATAGGTTGGGTGATTGGGCAGATGCATGGCAAATGCAGTACAATGTGGATTAATGCGAGGTTATCCACTTTGGTGGCAAAAACAGGAAGGCAGATTATTATCTGAACGGCAATAGATTGGGAGAAGGGGAAGTGCAACGAGACCTGGGTGTCCTTGTGCACCAGTCGCTGAAGGTAAGCATGCAGGTGCAGCAGGCGGTTAAGAAGGCAAATGGTATGTTGGCTTTCATAGCGAGAGGGTTCGAGTACAGGAACAAGGATGCCTTGCTGCAGTTGTACAGAGCCTTGGTGAGACCACATCTTGAGTATTGTGTGCAGTTTTGGTCACCTTATCTGAGGAAGGATGTTCTTGCCATGGAGGAAGTGCAGCGAAGATTCACCAGACTTCTACCTGGGATGGCAGGAATGACGTATGAGGAGAGATTGGGTCAATTGGGCTTATACTCGCTGGAGTTTAGAAGAATGAGAGGGGATCTCATTAAAACTTATAAAATTCTAACAGGACTAGACAGACTAGGTGCAGGAAGGATGTTCCCGATGGCCGGGGAGTCCAGAACCAGGGGTCACAGTCTAAGGATAAGGGGTAAGCCATTTAGGACTGAGATGAGGAGGAATTTCTTCACCCAAAGAGTGGTGAACCTGTGGAATTCTCTACCACAGAAGGCAGTTGAGGCCAACTCATTAAATATATTCAAGAAGGAGTTCGATATATTTCTTAAGGCTAAAGGGATCAAGGGATATGAGGAGAAAGCAGGGACAGGGTACTGAATTTGGATGATCAGCCATGATCTCATTGAATGGTGGAGCAGGCTCGAGGGGCCGAATGGCCTACTCCTGCTCCTATCTTCAATGATTCTTAGATTCTATGATTCTATGGATGGCATTTCATCAATGCACAGAAACCTTCACCCAATCTGCACACAGATCTGGAGGTTATATCCCTTGCCAGCTGTACCCACACAGCCTTGGTTTCTTTGGGAGGCCTCTTCCTCCCAGATGAGTGGAAGAGCACCTCCCTGCTAGCTGTCACCCCCTCAAACAACATTTGCAGCGCCTCATCTGAGAGCCTCGGGGAGGCCCTTGCCTTGGAATTGAACATAGTGGTTTCTCAAAATATGTTGCAGGTGGTGCAGGATAGGCAGAAATCCTGTGGGATGAGCCAAGGCAGCAAGAAGCCATAAGATCAGGCTGGAAAAGTGATGTCAGCAGAGGCGAGTTTCTGTCCCAAAACACTAATTGACCAAGGGCATCCCACACCTCTGAAATCAAGTGGCCAATCAGGGGAAAATCTCAATTTTTTGAAAACTATCAGTGGAGGCGGGTTTCAAACCCACCCAAACCGAAACCCGCCTCCATCTCGCCTCCAGTGGGAAAATTGTCCCCAGAGAGTCTGTTCTCTGCTTGGGGGTGGTGCGGAGTTGTCATCAGCCATGGCTCATATCTGCTGAGGATCCAGCTATCCATCTTACTTTCTCCTTCACAGAGCTGTGTTGTATTTTGCTTGCTTCAGAATGAAAGACTCATACATACTCTCAGGGAAGTGTGAATGATTTTTTTCGCAAGCGTCACATCCCATTTGTATATCCTTCTGAGATAGAATCGTTGGTAGGATGGAGTGTATGGAGCAGCCGACCAAGCTTCTATACAACAATCTATTAACTCCACACTGATATTTCATTCACGTTACCACTGCAATTGAATTTTTTTTCCTAAATATGTTCAAATTTATGTACAAGCAAGACAATTAAAAAGTACACCAGGAAATTCCATATCAGTTAGTGCATTTTGTAGAATGAATAAAGTTTAAACATATATTGCATCAGAATTTAAAATACTTATGTTACAAAATACATGGGGGGAAAAATCCAGTTGGTTTGCGCCTCCCGTTAGCACCTTAAGAGGGTGCTAATGGGGCGCAAAGCAACGAGCGCCCGGGTGCGGCGATATCTGCGCCGTTCGCAAAATTTACCAGATATTTTGCAGCGGCGCCAAACAATACCGCCCCGATCTTCTGCGCACGCAGATCTTGACGTCATTCGAGTGTGCAACGCCCTTGTGGCGCCCCAGAGCGGATATTGAGTGGCGCTCCCCTCCTTTCCGCCTAGCGCAAGCAACAACAGGTAGACTGGAACGTTTCCCAGTCGCTGTGGGGCTGAGGCGGGGTGGGGGGGGCGGCGCTATTTAAACGCGGCCTCTTCCTGGCTTTTTCTGTAGTTGACATTTTTGCACCACTCGTTCTGACAGAGAGAGAGATTCTGAGAGAGAGAAGTGGAGACTTCTGCATAGAGTCAACGCTGTGTGAAGTAGTTTTGGCTACTGAGCATCACTTTGCAGGTACTTTTGTTTGTGACCTTCATTACTTTGATTGCCAAGAGACTGTGGGGGCTGCACTGATTGGGGGCGTCATCCTGCGCCGGCAGATTCGGAGGCCACAGAGACGCAGAGAGAGAGTGGCAATCATGGCCAGATGGAGGAGGGCCAACAGGCCTCTGTACAGGAGACCTTACCCTCCCAGGGTATTTTGCCAACAATTCCCCTACATTAATATGTCTGAGGAGCAGTGTTTGCGAAGGCTGCGCATCAGCAAGGAGGTGGTCACTAAGCTCTGCCACCTGCTGCAGCCAGATCTGCAGCCTCTACTGAGGTCCAGGATGTCTCTGTCGGTGGCAATGAAGATCACAGTGGCTCTGAACTTTTATGCCACCGGCTCCTTTCAAGCAGCTACTGGGGACATCGCCAATATCTCCCAGTTCGCTGTCCATCGCTGCATCCGTCAGGTCACAAATGCCCTCTATAAAAGGGGACGACAGTACATCTCTTTCCCGATGACCCGGGCAAAACAGCATGAACGCGCATTGCGAGGATAGTGGGCTTCCCCATGGTGCAGGGCGCCATTGACTGCACACATGTGGCATTGTGTGCACCGCATGAGAATGCAGAGGATTTCCGCAACCAAAAGGGATTCCACTCCCTAAACGCCCAGTTGGTCTGTGACCACAGACAGCTGATACTCGCTGTCAATGCCCGCTGTCCTGGCAGCAGCCACGATGCATTCATCCTATGCCAGACTACTGTGGTAGACCTTTTCCAGGCACCGCATCATCCAAGTGGTTGGCTTCTCGGGGACAAGGGTTATCCACTGTACACCTGGCTGATGACACCGCTCCGTTCCCCCAACACTTCTGCTGAGTTGCGGTACAATGAGAGCCATCTCGCCACCAGGTACATCGTTGAGCACACAATCGGCGTGCTCAAGCAACGGTTCCGCTGTCTGGACCACTCAGGAGGAGCCCTGCAGTACTCGCCTGAGCGAGTCTCCCTCTTCATAGTTGTGTGCTGCATGCTGCATAACCTGGCAATCCTCAGGACCCAGCCAATGACACCAGGCCTTGGAGCACCACCGGAGGAGGAGGAGGAAGAGGAGGAGGAAGAGGAGGAGGATGATCATCAGTAGCACCAAGGTGGGAGGGAGGCCCACAATCTTGAAACTGGAAGGGCCGTCTGTCAACAGCTGATAGCAAGCCGCTTCTAGGCCCCTACTGAGGAAATGGCTTCTGCCATTGAGAACAACATGAATGAAACCAACCCGCAACCCCTAAGCCAGCCAAGGCAACAATGATTCCAAAGACCAAACATGTACATGTTTAATACAAAAAATTATTTATTTTACAAACTCTGTGTGTGTCATTTCTTCATGACAAACTAATAGAAAGAAACACAAAAAAACAGTTATTAACATAACTGGTTCTCACAACCTGGAGATAATGTCCAAAACACTAAACAAAAGTTTGAACACGAACCTCGGCCTTTAATAAAGAATTGACCAACATTTCGTCACACCTCCGACTTTTTGCCCTTCGAGGGTGATCTCCTTCCCTTGCGCACTTCCCCCCTTCCCACCCTACTGCTCCTCCGTAATGGGGCCCCAGTGGCTGCAGCAAGGCTGGTGGAAGGCTGCTGATTGTCAGAACCTGAGACTGCAGATGCCCTTGAAGGACGGCCTCGACCAGCTCTGGGCCTGGAGGGCACGGCTGCAGACTGCACCAACTCTGCATGGGCGGCAGCAGTCTGGTCTACAGGCGGTGGCAAGTGCAATGTGGAAGTGACAGTGGTGGCAGCAGGAATGCTGTCATCTTGAGCGGCGCGGTGAGAGCCCCGGGGAAATGTGTCCGAACCAGCGAGAATGGCAGCAGTCAGTGCTCGCGTGACCTCAATCTGAGTCTGCATTAGAGCAGTCTGAGATGGGGTCATGGCAGCCAATGACTGAATTGCAGCACTAAGCTTTAGCGTGGCATTCGCCTGTGCTACAGCGAAGTGCTCCACACTCCTTGCCAGTCATTCAATGCATTCGGGTACCCTTCCCACTGCACCCATGAGCTGAGTGTGCATGTCCACCGCCTGGGTGTTCATTTCAGCGATGAGCTGCTCCTCCTCTGCGTCCAGTGCAGCAGGACTCGCTGGCCTACTCTCCCTCCAGGCCCCCGAGCTTCCCTACCCCCATCGCATTGCTGCAGCTCACTGGGTCCTGGAGCTTCACCCTCATCAGACCCTTCCCCACTGCTCCCCTCCAGGGAAGGTGTGTTTCCAGTGTGGGCATGGGCTTCCTCGGGAGAGGGTGGCGCTGATGCTCCGGCTTCATCTTCCTCCTTGCCTGCAGCTTCACTCCCACTGGCAGCTTGAGGGCCCGTCTCCTCAGCTGGTGAATCACCATCTGAAAGCAGGGAGGTACAAGAGTGGCTTTAGCATGAGGACAGGGGAGCAGTAAGGGAGGAAGGAGTGCAGCGATTTAGTAAGTTGGATTGAAAGTGTCAAAGGCTGGTGTTGTGAGGGAAAGTGGAATGACAGAGGACAAAAAGGTGATGACCTTACCATTGCTGTCCAGAATGGAGTCAGCCTCTCCAGGGGCGACGGGACCGATCACCCGGCTTGCCACAATGCTGTGGACGCGCGCCTCAAGATCGCTGAGGGGTTGCAGCTGAGGCCGCTCTCCATCCGTCCGTTGCTGCTGTCTCCTATTATGAGATAGCTTGGCCTGCAAGAAAAAGGACGGCATCTGAGTAAATATGCAGCCATGGTCTTGCCTGATGTGCCTCCCATAGGTGAATAGCCCTTACTGTATGCAAAGTCCAGATCCAAGGTCGTCCCATCCTCTGTCGTCGAATTACAGTCTGCAGACGATGCTTGCGTCTGCACTCACTCGGAGGTCGAACTCCAAACCATCGTCAACACCTTCACTGAAGCGTACGAGAGCATGGGCCTTACACTAAACATACATAAGACAAAGGTCCTCTACCAACCTGCCCCCGCCACACAGTACTGCCCCCCGATTATCAAAATCCACGACAAGGCCTTGGACAACGTGGACCACTTTCCATACCTCGGGAGCCTACTGTCAACAAGGGCAGACGTCGACGACGAAGTCCAACACCGCCTTCAGTGTGCCAGTGCAGCCTTTGGTCGCCTGAGGAAGAGAGTGTTTGAAGACCAGGACCTCAAACCCGGCACCAAGCTCATGGTCTACAGAGCAGCAGTGATACCCACCCTGCTGTATGCCTCAGAGACATGGACCATGTACAGCAGGCACCTCAAAGCACTGGAGAGGTACCACCAACACTGCCTCCGCAAGATCCTGCAAATCCATTGGCAGGATAGGCGCACCAACGTCAGTGTTCTTGCTCAGGCCAACATCCCCAGCATCGAAGCTTTGACCAAGCTCGATCAGCTCCGATGGACGGGTCACATTGTCCGCATGCCCGATACAAGACTCCCAAAACAAGCGCTCTACTCGGAGCTCCGGCACGGCAAGAGAGCCCCAGGTGGGCAGAGGAAACGCTTCAAGGACACCCTCAAAGCCTCCTTGAAAAAGTGTAACATCGCCACCGACACCTGGGAATCCCTGGCCCAAGACCGCACAAAGTGGAGGAGAAGCATCTGGGAAGGCGCCGAACACCTCGAGTCTCTTCGCCGGGAGCAAGCGGAAGCCAAGCGCAGGCAGCGCAAGAAGTGCACATCAACCCAAGCACCCCACCCACCTGCTCCTTCAACCACCGTCTGCCCCACCTGTGACAGAGACTGTAGGTCCCGCATTGGACTCATCAGTCACCTGCGAACTCATTTTTAATGTGGAAGCAAGTCATCCTCGGTTCCGAGGGACTGCCTAAGAAGAAGAAGATGCAAAGTGTGGAATGTGTGAGTGTGTTTCATGAGAGGGCCATAGGTGTTGGATGAGTGTTGGGCATTGGAGTTTTAAGACCCTCTGGCCATAGAGTAAGGTTGAGATGGAGGATGGAGAGGTATTGAAAAAAAGCCACTCACCCTGACGACCCGAGTGAGGTCGTTGAACTTTTTTCGACATTGAGTATGGGTCCTGGGCACCATGCTCCTGGAGGAGATGCTCTGAGCCACCTCCCTCCACACTCTTCTGTAATCGCGCAGCAAAGGCCTCCTGCCACTCTCAGGGAAGAGTATAGATCTTCTGCGCTCCACCGCGCCAACCAGAGCATCCAAGGCCCGCTCGCTGAATCGCTGAGCTCGTTCTCTCACCCTGTCCATAGTCCTTGGCTGGAAGATTTAGGCACTGGTCTCTCCAGGCTGAGATTCAAGGCTCCAGTGAGCAGGGTGTGGCTGGAGAGCAAGATCGACCCTCCCCTTTAAGAACTGGCCGGCGCCAGTGTGTCTGTGTTCCATCGCTAACTGACATCACCTGCGCTGCGCCCGCGCTCTGAGTTAGTGCCTCGCTCCTCGTCCTTTGCGCCTTAAGACAGGTGTGTAGCGCCTGATTTAGTGCTCCAATCACCTCCAGGGGCGATAAAAGTCAAGTTTGCAGTCGGAGGCGACAATTAGCGCCAGGCGCTAAACTTTGCGCCCGGCCGATAATTGCGCCCCAAATGGGGCAATACTGAATTTTTCCCCCATGGACACATATTTTAAACCACAGCCTTTGTTTATCGCTTCTCTATCTTTTCCCAATTTTCCCCTCTAATTTCTCTGCCCATTTTTTGCCATATTTTGCCAAATTTGGCATTGGGGCCCGAAAAGAGGTGTTAGGCCCTTGAATAGCATATGCAAGGATCCTATTGCCTTTTTTAGGTGGGTACACTGGGCCCTCGGACATCGCCGGCTGTCAATGTGGCAACATTTCGGGGGAGGATCAAGTGTGGGATAGTGTGCCTGGAAATTGGTCCCCACAACTCTTAGGGGTAAAAATTCAGTTGGTTGCGCCTTCCGTTAGCGCCTTAAGAGGGCGCTAATGGGGCGCAAAGCCGCTAACGCCCGGGCGCAGCGATGTTTGCGCCACTCGGGAACTTAACTAGAGATTGTGCGGCGGCGCTAAAACTTACCGCTGCGACCACCTGCGCGCGCAGATTGTGACATCATTCCATGGTGCAACGCCCTTGTGGCGCCCCGGAGCGGAAATTGAGTGGCGCCCCCTGCCTTACCGCCTGGCGCATCCAACGACCGGAAGACTGGAACGCTATCAATCGCTGTGGGGCTGGGGGGGGCGCTATTTAAAGGGGGCCTCTTCCTGTCTTTTTCTGTGGTCGACATTTTTGCACCACTCGTTCTGAGAGAGAGAGAGAGATTCGGAGAGAGAGAAAGAGAGACTTCTGCATTGACTCAACGCTTTGTGAGGTAGTTTTGCCTACTGATCCTAACTTCGCTGGTTCTTTAGTTGCTGTCCTTCATTACTTTGCTTGCAAAGGGAATATGGGGGCTGCACTGATTGGGGGCGTCGTCCTGCTCCAGCTGAATCGGAGGATACAGAGACGCAGAGAGAGAGTGGCAATGATGGCCAGACGGAGGAGGGCCAACAGGCGTATGTACAGGAGAGCTTACCCTCCCAGGGTATATCGTGAACAGCTCTCCTACATCCATATGTCTGAGGAGCTGTGTTTGCGAAGGCTGCGATTCAGCAAGGAGGTGGTCACTGAGCTCTGCCACCTGCTGCAGCCAGATCTGCAGCCTCAACTGAGGTCCAGGACGTCTCTGTCGGTGGCAGTGAAGGTCACAGTGGCTCTCAACTTTTACGCTACTGGCTCATTTCAAGCTGCTGCTGGGGACCTCGCCAATATCTCCCAGTTCGCGGTGCATTGCTGCATCCGGCAGGTCACAAATGCCCTCTTTAAAAGGAGACGAGAGTTCATCTCTTTCCCCATGACCCCAGACAAGCAGCGTGACCGCGCTCTGGGCTTTGCGAGGGTAGCGGGCTTCCCCATGGTGCAGGGCGCCATTGACTGCACGCATGTGGCTTTGCGTGCTCCGCATGAGAATGCCGAGGAATTCCGGAACAGAAAGGGGTTCCATTCCTTGAATGTTCAGTTGGTCTGTGACCACAGACAGCTGATACTCGCTGTCAATGCCCACTATCCTGGCAGCTGCCACGATGCTTTTATCCTGCGCCAGACTACTGTGGCAGAACTTTTCGAGGCACCGCATCAGCCAGTTGGTTGGCTTCTCAGGGACAAGGGGTATGCATTGAGCACCTGGCTGATGACACCGCTCCGTACGCCCAACACCCCTGCTGAGCTGCGGTACAATGAGAGCCATCAAGCTACCAGGAACATAATTGAGCGCACAATCGGCGTGCTGAAGCAACGGTTCCGCTGTCTCGACCATTCTGGAGGAGCCCTGCAGTACTCGCCTGAGCGAGTATCGAACTTCGTAGTCGTGTGCTGCATGTTGCATAACATGGCAATCCTCAGGACCCAGCCAATGCCACCAGGCCTTGGAGCACCACCAGAGGAGGAGGAGAAAGAGGAGGAAGAGGATGAGGAGGATGATCATCAGCAGCACCAAGGCGGGAGGGCGGCCCACAATGGTCAAACTGCAAGGGCCGTCCGTCAACGGCTAATAGCAAGCCGCTTCTAGGGCCCCTGCCATTGCTAGCAACATTAATGAACCCAGCACGCAACCCCTAAGCCGGCCAAGGCACCAATAATTCCAACCACCAACCATGTATATTTTGAATACAGAAACTTATTTATTTTACAAACTCTGTGTGTGTCAATTCCTCATGACAAACTCATAGAAATAAACACAAAAAAACAGTCAATAACATAACTGGTTCTCACAACCTGGAGATAATGTCCAAAACACTAAACAAAAGTTGGACCATGAACCTCGACCTTTAATAAAAAAATGACCAGCATTTTGTCACACCTCCTACTTTTTGCCCTTCGAGGGTGATCTCCTTCCCTTGCGCACTTCCCCCCCTTCTAACCCTACTGCTCCTCCGTAATGGGACCTCAGTGGCTGCAGCAAGGCTGGTGGAAGGCTGCTGCTCGTCAGACCCTGACACTGCAGATGCCCCTGAAGGACGGCCTCGACCAGTTCTGGGCCTGGAGGGCCCGGCTGCAGACTGCACCAACTCTGCATGGGCGGCAGCAGTCTGTCCTACAGGCGGTGGCAAGTGCAGTGGAGAAGTGACAGTGTTGGCAGCAGGAATGCTGTCATCGTGAGAGAGGACAGCAACTCCCTGCTCGCCCGACACACTGGCACTCCCACGGGGCAGCACTTCAGCATCCGGAGCAATCTGCCGGAGAACAGATTGCTGGCCTGCTGTGGCGCAGTGACAGCCCCGGGGACATGTGCACGAACAATCGAGGTTGGCAGCAGTATGTGCTCGCGTGGCCTCAATCTGAGTCTGTATGAGAGCAGTCAGAGATGGGATCACGGCAGCCAGTGACTGAATTGCAGCACTAAGCGTTAGTGTGGCATCCGCCTGTGCTACAGCGAAGTGCTCCACACTCCTTGCCAGTGACTCAATGCATTCGGGCACCCTTCCCACTGCACCCATGAGCTCAGTGTGCATGCCCACCGCCTGGGTGTTCATTTCTGCGATCAGCCGCTCCTCCTCTGCGTCCATTGCAGTAGGAGTGTCTGGCATACTCTCCCTCTGGGGAGAAGGCCCCCATTCTTCCCTACCCCCCCCATAGCGTTGCTGCAGCCCGCTGGGTCCTGGAGCTTCACCCTCATCAGACCCTTCCCCCCTGCTCCCCTCCAGGGAAGGCGTGTTCCCAGTGTGGGCATGGGCTTCCTCGGGAGAGGGTGGCACTGATGCTCCGGCTTCCTCTTCCTCCTCGGCTGCAGCATCACTCCCAGTGGCAGCTTCAGGGCCCGTCTCCTCAGCTGGTGAATCACCATCTGAAAGCAGGGAGGTACAAGAGTGGCTTTAGCGTGAGGACAGGGTGGCAGTAAGGGAGGAATAAGTGCAGCGAGTTAGCAAGTTGGATTGAAAGTGTCAAAGGCTGGTGTTGTGAGGGACAAGTGGAAGGACAGAGGACAAAAAGGTGATGACCTTACCATTGCTGTCCACAACGGGGTCGGCGTCTCCAGTGGCGACGGGACCGATCACCCGGCTTGCCACAATCCTGTGGACGCGCTCCTCAATATCGCTGAGGGGTTGCAGCTGAGGCCGCCCTCCACCTGTCCGTTGCTGCTGTCTCCGATTATGCGCCAGCTTGGCCTGTAAGAAAAAGGACAGCATCTGAGTAAATATACAGCCATGGTCTTGCCTGATGTGCCTCCCATAGGTGAATAGCCCTTACTGTATGCAGCCATTGTCTTGCCTGATGTGCCTCCCATAGGTGAATAGCCCTTACTGTATGCAGCCATGGTCTTGCCTGATGTGCCTCCCATAGGTGAATAGCCCTTACTGTATGCAAAGTGTGGAATGTGTGTGTGTGTTTCATGAAAGGGCCATAGGTGTTGGATGAGTGTTGTGCATTGGGGTTTTAAGACCCTCTGGCCATAGAGTGAGGTTGAGATGGAGGGATGGAGAGGTATTGAGAAAAAGCCACTCACCCTGACAACCCGAGTGAGGTCGTTGAACTTTTTGCGGCATTGAGTATGGGTCCTGGGCACCATGCTCCTGGAGGAGACGCTCTGAGCCACCTCCCTCCACACTCTTCTGAACTCGCGTGGCAAAGGCCTCCTGCCACTCTCAGGGAAGAGCATACAACTTCTGCGCTCCACCGCGCCAACCAGAGCATCCAAGGCCCGCTCGGTGAAGCGATGAGCGCGTTCTCTCACCCTCTCCATCCTTGGCAGCAAAATGGATTCACAGGTCTCTCCAGGCCGAGATTCAAGGCTGCAATGAGCAGGGTGTGGCTGGGGAGCAAGTTGGCCCCCCCCGCTTTAAGAAGTGGCCGGCGCCAGTGTGTCTGTGTTCCCTCGCTAACTGGCAGCAGCTGCGCTGCGCTCGCGCGCTGAGTTAGCGCCTCACTGCTCGGTCTTTGCACCTTAAGACAGGTGTGCAGCGCCTGATTTAGCGCTCCACTCACCTCCCGGGGCGGTAAAAGTGAAGTTTCCAGTCAGTGCCGATAATTAGCGCCAGGCGCTAATATTTGCGTCCAGACGATATTTGCGCCCCAAATGGGGCGCGACCTAATTTTTCCCCCTTATACTTTACCCAGAAAGCAGACGTGATAGGCACCAATTTCTCCCCCTTAAGTCAGTGCTCCTATTTCTCTTACTACATCACACAGTGAATCTATTTTCCCTTTTTGTTTTCTTTCAGCTCTAAGTCGGAAGGCTGTGTGCATGTCTCAATTATCAGCTTGCCTTACTTGCTATCATTTGGGCCTAAATCAGAAGGCCTTGCATTCATCCCCACCCCAGTACAGTAATCTAAGCTGACATTCAGTGCAATATTAAGGGAGTGCTGCTTTGTCAGAGGAGCTTTCTTTCATATGAGATGCTAAACTAAGACCTGCTCAGGTGGACATAACAGAACCCACAGCATTATTTAGAGATGAGCAAGGGGGTTCCTGGCCAACATTCCTCCCTCAATCAACACCCCAAAAAGTATAAACTTATAATTCATTTCATGTTATATCTTATGGGATCTCTGTCTGTGCAATTATCTGATACATTTGCCTGCACTTCAAACGTAATTAATAATATGCAAAGTTCCTTGATGTGTCCCAAGGCTGTGAAAAGTAATATAAATGCAATACAGCTACTTTAAAATGAGTTACAATACTGTGTGGTTGGAGATCGGGGCTGGGGGACAAGGCCGGCAATTGAGATGAGGGGAAGATCGGCAATCGGGTGGAGAGCCAGCCCCGATCTCCAACCTCACCTCTTCCCGATTGCTAGGGCTGGGGGAGGCTGAAGACATGTTTAATTTTTGTCTAGGTTTCACAGCAAGGATTTCTGTGGGTGCATGACTTAGGAAACCTTATCTGCCTCTTCTCTTCTAATAAATGTCACAATCTATCTACCTGCGCCATCGATTTAATTTTGATTGGTTCCCTTCACACTTTACTGCTAGCAGTAATAACCCACCTTACTTGTTAATAAATGTTAACTGGTTCATAGAATCATAGAAATTTACAGCACAGAAGGAGGCCATTTGGCCCATCTTGTCTGTGGCGACCGACAAAGTGTTATCCAGCCTAATCCCACTTCCCAGCACTTGGTCCTTCTTCTTCTCTTCTTAGGTAGTCCCTCGGAACCGAGGATGACTTGCTTCCACACTACAAATGAGTTCTCAGGTAACTGATGAGTCCAATGCGGGACCTACAGTCTCTGTCACAGGTGGGGCAGATGGTGGTTGAAGGGGCGGGTGGGTGGGGTGCTTGGGTTGACGTGCGCTCCTTGTGCTGCTTGTGCTTGGCTTCCGCTTGCTCCCGGCGAAGAGACTCGAGGTGTTCGGCGCCTTCCCGGATGTTTCTCCTCCACTTTGTGCGGTCTTGGGCCAGGGATTCCCAATGTGTCGGTGGGGATATTACACTTTTTCAAGGAGGCTTTGAGGGTGACCTTGAAGCGTTTCCTCTGCCCACCTCGGGCTCTCTTGCCGTGTCGGAGCTCCGAGTAGAGTGCTTGTTTTGGGAGTCTCGTATCGGGCATGCGGACGATGTGGCCCGTCCATCGGAGCTGATCGAGCATGGTTAAAGCTTCGATGTTGGCCTGAGCGAGAACACTGACGTTGCTGCGTCTATCCTGCCAATGGATTTGCAGGATCTTGCGGAGGCAGCGTTGGTGGTACCTCTCCAGTGCTTTGAGGTGCCTGCTGTACATGGTCCATGTCTCTGAGGTATACAGGAGGGCGGGTATCACTGCTGCTCTGTAGACCATGAGCTTGGTGCCGGGTTTGAGATCCTGGTCTTCAAACACTCTCTTCCGTAGCCTTGTTGGTTACAGCACTTCAAGTGCATATCCAAGTACTTTTTAAATGCGATGAGGGTCTCTGCCTCTACCACCCTTTCAGGCAGTGAGTTCCAGACCCCCACCACCCTCTGGTTCATTTCACGAATTTCACAAAAGATTGTGCAAGTCATGCACAGTCCCAAAGCCGCTAGGGAAACGGCAGCAGATGGGATCAGGGCCAGAAGAGGCCGAGGTAAGTTTGATTTTTATTTTAGTTTTCTCCAGTCCCCAAAAGGAAACTTTGGGCCTCCTCTGCCCTGGAATCAGCATCCAGCGTGCACCTCCCTCCCCTCCCCCTCCCCTCCCCCTCCCCCTCCCCGACCTCCAAACCCTCCCCGAACCCGACCCCTCCCCGACCTCCAAACCCGCCCGACTTTCCCCCGATCGATTTCGCTGACGGGTGGGGACCGTCCCCTCGGGACCCAAGGCCAGCCTCCTGCTGCCCGACATCCCACTCCCGCCTGTCGGACTCTAAGTCATTCCCGCTGGCTTTGGGCAAGATTCAGAGTTCGCAAATTTAAATACGGCGCTCGTTAAAATGGGCCGGGCCTCACGTTAACGCTGTCATGGGAGCTTTCCTTCCACTCACGCCACACTCCCACCCCAAGCTAAACTCAGGGCTACGGTTGCAATTTTCACACACACTGTCAGAATGACAGGACATAATACTCATGTGGACCAAACTGCATTACTCGTACTCTGGGAATCCAGTACAGGGCGATGATTGTCATACAGAGCAGACTTCAAGCTGAAAAGCCCAAGCTAACCTTTCAGCTTTCACTTACGTTAGGAATTATTGTGGGAAAAAATTGATCTCACTGTGTTAGTTGACAGTTTCAAAACCGTTCACACTAAACCTGCCCTTTTGTAGTTTCTGCTCGGGTTTCGATT
Organism: Squalus acanthias; assembly: GCA_030390025.1. NCBI lineage: Eukaryota > Metazoa > Chordata > Chondrichthyes > Squaliformes > Squalidae > Squalus > Squalus acanthias. The sequence goes on along the minus strand of CM059429.1, from coordinate 101,915,617 downwards.
TCTCAAACTGACAACTAGTTACTCTCCCTTGCAGCTGGCCCTTTGCTTTTCCGAATAGCAGAGAAGGCCATTCGATACCTTGTTTAGACAATCCGTTTTGCCCTTCTGTTCAGCGCCAGTGGGTTTGATGATGTTGTTAACAGGGCCTTGTACAACCTCTACTAACAGGCATTCTGTTTTTCGTCGATGCCAGGAACAAATCCAGTCCCCACACATTAGCTGAGGGGTGGGGGGTTAGGATTTGTTACGTGGCTGAGCACAAGCTGCTTCAAGCAGTTAGAAGGATGATTTCAGCCTGGAAGTTCTCCAGGATTTCTGCAGCTATTCTGCCATGGTTGCAGTCAGGAGAATCGCCATGGAAATTTAATCCCTAAACTTTTTTCAGTATAGCACACACTTCCTGTGCTTACAAGAAAATCACGTCACGTAATTCTGCCATCTTTAGGGTATCATGCCTGGTTATTAAGGTTGAGTGGGTGAGCTTTACATTGTTCGTATATTTACATGGGTGCCAAAATGACTCTGATCATGAATCTGACCCTGCCGGGGTCTGCGGGGCCAGTAGGAGGGCACCTCATTTACCTGGGACCGGTGGGCACTAGCACTACTTCAGGAGCATCTCAGAAAGCAGAAGATAAGAGCGACAATGCAAAAGAACATGCGATAGAGACAAGGTAAACAAAGAAGACGGAGGAAGAACTATAACAGGAGACAGAAGCAAAAGAGGACAGAGAAATAAGAAGGGAGAAACAGATGAGGAGAGAGACCACCGGCAAAACAGAGACAATAAGACAGAGTGTATGCTGCGACTTACTGTCAGCAATGGTGTGGGAGATTGACAATTCATAAGTTTTAAGTTTTGAATATAGCACCCACTGACTGTAATTGTAACATTTATGTCCTGTAACACCTTAACTGTCGCTGTTTTTTCTCGGTCACATTTTGTCCATTGGATGAAAGAAAACAGTAGCAAATCGGAACTGAGGAAGGAGAGAACGTGAAAGAAACTCTCTAGTAAACTACCGCTGAGGAACCACTAAGGACTTAAGCAAAAACTTATCCTGATAGACCAGTCAGGAAACCCCATGAATAAATGGAGGAGGCACCTAATCAATCGCTCAAAAAAGTTAGTTTTGCTTGCCATGCTTTTCCTCAATAACTAAAGTTTAGGGGGTGAAATTAGGCTCCTTTGTGTCTGCCGTTAGCGCCTCCGGGGGTGGGAGGGGGGCTAACGGGGCGCAAAGGGGTTATCGGGGCGATAATAGCGCCTCCCGAGAAATTTGGCAGGTCGCTGCTGAGGCGCTAGCGGATAGTGCCGCACCCCGCCAGTAGCGCCGGTAGCGCCCCGGGCCACTGCGCCACCCTGCAGAGCTCACAGCATCCCTCCCCTTTAACGGAAGGGGAGGGTGGTGAAACGCGTCAGCGCTATGCGAAGCGGTCGCGTTCGAGTACTTTGCGCCCCCGACACCACCCCGAGAGGAAGTGGAGCACCCAAAATAGCGTTCCACTTCCTCTCCAGGGCGGTAAGCCAAATTTAGCGGCCGGGGCGGTGCTTCCACGCCGGGCACTAAATGCCCAGCGCTAATTCGGTTACGCCCCGAATTTCACACCCATGATGTCCAAAATAAGGTTTTAAACAAATTTAAAAAACCCATATTTCACAATAATATAAAATTTATTCATGGAACTGTGTCTTTCAATACCTTAATTTCCAGGTGAATCAGCAGTTTACTTGTACTTCTTGCAATTTAGTATACTGTATTCATTGCTCACAATGTGGTCTCCTCTACATTGTGGAGACCAAACACAGATTGGGTGACCGCTTTGCAGAACACCTCCGTTCAGTCCATAAGGGGGACCCCGAGCTTTCGGTTGCCTGTCACTTTAATTCTCCGCTCCACTCCCACTCTGATCTCTCCATCCCCGGCCTCTTACACTGTTCCAACGAAGCTCAACATAAGCTCGAGGAACAGCGCCTCATCTTTCAATAAGGCACTTTACAGTGTTCTGGACTCAACATTGAGTTCAACAATTTCAGACCATAACCTCGGCCCCTATTTTTTCAGATGGCAGCTGTTGATGATTCTGCCATTCCCATTTACACCTCTTCTAGACTCACCTTTTTGTTTCTTAACTTGTCCCATTACCATCTCCTTTTGCCCTGCACCATCACCCCTTTTGTCTTTTAATCTCTCCTGCCTTCCACCCTATCATAGACCTTCCCTTTTGTTGTTTCCTCCCCTCCTCCATTTCCCTGCCCCTGCACTTGCTTAAAATCTGTTACATCTCTAACTTTTTCCAGTTCTGATGAAAGGTCATCGACTGAAACATTGGGCTCGATTTTAACAGCCCCGAAGAGGTGGGTTTGGAGGTGGGTCAGCTGCGAAAATCAGAAAAAATGGCTTCAGACACCCAACCCGCCTCCATCCCGCCCCCACCATCCTATTTTGACAGAGGTTTCCCATTTTCATGCCTCTGGCTCCTGTTTCCCATTGTGTCAGAAACAGTCCTGCTGCAAGGAGACGAGTTGGTGGAGGACATGATCTGTAATCATTATTGGTGCAGAACTTTAAAAGCACTCCTGTAACATGGCTGGCATTCAAATGCAACAACTTTGTTGTTGGAGGTTTGGGATAAGATTTTGAAAATCTACTGACCTTGTGACTGGTCAAGCTGACTGATTGGAATAATTTCAGGCCAGTTTGAGTGTGCGCTTGCAAGCTTCTTGCCTCAACTGAAATCTATAACAACGGGATGGGAACCATTTACATCCTCTCATCCTGGTCGTCAGATTCGGAGGAAGAGCAGCGCGGCTTAGCGCTGCCAGATGAACAAGTGGCTCAGCACACAGCCTCCTTGGAGGAAGATGAAGAGGACAAGGAAGAGGACGAGGAAGAGGACGAGGAGGAGGATGAGGAGGAGGATGTGACGCCTTGCGGGGCCGGATGTGGCCAATCCAGCAGCAGGCTGTCAGGCAAGGGATGCATTCATCCATGCCAGATTCGCGTAAGCTTATGCTTCAACCACAGGTGGCTGGCACATAGAAATGAATATGGGGGAAAAATTCAGTTGGTTGCGCCTCCCGTTAGTGCCTTAAGAGGGCGCTAATGGGGCGCAAAAGCATCTAGCGCCCAGGCACGGCGATGTTTGCGCCGCTCGCAAAATTAACTAGACATTTTGCGGCGGCGCTAAACACTACCGCCACGATCTCCTGCGCCGGCAGATCGTGACATCAGTCGAGTGCGCAACGCCCCGGTATCGCCCCAGAGCGGATATTGAGTGGCGCCCCCTGCCTTACTGCCTGACGCTAGCAACGACAGGTTGAGGGGAGCGAATTGCAGTCATGAAGGGACTGGGAGAGCGCTATTTAAAGGCGACTGCTTCCTGCCTTTCATTGTTGGTGCCATTTTTGAACCACGCATTCTGAGAGAGAGAGAGAGTGACTTCTCGAGAGATTCAACGCTGTGTGAAGGAGTTTTGGGTACTGAGCAGCACTTTGCAGGTTCATTTTGATTTGCCATTCCTTCTATCGATTTAGAAGAGACTGTGGGGGCTGCACTCTAAGCTCTTTCCCTGGTACTCTCCATTGTTCTTTCCAGCAGATTTGATGTGCAGGTCTCTCCAGGCAGAGATTCAAGGCTGCAATGAGCATGATGTGGATGGAAAGCAAGATCAACCATCCCCTTTAAGAACTGGCCCATGCCATTGTGTGTGTGTTCCATTGCTGACTGACATCACATGAGCTTCGCCAGCGCTCTGAGGGAGCGCCTCGCTCCTCGGCCTTTGCGCCTTAAGACAGGTGTGAAGCGCCCGATTTAGCGCTCCAATCACCTCCAGGGGCGATAAAAGTCAAGTTTGCAGTTGAAGGCGATAATTAGCGCCAGGCGCAAATCTTTGCGCCCGGCCGATAATTGCGCCCCAAAAGGGGCGATACTGAATTTCTCCCCCAGAAGTCCGACATTCTCAAAACCCCAGGCATCATCTGTCCAATAAACATATCTCCCTGAGCCCTCACTCTTGAAATTCCATTTCCCAGAACACAGAGGCCACACTTTAGGTGATCTCAGCAGATCATTAAACCTTTTTCCACACTGAACCCATGTGCGTCTCCACACAGACCTCGAGCTCACCTCCTCAGCAATTTGTGGCCAAGCTGCCTTGGTTTGCTGAGGAAGCCTCCTCCTTCCGTTTCCAGGGAAAAGGAACTCCTGACGTCCTCTAACTCCCTCAACAAGAGCATGGAGGGAGCCCTCATTGAACCTGGGTGCAGTTCCTGCAGCTCCCAGCACCTTTAAGAGAAAAAAGCATTAATATCACTAAGCCAATGATTGGAACAAATCTGGCATCTTCTTCATTTCATAGTCAGATAATAAATTGATATATCAAAAAATCATAAATATTTTTCTGGAATAATATGACCAGCAATTTCATTCATTAAATTTTGTTCAGAACAGACGCTGTCAACTCCCCTTTCTATATAATACAGCACCAATCCATCCCATTGACATTTTTCCCAAAGGGGTAATGGCCCCTTTAAATTTTCATTCAAACAACACGTCATCAGATGCGAGAAACTGACAGCCTCCAAGCAATTGCCTGGAGGGACCCGCACGTCGGCCATAACATGGTGTGGATCTCAGGAGGAGGCCGATATGGATCATCCACTCGGCACTTCTGGCTGAAGATGGTTGCAAACGCTTCTCTTAGCAGTTGAGACAGAGGATCCCAGGATGTGGCAGCACTATGGAGAGTTCCAGGATATGGGGTACTGGAGATGGCTCTGGTCAGACTGAGGGAGGTCTTGAGATCTGACAGCATTTGGGGAAATGTCTGTTTGCTAGTACTGGCGAGTGAAGTTCTGTGGTCTGAAAGCATTTTGGGGAGATACCAGTGCCTGTCAGTGGATTTGTGAGAGGGTCCCATGATGGAGGGAAAGAGAGGATGACAGGCTTGGCAGCACTGGAAAGGGAAGTGACAAGATCTGATTGCAAGGTAGACGGTGGAACCCCTGGTTCTGCAACCATTGGGGAGAGGCCTCCTCGTATCTGAGAGCGGTGTCCTTGGGTCTGTGAGGACTGAGAATAGAATGCTTCGATCTGGTGGGAAGCGGATCCCAGCACTGAGAGAGGGATTTCTAAATCTGGGAGGCGGTTTGCTGGTGTGGGAGTATGTGGAGTCTGAAAGCACTGGTCAGGGGGAACTCTGGGAGCAGTTACATGGCCAAGGGGCTCTGGCAGTTTCGAAGGGAGGGTGAATGTAGCCTGCTCCACTTCCATTGCACCCTAGGACTGTTCCCGGCTGTTATCACAGGTTTTGGCATGATACTGGTTTGTAAGCACAAATTCTGCTGTTATTGCATTTGTTAACTGTGCACCAGCATATGGTTGACAAATATAGTATTTAATAAAGTGCTTTTGACATGTGGGAATAGCAAATCTTAGCTTGGAATTTTTGTACAATTTTGGACACAGTACCCTCAAAGGAACCTGCCGACATGCTGGAAAGAGTTCAAAGAAGAGTAACAAGGATGATTGCGGACTTAGGGCTTAACATTATGAGGAGGGACTTAGAGAGCTAAACATTATTCTTGGAGTAAAGACGATTGAGGGGAGACATGATCCAGCTTTTAGAAATGCTGTGAGTCATAGGTTTTACTGATATTAGTAAACTACTTGCTTGACTGTGAATCCAAAACTAAAGGACTAATTAACAAACCTCAAACAAAACTAGAGATGAGTAGATTTGTTTTACTCTACAGAAAGTAGGAATGCAGAAGAAACTCCCAACAAAAGCAGTGATGCTTAGTTGGTTAACTCCTTCAAAAAGAGTTGGAAAAATATCTGGTTTGAACTGAGATAAGTACAGATTTACATGATCAAATACTCCACAAGACATGAAGGTTTCTGAGTTCCTGTGTTGTGGAATTCGCCGAGTGGGGTGGGGATGGGCAACAGTGGAGGGCAGCTGGCCAGAATTGAATAGTGGAATGTGGGACTTTACTGGTTTGCTGATTTGATAATCCCAGCTGCCAACAACTGAAGCCCTCAGTTTGTTAATTGTAAAGAAAATCAACAAAGTTTCTAAAATTAGTAGAACCCAAGAAAGAAAGGAAGAAAGAACGAACTTGCATTGATACAGCACCTTTCATGACCTCAAGATGTCCCAAAGCACTTCACAGTCAACTAAGTACTTCTGAAGTATAGTCACTGTTGTAATGTAGGGAAGATTGCAGTAAGCACATCAATAAACTATATTGAGTGGCCAGGCAAAACTAAGTTCAGCAACAAGATTCATTTTGAAAGATCACTGAGAACGAAATTCCAGGATCTGGGAGAAGTGGGAGGAGGATCCCTGGGTCTGGACGTGTTGAAAAGGGATTCCTTCTCAAACACTGAAGGGGATTCCTGGATCTGGAAGGGTTTCTTGGACTAGCCAAAGAAAAGAACAGAGGGCAGCTCACCAATTACACCTTTTAGGACCCGATCCTTCTGCTACCGCTATTTCAGCTCATTCAGAATTTTTTTATTGAGCTATCTCTAATACTTCACAGACTGTAGTGTTAACTACTAGCTGTACTTTCTGTACAGCATAATTGCAATAAATTATGATGCAATCTTAAAGTATATGGAAATGTCCTTGGGGCTAGAAATTCATGTACTTATCGCCACTCCTTAGCACCATGAAATGGCGATAAAATGGCGGCCGCCGCTCTTTCGCGAGCGGCTGGTGGGTCCCGCGATGGCTGCCATATTCCTCTCCCCCTTTGCACTGCCGGTAACTGGCAGCGCCCTGCAAAATAAAAGGCAGCATGGTGACGGCAATCGGCGTGCAAGGCCGACTTAACGTCACCAACGCAAACTTCGACCCTAACGCTGAATTCCGCGCTGGGTCCTAAGCAAGCCAAGAAAACCTGGCGTGCAAGCAGCTGACAATGGCGATGTCTGCAGCTCTTAAAGGGACACACACATCATTCAGGTAAGTTTGAATTTAAGGGTTTGGACTTTTTTTTTGATTTTATTGAAGTGGTGTCTTGCTGCAATAGATGTGAAAAGTTTTTTAAATGTGTAGGTTCGCACGGCTGCATTTACAGCATCTGCTTGCAGAGGGAAGAGGAAGGCACAGAAGAGGAGGAAGCTGAAGAGGATACATCAGATGGAAGGATGCATCCCGACAGCCCCTTTGTGGCTGGGATATCCAGGATGGAATCAATTGTCTGTGGTCCCACTGGCTGGGCAGGCTGCATTTCTTGGGTGTGAGAAATGAGGAAGGCACAAGGGTGAGTTGTGGTGACGGGAGGGTGGGAAAGCATGAGGTACATGCCAGAAGGAGGATAATGTATGAGGATACCAGCATCTTGTATCCTTTCAGCCCCGCCGCTGGCCAAGGGCTCAGCCAAGCCCCTGCCAAGAATGGCCTGCACTGTCTCTTTCAAGGGGGTGAGGTGAGGCTAGGAATGGGGGATGTGCCTCGTGATTGATACAGATTGTTGGTAGGTGAGTGATTGGGGCGTGTACATTGAGCAGTGTGTGAGGCTAGTGGTGTAGTTGGTAGGAGCCGGCTTTTGAAGATGCATTCACTGACCTTGACCAATGGTCTGAGGTCATGAAGCTTCCTTGGGCACTGGAGCCAGGTGGTGGAGGCGACACGGCTGGCAATGATGGCCTCAGTGATGTACTCCCACATCCTTCTTTCTGGAGGGCCTCCTGGCCCCTGTAGGTAGAGGGCCTATCTTGCAGTCTTGACCCCCTGCATAAGAACATAAGAACATAAGAAATAGGAGCATGAGTAGGCCATTCGGCCCTTCGAGCCTGCTCCGCCATTCAATGAGATCATGGCTGATCTTCTGCCTCAACTCCATTCACCGGCCCTATCGCCATATCCCTTGATGCCCTTACTAGTCAGAAATCTATCACCTTCTGTTTTGAATATACACAATGACTGAGTCCTCCACAGCCCTCTGGGGTAGAGAATTCCAAAGATTCACCACCCTCTGTGTGAAGAAATTTCTTCTCATCTCAGTCCTGAATGGCCAACCCTTTATCTTGAGGCTGTGGTCCCTGGTTCTAGACTCCCCAGCTAAGGGAAACATTCTCACAGCATCCACCCTATCAAGCCCTGTAATAATTTTGTTTGCTTCAATGAGATCTCCTCTCATTCTTCTGAATTCAAGAGAATACAGGCCTAGTTTACTCAATCTCTTCTCATACGACAGTCCCGCCATCCCAGGAATCAATCTCGTGAACCTTTGCTGCACTCCCTCTATGGCAAGTATATCCTTCCTTAGGTAAGGAGACCAAAATTGTACACAGTACTCCAGGTGTGGTCTCACCAAGGCCCTATATAATTGGAGTAAGACTTTTTTACTCCTGTACTCAAATCCTCTTGTAATGAAGGCCAGCATACCATTTGCCTTCCTAATGGCTTGCTGCACCTGCACATTCACTTTCAGTGACTCATGTACAAGGACACCCAGGTCCCTTTGAGCATCTGCATTCCCCAATCTTTCATCATTTAGGAAATACTCTGCCTTTCTGTTTTTTCTACCAAAGTGGATAACTTCACATTTATCCACATTATATTCCATCTGCCATGTTTTTGCCCACTCACTGAGCCTGTCGAGACCCCCTTGAAGCCTCTTCACATCCTCTTCGCAACTGACACTGCCACCTAGCTTTGTATCATCAGCAAATTTGGAAATGTTACATTTAGTCCCCTCATCCAAATCATTGATATAGATTGTGAATAGCTGGGGCCCAAGCACCGATCCTTGCGGTACCCCACTAGTCACAGCCAGCCATCCTGAAAAAGACCCATTTATCCCTACTCTTTGTTTTCTGTCTGTTAACCAATTCTCAATCCATGCTAGTATATTACCCCCAATTCCATGTGCCATAATTTTGTTCACCAACCTCTTGTGTGGGACCTTATCGAAGGCCTTCTGAAAACCCAGATACACCACATCTACCGGTTCCCCTTTGTCTACTCCACTAGTTACATCCTCAAAGAACTCCAATAGGTTTGTCAAACAGGATTTCCATTTCAGAAATCCATGTTGACTCTGCCCAATCTTACTATTAGTTTCTAAGTGCCCAGTTATTGCATCCTTTATAATAGATTCCAGCATTTTCCCAACTACTGATGTGAGGCTAACAGGTCTGTAGTTCCCCGTTTTCTCTCTCCCTCCTTTCTTAAATAGCTGGGTTACATTTGCTATCCTCCAATCTGCAGGAACCGTTCCAGAATCTATAGAATTTTGGAAGATGACAACCAATGCGTCCACTATTCCAATGGCCACCTCTTTCAAAACCCTAGGATGTAGGTCATCTGGTCCTTGGGATTTATCGACTTTCAGTCCCATTAATTTTGCTAGTACTATTTTTTTACTAATGATAATTTCTTTAAGTTCCTCATTCTCATCACACCCTTGATTTTCTCGTATTTTTGGGAGGTTTTTTGTGTCTTCCTCCGTGAAGACAGAAACGAAGTATTTATTTAATTTGATAGCAAAATACTGCGGATGCTGGAAATCTGAAATAACAACAGAAAACGCTGGAAAAACTCAGCAGGCCAGGCAGCATCCGTGGAGAGAGAAACAGAGTTAACGTTTCAGGTCGAAGACCTTTCATCAGAACTGACGAAAGATCTTCGACCTGAAACGTTAACTCTGTTTCTCTCTCCACAGATGCTGCCTAGCCTGCTGAGTTTTTCCAGCATTTTCTGTTGTTATTTATTTAATTTCCTTGCCATTTCCTCATTCCCCATTATAAATTCTCCCGTCTCTGACTGTAAAGGACCTACATTTACCTTCGCCGGTCTTTTCCCTTTCACATACCTATAGAAGCTTTTACAATCCGTTTTTAAATTTTTCGCTAGTTTGTGCTCATATTCCATTTTCCCTTTCTTTATCAATTTCTTGGTCCCCCTTTGCTGATTTCTAAAAAGATCCCAATCCTCAGGCTGACCGCTTTTTCTGGCAACTTTATAAGCTTCCTCCTTTGACTTAATACTCGCTTTAATTTCTTTTGTTAGCCATGGTTGGATCACTTTTCCTTTTGGGTTTTTATGTCCTAGAGGAATATATGTTTGTTGCAAATTATGCATTATTTCCTTGAATGTTAGCCATTGTATGTCCACCTTCATACCTTTTAGTGTAGTCTCCCAATATACCATGACCAACTTGTCCCTCATACCCTTGTAGTTTCCTCTGTTTAGATTGAAGACCTTAGTTTCAGATTGGACTTCATCACTCTCAAACTTAATCTAAAATTCAATCATATTATGGTCACTAGTCCCTAAAGGCCCCTTTACCACAAGATTATTGATTAGCCCTTTCTCATTACACTGTACCAGATCCAGAATAGCCTGTTCCCTGGTTGGTTGCTCCACATACTGATCCAGGAAACCATCTCGCATGCATTCCAAGAATTCATCCTCCACACCATTAGTGGTAATTTGATTTGCCCAGTCAATATGTAGATTAAAGTCCCCCATGATTACCGTATTGCCCTTGTTACATGCACTTCTAATCTCTTGATTGACACTGTGCCCTACATTACCATTACTGTTTGGTGGCCTATACACAACTCCCACCAATGTTTTCTGCCATTCGCTGTTTCTTAGCTCCACCCAAACTGATTCCAGTTCTACATTACGATCTGCCAAGCCAAGATCTTTTAGCTCTACCATACCGATCTCATCCCTTATTAACAGCGCTACGCCACCTCCTTTTCCTTTTTGTCTGTCCTTCCTAAATGTTGAGTTCCCTGGAACATTCAGTTCCCAGCTTTGGTTACCCTGCAACCATGTCTCTGTAATGGCAATTACATCATACCCATTTACTTCTATTTGTGCCATTAATTCATCCACCTTGTTGCGAAATGCTACGTACATTTAGATAAAGTGCCTTCAACTTTGCCTGTTTAATATTTTCTGCACTTTGACCCTCTTTACTGTTGGCCTTTGTTTCTGCTTCCTACTAGTTTTGCTGACTACTTTTCTAACTTGCACTTCCAGCTTTGTTCCTCTCCATTCTGGGCTCACACTTAGGTTCCCAACCCCCTGACAAACTAGTTTATATCCTTCCCAACAGCACCAGCAAACCCCCCTGTGAGGACATTGGTCCCGGTTCTGCCGAGGTGTAACCCGTCCAGCTTGTACAGGTCCCACCTTCCCCAGAATTGGTCCCAATGTCTCAGGAATTTAAATCCCTCCCTCCTACACCATCTCTCCAGCCACGCATTCATCTGGTCTATTCTCCTATTTCTGCTCTCGCTAGCACGTGGCACTGGGAGTAATCCTGAGATTACTACCTTTGAGGTCTTGCTTTTTAATTTATTTCCTAGCTCCCTATATTCTGCTTGCAGGACCTCGTCCCTCTTTCTACCTATGTCGTTGGTATCGATATGGACCACGACCTCTGGCTGTTCACCCTCCCCCTTCAGAATGTCCTGCAGCCGCTCAGTGACATCCTTGACCCTGGCATCAGGGAGGCAACATACCATCCTGGAGTCACGTCTGCGGCCACAGAAACATCTATCTGTTCCCCTTACGATAGAATCCCCTATCACTATTGCTGTCCCACTCTTTTTCCTCCCCTCCTGTGCAGCTGAGCCAGTCGTAGTGCCACGGACTTGGCTCTTGCTGCATTCCCCTGAGAAACCATCTCCCCCATCAGTATCCAAAACGGAAAATATGTTGGAGAGGGAGATGGACCCAGGGGTCTCCTGCACTACCTTCCTAGTTCTTTTACTCTGTCTGGCAGTCATCCATTCCCTGTCTGCCTGTGCACTCTTTACCTGCGGTGTGACCACCTTGTTAAACGTGCTATCCACGAAGATCTCAGCCTCGCGGATGCTCCACAGTGACTCCAGCCGCAGCTCCAGCACCGAAACGCGGATTTCGAGTAGCTGCAGCTGGAGACACTTCCTGCACATGTGTTCGCCCTGGACACCGAAAGTGTCCCTGACTTCCCACATAGCACAGGAGGAACACTCCACGCTGCCGAGTTGCCCTGCCATGTCCTACCCTTAATTTACTCCCTTTACTTCCTTTAAATTAAGCTGGAGGGCTGCGTGTGAGACCCTCGGTGCCCCTTCCCTGGCTTACTGAGCCGTTTGTATTAGTGCTGAGGCAGTGTTCCCATTTGTTGAGTTTAGGAAGGTAATTCAGCTTTAACAGCTGAATATTCACATTTGGAACTTCTTTTAACTATTGAATATTTCTTAAAAGGCAGAAAGGGCTGAAAAATGTATTGATTCACTGCATTTTATTTTGTATTGCTTCAGTGTGCGTGGCCCCTTTAATTCTCAGACCTCTTCATTGCCTACAATTCCCTGCGGGCTCCACAGCTTCGCTCACAGAGGCTGTGGGAAGCTGCAACGCCGAACCTGGAGAGAAACTTCGTCCCGGATCCCTCCAGTAAGGCCACCAGGACGGCGTTGCCTGGAAGGTGAGTGCTGTGCCACCTATCTCCAAGCCCCCCAGACCAACTTCACTTGGTTAGCGCTGCGGCCATTTCCAGCGGCCGTTAACACCCACAACTTTGCTGGCGAACATGAATTCTTCCCCCCAATCAGGTGTTTTTTTGTGAAACTTAGTGCAGTCATCTATAATGGTTCAAATGTCTGCAATCTTTTGTTTTTTATTTCTTTTACGCTTGTCACAACATCCTTCACTTTGTGTATTATCCATCATGAATTAAGCAAAGCCTTGTTCTCTGTTTCCACAGGTGGATTGTAGATGGCACCATTTCTGGCAATTGGAAAAGCAGCAAATCATCATGATATTGAAAGAAGGGAAAGAGAAAGGGAAGAAATGATCTGTCAAACATGAGAGGGGTGAAATTCCATACCGCTGGAAAACAGGCGTGGGCACCGCAATGCGTAATATGCCCGCGCCCGTTCAAGGAGCGCAGGCAGGATGTCCACTTGGTGCTGCCTGCTAATTATAATGATTGCAGCACACAGCCTAGCGCTGAACGCACTGCTGACAGGCTGTGCGCTCAGCAGGGGCCGAAGTTCCCAAGGTTCAAGCGAGGCTAGCTTTACTTAAAGCTAGCCTGCGCCTCTTAAGGGCAGTCTGCACCTCTTAAAGTTGAGCTGCCTTCTGCCTTCTGCTGATTAAAAATGGTAAAAGTGCTTCCACACTAACCCAAATGGCTCCACAAGCCAGGGTCTCAGATGTAGCACTTGAGCTTTGTGCAAGGAGTGAACACTGGAAGAGAGGTCCTGTACCCACAGGGGCCAGGAGGCCCTCCAGAAAGAAGGATGTGGGAGTATATCACCGAGGCGGTCACTGCCGGCAGTGTCGCCCCCACCACCTGTCTCCAGTGCCCAAAGAAGCTGTATGGCCTCAGACCACTGGTCAAGGTCAGTGAATGCATCTTCAAAAGCCGTCTCCTACCAACTGCACCATGAGCCTCACACACTGCTCAATGCATGGCCCTCCCCCTCCCCCCCCCCCATCACTCACCTACTAACAATCTCTACCAAACATGAGGCACACCTCACATTCCTAGCTTCACCTCACTCCCTTGGAGGAGACAGTGCTGGCCATTCTTGGCAGGGGGCATGGCTGAGCCCTTGGCCAATGGTGGGGCTGAAAGAATACAAGACGCCGGTATCCTCATACGTTACCCTCCTTCTCACATCCCACTTCCCCCTCATCCCACAATCTCTTCTGAATTACAAGCTGCACACGGTGTAAGCATATAGCTCTTGCTTTCACTCCTCCCCTTACCACAACCCTACCCTTGTGTCTTTCTCATTTCAGATACCCAATAAATCCAGCCTGCCCAGCCAATGGATCAACATGAAGTGGGAGAGGAGAGTGAAGAAGAAGAAGAAAAAACACCGTCACTCCCAGCCACCAGCTCCTCTCGGTCGACAAACAAGGCCATCTACAGTCACCCCCACTGAAAGTCAGCAGCCTTCCAACAGCCATGCTGCAGCCACTGGGGTAGCACTGCATAAGAGCACTAGGACAGGCAAAGGCACACACGAGACAGTCACTAAGGGAATGCACAAGGGCGATGTTGATCTTTTGACGTAGTGTTGGATGGATAGATGTATAAAGTTGGATTGGAAAGTTTGCTTTGACGTAGCTTTTAGTTCTGCATTGTGGACAAGAAGACGCTGTGATGGTCAGTAACAGAGGGAAGGCAAGGTGTGAGACAAATGTTGAAAGGGGAATTGGGGTTGTGGTCACCGGTACTGCATGCGGATGATTCGATCCTGGATATCCCGGCCAGAAAGGAAGGCCTCCTTCCTTCCACTTCCGCTTCTTCCTCTTCTGCTTCTTCCTCTTCCACCTCCTCCTCTTCATCCTCCTCCTTCCTTTGCTGCCTCTGCTCCATCTCCGTGTCATGCTGCAGCCCAATGGGGACTACAGCTAGAGCTCACAGGACTGGGAGCAAGTGGTGTTCTCAAAGGCCTTCCTTTAAGACCCTTGCAAACATCCAGTAGCACTCCCTGCACGCCTTTCACACTTCAACAACTTTATAAATGAATTACACCAAGCCACTACTCCAATAAAATGTAAAAAACCCAGCACAAAAGCAAAAATCTAAACTTACCTGAAAGTTGCGTGTGTCCCTTTAAGAAGCACCGTTAGGGGGGTCCATCCTACACCTGCAAGCACGTTCTGCCGTGCAAGCTTTGGAGAGGGCGTTAAAAGGAGCGGTGACATCCAAAATATCAGATCGTGCGTCAATTTAGCGTTGCACACTGATTGACGTCACAATCGGATTTGTTTCCATATTTGGAACGAGCGCAGGCAATGGCAGTGCTGCCGACCTGCCCAAAATGGCAGCCGCCACGTTCCGCAACGGAAGAGGGTGGAAGTGAGGCGGCCGCCATTTCTTCATCCAAACCGACTTTAACGGATGGCCCAAATGGGCCGAATTTCATGTCCTAGGTATTTGGTGGGTCCGACGAAGGCTTGGAAACAGAAGATAGGAAATTAAGCTTTTGTGGAGAACAAATTCTTGAGTACACAATCAGGCAGCAGGAGGTGATCTCTTATATTTTTGTATGATGGTATTCTCCACCAGGCCACTACATGTAAGAGTGCCACAGTCCATACAATGTATATGAGAATCATTGGTTTGTCCATGACGTTATTTGTAATGTTGCAGGATGCACTGTATTCTGAACTGAAGATGTCACATCAAAAATATATTTCCAACCTTCTACAAAGATGTGGTTTTTACATCATGGGTTGGATTTTCCTTCCAGTGGTGAGGTAGCGGTTGACTGGGACTTCCTCCCGTGCCTCCAATCCTGCCACAACCCAGGCCTATTTCCTTGTATATTTTTTAATTTTCCTGGGTCCTGGACAATAAGCCATGCAGGGCGGGCTCGCGGTGGGATGTCCGCTGTACAACATTGCGCAGCAGCGAGGTATGGGCCTGCAGGAGGACAGAGGCGCAGTGCCTCTTCAGATGATTCTGAGGAGGGGGAGGGGGGGGAAGAGGAGGCGGAAGGTGATGCAGGCGATGCAGCTGCAGCGGCGCACATTGCTGCCCGGGATGCCCTCATTATTGCGAGGTTCCCACCAGTGCACCCATCTGACAACCACCGGCAAAAGTCACTTTTGCCACCCCTCCCCCAATGCCACTAACACAAAGCGGTCCTTCAAAGAATTTTGCCTTCCTTTCACAACCCCCCATTGTTCAGCGTCAATTCATGTCTTTATCATCACACAAATGAAAAGGCCACTTGCCAGCCAGCAACCAAGAATGGGCAAGATGGGAAAGTGGTGCAAAACAATTTTATGTGGCTCAGATATAAAACAGAAACTTACCAATCTAACAATGTGTAACACACCCATGCGCATACCCTTGTGCAACTACAAATCTTTACTCTTCCTTTTCCTAGCAATTCTATGTGGTGCAACCCCTGCTCTGACTGCTGAGATGCTTGTGGCCAATGTCCTCTGGGTTTTGGAGCCCGTGAGGGCCCCGCCAAAGACTGCTCCTCCTGCGCCTGTGCAGGGGCAGACTCGGCCATTGAGACACGAGGCAGCATGTGGGGTACTGACTGAGGTGGGGGTGCACCGGGTAAGAAGTGGAAGTGCTTTGAGCTGAGCCCCCACTTCCATGTCCCCTTTCACCATCATTCCTCTCATGGTCCAGCTACACTTCCCTGCTAGCAATGTGCTGGAGAACACTTTACTGCAGATCAGTGGGGCGATGAAAGGCCGAGGTTAGGGTATCATTCATCTAATGAAGGTGGCATTCAGAGTGTGTAAGCCATTGTTGAAGGTCTGCATGCACTCGTGTGATTGCCGCGTTTGATGCTCCAAGCGGTTGGCTACTCTTTCCATGGAAGAAGACATCACCGTAAAGGCCTGCGACATCATGCCATTCATGCTCAAGATGGACTCCTCCAGTCTCTCTGCAGTGGTATACAGTGCGGCTGGAACACCTGCCAGTACATCGCACATTCTCTGCTGCTGCTTAAGAAGCATCCTGTTCGTCGATGGCCCCCAAGGTTCAGCATGTGTAAGTCACCAGGTGAAAACCCAACTATCAGCCTTACTGGTCCCACCGTAGTGTGAGTATCTGAGCTGGTGCATGGTCTGCATGAGTCCTGTGACGGTGCACCCTCAGAACGTCTCAGCTCCTCTGAGGAATTGTCATCACCGACCTCCACCGACCTGCTGCATGCATGAAGGTCCTGTGGAAGATGAAAGACATGAATTCATCCTGGCAAGGTAAGAATATGTTGCAAGTTATCACTATGAAGATGATCATATTTCACTCGCTGTTGAAATCAAGTCAACATGACTGAGTGCCATATGACATGTGGGTGGCTTTTATCTAATTGTGTCACCAGGTAGCTGGGAGCTCCCCATCTCCCAATCACCAATGGCCAGGGATGCCAAAACTCCACTGATCTCCTGTGCCTCCGCCTCTGCGCTTGTCAGTTGCGAGATGTTTTGAGGGCCCCCTCCGGTTCTCTGCCTCATCCTGGTGTTCTGTGGTCTCCTCCTGCAAGGAGGGAAAGAAGAGACATATGAGTGAGTGTAATGGCATGTGTTCATCCGATGGATGGAGTGCATTTGTTGAGGGTAACTATGAAGGAGAGGTATGACATTGCATAAGGATGAGGGTGAGTGGGAGTGGTGGATGGATAGGTGGGGATGTAAGGAAGTTCATAGAAAGAGAAGGATGGGTGCACCTGAAAGGTAAGTAGGTGTGAAGAGTGATGTGCTGGAGTGGGCTTGACAAGGCAGAGTGAGGGGGTGGAGTGATGCGTACAGCAGGATGTAGGTGAATGTGCCACTGTACTCACTTTTCCTGACCTGCTTAGGTCAATAAAGCACTTTCTGCACTGAATCCAGGATCATGCTTCTGCTGCTGACCTCCTCCACTACCTCCAACCACGCCTTCTTGGTCTCAACTGCTGGCTTCTTCCTCCCATTGGCAGGGAACAGTATCTCTCTCTGACACCTCACAGCCCCCAGCAGCACATCCAGGGAGGTGTCACTGAAACGAGGTGCAGCCTTTGCCCATGTGGAATCCATTCTGCCACTTGCTTCTCTCTTCTTCCCAAGTCCAAACTCATTCAACTTCCATGGTTGGAGTGCCCCTTTAAATACTGGAGTTGAGATCACGCCATGCGGGTCCATATTACACCCGCTGCCCCTGATTGGTCGGGAAACCCAGAAGTAAAATTGTAATGAGGTGGCTGAGTTAAAAAGCCATTGACAGACACACTGCAATTACATCCGGGTTTTCCGCGCACTATCGGAACCCCCCGCTCCCAGCGCGTCGCTAACTTAAAATCCAGCCCCAAGTTTTGGTAATTGCCCCCTTTATATGAGGACCTGATTTGCGGTGATGTTTCTGGCAGCCTTCTGGGATATCCAGGCCAAGACCCAAGAGTGGACCTACTTGCATCCCTGAAGGCTTGAATCTTACTGGTGTCTAGATCATTGGGCACTCAGGATGCCAGAGTTGTGGGAATTTAAATGGAGTAACCATTCTGTCGGCTTTCTCTCCTTGTGATATCATGGGCCTTATATGGTCCGGCCATTTTGGACCGTCGCCGAAGCCCTTCAGCAATCTCCCCTCAGCCTTGATGACCGACGGCGAAATGCTTGGAAGAACTGCGACATACGGAATGGATTCCTTATAGAGGACCCCACAGTACAACCTGAAGGATCAAACCTTCCTCGCAAACAGTGGACAACCATCAACCGCCTCAGAACCGGTCATGGTAGATGCTGCCACCTTCTCCATAGATGGAAGATTAAAGCATCCCCATCATGCGACTGTGGAGCTCCTAATCAGACCCTGGAGCACATCATTGAGCACTGCCCTCAGAGGAAATTCGCAGGCAGCCTACAAGATATCCGCGCTCTTACACCGGAAGCTTTGGCCTGGATATCTGGCTTAGATATTGACATTTGATTTGCTTGCTGCTAACATACTAAAGAAGGAGGCCTGGATAGAACCTCTGCCCACCTCAGACACCAGTGGAAAATCCCTATGGCTCCTCTTCTGAGTGGAGACCTGGCGTCTCCAATCCCTGCCTGATTTCCCACCCCCTCCACTGCTGCTTGTCACCTGGTGTTATGGCCCAGGTCCCAAGAGTATTTGGCACCATTATCTTTACTCTTGTTAAAAATGCTTGAATTGCTCTTTTTACAATAGCTTGCAAGAGTAATTTTCAGGTTAGTTGGCAGAAAATAATTATCATCTCTGCCCTGCCTATTTTGCAATTCTGGCAGCAAGATACAAACTGAGATTTGCATTTTTCTACCAGTGGGATTTTGATGTTTTATGACTGAAATAAAAGAATGCTGCAATCAGAATAAGAACAGGGTGTCCAGTCCAGCAATGAATAATGAGTCAGATGCAATTAAAATGAAACAGCTTGCAGTTGCTGTGATTGACACAGCGTCGAGTCTTGGCCTGCGGAGGACAACGTCTGGCCAATTATTGTGGTTGTTTAAAAAAAAGCTTATTAGCTGGGTGAAGTGTTAAGGGCAGGTTTCAGCTTTCCTCATCAGCAGTACTGTTTTAATATTGGAAAATCAAAATAGGGGCTAATTACTGCCAACTTGCTTCCGATTAATATTGACTGTGTTAGAGCTCCAGTGAGCTCACAACATAAAATGATATTCAACCATAGCCTGGTTATCATCATTAAAAGCTGCAACACTAATGCCCAACTAACTGCTGTACGAGGGGCAATTTCAACCCTACCCACTCAGCAGAATCCAGATGGGTGGCCGTATAAAATTGGCTGGGGACTTACCTACTGGACTCAGGCACTGATCCCCGGTCTTGAACTTCAACCTGCTCTTCTGAGAAGGCTGCTAGGACACCTACCTGAAGCCAGCCGGGTCCTTCTTAAACATGCAGCTCGGGGTCCGATGATATCATTGGGCCCCACTGCAATTTTAACTGGTGGGCCTGAGGGAGGGAAGCTGTTATCACGTAAAGGTACTGCGCAGAGGATCCATGGCTGGAGGTGGGCCAAACAGGTAAAGTTTAAAAAAAAAATTCTTTTGCTTTCCTTGCAGGGCCAGGTGGAGCCTCCTGCTGCCCGAAATTCCAGATGCCCGTTGCAGGTGGGCAGCTGGCCAAAGGGCATGCAGATGAGCCTTGGGGAGTTAACAGCAGCAGCAGAGGTGGTGGCAGTGCGGACCTGGGAGGAGCGGCGAGGCGGCGGCGGCGATAAAAGGAGAGCTCGAGGCGCAGGCAGGCTGACCAATCGAAGCTCCGAGAGCGGGAGAGAGGAGTAAAAAGTAATCGAAGTGTGACGTCACCAGAAAGCAGGTAAGTGATTGGTTGGTGAGTATTTCTTTCTTTCTCGTTTTTTCCAAACTTAAATTTTGTGGTTTATAGTTTCTAGGGTCTCTGTTGTGTAGCGGGGACTGCTGTTAAACAAGGGCCCTTTAGTATAAAATTTAATTGTAGTGTAATTGGTGGGATTGATTTGATTTAACTTAATTTGAATTAATTAAAGGGTAAGTCATGGCAGCACAGCTCGGCCCCATGGCATGCTCCTCCTGCACTATGTGGGAAATTGGGGACACTTCCTGTGTCCCTGACGACCGTGTGTGCAGGAAGTGTATCCAGCTGCAGCTACTGACAGACCGCATTGCGGCGCTGCAGCTGCGAATGGATACATACTGGAGCATTCGCAATGCTGAGGACCTCGTGGATAGCACGTTTAGGGAGGTGGTCACACCGCAGGTAAAGGCTGCACAAGCAGGAAGGGAATGGGTGACTACCAGGCAGAGTAGTAGGCGCAGGCAGGTAGTGCAGGGGTCCCCTGTGGCCATCCCCCTCTCAAACAGATATACCGCTTTGGATATTGTTGAGGGAGATGGCAGCAGCAGCCAACTTCCTGGCACCGTGGGTGGTTCTGCTGCACAGGACGGGAGGAAAAAGAATGGGAGAGCTATAGTGATAGGGGATTCTATTGTAAGGGGAATAGATAGGCGTTTCTGCGGCCGCAAACGAGACTCCAGGATGGTATGTTGCCTCCCTGGTGCAAGGGTCAAGGATGTCTCGGAGCGGCTACAGAGCATTTTGGAGGTGGAGGGTGAACAGCCAGCTGTCGTGGTGCATATAGGTACCAACGATATAGGTAAAAAACGGGATGAGGTCCTAAAAGCTAAATATACGGAGTTAGGAGGTAAATTAAAAAATAGGACCTCAAAGGTAGTAATCTCAGGATTGCTACCAATGCCACATGCTAGTCAGAGTAGAAATAGAAGGATATTTCAGATGAATACGTGGCTAGAGGAATGGTGCAAGGGGAAGGGATTCAAATTCCTGGGACATTGGAAGCGGTTCTGGGGGAGGTGGGACCAGTACAAAATGGACGGTTTGCACCTGGGCAGGTCTGGGACTGATGTCCTCGGGAGAGTGTTTGCTAGTGCTGTGGGGGAGGGTTTAAACTAAAATGGCAGGGGGTTGGGAACCTGTGCAGGGAGACAGAGGAAAGGGAAACAAGGATAGAAGCAAAAGACAGGAAGGAGAAAAGCAAAAGTGGCAGTCAGAGAAATCAAGGGTTTAAATCAAACATGGCCACAGTAAATAATAATTCTAAAAGGTCTAAGAGTGTCAAAAAAACAAGCCTGAAGGCTTTGTGTCTTAATGCGAGGTGCATTCGTAATAAGGTGGATGAATTAGCGGTGCAAATAGATGTAAACGGATATGATATGATTGGGATTATGGAAACATGGCTCCAGGGTGACCAGGGCTGGGAACTCAACATCCAGGGGTATCCAATATTCAGGAAAGACAGGCAAAAAGGAAAAGGAGGCGGGGTAGCATTGCTAGTTAAAGAGGAGATTAACACAATTGTAAGGAAGGATATTAGCTCTGATGATGTAGAATCTGTATGGGTAGAACTGAGAAATACCAAGGGACAAAAAACGTTAGTGGGAGTTGTATACAGACCCCCAAACAGTAATGCAGAGGTTGGGGCTGGCATTAAACGGGAAATTAGAGATGCGTGCAATAAGGGCACTGCAGTTACATGGGTGACTTTAATCTACATATAGATTGGGCTAACCAAATTAGTAACAATACTGTGGAGGAGGAATTCCTAGAGTGTATACGGGATGGTTTCCTGGACCAATATGTCGAGGTACCAACTAGAGATCAGGCCATCTTAGACTGGGTATTATGTAATGAGAAAGGAATAATTAGCAATCTTGTTGTGTGAGGCCCCTTGGGGCGGAGCGATCATAATAGGATAGAATTCTTCATTAAGATGGAGAGTGAAATATTTGACTCAGAGACTAGTGTCCTGAATTTAAATAAAGGAAGCTACGATGGAATGAGGTGCAAATTGGGTAGGATTGATCGGGGAATGTTACTCAAAGGGTTGACGGTGGATAGGCAATGGCAAACATTTAAAGATCGCATGGATGAATTACAGAATTTGTTCATCCCTGTTTGGCATAAAAATAAAACAAAAATTGTGAATCAACCGTGGCTGACAAGGGAAATTAAAGATAGCATAAGATCCAAGGAGAGGACATATAAATTGGCCAGAAAAAGAAGCAAACCTGAGGATAGGGAGCAGTTTAGGATTCAGCAAAGGAGGACAAAGGGATTAATTAAGAGGGGGAAAATAGAGTATGAGAGTAAGCTTTCAGGGAACATAAAAACTGACTGTAAAAGCTTCTGTAGATATGTGAAGAGAAAAAGATTGGTGAAGTCAAGCATAGGTCCCTTGCAGTCAGAATCAGGGGAATTTATAATGGGGAACAAAGAAATGGCAGACCAATTAAATACATACTTTGGTTCTGTCTTCACAAAGGAGGACACAAATAACCTCCCAGAGATGTCGGGGAACATAGGGTCTAATGAGAGGGAGGAACTGAAAGAAATCAGTATTTGTAGGGAAATGGTGTTAGGGAAATTGACAGGAATGAAGGCCGATAAATCCCCAGTGCCTGATAATCTACATCCTAGGGTACTTAAGGAAGTGGCCCTAGAAATAGTAGATGCATTACTGGTCATCTTCCAAAATTCCATAGACTCTGGAACAGTTCCCATGCCATGGATTGGAGCGTAGCTAATGCTACCCCACTATTCAAAAAAGGTGGTAGAGAGAAAACGGGGATTTATAGCCTGACATCGGTAGTGGGGAAAATGCTAGAGTCCATTATAAAAGATGTAATAGCAGAGCACTTGGAAAACAGTGACAGGATCGGTCAAAGTCAACATGGATTTACAAAAGGTAAATCGTGCTTGACTAATCTACTGGAATTTTTTGAGGATGTAACTGATAAAATAGATAAGGGAGAACCAGTGGATGTGGTGTATTTGGACTTTCAGAAGGCTTTCGATAAGGTCCCGCATAAGAGATTAGCGTGTAAAGTTAAGGCACATGGGATTGGGGGCAGGGTACTGACTTGGATAGAGAACTGGTTGGCAGACAGGAAGCAAAGAGTTGGAATAAACGGGTCTTTTTCCGAGTGGCAGGCAGTGACTAGTGGGGTACCGCAGGGATCGGTCCTAGGACCCCAGCTATTCACAATATATATTAATGATCTAGACGAGGGAACTAGATGTAATATCTCCAAGTTTGCAGACGACACAAAGCTGGGTGGGCGTGTGTGCTGTGAGGAGGATGCCGAGAAACTCCAGTATGATTTGGATAGGTTGGGTGATTGGGCAGATGCATGGCAAATGCAGTACAATGTGAATAAATGCGAGGTTATCCACTTTGGTGGCAAAAACAGGAAGGCAGATTATTATCTGAACGGCAATAGATTGGGAGAAGGGGAAGTGCAACGAGACTTGGGTGTCCTTGTGCACCAGTCGCTGAAGGTAAGCATGCAGGTGCAGCAGGCGGTTAAGGAGGCAAATGGTATGTTGGCCTTCGTAGCGAGAGGGTTCGAGTAAAGGAACAAGGATGTCTTGCTGCAGTTGTACAGAGCCTTGGTGAGTCCACATCTTGAGTATTGTGTGCAGTTTTGGTCGCCTTATCTGAGGAAGGATGTTCTTGCCATGGAGGGAGTGCAGCGAAGATTCACCAGACTGATACCTGGGATGGCAGGAATGACGTATGAGGAGAGATTGTGTCGATTGGGCTTATACTCGCTGGAGTTTAGAAGAATGAGAGGGGATCTCATTGAAACAAATAAAATTCTAACAGAACTAGACAGACTAGATGCAGGAAGGATATTCCCGATGGCCGGGGAGTCCAGAACCAGGGGTCACAGTCTAAGGATAAGGGGTAAGCCATTTAGGACTGAGATGAGGAGGAATTTTTTCACCCAAAGAGTGGTGAACCTTTGGAATTCTCTACCACAGAAGGCAGTTGAGGCCAATTCATTAAATATATTCAAGAAGGAGTTCGATATATTTCTTAAGGCTAAAGGGATCAAGGGATATGGTGAAAAGGCAGGGACACGCTACTGAATTTGGATGATCAGCCATGATCTCATTGAATGGTGAAGCAGGCTCGAGGGGCCGAATGGCCTACTCCTGCTCCTATCTTCTATGCTTCTATGAAAATCGTCCTGGCCCCCCGCTCAACCAATTATTATTCCGTGTTAAAATTGGGGCTTTACAGACTGAAACATGCACACCTGCCTATACACACGTTCCCACGTGCACGAACGCACACATGCATGGACACACATGTAACACATAGACAAAAAGGAAGTTAACTGATTGGCTTGTTGGATTGTTTTGACTTTTGCTTTTCTTACATCCTTTTTGTCTAATCTGTTTCCATGTTTTCCTGTATCATTTCATCTTTTGTCTTTATTTTTATGTGCAATGGAGGCTTTTTCTCTTGAACATTCTCTCCCCTCCCTTTCTCTTCACCTTAAGGCATTGTCCTCTTGTTGTGTACAGTCCCATGGCTACTAGTTCTCCTCTAGTGCCTCACCCAAGTGGTAATTCTTCATATGTGAATGTTGGTGAGTTACTCAATCACAGAGATGTCACGGCTGAGTGTATTCCTTTATTCATGTGACATAGATACACAGACATTGGAAACAGGAAAACCCAGGGAACACTGATGCCAATTTTAGCAGCCCCACTGCCAGATGCCCAACTCAGTTCCGATCAGTAGGCACACACCTGTGGTCGAACCTGTGACATTCCTGCCTGCATTTAAAACAAAAATATGTTGATGGGATGTGGATAAAGCAGCCTTTGTTGCCCATCCCTAGTTGTCCTGAGGGCATTAAGAGTCAACCACATAGTTTGGGACTGGAGTCACATGTGGGCCAGACCAGGTCGAGGTAGCTGGTTCTCTTCCCTGCAAGACATGTGTGAATCAGTTGGGTTTTATAACCATCAGCAGCTTTGATGATCACTTTCTGGTACTAGTCCAAAAATTAACAAATTTATTGAATTCAATTCCATAACTTGCCATGATCTCTGGGTTGCTATTCAAGTAGCATTTACACGAGGTTATCACACTCTGCTCTGCACTGTCTTAATGAGCTGAGCATCGGGGTGAGGCCTCTTCCTCCTTTAAATAAAATGACTACTATTGGGAAACGAGGAAAGACCAAGCCAAACCCCAAATAAAAACAGTCCTGAAAGAGAATTGAGTAACAGAATCATGTAGACGGTATTGAACCACTCGATTTCATACAACAAAAAGTATTACTGGCATTTTCTTTTGACATGAAAAATGAAACTGAAATATTTTTCCCTTAAACATAAATTAAATGTCAATTGGACTGAAAGATACAGCATTTTATCTACTTCTTTTGCAGGTATTTCAATTTTAAAGTGGTGTTACACGTAAAAGCTTTTTATCTGATATTGTGGAATGATGTGGCACTTGTTCCACTGGTCACTTCTTATCTCACCTTTTATCATTTCTCTGTATGTTCGAAAATGTAAATCAAATTCCAAATGCTATTTTACCTCATTAAGATTTATGCCTTTTACTTTAATATTCTAATAGCATTTGGAATTTGATTTGCATTTTCGAACAGTTCCACAGTTTGCTTTTAAAAGCTGCAGATGGAGAATCGCCACCTGGTGAGTTGTACCAACGTCACATCATTCACACCAATGGAAAAAGATTCGTGATGATCTGGAGAGGTATTTGCACGAGAATTTCCTTGGCCAACTCATTTGCATATACATTAGATTAGTGATTAATATTAATTGCAAATGCTGGAAACACTCAGCAGGTCAGGCAGCATCTGTGGAGTGTAGGGGTGGTGGTTTGTGTCAGCTTCACTTCTGACTTCTGAGCGGTTCGAATCGCTCCCACTCCCTCTGGTTCTAGACCTTGGACTTATTTGGGGGTTGTGATATAAAGTGCAGCAGACAACTGGTTTTGATGCAAGAACTTTGATCTTTATTCAAGAAAATAAAACACAACACAAACACTCTTAACACTCTAAAAATGGGGAACACTTCGGTACAAGCGAGGGAAATAACATTAGAAGAATACTTCACCCCTCCCAATCCCACTTCACTAGCTAGGTTGGACTCTGGAGAACCAGGGATAATGCTCACCAAACGAATCCTTGACAGTTGAGAGTTAGGGTTTAGAGTCTTTTGAGTAAAAAGTTTCGTAAGGCCCTTGTTGCCGCGAGGTGTCCGATGGTCACTGAGGCGGTCGCTCTGGTCTCTTCTTGCATGTCGGCCTGCTTCTGGAGCTGCTGGCCTTCTTTGTTGAACTTCTTTCTGTTGCCCCCTCGCCTTGTTGAACTGTCTTCTTCAGAGCTGTGGAACTGCCTTCTTACAGAACTGTGGAACTGCCTTCTGCTGGACTGCTTGCTGAATTCCTTGCTGCTGTGTAACTGTTGAACTGCTTGTCTCCTTGAACTGCCGTGTAACTCTACTGGAGAACTCGAACTTGAACTGTTGAGAATGGGCCTTTAATTATACCCATTGAAACTTCCTTATCTGCATCAGATCCTGGTCATTGTAAGATTTTGGAGGGCTCTTTCACAGTAACTGGTTTGTAAATGTGTGAAGTGGTTTTCGGGATAGCTCCATCCTGTTGATCTCCTCGGTTAATTACAGGTGATTGTTTTTGTGTTTGATTTTCTTGACTGGGCCCGGGTTTTCTATGGAACGGGTCTGAGTGGTTTGTATTATGCATGGTTTTGATGGGTCCTGTGATAGGTTTTGATGGGGCCTGTGTTTTGGGTGGGACTGCCTTCTCCCAGGGTCTATTGTCAGTATGTTAATATCTGCTGGGGTTTTGAGTGAGGTCATGACGGTTCCCCAGACAGTGTAATTAACTGCAATAGCCAAACTGCTTTTACAGAGGTTGAACCCACCTTCCTTTACAGCCTTTTCTCCCTTACAAGTCCAGACATGTTATTAAAATCCCAAATCTTGGTTTTTGCTCGAAAAGTCCTTCAGTTAGGCCCAATGCACTTCACCATCCTGTAACAGCTAGGAAAGAGTCCAAAGTCTTTTTCCTTAGGGGTTTTCTTAGCGTTTAGGGGGATCTGTGAATTTTGAGAATCTTACAGGAGAGAGAAACAGTGTTAACATTTCAGGTCAATGAGCTTTCATCAGAACAGATGATGAAAGGTCAGCAAGCTGAAACGTTAACTCTGTTTCTCTCTCCACATTTGCTGCCTGACCTGCTGAGTGTTTCCAGCAATTTCTGTTTTTACTTCAGAATTCCAGCATCCACAGTATTTTGCTTTTGGATTAATATTAATTCTTGGGATGTGGGGGTTGCTAGCAAGGCATTTATTGCCCATCCCTAGTTGCCCTTAAGAAGGTGGTGGTGAGCCGCCTTCTTGAACCTCTGCAGTCCATGTGGTGTTAGGTAGGGAGTTCCAGGATTTTGACCCAGCGATGATGAAGAAATGCCAATATATGTCCAGGTCGGGTTGCTGTGTGACTTCGAGGGAAATTTGATGGTGATGATGTTCCCATGCACCTGCTACCCTTGTCCTTCTAGGCGGTGGAGGGCGTGGATTTAGGAGGTGCGGTTGAAAATTGCCATAAATCCCATATAAATTGGGAGTGATCTGCTGGAAATTAGAATGCAGCCTTTAAAAAGATAGTTTTGGCTTAAAATTGCAGCAGCAAGATGGGGGAGCAGCAAGTGCTTGCCTCACTCACTTGACTGCATGAATGTTTTTGTGTCACACAATTTGGAGCCTTCTGCAGAGCCCTCCCGACCTGTCGAGGCACTGAAAGCATGACTTTAGGATCCAGATGGTCCCCTTGATGACCAAGCCTGTAGAGGCACATGCCTAGTTGTAGCACTCCTCTGCTACTGTTCCAGCCACTCAGTGGAGTCATTATCTATGGGAGCAGGGGCTAGGTTTTGTCACTCAGAAGCTGTCAATTGACGTGATTGTCTTTCCTGGAGGACAGGGATGCAGAATTCCGAAGGATAAAAGCATTGTGACAATTTTTAGCATACCTGGCGTTAACCTGTAGGATTCTCTTCATGTTGTCACACAGAATCCGCCCACTGATGGAGTGGAAGTCCTTCTGTTGAGGTTAGTTGTGGGGGTTTGCTGTTGGAGGTTGCTAAGCAACATGGGTGCCACTGATTGCACCCCGGAACTTGAGAAAGCCGGCAACCCCATAAAACTGGATGACTATCTCGCTGCTGCCTTGCTGTGATACCAAAGGAGATGAATTCCTCAGCTCTTCTGTAAAGTGCGTTAGTCACTTGAAGAATACATGTACGTACTGCACATTAGCTGATGTTAGAGAGATCTCCATGGCTGCTTGAAATGAGCCAGTTCCATAAAAGTTGAGTGCAGTGGTCACCTTCATAGCCAGAGAGAGAGCAGAGCGGGGAAGACGAGCGTGGCTACAGGGTGTCATACAGTAGCTGACAGAGCTGCCCTATTGCCTCTTTGGTAAATCACACTCTTCCAACACATATCTCCTCACTTTGGCCATCACATGTCCTGTGTTGCCTGTATGTTCTATGGGGGGTGGGGGGGAATTAATATATGATGGGTTGTATCTTCCTTAAAAGCTGCCTTTTTGTTACATTCTGTGCTGCTCCTCCTCCTCCATGTTAATTTCATACAAGGGTATTCCCACAGAGAATGCCATATCTACTCCTGAGATGCCCTCACTGTGGATCGGAAGGTAGTAGGGGTTGGGGGGGGTAAAAATCTCCTGGTGGTTTCACCCTATCAGAAGTACTGAGAAGCACGTCCACATCTGTACAGGCACTATGACAAACAATTGCGGCACAAAGTAGTTCCCAGCTGCAAAAAATTAAAGTGAAACTCTCCACATTCTTCGCAGTCTTCAGGCTCAGAAATTCCTCACTTATGTCTGGCTCAGCTGATTGTGGCAACAGCTGTGCCTTAGAAGTCTCAGTCCAAGTTAAGTGAAAAAGCAGGAGCCTCAGAGCTTCAGCAACACTGATCCTCATTATATATGCACCAAATTTCCGATCGGAGGTTTCCTGCGGATGGATGCCTCCGATCGGAAAAAAATCTACGAACTTACCTGCTGGTTCCGTAGATCCCGAGGCTTGCGATCCTGGGCCTCTCCTCTTCGAAATGCGCAGAGACCCAGGTGGCTCAGCACATCTCCTCCAGGAGAATGGTGACCAGGACCCATACTCAATGTCGCAAAAAGTTCAACGATCTCACTCGGGTCGTCAGGGTGAGTAGCTTTTTTTCAATACCTCTCAATCCCTCCATCTCACTCTATGGCCAGAGGGTCTTAAATCCCCAATGCCCAACACTCAGCCAACACCTATGGCCCTTCATGAAACACACACGCACATTCCACACTTTGCATACACTAAGGGCTATTCAACTATGGGAGGCACATCAGGCAAGACCATGGCTGTATATTTACTCAGGCGCCATCCTTTTTCTTGCAGGCCAAGCTATCTCATAATAGGAGAAAGCAGCAATGGATGGGTGGAGGGTGGCCTCAGCTGCAACCCCTCAGCGATCTTGAGGCGCGCGTCCACGGGATTGTGGCAAGCTAGGTGACCGGTCCCGTCGCCCTTGGAGAGGCCGACCCCGTTCGGGACAGCAATGGTAAGGTCATCAGCTTTCGCCCCTCTCTCATTCCACTTGTCCCTCACAACACCAGCCTTTGACACTTTCAATCCAACTTACTAAATCGCTGCACTCCTTCCTCCCTTACTGCCCCCCTGTCCTCACGCTAAAGCCACTCTTGTACCTCCCTGCTTTCAGATGGTGATTCACCAGCTGAGGAGACGGGCCCTGAAGCTGCCAGTGGGATCGAAGCTGCAGGCAAGGAGGAAGAGGAAGCCGGAGCATCAGCGCCACCCTCTCCTGAGGAAGCCCATGCCCACACTGGGAACACGTCTTCCCTGGAGGGGAGCAGGGGGGAAGGGTCTGATGAGGGTGAAGCTCCAGGACCCAGTGGGCTGCAGCAACGCGATGTGGCTAGAGAAGCTCGGAGGCCTTCTTCCCGGAGGGAGAGTAGGCCAGCGAGTCCTGCTGCACTGGACGCAGAGGAGGAGCGGCTCATCGCTGAAATGAACACCCAGGCGGTGGACATGCACACTGAGCTCATGGGTGCAGTGGGAAGGGTGCCTGAATGCATTGATGCACTGGCAAGGAGTGTGGAGCACTTCGCTGTAGCACAGGCGGATGCCACGCTGAAGCCTAGTGCTGCAATTCAGTCACTGCCTGCCGTGATCCCATCTCAGACTGCTCT
The DNA here is from genome assembly GCA_030390025.1 of Squalus acanthias. Lineage (NCBI taxonomy): Eukaryota > Metazoa > Chordata > Chondrichthyes > Squaliformes > Squalidae > Squalus > Squalus acanthias. Next base: position 101,885,511 of record CM059429.1, on the reverse strand, counting down.
CATGCAGACTCAGATTGAGGCCACGCAAGCACTGACCGCTGCCAATGTCGCTGGTACGGACACATTTCCCCGGGGCTCTCACCGCGCCGCAGCAGGCCAGCAATCTGTGCTCCAGCAGATTGCTCCGGATGCTGATGTGCTGCCCCGTGGAGTGCCAATGTGTCGGTCGAGCAGGGAGTTGCTGTCCTCTCTCAAGATGACAGCATTCCTGCTGCCACCACTGTCACTTCCCCATTGCACTTGCCACCGCCTGTAGCCCAGACTGCTGCCGCCCATGCGGAGTTGGTGCAGTCTGCAGCCGTGCCCTCCAGGCCCAGAGCTGGTCGAGGGCGTCCTTCAAGGGCAGCTGCAGTCTCAGGCTCTGACAATCAGCAGCCTTCCACCAGCCTTGCTGCAGCCACTGGGGCCCCATTATGGAGGAGCAGTAGGGTTAGAAGGGGGGAAGTGCGCAAGGAAAGGAGATCACCCTCGAAGGGCAAAAAGTAGGAGGTGTGACGAAATGTTGGTCAATTTTTTATTAAAGGCCGAGGTTCATGTTCAAACTTTTGTTTAGTGTTTTGGACATTATCTTCAGGTTGTGAGAACCAGTTATGTTAATGAATGATTTTTTGTGTTTGTTTCTATTAGTTTGTCATGAAGAAATGACACACACAGAGTTTGTAAAATAAAAAAGTTTTTGTATTCAAAATGTACAGGTTTGGCCTTTGGAATCATTGCTGCCTTGGCCGGCTTAGGGGTTGCGGGTTGGTTTCATTCATGTTGTTCTCAATGGCAGAAGCCATTTCCTCAGTAGGGGCCTAGAAGCGGCTTGCTATCAGCCGTTGACAGACGGCCCTTCCAGTTTCAACATTGTGGGCCTCCCTCGTGCATTGGTGCTGCTGATGATCATCCTCCTCCTCTTCCTCCTCTTCCTCCTCCTCCTCCTCCGGTGGTGCTCCAAGGCCTGGTGGCATTGGCTGGGTCCTAAGGATTGCAAGGTTATGAAGAATGCAGCAGCAACTATGAAGAGGGAGACTCGCTCAGGCGAGTACTGCAGGGCTCCTCCTGAGTGGTCCAGACAGCGGAACCATTGCTTGAGCACGCCGATCGTCTGCTCAATGATGTTCCTGGTGGCTTGATGGCTCTCATTGTACCGCAGCTCAGCAGGGGTGTTGGGGTTACGGAGCGGTGTCATCAGCCAGGTGCACAGTGGATAACCCTTGTCCCCGAGAAGCCAACCACTTGGCTATTGCGGTGCCTGGAAAAGGTCTGGCACACCAGTCTGGTGCAGGATGAAAGCATCGTGGCTGCTGCCAGGATAGCGGGCATTGACAGCGAGTATCAGCTGTCTGTGGTCACAGACCAACTGGACGTTTAAGGAGTGGAACCCCTTGCAGTTGCGGAAATCCTCTGCATTCTCATGCGGTGCATGCAATGCCACATGTGTGCAGTCAATGGCGCCCTGCACCATGGGGAAGCCCGCTATCCTCGCAAAGCCCAATGCACGTTCATGCTGTTTGGCCCGGGTCATTGGGAAAGAGATGTACTGTCGTCTCCTTTTATAGAGGGCATTTGTGACCTGACGAATGCAGCGATCGACAGCGAACTGGGAGATATTGGCGATGTCCCCAGTAGCTGCTTGAAAGGAGCCGGTGGATTAAAAGTTCAGAGCCACTATGACCTTCACTGCCACCGACAGAGACATCCTGGTCCTCAGTAGAGGCTGCAGATCTGGCTGCAGCAGGTGGCAGAGCTCAGTGACCACCTCCTTGCTGAAGCACAGCCTGCGCAAACACTACTCCTCAGACAAATTAATGTAGGGGAATTGTTGCCGAAATACCCTGGGAGGGTAAGGTCTCCTGTACAGAGGCCTGTTGGCCCTCCTCCGTCTGGCCATGATTGCAACTCTCTCTCTGTGTCTCTGTTGCCTCCGATTCGGCAGGCGCAGGACGACGCCCCAAATCACTGCAGCCTCCACAGTCTCTTGGTAATCGAAGTAATGAAGGTCAAATCCAAAAGTACCTGCAAAGTGATGCTCAGTTGCCAAAACTACTTCACACAGCGTTGACTCTGTGCAGAAGTCTCTCCTTCTCTCTCTCAGAATCTCTCTCTCTGTCACAATGAGTGGTGCAAAAATGTCTACCACAGAAAAAGCCAGGAATAGGCCGCCTTAAATAGCGCCCCCACAGACCCACACCGACTGGGAAATGTTCCAGTCTCCCTGTCGTTGCTTGCGCCAGGCGGAAAGGAGGGGGGTGCCACTCAATATCCGGTCCGGGGCGCCACAAGGGCGTTGCACGCTCGACTGACATCAAGATCTGCGGGTGCAGGAGATCGGGGCGGTATTGTTTAGCGCCGCCGCAAAATATCTGGTCAATTTCGCGAGCGGCGCAGACATCGCCGCGCCCGGGCGCTAGTTGCTTTGCGCCCCATTAGCGCCCTCCTAAGGTGCTAACAGGAGGCGCAAACCAACCGAATTTTTCCCCCTACATATTTAAAATTATTTAAAATACCATTTAATTAAATATTTTAAACAAAAATGTAATTTTTTGAAAAAAATAATTAAATGTATTTGCGGGGCTAAAAATGAACTTACCTTTTTTAATTTATAAATTAGTGATCAAATTTTATTTTTCTATTTTTTAAAACTCTTAGGGGTAAAAATTCAGTTGGTTGCGCCTCCCGTTAGCGCCTTAAGAGAGCGCTAATGGGGCGCAAAGCCGCTAACGCCCGGGCGCAGCGATGTTTGTGCCGCTCGGGAACTTAACTAGAGATTGTGCGGCGGCGCTAAACTTTACCGCTGCGACCACCTGCGCGCGCAGATTGTGACGTCATTCCATGGTGCAACGCCCTTGTGGCGCCCCGGAGCGGAAATTGAGTGGCGCCCCCTGCCTTACCGCCTGGCGCATCCAACGACCAGAAGACTGGAATGCTATCAATCGCTGTGGGGCTGGGGGGGGCGCTATTTAAAGGGGGCCTCTTCCTGTCTTTTATTGTTGGTGGCATTTTTGAACTACGCATTCTGAGAGAGAGAGGGAGAGACTTCTGGAGAGATTCAACGTTGTGTGAAGGAGTTTTGGGTACTGAGCAGCACTTTGCAGGTTCATTTTGATTTGCCATTCCTTGTATCGATTTAGCAGAGACTGTGGGAGCTGCACTCTGAGCTCTTTGCCTGTTACTCTCCATTGTTCTTTCCAGCACATTTGATGTGCAAGTCTCTCCAGGCCGAGATTCAAGGCTGCAATGAACAGGATGTGGATGGAAAGCAAGATTAACCATCCCCTTTAAGAACTGGCCCGTGCCATTGTGTGTGTGTTCCATTGCTGACTGACATTACATGAGCTTTGCCAGCGCTCTGAGTTAGCGCCTCACTCCTTGGCCTTTGCGCCTTAAGACAGGTGTGCAGCGCCTGATTTAGCGCTCCACTCACCTCCCGGGGCGGTAAAAGTGAAGTTTCCAGTCAGTGCCGATAATTAGCGCCAGGCGCTAATATTTGCGTCCAGACGATATTTGCGCCCCAAATGGGGCGCAACCTAATTTTTCCCCCTTATGTTGGTAAAAACAGGCCTTACACAGGCTTTTACCAGGTGTAAGAATTTGACAGTCATTCAGCGGGTGGAACTTGTGCAAAAAGCACAATTTTCCACCCGCAGAGGATCTTTTCTTGGGCATGCGGATTCTTGACAGATCGCAAGTGCCGGGTTTCAGTCCATGCGCTTCTCATGCCCGAAACTGGCACTTGCACAGCCCTATGGGTGTGTACGTACCTCTTACGCACCCTTGAAGGTCAGAAAATCCGGCCCATAATATATTCAAATGAAATCACTTGGGACTGAGTGGGCAGATTCCACTTGGGAATTTGCAGGGATTGATTTTGTGGCAGGAAAAAAACCCAGTATAAATGGCTTCTGCCCCACTTTACTGAAACCAAAAATTTCTTGCCCTGATAATGTGCTGAAATGATGCTGAAAACGGTATTAGAAATTCTGCCCCGCAATATTTAGGCCAAAAGAATGCAACAACTACTTGCACCTATATGTCGTGCTCCTCGCAATGAGCTGATGGGTCTCAGCTGTGGCTCAGTTAGTAGCACTTTCATCTCTAAGGCAGAAGGTTTGTGGGTTCAAGCCCTACTCCAGAGACTTGAGCACATAAACTAGGCTGACACTCGCAGGGCATGAGAAGCGCATGGACTGAAACCCAGCACTTGCGATCTGTCAAGAATCCACATGCCCAAGAAAAGTGCCTCCGCGGGTGGAAAGTTGTGCTTTTTGCACAAGTTCCGCCTGCTGAAAGCCTGTCAAGCACTGTCAGAGGTGCCATCTTTCGGATGAGATGTTAAACCGAGGCCCCATCTGCTCCCTCAGGTGGACATAAAAGATCCCATGGCACTATTTTGAAGAAGGGCAGGGGAGTTTCCCACCAGTGCTCTGGCCAATGTTTATCCCTCAACCAACATCACTAGCAGAAAGCAGATTATCTGCTCATTGTCTTAGTGCTGTTTGTGGAACCTTGCTGCTGTGTTTTCTACATTACAGCAGTGTCTCATTGGCTGTAAAGCACTTTGGGATATCCTGGGTCAAAATCCTGGAACTCCCTCCCAAACAGCACTGTGGGAGTATCTTCACCACACGGACTGCAGCGGTTCAAGAAGACGGCTCACCACCACCTTCTCCAGGGCAACTAGCGATGGGCAATAAATGCTGGCCTTGCCAGCGACGCCCACATCCCATGAAAGAATTTTTTAAAATCCTGAATCCGTGAAAGGCACTCTATAAATGCAAGTTCTTTTTTTTTCATGTAGTGCTCCTTGCCTTGCAATCGTATAGCACTCCTTACCTTGCATTTAAAGAACATTCCTCACCTTTCAGTTATACAGCGCTCATCACCTTGCATTTATATAATGTTGCTCATCTTGCCTTTAAATAGCGCTCCTCTCCTTACATTTGCACAGCCGTCCTCACTTTGAATTTTATATAGTGTTCCTCACCTTTCTTTTAATTAATGCTCCTCGCCTTGCATTTACACAGCACTGCTCACCGTGCGTTTGAACAGCTCTTCTAACCTTGCAATTAAAAAGCATTTTTCACTTCGCATTCATACAGCACTTCTATCCTTGAATTTATGTAGCACTGTATGGAGTTAGGTCACAGAACACCCATGATCTCATTGAATGGTGGAACAGGCTCAAGGGGCTAAATGGCATACTCCAGTCCCTATGTTCCTATGTTCATCTTCGATCTATAAAATGCTCTTCATCTTGCAGTTATATACCGTTCCTCACCTTGCATTTAAACAACATTCTTCACTTTGCATTCATATAATGCTCCTTCCCTTGTATTTAAACAGCATTCTTTACCATGAATTTATACAGTGCTCTGCACCTTGCATTTAAACAACACTTTGCACTATGCATTAATTCAATGCTTCTTCACTTGGATATGTACAGCACTCTTCACCTTGCAGTTATATAGCATTCCTCACCGTAACTTTACACAGCGCCAATCACCTTGCATCTATATAGTGCTCCTTACCTTAGAGTAGTAATTTGATCATCCCCAGAATTGAGCATGCACACTACACGCATCTATTAACAGGCATGAAGGCAGCTTGCAATATTTGTGCTGCCTACTAATTTAATGATCCAGCGTGCAGCCAGCACTACCCACGCTAATCAGGGCAGGCAGATATCGATCATCTATGATGCCAATTAAAGGCAGCCAGCAGCTCTTAAAAGGGAGGTGCATTCTGCCTACACAGTACTTGAAGAATTGGTGAACAAATGGCTTAAGGAGGGCGTTAGCGGGCACCAGGTTTCTCCAATGCTGCACTGGAGGCCTTGGGACAGGCAGGACTGCCTTCGCCTGGCTTCACACTTACCTATTCAGTCATAGCCAGAGAATCTCTTCCTGCACTGTTACCTATGGAGTCCCCAAGGATCTATCCTTGGTCACCTCCAATTTCTCACCTACATGCTGCTGTAAGGGGTTCGCGTGGCTCTGTGCGTAGCCTGGGTGCTAGTGCGGGGTTAGGCCTTGTTGCCTGTTCTGGTCTCCAGCCAGCCTGGTAGCACTAGACACCTGTGAGTGGTTCGACCCACTCGCCCTTACGGTTCTGACACTGGACTTAGGTGCGAGAGCAGTAAATGCAGAGAAAAACTCAGGTAGACCCGGTTGAATAGTACGAAATGGAAAATCTTTATTGCATATTATTCAAGATTACGAAATACATGTCATAAGCACAGATTAATGACAGTACAAACTTACATACATTTATGCAACTAGGTTTAGGGAAACGAGGAGCGCACGACACATCGTAAAAGGGGACACACATTATAATTATCCTTAAAACAAAACCCTCCCCTATCAATACCTGTCCTAATCTAGATCTGTTGGATCGAGAACCATGCTCACCACTCGTGATAACTCGGAGAATTCCGAAACGCTGCTCGGATGTTTTCGCCACAGCACCTGACTATTCATGTGTTGATCAGGGGTCTCTGTACCCCACTTGTTTACTCGCTTATGCTCCGGCTAGCAGGCTGGACCGTCTGCTGTCATGAAGATCTGTGTTGGTCTCGGATTTCTGATACTACTCGAAAAAGAGTCTTCCTGTGCCCTACACCGGTTGTCGGTAGAATTCGAAGAAAAGTCTTCCTGCGTCAGTTCGTGCAGTAACCTATAGAGTTCAAAAATGGTCTATATATTTTCGGGCGCGGTCGGGGTTTACTGACCACGGCGGCACGTGGATTCTTCTTCTTCTCTTCTCATCTCGTTTCGTCTCGTCGGGCCTTCGGGTCCCTGCACCGTCTACCGACCCTCGGGATGGTGTACCCGCTTACCGGCCTTCGCAGCCCAGCTCTTCACAGAACTTCGCGGCAAGCCACGAGGTTGACTCCCAGAAGATCAGCGGACCAAGAGCTCGGTGGGCCGCAAACGAGAGCCAGGGGTCGAATCAAGAGAAAAATGGACGTTTGTTTACTACAGTTATAGTACTGTAATTCTTTATCTCCGCCCAATCTTAATGTTCATCTTTTGTCATGTTTTGGCGCTCAAACTTCTTGTATGGGGTGGTTCTTGTCGTTAATGGGTTTCGGTGATACTTGTAACTGTCTAAGTACCCGTTAATGTTTCTCCCATTGTGGAACCGGCTAGGAGTCTCCCTGGAGGGGTTTTGGGGCCCTCCGAATTCTTGCTGTGAGTACCCGCGAACGGCTCTCTCATCGTAGAGCCGTGGGGAATTTGCGTATCAATGTCTTTGGATGGGCCCCTTGATTGCCCAGTACAATAGCTCTCATTTGTGCATGGAAAACCCGATTCCAGCACTTAATGCAAAACGATCTCGTCTTGTCTTATCTCAATATGCTGAGTCCTGTCCGATCTTGCTGAAATGTTTATTGAAACGCCATCTTGTCTGCCTACTGAAAGTCTAGAACCTTCTGCCACGAGGCGTGGCGGCCATTTTACAGGCTGCTTGTGTCCGTTGTGAAACCTGACAGCATTTTGCTGAAATAAAGCCGTTTTACGAAACTGTATGTCTCTTTCTCATTATTTTTAAATTGCGATAATTTGCGAATTCTACACTGCCCCTTGGCAACATTATCTGAGGAATCATAGAATCATAGAATCATAGAATTGTTACAGCACGGAAGAAGGCCATTCAGCCCGTCGAGCCCGTGCCAGCTCTCAGCTAGTCCCACTCCCTCGCCCTTTCCCCGTAGCCCTGCAAATTTATTTCCTTCAGATACTTATCCAACTCCCTTTTGAAAGCCGTGATTGAATCTGCCTCCACCAGCCTTTCAGACAGTGCATTCCAGATCCTAACCAGTCGCTGCGTAAAAGAGTTTTTTCTTACGTCGCCTTTCGTTCTTTTGCCAATCACCTTAAATCTGTGTCCTCTGGTTCTCGACCCTTCCGCCAATGGGAACAGTTTCTCTCTATCTACTCTGTCTATACCCCTCATGATTTTGAACACCTCTATCAAATCTCCTCTCAATCTTCTCTGCTCCAAGGAGAACAACCCCAGCTTCTACAGTCTATCAACACAACTGAAGTCCCTCATTCCTGGAATCATTCTCGTCAATCTTTTCTGCACCCTCTCTAAGGCCTTCGCATCCTTCCTAAAGTGCGGTGCCAAGAATTGGACACAGTACGCCAATTGGGGCCAAACCAGTGTTTCATACAGGTTCATCATAATTTCCACACTTTTTGAAGCCCAGGAACCCGTAAGCCTTTTTAACTGCTTTCTCAACCTGCCCTGACACCTTCAACGATTTGTGCGCACATACCCCCAGGTCCCTATGTTCGTGCACCCCCTTTAGGATTGCACCATTTAGTTTATATGTCCTCTTTTCATTCTTTCTACCAAAATGTATCACTTCACACTTTTCTGCGTTAAATTTCATCTGCCACGTGTCTGCCCATTTCACCAGCTTGTCTATGACTTCCTGAAGTCTATCACTCTCTTCCTCACTGTTCACTATACTTCCAAGTTTTGTGTCATCCGCAAATTTTGAAATTGTGCTCTGTACACCCTCCTCCTTAGGCAGTCCCTCGGAACCGAGGATGACTTGCTTCCACACTAACAATGAGTTCTCAGGTGGCTGATGAGTCCAATGCGGGACCTACAGTCTCTGTCACAGGTGGGGCAGACGGTGGTTGAAGGGGCGGGTGGGTGGGGTGCTTGGGTTGACGTGCGCTCCTTACGCTGCTTGCGCTTGGTTTCCGCTTGCTCCCGGAAAGAGACTCGAGGTGTTTGGCGCCTTCCCGAATGCTTCTCCTGCACTTTGTGCGGTCTTGGGCCAGGGATTCCCAGGTGTCGGTGGGGATATTGCACTTTTTCAAGGAGGCTTTGAGGGTGTCCTTGAAGCGTTTCTTTTGCCCACCTGGGGCTCTCTTGCCGTGTCAGAGTTCCGAGTAGAGCGTTTGTTTTGGGAGTCTCGTATCGGGACATGCGGACAATGTGACCCGTCCATCGGAGCTGATCGAGCGTGGTCAAAGCTTCGATGCTGGGGATGTTGGCCTGAGCGAGAACACCGATGTTGGTGCGCCTATCCTGCCAATGGATTTACAGGATCTTGAGGAGGCAGCGTTGGTGGTACCTCTCCAGTGCTTTGACGGGCCTGCTGTAGATGGTCCATGTCTCTGAGGCATACAGCAGGGCGGGTATCACTACTGCTCTGTAGACCATGAGCTTGGTGCTGGTTTTGAGGTCCAGGTCTTCAAACACTCTCTTCCTCAGGCGACCGAAGGCTGCACTGGCACACTGAAGGCGGTGTTGGACTTCGTCATCGACGTCTGCCCTTGTTGACAGTAAGCTCCCGAGGTATGGAAAGTGGTCCACATTGTCCAAGGCCTTGTCGTGGCTTTATATAATCGGGGGGCAGTACTGTGCGGCGGGGGCAGGTTGGTAGAGGACCTTTGTCTTACGGATGTTTAGTGTAAGGCCCATGCTCTCATACGCTTCAGTGAAGGTGTTGACGATGGTTTGGGGTTCGACCTCCGAGTGTGCGCAGACGCAAGCGTCGTCTACATACTGTAATTTGACGACAGAGGATAGGACGACCTTGGATCTGGACTGGAGGCGACGGAGGTTGAACAGTTTCCCGTTTGTTCTGTAAATTAGCTCCACTCCAGTGGGGAGCATACTGAGGGTGAGATGAAGCATTGCAGCAAGGAAGATCGAGAAGAGCGTTGGTGCGATGACACAGCCTTGCTTGACCCCGGGCCGTATGTGAATTGGGTCTGTGGTGGAGCCATTGGTCAGGACAAGGCTTGCATGTTGTCGTGAAGCAGGCGGAGGATGGTGACAAACTTTTGAGGGCAGCCGAATTTGAGGAGGACACTCCATAATCCCTCACGGTTGACAGTGTCGAAGGCCTTTGCGAGATCAAAGAAGGCCATGTACAGCGGTTGGTGCTGTTCCCTGCATTTCTCTTGTAATTGACGCGCGGTGAAGATCATGTCCATTGTGCCCCTCAGTGGGCGGAATCCGCATTGCGACTCTGGGAGGAGCTCTTCAACCACTGGGAGAAGGCGATTGAGGAGGATTCTTGCGATGACTTTCCCTGTGGCAGACAGCAAGGAAATTCCTCTGTAATTACCGCAATCGGACTTGTCACCTTTCTTGAAGATGGTCACAATTACGGCATCTCTGAGATCCCCTGGCATGCTCTCCTCCTTCCAGATAAGAGAAATGAGTTCATGAATTCGGGCCAGTAGTGCTTCTCCGCCATGCTTTAGTGCCTCTGCAGAGATTCCATCTGCTCCTGAGGTCTTGTTGTTCTTCAGTTGTCGGATGGCCTTTTCAACCTCATGCCGGGCTGGGGTTGTGCTGAGGTGGTGGCGGGTAGCATGCTGCGGGATGGAGTTGAGGACACTCGTGTCAAAGACAGAGTCTCGGTTAAGGAGATCTTCGAAGTGCTCCTTCCAGTGGGCACTGACTGCCTCCCTGTCCTTGATGAGTACCTCTCCGTTCTTGGCCCGCAGTGGGGTAGGACCTTGGGTGCTTGGGCCGTAGGTGGTCTTGACTGCACTAAAGAATTATCGCACGTTGTGGTTGTCAGCTAGCTGCGCTTTCTCCACCCACCATCTGTTCTTTAGATCGCAAGTTTTTTGTTGGACCTCGGCCTTCAGGCATCTTAGAGCTGCTTTATTGCTCTCGAGTTCTGTTGCTGTTTCCAGATCAGGAATGCTTTGCGCTTGCGGCTTATTAGCTCCTGGATCTCCTGGTCATTCTCATCGAACCAGTCTTGGTGTTTCCTGGTCGAGTGACCGAGCGTCTCTTCACAGGTGCTGATTATGGAGGCCTTGAGTGCAGACCAGGCACTGTGGACACTCTGGGGTAAAAATTCACTTGGTTGCGCCTCCCGTTAGCGCCTTAAGAGGGCGCTAATGGGGCGCAAAGCCGCTAACGCCCGTGCGCAGCGATGTTTGCGCCGCTCGAGAACTTAACTTGAGATTGTGCGGCGGCGCTAAAACTTACCGCTGCGACCACCTGCGCGCGCAGATTGTGACGTCATTCCATGGTGCAACGCCCTTGGGGCGCCCCGTAGCGGAAATTGAGTGGCGCCCCCTGCCTTACCGCCTGGCGCTTCCAACGACCAGAAGACTGGAACGCTATCAATCGCTGTGGGGCTGGGGGGGGCGCTATTTAAAGGGGGCCTCTTCCGGTCTTTTATTGTTGGTGGCATTTTTGAACTACGCATTCTGAGAGAGAGAGGGAGAGACTTCTGGAGAGATTCAACGTTGTGTGAAGGAGTTTTGGGTACTGAGCAGCACTTTGCAGGTTCATTTTGATTTGCCATTCCTTGTATCAATTTAGCAGAGAATGTGGGAGCTGCACTCTGAGCTCCTTGCCTGGTACTCTCCATTGTTCTTTCCAGCACATTTGATGTGCAAGTCTCTCCAGGCCGAGATTCAAGGCAGCAATGAACAGGATGTGGATGGAAAGCAAGATTAACCATCCCCTTTAAGAACTGGCCCGTGCCATTGTGTGTGTGTTCCATTGCTGACTGACATTACATGAGCTTCGCCAGCGCTCCGAGTTAGCGCCTCACTCCTTGGCCTTTGCGCCTTAAGAGAGGTGTGCAGCGCCTGCTTTAGCGCTCCACTCACCTCCCAGGGCGGTAAAAGTGAAGTTTCCTGTCAGTGCCAATAATTAGCGCCAGGCGCTAATATTTGCGTCCGGACGATATTTGCGCCCCAAATGGGGCGCGACCTAATTTCTACCCCTCTGTGTCTCTACATCACTGGGAGTCGTCAGGTTGTTTGTGAGGCGCAGGCTGAATAAAGCTTTCTTAGCAGGGTCTTTGAGTGCTCCAGCGTTGATTTTCCTGCGGCATTGTTTCTGTTGCCGCCACTGTTTTGGGGCTACATTGATGGAGATGACAGAGCGGATTAGGCGGTGGTCTGTCCAGCAGTCGTCAGCTCCTGTCATGGCACGGGTGATGTGGACGTCCTTGCGATCCCTCGCTCGGATGATGACGTAGTCCAGCAGATGCCAGTGCTTGGAGCGAGGGTGCTGCCATGAAGCCTTGTACTTGTCTCTCTGACGGAACAAGGTGTTGGTTATGACAAGGCCATGTTCTAAACATTTCGTCAGGAGGAGGGTACCATTGGAGTTGCCTTTCCCTACCCCCTCTCTGCCGATCACACCTCCCCAGAGGTCTGTGTCCTTTCCAACTCTGGCGTTAAAGTCGCCAAGTACGATCAGCTTGTCGCCCGTTGGGACTCGAGACAGGGATTGTTCGAGGCTGGAGTAGAATTCCTCTTTGGTCTCGCCTGTGGCTTCCAGTGTTGGGGCATACGCACTGAAGACCGTAGCGCACTGGTTCTGGGCTAGGGTGAGCCGAAGAGTCATGAGACACTCGTTTATACCGCTAGGAGAGTCTCTGAGATGTTTAGCTAGTTCATTTTTTATGGCGAAGCCTACCCCATGGAGGTGGTGTTCTTCTTCAGGTTTGCCTTTCCAAAAGAAGGTGTAGCCACCACCTTGCTCCTTGAGCTGGCCTTCCCCTGGCCGTCGGGTCTCGCTTAGGGCGGCGATGTCAATGTCGAAATGTCCGGGCAATGGTAGCAGTACGGCGTTCCGGTCTGTCGCTGTTGGGGTTGTCAATGAGGGTCCTGACGTTCCAGGTCCCGAACTTCATTTTAAAGGGTGGAAGATGCCTGTGTGTGAATTCTTTTAATGTGGGGTGGCCGTTGCACACCAGCTACCACACAGGCTTGACAGAGCAAGGTCTTGGTCTAATGGCAAGGGGATCCAAGATGACTGGAGACCAGGCTCTGCTACAACGTCCTAGACAACACACACACAAACATACTCCTACTGTCCTCCTCCCTCCTTCCCGCAAGTCCTCTCTGCCTGGGTTTCGTAGGATGCAGTGTGGTCCTCCCGACCTCGCTGTTGGCCCGTGCCGCACCTTCCCTGGGCCCCGACCCCGCTGCTGGTTCACGCTGCGCCACTCCTGGGCCTTGACCTCGCTGCAGGGCTCGTCCTCGCTCCTGGGTCCTGGCCTCGGACATGGATAATGTTGTCTCTCACAGGATCAAATTAGCACTGATATTCTGGTGAAGGCTAGCCGGGGGGAGGTTAGTGAGCCCCATCCATTTTTTGTATTTGTGCCTGTATTTGTATTTCTATTCTTGGCCCCGAGTTCCACTGCGATCCCTGGCCCCGAGCTCCCCTCGCGATCCCAGGCTCCGAGCTCCACTCACGATCCCAGGCCCCGAGCTCCACTTCGACCCCTGGCCGCGAGCTCCCCTCGCGATCCCTGGCCCCGAGATCCCCTCGCGATCCCAGGCCCCGAGCTCCACCCCCGATCCCTGGCCCCGAGCTCCACCCCCGATCCCAGGCCCCGAGCTCCCCTCGCGATCCCAGGCCCCGAGCTCCCCTCCCGATCCCTGGTCCCAAGCTCCACTTGTGACCCCTGGCCCCGAACTCCCCTCACGATCCCTGGCCCCGAGCTCCCCTCGCGATCCCTGGCCCCGAGCTCCCCTCGCGATCCCTGGCCCCGAGCTCCCCTCGCGATCCCAGGCCCCGAGCTCCTATCGCGATCCCTGGCCCCGAGCTCCCCTCGCGATCCCTGACCCCGAGCTCCCCTCGCGATCCCTGGCCCCGAGCTCCCCTCGCGATCCCAGGCCCCGAGCTCCCCTCGCGATCTCTGGCCCCGAGCTCCCCTCGCGATCCCAGGCCCCGAGCTCCTATCGCGATCCCTGGCCCCGAGCTCCACTTGTGACCCCTGGCCCCGAGCTCCCCTCACGATCCCTGGCCCCGAGCTCCCCTCGCGATCTCTGGCCCCGAGCTCCCCTCGCGATCCCTGGCCCCGAGCTCCCCTCGCGATCTCTGGCCCCGAGCTCCCCTCGCGATCCCTGGCCCCGAGCTCCCCTCGCGATCTCTGGCCCCGAGCTCCCCTCACGATCCCTGGCCCCGAGCTCCCCTCGCGATCTCTGGCCCCGAGCTCCCCTCGCGATCCCAGGCCCCGAGCTCCTATCGCGATCCCTGGCCCCGAGCTCCACTGGCGATCCCTGGCCCCGAGCTCCCCTCCCAATCCCAGGCCCTGAGCTCCCCTCACGATCCCTGACCCCGAGCTCCACTCGCGATCCCTGACCCCGAGCTCCCCTCGCGATCCCTGACCCCGAGCTCCCCTCGCGATCCCTGGCCCCGAGCTCCACTCACGATCCCTGGCCCCGAGCTCACCTGGCGATCCCTGGCCCCGAGCTCCACTCACGATCCCTGGCCCCGAGCTCCCCTCGCGATCCCTGTCCCCGAGCTCCACTGCGATCCCTGGTCCCGAGCTCCCCTCGCGATCCCAAGCCTCGAGCTCCCCTCGCGATCCCTATCCCGAGCTCCCCTCGCGATCTCTGGCCCCGAGCTCCACTGCAATCCCTGGCCCCGAGCTCACCTGGCGATCCCTGGCCCCGTGCTCCACTCACGATCCCTGGCCCCGTGCTCCACTCACGATCCCTGGCCCCGAGCTCCCCTCGCGATCCCTGGCCCCGTGCTCCCCTCGCGATCCCTGACCCCGAGCTCCCCTCGCGATCTCTGACCCCGAGCTCCCCTCGCGATCCCTGGCCCCGAGCTCCCCTCGCGATCCCTGGCCCCGAGCTCCACTCACGATCCCTGGCCCCGAGCTCCCCTCGCGATCCCTGGCCCCGAGCTCCCCTCGCGGTCCCTGGCCCCGAGCTCCACTGCGATCCCTGGCCCCGAGCTCACCTCGCGATCCCAGGCCCCGAGCTCCACTGCGATCCCAGGCCCCGAGCTCCACTGGCGATCCCTGGCCCCGAGCTCCCCTCCCGATCCCTGGCCTCGAGCTCCCCTCGCGATCCCAGGCCCCGAGCTCCAGTCGCGATCCCTGGCCCCGAGCTCCACTGCGATCCCTGGCCCCGAGCTCACCTCGCGATACCTGGCCCCGAGCTCCACTCCCGATCCCTGGCCCCGAGCTCCCCTCGCGATCCCTGGTCCCGAGCCCCAGTCGCGATCCCAGGCCCTGAGCGGGTTTGGAGGTGGGACACTTGGCAAAATTGCAAAAAGTGAGGGCAGGTTCGTTCCCACCTCCATCAGTTGGGAGAGGTACTTTAGACCCTTTAATAGTCGTTAAGGGCCTCTATAATCCTATTTTGTCAGGCCTTTTTTATTTTGCCACATTTTGTGCGTGTTGCATGACCCTCCTAAACCATGCCAGCTAATCCTGGCGGGTTGACCAGTAGGTGGCCTCCTCACAGCTGCAGCTCCACCATTAAAATGAGCTTTTGCAGGTGGGCAGAAATTTTGTTCCAGAGGTCTTTCAGTACTTTTAGCAGGCCGACCGAAGTCGGAGGTGCTGCGGCTTCTATCTCTCAACTGTGGGACCTCCTTGGAAGAGCCTCTCCCTGCTTGGGCTGAGCGCTTCCCCAACGGAGGTATCTGCCAGCAGCATGGGAACCATTTATTTCCTTTCACCATGGACCTCAGATTCGGATGAGGAGCAGCCCCGACAGCAGCAGAACCAAGCAGCTCAGCAGCAACAGCCGCAGGAGCCCCAACCTCCTGCTCACCCATCTGATGCTGCACAGGGCAGAAGGTGCCAGCGCACGGAAGCGCTTTGTTGCAGGAGATACCCCCCTCTCAGGGTTTACAGACAGAGGATGAGCTACCTCAACATGACTGAGCTGCAGTGTCAAAGGAGGCTGAGACTTTCGCGAGAGGTTGTCGGAGACATCTGCGCACTGCTGCACCAACACCTGGAGCCCAGAGGAGCGGGTGGACACCCCTTACCAGTGGCCGTCAAAGTCACCACCGCACTCAACTTTTTTGCCTTAGGCTCCTGCCAGGGATCATCAGCAGACATCAGCGGCATCTCCCAGTCGGCCGCACAGTTGCGTCACGCAGGTTACCGATGCCCTTTTCGCAAAGCTGAACAATTACTTCCACTTCTCAAGGGATCAAGCAAGTGTAACCGCGCGTTCAGTTGGCTTTGAAAATATGGCAGGCTTGCCAATGGTGCAGGGTGTCATAGACTGCACACATGTGGCCCTTAGGGCACCCCATCACAACCCAGCTATCTTTGTCAACCGCAAGGGCTTCCACTCCCTCAATGTACAGCTGGTGTGTAACTACAAGAAGGAGATTTTGCATGTTTGCGCCAAGTTCAGTGGTAGTTGCCATGACTCGTTCATCCTGCGGAACTCGAGTGTTCCTCCGTTCTTCAATCCGCTAAACCAACTTAACGGATGGCTCCTTGGTGACAAGGGATAACCTCTGAAGAAGTGGCTAATGACGTCGATCAGGAGGCCTGCTAACGAGGCTGAAGAGCGCTACAATGCCAATCACATTTTTACCAGGTCCATCATCGAGCAAACCATTGGCTTGCTGAAGATGCGATTCCGATGCCTTGACAAATCAGGTGGAGCCCTGCAGTATTCAGCAGCCAGGGTCTCCAGAATGGTTGTGATCTGCTGTGCACTGCACAACATGGCACAGCGTCGTGGCTTGCAGCTTCCTGATGAGCAAGTGGCTCAGTTCATAGCCTCCTCAGATGAGGAGGAGGATGAGGAGGAGGAGGAGGAGGAGGAGGACCGAGCGGCGGCATATCGACCAGCAGCAGCGGCAGCACGCGAGCACATGGCTGCCCGTGATGCAAGGGATGCACTCATCCTGGCCAGATTTACAAAGGTTGCCCAATGTGGCACATGTGCTTGGCTTCTTCTTAACACATGATAGACAATGGACATGACTCTCTGTCCTCCTTTCACTCTGACCACCAACCTGACCACGCAAGTGTGGCGGAGCCCTCAATGTGGAGCTGCCTAAGGTGAAATAACAGATGCCATCACGCCAACAGTTTGCCATCACCTCATTTTTATATATTCAAACAAGGATGGCATTTCATCAATAAACAGAAACAATCACCCAAGTGCCTAGCCCTGTGACTAATGGTACTTTAATTTTCTCTTACTCGTGCTCCTACGTGGTGCTCCCCCTGTGGCTTCAGCAGAAGTGGAGGCCCCTTGCTCACTTTCATGCTGCTCCTGCTTCGACACCTTTGGCGGGTATCCTCTGGGTTTCCAAGCCTGTGAGGGCTCGGCAACAGTCTGCTCATCCTACGGCAGTGCAGGGGCTGAGACGCCCATTTCAGTTGGGTGCGGACTCTGGTGGGGCTCTGACTGAGGGCTATGCAGTGGCATGGAAGTGTGAGCACTTGGAGAGGAGCCCCCACTTCCTTCCTCTCTGCCACCAACTTCCCTCTCATGGGTCAGGTCCACCTCAGCGCTTGCAAGTGGCTTGAGAGCACCTTGCTGCACATCAGGAGGGGCCATGGGGACCCGTATCTGCACTGGCAGTCATATTCAAAATGACTTCCATGAAACTCTGGTTTCTCTGCTCAATAGCTGCCCATCGCTCCTCCAGAGATGTCAATCTATTCTGAACATTCACCATGGTTTCCTGACTCTGGCGACTTATTTCCTCCATGGCCATAGCCAGCCTTTCCATGGAGGTTGCCATCCTTTCCGTGGTGGTGCGTTGATACGCCATTGCCTCCACAAAGGCACTGCTCATGTTAGAGTTGGACTCCTCTAGCCTCTCCACACTCGCAGTGACCATGGAGACAAGACCTGTCAGAGACTCCTGCACCTGCTCCTGGAGTTCCAGCACCGCTCTATTTCTGGATGGACCCAGAGGCACAGGGTCCACATGCAGCAGAGCAGAGCTAGGAGAATCCTGCGCCCTCCACCGAGGACTCTCCACTGCTGTCCCTGTCTCCACCACCTGCTGATGCTCACCTGTGAGATGTGATACACACGGTGACAACACTACTCTTTGTCCCGAAGGTCCCACCGAGGTGTGCATATCTGCGCTGGTGCTGGGTGCGTTTACATCTGCTGACACTGTGTCCTCAAAGGTTGCAAGTTCCCCTGAGGAGTCTTGCTGCTCAGCCTCTTCCTCGTCGACACTGGGGGGGCTCTGTGGATGGTCCTGTGGGGGAGTAAAGGCATGGGTTAGACATTTGACAGAAGTGTAGCATGCACATGCAACAGTGCAGATGCTCAAGTGGCATTTTAATAATGTACACCAGCAGCCAATTTAGTCACTCAAGCAGTGTAAATGAGAGAGACGCAAAACTATTCTGTCACCAGCTTGGTCTGCATTGCCCATCTGTCGGTCCCCCACTTCCACCTCCACCTCTGCGCTGGCGATGTCCAGGGCCGCCTCTTCAGCCTGGGTGAGAAGGGCTAGGGAAGGTGGCCCTCCTCCTGTCTTTGCCCTTTCCCTTCTATTGTGGGCTCTCTTTTCCTGCAGTGAGGGCGACAAGGAGAGTTGGAGTGAGAATGATGGAGTGAGTGTAGAGAGTCCAGAGCATAGATACTTAGAAGGATTCAAAGATGGAGTGAGGTTCCATGTCCAGGGGCCCTCCCTGTGCGTTGTCAGTTATTGTCATTGCATAACATTGAAAGGGAGTGTGAGGGCAGCATAGTCGAATAGTGAAGTGATTGGGTTGGTGAAGGGTGCAAGGGTTGTAAGGGTAAATTGGGATGTGTAGGAGGAGGTTGACAATGCAGAGTGCTGGTGATGAGAGGCAAAGGGGAGCAAAAGGAGGGTCAAGCTGAAGGTATACTCACTTTGCCTGATCTTACAAGGTCATTGAATCTTTTACGGCACTGCAGCCATGTTCTGCTGCACACTGATCTGGAGGTTATATCCCTTGCCAGCTGGACCCACACAGCCTTGGTTTCTTTGGGAAGCCTCTTCCTCCCAGATGAGGGGAAGAGCACCTCCCTGCTGGCTTGCGCCCCCCTCAACCAGAATACCCAGCACCTCATCCGAGAACCTCGGGGAGGCCCTTGCCTTGGAGCTGGCCATTCTTCAAGGAGATAACATTTTGGAGGTGGTGCACCATCGACCAAAAACTAATGGAATGAGCCAAGGCAGCAAGCAGCCCTTAAATGAAGCTGGATAAGTGACGTCAGAGTTTCAGTCCCAAAACACTAATTGGCCCAGGGGAACCCACACCTCTGAAAGTAACTGGCCAATTAGGGGAAAATCACAATATTTTCCCACCTGACAGTGGAGGCGGGTTTGGAACCCACCCAAACCGAAACCCGCCTCCAACCCGCCTCCAATGGGAAAATCGCGCCTATCATTTCTCAAAGCTTCCCCACTACCGAGGTCAAACTGACTAACCTATAGTAGCTGGGTTTATCTTTACACCCTTTTTTGAACAATGGTGTAACATTTGCAATTCTCCAATCTTCTGGCACGACCCCCATATCTAAGGAGGATTGGAATATTATGGCCAGTATCTCTGCGATTTCCTCCCTCAATTCCCTCAGCATCCTAGGATGCATCGCATCCGCTCCTGGTGACTTATCTACTTTAAGTATAGCCAGCCTTTCTAATACCTCCTCTTTATCAATTTTTATCCTATCAAGTATCTCCACTATCTCCTCCTTTACTATGTCTGTGGCAGCATCCTCTTCCTTGGTGAAGAAAGATGCAAAGTACTCGTTTAGTACCTCAGCCACACCCTCTGCCTCCATGCATAGGTCTCCTTTTTGGTCCCTAATCGGCCCTACCCCTCCTCTTACTACCCTTTTACTGTTTATATGCCTATAGAAGACTTTTGGATTACCTTTTACGTTGACTGCCATTCTATTCTCATAGCCTCTCGTTGCCCCTCTTATTTTCTTTTTCACTTCTCCTATGACCTCTCTATATATAGCCTGATTCTCAGATGTATTTGCAACCTGACATCTGTCATACGTGCTCTTTTTCTGCTTCTTCATATTCTCTATCTCTTTCATCATCCAGAGAGCCCTGACTTTCATTGCCCTGCCTTTCCCCCTAGTGGGAATGTACCTCAACTGTACCTGAACTATTTCCTCTTTAAAGGCAGCCCATTGTTCCATTACAGTTTTGCCTGCCAATCTTTGATTCCAGTTTACCCGGACCAGATCCGTTCTCATCCCACTGAAATTGGCCTTCCCCCAGTTAAACATTTTTGCTCTAAATTGCTCCCTGTCCTTTTCCATAGTTAATCTAAACCTTATGATACTATGATCACTGTTCCCTAAATGTTAACCTACTGACACTTGCTCCATTTGACCTACCTCATTCCCCAGAACCAGATCCAGCAATGCCTCCTCCCTCGTCGGGCTGGACATACAGATCAAGAAAGTTCTCCTGAACACACTTTAGAAATTCCTCCCCTTCTCTGCCCCTAACACTAGTATGATCCCAGTCTATATTAGGATAGTTCAAGTCCCCCATTATTACTACTCTATAGTCCTTGCACCTCTCTGTAATGGCATCTCTATTATTTCTTAACTCTAGCCATATAGATTCTGTCCTTGACCCCTCCAGGACATCCTCCCTCTCCAGCACTGTAACATTCTCCTTGACCAATACTGCTACACCACCTCCTATCTTTCCTGAACACTTCATAACCAGAAAATATTTAATACCCAATCCTGCCCTTTTTTGAGCCAGGTCTCAGTTATTGCCACAACATCATATTCCGATGTGACTAGTTGTGCCTGCAGCTCACTTGCCTTGTTTACTACGCTTCGTGTGTTCACACACATACACTGTAAACCCATCTTAAACCATCCTGTATTCTCTCTTAGTTTGACCCCTCCCCCCCGCCAATACCTTACTATTTCTTGCTTTAGTGCTCTTTGCCTCTCCCAATCCTTTCAGCATTTTATTTCCCCTTTTTAATGTTACATCCTGGTGCCCATCCCCCTGCCAACTTAGTTTAGACCCTCCCCAACAGCACTAGCAAACCTCCCCGCGAGGATATTGGTTCCGGCCCTGTTGAGGTGCAACCCGTCCAGCCTGTACAGGTCCCACCTGCCCCAGAACCGGTCCCAATGTCGCAGGAATCTGAAGCCCTCCCTCCTGCACAATCTCTCCAGCCACACATTCATCTGCTCTATCCTCCTATTTCTATACTCACTAGCTCGTGGCACCGGGAGTAATTCAGAGATTACTACCTTTGAGATCCTGCTTTTTAATCTCTTTCCTAGCTCCCTAAAATCTGCCTGCAGGACCTCATCCCTCTTTCTACCTATGTCGTTGGTACCGATATGGACCACGACCTCTGGCTGTTCACCCTCTCCCCCCAGAATGCTCTGCAGCTGCTCGGTGACATCCTTAACCCTGGCACCAGGGAGGCAACATACCATCCTGGAGTCTCGTCTGCAGCGCAGGAACGCCTGTTTGCTCCCCTAACTATTGAATCCCCTCCCACTGTTGCTGTCCCACTCTTTTGCCTCCTCCCCCCTTTAAAGCTGAGCCACCTGTGGTGCTGTGGACTTGTCTCTGGCTGCTCTCCCCAGAGGAACCGTCGCCCTCACCAGTATTTAGTACTGAATACTGTTTGGAGAGCGAGGTGCACTCAGGGGACGCCTGTGCTACCTGCCTGGTCCTCCTCTTCTGTCTGGCGGTCACCTATTCCCTCTCTGCCTGCACACACTATCTGCGGGGTGACCACCTCCTGAAACATACTATCCATGAAGCTCTCAGGTTCATGGATGCACCACAATGACACGAGCTGCTGCTCAAGCTCCAAAACCCGGATCTCGAGCTCCTCCAACTGACGACGCTTCCTGTACATGTGGTTGTCCAGGACACGGGAAGCGTCCTGGAGTACCCACATGGCACAGGATGTGCATTCCATGGGACTGAGCTACCCTACCATGCCTTTACTTAATAGACTATTAACTAGAAACACTTTCCAGCTACTCACCAATCCGCTCCTTCCCTGGTTGTGACGACACTATGGCTGTGTTGCTTTTGCTGTTGTTGTTTTTGCTGGAGGTACTCTGCCTCCTCGCTGCTGCCGCTGCTCCGGTCTGCACTCTCTCTGGGCCTCCCGCTCGATTTAACCTCCCCCTCCTCGCTGCTGCCGCTGCTCCGGTCTGCACTCTCTCTGGGCCTCCCGCTCGATTTAACCTCCCCCTCCTCGCTGCTGCCGCTGCTCCGGTCTGCACTCTCTCTGGGCCTCCCGCTCGATTTATACTCTGCCTTCTGCTGTCCTGTGATGTCACTCCTTGTTTGTTTTTTTGTTTTTTACGTCGCTGCTCAGCTCCCTTTAAGCCGCCGCCTCCGCTCCCACTCAGGTCCACGCTGTGTGCACTCTACATAACGCAGGTACACTGGCAACACCCAGCTGTACCTCACCACCAGCTCTTTCAACCCCTTCACTGCCTCTGCATTGCCAGCTTGCTTGTGTGACATCAGTCCTGGATGAGCCACAATTTCCTGCAATTAAATATTGGGAAGAACAAAGCCATTGCCTTCGGCCCCCAGGTGCAAACTCCATTCCCTCGCCACCGATTCCATTCCTATCTATGTTGAATAATATAGTCAGACAAACTCTGCCACTAGAAGGTACAAACATACAATGCACTCACAAGGAAGCATGTGTACAGGAGTGACTGTCTGCCAATTTCTAACATTTGGATGTCTAGTGTGTGTTTCTAGGAGAAGGGAACTCACAACCGCAGGGAGTGCACTCGCACTGGTGGGGGCCCTGCAAATTTGGAGTAGTTGTCCAAATTCAAAAAGATGGCACTCCACATATTTGGACCAGAGCCTATGGGAACATTAAGACAGGGAAAGTTTGGAGAAATGATGCTACCACCCAGCAAAAATATTTATTTTCTTAGTCTCATTACCCTTATTCACTCTCGTACTCTGTAACTTGCACAACAGCAGCAAGGCACACAATATGTTGGCATCTTACGTCCCATAGAAGGCTTTGCATTCTAAAACCATTGTAACACATCTTCCTTTTCTCTTCCTATTGAGTATACAGTAGGTGAGAATGCATAGCATATTGTTTATGCGTACATTGTGTGTTGTTTAATTTGTTTGTATTATGAAGGGGTCAAATTTGGAAGTAGTCATCAATGAAGACCTATCAAACCAATCTTCTGCTTCCTTCGTTCCCTCCTTCTGCTCTACATCCTCTTCTTCTGTTACTGCTGCACCAAGGGCCTCTTCTTCGACCTGCGACATGTTTACTCCACTTTGTATTGTGAAGTTATGCAACTTGCAGCAGACCATGATTAGTTTGGACATCTTTGCTGGTCTATAGAGAAGCACCCCACCTAGGCAGCTCCACAGTGCAACTTTTGCTTTAGCACCTTGGTAGTCTGCTGTACAGAAGTTCCGATTATGGCCTGTGCCTCACTGTATCAATCTGCTGCTAGTCAAGGGTTTCTCAGTGGGATCATCAGCCAAGACTGCAAAGGATATCACTGGCTTCCCAGCAACTATCTGGGCCTTCAGTTAATACTGGCACCATGGACTGCAGCATAGTTGACATGCATTTACTTGCATTATGCTGATTCTGTGATCAGATACCACTGAAACGTTAATCAAACGGAAGCCCTTTCTTTTGATGGAGTGAATATGGGGTGATGTGAGAAACCCCGATGCCTCTATAGGCGACATCTATCAAGCCCCATACTGTTAGGAACACTGCAATCCGATGAAAGGCCTGTGCCATGTCTCATTGGTGCCTCTTTTCCACAGAGAAAGTGATGAAGGTGTTGTCCCTTGCAAACGTTGTGTCGTGTGTGTGATACATCTATCAACAGCATACTGGCTGATCTTACAGATGTACCTGTCAGTGACTTGGAACAATGCAGTGGCATGAATGTGTAACGCTGTGGTAACCTTAAGAGTTACAGTAAGAGCTGCCCCTGTTGTTTGCAGTTCAGCTTGGAACAGATAGCATCGCTCATAATAGCCTCCCCTGTGAAGGCAAAGACAAATATCCTTTGACGTGCCTAAGTATGAGTTTCTGGGTCTGTAAATCGTGCATCCAGGGTACTGATGAGGATGGCCCTAATGCCTTAGGAGTTGTTGCATGTGCATTTGACGTCCTGTTGTGGATCCTCCGAAGAAATTCCCATCCTCAGCACTTTGATTGCTGCAAGATTAATTGCAGCAGCAAGCAACAATACTGCAAAGAACAATCTTGCAATGCAACATGGTGCCCTCCACAGCAACAGAAAAGAATGCAGAAAACAAAATGCAATTGAATATCAATACAAAGAAAAATCAAAATACTGTCAATGGTGCAGAGTTGAAGCAAAAGCAATAAATGCTGAAAATAAATTTCTCTCCCCCCTCCCTTTAATCTGATTCTATTAACATGTTATTTAATTTTAATACTTAGTTCTGATGAAGGGCCCTGTCTGAAGTGTTAACCTGTCTTTTCTCTCCACCAGAACAGCAACAATCACTTGCATTGATATAGCGCCTTTAACACAGCAAAGCGTTGCCAGGTGCTTCACAGGAGCGCTATCAGACAAAGTTTGACCACAGAAGCTTCGACCACTTTCTGTTTTCCCGCTAATATTTATGCTTCAAAAAAGAAATGACAAGTTTTGCATTGACTTTTCCAATTCAATAGCAGCTTTATCTTCTGGATGGCCAGGCTAGTGATTGGTCATGCCCCCATTTTAATATAGGGCTGAAATTAGTGCTGAGGGCAAAGGTGGTTCTTTTACGTGGGACCTGATTTGCATTATGTTACTATTGGAATGAGGTGTGTGTTGGCTACTAGATGCCCGTCATTGTCGTTCATTTTATTCGCTGTGAAGCGTGTCACGCTGTGAATTGGATGTGTGGATCAGTGCAACAGATTTCCCAACTCAAGCTTCACCCTGCGAGGTTTCCCATTACCAGCGAAACAGTGCAAAATTGTGGCTTTTTAGTTTTAAAGGTTCCTATAAAACCACTAGGAGGCAGTAACGATTCAATTTATAGAATTTTTACATTCATCTACAGTTGTGTTTTTTCATGAAACTTGAATCAGTACAAACTGGCGGAAGAACCTGAGTAAAATGCAATTTAACCTCATCTCTATTTGGGTTTCAGTGCAATTCGCATACCAGAAATTGTTTTCACCAATAGCATTTTCAGGCTGTCAATTAGTTAGCAATCTTCCATGGCCGTTTTCCTGAAAGGCTTTCACTGTTTACTATCAGGACTCTGAAGAATAAAAGTTTCAATTGGCAAAGAACATGCACAAACCCTTTGTGTGCTCAGTGCTCATTTTAATGTGTGTTATTTATTCACACTTTAACCCAGGTTAATCCCTGTGCAGGAATATAGTACAAGCACATTGGGGGAGCAATTCAAAAGGGGCATAGCTGCCACTACACACAGCCAATGATGAGAGGCAAGAGGCATGGGACAAACTGGCTCATGCCTCATTTGATTCTGATTGGTGAGCTGCCAGCACCACTCGTGCTGTTTATTAGCAGCTTGCCGATTGGGAGAGCAGGAAATCGGGCATTCATGGTACCTCTTAAAGGCAGCCTGCACCTATTAAAGGGAGGTTCACTTTGGCTGTTTTCAATCACAGCACAGTCATTGCTGTAAAGTGGAGAGGGCTGCGAGGAAAAATTTTGCTAGGGCGCCCCGATTTATAGACACTGCTCTGGAGGTACTAATAGAGGAGATGACCAAGAGGAGGGAGCTGCTTTTTCCAGCATATGGAAGAAGAATGCCAAGATAAATAGCCCAGCAGCAGTAGTCAGCTAGTGGCTCAGTTGGTAGCACCCTCACTTCCTGAGTCAGAAGGTTGTGGGTTCACGTCCCACTCTAGGAACTTGAGCACCAAAATCTAGGCTGGCACTCCAGTGCAGTAGTGAGTGTGGTGCTGTCTTTTGGTTGAGACGTTAAACCAAGGCCCCGTCTGCTCTCTCAAGTGGACGTAAAAGATCCCAGGCACTATTTTGAAGAAGAGCAGGGAGTTATCCCCAGTGTCCTGGCCAATATTTATCCCTCAATCAACATCATTAAAACTGATTACCTGATCATTATCACATTGCTGTTTCTGGGAGCTTGCTGTGTGCAAACTGGCTGCCAAATTTCCTACATTACTACTCCAACAGTGACTACACTTCAAAAAGTGCTTCATTGGGTGCAAAGTGCTTTGGGACATCCGGTGGTCATGAAAGGTGCTGTATAAATGCAAGTCATATGTGGCAGAGCAGGTTATTACAACAAACATTGTGCCCAGGACCTGGTTGCAATGCTACAAGAAATTCAATGATCTGACCCGAGCTGCTAAGGTAAGACTCCTATTCACATCTGTTATACTTTCCGTTAAGCCCTGCACCACCTGTAACCCCAGCACACACAAGCCTTCCATCCCACGCTTCCCCTCACACTCTTCCAATCACAGCAGAAAACATCACTGAACCTCCTTCTGCTGCTACTTGCATACCCTGCACCCGCTACTGGCTTTACAAATACTTCGCTCATTTCTTCACACCTGTGGGACCTTATCCACACTATTCTACACTGACACGCAGATCTTCACAATCTTTCAGTAGACCACACACTAACATATTCGCTTTCTTCCTGCAGGACAAGCTGGCACACGATACCAGGGAGCAGATGAGGACAGGAAGAGACTGAGGTGCAACTCATGGGCAGAGAATGTGGCAGGGGCCTTGCCACTGACGAGGCTGGAGCATACATGTTTGGCCATCTTACCCTCATTTTTTGTTCTCAGACACTCTGCATGACAAGGTGGTGCTACTTTGAACTGCCACTCATCTGTCTCTGTTTTAGGAGAGCGAAGAGGGGGCATGAAAAAACACTGGTGGGCAAAATAAAGGAAAATCCCATGGTGTTTTATAAGTATATTAAGGGCAAGAGGATAACCAGGGAAAGAGTAGGGCCCATTAGGGACCAAAGGAGCAATCTGTTTCAGGAGCTGGAACATGTAGATGAGGTTTTCAATGAATATTTAGCATCTGTGTTCACTATGAAGATGGACGATGTAGGCATAGAGATCAGACAGGGGGATTGTGATATACTTGAACAAATTAGTATTGAGAGGGAGGAGTGTAGGGGGTGGTAATGGGGTCAGCCTTCACTTTCTGACTCAGTGAGCGGTTCAAATCGCTCCCACGCCCCTCTGGTTCCTAGACTTTGGACTTATTTAGGGGTTGTGAACAAAAATGCAGTAGACAACAGGTTCTGACGAAATAATTTTTACTTTATTAAAAGAAAAAGGTAACAAACTTAAAACACACTTAATACTTAAACACAGATTGGGGAGCACACGGTACAGGCGAGGGAGAATGATAATATACCAAACAAAACCCTTATCCCTCCCAAAGAACCCACTATCTAGCTAGGTTTTTGGTTTCAGGAGATCAGGGATAATGCTCACCAACAAATCCTTGACAGGATTTTAGAGTCTTTTGATTAAAAGATTTCGTAATGCCCTTGTTGCTGCGAGGTGTCTGATGGTCACTGAGGCAGTCGCTCTGGTTTTTTCTTGTGTGATGGTCTGTTTGCTGGCCTTACTCCTCGTGGCTTGTAGTGGTTTTGCTGGAGCAGGGGGAGAGCTGTACCGGCGTTGTCAGTGAGTCCAAAAGAGAAAGCGTTTTGGGACAGACTTTCAATTATACTGCCTTTTTCGCGCCCAAAAACCCCTTACTAAAACGGATTCCTTTAGGTTGCAAATGAGCCTTGCTTAGTCCATTATCTAGTTTTGGCGGGCTTGCCAGTTCCGATGGCTTTAGCTCAGTGTTAAACATGTCCTGATCGTTTTCCCATTTAACACAGCCTTATCTACGCGCCAAATCTCAACCCTATTGTCCTAGGTCTTTTGGCGGGCTTTTAAATCGGTCCTGTGGATACCTGGTTGATTGGTTTTTGATGAAGTACTAAATGTTTTATTGATTTCAGGCTTCTGGTATCCTGTTTGGGCCTGGGAATTTCAAAAGGGGGTCTTGGATTATTCATATTTCGATGTGTGTGTGAGGCTTTGGGTTTGTCTCTTCCTCCTTGGTAGGATTGCAGTGTAAACAATTCCCAGACAGCTTGATTGGGCCCTAATACTCAAAGCAGTCCACTGCCTGGCCATGCCCCTCCGCAGCCTGTCTTGTGTCTGTGAAAGGTGTCTTTCCCAACAGTAAGATTCAAAAGTCATTTTCCTCAGGGTTTTTCTTCCCTGATCTTTAAAATGTCCAAAACTGAGGTTTTTACATCAAATCACTTCACTTAGGTCCCATCATCCCAAGTTTGTATGAAAGGTCCAAAAATCACTCCCTTTAGTGCTCTGTTCGAGTTTCTGGGGGATTTTGCAAAGCCTACAGGAGGTACTAGCAGTTTTAGCGGGCTTAACAGTGAATAAATCCCCAGGCCCAGACGAGATGTATCCCAGGCTGCTGTGTGAGGCAAGGGAGGAGATTGCAGGGGCTCTGACACAAATTTTCAGAACCTCTCTGGCCACAGAGGAGGTGCCAGAGGACTGGAGAACAGCTGACGCAGTACCATTATTCAAGAAGGGTAGTAGGGATAAACCAGGGAATTACAGGCCAGTGAGCCTAACATCAGTGGTAGGGAAATTATTGGAAAAATTTCTGAGGGACAGAATTAGTCTCCACTTGGAGAGGCAAGGATTAATCAAGGATAGTCAGCATGGCTTGGTCAGGGGGAGATCATGTCTAACCAATTTGATTGAATTTTTCGAGGGGGTGACTAGGTGTGTGGATGAGGGTAGTGCAGTTGATGTAGTCTACATGGACTTCAGTAAGGCTTTTGACAAAGTCCCACATAGGAGACTGGTCTAGAAGGTAAGAGCCCATGGGATCCAGGGCAATTTGGCACATTGGATCCAAAATTGGTTTTGTGGCAGGAGGCAGAGGGTGATGGTCGAAGATTGTTTTTGTGACTGGAAGCCTGTGTCCAGTGGTGTACCGCAGGGATCGGTGCTGGGTCCTTTGCTGTTTGTAGTGTACATTAATGATTTAGATATGAATGTAGGAGGTATGATCAGTAAGTTAGCAGATGACATGAAAATTGGTGGAGTGGTAAATAGCGAGGAGGGAAACCTCAGGCTACAGGACGATATAGACGGGTTGGTTAGATGGGCAGAACAATGGCAAATGGAATTTAACCCTGAAAAATGTGAGGTGATGCATTTTGGGAGGACTAACAAGGCAAGGGAATACACAATGAATGGTAGGACACTAGGAAGGACAGAGGATCAGAGGGACCTTGGTGTGCATGTACATAGATCCCTGAAGGCAGCAGGACAGGTAGATAAGGTGGTTAAAAAGGCATATGGGATACTTGCCTTCATTAGCCGAGGCATAGAATATAAGAGCAGGGAGGTTATGATGGAGCTGTACAAAACGCTAGTTAGGCCACAGCTGAAATACTGTGTGCAGTTCTGGTCGCCACTCTATAGGAAGGATGTGATTGCATTGGAGAGGGTGCAGAGGAGATTCACCAGGATGTTACCTGGGCTGGAGCGCTTCAGCTATGAAGAGAGACTGGACAGGCTGGAGTTGTTTTCCTTAGAGCAGAGAAGGCTGAGGGGGCACCTGATTGAGGTGTACAAAATTATGAGGGGCATAGGTAGGGTAGATAGAAAGGAACTTTTCCCCTTAGTAGAGGGGTCAATAACCAGGGGCATAGTTTCAAGGTAAGGGGCAGGAGGTTTAATGGGGATTTGAGAAAAAACTTTTTCACCCAGAGGGTGGTTGGAATCTGGAACTCACTGCCTGAAAGGGTGGTAGAGGCAGGAAACCTCACAACATTCAAGAAGCATTTAGATGAGCATTTAAACGCCATAGAATACAAGGCTACGGACCAAGTGCTGGAAAATGGGATTAGAATAGACAGGGCTTGATGGCCAGCGTGGACTCGATGGGCCGAAGGGCCTCGTTCTGTGCTGTATAACTCTATGACTCTATTACTCTAACCCTTGTTCCTCTCTTCCCTTTCCAGATCTATCACAAATATCGGGAATAGTTGCAGCAATGGAAGAGGAGGACAGCCCTCCTGAAGACATACCATCACTCGACCTTACACTTACAGGCACCAGCTCATAAACTGGCACCCGGTGTGTTTAGCGGGTCCGTTAGTGGGGTCTGCACTGGGTGGTTCACCAAACACAAGTGTGCCAGACAAGGGCAGGGGGATAGGGTGACCTGGGAACCAGATTGCTGGAGGGCGAGCCTGCATTCTAGCTCCACTGCAAAGGGCACAGATGTTGACTGCAAGGGCCGAGCTTATAGAAGCTGTGAACCACCAACTTCTCAGTGCGTCGGACTGCATTCCAGCAATCCTGCGCTTAATGCTGGACAATATGGTGGGTGGGGCGGGGGGTGGGGGATCAACTCCAACTTGTGTGGGGTCGTCATGAAGTGAATGAAAACAATGAAGTCAGCCAGAGAGTATGCATTCAGCTCTGTTCACACTGCCGCAGGACTCTCAACTATGGAAATAACAACAGAAAACGCTGGAAAAACTCAGCAGGCCAGGCAACATACGTGGAGAGAGAAACAGAGTTAACGTTTCAGGTCGAAGACCCTTCGTCAGAACTGTTGTTATTTCAGTTTTCCAGCATCCGCAGTATTTTGCTATTGTCTCAACTATGGAACCTTTGGTGACAACTCTGACAGCTTTGATGGAAGCTCACACTACTGCCATTGTGACTCTGGGTTCCAATATTGCCTTCGGCTTAAATGGTCTGAAGGAAAGCATGGATAGGGGCTTCTCAACCAACACATACTCCTGTCCTCATGAGTGCTGAGGTGCAGCCGCACGCAAGTGGCAATGGTGCCATGGGAGAAGCACATGCTCTCCTCTCTCAGTATGACAACATGACCGCTCCCCCGCCAAACCCTCACCCAGTGCCTTTGTTGGTGCCAGATAGCCAGCTAGGTGAGACGGCTACATCCGCAGCCGAGATGATGCAGTTTGCTGTTGGGTCCACAACAGCTCCTTAATGTTGCTCACCACATCCATCTGAAGTGCACTGGGGATTTTTACAAAGAATACCTTAATTTGTCCAACTTGTTTATTACCAAGTGTAGAATGAACCATTAGAACCAATTTCTTTGGATTGGTATTTGATTGAACACACCTGGTGAAGTGATAGCAATGCCCATGTTGGTGTTGCTCTTTTTGGTTGAACAAATCAAAATTTACTGTAAATCAATTAAAACTTTAAATGAAACTTAATAAATCAAATCAAAATTTGGAAGTCCGGGGTGACGATGCACTCCAGCCCCCGCGGCGCCCACCGGTCGCGGAAAAACTCAAGCGTGCCGGCGGACACCGCGTGCTCCATCTCCAGGGCCACCCGGGCGCGAACATGGCCGCGGAAGAGAGGCAGGCAATCGGCATGTTGGTGTTGAAGTTGAGCAAATTCATTTGGAGAGTACAAGGACAGAGTGCAGATTGGAACAGAGTGTTAAGCTGCGAGTTTGATGAGTGAGGGAGTAAATCATAAAGGTTAATCCTTATTTTTATAAATTCTAGTCTTGTGTGCTTGCAATTCGCATTTAAATTTACTGTTTCAAGTTTTAAGTTTCTTCCAGGCTTGGGCAGGGCTAAGCAAGCTCTGTGCTGGAGAGCAGGTGAGAGTAATTAATTAATTAACTGATCTAATCTGGTTCTGTAACTGCCAGAGAGCTCACTTATTTAAATCTCAGCAGTATAAATAAGGGAGACTAGAGTGCAGTTTGTCAGGGAGTGCAGATTGGAACAGAGTGTTAAGCTGCGAGTTTGGTGAGTGAGTGAGGGAGTTCGAGGAGGGAGGTGTTCCTTCCTTTTTCCATCTTTGTCAGCTTCCTGGTGCGGCGGCGGACCTGCGTGAGGCGAGGCGGTGGCAGAGGGTTTAAAAGGCTCCAGAGACCAGGTAAGGCGGGACCAGTCTCCGAACTCGGAGGGAGGGAGAGAGGCTAAAAATAATCGAGGTGTGATGTCACCAGAAAGCAGGTAAGTAATTGGTTGGTGAGTATTTCTCTCTTTTTAAACTTAAACTCTGTGGTTTATAGTTTCTAAGGTGTGATATTCATCAGGTGGGGCAGAGGGTATTTAAAAAATATTAATAAATTTAATTAATTACATAGAATGGGAGAGCAGGTGATGTGTTACTGCTGCAATATGTGGGAGCTGGTGGACACCATTGATGCTCACGGTGATCACATTTGCAGTAAGTGTTGGCTGCTCGAGGAACTCCGGCTCCGTGTTGATGAGCTGGAGTCCTGAGCTTCAAACACTGCGACAAATCAGGGAGGGGGAGAGTTACCTAGACTCTGTGTTCCAGGAAGTAGTCACACCAATTAGATTAACTAATTCAGATGTAGTTCGTGGTCAGGGACAGGAGGGTGTGACTATGAGTGAGGCAGGTACGGGGATCCAGGCGGTAGTGTTGGAGGAGCCGCAGCCCTTGCTCTTGTCCAACAGGTTCGAGGCTCTTACTCCCTGTGAGGACGGGAGCAGGGACTGCAGGGAGGATGAGCAACCTGGCCAGAGCACCGTGGAATGGGGGGCTATTCAAGTGGGGGAAGTAAAAAGAAATGTTGTAGTGGTAGGGGATAGTATCATAAGGGGGATAGATAGGGTTCTTTGCAGCCGAGAGCGAGAGTCCTGAAGGTTGTGTTGCCTGCCCGGTGCCAGGGTTAAGGACATCTCCTCTGGGCTGGAGAGAAACTTGGAGTGGGAGGGGGAGGATCCAGTTGTCGTGGTCCATGTTGGTACCAACGACATAGATAGGACAAGGAAAGAGGTTCTGCTGAGGGAGTATGAGCAGCTAGGGGCCAAATTAAAAAGCAGAACCACAAGGGTAATAATCTCTGGATACGAGCAAATTTGGCTAGGGTAAATAAAATCAGAGAGTTAAATGCGTGGCTCAAAGACTGGTGTGGGAGAAATGGGTTTTGCTTCTTGGGACACTGGCACCAGTACTGGGACGGGAGAGAGCTGTTCCGTTGGGACGGACTTCACTTGGCCAGTGCTGGGACTAGAATCCTGGTGAATCGAATAACTAGGGCTGTAGAGAGGGCTTTAAACTAATTAGTGGGGGGGGAGGTTTCAAGAGAGCGAAGAATAAAAATGTCAGCGGAGAAGGCAATAGAGCAAATTAGCAGTGGGGAAATTAAAAACCAGAGCGTGTCAGGAAGGGACAGAATATATAAAGATAAAGGTAAAGTAGTAAAGGGGGTAAAAGCAGGAATAAATTGTCACAAAACATGTTTAAAAGTTCTTTATCTGAATGCACGCAGCACTCGTAACAAAATAGACGAGTTGACGGTACAAATAACTACACATGGGTATGATCTGGTGGCCATTACAGAAACATGGCTGCGAGGTGACCATGACTGGGAACTAAACATCCAGGGGTATTTGACTATTAGGAAGGACAGACAGGAAGGAAAGGGAGGTGGGGTGGCTATGTTAATAAAGGATGGAATCATTGCAATAGTGAGAAATGATATTGGGTCAAAGGATCAGGATAGTGAAACAGTTTGGGTGGAGATTAGGAATAATAAGGGGATAAAGTCACTAGTGGGCATAGTCTATAGGCCTCCTAACAGTTGTAACTCTATTGGTCGGAGTATAAATCAGGAAATAGTTGGGGCTTGTAATAAGGGAACAGCTATAATCATGGGAGATTTTAACTTTCATATTGACTGGACAAATCAAATTGGGCAGGGCAGCCTTGAGGAAGAGTTCATAGAGTGCATTAGGGACGGGTTCCTTGAGCAGTATGTTACTGAACCAACCAGGGGTCAGGCAATCTTAGATCTGGTCCTGTGTAATGAGACAGGATTAATAAAAAATGTCCTAGTAAAGGATCCCCTTGGAATGAGTGACCATAACATGGTTGAATTCCAAATTCAGTTGGAGGGTGAGAGAGTTGGATCTCAAACCAGCGTACTAAGCTTAAATAAAGGAGACTATGAAGGTATGAGAGCAGAGTTGACTAAAGTGGACTGGGAAAATAGATTACGGTTTAAGATGGTACAGGAGCAGCGGTGTACATTCAAGGAGGTATTTCACAACTTTCAAGAAAAATATATTCCACTGAGGAAACAGGGGCGTAAAAGAAAAGACAGCCATCCATGGCTAAGTAAAGTAATAAAGGATAGTATCCGACTGAAAACAAGGGCTTTTAAAGTAGCCAAATCTACTGGGAGGAAAGAAGATTGGGAAGCATTTAAAAACCAGCAAAGAATAACTAAAACATTAATTAAGATTGGGAAGCATTTAAAAGCCAGCAAAGAATAACTAAAACATTAATTAAGAAGGGGAAGATAGATTATGAAAGTAAACTAGCAAAAAATATAAACACAGATAGCAAGAGTTTCTACAGTTATATAAAAAGAAAAAGGGTGGCTAAAGTGAATGTTGGTCCCTTAGAGGACGAGACCGGGAAATTAGTAGTGGGGAACACGGAGATGGCAAATACGCTGAACAAATATTTTGTATCAGTCTTTACAGTAGAGGATACTGAAAATATCCCAACACTGGACAAACGGGGGGCTATAGGGGGGGAGGAGCTAAACACGATTAAAATCACTAAGGAGATGGTACTCGGTAAGATAATGGGACTTAAGGCGGATAAATCCCCTGGACCTGATGGCTTACATCCTAGGGTCTTGAGAGAAGCAGCAGTAGGGATTGCGGATGCATTGGTGGTAATTTTCCAAAACTCCCTGGATTCGGGCAAGGTCCCAGCAGATTGGAAAACTGCTAATGTAACGCCCTTATTTAAAAAGGGAGGTAGACAAAAGGCTGGAAACTATAGACCAGTTAGCCTAATATCTGTGGTTGGTAAAATGTTGGAGTCCATTATTAAGGAAACAGTAACAGGACATTTGGATAAGCATAATTTAATCGGACAGAGTCAGCATGGTTTTATGAAGGGGAAATCATGCTTGACAAATTTGCTCGAATTCTTTGAGGACGTAACAAACAGGGTGGATAAAGGGGAACCAGTGGATGTGGTGTATTTGGACTTCCAAAAGGCATTTGATAAGGTGCCACACAAAAGATTACTGCACAAGATAAAAAATCACGGGCTTGGGGGTAATATACTGGCATGGGTGGAAGATGGGCTATCTAACAGAAAACAGAGAGTTGGGATAAATGGTTCATTCTCGGGTTGGCAATCAGTAACTAGTGGTTTTCCGTAAGGGTCAGTGCGGGGACCCCAACTCTTTACAATCTATATTAACGATTTGGAGGAGGGGACCAAGTGCAACGTATCCAAGTTTGCTGACGATACAAAGATGGGAGGAAAAGCAGTGAGTGAGGAGGACATAAAAATCCTGCAAAAGGACATAGACAGGCTAAGTGAGTGGGCAGAAATTTGGCAGATGGAATATAATGTTGGAAAGTGTGAGGTTATGCACTTTGGCAGAAAAAAATCAAAGAGCAAGTTATTATCTAAATGGAAAGAAACTGCAAAGTGCTACAGTACAAAGGGATCTGGGGGTCCTGGTGCATGAAACACAGAAGGTTAGTATGCAGGTACAGCAGGTGATCAGGAAGGCCAATGGAATCTTGGCTTTTATTGTAAGGGGGATGGAGTATAAAAGCAGGGAAGTCTTGCTTCAGTTATACAAGGTACTGATGAGGCCACACCTGGAATACTGTGTACAGTTTTGGTTTCCATATTTATGAAAAGATATATTTGCTCTCGAGGCAGTTCAGAGAAGGTTCACTCGGTTGATTCCGGAGATGAGGGGGTTGACTTATGAGGAAAGGTTGAGTCGGTTGGGCCTCTACTCATTGGAATTCAGAAGAATGAGAGGCGATCTTATCGAAACATATAAGATTGTGAGGGGGCTTGATCGGGTGGAGGCGGGGAGGATGTTTCCACTGATGGGTGAGACTAGAACTAGGGGGCATAATCTTAGAATAAGGGGCTGCCGTTTCAAAACTGAGATGAGGAGAAACTTCTTCACTCAGAGGGTAGTAAATCTATGGAATTTGCTACCTCAGAGAGCTGTGGAAGCTACGACATTAAATAAATTTAAAACGGAGATAGACAGTTTCCTAGCTGATAAGGGAATTAAGGGTTATGGGGAGCGGGCAGGGAAGTGGACGTGAGTCTAGGTTCGGATCAGCCATGATCCTATTGAATGGCGGAGCAGGCCCGAGGGGCCATATGGCCTACTCCTGCTCCTACTTCTTATGTTCTTATGTTTGATGGTCGGAGTGACTGTTGGTGCGGGGACGGGATGGGGAGGGATGATTCGATCAAAGCTTTCCTTGATGATTTGCTGCCATAAAGCTCTAGGAGTGGGCAGGATTGGTGGCCCTTTGCTCTTCCTTGGCTTCCTGCTGTTCTTCCTGCTCCTGTGTCTCCAGTTCTTCCTCCAAGTGGCTCTAAGGGTTGCTGTCTTTGCAGGACAAAGTAATGGAGTATGCAGCAAAGGTTGACACTCTGGAGATTCTCTCAGGGCTATATTGCAGGATGCCTCCAGACCTTTCCAGGCAGCGGAACAGAACCTCTGTTTTAAGATGCCAATTCTTTACTCAGTCAGAGCTCTGGTAGAAGCATGGCTCTGATTGTCGCGCTCCTCTAGGCCTGTGGTTGGGTTCCTGACTGGTGTTATGAGCCACCTGCTCAGCAGATGCTCCTTGTCCCCAAGCAGCTAGCCTGATATCCAATGGTCTAGGTAGCAGAGAGGGGCAAACGAGGACTGGCACAGGATAAAGGCATCAGGGCGACTGCTAGGAAACCAGGCACAGACCTGCATGATGCATGGCTTGTTCTAACATACCAGCTAAACATTGAGTGAGTGGAAACCTTTTCTATTGATGTATACACTGGGTTCTTGAGATGAAGAACGCAAGACTATTTGGGTACAGTCAATTATGCTCTGCACCTGGGGGAAGCTTTCTATCCTGGCAAAGCTCAGACCTCTGTTTTCCTGCTTTGATGTCACCATGGGGAAAATGATGAATTTATTGTGCTTAGCAACGAGCGCATTCCATCACCTGCTTGATGTAGCAATGCCTTTCAAATTGATTGAATTTACTAATGTCATCTGTTCAGGGCCACACTAACCTTCAGAGCCACTGGCAATGAAGTACATGACCTGCTGCAGAGCTGCAGTTGGTGTTGCACAGGTGACATCATTCTGTCACAGAGTCGCTGGACACACTGCTCCTTAGTTAACTGGAGGTAAGACGTCCTGTTCCTGCGCACTCGTGTGGTTCAAGGCCCCCTGTGCCCTCCCCTCCTGCGCCGTCTTCTCCCAGCAGCTGCAAGTCTCTGTACTCTGACTTGCTGCATTTCCTCCTGCTCCTCATCCTCCAGCCCCAATGGCAGACTGAGCAGCACGCCCATACTGGTGGAGTAACTTTGTACACAAACCCCTGGCCAGAGATTGTCCTGCAGCTCCAAAAAGTATCTCTGCACAATTTTTGAACTGAGTTGGAGAAGCCAACACTGCCAGAAACAAGTTTAAAAGTCCACAAGCAGTCTGAAACGACTAACCAGAGACTTACCTGAATGCAGCGGAGAATTCATTTAAAGAATGCTGGTGCAGTCTTCTTCCCAACTGTTGTTGCCAAGAATTTATGGGCGGGTTTCATAATGAATGAACACAGGGCTTTCAATTTGTCAGAAATCCTTAAGCAGGTGCAGGCCCCTATATATTTATGAGCCACTTGTTGCTTTGAGGCAGGCTCCCTGGACATCTAAAAGCAAGCGAGTCAATGGGCCATATATTCCGATGCCTACGGGTGGGTACGCGCTGTGTACACACCCGTAGAGACATTGAAAATGCCGGTTTCAGGCATGCGAAGCACATGGCGCTGAAAACCGGTATTTCCGATCTGTCAAAAATGCTCTTGACAGATCGGACGCCTGCCCTGGAGAAGGGCCTCTGCGGGGGGAGAGTTCCGCTTTCTGCAGAACCTCTGCCCGCAGAAAACCCTTAGAAATCTTACGCCTGGTAAAGGCCTGCTTTTACCAGGATAAGAGTTGAAAAAAGTAAAAAAAAAATTTCACTCATTTATCATTTAAAAATACTTTTCAAAAAGGTAAGTTTATTTTTAGCCCCATAAAATTTTTTAATTATTTAAAAAAAAAATTACATTTTTGTTTAAAATATTTAATTTATTGTAATTTCAACTCATTTTAAAAGTGTGATGGTTTTTTAAAATTTATTTACTATTTTACTGTGTTTTTGGGGTGATCTCCATTCATATATTTGACAGGTCTATCTGTCAAATGTATGAAGGGAGATTCCCTTCTCCTATTGGCTCTCCATGGCCCACGTGATCCCAGGGACATTTGTGAACCGCCTGCGCCCCTGGGATACGTGTGTCCCTGCGCATTTCAAGTTGGAGAGGCCCAGGAGCAGAAGTATTCGCACCTCGGGAGCCCTCAGGTAAGGTCGCAGATTTTTTCCAGATCGGAGGCCTCCGCACGCAGGAAGCCTCCGATCGGAAAATACGCGCCAATAAGACGTCCGGTGCAATTCCAGCGTAGGCTGGGCACGGCATATCGTGATGCAAGATTTGGAGGTATTACGCCGCTGAAACGGGCGGCCGTGAGTTGACTTTGTCTTCCATTATGTCCACATATGAGCTCAGTGTCTGGAATTTCTGCTTTTGGGTTTCTGCTCCATAAAAGTAACCATAAAATAATTAAGGAAACTGAGGAATGCAGGTGGCCTTTATTCTAGTGGACACTTGCTTGCCTCAAAATAGAGAAAGTCTTTAGTCTGAAACTAAAACACCTCTTTTTAGTAAAAAAAAACCTCTTATAATGGAAAGAAGCTGTCATCTGAAGGTAGACAAATCAAAGTATATTTTACTTTGGGGAAATGAGAGAAGGTGCTCCATGCATTCTATGCACTCCTGAATCAAAATTACTTGGAATATTTGAGTTACAAGGCTAAAAATTCGATTGCCCCCAAAAACGGGCGCGAGGAATCGCGATGAGCGATCAATCCACGCCCGTTCCTTCCAATGCAGGCAGCATGCAAACTTCGTGCTGTTTGGTAATTCACATGATTGCAGCGGGCAGCCCAGCGCTGAACGTGCTGCTGAGTGGCTGAACGCTCAGCAGGGGGCCCAAGTTCGTGCGAGGCCAACCCTTCTTAAAGCCAGCCTGCACCTCTTAAAGGGGAGGTGCAGTTTGACGAGAGCAGGTGCTGGAAGTCATTCCAGAAGTGAGTTTGACCTGGCAAAAAAACAGAAACAGCACAACATGCCAGAGAGAGAGCTCTAAGGCTCTCCGATGCAGCACTGGAGGCCTTCGTGCAGGAGGTGGACAGGAGGAGAGAGGAGGGGTCAGGGGGCCCTCCAAAAGCAGTGGGAGCAGATAGCCATGGAGGTAAATGTCAGCAGTGTTGCCCCGGGGACCTGGATGCAGTGCCAAAAAAAATGTAATGACCTCACACGAGTGGTCAAGGTGAGTGAATTCATCTTCAAATGCCATATCCCACCAACTGCACCATTAGCCTCACACACTGCTCAATGTACCATACCCCCATCACTCACCTACCAACAATCTCTAGCTATCACCACTCATACCTCACAATCATAGCTTCACTTCACCCTCACACACTGCTGCAAGACTGACACCCACATCACATATCTTGCACACACTGTCAGCTATTAAACCATAGCAGGCACATCACCCAAACCCATCTTCAAGGGAGAACCAGACCAAATACAATAAGTTGAGAGGGGAAGTGAAGATGAAAATAAGATTGGCAAAGAGAGAATATGAGAGTAGAATGGCGGTTAACATAAAAGGGAACCCAAAAATCTTCTACCGGCATGTAAACAGTAAGCGGGTAGTAAGAGGCGGGGTGGGGCCTATTAGCGACAAAGAAGGTAATATATGCTGAGAGGTGCAGGGCAAGACTAGAATACTCAATGAGTACTTTGTATCGGTGTTTACTAAGGAGGTGGATGCTGACAAAATATCAGTCGAAGTGGCAAAGGTAGAAGCAATGGAAGGGGTAAAAATTGATAGGCAGGATGTACTAGAAAGGCTGGGTATGCTTAGAGTGGATAAGTCGCCTGGTCCAGATGGCTTGCATCCCAGGTTGCTAAGGGAATTGGGGGAGGAGATAATGGAAGGGCTTGCCATAATTTTCCAATCTTCCTTAGATGCGGGGGAGGTGCCTGAGGATTGGAAAGTGGCAAATGTGACACCATTGTTCAAAAAAGGGTATAAGGACAATCCTAGTAACTGCAGGCTGGTCAGTTTAACGTCAGTGGTGGGTAAAGTTTTAGAAACAATAATCACGGAAAAGATTAACAGGCACTTGGAGAGGTTTAAGCTAAGTAAGGAGAGCCAACACGGATTTGTAAAATTGAATTTTTTGATGAAGTAACAGAGAGGATTGATGAAGGGAATACAATGGATGTTGTCTACATAGATTTTCGGAAAGTGTTTGACAAAGTACCACATAAAAGGCTGGTTAACAAAATTGAGGCTCATGGAATAGGTGGGTCAGTGGCTGCTTGGATAAGGAATTGGCTTAAGGACAGAAAACAGCGAGTTGTGGTAAATGGCTGTTTTTCAGACTGGAGGATGGTAGACAGTGGTGTTCCCCAAGGGTCAGTGCTGGGGCCACTGCTTTTTTTGATATATATAAATGACCTGGATATTGGAATACAGAGTAGAATTTCTAAATTTGCCGATGACACCAAACTTGGGCGTGTGGCAAACAGTGATGATGACATCAATCGACTGCAACAGAATGGGCAGACAAGTGACAGATGGAATTTAATACAGAGAAGTGTGAGGTGATGCATTTTGGCAGAAGGAACGGGGAGAGGCAATATACACTTAATGGCACAGTTTTAAAGGGTGTGCAGGGACAGAGGGACCTGGGAGTTAATGTGCATAGGTCCCTGAAGGTGGCAGGACATATTGAGAGAGTGGTTAGCAAAGCATATGGAATCGTGGGCTTCATAAATAGAGGTATTGAGTACAAAAGTAGAGAAGTTATGCTGAAACTTTATAAAGCGCTGGTTAAGCCACAACTGGAGTATTGCATCCAGTTCTGGTCACCACACTTTAGGAAGGATGTGAAGGCCCTTGAGAGGGTGCAGAGGAGATTTACCAGAATGGTTCCGGGGATGGGGCATCTTAGCTACAAGGACAGTCTGGAGAAGCTGGATTTGTTTTCATTAGAGCAAAGGAGGTTGAGGGGTGATTTGATAGAGGTGTACAAGATTATGACGGGTTTGGATAAGCTAGACGGGGAAAGGCTGTTCCCACTAGTTGATGGTACAAGGACTAGGGGACACAGATTTAAGATTTTGGGCAAGTGATACAGGGGGGATATGAGGAAACACTGTTTTACGCAGCGAGTGGTGAGGACCTGGAACTCGCTGCCGACAGAAGTGGTGGAAGCGGAGACACTCAATGTTTTCAAGGGGCGACTGGATAGGCACTTGAGGGAAATAAACTTGCAGGGCTACGGGGATAGAGCCTGGGAATGGGACTGACTGGATTGCTGTACAGAGAGCCGGCATGGACCCTTCTGTGCCGTATGACTTGATGACATTGCACCACACTCACTGACACACTTCCCTTTCTCCTGCAGGGCAAGGTGGCTCACAACCGGTGGCAGCAGCAGCTAACCAGCATATCCTGACCTCGATGCAGGAGGTGGTGCTTTGCATTATTGGAGCAGTCATCTCTGAGCCCGTGGCCAGCGGCAGGACTGAAACCATTGAAGATGACGGTATTCTCATACCTAATCCTCCTTCTCACATCCCACGTTCCCCTCATTCCACAATCTCTTCTGAGTTACAAGTTGCCCGTGGTGTAAGCATGCATCTCTTTCATTCCCGTCCTCCCCTCACCACAACCCTACCCTTGTGCCTTTCTCCTTTCAGACACACATGAACTCCAACCTGAGCCGGCAGTAGTGGAAGAGGAAGAAGCCACGCTCGCAGCCAACAACTCAGATACTGGCATTGCGCGGACTTTAGAGAATAGCATAGAGGCGGGATCTGCACCTGCTGAGTCACCGGGCGCGAGTGGGCTGCAGCCAGGGCCGGGGGAAAGGGTAGCGCAGGTGCCAGCTCCCCAGAGGAGTGGTAGCACACGGGTTCTGCTGCACAGGACTCAGATCAGGACCTCGATGGGGCGGCCTACAGAAAAAGGCTGATGGGTATGCACAATGAAATGCTTGTTGCATTGGCAGGCCTGCCAGAAAGCCTGAATGCAATGTCAAGGAGCTTGGAGGAGTCCAGCGCCAACCTTCCATAGGGCTTTGCACAGAGCTTGGAGTCCATCCTTTCCAGCATGGAAGGGGTGGCAGATCTATTAGCACATTTGTGGACCCAACCATGATGCAGCATTTGATGGCCAATGTCTCAGCTTCCATTGCAGCACAAGCAGAAGCCACCCGATATCTGAGTACTGCAGTGGAAGCTCAGACTGAAGTCATGGAATCTCCGCTTGTTACCATGCAAACACAGACTGCTGTCATCATGGCTGGGTTTACCAGTGTTGAAAGGGACTTGCAGGGTGTCACACATTCCAGCAATCCGTCCTCCAACAGATGACTAGGATTTTGAGGCACTGTCCCGGGGTGGGTAGTGGCAGTGGCTCTGTGGAGCACGACCCTGCTGTCCTCTCTCAGGATGACAGCATTCGTCCTCCCACCACTGCCACTCCGCCAGTGCCCTTGCTGTTGCCTGTCAGCCAGCCAGCCCGGACTGCTGCCACCCATGCTGAGGTGGTGCAGTCTACAGCCGGGCCTTCTAGGCCCAGAGCTGCTCGAGGTCGTCCTGCAAGACCATCTGCAGTCTCCCCCACTGAAAGTCAGCAGCCTTCCACCAGCCATGCTGCAGCCACTGGGGTAGCACTGTATAGGAGCACTAGAACAAGCAAAGGCACACACGAGACAGTCACTAAGGGAATGCACAAGGGTGATTAGTTGACTTTGATATGTAATATTTGATGGATTGATGTATAAAGTTGGTTTGGAATGTTTATCTTGTGGTAGCTTTTATTGTAGTATTGTGGCCAAGAGGAAGCAATGATGGTCAGTAACAGAAGGAAGGCAAGGTGTGGGACTGTGCGTGATTGTGGAATTGGGATTGCGTTCACTGACACCGGTTTATCATGGGCAGCGCGGCCAGAAAGGGGCTTGGTTGCCTCCTCCCTTCCTCCTCCTCCTCCTCCTCCTCAACTCTTCGCCGTATAC
The DNA here is from genome assembly GCA_030390025.1 of Squalus acanthias. Classification (NCBI taxonomy): domain Eukaryota; kingdom Metazoa; phylum Chordata; class Chondrichthyes; order Squaliformes; family Squalidae; genus Squalus; species Squalus acanthias. The sequence continues at coordinate 101,842,564 of CM059429.1, read as the reverse complement.
CCAGTGGCAAGGGCTGTGCCCTCATGATGGCGAAGTTGTGCAGCATGCAGCAGACCACGATGAATCTTGAGACACGCTCTGGGGAGTACTGCAGGGCTCCTCCAAAGCAGTCCAGGCAGCGGCAGTGTTGTTTAAGGACCCCAGTGGTCTGCTCTATCACATTCTGTGCGGCTTTCATTATATGCATGCTGCCCACATATGTTTGAGTTGTGCACCGGAGTCATGAGCCAGGTGGTCAGCGGATAGCCCTTGTCGCCCAGTAGTCACCCTCTGGTTTGTCGTGGTGACTCAAATGCTGATGGAACAGCGAACTGCCGCAGAATGAAGGCATCATGGCTGCTGCCAGGATACCGAGCATTGACTTGCATGATGCGCTGAGTATGGTCGCACACCAGCTGGACATTGAGGGAGTGGAATCCCTTCCGGTTGTGGTACATCTCCGAATTGAGATGCGGCTCCCGCAAAGCATTGTGTGTGCAGTCAATGGCACCCTGCACCATGGCGAAGCCTGTTATCCTGCCGAAGCCGTGTGCTCGCTCCACCTGCTTCTCTCTGGCAAGAGAGAATGAAATGTATTCACTTCTCTTTGCATACAGAGCCTCAATGACCTCCCTTATGCAACGGTTAATGGTGAAATGTGACATATTGCAAATGTTGCCTGCTCCAGCCTGGAAGGAGCCCGGCCATAAAAATTCATGACATCGCTCACCTTCACAACCACTGGCAATGCCATCCTCGCTTTTCTCTGAGGTTACAGGTCTATATGCAATAGGTGGCAGATTTCAGAGAGTTAAGTGGAGACGTCGCATGCACTGTTCCTCGCTGAGCTTGAGATAGGAGAATTGCTCCCTGAAGACCCTGGGTGGATACGGCCTCCGGCAGAGAGCCCTTCTCCCCCTCCTCCCTCTTCGAGCAGCTTGTCCTCCTCTGTGTTGCCTCTGCTCATTCTCCCTATCATGCTGCAGGCCGAGGGGGATACAAACTACAACGTCCATGTCTGGGAGCAACTGGTCTGAGCAGAAGCCTTGAAGTAAGCTGCCACACCACTCCCTTGAGACTTCAGTAGCTTCAAATAAGACATCAAACCAAGAAACACCTCTACAAATTCACCAAGAGCCAGTAGCAATCACTCAGCAACTAACCTGAATGAAAGTGACGATCCCTTTAAATAGCACTGGTGTGGGGTCCTTCCTGCTGCTGAATCCATGTTCAGCTGTACGAGGTTAAGAGAGGGTGTTAGCTCCAGTGTTGAGGTCAAAAATGACAGCGCTGGTGTCAAATCAGCGTTACACACTGATTGACGGCATGATCTGCGTATTCTGCATAATTCCAGTGCATGCTCCCTGTGCCAAAATGGCGTCCGGCGTGGCCTGCACCAAAAGTGCACGCAGCGCGGATGCCATTTTCGACACAAAACGTAGTGCTAAAAAATCGGGCGCTACTGTAAGAACACACTATTTGCTGTAACTTCTGCTGTAACTTGGTCAAAACTTAGAAGTTGACCACATTTTATGTACCATCATGCTTCGAGAGGCCAAGAGATTGGTTGCTGAGAGAATTTTTGCAAAGATAAAAGATGCTACGGTTGTAAGCTGTGAAGGCTGCCAACTGTCTTTCAACAGGTAAGGAAAACAGACCTTGAAAGTTCTGTGGGAACAGACTGTTGAATCAGTGCAAAAACAGAAACATCTTCAGACTATGGAATGTAACCGGCCTTGAAGCCCATGGATGCTTATTGGACTATTGATCAGGGGAACTGAAAAACAACTAATGACCATTGTCTGTATAGTTAGAGACATGTCACAGTGGGAGGGTTGCCAAGTTTTATGGTATAAAAGATGCTGTTAACAAACACTCGGGGCTGCAGCTGGGCAACCCGGTCAGTTGTCAGAAATCATACGTCTAGTCATCGCCGAATTGACCAATCGCTGGTGTTAGTACGTATGTGGTGTTGGCTTATTATCGCTCGAGCTTAAAGTAAAGGGATCGCTCTGTGTGTGCTGAGGTATAATCGGGAATTGTTTACGCTACATAACTGTCAGATGCTTACTTGTAATCTCTCGCTGATTTTTAAGTAAAAGAAGTTTTTCACAGATTCATTGGGTTTTGTGTTCTCTGTTCAACGGGTCTAAACTTTGGAAACTGTTGGACTTGGCGAGGGGTGATTTCCGCACATCTTACAGATTTTGGCACCTGAACAGGGACCCGTTCAGAGCAGACAATGGCAAAGACAATGGATGAGCTGGTCACTCAGTATGTTACAGGGAAGTTGCCCCTTCGAGAGGGGTAGGCACGGGCCATTATAGATGGTGACGATCAGGCATTGGAGGCTGAACAGTGGACACAAGAGTCCACATGTCGGCCGAGGTTAAGGAAATCTGTTTGGTTGTTGGCCTATCAGAGGCAGGTTAAAACTGATGAAAGGGTAAAAATCAAGTTAAGGAAAGAAACAGAGGAGAAAGAAGCGGTAGTAAACCGACCACTGAAGGAATGAGAGGAAGAAAGGGAAAGTAGGAAAAGTCTCGAGGAAAAGTTGGAAAAGGAGGAGAGAAACATAGAAACATAGAAACATAGAAACATAGAAACATAGAAGATAGGAGCAGGAGTAGGCCATTCGGCCCCTCGAGCCTGCTCCGCCATTCGATGAGATCATGGCTGATCAGCCAAACTCAGTACCCTGTACCTGCCTTCTCCCCATATCCCTTGATACCTTTAGCTTTAAGAAATATATCTAAATCATTCTTGAATATATTTAATGACTTGGCCTCAACTACCTTCTGTGGTAGAGAATTCCACAGGTTCACCACTCTCTGGGTGAAGAAATTCCTCCTCATTTCTGTCCTAAATGGCTTACCCCTTATCCTTAGATTATGACCCCTGGTTCTGGACTCTCCGACCATCGGGAACATTCTTCCTGCATCTAGTTTGTCCAGACCTGTCAGAATTTTATATGTTTCGATGAGATCCCCTCTCATTCTTCTATACTCCAGTGAGTATAAGCCCAATCATCCCAATCTCTCCTCATATGTCATTCCTGCCATCCCAGGTATCAGCCTTGTGAATCTTCACTGAACTCCCTCCATGGCAAGAACATCCTTCCTCAGATAAGGTGACCAAAACTGCACACAGTACTCAAGGTGTGGTCTCATCAAGGCCTTGTACAACTGCAGCAGGACATCCCTGTTCCTATACTCAAACCCTTTCGCTATGAAGGCCAACATACCATTTGCCTTCTTCACCGCCTGCTGCACCTGCATGCTTACCTTCAGCGACTGGTGCACAAGGACACCCAGGTCTCGTTGCACTTCCCCTTCTCCCAATCTATTGCCATTCAGATAATAGTCTGCCTTTCTGTTTTTGACACCGAAGTGGATAACCTCGCATTTATCCACGTTATATTGCATCTGCCACGCTTCTGCCCACTCACCCAACCTGTCCAAATCATCCTGGAGTTTCTCGGTATCCTCCTCGCAGCACACACTCCCACCCAGCTTTGTGTCATCTGCAAACTTGGAGATATTACATTTAGTTCCCTTATCTAGATCATTAATGTATATTGTGAATAGCTGGGGTCCAAGGACCAATCCCTGCGGTACCCCACTAGTCACTGCTTGCCACTCGGAAAAAGACCCATTAATTCCTACTCTTTGCTTTCTGTCCGCCAACCAGTTCGCTATTCAAGTCAATACCTTGCCCCCAATCCCATGTGCCTTAACTTTACATGCTAATCTCTTATGCGGGACCTTATCGAAAGCCTTTTGAAAGTCCAAATACACCACATCTACTGGTTCTCCCTTATCTATTTTACCAGTTACATCCTCAAAAAATTCCGGTAGATTAGTCAAGCACGATTTACCTTTTGTAAATCCATGTTGATTTTGTCTGATCCTGTCACTGTTTTTCAAGTGCTCAGCTATTACATCCTTTATAATGGACTCTAGCATTTTCCCCACTACCGATGTCAGGCTTACCGGTCTGTAATTCCCCGGTTTCTCTCTACCACCCTTTTTGAATAGTGGGGTAACATTAGCTACCCTCCAATCCATGGGTACAGTTCCAGACTCCATCGAATGTTGGAAGATGATCAGCAATGCATCTACTATTTCTAGGGCCACTTCCTTAAGTACCCTAGGATGTAGATTATCAGGCCCTGGGGATTTATCGGCCTTCAATCCCGTCAATTTCCCTAACACCATTTCCCTGCAAATACTGATTTCTTTCAGTTCCTCCCTTTCATCAGACCGTATGTTCTCCAGTATCTCTGGGAGGTTATTTGTGTCCTCCTTTGTGAAGACAGAACCAAAATATGCATTTAATTGGTCTGCCATTTCTTTGTTCCCCATTATAACTTCCCCCGCTTCTGACTGCAAGGGACCTACACTTGATTTCACTAATCTTTTTCTCTTCACATATCTATAAAAACTCTTACAGTCAGTTTTTATGTTCCCTGCAAGCTTACTTTCATATTCTATTTTCCCCTTCTTAATTAATCGCTTTGTCCTCCTTTGTTGAATCCTAAACTGCTCCCAATCCTCAGGGTTACCGCTTTTTCTGGCCAATTTATATGCCCTCTCCTTGGATCTTATGCTATCCCTAATTTCCCTTGTTAGCCACAGTTGAGTCACCCTTTTTGTTTTATTCTTATGCCACACTGGGATGAACAAATTCTGTAGTTCATCCATGCAGTCTTTGAATGTTTGCCATTGCCTATCCACCGTCAACCCTTTGAGTGACATTCCCCAATCAATCCTACCCAATTCGCACCTCATACCATCGTAGTTTCCTTTATTTAAATTCAGGCCCCTAGTCTCTGATTCAACTACTTCACTCTCCATTCTAATGAAGAAGTCTATCATATTATGATCACTCTGACCCAAGGGGCCTCATACAACAAGATTGCTAATTAATCCTTTCTCGTTACATAATACCCAGTCTAAGATGGCCTGATCTCTGGTTGGTTCCTCGACATATTGTTCCAGAAAACCATCCCGTAAACATTCTAGGAATTCCTCCTTCACAGTATTTTTACTAATTTGGTTAGCCCAATTTATATGTAAATTAAAGTCACCCATGATGACTGCTGTGCCCTTACTGCATGCTTCTCTAATTTCCCTTTTAATGCCATCCCCAACCTCCGTATTACTGTTTGGAGGTCTATATACCACTCCCACTAACGTTTTCTGCCCCTTGTTATTTCTCAGTTCTACCCATACAGATTCCGCATCATCAGAGCTAATATCCTTCCTTTCAATTGTGTTAATCCCCTCTTTAACCAGCAATGCTACCCCACCTCCCTTTCTTTTTTGCCTATCTTTCCTAAATATTGAATACCCCTGGATGTTGAGTTCCCAGCCTTGGCCACCCTGGAGCCATGTTTCTGTAATCCCAATCAAATCGTATTCATTTACCTCTATTTGCGCAGCTAATTCATCCACCTTGTTCCGAATGCTCCTTGCATTAAGACACAAAGCCTTCAGGCTTGTTTTTTTAACGCTCTCAGACCTATATGAATTATTATTTACTGTGACCATGTTTGATTTAAACCGTTGAGTTCTTTGCCTTCTTCTTTTGTTTTTCTTCTTCCTGTCTTTTGCTTTTATCCTTGTTTCCCTTTCCTTTGTCTCCCTGCTCAGGTTTCCAACCCCCTGCCACTTTAGTTTAAACCCTCCCCAACAGCACTAGCAAACACTCCCCCTAGGACATCGGTCCCGGCCCTGCCCAGGCGCAGACCGTCCTGTTTGTACTGGTCCCACCTCCCCCAGAACCGGTTCCAATGTCCAAGGAATTTGAATCCCTTCCCCTTGCACCATTCCTCTAGCCACGTATTCATTTGAAATATCCTCCTATTTCTACTCTGACTAGCACATGGCACTGGTAGCAATCCTGAGATTACTACCTTTGAGGTCCTATTTTTTAATTTACCTGCTAACTCCCTATATTCTACTTTTAGGACCTCATCCCATTTTTTACCTATATCGTTGATGCCTATGTGCACCACAACAACTGGCTGTTCGCCCTCCCCCTCCAGAATGTTCTGTAGCTGCTCTGAGACGTCCTTGACCCTTGCACCAGGGAGGCAACACACCATCCTGGAGTCTCGTTTGCGGCCGCAGAAACGCCTATCTATTCCCCTTACAATTGAGTCTCCTATCACTATAGCTCTTCCACACTTTTTTCTCCCAGCCTGTGCAGCAGAGCCACCCATGGTGCCAGGAAGTTGGCTGCTGCTGCCTTCCCCTGATAAGTCATCCCCCCCAACAGCATCCAAAGTGGTATATCTGTTTGAGAGGGGGATGGCCACAGGGGACCCCTTGCACTACCTGCCTGCACCTCTTACTCTGCCTGGTGGTCACCCATTCACTTCCTGCCTGTACACCCTTTACCTGTGGTGTGACCAACTCTCTAAACGTGCTATCCACGACGTCCTCAGCGTCGCGAATGCTCCAATATGCATCCATCCGCAGCTCCAGCGCCGCAATGCAGTCCATCAGTAGCTGCAGCTGGATACATTTCCCACACACATGGTCGTCAGGGACACAGGATATGTCCCTGATTTCCCACATATAGCAGGAGGAGCATATCACAGGGCGGAGCTCTCCTGCCATGACTTACCCTTTAATTAATTAATTAAAATTAAATTAAATGAATCCCACCAATTTCACTTCAATTAAATGATATACTCAAGGGCCCTTGTTTAACAGCAGTCCCCGCTACACCACAGAGACTCTAGAAACTATAAACCACAGAATTTAAGTATGGAAAAAGGAGAAAGAGAGAAATACTCACCAACCAATCACTTACCTGTTTTCTGGTGACGTCACACTTCGATTACTTTTTACTTCTGTCTCCCGCTCTGAGATTGGTAAACCTACCTGCTCCTCGGGCTCACTTTTATACTCTGCCTCCGCCGCCGCCGCACCTCCTAGTTCCGCACCGCCGCTGCTGTGGGCCTACCTGCTCCTCGGGCTCCCTTTTATACTCTGCCGCCGCCGCTCCTCCTAGGTCTGCACCACCGCTGCTGGTGGTGTAATAAAGAGCAATACCTCGAGAGCTAGTGTATAAATAATCAGGATCAGTGCGATGCCTTGTCAAAAGAACTATCCAAACAGAGACATCAGACAGAGCAGGCAGAAAAGGTCACTGAGGACCTGATAATTATGTTTAGGGTCACCCAGAAACAGGCTCTAGAGGAATGGAGTGCTCGTGGGGACCACACTGAATGTAATAAGTGAATTACGAAACTGGAGGCGAAGCATAAAGTGCAGGGGAGAGAGTGGGAGATGAAGAGAGAAAAATATTTAAGTTGCAGGCTAACCAATCTGAAAACTCAGCAAAGGAAGGAAAGAAACAGGGATTTGGGGAGCCAGGAAAATCTGCTGAGACAACGATTTAAAAGGTGGAATAAAAAGCGAAACCTAAAGTTTTACCAACGCAGAAGCTATCAGCGTCTGTGCCGAGACAAATAAAACACAAGATTTGCTGAGTGAAAGGAACCTTAAAGGATGCTGGAATTTCAGTTAGTGTGAAAGTGTGTGTTAAAGTGTAGAAGTTTTCCTGACTATGAATTTTAAGAAGAGACAGTATTCCTTTTGTCTGAAAGTCTGTCTTTGAAAGAAAGTGTGTGTTGTGTTTGTTTTAGCTCCATCCACTTCTCTGTGCATAGAGCTAAAGCCGTCTAACCCTTTGTAGTCTTGTCTTGGATGTTGGAAGTTTTAAGAGAGTGTGGATGTGTTAAATATGTTCATTCCAATTGAAGATTGTGCACCTAGAAGTGGGAGAAACTTTGTGATTTGCATTTTAAGCTAAAGACACTGCTGCGGGTATATATTGACTGGGACGGCTTGTACAGCAAACTGTAAATCAGAGGCAGTTTGTTTTACAAAAGATAAGCTTCAGCCTTGAAGTTACAGTTGCCATGGTTTCTAATCGTGTTTTATAGAAAATTAATCTGGACTTTTTGAAAGTACTTTGTTTTAATTGGATTACAAAATTTGCTAGTTTTTGATTTTATTTTAAATCAATTTGAACATTTACAATTCTTAATTTGGTTACTGCAAGTCCGAGATGCCCACTTTCTAAGTTTTTGACAGTAGCCTATGGTGAAATAAAGAAAGGAAAAAAAGGAAAGATTTTGTCCCTTTTCTACTTTCAGTGTAGTGATGTCTGAAAAAAACTTGTATGAATGTTTCGATGCTACAAGCTGAGGGAAGCTCCTCCCTCTTTTTCAGGTGGCACTGGTTAGTTTAAGATATTGGTCTGAATTAAATTGGAGCTATTGAGGTTAATTAACCTGTTTAAACCAGACTTTTATTATGGCCATGGTGAAATTTTGGTTGGTGAAAGCCTCTAGTTCCGGACATGAGGCAATCACATCAATAATTGGTATTTTTTAAAAATTTCTGACCAATTTCAAGTATTTATGACCAGGGGGAAAAAAAAAGGAAATGCTATTGTTGTGTGTGGAGTTGTTTCACAGAATGTTTGTAGTGGCGTTACTAATGATGTCTGATGTTTTTACCTGCTGAATTGAATTGATCAGGATCTTAACAAAGATTTTAAAGGCACAAAGATTTTGCAAAAGTAATTTGAGTGGATGGTACCCCACAGTGACAGAAGGGCATCAGGAATTGATGAATTAACCCATTGGGCTCGCAGGAAATCCACAATGGATTTTTTGTTTTTTCTTTGAAGCAGAGGGGCCAGATGAGTGTTGATGGTGCAAGATTACCAAGAGGGGTTCTTTGATATAGAATTGACTTCAAGGTGTTACGGAGCTTGAACTTTGCTGGAAAAGTGCAGGGGGAAGCTCCAGTAATGTTTAGAATTGAAGTTTTTAGCTGCAGACATTGATGGATCTCGAATGTTCCAGCATGGTGACAAAATTGGACTTAAGACTTTGCTTTTTAATGCTTGGAATTAACTATTTGGAGTCATGTTATCTTCCAAGACCGATTGCTTGAGAGGGAAGATGAAAATCTTGCAGCCAAACGTGATTGCAACTACTTCTGTCTTCTTTTGTCAAAATCATAAGCCTGGACATCATTTGTTTGAGAAATTAAAATTGATTAGATAAATTGATATGAGTTGCTGCTCAAGAACTCTGGAAGGGAGATTTATCTGAAATTTAAGGGGATAATCAAATGTATTTTTGAAAAGGTCCAGTCTACATGGTTCCGTCGAAACTGTGTTAACAAAGAAGTTTTTGGGGGGAGACTGTTGTGTTAAAGGTAACTAACATCCCTCATCTTGGAGACTGAATTGCTCGCTGGTGTATTTTGAGGAATAGAAGGTCCAATAAGTAGTTAAATGGTAATGATCATATTGTATTGGGTGGTAAAGTTTCTCTAGGGCTCATGAATGAGATGAAATGGTAATAAATATGATTTTTTTCTCAAATCATTTTCCTAGGCAATTACGGGTGAATTTTAGGAACTCAAACAGGGATGAGGTACTTCCCCTAATCCTTATGGGAATATGTAGTAAAGAGTCTAAAGGAACGGGTTACTCCCCACATGAATTGGTAATGGGGAGACCCATGTGAACTCCCACACATCTGTTGGTCCCCATGTTAACAGACAAGCAGGTTGAGGAGGTGACTCGGAACAAATTCCTGAGCGACCTCTGGGAAACTTTAAAGGAGGTACACCTGAGGGCCGCCCACAACATTGGGAGGGCTCAACAACGCAGCTGACTACACCTGGCTCCGCGAAAACCCCAGGAGTGGGAGGTGGGAAGCCAGGTAATGGTACGAAACTATGCGAGGGTGGGAGTTTTTGAACCCCTCTACAAGGGACCGTATAATATTGTTGACAAAGTTAGTCCTGTGGTGTACATGGTTCGGTTGCCTAAGAAAATTAAATGGTTTCATATTAACCAGATTAAGCTTTTTCAGCCCACTAGCAGGTCAAGAAGACAACAAGCTAAGATTATGAGCATGGTGAGACGTAGCCATCCTCTCCAGTGGGATGATGAAGGAGGAGTGCCTAATGGGACATCCCCACCCAATGAGGTGCCCTTGCCTGAAGTGGTGCCTCCACAGGTACAGTATGATTCAAATGAAGGTGGACAGGACATGGGAGCTGTAGAAACCTCCTGGTCCCCAGGTCCGGAACCACCTCCTGTCCACAGACGAATCCAACAGACCCCTCCTACCCCACGGCGGCATAGTAAAAGAAATAAAAAGACTCCCTTGAAGTATCGTCAGTGGTAGGAGTCGAAAATTGCCCAATGCAGAAAAGAAAAGTAGGAAGCCCCGTTTTGTTCTGCTTAAAAAAAATATACATCAGCAATGAGAGCCTGAACTAATGGGTGTACATAGGGTGCAAGGCCAGGAGTAACTCTCCGTTATTGTCCCTTATCCCCACAGGCAAGAAGATATATAAAATGAAGGAATTATTCTGGCCAATGATCGGGATTCTGCTCTATCTCGAAGGTTCCACATCAGCCTATTCGGCATACTGGACCACCACAAACTATTTTCCCTATAATAGTTCAATTGCAGTTGCCCCGGAGACACCACCCCGGTGCGCCACTCGAAACATTACCCTCCAGTACATCAAGGGTAATTGCGAAACTGCGTGTTCGGGGACAGTGTGGGTTACCACTTATGAGGTCCAGGAAGATAGGGGGATATGCATAAAATGCAAAGATCACCCCACCGGGCCACGGGTGTGGTTCTTACAAGCAGAATCAGGTGACCATACAAGGTACAATCAAATAGGGAACCCTTGGGGGAATGTAGGAAGCCCGACCCAATCCCGAGCAGCGGGAGACACCCTGTTGTGTTGGCCCCGATGGTGGAAAATTCATGAGGGAATTTACAGATGTGTGAGCCCAAGTGGGGTGACAGATATGTTCCAGTCAGATGATTCGGACGGCTTGACCATGATTGAAAGGGATGTGACCAATTGTACGATGGTTTGCCCACCATAGGGCCAAGGAACTCCATCAATGGTATAGTAACGATACCGGTATTAGCACCTATCACGTAAGGGGATGTGGTAACAGAAGTGTGGTTATACATGCAGTAGAATTAAAAGTCCGACCGAAAATTCCTCCCCCTACGAATAAAACACAACCGCAGGAAGAACGGCAAGAAACCCGGGTTGTCTGCCCCAAACACACTCCGGGGCCGGCAAATGGGTTAGTGGTAATCCCAACTCAGATGATATTGTACGATGATGTGCATCACGAGGTGGTACCGGTAATATTGAATCTGACTGAGGTGGGACTACTGAACTGGTGCAAGCCAGAGACAGCGCAGTTATATGGGAGGATGATGTGGGAATTAATCGAGGGATTTTGGGAAAGGGCCAGCACAACACTGACGGAATCGGAATTAGAGCCGTTATATCATAAGGGCTCAGGGGCGGGTAACAGGTCTAACGATACCTTTGGGGAAAATAGTACTGCGATCATTTAAGAAAACGATGTCGCTAATGGGATTAAAGGGGACCATATCAGAAGGCGACGGGGTCTGATAACTGATGCAGCGACTGTTTTTAATACCGGAACCTCCCTAGTTAATAGCGTTGATTTGGCTAGCTTAGATCAATCCGCAAAGGGGTCAAAAATCGTTTAAGGGAAATTTTGAATAAAATGAATGGTCTGGAACAAGAGGAATTGAAGGAGGACCAAATTATGACCATTCATTTGCAGGGTGTGGTTAAACATTTAGAATCCCATGCTAAAAAGATAAAACAAATGTTAAAGGAGGATTGGAATGCCTCTAGTGAGGCCATGCGAAATGATGTGTGTGTAATGTATGGATCATTTTTAAAATTCATTTTATGGGATGTGGGCATCGCTGGCAAGGCTAGCATTTATTGCCCATCCCTAGTCGCCCTTGAGAAGGTGGTGGTGAGCTGCCTTCTTGAACCGCTGCAGTCCATGTGGTGAAGGTGCTCCCACAGTGGTGTTAGGGAGGGAGTTCCAGGATTTTGACCCAGCGATGATGAAGGATCGGCGATATACTTCTAAGTCAGGATGGTGTGTGACTTGGAGGGGAACTTGGAGGTGGTGGTGTTCCCATGCGCCTGCTGCCCTTGTCCTTCTAGGTGGTAGAGGTCGCGGGTTTGGGAGGTGCTGCCGAAGAAGCCTTGGCGAGTTGCTGCAATGCATCTTGTAGAAGATACACACTGCAGCCACGGTACGCCGGTGGTGGAGGGAGTGAATGTTTAAGGTGGTGGATGGGGTGCCAATCAAGCGGGCTGCTTTGTCCTGGATGGTGTCGAGCTTCTTGAGTGTTGTTGGAGCTGCACTCATCCAGGTAAGTGGAGAGTATTCCACCACATGCCTTGTAGATGGTGGAAAGGCTTTGGGGAGTCAGGAGGTGAGACACTCACCGCAGAATACCTAGCCTCTGACCTGCTCTTGTTGCCATAGTATTTATGTGGCTGGTCCAGTTAAGTTTCTGGTCAATGGGATTCGGCGATGGTAATACCGTTGAATGTCAAGGTGAGGTGGTTAGACTCTCGCTTGTTGGAGATAGTCATTGCCTGGCACTTCTGTGGTGCGAATGTTACCTGCCACTTATTAGCCCAAGCCTGAACGTCGTCCAGGTCTTGTTGCATGCGGGCATGGACTGCTTCATTATCTGAGGAGTTGTGAATGGCACTGAACACTGTGCAGTCATCAGCGAACATCCCCATTTCTGACCTTATGTTGGAGGGAAGGTCATTGATGAAGCAGCTGAAGATGGTTGGACCTAGGACATTGTCCTGAGGAACTCCTGCAGTGATGTCCTGGGGCTGTGATGATTGACCTTCGACCACCACAACCATCTTCCTTTGTGCTGGGTATGACTCCAGCCAGTGGAGAGTTTTCCCCACGATTCCCATTGACTTCAGTTTTACTAGGGCTCCTTGATGCCACACTCGGTCAAATGCTGCCTTGACTCAAGGGCAGTCACTCTCACCTCACCTCTGGAATTCAACTCCTTTGTCCATGTTTGGACCAAGGCTGTAATGAGGTCAAGAGCGAATGGTCTTGGCGGAACCCAAACTTGGCATCAGTGAGCAGGTTATTGGTGAGTAAGTGCCGCTTGATAGCACTGTCGATGACACCTTCCATCACTTTGCTGATGATTGAGAGTCGACTGATGGGCGGTAATTGGCCGGGTTGGATTTGTCCTGCATTTTGGGGACAGGACATACCTGGGCAGTTTTCCACATTGTCGGATAGATGCCAGTGTTGTAGCTTTACTGGAGCAGCTTGGCTAGAGGCGCGGCTAGTTCTGGAGCACAAGTCTTCAGCATGATAGCCAGGATGTTGTCGGGGCCCATAGCCTTTGCTGTATCCAGTGCGCTCAGCCGTTTCTTGATATCACATGGAGTGAATCGAATTGGCTGAAGACTGACTTCTGTGATGGTGGGGACCTCGGGAGTAGGCTGATATGGATCATCCACTCAGCACTTCAGGCAGAAGATGGTTGCTAATGCTTCAGCCTTGCCTTTTGCACTCATGTGCTGGGCTCCACAATCATTGAGGATGGGGATATTCGTGGAGCCTCCTCCTCCCGTTAGTTGTTTAATGGTCCACCACCATTCACGACTGGATGTGGCAGGACTGCAGAGCTTTGATCTGATCCGTTGATTGTGGGATCGCTTAGCCCTGTCTATAGCATGCTGCTTCCGCTTTTTAGCATGCATGTAGTCCTATATTGCAGCTTCCCCAGGTTGGCACCTCATTTTTAGGTACGCCTGGTGCTGCTCCTGGCATGCTCTTCTACACTCCTTATTGAACCAGGGTTGGCCCCCTGGCTTGGTAATGGTAGAGTGAAGGATATGCTGGGCCATGAGGTTACAGATTGTGGTAGAATACAATTCTGCTGCTGCTGATGGCCCACAGCGCCTCACGGATGCCCAGTTTTGAGCTGCTAGATCTGTTCTGAATCTATCCCATTTAGCATGGTGGTAGTGCCACACAGCACGATGGAGGGTGTCCTCAGTGTGAAGGCAGGGCTTTGTCTCCACAATGACTGTGCAGTGGTCACTGCTACCAATGCTGTCATGGACAGATGCATCTGCGACAGGTAGATTGGTGAGGATGAGGTCAAGTAGGTTTTTCCCTCGTGTTGCTTCTCTCACCACCTGTCACAAGCCTAGACTGGCAGTTATGTCCTTCAGGACTCGGCCAGCTTGGTCAGTAGTGGTGCTACCGAGCCACTCTTGGTGATGGATGTTGAAGTCCCCCACCCAGAGTACATTCTGTGCCCTTGCTACTCTCAGTGCTTCTTCCAAGTGGTGTTCAACATGGAGGAGTACTGATTCATCAGCTGAGAGAGGGCGGTAGGTGGTAATCAGCAGGAGCCATTTGCAGGAACAGAACAACATCACCCTGTTAGGGATGGTATATTATCCATTTTGCCCGAAAAGGCGACCCCAAATCCTCTGTTCCACGTGGAGAATATAGGAGTATGTCAGGGCGATCACTTAATAAGGTATGACAAACCCCCAAAGTATGTGACCCGGTTGGCTGGGACCACATCGGTGGCCTCAGATCTTACCGGGTGTGCTCAGACTTGGGATACATTCATCTGCCCTTATGACGTGGTAGAAGATGCAGCCCCTGCGTGCGGGGTTGATTGGGATGGGATAGAATGGAACTGCACCATGAAAGTGATTGCGGGACAGCATTTCCCCGTATGATCTGCGTGTCGAGGGAAGGGTGAATATTGTATCACTACAATGCACCAGGAGTACCAGTATGGTAACAACCTGACTTGTCCTGTTGCGGCGGGAACTTTGTGCTTTACCCCAGTCCAACCTGTATGAGTTGGGGCGCGGGTTTTATTAAGCATTTATTCGCATAGGCAAGTAGATATCGTTGTAGAAGATGAGCTAAAAGAGCAATTACACCAGTATGTGACTCAGTTCGGCTATGACATTCCACCACTGCCAGAACACTTGGTAGAGTGAATGAAATGTGTTAATCAGTCCCAAAAGCACTTTTATACCTTGGCCCAGAAAAATCATGAACTGCGTAAAGTGATCTCTAAGGTGGAGGATGATTTGTCCTGGTGGGATATCGGTATGAGTATTGAGGTTCATCCCTGGATAAGAATTATCTCCCATGTCCTGGTTATTGTTCAGTTGGTGATTGTGTTATATTTACTAATGATAACTTGTCGAGTCAACAGGAGACGCAAGCAGCAAGAGTGGGTTAAGCTGTTGCAGAAGATGCTGAAGGAAGAAGACAACGATGATGCCTACAATTTGTAAGTGCCTGTGACCCAAAGATTCGGGTGCACAGCCACTTGAGGGTGGACTGTAAGAACACACGATTTGCTGTAACTTCTGCTGTAACTTGACCAAAAATTAAAAGTTGACCGCATTTTATGTACCATCATGCTTCGCGAGGCCAAGAGACTGGTTGCCGAGAGAACTTTTGCAAAAATAAAAGATGCTACGGTTGTAAGCTGTGAAGGCTGCCGACTGTCTTTCAACGGGTAAGGAAAACAGACCTTGAAAGTTCTGTGGGAACAGACTGTTGAATCAGTGCAAAAACAGAAACATCTTCAGACTATGGAATGTAACCGGCCTTGAAGCCCACGGATGCTTAACGGACTATTGATCAGGGGCAACTGAAAAACAACTAATGACCATTATCCGTATAGTTAGGGACATGTCACAGTGGGAGGGTTGCCAGGTTTTAAGGTATAAACGATGCTGTAAAAAGACACTCGGGGCTGCAGCTGGGCAACCCGGTCAGTTGTCAGAAATCATACGTCTAGTGATTGCCGAATTGACCAATCGCTGGTGTTAGTACGTTTGTGGTGTTTGCTTATTATCGCTCGAGCTTAAAGTAAAGGGATAGCTCTGTGTGTGCTGAGGTATAATCAGGGAATTATTATATGCTACGTAACTGTCAGTTGCTTACTTGTAATCTCTTGCTGATTTTTAAGTAAAAGAAGTTTTTCACAGATTCATTGGGTTTTGTGTTGTCTGTTCGACGGGTCTAAACTTTGGAAACTGTTGGACAGGTCGAGGGGCGATTTCCGTCTTCCACTACGGAGCCAAATTTCTACGTCAACAAATTTAGAGAGCTGATGGCTGTAGATTTACCTAACGTTATTGACTTCGTGCTATGTTATTCTGAATACAGTATTTAGAAATTGATGAACAGCGAAGACAAAATTGAGCATTTCATTTACAATATGCCTTTGGCTGTTGTCATGTAAATGAAAAAGAAACACTGCTTGTAGCACAAGTATGCTCTTGATTGAGTGGCTTTGTGTTTCATGAACTTGTTCCACTATCGACAGATTTGACGAAAGTGAACTAACAGGTTACGCACATACTTAACTATCCATCAATTTCTCTGGACAGAATGTAGAAGTATAGACATACTTATTTATTTGTTGTATTATAAATCTATGAATCATCTAATTAATCTTCCTCCATTACTCTTTTACGTCTCGAGCAATCTCAAACGTCTTTGAGCTGAATTACCATTAACATTTTATTTCAAATTATCTTTCATGGTGTTACAAATTATTTGTTGTACAGCACCTCCTACCTAATTGACCAAATCCATTCTCAATATGGGGGCTGGTCCTAATCACACACTTAATCACAAAACAGTCACAATTTTTCATCCATTATTTTCTCTGTAAATTACTTTACTGAGCACATTTACACCATTTTGGGAGCGATTTTTGTTGAATATTTTAGGTGCTAAAGTGATAAAGAGGTGGCCAAGATGGGGGTCTTAAGCTGAAATGCCGGTTTAGCCCACGTTTAGCGCAAGATGCCATCTTGATAAAGGAGCTGAAGCCAGCGCTAGGAATGGTCACTTGTTAAACAGCTGATAGCCAATTAAAATGCCTGCTAGCGCTCATTAAAGAGGCTGCACGGCATTTTTGATAGCTAGCACTTCAATTAATGTCCTCTCCTAACAGCAAACAACTGTTTGGGATTAAGCACGGTGTTGCTATCGATTTCAAGCGCTTCTTAAAGGGATACTCACCATTTAAAGGGATGCTCACTACCTAAAGGGATACTCACCATTTCATGTTCATGTGCTGCTGGAGCTGTGAAGAGGACCTCTGAATCACATCAGGAGACATTCTGGAACACTTTGTCACGATTTCAGCAACACTCGAGCAACATTTATTCCAGAAATTCTCTGAGGGCATCCCCTAAAAAGAGTAAGTGCTGTGGTACAAAAGCAAAATACTGCGGATGCTGGAAATCTGAAATACAAAAAGAAAATGCTGGAAATACTCAACGAGTCAGGCAGCATCTGTGGAGAAGAAACAGAGTTAATGTTTCAGGTCGATGACCTTTCATCAGAACTGGAAAAAGTTAGAGATATAACAGATTTTAAGCAAGTGCAGGGGCCGGGAAAGCGGGAGGGGAGGAAAGAACAAAAGGGAAGGTCAAACACGAGAAGGGAAACAGAAAGCAATGAAGATGAACAAGGTAAAAGAGACAAACAGAAATCACATTGGAGAGAAGAGCAGAACTTCTTCAAGGTGGGCATTCCTGGAAGAGAAGTGGCAGTGAATTAAACATGAATACAAAAGCAAAATACCATGGATGCTGGAAATCTGAAATCAAAAACAGAGAATGCTGCAAACACTCAGCAGGTCAGGCAGCATCTGTAGAGAGAGAAACAGAGTTCACGTCTCAGGTTGATGACCGTTCATCAGAACTGGAAAAAGTTGTGGTATTGCACCTTATTGGAGACATTACAGGAGTCACCAGGAGCGAGGGAGTGCTTGGTCATGGGCATCTTGCTAGGGGTCCCCCCTTGTTCTGGACGAGGAATGCGAGGAAGGCATGAGGCCAGGCAGAGCAGCACCAGTTTCTGCGAGAGGGACAGGAGGGCAAGGTGGCGTCCTTCCCCCCCCTGCGGGTACAGGACATCCCTCCTCCTCCGGACCTCCTCCACCAGGACCTCCAATGCTATATCCGAGAACCTGCGCACCCT
This sequence comes from Squalus acanthias, assembly GCA_030390025.1. NCBI lineage: Eukaryota > Metazoa > Chordata > Chondrichthyes > Squaliformes > Squalidae > Squalus > Squalus acanthias. The sequence goes on along the minus strand of CM059429.1, from coordinate 101,824,630 downwards.
CTCCCTCGGTCCGAGTCATCCTGCAACGTGCCACTCTGTGCCAGACAATGCACACCACACCTTCAGTGGAAGTGGGTGCGAGGACCCAAACATATACTGCTCCACGAAAATTTTGTCTAATCAGCACTTGCATGCTAAACCTTCAGGTTTCTGGTTAGTGCCTGCAGGAACGTTCAAATCAGCAATTAGCCCAAAAATTGTGTATTGAATTCGGATATTCAAGCAGGCGTTTCTTATTAGCACTGCACCCATTTAGCACCTGTTTTCACCCTTTGGCCAAAATAATCCCTTAAGTGTATATAATCTGTATCAAAATTTGGGCTTCAACTGATCTTTGCTCATTTTCCTAATCATCACAATTTGGCCTCTTAGGCTAGCAAGCATCATTCAGAACTGTACACTATAAGGGATCATTGCGGGTTTCTTGCTGACCCTAGATAAATATTTGATTATCATAAAAATATGGATTAAAAGTATTATGAGATTGGATGTGTTGATTTTAGATTAATGTGGGTTAAGAATATTTCGTGTAATTAATTTATTGATTATCAGTAAAATGTGGGTTAATCATAGTATGTAATGAAGATGAGGATTATAGATTAATGAGTATCATACATAGTATATGTAATGAAGATGGGGTTAGTCTATATATGGTGATTGTACATGTATGTTGTATGTGGTATATTAGGATATGTGGGCTATATCATATATATGTACCTCCTGTCCCTCTCGCAGAAACTGGTGCTGCTCTACCTGGCCTCATGCCTTCCTCCCATTCCTCGTCCAGAACAAGGGGGGGACCCCTAGCAAGATGCCCATGACCAAGCACTCCCTCGCTCCTGGTGACTCCTGTAATGTCTCCAATAAGGTACAATACCACAACTTTTTCCAGTTCTGATGAAAGGTCATCAACCTGAGATGTGAACTCTGTTTCTCTCTCTACAGATGCTGCCTGACCTGCTGAGTGTTTGCAGCATTCCCTGTTTTTGATTTCAGATTTCCAGCATCCATGGTATTTTGCTTTTGTATTCATGTTTAATTCACTGCCACTTCTCGGTTAAATGCCTCAGATACAGAAATAACAATTACTCAATAACTGTAGAGCTAGAGTGGTTTGGTACTTTGTGTTTTTTTTCGATTACGTTAGAAACAACAGCCTTGAAATTGGGCTGCACAGCGCCATTAAGTCCCCAAAATAGTGAGCAGGAAGCATGCGCAAACTTTGGACCAGAAGTGTGCCGTCCACCATATTGGTACAGGCAGTAGGACTTATGCAACGGTGAGCTTAATGTATGCAAATGCAGTTCCGTGCTTCGTGTTTTCCATTTTGGATCACCCAATTGCTGCACCTGCCATGTGCTGACCTTGCTCAGCACAACGTGACGCTAACCGGCATGAAGGCCCTTCACCAGCACTAAAGGTATCATGTAGTACTTACAGGTTAGTTGCTGGTGTAGTATTTCTGGCTACTGTTTGACTTAGCGCCATTTCTTGTTGAGTTCTAGCGCTCTTGAAATTTCACTTTGTCGACACAGAGAGAGGTTTTGCTGTTTTTGCACTGTTGTTGCTCTTTGCCTCACAAATTGTCTGGCTCCAAATATCGGTGGCCTGGTAGGGCTGCCTTTGGCATTAGAGGACAATTGGGAGCAGCAAAGAGGATACCACAGAACAGGAGAGGCTGCCAGAAGTGGGAAGAGGAGGAGGCCACTGAACAGCGGGCCATGTCCACAGAGGGTCTTCCAGGAGCATTTCTTCTACCTCAACTTGACTGAGGAGCAATGTATGAGGCACCTTTGCTTTACGAAAGAGGCTGTCACCGAGCTTGTGGCACCTGCTGCAGCCACAACTAGAGCCTTGCACCAGGGCATGGACAGCACTGTCTGTATCTGAGCTGCTGATTGCGAGAGTCAGATCAAGTGATGGTGCATCTTCTGCAACACTGTGCGCGTCTTCTTCCAATGGCTGAGGGGCGTCGACCTTGTCAGCAACTGAAATCACAGAAAGGGACAAGGGTTAAGTTGTGATGTGAGGAAGAGCAGAGAGAAAGAAGTGGGTGTTGAAAGCATTTTCAGCTTGGCACGCAGAGCGTGTGGGGTGAGGGGGAAGCAGAAGAGACAAAGAGGATCAGGTCTGAAGAAACCCTGCACGACATCTCCTCCAGCGTCGGCAGTGGCCACGGCCTCCACTCTGCCCCTGCCCATATTGCCAGGACGGTCTCTTCAAGGAGCCAAAGGTTGTGCAGATGAGCTCTTCCTCCTCCAGAGGTTGCCTGTTGCCTGGTGTCATGCACCACCTTCTCCTGCAAGAAAGAGGGAAGTGTGTCAGTGAGAGTCTTATGAGGTGTTTGGAGAATGTGACTGTTATGGTGAGACATGAGTTGTGGGTAAGTGAGGGTTGTAATAGTGGTATGTGAGGTAGTGGGGGTGTTTTGTGAGTGATGTGAGTGTTGCAATTAATGAAGCTGTGAATGGTGCAACTGTGATTAGAAAGTATTTCAGCAGCATTCTCGAAAACAGAAAATGCTGTAAATACTCAGCAGGTCAGGCAGCATCTGTGGAGAGAGAAACAGAGTTAACGTTTCAGGTCATCCAGCATTTTCTGTTTTAATTTCAGATTTCCAGCACCCGCAGTATTTTGCTTTTGTATCAGGTGCATTCTTACCTTATCAACTCTAGTCAAATCATTGAACCATTTCCTGCAGTGCACCTATGTTCTTGGGGCAATGCTCCTGGCAATGATGTCCTGAGCAAGTCCTTCTACTGCCTACTGATCAGATGTCTGGAGGGCTTCCTGGCCCCCAAGGGGGAAAAGATTGTCCCTCCTCCTCTCCACTGCCTGCACCAAGCCCTACAGTGTGGCATCAGGGAACCTTGGTGCACACTTGTTCCCTCATTCAGCCATTTCCTTAACAAATAGTTGCAATAAAGGTCTTGCAGCCAGAATGCACCTCCCCATTAAAAGGTACTGGCCGCCTTTAAGTAGCGACCTGGCCTCCAGATATCGTCTCCCCTCCCCCCCCCCCCCCCCCCCACCCAATACAAAAATATTTATACTGTAATATGCTTACACTCTGAATGTAATTGGTTACATTTTCCAAATCCGTGGTCCCGGTGTGGAGCCTTGCACACATGTGATTTCCCGATTCACAGTCCTGGCTAACCAGGTACTGTGTCAGAAGCTCACACTCGCAGAATTTGCCCTAATGTGTAATGTTGCTCAAAATAAAAGGCAGCAAGGAGTTTGCTTAGTAGCTGGAACTGCTTATCACTGGCGGTGATCCAAGAATGAAATTGGATAAAATGGAGTAATCGTGCACTGAGATCAGTTTTTCCTGTTTTAGTGCAGCATTTAATCAATCAGAAGTTAAGAAAAGCAATAGAAGTTTTTCTGTGATCAAAAGAAAAGTATTTATAGCTGTAAATGTGGTAACAGAGATATAGACCTAAAAATAAAGCATTTGTATGACCTTCCTGTGTTTGCTATTTTAGCACACAAGTTTGTTTACCTGTTTATCTTAAATGAGTTAACACCTTTGGTAAAATATTGACTACATTAAGCATTTGTTCACTTGTATTGCCAACAATAAATTCTGGATGCTAGAATGTACGAGTATGTTTTCTATAACTGTGAGTCACATTTAACCATTGGTGCGCTACAGACAAGTTTATCCTATCTTAACATAATCTTATAACATAACATAAGTTTATGGCAGCGAGGGTTAGGTAACTAATCCTGCAATTGCAGGGTTATATTTTTGGGGGGGTTTTACTCTAGATATTTTTTGGATTAAGTATCTCAGACCATTCTTGTAGGTGAAATAAAAACAGAAAATGCTGGAGATACTCAGCAGGTCAGGCAGCATCTGTGAAGAGAGAAACAGAGTTAACGTTTCAGGTCGATGACCTTTCGTTAGAACTGGCCAGTTTCTCTCTTCACAGATGCTGCCTGACCTGCTGAGTATCTCCAGCATTTTCTGTTTTTATTTCAGATTTCCAGCATCTGCAGTATTTTCTTCTTGTAGGTGAACCCTTGATCTTGAGTCTCAGAGACTGCTGTCACTTGCTCAGGTATCTCAGTCAATTCATAGCACTCCCAGGGATCAAACAGAGAATCCCCTTCACTTTGTTTTGGCTTATTGGTTTTATCACATGCCCTCACATAATCTTCCTTAACTTCAGAAGTTAGCAGAATAACACCACATTAACTTGTTATGACTTCGGCTTTCATTGCCAAACAAGTTTATTAAACGGTAATAGAATATGTGAGTAGTAGCAATGACACACGTGATCAAATAATTCATGAGCAATGCAAGTAACCTCAACCACACCTCCCCATTCACCAACAGTCCCACATTCCTTACCTTGCCTCCATCACTGACCATCACATCCTCCTCTTTCCGACAACACAAAAGTAAAAACCACCAGAAAATGCACATTCCAATCCAATTTTATAAATTCAATTATTAAATAATGCATGCAAAAATAAACGAATCAGCCTTGTGCATTCCCTTAGTGCCTATCTTCCATGTGCCTTTGCCTGTCCTAGTGCTCCTACGAGGTATCTGCCCAGTGGTTACAGCACGGGTGGTGGAAGGCTGCTGACCTTCAATTGAGGAGACTACAGATGGCCTTGGAGGGTGACCTCGAGCAGCTCTGGGCCTAGAGGGCCCAGCTTGAAACTGCACCATCTTGGCCTGGACTGCAGCAGTCTGGGCTGGCTGGCTGACAGGCAACAGCAAGGGCACTAGCGGAATGACAGAGGTGGGAGCAGGATTGCTGTCACCCTGAAAGAGGACAGCAGGTTCGTGGTCCATGGAGCCACTGCCACCCTCCCGGGGCAGCGCCTCAGCAATCCCACTGATTGGTTGGAGAACAAATGAATGGACCGCTGCAATGCCCTGGAAGCCCCTTTGAACAGTGGTATCCAGAGCCATGGCAGCAGTCTGAGCTTGCACTACAGCACTCAGGCCTTTGATGGAAGCTATTTGTGCTACAATGGAAGCTCTGACACCGGCCATCAGACACTGCTTCATGGTGGGTTTCACAAGTGTGCTGATGGAGGTGACCACCCATTCCATACTGGAAAGGATGGGCTCCAAGGTCTGCGCAAAGACCTGTGCCAAGTTAATGTTGGACTCCTTCATGCTCCTTGACATTGTGTGTTGGCTTTCTGGCAGGCTTTCCAGTGCACCAAGTGTTTGGTTATGTACACCCATCAGCCTTCTTCTGAAACCTGGCCCGCCAAAGTCCTCATCTGCAGCAGAACTACTATGCGACCTCGCCCTCCGCGAGTTGGCACCTGCACTAACCTCTCCCCCTACCCTGGTTCCTGCGCACTTGTGCCCAGTGTCTCACCATGTGCAGATCCCTCCTCTATCCTAGCCCCTAAAATACGCGCAGTGTCAATATCTGAGCTGGTGGCTGCGAGTGTAAGATCGAGTGGTGGTGTCTCTTCATCTTCACTGTTTTTTTCCTCTTCCTCCTCTGACTGGGAAGGTTCCAGTTCTTGCGTATCTGAAATGAAAAGGGTTGGGTTGTGGTGAGGGGAGAGGAGAAAGTAAGAAGAGTGCGCTTACACCATCTGCTGATTGTGAATCAGAAGCTATTGTAGGATGAGGGAGAAGTGAGATGAGAGAAGGAGGATTAGGTATGCAGATACCCTCATCATCAATCCCTCCAGCCCCGCCAGTGGCCACGGCCTCAGTGATGCCCCTTCCCATTATGGCCAGCACTGTCTCCTCCATGGGGGTTAAAACATGCAGGCGTGCTGCTCCACCTCCAGTTCTTTCCTGCTGCCTCCTGTTATGCAAGAAAGAGGGAAGTGTGTCAGTGAGTGTCCTGAAATATGTTTGGGTGATGTGGCTGTCATGGCTGAATAGCTGCCAGTGCGTGTGAGCTGAGAGTTGTGGGTGTGAAGCTTGCAACAGTGCTAAGTGTGTGAGGGTGAGGTAAAGCATATGAATAGAAGGGTTGAGTCCTGATTGATAGAGATTGTTGGTAGGTCGGTGACGGGGTGTAGTGAATTGAGCAGTGGATGGGGTTCGTGGTACAGTTGGTAGAATATGCCATTTGCAGATGAAGTCATTCACCTTCATATCTCGTGTCAGATCGTTAAACTTCTTCCATGTTCTTGAAGCAACACTTCTGGCCTTGATCTCCGCCACCACTTCTTCCCACTGCATCCTGAGCACATGTCTGGAGGGCCTCCTTCCCTCCTGTGGATACAGGACGACTGTCCTTCTCCCCACATCTTGCCCCAAGACCTCCAGACTGTCAGAAAACCTTGGTGTTCACTCTCTTGCACGCTCAGCCATTCACAACCCAGATTCACTTTTGAAAAAATATCCCACCACTTCTTGCAGTCAATATGCACCTCCCCTTTAAGAGGTGTAGGCTGCCCTTAAAAGGGGATAGCCACTCGCGATATCGGGCCCCCTGCTGATGCGTGCAGCCAATGAACAGCGTGGGTAGCACTGGCTGCGTGCAGCAATCATTTAAAACAGCAACAGCACCAATTTAACATGCTGCCTGCGGCACGATGAACGGGCGCGGGTTAACAGCGCACCGCCATCCCCACACCCGTTTTCAGGGACTAGCCAGTTTAACCCTCTATGTCTCTTCTAAGGCTTTTTAGAGGAGCTCTCCAAATTAAACCAGCCATGCTGAGAAATAGAGCTGGATTTTTCTGCTGTTGACTGGCCCTTTTCTGGGAGTTTTAGGCTGATGCTGGTGGAAAATGGGAGGAATGGACCTGGAGCCAAAATGCCCACTAGTAAAAATCACCATTCCAATTTTCTTTTGCCCACCATGTGAATGGTTCACACCACCTGCCATCATCCTGCCCATCACAAGCCAATTGGATTGAAATGACGTATTAATGTCCAACACTGGACTTCTCACCTGTAAGGGGTGACCTGCGGCTCTGTGCTTAGCCTGGGTGCTAGTGCGGGGTTAGGCCCTGTTGCCTGCTCTGGTCTCCAGCCAGCCTGGTAACACTAGACACCTGTGAGTGGTTCGACCCACTCGCCCTTACGGTTCTGACACTGGACTTAGGTGCGAGAGCAATAATGCAGAGAAGACTCAGGTAGACCCGGTTGAATAGTGCGAAATGGAAAATCTTTATTGCATATTATTCAAGATTACGAGATACATGTCATAAGCACAGATTAACGACAGTACAATCTTACACACAGTTATGAAACTAATTTTAGGGAAACGAGGAGCGCACGACACATCGTAAAAGGGGACACACATTATAATTATCCTTAAAACTTAAACCCTCCCCTATTAATACCTGTCCTAATCTAGATTTGTAGGATCGAGACTCATGCTCACCACTCGTGATAACTCGGAGAATTCCGAAACTCTGCTCGATGTTTTTACCGCAGCACCTGACTATCCACGTGTTGATCAGGGGTCTCTGTACCCCACTTGTTTACTCGTTTCTGCTCCGGCTAGCAGGCTGGACCGTCTGCTGTCATGAAGATCTGTGTTGCCCTCGGAGTTCTGATACTACTCAAAAAAGAGTCTTCCTGTGCCCTACACCGGTTCGATAGAACTCGAAGAAGGGTCTTCCTGGGCCAGTTGTGGAGTAGCCGATAAAATTCAAAGAAGTGTTTATTCGACTTACAGGCGCGGTCGGGGCTTACTGACCGTGGCGATACGTATTGTCGTCTTCTTCTCTTCTCATCTCATCTCATCTCCTCTCGGGCCTTCGGTTCCAACACCGTTTACTGACTCCTCGGGATGGTGCGCCCGCCTCCAGGCCTCACAGCCCAGTTCTCCACAGATCTTCGCGGCAAGCCACGAGGTTGATCCTAGCGGATCAGAGTCCAGAGCCGTCAGGCAAGAGAATAAAAGTTCAGCAGTCTTCCAGCGAGTCAAAGCAGCAAGAGAAAGATGGACGGTTGTACTTTACAGTTATAGTGCTGTAATTCCTCTTTTCCCGCCCAATCTTAATGTCTATCTTTTGTCAGGTTTTTGGTGCTCAAACTTCTTGTATGGGGTGATCTCAGTCTTTAATGGGTTTCGGTGACACTTGTAACTGTCTGAGTACCCGTTAATATTTCTCCCATTGTGGAACCGGCAAGTAGTCTCCCTGGAGGGGTTTTGGGGCTTCCAAATGCTTACTGTGAGTACCCGCAAACGGCTCTCTCATCGTAGAGCCGTGGGGATTTTGCATATTAATGTCTTTGGATGGGTCCTTGATCGCTCAGTACAATAGCCCTTGTTTGCACCTGGGAGACCGATTTCAGTATTCATGTTTAAAGTGTAAACCCATCGCGTCTTGTCATTATCTCATCATGTTGGATCTTTTCGATCTTGCACAAATGTTTATTGGAACGCCATCTTGTCTGCCTACTGAAAGTCTAGAACTTTCTGCCACGAGGCGTGGCGGCCATTTTACAGGCTGTTTGTGTCCGTTTTGAAACCTGACAGCATTCTGCTGAAATAAAGCTGTTTATACGAAACTTTATGTCTCCTTCTTATTTTTATAAAATCGCGATAATTTTGCGAATTCTACACACCCCAACCCTGTTACCTGTGGCCCACCTCACAAAATCAACACCTGTATAAAAGAGGCACTGCTGGTCACTACGGGCATCAAACAGGCAGAAGTACTGTTGAAGGCCACCTTCTCAGAGTACTGCACTTGGTCGCACTTTATTGCGGAGGAATCGTTTTCTCTTGCTCTTTGTAGGCTCTGTCTCTCTCAATCGTACCAATAGTTTCAGCATTTCTGCAGGAACTGTGGATATGAAATGTTCTGGATCTTTAGCTATAAACCATAGAATCATAGAATCATAGAATGGTTACAGCATGGAAGAAGGCCATTTGGCCTATCGAGCCCGTGCCAGCTCTCTGCAAGAGCACTTCAGCTAGTCCCACTCCCCCGCCCTTTTCCACGTAGCCCTACAATTTTTTTTCCTTCAGGTATTTATCCAATTCCCTTTTGAAAGCGGTGATTGAGTCTGCCTCCACCACCCTTTCAGGCAGTGCATTCCAGATCCTAACCACTCACTGCGTAAAAAAGTTTTTCCTCTGCTTCTTCTGTGTCCTCTGGTTCTCGACCCTTCTGCCAATGGGAACAGTTTCTCTCTATCTACTCTGTCTAGGCCCCTCATCATTTTGAACACCTCTATCAAATCTCCTCTCAATCTTCTCTGCTCTAAGGAGAACAACCCCAGCTTCTCCCATCTATCCACGTAACTGAAGTCCCTCATCCCTGGAATCATTCTCGTAAATCATTTTTGCACCCTCTCTAAGACCTTCACATCCTTCCTAAAGTGCAGTGCCCAGAATTGGACACAATACTCCAGTTGAGGCCGAACCAGTGTTTTGTACAGGTTCATCATAATTTCCATGCTTTTGTACTCTATACCTCTATTCATGAAGCCCAGGATCCCGTAAGCTTTTTAAACTGCTTTCTCAACCTGCCCTGCCACCTTCAACGATTTGGGCACATATACCCCGAGGTCTCTTTGTTCATGCTTTAGGATTGTACCCTTTAGTTTATATTTCCTCTCTTCATTCTTTCTACCAAAATGTATCACTTAACACTTTTCTGCATTAAATTTCATCTGCCACGTGTCCGCCCATTCCACCAGCCTGTCTATGTCCTCTTGAAGTCTATCACTATCCTCCTCACTGTTCACTATACTGCCAAGTTTTGTGTCATCTGCAAATTTTGAAATTGTGTCCTGTACACCCACATCCAAGTCATTAATATAGATCAAGAAAAGCAGTGGTCCTAGAACTGACCCCTGGGGAACACCACTGTATACCTTCCTCCAGTCCGAAAAACAACCGTTCACCACTACTCTCTGTTTCCTGTCACTTAGCCAATTTCATATCCATGCTGTCACTTATCCTTTTTTTCCATGGGCTTCAACTTTGCTGGCAAGCCTATTGTGTGGCACTTTGTCGAATACCTTTTGGAAATCCATGTACACTACGTCAACCGCATTGCCCTCATCAACCCTCTCTGTTACCTCATCAAAAAACTCGATCAAGTTGGCTAAACACGATTTGCCTTCAACAAATTCATGCTGGCTTTCCTTAATTATTCCACACTTGTCCAAGTGACTGTTAATTTTGTGCCTGATTATTGATTCTAAAAGCTTCCCCACTACTGAGGTTAAGCTGACTGGCCTGTAGTTGCTGGGTTTATCCTTACTCCCATTTTTGAACAAGGATATAACATTTTCAATTCTCCAGTCGTCTGGCATCAGCTCCATTTCTAAGGAGGATTGGAATATTATGGCCAGTACCTCTGCGATTTCTTCCTTCACTTCCCTTAGTATCCTAGGATGCATCCCATCCGGTCCTGGTGACTTACCTACTTTAAGTACAGCCAGCCTTTCTAGTAGCTCCTCTTTATCAATTTTTATCCTATCCAGTTTCTCCTCTACCTCCTCCTTCACTATGTCTATGGCAGCATCTTCTTCCTGGTTAATACAGACGCAAAGTACTCATTTAGGACCTCAGCCATACCCTTTGCCTCCTTGCGTAGATCTCCTTTCTGGTCCCTAATCAGCCCCAACCCTCCTCTTACTAACCGTTTACTACTTATTTGCCTATCGAAGACTTTTGGATTTTTTTTTTTGCTGGCTGCCATTCTATTCTCATACCCTTTCTTTGCCCCTCTTATTTTCTTTTTCACTTCTCTGACCTTTCTATATTTAGTCTGATTCTCAGATATATTCTCGACCTGATATCTGTCATATGCGCTCTTTTTCTGCTTCATCTTACTCTCTATGGGGAAAAAATTCAGTTGGTTTGCGCCTCCCGTTAGCGCCTTAAGAGGGCGCTAATGGGGCGCAAAGCAACTAGCGCCCAGGCGCGGCGATATCTGCGCCTATCGCGAAATTGACCGGACATTTTGCGGCGGCGCTAAACAATACCTGCCCCGATCTCCTGCATGCAGATCTTGACATCATTCGAGCGTGCAACGCCTTTGGGGCGCCCCAGAACAGAAATTGATGGGCACCCCCCTCCTTTCCGCCTGGCGCAACCAATGACAGGGAGACTGGAACGCTTCCCAGTCGCTGTGGGGCTGGGGGGGGGCGCTATTTAAAGGGGGCCTCTTCCTGGCTTTTTCTGTGGTAGACAGAGAGAGAGAAAGAGAGACTTCTGCATTGAGTCAACGCTGTGTGAAGTAGTTTTGGCTACTGAGCATAAATTTGCAGGTACTTTGGTTTTTGACCTTCATTACTTTGATTGCCAAGAGACTATGGGGGCTGCACTAATTGGGGGTGTCCTCCTGCGCCAGCAGAATCGGAGGCCACAGAGACGCAGAGAGAGAGTGGCAATCATGGCCAGACGGAGGAGGGCCAACAGACCTCTTTACAGGAGACCTTACCCTCCCAGGTTATTTCGCCAACAATTCTCCTACATTAATTTGTCTGAGGAGCAGTGTTTGCGAAGGCTGTGCTTCAGCAAGGAGGTGGTCACTGAGCTCTGTCACCTGCTGCAGCCAAATCTGCAGCCTCTACTGAGGAGCAGGACGTCTCTGTTGGTGGCAGTGAAGATAACAGTGGCTCTCAACTTTTATGCCACCGGCTCATTTCAATCAGCTCTTCTTCTTAGGCAGTCCCTCGGAACCGAGGATGACTTGCTTCCACATTAAAAATGAGTTCGCAGGTGACTGATGAGTCCAATGCGGGACCTACAGTCTCTGTCACAGGTGGGGCAGACGGTGGTTGAAGGGGCGGGTGGGTGGGGTGCTTGGGTTGACATGCGCTCCTTGCGCTGCCTGTGCTTGGCTTCCGCTTGCTCCCGGCGAAGAGACTCAAGGTGTTCGGCGCCTTCCCGGATGCTTCTCCTCCACTTTGTGCGGTCTTGGGCCAGGAGTTCCCAGGTGTCGGTGGGGATGTTACACTTTTTCAAGGAGGCTTTGAGGGTGTCCTTGAAGCGTTTCCTCTGCCCACCTGGGGCTCTCTTGCCGTGCCGGAGCTCCGAGTAGAGCGCTTGTTTTGGGAGTCTCGTATCGGGCATGCGGACAATGTGACCCGTCCATCGGAGCTGATCGAGCGTGGTCAAAGCTTCGATGCTGGGGATGTTGGCCTGAGCAAAAACACTGACGTTGGTGCGCCTATCCTGCCAATGGATTTGCAGGATCTTGCGGAGGCAGCGTTGGTGACACCTCTCCAGTGCTTTGAGGTGCCTGCTGTACATGGTGCATGTCTCTGAGGCATACGGCAGGGTGGGTATCACTGCTGCTCTGTAGACCATGAGCTTAGTGCCGGGTTTGAGGTCCTGGTCTTCAAACACTCTCTTCCTCAGGCGACCGAAGGCTGCACTGGCACACTGCCCTTGTTGACAGTAGGCTCCCGAGGTATGGAAAGTGGTCCACATTGTCCAAGGCCTTGTCGTGGATTTTGATAATCGGGGGCAGTACTGTGTGGCGGGGGCAGGTTGGTAGAGGACCTTTGTCTTACGGATGTTTAGTGTAAGGCCCATGCTCTCGTATGCTTCGGTGAAGGTGTTGACGATGGTTTGGAGTTCGACCTCCGAGTTAGCGCAGACGCAAGCGTCGTCTGCATACTGTAATTCGACAACAGAGGATGGGACGACCTTGGATCTAGACTGGAGGCGATGGAGGTTGAACAGTTTCCCGTTTGTTCGGTAAATTAGCTCCACTCCAGCGGGAAGCTTACTGAGTGTGAGAGGGAGCATTGCAGCCAGGAAGATCGAGAAGAGCGTTGGTGCGATGACACAGCCTTGCTTGACCCCGGTTCGTACGTAAATTGGGTCTGTGGTGGAACCGTTGGTCAGGATCACGGCTTGCATGTCATCGTGAAGCTGGCGGAGGATGATGACAAACTTTTGAGGGCAGCCGAATTTGCGGAGGACACTCCATAATCCCTCACGGTTGACAGTGTCGAAGGCCTTTGTGAGATCAAAGAAGGCCATGTACAGCGGTTGGTGCTGTTCCCTGCATTTCTCTTGTAATTGACGTGCGGTGAAGATCATGTCCATTATGCCCCTTAGTGGGCGGAATCTGCATTACGACTCTAGGAGGAGCTCTTCGGCCACTGGGAGAAGGCGATTGAGGAGGATTCTTGCGATGACGACAACCACGACGTGCATGGATTCTTTAGCGCAGTCAAGACCATCTACGGCCCAAGCACCCAAGGGCCTACCCCACTGCGGGCCAAGAACGGAGAGGCACTCATCAAGGACAGAGAGGCAGTCAGTGCCCGCTGGAAGGAGCACTTCGAAGATCTCCTTAACCGCAACTCTGTCTTCGACGCGAGTGCCCTCAACTCTATCCCGCAGCATGCTACCCGCCACCATCTCAGCACAACCCCAGCCCGGCATGAGGTCGAAAAGGCCATCTGACAACTGAAGAACAACAAGGCCTCAGGAGCAGATGGAATCTCCGCCGAGGCACTAAAGCATGGTGGAGAAGCACTACTGGTGCGAATTCATGAACTAATTTCTCTTATCTGGAAGGAGTAGAGCATGCCAGGGGATCTCAGAGATGCCGTAATTGTGACCAGCTTCAAGTAAGGTGACAAGTCCGATTGCAGGTAATTACAGAGGAGTTTCCCTGCTGTCTGCCACAGGGAAAGTCATCGCAAGAATCCTCCTCAATCAGCTACTGGGGACATCGCCAATATCTCCCAGTTCGCAGTCCATTGCTGCATCAGTCAGGTCACAAATGCCCTCTATAAAAGGAGACGAGAGTACATCTCTTTCCCAATGACCCCGGCCAAGCAGCATGAACGCGCATTGGGCTTTGCGAGGATAGCGGGCTTCCCCATGGTGCAGGGCGCCATTGATTGCGCGCATATGGCTTTGCGTGCTCCGCATGAGAATGCAGAGGATTTCCACAACGGAAAGGGGTTCCATTCCTTAAACGTGCAGTTGGTCTGTGACCACAGACAGCTGATACTCGCTGTCAATGCCTGCTATCCTGGCAGCAGCCACGATGCATACATCCTGCGCCAGACTACTGTGGCAGACCTTTTCCAGGCACCGCATCACCCAGGTGGTTGGCTTCTCAGGGAAAAGGGATATCCACTGTGCACCTGGCTGATGACACCGCTCCGTACGCCCAACACCCCTGCTGAGCTGCGGTACAACGAGAGCCATCTAGCTACCAGGAACATCATTGAGCACACAATCGGCGTGCTCAAGCAACGGTTCCGCTGTCTGGACCATTCTGGAGGAGCCCTGCAGTACTCGCCTGAGCGAGTCTCCCTCTTCGTTGTTGTGTGCTGCATGCTGCATAACCTGGCAATCCTCAGGACCCAACCAATGCCACCAGGCCTTGGAGCACCACCAGAGGAGGAGGAGGAAGAGGAGGAGGATGATCAACAGCAGCACCAAGGCGGGAGGGAGGCCCACAATGTAGAAACCGGGAGGGCCGTCCATCAACGGCTGATAGCAAGCCGCTTCTAGGCCCCTACTGAGGAAATGGCTTCTGCCATTGAGAACAACATGAATGAAACCAACCCGCAACCCCTAAGCCGGCCAAGGCAGCAATGATTGCAAAGACCAAACATGTACATTTTGAATACAAATGCTTATTTATTTTACAAACTCTGTGTGTGTCATTACTTATGACAAACAGTCATTAACATAACTGGTTCTCACAACCTGGAGATAATGTCCAAAACACTAAACAAAAGTTTGAGCATGAACCTCGGCCTTTAATAAAAAAATGACCAACATTTTGTCACACCTCCTACTTTTTGCCCTTCGAGGGTGATCTCCTTCCCTTGCGCACTTCCCCCCTTCCCACCCTACTGCTCCTCCATAATGGGGCCCCAGTGGCTGCAGCAAGGCTGGTGGAAGGCTGCTGATTGTCAGAGCCTGAGACTGCAGATGCCCTTGAAGGACGGCCTCGACCAGCTCTGGGCCTGGAGGGCCCGGCTGCAGACTGCACCAACTCTGCATGGGCGGCAGCAGTTGGGCTACAGGCGATGGCAAGTGCAATGGGGAAGTGACAGTGGTGGCAGCAGGAATGCTGTCATCTTGAGAGAAGACAGCAACTCCCTGCTCGACCGATACACTGGCACTCCCACGGGGCAGCACTTCAGCATCCGGAGCAATCTGCTGGAGCACAGATTGATGGCCTGCTGTGGCGCGGTGAGAGCCCCGGGGAAATGTGTCCGAACCAGTGAGAATGGCAGCAGTCAGTGCTCGCGTGGCCTCAATCTGAATCTGCATGAGAGCAGTCTGAGATTGGATCACGGCAGCCAGTGACTGAATTGCAGCACTAAGCTTCAGCGTGGCATCCGCCTGTGCTACAGCGAAGTGCTTCACACTCCTTGCCAGTGATTCAATGCATTCGGGCACCCTTCCCACTGCACCCATGAGCTCAGTGTGCATGTCCACTGCCTGGGTCTTCATTTCAGCGATGAGCCGCTCCTCCTCTGCGTCCAGTGCAGTAGGACTCGCTGGCATACTCTCCCTCCGGGGAGAAGGCCCCCGTTCTTCCCTACCCCCATCGCGTTGCTGCAGCCTGCTCGGTCCTGGAGCTTCACCCTCATCAGAGCCTTCCCCCCTGCTCCCCTCCAGGGAAGACGTGTTCCCAGTGTGGGCATGGGCTTCCTCGGGAGAGGGTGGCGCTGATGCTCCGGCTTCCTCTTCCTCCTCGCCTGCAGCTTCACTCCCACTGGCAGCTTCAGGGCCCGTCTCCTCAGCTGGTGAATCACCATCTGAAAGCAGGGAGGTACAAGAGTGGCTTTAGCGTGAGGACAGGGTGGCAGTAAGGGAGGAATGAGTGCAGCGATTTAGTAAGTTGGATTGAAAGTGTCAAAGGCTGGTGTTGTGAGGGACAAGTGGAAGGAGAGAGGACAAAAAGGTGATGACCTTACCATTGCTGTCCAGAACGGGGTCGGCCTCTCCAGTGGCGACAGGACCGATCACCTGGCTTGCCACAATCCTGTGGACGCGCTCCTCAAGATCGCTGAGGGGTTGCAGCTGAGGCCGCCCTCCACCCGTACGTTGCTGCTGTCTCCTATTATGAGATAGCTTGGCCTGCAAGAAAAAGGACGGCGTCTGAGTAAATATACAGCCATGGTCTTGCCTGATGTGCCTCCCATAGGTGAATAGCCCTTACTCTATGCAGCCATGGTCTTGCCTGATGTGCCTCCCATAGGTGAATAGCCCTTACTGTATGCAAAGTGTGGAATGTGCGTGTGTGTTTCATGACAGGGCCATAGGTGTTGGATGAGTGTTGGGCATTGGGGTTTTAAGACCCTCTGGCCATAGAGTGAGGTTGAGATGGAGGGATGGTGAGGCACTGAAAAAAAGCCACTCACCCTGACGACCCGAGTGAGGTCATTGAACTTTTTTCTACATTGTATATGGGTCCTGGGCACCATGCTTCTGGAGGAGACACTCTGTGCCACCTCCCTCCACACTCTTCTGTAATCGCGTGGCAAAGGCCTCCTGCCACTCTCTGGGAACAGTATTGATCTTCTGCGCTCCACCGCACCAACCAGAGCCTCCAAGGCCCGCTCGCTGAAGCGCTGTGCTCGTTCCCAGGCCCTCTCCATAGTCCTTGGCTGTAAGATTTAGGCACTGGTCTCTCCAGGCCGAGATTCAAGGCTCCAATGAGCAGGGTGTGGCTGGAGAGCAAGGTTGACCCTCCCCTTCAAGAACTGGCCGGCGCCAGTGTGTCTGTGTTCCATCGCTAACTGACAGCACCTGCGCTGCGCCCGCGCTCTGAGTTAGCGCCTCGCTCCTCGGCCTTTGCGCCTTAAGAGAGGTGTGTAGCGCTTGATTTAGCGCTCCAATCAACTCCGGGGGCGATAAAAGCCAAGTTTGCAGTCGGAGGCGATAATTAGCGCCAGGCGCTAAACTTTGCGCACGGCCGATAATCACGCCCCAAACGGGGCGATAATGAATTTTTCCCCCTATCTCTTTTTTCATCCAGGGCGCTCTTATTTTAGTTGCCCTACCTTTCCCCCTAGTGGGAATGTACCTCGACTGTACCCGAACTATTTCCTCTTTAAAGGCAGCCCATTGTTCCACTACAGTTTTGCCTGCCAATCTATGATTCCAATTTACCCGGGTCAGATCCGTTCTCATCTCACTGAAATTGGCCTTCCTCCAATTAAGTATTTTTTACACTAGGTTGCTCCCTGTCTTTTTCCACAGCTAATCGAAACCTTATAAATACTATGATCACTGTTCCCTAAATGTTCCCCTACTGACACTTGCTCCACTTGACCCACCTCATTCCTCAGAGCCAGATCTAGCAATGTCTCCTTCCTCATTGGGCTGAAACGTACTGATCCAGAAAGTTCTCCTGAACACACTTCAGAAATTCTTCCCTCTCTCTGCCCTTTACACTATTACTATCCCAGTCTATATTAAGATAATTGAAGTCCCCCATTATCACTACTCTATAGTTCTTGCATTTCTCTGTAATTTCTCTGCAAATTTGCTCCTCCATATCTTTCCCACTAGTTGGTGGCCTATAGAATACATCAAGTAGTGTAATGTCACCTCTATTATTCACCTCTAATAGATTCTGTCCTTGACCCCTCCAGGAAATCCTCTCTCTCCAGCACTGTAACATTCTCCTTAACCAATACTGCCACCCCACCTCCTTTCTTTCCTTCCCTATCTTTCCTGAACACCTTATATCCAGGAATATTTAATACCCAATCCTGCCCTTTTTTGAGCCAGGTCTCCGTTATTGCCACAACATCATATTCCCATGTTGGCTATTTGCGCCTGCAGCTCACCAACCTTGTTTACTACGCTTCATGCGTTCACATACATACACTGTAAACCTATCTTAGACCATCCTGTGTTCTCTCTTAGTCTGATCCCACCTAATACCATAATATTTCTTACTTTAGTGCTAACTGTCTCTCCCAATCCTTTGTGACCTTTGTTTTTCCTTTCTAATGCTACATCCTGGTGCCCATCCCCCTGCCAACTTAGTTTAAACCCTCCCCGTGAGGATATTGGTACAGGACACGGTGGTATTTTCATTAGGGATTGCCCTGTACCTGTGCTTTTAAAGAGGATGAACAGCTGGATGAGGTGGAGGAACTCGGAAGAACAGGCTCATCAGGCATTATTTGGAGGCATCTGGCAGCCACTCGCAGATACCCACATCCCGGTACTTACACACCCAGGAGGAAGATCTCAACCTTTCCAATAGACAATGCAGCAGAAGACTGCGCTTCCATTCAGAGATGAGAGAGGATTCTGCCTCCTGCTGGCCCGGGGCCTGGAACCCACCTCCACCAGAAGCACAGCACTGTTAGTGTCTGCCAAAGTCACTATGGCATGCAACATTTATGTAACAAACTCCATTCAAACTGCATCAAACACATATTCAATAACAGCCGATCAGCTGTCCACTGATGTGTGAAGCAGGTGGTGATCGATGCATTGTTTGCGTGAGCTGCACAGTCACCTTTGCACACGACAACGCAAAATCATCGAGCAGAAACTGATAGCCAAGTTCCGCACCCATGAGGACGGCCTCAACCGGGATCTTGAGTTCATGTCATGCTACATGACGTAGAGTCATCCAGACTCGAGTCGTCATTGGCTTGTTCACAGATGTGATTTCCAGTAAAAAAAGTAAAAAGTTTAAAGTTTATGGTTTTCCATACAGACTGCAGCATTTGACACATGCGACCCCCTGTGACCCCACCTCATTGTCTTAGCTGTATCTTGCTATGTCTTTGATATAATGCCTTCCTGACTGTCCTGATTGTTTCTCTGCCGAGGTGTGATAGAAGGCAGTCAGGAAGATTAACTGTAGTCGTCTGACATTGTACGCTGCACAGACATTGTTCTCTGTCTATATATGCTTTGCCGATTCGTATTCCTTCACTTCACCTGACGAAGGGGCAGCAGCTCCGAAAGCTTGTGATTTCAAATAAAACTGTTGGACTATAACCTGGTGTTGTGCGACTTCTCACTTTTGTCCACCCCAGTCCAACACCGGCATCTCCGCATCATGACCTTTACAATGGACCTGGCTCAACAGCATAAGT
Organism: Squalus acanthias; assembly: GCA_030390025.1. Lineage (NCBI taxonomy): Eukaryota > Metazoa > Chordata > Chondrichthyes > Squaliformes > Squalidae > Squalus > Squalus acanthias. Next base: position 101,805,648 of record CM059429.1, on the reverse strand, counting down.
GGGTGGTGAACTTTAAATGAATGGCAGAATTTTCCCAGCTGTAAGGTGCAAGCGAATGCATCAAATCTAGGAGCGCTATTAGAACTGCCAAAGGAATTTTCATCCTGTCCAGTTTGGTTGATGCGAGCAAAATAGCAGCTGAAAGTAAGTGGGTATTAAGAAATGGATTCGAAAACAAAAGTCTTGTAATGCAAAAAATCAGGGCCAAAATTGAACACAGCAGTGCGGGGGTTAAATTGGACCTTGCTGTGCCCATTTTCCATGCAGAAAATGGGTGCAAAGTGGTCCAATGTAGGGGGCCAGCCTCCTATGCCCAAACAGTGTCAGAAACACTTCTCACACCATACTGGATCGGGTGCCGTAGAGACATCCTAAAACAGGCCTGGGCGCCTTGAATGTGCTAATAAGGGGCCTAATGCCTGTTTTTGGACCCAAACCGGAAATTGGTTTACCCTGAACACAGCAGGTTTCGGGCCTGTTGCACTCAGGATTAACTGGTCTACATGTGGCTTAACCAGAGGTCCTTAAAGGGAAGGCTGGGGTGCGGGGGGCCACCATCAAAAAAGGTAATTAAAAAAAAAATGCTGAACTGAACGTGGAGTCGGGAGGATCTCTCCTGCTTTTCCAGGCTCCACACTAAAACCGAGGGCCACTGCCGGCCACTGTGCAACCCCTTCTGATTGCCTCCCTCCACCCTGGACTCACCGGACTCAATGTGCCAGCCGACCATATTTGCTCCTGTACCGCAAGTAGCGAGTTGTGTCTGGGGCTGTGATAAGCGCCCACAGCTCACCGGTACTATCCTAATGAGGCCAGCGGCCCAACTTACTGTGGTCCTGCCACAGGCCGACTTAGGCATGGGCAGCAGGCAGCCCAAATCTGGGCGCGATCCAATTTCCGGTCCGGATAAAGCAAGATACTACGTCAAACAAATCCTAACTTCATAACCAAAACCTTTAGATGCCTTCTCCTACAGGCCAGGCCAGGCACAGATCACGGGGTGAACAGCGCGGCTGCTGAGGAAGCAAAGAGATCGATCGAGGCACCTTTTAACATCAAACTTGAAGCATTAATGAGGCTTCTGCTGGCCCTCTAAGAATCAGACACGCTAACCATGCTGCCAGCTAGTGAGGCTTCTTGGCATATCATAACATTAGCTGACTAATATCTCATTTGCTATGGGGTGCCCGGTGAGTGAAAGTTATTTGTGGCCTGATAGCGCAAGCAGTGAATTGCCTACTTTCCGAGCAGATGGTTGTAGATTTGGACACCAGAGCAACGTGTTATGATAAACATCTGTTGCGCTTTGACTGGGTTTCATCAATTATCTGCTGGGATAAAAGTTTAAAAAAATCTACTGAACCTGTGACCCCCGATAGAATTTCTGCAGCAAATTGGTGACATTGTAAAGCTAAACGGCACCCTAGTAAAAAATCAGTTACCTGCTCAGTAGCAACCTCATCAAAAGTTTAGAATAAACATCGGCTGGAATTTTTTTCCTGATATTTGTGACAAAATCAAAAATGAATTCCTTCTACAACATTTACAATTTTGTTATAAATAATAAACAAAGGAAATCTTCCCTTATATTCTGTAAACTTTGCCAACGGGAGTGTACACATCCCTGCAGAGTAACATTATTATATCTCTGCAGAAGAGGTAATTGTCCTCCAATTTATCTCAGCGAATTATGATGGATGCTGTTTCTTTTAGTTAGTCATTGGTTACAGAATAAATTGCTGGTTTTTTTCACCATTCCTAGACGTCTTGAATTTGGCCATTTACTGATTTTAGTCAATTAATATGACATAGAAAGTCATATATCCAAATTTGCCAATGACACAAAGATAGGCAGCAGTGTAGATGAAAGCATAAAATTACAAAGGGATATCGACAGATTAAGTGAATGGGCAAAACTGTGGCAAATGGATTTCACTGTAAGCAATTGGGAGGTCATCCACTTTGGACCTAAAAAGGATGGAACAGGGTACTTTCTAAATGGTGAAAGGCTAAAAACAGTGGAGGTCCAAAGAGACTTGGGGGTCCAGGTACATAGATCATTAAAATGTCATGAACAGGTACAGAAAATAATCAAAAAGGCTAATGGGATGCTGGCCTTTATATCTAGAGGACTAGAGTACAATGGGGTAGAAGTTATGCTGCAGTTATACAAACCCCTGGTTAGACCACACCTGGAATACTGAGAGCAATTCTGGGCACCACACCTTAGGGAGGATATATTGGCCTTGGAGGGAGTGCAGCGTAGGTTTACCAGAATGATACCCGGACTTCAAGGGTTAAGTTACGATGAGAAATTACACAAATTAGGGTTGTATTCCCTAGAATTTAGAAGGTTGATTGAAATCTGATTGAAATTTTCAAGATATTAAGGGGAACAGATAGGGTAGATAGAGAGAAACTATTTCCACTGGTTGGGGATTCTAGGACTAGGGGGCATAGTCTAAAAATTAGAGCCAGACCTTTCAGGAGTGAAATTAGGAAACACTTCTACACACAAAGGGTGGTCGAAGTTTTTTGTTAACCAAAGGTATTAAGGGATATGGGCCAAAGGCGGGTATATGGAGTTAGGTCGCAGATCAGCCATGATCTCATTGAATGGCGGAACAGGCTCGAGGGGCTGAATGGCCTACTCCTGTTCCTATGTTCCTATTAATATTGGAGAGGGGGGCTGAGAAATTGGTTTGCGCCGCGCCTATTTTTCAGCCGCAAAATGGATGCCTAAGCATCCAATATGGCAGGCGTGGCAGGCTTGGTGCGCGAGTGCTCTTACAAGCCAGAAGTGTGCTGCCCGCCACATTGGTTGGGGCTGCTCCGTAGGTGTCCAGGGCGCACACCAAAAGTATTAAAATCGCTAATTAAGATATTTAAATAAGGGTCCTACGCTTGTTGTAGGACCCCGTTCTGATAGTTGGCTATCCCAGCACCTGACTCGTTACATGACCAAGCATCTCAGCAACATGTGGTGCTAACAGCAGGAAGGACCCTTCAGCAACGCTATGTAACACGGTGGCATAGTGGTTAGCACTGGTGCCTCACAGCGCCAGGGACCCGGGTTCGAATCTGACCTCGGGTGACTGTCTGTGTGGAGTTTGCACATTCTCCCCGTGTCTGCGTGGGTTTCCTCCGGGTGCTCCGGTTTCTTCCCACAGTCCAAAGATGTGCGGGTTAGGTTGATTTGGCTATGATAAATTGACCCTTAGTGTTAGGGGGGGATTAAATATGTGGGGTTATGGGGATAGGATGGGATATGTTAGGGGGAATTAAATACGTGGGGTTACGGGGGTAGGGTGGGATATGTGTACTGTGGGGATTAAAGCAGGGACAGGGTACTGGACTTGGATGATCAGCTATGATCGTATTGAATGGTGGAGCAGGCTCGACGGGCTGAATGGCCTACTCCTGCTCCTAGATTCTATGGGGGAAAAATTCAGCTGCTTGCGCCTCCCGTTAGCGCCTTAAGAGGGCGCTAATGGGGCGTAAAGCAGCTAACGCCCGGGCGCAGCGCCGGCCACGCCTCCCAAAAAATTCAGCGGGAGGTTAGCAGCGGCGGCGGCAGCCGGTAGCGCCCTGTGGCGCTGCGCCGCCGGCGATGACGTCATCGCCGTGCGCAGCACCCCGCTCGCGCCCCGGCCGTGATCTTCAGTCGCGCCCCCTGATTTACCGCCAGACGCTATGTCCGACGGGTTCAGGGAGGCGTACGTGCGGCCGGGGCGGCGATATTTAAAGGGGAGGTGGCAGGCGGCCATTTTTGTTGCTGGCCGCCTGCCAGCACCTGCCCCCGTTGCTGTCCCCGGCCCCCGTGAAGCACCCCCACCGTGAAGTGCCGGCTGCGCTCCAAGAGCCCGGCACTTCTCTTGAGTGCCGGCCTCTTTTGCCGGCACTCCCGATCCCTGGGGGCCCAGCTGGGCCCCGGTTCGCGCTGCGCAGGGTCCCTCCCCTTTAAGAAGGGGAGGAAGGCCTGCAATACCGCGGTGCGACGTGCCGTAGCGCCAGGATATTCCCTCGCAGCGCCCCAAGAGGGATGCGGGGTGCTTCCAGTGGCGCCCCGCTTCCCTCTTGGGGCGCAACCACTGAAGTTCCGGCGCGGGTCCGCTAATTTTTTCGGGGCGCTAAAAGTCGCGCCCCGGCGAGGTTAGCGCCCCAAATGGGGCGCGACTCAATTTTTACCCCTATGTTTCTAAAGGGCTCATCCACTAAATACACCAGTTGCTGGTTTGTAATTTGAGGCTGCTGGTTAACATCCGGGTATTTTTTGGTCTGTTTTCTCGCTCTGACTGCTGCGAAGAAGATTTTCCTGGTGCTGCACTGTTTTTGGCTGCCTTCACAACAGCTGTACTGCAGTCATTGCTGTACAGTTCTTCAATAGAAATGTAAAAATTGTACTGTAATTGAGTATAATTATTCAAATGTGTTCGACGGTCATTTAAAATTTAGAAACTTGGGGGGAAAAATATGGTGGTGCCCCAAAAAAGTTAGTGCCCCTGCGCTGTAAATTCAGTGGTAGCGCCCCAAGGAGGCAGGGCGCTCCTGGAAGCGTTCCACCTCCTTCTTGGGGTGCTACCAGTGAATTTCGCGGCGCTACGTGCAGCAGCGCCACGCGCATCGGCGTGTAGCACCGTGTCATTGCAGGCCTCCCTCCACTGAGTAAAGGGGAGGGGCCTAGCACTGCGCGCACCGGGGCCCTGCTGGACCACCGGGGAGCGGGGTGCCAGGAAAACAGTCCGGCACTCAAGAGGAGCGCCAGGCTGAGCGATCGCGGCCGGCACCCCGAGGAAAAAAGGGGAAGGAGGCAGGTGTTGGCAGTCGGCACCCCCAGAAAATGGCCGCCCAACACCTGCCCTTTAAGTAGCGCCGCCGCGGCTGCAAAAACGCCCCTTGATCCTGTCGGACATACCGTCCAGAGATAGGTAAAGGGGCGCAACCCAAGTTTGCGGCTGGGGCGCAAGTGGGGCGCTGCGTACGGCGATGACATCATTGCTGGTGGCGCAGCGCCACAGGGCGCTACCGGCAACCGCCACCACTAACCTCCCGCTGAATTTTGTGGGAGGTGTTAGTGGCGCCGCGCCCGGGCTCTAGGAGCCCGAGGGCGCTAACGGGAGGCGCAAAGAAATTTTTCCCCCTTGATATTTTGCACTTTCCTTTTGATATTTTGTTCTCAATGTTTGACCCCTACTCTGCTGCATGAACACAAATTTCTTACAGATAGCTGTGACCAGCATAATAAAGAAACTATCTGACAAAGCTTGGAATATTAACAGAATTTGTACGGCAACAATTTTGTTGGTCTTGTTTGTGGATACATTTATTTATGATTAGATGATTTATCTATTCCTCATAATCAATAATATTCTTGAAATGTCACAGACAAGCATTCACAGATTTTGAATGCACTGCCTAATAGGATGGTAGATACAGATTTAATAGGAGCCTTCAAAAGGGAATTGGATAAATACTTGAAGCAGAACAAATTGCAGGGATATGGGAAAGAGCGGGGGAGTGGGACTAACTGGATTGCTCTTTGAAAGAGCCGGCGCAGACTCGATTGGCTGAATCGGCTCCTTTTGTGCTGTACTATTCTATGAGTCTATGATTTGTTAAATATTTAGCAGATGCAATGGTATGTAAGAATAAAACAAATCATATAGTTTTACAACCACCCCTAATGATTGTAGGATTCAATGTGTTACAGTTCTGAGCTCAGTATTCAGGTTGATCGAACCCTTCGATTTCAAATTCGTGTTATAATTCGTTGGATTATATACTGATTTTCGTCACTTAATTAACATTGGAGACAGGGGCCTAGAAATTCGATTGCGCCGCGCCCGTTTTTCAGTCGCAAAACCCTCGCTCTGTCCCTGTCTACAACAACGACTTTAACATGGCTGAAGGTGACTCCCTTTCTCCAACTTCATGATTTCTACTTACTCAGGCTCTTATCTCCCTTTCCGAGGTCACCAGACTACGCTTCCATTAAGTATGGTTTCTCTCAGAGTCTGCAGCATGCAGGTGTTGTTTGCCTTGGGGAACCCACTTTAGCCTTTCAGTAGAGAAGGTAAATGGATTGGAAAATGTGAATTGCTAGACGAAAAACGACTAATGTTTGCCTTCTACCATCCTGGTAGTCGCATGATACAATGAAAAGGGAGCTGTTGACTAAGCATAGTGATCAATCTCTGTCAATTAGCCTACGACAGACCCAAACAGGACACAAGAAAAAACCCAGTGGTGGAGAGCTTTGGGAACCATACCTCTAATGCAATGTTCCCTTTAATTATTTTTGTGTGCGGCCCCTTTAATGGGCTGCGCGGCCCAATCAAATTTCCGCGCATGTGCGGTCTTTCCATTCAAAAGCCAGTAAGCCGGCCGCGTGGGACCTCCAGACTGCTGCACAGCCGCGCAGCTTAAAGCGAACATTGGTCCAAACTCTCCTCTTTCCTCCCAAACATGCTACATCTACCAGATGTAATTTCTCCATATACTGTATCTCAAAATGTTGTTTTCTGAAAGAAGGCTATCTAATTTGCGTTTGAATGAATCAATACTAACTGTTTCCACCGCCTCCTGAAGGAGTCTGTTGCATAGATTGAGCATTTGCCCACAATGTTTCGGCAGATTAGTTTTGAATTTACGCCTCCTGCAAGCGCAGGCCATGTCCTCTGGCTCTACTGTTCTGGTCAAGGTGAAATAGCTTGTCATGGTCTACATTATCGAGTCACTTTAGAATCCTAGAAACAGCAATCCTATCACCTTTCAACCTTCTCTTTTCCAGTGAGAACATGCCCAATTTACATAATTGCTCTACATAATCCAATCCGTCCATCCCTTCAATCATTCTGGTTGATCTCTTCTGTATCCTTCTGCTGTTCTTTAAACTGCATATTAACCTGTTTCTACCCATGTCTTTTATTACTCGTGATAGAGTAAAAATGCCCCCTTTTTTTCTTCTTTTCTACTTATCCCTCCTAGAACGCTCTCTCCTGTCGTCATGCCTCCTTTCATTTATCCCCTCTCGGGTGCTCTGCCCTCCCAAATCCCTACCTCAACCCTTCAGCACTTCTCGACCTTCCTACTTTCCTGCTGCTGTCCCAGGCTTGACTCCCTCTTAAATAAGCCTTCAGCTTCCCTCTGCGCCTCTCTTGGCATCCTCCGAAGGGCCCATTGAGGCACTCGTCGCTGCCGCCTTACGAGCAGCAACCCCAACTGTCCCATCCTTACTCTCTCGCCAACCTTACTGCCCAGCGCGCCTACTGGGGGGCTAATCTCGCCAATCTCCTCCCCGTCCAACTCACCCCTCCCAGTGCTGACCCTGTGGACTCTGCCAATGGATCAGCTTTCACTGTCCCTCTCCACATCTCCCTCCAGAAAGTCCGTTCACTTGTGAACAAGGCCCTTGGCATCCATGAGCTTATTGTGGATGATTGCATTGACATCATGGCCTTGACGGAAACCTGGCTGAGGGTTGATGACCAATGTTCCCTCTAATTTGCTGTCTGAGTGCGTGGTCCCTTTAAGTCATCATCCAGCGGCAGCGGTCGGTGAGCAGTCTTCACGAGACCTCCCGATTGGTGCACCGCAACATTGGTGCTGACAGCCTCCCCCTAAATGAAGCCTCCCTGCCTGGCTATACCTTACACCACTTGCCCCGCCCAGACCGTTGCAGTGGCGGTGTGGCTCTCATCACCAAATCACAACTTGGTCTGTCCCCGTACTTCTCCGGCACTTACTCCTCCTTTGAACATCTCAGCTTGTTCCACCGATCTTGCCTCTCATTTAAAGTCCTCGTTCTCTACCACCCACCCAAGCCCATAAAAATTTTCACACTGAGATATCTTCACTGCTTCCCTCCTTTAGCCTCTGCACCGAGCAACTTCTCATCCTCGGTGATTTCAACCTCCATCTCAATTCATCATGCTCTCTCTCCTTTGAGTTCACTGCCCTCCTATCCTCCCTTAGGGGTAGAAATTAGGTCGCGCCCCATTTGGGGCGCAAATATCGTCTGGACGCAAATATTAGCGCCTGGCGCTAATTATCGGCACTGACTGGAAACTTCACTTTTACCGCCCCGGGAGGTGAGTGGAGCGCTAAAGCAGGCGCTGCACACCTGTCTTAAGGCGCAAAGGCCGAGGAGTGAGGCGCTAACTCAGAGCGCTAGCGAAGGTCATGTAATGTCAGTCAGCAATGGAACACACACACAATGGCACGGGCCAGTTCTTAAAGGGGATGGTTAATCTTGCTTTCCATCCACATCCTGTTCATTGCAGCCTTGAATCTTGGCCTGGAGAGACTTGCACATCAAATGTGCTGGAAAGAACAATGGAGAGTACCAGGCAAAGAGCTCAGAGTGCAGCTCCCACAGTCTCTGCTAAATCGATACAAGGAATGGCAAATCAAAATGAACCTGCAAAGTGCTGCTCAGTACCCAAAACTCCTTCACACAACGTTGAATCTCTCCAGAAGTCTCTCCCTCTCTCTCTCAGAATGCGTAGTTCAAAAATGCCACCAACAATAAAAGACAGGAAGAGGCCCCCTTTAAATAGCGCCCCCCCCAGCCCCACAGCGATTGATAGCGTTCCAGTCTTCTGGTCATTGGATGCGCCAGGCGGTAAGGCAGGGGGCGCCACTCAATTTCCGCTCCGGGGCGCCACAAGGGCGTTGCACCATGGAATGACGTCACAATCTGCGCGCGCAGGTGGTCGCAGCGGTAAGTTTTAGCGCCGCCGCACAATCTCTAGTTAAGTTCCCGAGCGGCGCAAACATCGCTGCGCCAGGGCGTTAGCGGCTTTGCGCCCCATTAGCGCCCTCTTAAGGCGCTAACGGGAGGCGCAACCAACTGAATTTTTACCCCTTAATCTCTCTCTCCATGTGAACTCCCCAACCCATATTCACAGCCACCCCCCGTGCCATCTCACGTTTTCTCTCTACTCCTATTGTGTCAATCGTAGATAATGCCATCTCTGATCGCTTCCTTGTATCGCTCTCCACCCACATCTCCCTTCCCCCGGAAAAAACTCTCTCCCAATTGACTTACAACTGCCCTTTCAAAATCCCAACTGTCTAGCCCTTTGCCCTCCATACACAACAAACTTTCTGCTCAACCACACCCTCACCTCCACCTTTGATGTCCTAGTCACGATTAAAACAATTACTCTCTCTCAGCCTGGCCATTCCCCCTGGTAGAGCCCTCATCTCCGCTCCCTTAAGTCCAAGGGACGCAGAATTGAACAGATATGTTGGACAACTAGTTGAGTCATTCACCGCCAGATCTTGCTGGACCACACAAAGCACTATCGGGTCCTGTTCTCATCTGCCAAAACCCCCCAGCTTCTATTCTCTACTGCAAACCATCTTCTTAAACCCCTCTCCCCTGTCTCCTCTACCCTCACCTCCAATAACAAGTGTGAGGAGCTCATGGACCTTTTTTTGTCACTAAGATTGAAACCATCCAATCAGCTGCCTCTGCCGCTTCCCTCCCCTTCCCTAGCCCACTGGGCCAAACTTCCTCGAAGGTTTTCCCCTGCCCTAGCCCTGCACTCGCACTTTTCTCCAGTTTCTATCGTATCTCCCCTCATGACCTCTCCGATCTCATCTTGTCCATGAGACCCACCTCCTGCTCCCTCGACCCTATTCCCGCTAAACAGCTGACCACCCAACTTCCCTTCCTGGCTCCCATGTTAGCTGATATTGTTAACGGTTCTCTCTCCTCAGGTACTGTCCCCCTCTCCTTCAAATCTACCGTCATCACCCCTCTCCTATTTGACCATATTTGACCCCGAGATGAGTTTCCGACCACATATCCGCTCCATCACTAAGACTGCCTATTTCCACCTCCGTAACATCGCCCGTCTCCACTCCTGCCTCAACTCATCCGCTGCTGAAACACTCATCTGTGCCTTTGTTACCTCTAGACTTGACTATTCCAACGCACTCCTGGCTGGCCTGCCACATTCTACCCTACGTAAACTTGAGGTCATCCAAAACACTGCTGCCCGTGTCCTAACTCGCAGTAAGTCCCGTTCATCCATCACCCCTGGGCTCGCTGACCTACACTGGCAACCGGTTCAGAAATGCCTCGATTTTAAAATTCTCACCCTTGTTTTCAAGTCCCTCCCTGGCCTCGCCCCTCCCTATCTCTGTAATCTCTAGCCTTACAACCCTCCGAGATATCTACACTCTAACTCATTTTCCTCCTTTAAGATGCTCCTTAAAACCTACCTCTCTGCCCTAATATCTCCTTATGTGGCTCGATGTCAAATTTTGTTTGAATACGCTCCTGTGAAGTGCCTTGGGACGTTTTACTATGTTAAAGGTGCTATATAAATACAAGTTGTTCTGGTTGTTGTTACTGCCAAAAATACTTTCACAGTAGACAACAGGATGAGCAGGGTCAAAATATTTTAGTTTTCAAACTGAAAAAGCACAAGCCTGGCAGTTCACCGACATCACTTGCTTGCACAGAGAATGTGTGAGATGCTCAGCAGGCATCCAGATTTCATTCAAGTTGAGCACAATGAAGCAACCCACAATTTGGCTGTTTTTTTCGTCCTATTCCCACTCAGTGCTAAATTCACTTATTTAAAATGGGTGTTAACAGCCAGTTATTGGATGTCAGAAGAGGATCTTTCATAACTAGGATTATTTGCAGAGTCTTCTGCCTCCTTCTGTGCATGCACACCCATCTTCTGGGGATGGGCTGCAACACTGCCCTGCCCCCACTGGAACCGTGCATGCGCACTCGGCGTTGCAGCTGTGCATGTGCACCAGAGGGTCCATGTCATCCTGTGTGGGGCAGGCTGGGGGGCGCAGACCGGAGCAGTAGGCCGTGGCCTCGGGGTGGGAGTCTGGGTGCGGGGAACATACTAAGGCTCTGCAGCCGTGGGGCCGGGGCTTCAACACGTCGGGCTGAAGTTTCGGCCTGTTTGTGCTGCGCGTTTCTGGGGAGAAGGTCAAGAGATCGGAATGGGGAGAGGAGAGGACAGGGGATCAGCGCGGGGAGAGGAGAGGACAGGGGATCGGAGTGGGGAGAGGAGAGGACAGGGGATCGGAGCGGGGAGACGAGAGGACAGGGGATCGGAGTGGGGAGAGGAGAGGACAGGGGATCGGAGCGGGGAGAGGAGAGGACAGGGGATCGGAGCGGGGAGAGGAGAGGACAGGAGATCGGAGCGGGGAGAGGAGAGGACAGGGGATCGGAGCGGGGAGAGGAGAGGACAGGAGATCGGAGCGAGGAGAGGAGAGGACAGGGGATCGGAGCGGGGAGAGGAGAGGACAGGAGATCGGAGCGGGGAGAGGAGAGGACAGGAGATCGGAGCGGGGAGAGGAGAGGACAGGGGATCGGAGCGGGGAGAGGAGAGGACAGGGGATCGGAGCGGGGAGAGGAGAGGACAGGGGATCGGAGCGGGGAGAGGAGAGGACAGGGGATCGGAGCGGGGAGAGGAGAGGACAGGGGATCGGAGTGGGGACAGGAGAGGACAGGAGATCGGAGCGGGGAGAGAGGAGAGGACAGGGGATCGGAGTGGGGACAGGAGAGGACAGGAGATCGGAGGAGGGAGAGGAGAGGACAGGGGATCGGAGGAGGGAGAGGAGAGGACAGGGGATCGGAGGAGGGAGAGGAGAGGACAGGGGATCGGAGGAGGGAGAGGATTGGACAGGGGATCGGAGGAGGGAGAGGAGAGGACAGGGGATCGGAGGAGGGAGAGGAGAGGACAGGGGATCAGAGCAGGGAGAGGAGAGGACAGGGGATCAGAGCGGGGAGAGGAGAGGACAGGGGATTGGAGTGGGGAGAGAGGAATGGACAGGGGATCGGAGGAGGGAGAGGAGAGGACAGGGGATCGGAGGAGGGAGAGGAGAGGACAGGGGATCGGAGGAGGGAGAGGAGAGGACAGGGGATCGGAGGAGGGAGAGGAGAGGACAGGGGATCGGAGGAGGGAGAGGAGAGGACAGGGGATCGGAGGAGGGAGAGGAGAGGACAGGGGATCGGAGCAGGGAGAGGAGAGGACAGGGGATCAGAGCGGGGGGAGGAGAGGACAGGGGTTTGGAGTGGGGAGAGAGGAATGGACAGGGGATCGGAGGGAAGAGGAGAGGTCAGGGGATTGGAGTGGAGAGAGGAGTGGACAGGGGATCGGAGGGAGAGAGGAGCTCTGGGGGGGGGGAGAGAGGAGCTCAGAGCTTGGGGCAGAGAGAAACTTGTTGGTGGGGGAGAGAGGAGCTCGGGCGGGGGGAGAGAGGAGCTTGTAGGTGGGGGAGAGAGAGGATCTCGCGGGCGGAGGGAGAGAGGAGCTCGGATGTGGGGGGAGAAAAAAGTTTGTAGATGGGGGAGGAGTAGCTCGGGCGGGGGGAGAGAGGCGCTCATGGGGAGGAGAGTGGAGCTCAGAGTGAGGGAGAGAGGAACTCCGAAATGGGGAGGAAAAGGTCAGAAACTCAGGGGGAGGAGGTCAGGAACTCGGGGGTGGCGGAGGACAAGGTCAGGAACTCGGGGATGGGGGAGGAGAAGGTCAGGTACTTGTGGGGGCGATGGAGGTGTTAGAGCATGGAGAGAACACTGGGGATGGGGGAAGAATGTGATCCAGGTCTAAAGTGAACGGATGAGAGCGAGTACGTGATCCATATGGGGAGATGGAACACGTTTCCCCCCCTTTGTTAGACGTGGATCATGTTCTTCCAACCACATGAATTAATGAATCCCTTCTTACCCATGGAGCAGGTGAACAACTTCTCCCCAGTGTAAACTCGCTGGTGGGTCAGAAGGTTGGATAACAACACGAACACCACAAATGGAATCCACACATCCGCACACCACACAGCTGCACCCCACACACACCCACACCACACACCCGCACCCCAGACACCCGCACCCCACATACACCCACCCCACACACCCGCACCCCACAAACCCACCCCACACACCCGCACCCCACACACACCCGCACCCCACACACCCGCACCTCACACACCAAACCCACACACCTGCACCCCACACACCCACCCCACGCACCCACCCCACACACCCGCACCCCACACACCCGCACCTCACACACCAAACCCACACACCCGCACCCCACAAACACACCCCACACACCCGCACCCCATACACCCGCATCCCACACACCCACACCCCACGCACCCACCCCACACACCCGCACCCCACACACCCGCACCTCACACACCAAACCCACACACCC